>CP136059.1:91961258-93211258 GCA_032464435.1 Aegilops umbellulata | reverse complement strand
ATCTTTAGACACCTTTCCCTATGTGAGCACAACAAATCTAGTCCTGCTTAAACTCTATAGCCTGGTCCCCCAAAACAAAAGATCAGTTTGTTACAGATGTGTGTACTGCGTTTGTCATTGTTTTCCCTTTTCGGCCAACGTAGGTGCTGGATAGCCAGTCTGTACTAGTACTTTCCCCACTTCCTTTCCTCTGTGAACCACGTCCTAGATTTATGCCATACAACTTTCCCCACTACTTTCCCCCATTCCTGTCCTCTTTGAACCACGTCTTAGATTCATGCGATACAACTTTCCCCACTACTTTCCCCCTTCCTTTCCTTTTTGAACCACGTCCTAGATTCATGTTATACAACTTTTCCCGCTACTTTCCCCCATTCCTTTCCTGTTTGAACCACGTCCTAGATTCATGGTATACAACTTTCCCCACTAATTTCCTGTTTGATCCAACACCTAGATTCGAGTGCAGAAGCGGAAAAAGCCGACATGCAGCTAGAGCAATGCATGTGGAGTAAGTACATTATACCTCAAGGTTCTTGGGGTGTGGTTCGGTGGGCGACCGGAGGCCGTTCGACCCACACTATGTACGACGTCAAAGAAGAAGGGGTCGGAGGCCCTCCCGCGCTGCCGCTGGGTGAAAGTGAATAGCTACACCGGTAGTGGATTCCCTCCCTCGCCAACGGCGACAGCGTTAAGGCTCCTTCCCTTCCCGGCGGACGGATACTACCGGCTCTTTGACCAGCAGTGAGGTGAGAGAGAGAGGCCAACCAAGTCTTGTTTAGATCTAGAGAGGGTGAGAGAGTGTGAAGAGAGCAACTACAAGCAGACCAGCAGTGAGGGGAGAGAGAGAGGCCAACGAAGTCTTGTTTAGATCTGGAGAGTGTGAAAAGAGAGCAACTACAAGCGCTGAGGCTCCAGCGTGTATATATATACTGGAGAGAGTGTGAAGAGTGCAAACCCTAGAAAACAAGCACCGAGGCTGCAGCTTATACGTGATGAGGTGATTATACGGTCACTACGAGATCATATAGCTCCGGATCCATCCATTTTGACCAGTCAGAGAATCCTCCTGGCACGAATTATGCTCAAGTGTAGTTATCAAACCCAAGACCTCAAGTTTGATGAGCGAACAGGCTAACCAGCTACACAACCCTCCCGTTATGTTCAACAAGAGGAAAATAACCTTTTATACATTCCTGCATTTGTGTGACAAGCATGCCGTGTTTTTTTGAGTGTGGGAGTCATTGGGATTTAAATCATAATTGTGTCATGTGGCTTTGGTGGTAAGACTATCCACAGTGGTGCAGAAATAATGCAGCCTTAGTCACCTTACCTCTCTCCATGTAGTACGTTGGGTCCCACCAGTCAAAGGGTGAAACAAACAAATTAATAAGAAAAATTAAAAGCGCCAACGGTGTATCTTACCTCACACATCTCACTACTGCTCGGGAACACTGTCCAATTGATCCCTCTATTCGCTCACGTACTATTTTAAGTGAATCCTTATTATAACATGCACACAATTTTGGGCACTTGTATTCGACCTAAGTCAGTGTGCCACCGTATCTCGTATGACTCCCTCTGTCTAGGTGTAATAAGTCACGTTAGAAGGTGCAGCGGGACCAAGCTGCAAGCTGATTGGAGGAGAAGGAGAAACTTGACCGGTCATTCCTCCAATCAAAGCCCTGATTTCTGTCTCTAAACGCAACAATTAATCCAAACAACTAAGAGATGTTGTTTTATCTACCATGCAGGGCCACGTATTAACTCGCATGCAAGCCGACTTTGATTTCTTGACCGATCAACACGTAGTTGCGCTCCATGCATTGGGTTTCCGGGGGAGATAACAAGGCAGAGTAAGGAGCGTTTGGTTACATTGCTTAGGGTGGTCATAGTGGTGAGTAACTTGGACTAGTACAACATGCATATGTTATTAGTCTATGTTACTACTACAAGAAGTTTGCCGTCGGAAGCGAGCCGATCTGGCTCTCCTGAGCTAGCAAGGTTTTTCTAGCCCACCCAAGCTAGCTGGCCCACAAAAGCTAACATATTTTAATAGTTCCAACCGCCTAACCTTGCCCGACTATGCTATAAGTTGTTCTTGCTAAGGATCCAAACGCTCCCTAAGTAACAACGCTCGCTAGCAACAAGGCCAGGAGGGGATTGAGATGCGAAGTTAATGGATGACGCCTAAACATTTTGGGAATATCTGATTTCCATAGGATGACTTAACACCTAGATAGAGGGAGTACTAATCCTCAGTCCATGTTTGGTAGAATATTCGTCACCTCTTCTCTTCTTGTACATACTCCATTTGTATCTCACTTCCTGTGGCTTCGCACTCGCACGATTTTCCTATTCTATGAACCTGTGTGTGCGTGTGCGTCTGTGTGTTTAACAACATGTGTGTGTTAGAGAGAGCGGCAGATCGACCTACTCCTACAGAGAGATGGTGTGTAGTGTACGATTTTAGCCGCGAGAGTCGGTGCATCCTCTCATTTCCGGGCATCCGGTAGGGACAGGCGAACAACTGCCACGCCCGCTCCTGACCAGCCTGGCCAACCCAAGGCCCGTCCATCGCCCGCGCGCTCTTACCGCCCGAAACGTTCAGCGCCGCTCCAAAGAATCAGTGCTGCATTCATGCCCGGGCAGAGCGGACGCGACCTCTCACTGGCGCCTGCGTTGAAGGGAGAAGCGGATTCAAGAGTGATGGTTGCTTCGTCCGTCCAACTTATTGTTGGGTCTATGTGATTTGACGGTGCATTGGTCATTATTACTGAGGTGGTAGGACTACTGGATGTCCCACGCTTTGGGCAAAAGGAGGTACTACTAGATTACAATTTTCTCCATTCTTACGGTGGAGGAGTGCAAGAGCAGTGAAAACACGCAGGCTCAGTGATTACATGGCCCACATCACACTATCACCATATTTTCTGGACACCATGCGACACCTAACTCTTTACATAGTGCTCCCTCCGTTCCTAAATATAAATCTTTGTAGAGATTCCACTAGGTGGACTACATACGGAACAAAATGAATGAATCTACACTTAAAATGCATCTATATACATCCGTATGTGGTTCATGGTGAAATCTCTACAAAGACTTATATTTAGGAACGGAGGAAGTACTTGTATAGTACGTACTGTAATTTATCAGCGAGATAGTACAATGCTATGAAGCTTCCAGCTTCTGTTACATGTATCTTGCGTCCAAGGTTGCCCGTTACAACATTTCATCAAATACAAAGGAGACTAACATGCATGCTATTGCATCACAATGATTGACAGTTCATAGCAAATATGTACTCCCTCCGTTCCAAAATAAGTGTCTCAACTTTATGCTACATACGGAGAAAAATGAGTGAATCTACACTCTAAATGCGTCTATATACATCAGTGATTGGAGTATGTACTAGTAGTTCATATTGAAATCTACTAAACGACATATATATTCCAAACAATATGATAATTTATCTAACCAAGGTAGTAGGGACGAGGAGTAAACGGAGGGAGTAGTAAAAATTTCTCCTTGTCCTGCGAGCCACCGCGCGCGTGGGCGAGGGAGCGGGCGTAAGGCGTACAGTACTACTACTACTCATGCAGTCCCTAGCCATTGAAATAGAGACAACTAAAGAAAAAAATGATCCATGCAGTCCCTAGATCTTGAACCGTAAATCCTAACCAGACTTTAATTTGCTCGCAACGTCGGCGCTTCCTAAGAAATGAAGTTTGCAACCCTTTGACCATCAGATCATTTTGTGCAGTTTCACCAAAATCGAGATGAGCATCCCTGTGGCAAAGAAATTGAAGAAGCGTGATTAGAATAAGATTACTGGGACTAGTTGATGAGACATAAATTCATCACAAATACAGTACGTAGAAGCCAGTAGAGGTATGTGCAGGGTAAAGAAGTAGAGAAATATCCACATGGAGTGATGTGCGCAGCTCGAGCAGTGGTGCAAGCCGCCTATAAAAGGAGTTGTACCTGAGGGATGTCGGGACGTAGCTCAACCTAGAGGAGGGCAGCGGGAGGAGGCAACTACCCACGTCGCGGCAGTGAGCAATGGACTAAGGCAACCTCACCGGTTTTGTGAGAGAGAATGGTGGGGACCCCTGATCGGGGCATGTCGACAGTGGGTTTTCGCCGTCGGCGACGGCGACCGCATCTACACTAAGCATCCACCCCTTCCCCTGGCGGACGTGATCCGCCGGGATGTTATAGATGTGGCCACAGTGGTTTTCTGAGAGAGAGTGTGAAAACTGAAGAGAGCAACCCCAACAAGCAACATTGTAGGCTCGTCCTGCCTATTTATATAGTGGAGCGGTTTCCTTTTCTCTCCATATGAACCTATTTAAATTGCGTACATGCCACTAAAGAAAGAAAACTTTATTTATAAATGACGCAGCACCTACTACTCGTTCTCCTATAAACCTTGTGCTTGGCATCCCCAAACTATTAACCTTGCGATTGGCTCTTCGCCTCTTCGGGAAGTCGAGCAATAATGGTACTGCAGTATATATCGTTTTGGCTATATGAGACCAAATGAATTGCTGCATGTCCACCACGTGGCGAGGGTCAAGGGGCGAGGGAGAGTGCGTACTATTACGTCCGTTTCAATATGGACTACATACGGAGCAAGATGAGTGAATCTACACTCTAAAATACGTCTATATACATCAGTGTTTGGAGTATGTACTAGTAGTTCATATTGAAATCTACTAAAGGACATATATTCCAAACAATATGATAATCTCTCTAACCAAGGTAGGGACGAGGAGTAAATGGAGGGAGTACTAGTAAAATTTTCTCCTCGTCCTGCGAGCCACCGCGCGCGTGGGCGAGGGAGTGGGCGTAAGGCGTAGTAAGCAAGCTTCACCTCATCCTGCGAGCCACCGCGCCCGTGGGCGGGGGCGACAGCGTACTAAGCAAGCTTCTCCTCGTTCTGCGAGTTGACGGGACACATCAAAAGTACTCAAGTGTATAGAGCCTTACCTCTAAGGTAGGCCCCACATGGTTTGCCTCTTTTTCAACATAACGCGTCAAGTCGCAATTTGTTTGTTCACCCGTGGTAGACGATCCTCCCTCCATCTAGTGGACAACCAGTACACGTGTCAAATTACCACGTGGGCTGCCTTTTCGTATAGAAATGAGCTCCATCGTGTACCCGCGCGGGTGTGGTTGGGAAAGAGACGGGAGTACGTGCGCCGTGCGTGCACCTCTTCTCTTCGTGCACGTCCCCCACCTACGTGGGTGTGTGTGAGAGATACAAACCTAGAAAAATGGCTTGTGCGTTCGTGTGTGTGTTTTATTTTGGGGGGAGGTTGATTTCGTGAATGTATTTGTGGGAATATGTGTCGATGACATCTCAAACAAAATTTTGCATGCAATGTGTGTGAAATGGAGGCCTATCCATATCATATATAGAGGGTCGGGCGATCCACGAGAAGAGAGGGAGGGGTCATAGATATCGATAGAGTCGAAGAGAGGATCAAGTGGGTGGGTGCCAGATCGATGAAGAGAGCCATCGAAATTGTGTGTGTGTGCAATTCAAAGATATAGGGCAACTGACCTAGCTACCGGAACGTTAGAGGGCACATGTCAAGTTTGTGTGTGGCAGGGAGACATGACTAGAGCGCTCGATGTATTGGTGTGTGTATGTGGGAGGGGGTGGGGGAGGGGTAGGCAGAGGCCTAACTATAGAGGTAGAACGACTCGTATATGTGTTGAGAAGGAGAGACCCAGCTATATATCGAGGGAGATCGGTCGACATCCATACATAACTGAAGGACGGGAAATAGGATAGGACAGAGAGATAGAGGAGAGAGGGAGGGAGGGAGAGGGGTAGAGTGCTGGATGGGTGATGGAGTTGCTTCTCGAAGATGGTGTGAGAGGCCTACTAGACAAACTGAGGGTGGAACTGCAATATTATCAATAAGAGTGGGGATGTGTTTCTGTGTGTGTCTGTGTGTGTCTGTGCGTGATAGATCTGTCGGGACACATCCATGGATAATGAAGGGGAACCATGTGTTTGGTAAGCAAACCTAACTAGATCAGTAGATCAATTGTTGTTTGTCGTAGGAAGGGAGAGACATAACTAATGAGGTAGATTGATCGACGCGCGAGGAAAAACGAGTTATAAGGACCTAGCTAGCTATATGTATAGCGGGAGATCGGTCGGTGTACGTCCATTTGTTAGAGGCAAATAAGGCCCGGCGAGATGGATAGACAGAGAGAATGGAGCTAGGAGGTGGTGCGAGAGGCCCAGCTACTAGCTAGATAGGGGGAGGAGTGTGCGGTTGTGAGATCGATGAAAAGAGGGGCGAGAGTTTACATGTGTGTGGGACCATATGAGAGACACGAGGCAAGGACACATAAAGGAGGAGATTAAAGGTGCATGTGTATGTTGTAGGCAGACATCGCTGGAGAGGTTTATCGGTCGGTGTGTGTCGGAAAGGAGTTGTGGAGACTATGGGAGAATGACCTAAATAAAAAAAATAAATGTGCGCGACGGATAGAATGCTGAGGGAGGGGGAGGGCGAGGAGGGCGTGTGCATGCACGAGAGAATGTTAGTGGTAGCTACAAAGGTTAGAGGGTTGTGTGGGTGTAAGAGACTAACAAAGATCATAATTTGATATGAAAGTGGATTCATATATTTGAATAGGAGATCATAGTGTTTTAAACATATGCATGCATGAATATAGCGGTGCTACGTGTGTTGTGGTTTTGCACATGTTATACCATAATGTGATAATGCATGGCGTTTGCAACTCATAGCTAAATGTCGAACAATCTAAACCATACTATACATCGAACAATCTCACATTTTATTTGAACTTGTGATAATGTGTGGCGTTTGCAGCTTACAACTAAATATCGAACAATCTAAACAATACTATATATCGAACATTCTCACATTTTATTTGAATTTGTGGTAATGTGTGGTGTTTGCAACTCACATCTAAATACTTGTAGGCGTAGGGGGCGGGGCACCATACATAATGTGATAAACACATTATACATATGAGACATGGTTTAGTTTGTGAAGATCTAGCTAGAGCTTGAAATGTACTATGATTTGAAATCAACATAAAGTGGATTCAAAAAATCAAGTTCGAGTTCATATAGTACACATAGTTCATATGTAACTCAAGACTAATCATGTGGTGTGCTGTGAACATAATACACAAACGATGGTTTAACTTGACAATAATGATGATTGTAGATCTTATTAAAACAGAGAAACGAATTCAAATGCTTTGACTTCACAACAATCATTATTGTAGATCTTATTCAAATAGAGAAACGAATTAAAATTTAGTTCATATTGAAGCGGTAGTATATATGTTTGGAATGCACTAAAACGTTCATTTGAGTACTAGGTTGAATGCATTATACACATAGAGAAATATTTTAACTGAACATAACATGAATTCAAAGTTTTGAATGACATTTGTAGTGCGAATTGATTTGGTACAGTACATGTTAGGCTTGTCCGGAAGTTTCAACCCGCGCCTTGTTAGCCCAAAATATTTAAGATATATCTTTGTCTTGTTGTGCTCCGACAACTCCCTCCATCTCAACCCGCGCCTTGCTATTCCAAAATTACAACGCGCGCGAAAACTCCCACCTCCTATGAAATCCCGACATGTGAAATGCCCGTGATACACCTGAACCGAAAGAACCGCCTCAAATCGGTGGGGGTACTTCCGTAACTTACCCCACATTCGGACAAGCGCGTCCCTAAGCCATGGTTCCCCACTCCCATCCCATCCGCCCAACCATTCGTAAACCGAGGCTGGCAAAACCCGTGAAGCCCCACACCCTCCTCCATCCACCACCCAGCCGGAGCCTCTTCCCCGGCGACGTCGTCCACAGCAACACCTCGACGTCCCTCATCCACCGTACCGGATGAGGATCCATCGTCGATCTGGTCGTCCCGCCAGTTCAGCCACCCCGTCCTCCACCTCCAAGGAGTTGCCCCGACGTTCCCCTCGTCTTTCGCGCCACCTCCATTCCCACATCGCCGTCCTCACCTGCACCACCGAAAGAGCATCATCATCACCGTTTCCTCGAATGAAGGTGCAACCTAATCGGCGCCACCAAAGAGGTTGTACACTAATCACCACATTTTCTTCTTGATTCGATCTCACGGTGCTACCGGCGCTCGGTCCCGAGCCGACACGACGCGGCTCCATCCACTGTGGCCTCGCCGGCCACTTCCTCCATGGCGTCGCTCCCTCGGCGGCGACGTCCACATCAGTAGGAGCTGCTGCTGCTTTAGCTCTCGCCCGCGCTGCTGCTCTGCTCTTACTCTTGGTCCCCTGCCTGGTTTGCTCTTGCTCTTGCTCTTGCTCACGCTGCTGCTCTCCCTCTTGCTCTTGCTTGCGATGCTGCTCCGATTTAGCTACACTTCAGTCGACTGAATCAACTTTTGGGTCGGTTGATTTTCAGGAGGTGGGGGGCTTGCCGGAGTTAAGGAAGAACCAGCCGCAGCGGGGAGGGGGGCTCACCGGAGAGGTACCCCACTATCTACCTTAGGGTTCAGGGTGGGGCGGTGGTCGCCAGCGGTGGTGGGGCGATGGCGTGGGGATCACCGGAGAAAAAGCTCGGCACGGGGGGGCCTACAGGGATGGTCGGGGCGGCGGCGGACTGGCGGTGGGGAGTGTTTTTGGGGTGGGCCGGGCGGCGCATCGCCCGTCGTGGGCGGTGGGGGCGGCTGTTTGGCATGTGGTGGCTGGCCGCTCAAGGGGGTGGATGTTGAAGATGAACTGCAGGCCCTTGATTTTGTATCCAACAGCTGCAAAATCGAGTGACCAGAGATGAAAAAGTCAGTCGACTGACTTGTAGCCTCACCTCTAGTGCGTTTAGTTTCGACAGTAAAATTCAGTTTCAACAGCAAAATTCAGTTTCGACAGTTAAGTTTAGTTTCGACAGTTAAGTTCAGAGATGAGCGGCTGATGTATACATCTAGCACTTTGTGGTTATGTATTTTACGTCTTCTATTGGAGATGATATTAGAATTCCACTCAGGTTAACGTTGTCTCTCTTGTCCTGATTCAGCCTCGGCGTCATACAACTCACCAGAGCTGCTCCAATGACGAAACCCTCCATCACAGCGGAGGAGTACCTCGGGCTCCATCTCCAGATGCCTAAGATCTTCTTCCCCTCCTCCGACAGCCAAGTCAGTCGGAGCATCCTCATCGGCCAACCCAATCACGCTGAGATCGACATGGCTTCGCCAAAGAGGTTGTAAACTTCTTGTGGTTTCACTTAATCTCACCATGCTTCTTTGCATCCTGTGATCTTCCAATTCTTGTGAACCAAACACCCAGATTGGCAGAAATCCTGTGTTTTTAAATTATCTATTTTGCACGTGCATTCCTATCCTATTCATGTCTATTTCCTATCCCTGCATTGTTAGAATCCTCAAATTCAAACAAGCCCTTACACAATTACTTCTATTACAGATATGTGTCAAAGAAAACCTTGTGTGGTTTGTCCTGCTCCTGCGGTGCTGTGTTCTACCCCAGCTCAGCTGCTCCAACGATAGAAGGGTTCACCACAGCAGGGGTCCGCTCTCCAGACTGTCTTTCGCCGCCTTAGATCTTCTTCCC
The DNA here is from genome assembly GCA_032464435.1 of Aegilops umbellulata. Classification (NCBI taxonomy): domain Eukaryota; kingdom Viridiplantae; phylum Streptophyta; class Magnoliopsida; order Poales; family Poaceae; genus Aegilops; species Aegilops umbellulata. The sequence goes on along the minus strand of CP136059.1, from coordinate 93,201,643 downwards.
CGCCGCCCGCAGCCACGACAACTGCATTACCATCATCAACTGAGCACATGACCTTCAGGACTACACGGGTCCGCAAGAGAGGTCATAGTCTTCCGTGTCTGCTTACGTTATGCATCGCTTAATATGATGACATGCTACTTTATCATCGTGTTCACCTATTAGACTCCGACTCGGGTCCAAACTTATGCTGAAACTTGAGTTTTTAAATGGTTGTGGGGTACATATTGGGGCAGCAATCAGTACTATCTATCTACTATCTGGTTAATCTCGGGTGTCTAATATGAGTTTCATGTTGGGTGCAAACAAACATTAAAGGAGCCATTATCTATATTTTTTAACTAAAGCTATTATCTGCCTGCTATCATTGGTTTTGGGTCTATCCACAGTTTTCTACCTTCACTCTGGATTTGTGCATGCACTCCTTACATAATCTCACTATGATTTATTCCTATGCATGTCAGTTATTGTACACAATGGAACTGAACATGTAGAGCAAAAGAGACGAGCCTTGCGTGGCAATAAGATTTCATGCAGACGTCGCTCCATGGTGGGCGCAAAGGCAACCCCCCTCCACCCATTTCGGATCGTAATCAAGAGGAAGATAACTGTTCTGAGGGGGATTCAGAAGCAGAAGGCCACTCCTATTTACCCCATGAGGTCTTCGCTCTAACTTGGCATGCTGATGTTGGTAATATCATGCATATGGTGCCTTGCATTGCTTACTGTATACATCAAAGATGTCATCTGCTTAGTTTAGACATGCTTTGTGTCAATGCCATCTGTTTAGTTTCTTTACCGTATATGTGAATCATGCAATGCCATCTTGTTTAGCCAGGCATCATATATGTGATTTTTGCAATGCCACCCTGGTTAGCCAGTCATCTTATATATGAATTATATCATGACATCATTTTTATTACGTGTTAAACTTGTCAACAATTTTAGTACATTCAATTACTCTTCCTGTGCATCAGCCATTCAGCACGGTCATGGAAAAATCTGGAGTGGAAACAAGGTCTTCAGAGCAAACAATGCTATCTGATGAAGTGCATGTCTTTCTTGTTCCAGATAGCTCCCCAGAGGAGGATTCAGAGACAGATGACCAGTCCTATTCCCCCCTCCCCCCCGAGGTGTATGCTCTAACTTGGCAGGGTTATGTTGCTCATATCGTGCGTATGGTATCTTGCATTGCTATGTCATTTGCTTAGTTTAGACATGATTTGTGTGAATGCCACCTGTTTAGTGTCTAATTACCATATATGTGAATTATGCAATGCCATCTTTTTGCAAGACATTATATATGTGAATTATGCAATGCTATCTTGTTGCAAGGCATTACATATGTGAATTATGCAATGTCATGTTGTTTAGCCAAGCGTCATATATGTGAATTATATCATGCCGTCCCTTTTTTGTATTTCTCATTGATTTTGTCGACAATGTTTGTATATTCAACTGCTCTTCTTGTGCATCAGCCATTTGAATTGGTGATGGAGAAATCTGGAGTGAAAACAAGGTCTTCAGAGCAGACAATGCTACCTTGTGAAGCAGATATGTTGCTGGTTACAGATAGCTCTTCGGAGGAGGATTCAGAGGCAGATGACCAGTCCTATTATCCCCCTGAGGTGTATGCTCAAACTTGGCAGGGTTATATTACTCATAGCATGCATATGTTGTATTGCAATGCTTAGTTTTTTACATCATATACACGATATTGAATGCCATCTCCTTAGCTGACACATCATATATGCGATTGCCCTCTGCTCACTTCCTTAGTATATAAATCATATATTTGAATTATATCATACCATGATGTTTACATAGACAGCATGTATCTGAATTATGGCATGCCAACCCATTTTCTAAAGACATAATATAGTTATATCATCTCATCCTGTTCACATAGTCATCATATTTTGAATTATGTCATTCTATCCGTGAATTATATCATGCCATCATGTTTCCATCAACGGCATGTTTGTGATTTATGGCATGCCAACCACTTTAATAGACACATCGTATAGTTATATCATGCCATCCTGTTTACATAGTCATCATCGTTTGAAGTATGTCATTCTATCCTATTTAGTTAGCCATCATACATGTGAAATTGTGTCATGTTATCCTGTTTAATTAGCCATCATATATTTGAAATTATGTCCTGCTATTCTATTTGGTTAGACAACATAAATGTGAATTATTTCATGCCCTGTTTTCTTCCCTACTATCCATTGCACATGTCTATCTTACAATGTATGTACATTCAATTACTTTTCTTGTTTATCAGCCATTTCAATTGGAGGGGGTGATGGCAGTATCTGTGGGAGTAAAAACACGGTCTTCAGAAAAGATCATGCTACCTGTCGATAGAGATAGAAGCACGGTTGTACTTGCCCAAGAACTAGCCCCACCACACATAACCCAGACTCACGCACATTGTACCCCTATCCAGTTGGACAGAGAACCAGCTACACCCCTTGTAACCCCAACCCCAGCTGATAGTAACCCAGTTCCCATTGACACAGCACCGTCTCCACCATAGAGCACCCAAACACGAGCAGTTAATAAGGCAACTGCAATGCCCAAAGCACGAGGATCACCACTCTGAACCCCAAGTCAACGCTTAAAGCAGAAGAAGAATTGTTCTCAGGTCAGGTTCCATAGCTATGGTTCATACTACTTTGCTCTTGCATCACTGTATTTACTCATACCAACTAATTTCAAATTTGAAGGATGCAATTAAAACTCCAATGGCGCAATAGGTATGTTTTAAACCTGTTTCTTTATCGTGTTTGCTGTTGTAACTTGCTCTATGTAGATTTCAGTTTCAATTTAATAAACAGTTATGTTCTCATGCCATGCACATTACAAGTGTTGTTATTGTTGTGTAGTTTCCCACACTTATATTCTGTCTATGCTGCTTTGTCTTAAATAGATATGATTCGAACTGTATCTATCTTGATTTGGCAACATAAACTAGAATGATATAGACCATACAGTGACCATACTACATAGATATATGTTTGTTTCATGTTGTTATCCTGTCCACCTTACTACTGAACTGGTTTACCAAAATGAGTTTCATATACTACATTGTAAACATGTGATGTGTTTGTTTGTTTCTCCTTTAGAACGCGGATAAAATATTAGAGAAGAGTACCCCGTTATGCAATGGTAAAGGAAGTAATGCAGATCAGGTTCAAGATAGTGAGACATCCCTGTTGTTCTCCAAGAAAGCTGATAAAAAACATATTGAAGACACTGTGACAACCCCAAAGTCCTGTCTTGATGTAGTGTTCAAGTTACTGGCTACTGCTGCTGGCACCAGCTCTTCGAATAGGCTGCCTGAATCAGTTCGGCTTCTTGAGTCTCAACTTCAAGTTGAGAGACATCGATCAGATGTTATGCGACAGGAAGCTGAAGGACTGAGGAAGTCCCTCCAGAATTCAGATGCATACTTTCTAGTGCAACAGCAAGTGCTAGAGGATTTAAGCGCCAAGAAGAGAAAGTTAATAAGCTTGCAAAGCATGTTGCCAGCATTATGGGTACCCAGGATATTGTTTCTTGAGCTCTTCTGAAGTGGTTTCAGTTCTGGACTTGTTTTGCTGCGGCGTTTATATGCTGCTTTGTTCCCTATATTTGCACTTGTGGCGAACTTTGATGCCCAGTGGATGTAATATGTGTAATAGCCGTGATAGCCTAGCGTAAGTTGCTTGCTTATTTATTTCCGTTGTCTTGTTTATTTGTTTTCTTGTAGTTAGTGCAGTTCTTTTTCCATGGTTTGCTAGTGGCCAGAATAACCTATTTTTTTTAAAACTAGGCCACATTAACAATGGGCTACGCCTCCTACGGGCCGTAGAAACAATGGGCCTTCTAAGGGCCGTAGAAACAATGGGCCTTCTACAGGGCATAGACACAATGGGCCTTCTACGGGCCGTATCATCAATGGGCCTTCTACGGGTCATATGATCAGTTGGCCAAACATGGGCCAATAACAGACCACATTATGGCTGTAAATGGGCTAGAGTTGAAATCGTCCGTTCATGGGCCGACCATAACGGGCCGTCATTAATAGGCCGTACTTGATGACGCTATGAAAACGACCCAACGTATTAACGGGCCACAAACCGGCCGACTGTAACCACGGGTTGTATTTGGCCCACAAGCAGAAAATGACAGTAACGGGCCGAAAGTAAACGAATGCTGGAAATGAACCCAAGAATAAATGGCCCCTGAGAAGGCCCAAAGAAAACATGGGCTGGAAACGGCCCAATGGAATAATGGGCCGTTAATGGGTATAAAGTGATACACTATTAATTACGGGCCAGTTTTACCACGGGCTGTTAATGGGCCGAGGGTTACTAAGGGCCTCATATGGGCCAAAAGACGTCATGGGCCATACATGGGCCGGAAGTTAAAACGGGCTGGAATTATATTGGATGGCCCAGATGATGCTACTAGGCCTAATTCGGATAGGCCGTAAACGGGCCCTGGGTTAGCGTGCTATAAATGGGCTATATGCGAACAGGCTTGCCATGGGCCGGCCCGCCACCTTGTGACCAAGTCAAACGGCCCGGCCTTTTCATAGGAATGGGCCTCTCTTGGGTCGTGCCACGTGTCGATGTATCATAGGTGCTTTGGGTCCAATGAGTGGATGACATCTGTCCCAACTATGAGCCGACACGTGTTTCCTCCAGCCAATGATGATTTTACACGTGGAAAATCCCCATTGGTCGGGGCTGTTAACGGGTTATCGGATCCAAAAGCGGACCCGAGAGCTTAACGACGTTCCGTTACGGTGGATGCCACGTGTCGGTCACCCTTGACGAAAGCACTTCTGTGATGCGTGATTTATCATCATGGAAGTGGACACTTTCGTGATGCTAATTTTGGTAATGTCATGGAACACTTCTACGACAGCACAGGTATGACTATCTTGATTCTGTCATAAATTTGTCATGGATGTACATGCATGACAGAAAACGTGACCTACTGTGACAAACACGTATCATCACGGAAGTGTATTTTTTTGTAGTGCCACCTGGTGGCCCCGCAGACCCTAAAACCGACGCTATAAAATCCTATTTTTCCAGAAAAAATCAGGGAGAAAGTATTATCTCGATCCACGAGATGGAGCTGTCGTCACCTCCTGTTCTTCATCAGGAGGCCAGATCTAGAGTCCGTTTGGGGCTCCGGAGAGGGGGATCTTCATTCTTCATCATCGCCAACCCTTCTCCATCACCAATTCCATGATTCTCCCCACCGGGAGTGAGTAATTGCTTGGTAGGCTCGCTGGTCAGTGAGGAGTTGGATGAGATTCATCATGTAGTTGAGTTAGTTTTGTTAGGTCTTGATCCCTAGTATCCACTATGTTCTAAGATTGATGTTGCTATGACTTTGCCATGCTTAATGCTTGTCACTTTGGGCCTGGGTGCCATGAACTCAAATCTGAACCATTTATGTTATCATAATTATATCCATGTTTTAGATCCGATCTTGCAAGTTATAGTCACCTACTACGTGTTATGATCCAGCAACCCCGGAGTGACAATAGTCGGGACCACTCCCGGTGATGACCGTAGTTTGAGGAGTTCATGTATTCACTATGTGTTAATGCTTTGTTATGGTTATCTATTAAAAGGAGGCCTCAATATCCCTTAGTTTCCAGTATGGACCCCACTACCACGGGAGGGTACAACAAAATATGTCATGCAAGTTCTTTCCATAAGCACGTACAACTATTTATGGAATACATGCCTACATTATATTGACGAACTGGAGCTAGTGCCGTATCGCCCTAGGTTATAACTGTCTCATGATGAATATCATCCAACAAATTACCGATCCAATGCCTACGAATTTACCTTATATTGTTCTTGCTAAGTTACTACTACTACTGTTACTATTACACTTGCTACAAAATCACTGCTGTCACTGTTACCATTACAGTTGCTGTTGCTACTATTATCAAAACTATCATACTACTTTGATGCTGATCACTTTGCTGCAGACAATTAATCTCCAGGTGTGGTTGAATTGACAACTCAGCTGCTAATACCTTCAAATATTCTTTGGCTCCCCTCGTGTCGAATCTATGAATTTGGGTTGAATACTCTACCCTCGAAAACTGTTGTGTTCCCCTATACTTGTGGGTTATCACGACCGCATCGACAATCTCACCACCGACTTGCGACATTCCAAGCAACGTACAAGAGACTACTTCGACAACAAGCTCGGCGAACAATAACAAGAGAGCAATGCAAGAATGGACGAGATTTATGCCTTGTTGGTCAACCGCTCTTCTACCACTTCGACATATTCAAGACAGAGTCGCTCGAGTCGACACTCAGACGACACCATCTCTGGCTCAAGTACACCAACATCGAACACTCTTCGACGAGCCGCGCGCCAAGACCATCAAGCAAACCGCAATCCTCTACACGGCAATCACCCACATGAGCAACTTGACGAGCAAGAACATTGGCATTGCCAAAATCAAGCTACCTTTGCGCAAGCACAAGAACGGCAATGCCTATGCCAACAAGAGGAAGAGCGAGCACGCCAACACTAAGACGCACAAGATGCCAAGGCACAACGTCAAGAACAACAACGACGAGAAGCTCAAGCACTTGAGGCGCAACGTGCCCTCCGAGACACAAGTCATGCCGTTGACACACACAGCCGATATACTCGTGAGCAAGACGAAGCACTTCGCGACGAAGTTCAAGAAAGGAACTATCAAGCACGATTACACCGACAAGTTCCACAAGATCCTCCACAAGCTCGACAGGAACCTCAAGTTCACCAAGAGCAAAAAGACAATGGGAATCCTCCATGCCAAGAGCAAGTTGAGGCAGACAATCCTCCTCATCAAGGACGTCATCAACCTCGACCCCAACACAATGATGAGCAACGCTACGGCAAACTCAAGTTCACAATGCCCAAGTTCACCGGAAGCAATGATCCCGAAGAGTACCTTTCATGGGCATTGAAGGTTGACAAGATCTTTCGTTTACACAACTATGAGGAAGAGAAGAAGATCGCCATGGCATCCCTTGAGTTCCAAGAGTATGTCCTCATTTCGTGAGGCAAGAGGTGAACCACCCATCACAACTTGGGCACAAATGAAGGATGTCATGAGAGCGCGCTTTGTGCCAACCTACTACAACCGCGACCTTTTCAAGAAATTACAACTCCTCAAGCAAGGAACAAAGACCATTAAAGAGTACTACAGGGAAACGGAAATTGCCATGATACGAGCTAATGTCACGGAAGATGATGAGAAAACTATGGCACGTTTCTTGAATGGACTCAATCATCCTATCAAGAAGATCGCCGACTTCCAACCATACTCAAACCTCATCGAGCTAGTGCACCAAGCCACAAAGGCAGAGTGACAAGTGCAAGATGACTTCAAATATGCCAAGTACTCTTCCAAGACATATGGCTCATACAATCAAGTTTCCTCGACTACACCACCTTCTACCTCAACGAAACCTTCTACAAGCAACGACGACAAGTCAAGTTACAAGAAAACTTCGACAACCTCAAGTCGCCCCCTACTACAAGCAACTTCAAGAAGAGAGCTTCATCATCTACAACTCAACCAGATGAGACCATCAAGACAATTTCCATCAAATGCTTCACATGCGGCGGCTGAGGCCACAAGTCCTTCGAGTGTACCAACAAGCGCACCATGATCTTCAACGATGATAGTACATATGACTGCATGAGTGAAGGTGAAATGAAAGCACTAGAGAATGTGGCTATGCACCGGCAAGTGAACGAAGATGAAGATGACTAAGTCTTTTGTGACGAAGATTCGAGCCCCGCTCTAGTTGTCTCCAAGGTCTTGACTCTTCAACATCAACAAGACGAAGACCAAAGATGCAATATCTTCCACACGAAGGAGGGAATCAATGGAAGACCCGTGAAGGTCATCATCCACGGAGGAAGTTGCCATAACTTGGCAAGTGAAGAACTATACTCCAAGCTCCAATTGGTCAAGATGAAGCACTCGCATCCCTACAAGGTCCAATGGCTTAGCGACTCCGAAACAATTCAAGTGGAACACATGGTCCAAGTCTCCTTTAAAATTGGAGCATACGAAGACGCTTTGGAGTGTGATGTTGTTCCTATGTCCGTTTGCCACCTCCTACTTGGACGACCATGGAAATTTGAATGAGGCGTCATCCACAACGGGCGAACAAATCACTATAGCTTCAAAATGAAAGGGAAGGAGTACGTGCTACGACCTATGTATCCAAGCCAAGTGATTGCCGACAAGCAAGCTAGCAACCATCATGGAGAAAATAGTGAGAGAGTGAGCCACCCAAAAGGGAGTGAGAGCCACAAGCCCAAAATGAGTGTCTCCATGATGAGCGACAAGAAAAATCTAATGCTATTCACTACCAAAAGTGAGATGAGAGAAGTGTGTGAGAACCCATTAAGTATTACGCATTATGTCCTCTTGTGCTAGGATGAGGAACCAAAAACTAACACCTCTCACAATCTACCTTTAATGGCATCTTCTCTTTTGCAGGAATTCAAAGATGTATTTCCCGACGAGCTACCTCTGGAAATACCTCCACTACAAGGCATTGAACACCGCATCTACCTCATACCGGGATCACCTCTTCCTAACAAGGCTCCCTACCGCGTCAACCCCGAGGAAACAAAGGAGATCCAACAGCAAGTACAACAACTCATCGACAATGGCCATGTACGAGAAAGCTTGAGCCCATCTGTCGTCCCAATAATCCTTGTTCCCATGAAAGATGGTACATATCTCGCATGTGTTCCGATTGTCATCCTATCAATGCTATCAACGTTCGCTATAGATATCCTATTCCACGCCTTGATGATATGCTAGATGAGCTTAGCGGAGCCACAATTTTATCTAAAATTGACCTTAAGAGTGGCTAGTATCAAATATGCATCCAAGAAGGTGATGAATGGAAAACCGCTTTCAAAACCAAGTTTGGCTTGTATGAATGGTTGGTCATGCCAATGGGTTTATCCGAAGAACCCCGAACATTTATGCGTGTGATGCATTTTGTTCTTCGCCCTTACATTGGCGTATTTGTTGTGGTCTACTTTGATGACATTCTTGTATTTAGCAAATCACTCAAAGATCATGTCACCCATCTTAGGACCGTTTTCAAACCCTTAGAAAAGAGCGCCTTTATGCTAATATGGAGAAATGCCTTTTTGGTGTTGATAAGGTTATTTCCATGGGTTTCGTTGTGTCTTCTGAGGGTGTTCATTTAGATGAATCTAAGATCAATGCTATTAAAACTTGGCCCCAACCAACCAACTTGCAACAAGTGCGAAGTTTCCTTGGCCTAGCCAGCTTCTATCGTATATTCGTTAAGGACTTTAGCACTATTGCATCCCCTTTGCATGCTTTGAGTAAGAAAAATGCACCATTTGTTTGGGGACCATCCCAAGATACCGCATTCATTGAGCTAAAGAATTTTCTTACACATGCCCCTTTGCTTGTATTACCCAACTTTGACAAACCATTTGAGATACATTGTTATGCTAGTGGTTATGGCATAGGAGGTGTGTTAATGCAAGAGAAGCACCCCATAGCTTACTTTAGTGAAAAACTTTCTGGAGTGCAACTCAATTACCCCATATATGACAAAGAGCTATGTGCTTTAGTTCGAGTCTTGCATGTTTGGGAGCATTATCTTCGCCCTCATGAATTCATATTCGAATTATGGACATTAAATGCCTAGAAAACTCAATTAATGTATAAAAAGGCCAAACGAACCCTGGATAATTTCAAATTTCAGCACAAATCTCCGGTTGTTCCATGTTGCCTATAGAAAAATTAAAGGCGAGAAGAGGCACTGATTATCATTTCGCCCACAAGGGGGACACATTCCCTATCGGAACCACGAGGCTTCTTGAGAGAAGCTCTGGTTTGTAAGAGGCTTGTAATAAAGCTTGCCCCAAATTGGACAATTTTTTTATCACGACATATATGTGCCATGTCATGACACCATGCCAAGTTTCGTGATTTTTTGGTGAGTTTTGGATTTACGGGGATTTAAAACCCGAGATTCTCAATGTTTGAGGCCGAGACTGGACACCGAGACAGTTGTAATTCATTCCCATTCCTTGCATGGACCTAAAAAGCCATTTTGGTGCACTCGAGCATATATTTGTACTTTAAATTTGAATTATGCACATTAAATTAATGCCTACGAAACTCAAATTTAATGTATAAAAAGGGCCAAACGAACCCTGAATATTTAGAGCGGTTCTGTTCAACCATCTAGCACGCGTGGGTAAGCACTGTGCGCACGCGTCGTGCTAGCTCACGCTTCCTTGTTTCCTAATTTTTCCATATTAATGGTGTTATATATCCAAACAAGATGTTGTTTCCCGTCACTCCCCCAATAGGTTTCCCACCACTCCTCCTATCGGTTTCCCGCTGCTAGTGTCAGTGGGCATAGAAGGTTAGGTGGCAACTGTTGGGGAACGTAGTAATTTCAAAAAAATTCCTACGCACATGCAAGATCATGGTGATGCATAGCAACGAGAGGGGAGAGTGTTGTCCACGTACCCTCGTAGACCAAAAGCGAAAGTGTTATGACAACGCGGTTGATGTAGTCGTATGTCTTCACGACCGACCGATCCTAGTACCGAACGTACGGCACCTCCGCGATCTGCACACGTTCAGCTCGGTGACATCCCACGAACTCACGACCCAGTAGAGCTTCGAGGGAGAGCTTCATCAGCACGACGGCGTGATGACGGTGATGATGAAGCTACCAGCGCAGGGCTTTGCCTAAGCACTATGATAATATGACCGAGGTGGATTATGGTGGAGGGGGCACCGCACACAGCTTGGAACAATCAACTTGTGTGTTCTAGGGTGCCCCCTACCCCTGTATATAAAGGAGCAAGGGGGGAGGCCGGCCGGCCTTGGGGCGTGCCAAGGAGAGGGGGGAGTCCTCCTCCTAGTGGGAGTAGGACTCCCCTTTCCTAGTTTAACTAGGAAGGAGGAAGGGGGAAACAAGGAGAGGGAGAGAGGAGGAAAGAGGTGGCGCCCCCCCTCCTTGTCCAATTCGGACTCCCAAGGGGGGCATGGCCAGCCCTAGGCCCTCTCCTCTCTCTCCCACAAGGCCCATGTTGGACCATTATATCCCCCGGGGGTTCCGATAACCCCCCGGCACTCCGATAAATATCCGGTGACCCCCGAAACTCATCCGGTGTCCGAATATAGTCGTCCAATATATCAATCTTGATGTCTCGACCATTTCGATACTCCTCGTCATGTCCGTGATCACATCTGGGACTCCGAACTATCTTCGGTACATCAAAACACATAAACTCATAATACCGATCGTCACCGAACGTTAAGCGTGCGGACCCTACGGGTTCGAGAACTATGTAGACAAGACCGAGACATGTCTCCGGTCAATAACCAATAGCGGAACCTGGATGCTCTTATTGGCTCCTACATATTCTACAAAGATCTTTATCGGTCAAATGCATAACAATATATGTTGTTCCCTTTGTCATCGGTATGTTACTTGTCCGAGATTCGATCGTCGGTATCTCAATACCTAGTTCAATCTCGTTATAGGCAAGTCTCTTTACTCGTTCCGTAATGCATCATCCCGCAACTAACTCATTAGTTACATTGCTTGCAAGGCTTATAGTGATGTGCATTACCGAGAGCGCCCAGAGATACCTCTCCGACAATCGGAGTGACAAATCCCAAGCTTGATCTATGCCAACTCAACAAGTACCATCGGAGGCACCTGTAGAGCACCTTTATAATCACCCAGTTACGTTGTGATGTTTGGTAGCACACAAAGTGTTCCTCCGATATTCGGGAGTTGCATAATCTCATAGTCATAGGAACATGTATAAGTCATGAAGAAAGCAATAGCAACATACTAAACGAGCAAATGCTAAGCTAACGGAATGGGTCAAGTCAATCGCATCATTCTCTAATGATGTGATCCCATTAATCAAATGACACTCATGTCTACGGCTAGGAAACTTAACCATCTTTGATTCAACGAGCTAGTCAAGTAGAGGCATACTAGTGACACTCTGTTTGTCTATGTATTCACACATGTACTAAGTTTTCGGTTAATACAATTCTACCATGAATAATAAACATTTATCATGATATAAGGAAATATAAATAACAACTTTATTATTACCTCTAGGACATATTTCCTTGAGCAACACACCAGCCATACCGCAGTATACCATCCAAGCATGCCAATCCGGCGAATCGTCACCGTCGTCAACCTCCTCGACGAAGAGAATGAGCCAGAGCAGGTCGAAGAGCAATAACGGCCGTGCGCCGCCAAGCATGATGGTATCAACGTGCCCTAGTGCTTGAGCGGGCCAATGTTTACACATGTGTTCGTCGGCCCCCATGGAGCGGAGTCGAGCAAGAGTGTCAAAGCACTTCCACGCAAGAGCAGGAGAACTCCGTCGCGCATCAACTGGGGTTTTCCGCAATTAACTAGGCAACTATCTTGTTCTTAATTAATGAAAAGGCAAAGCTTTTGCTTCTTATGGCTAGTTTTATGTAAAAAAATAATGTAAGTATGAATGGAAGTGGTCCGGTATGTAAAGATTGCACATAGTTTCTAAAAGCACAAACGTGTGTGATAGTAGGGAGTAGGTCCCACATGGTGACTAGTGGGAAATGACTTAAAGGAGAGGAGGCAACTCTTATCAGCAAGGGTCGGCTTCCCACCCGCTAACCGAGTCGAACAGAATGCAGAAGTTAAGCGTGCTGGGGCTGGAGGCGTCTAAGGATGGGTGACTGGAGTTGCATATCTCAAGCTTCATTTCAGCGTCATGACACGATCATTAAAGATATTTAGCATCTAAATGTTTTTGTAGTGACATTTTATGTCGATTATATAAACCTTAAGATCCTTGTTTTGGCAATTTGTAGAATGATGTTTTTTCTTGTTTTAAAAAAATCGGAGAATGATCAAGATCTGTGGGCCCACACAATCTATCCCTTTGACCCTTCTCGTACATTGAGATCCTTACTTTGGTAACTTGTAGAATGATGTTTTTTGTTATTTCTAGTTTTGAAATATCAGAGAATGATCGAGATTTGTGGGCCCACACAAATTATCCCTTTGACCCAATGTACGAGAAGGGTTTGACCATGACAAGTTCCTCATCTAACCCTTTGACCCAACGTACGAGAAGGGTTTGACAATGATGGGTTCCTCTTGCTCTGTGTGGCATGTTAGACCAAATTAAGTTTGAGCACATGCGTTGGATACCCCCCCCCCCCCGCCGCCTCGAAGTTGGGGAACTCGCATCATACGTCTTGAACCTGGCTTGGGGTACAGTGTTCGGTTTGTAATGTAGTTGGTGCCCCATCGAAGTTGTGCAATGGGGATTTGAACACATCACACACCGACCATACATATTTTTGGGCCGCATGCAGGGTATAGGGGTCTCCTGATCGACCCCGTCTCTCTTGTGCGCTTTTAGACGGCACGCATATCTGTGGGCTCCCTGGGGTCTGTATATATCATCCATTTGACCGAGAACGAGGGGGTTTGGCCATGAATGGATTCCTCCTAGTTTGTGTTAGGACGGGCCACGGTGACATGTTCGAGCAAAGTTCGAGCTCATGCGTTCTCGGGATTTCCTCCCACGCGCTCGAATTGGCGGGTTGGACCGACACCCTATGTATGTCATCCTTAATTACCTAGCTTTCATGGGTGTTGTCTGTATGGATACGTAAGCGCCACATCAAAATTGTACATTATTTGGTGTTTAAAACACATCACCCCTTCCAACATACATCTTTTGGGCCTCATGCAGGTGGTGCTGGTTTTGTGGACCCTCTCATGCGGTTTTTGATGATGGTCCAATCTATGGGCCCGAGCGGTCTATTATATCCCTTTTTTATCAACAACAACACTGGTTGTTTGACCAAGCAATACATTCACTTGTCCGTATTATGGTGGGTCATGGCGACATGCATGTATGACCAAAGTATGAGTACGTGTGTGCATCCCGCCAACACGAAGTGGGGGTGGGGCAAGCACCATAGCTACGACCTTAGCATGTCATTATAAATAGATCCAAGGGGGCTTTCCGGTTTGCGAGGCAGCCACCAAAGTTGTGCATTGTGTATTTAAACATCACACCCTATATTCCTACATATATTTGGCCACTTCCACGTGGTTGTTGTCTTATGTCCCCTCTCACCCGATCTTCAATGACGCTCCCACCGTGGGCCCGCCCGATCAAAGTTGTGCATTGGAATTTGAACATCACACACCACCTTTTTCATTCATATATTTTTGGGCCACGTGCTGGTGTGGTTGTCTTCAAATGGTGCTATATGAAATAGCAGACGACTCGGATGATGCACAACAGACACGGGTGCACTAGCTTAACCGTGTGCGATGCTCGTGCCCTATAAAATCACCACGACTTCGCAAGCGCGAGCAAGGGTGAAGGTATAGGATATTTAGGATGACCTCCATGTCTGCGTCTGAAAATTAGGACGAATCATGTGCGATAGACCAGCTAACTAGAAATCTAAAACCAAACTACTCGCCTTGAGCGATGCAAAATCGGTGGTTGCATGACTTCTCCTTATTATCATACACAATTATTCTTTTTAGATCGTGTGCGATCTTGGTTGCTCCTGCCCCGCTTCAATTCCTTTACCCAAAATTTAGTAGTCGTAGTATTTCAACCGTCACCCCCACTCCACCGCCGACGTTATAGTAAAATTCCAGTGGTTGAGGCGTTTGAACCGTCGCCATCCCTCACCCACCACCATCTCCACCCACCATTACTAAAATTTTCAGTAGCTGCAACGTATCCTCAGACACCACCCTGCCCCTCCACAATCCACCCACCCACCCCCCCCCCCCCCCCCCGCTCGAACCCTAGCTAAACGCTGCCAACCCCTATAGGTCTGCCCATGCCTCCTAGCTTAGAGCATCTCCAGCCGTTCGGCCGCCAACGCAAAGGTCGGCGCTCTTTCAGGCGACCGCCCGGTGATTTTTAGGCCCTGGGGGTGACCTAGGTCCCAACCACGCCCCCAGGCACCGCCCCCAAGGCGTCACAAATTCAAATGGGTCCATTTCCCACCCCCATAAAATGCCACAAGTCTGGCGATCAGTGTAGTTCGGTGATCATGTTGCCACAGTTCGGCGCGCAAAAAAAGAAAGGACCCGA
Organism: Aegilops umbellulata; assembly: GCA_032464435.1. Taxonomy (NCBI): domain Eukaryota; kingdom Viridiplantae; phylum Streptophyta; class Magnoliopsida; order Poales; family Poaceae; genus Aegilops; species Aegilops umbellulata. Next base: position 93,186,433 of record CP136059.1, on the reverse strand, counting down.
CGCATCAAACGGCGGTGTCGGCCTCCGGCATCGTAGGAGTCGGCGTGCATGGGCTGGGCGGTGTCGGCGTGGCTTCTTCTATGCAGGGAGGCGTCGGTGCTGCTTCTTTGTTGGTCAGCGCCGTGGAGGCATCATCGCTCGCGCTTGGCGGTGGCGGCGGCGTGGGTGTGGGAGTTGGGGGCGCCGTCGACGGTATCTAGTTCAGGATGAGGCCGCGCAACGCCAGGTACCACGCCTTAAGCTGCGGGTCATCACTTGTAACGCCCCCGATGTAACTTGCCATATTTGTAATCCAACTCTTGCCATTTCCGGCTATGTGCTATGATATTCCCTCCGTGGTTGGGTTCTCTCCGTTTTGCATTTTGGTCATGTCATGCATTTCATATCATGTCATCATGTGCATCGCATTTGCATACGTGTTCGTCTCATAAATCCGAGCATCTTTCCCGTTGTCCGTTTTGCAATCCGGCGCTCCGATGTCTCCCGGCGTCCCCGTTTACATTTCTTCGTGAGCGGGTATTAAACATTCTCGGAATGGACCGAGGTTTGACATGTGGCCTTGGTATAGCACCGGTAGACCGCCTGTCAAGTTTCGGGTCAATCGGAGTTCGTTTGGTACTCCAACGGTTAACCGGGTAACCGTGAAGGCCTCGTGTGTGTTGCAGCCCAACACCCCTTCAAAACAGCCCAATAACCCATCTAAGTCACTCCCATGTCCTCCGCCGTTCGATCACGATCGCGTGGGCGAAAACCGCACTCCATTTGGAGCTCCCTAGCTCCTTCTGTCTATAAAAATGCCTCCCCCGTCCAAATCTGAGAGAGAGACCCCGAAACCCTAGCTTCTTCCTCGTTTTCCGCGCCTCTCTCTCTCCTCCCGCCGCCGGCCCGCCCCGGGCCAATCCCCGCGCGCCACGTGGCGCCCCGCCGCCGCCTCCGCCGCGCCCCGCCGCCAGGGCCCGCGCGGCCCAGATCCGGCCCGCGGGGCCCAGTCGCCGCCGCCCCGCGCCCCGCCCGCAGGCGCTCACGCCTCCCCGCCGGCGCGCCCCGCCGCCAGGTCGCCGGCTCTGCCTCGCCGCCGCTCCGGCCGCCGCCTCGCCGAGCCGCCGCTCCCGCCGCCGCCGTCGCCGTCCCCGCCTCCGTCCGCGTCGCCCCCGCGCAGATCCGGGCCGGAGCGCCCCGGATCCGGCCTCCCCCGAGCCGAGCCGCCTCCTCCGGCGCCCTCCCGGCCAGATCCGCCGCTCCCTCCGGCGAACCTCGATTTCCACGCCAAGGGTTGACTTCGTTTCTTCCCCCCCGTTTTCTCTAAGTCTCTAAATTTTGTATCATCATGCCAAGTTTGCCATGCCGTAACTTTGCATCCGTAGCTCCGTCTCGCGCGTATAATAAGTCGAATTGTTCTCCTCGAAGAGTACATCATTTTTTTCCATTTAATCATTTTCATTTGAAGTCATCTTGATGCCCGAAATGCTGTTAGAAGAGGGCTAGTTGATGTTTATTGCTGGATCTTATCTGAACATGCACTTTTGTCATTTTTGCCATGATTGATGTGTACCTCCTATGAAGTTGAGTCCTACATGAGTTTTGTAATATGCCATGTTATCTATCCAGAGGATTTTGCCATGTATTTTTGTGATCTATGTGGTGACTAGCACAAGCATGCAAACTAGGTCACTTGATGTTGCTGATTTCAGAGACTTAGTGATTTCACTAAGTCCCTGACTGCTGTTATTTTTTATGCCATGTGTTCATGTTGTTTCCGAGAGATCTGTGCATAATTTGAGCATGATCAGTAAGGGAGTTTTGAACTTGAGTATTTGCTTAATCCATCCATGCCTTTGTTTGCAATTATGGAGTGCCATAGCTTGAGTCAATCGAGCTCTACTTTTGCTTCAAAATATTGCTGGCAGATTGTTTACATGTTATTCGATTTTGCCAAGCTTGGTGTAGTTGATCCTTACATGAGATGATGTTATTCTTGCCATGTCTAGTTACTATGCCATGTCTTCGTGATGTATGTATGATTAGTTAATCATGAAATGCTCTGTAATGAGTGCATCGAGCTCACGAACATGCCTAGTCGTCATCAGTTTTCTGCCATGTCCAGTTTTCTACTAAGTCTGTAACCTGTAACGATACTTGCTTATTTGTCATGGGTGTAATCATATTTTCTGTTCCTTTTTGGCTTCTGGTCAGTAAGTGACTTTTGTCAAGTGCTATGTGTAGATTCATGCCATGTCTTATTTTGCTATGTTCTGAACATGTAGCATGTTGTTTTGTTGCTCTGAACATGTCATCCTGATGTTAGTTTTCTGCTATGTTGATATTTTCACTAAGTCTGTGAACTTGTTATCGCTTGCTCTTTTGCCATGCTTGTTTGAACCTGTTATGATGTGAGTTAGCCGTAGATCAGTGTTCATCTTTCGTCGTGCATCTTGAGTAGATTACTTCCATATGCTTTGTTGCCATGTTTGGGTGCAGTAGCTTAATTATTTGTTGCTTGCTAAGTAGCATCATGCTGTTTATGGCAGTTTCGTGTCATTCTTGTATTGCTTGCCATTTGCAAACCGTGCATCCGATTCCGGTGTATTTTATATCGATTTCAACCGAAATCACCTCATCTATCCAGTGGCATGCTTGGTTTGCCAAGATTATGCCCTGTTCATCCTTGTCCTTCCGGAGCATGCATACGCATTGCATATCACCTCTCGCATATCATGCCATGTTTTGCATCATGTTGCTTGCGCATTTCATCGTGGTTGATATTGGTTCCTTTGCTTGTTCTCTTGTCTTGGGTAGAGCCGGGAGACGAGTACGTGACCGAGGATTCCGTTGAGAACGCTTACGAGGACCAAGCTTTCGACAACTTTGAGAACCTTGCAGGCAAGATGATCATACCCTCGAAATCACTTCTATCTTTGCTTGCTAGATTGCTCGCTCTTTTGCTATGCCTATGCTGTGATATCCACCACTTGCTATTTCATGCCTCCTATATTGCCATGTCAGCCCCTAACCATCCATGTCCTAGCAAACCGTTGTTTGGCTATGTTACTGCTTTTGCTCAGCCCCTCTTATAGCGTTGCTAGTTGCAGGTGAAGATGAAGTTTGTTCCTTGTTGGAACATGGACTTGTTGTTCCTTGTTGGAACATGTTTACTTGTTGGGATATCACAATACCTCTTATTTAATTAATGCATCTATATACTTGGTAAAGGGTGGAAGGCTCGGCCTTATGCCTGGTGTTTTGTTCCACTCTTGCCACCCTAGCTTCCGTCATACCGGTGTTATGTTCCCGGAGTTTGCGTTCCTTACACAGTTGGGTGATTTATGGGACCCCCTTGACAGTTCGCTTTGAATAAGACTCTTCCAGCAGGGCCCAACATTGGTTTTACCATTCGCCACCTAGCCTTTTTCCCTTGGGTTCTGCAGACTCAAGGGTCATCTTTATTTTAACCCCCCGGGCCAGTTCTCCTTCGATTGCTGGTCCAAACTAGAGCCCTTTGCAGCGCCACCTCGAGGCAACTCGAGGGCTGGTTTTAGTTGTACGGAGTGTTCATCCGGATGTGCCCTGAGACCGAGATATGTGCAGCTCCTATCAGGATTTGTCGGCACAATCGGGCGGCTTTGCTGGACTTGTTTTATTGCTGTTGAAATGTCTTGTAGTCCGGGATTCCGAGATTGATCGGGTCTTCCCGGTAGAAGGAATATCCTTCGTTGACCGTGAGAGATTATCATGGGCTAAGTTGGGACACCCCTGCAGGGTTTTATCTTTCGAAAGCCGTGCCCGCGGTTATGAGGCAGATGGGAATTTGTTGATGTCCGGTTGTAGAAAACCCGAAGTTGACCTTAACTAAAACACATAAACCGCGTGTGTAACCGTGATGGTCTCTTCTCAGCGGGGTCCGGGAAGTGAACACGGTTGTTGGAGTTATGCCTGACGTAGGTTGTTTCAGGATCACTTCTTGATCACTACTAGTTTTACGACCGTGCTTTGCCTTCTCTTCTCGCTCTCTTTTGCGCTGTAGCCACCATATGTTAGTCGCTTGCTGCAGCTCCACCTCACTATCCTTTTCCCACCTTTAAGCTTAAATAGTCTTGATCTCGCGGGTGTGAGATTGCTGAGTCCCCGTGGCTCACAGATATTATCACCTCAGTTGCAGGTACCAACGATGTCATTGCAGATGACGCGACCGAGCTCACTTGGGAGTTCGATGAGGAACGTGGTCGTTACTATGTTTCTTTTCCAGATGATCAGTAGTGGAGCCCAGTTGGGTGATCCGGGGATCTGTTTAGCATTTGGGGTAGTGTTCTTTCATTTTGGTACCGTAGTCGGACCTTGAGTGTAATATGTATGATGGATGTTATTTATGTACTTGTGTGAAGTGGCGATTGTAAGCCAACTATGTATCTTTCCCCTTTATTTATTACATGGATTGTGTGAAGATTACCTCACTTGCGACATTGCTTTCAATGCGGTTATGCCTCTAAGTCGTGCCTCGACACGTGGGAGATATAGCCGCATCGAGGGCGTTACAAGTTGTTAATCAGAGCCTTTCCCCGACCTTAGGAGCCCCACTGTTTGATCGTCTTTAGTGGCCGAGTTGTGTCTAGAAAAAAATGTTTTGAGTCTTTTAGGAATTATATATCGGAGAGTTTAGGAATTCTTTTTACTTATCAGTCCCTTCGACCTTCTGGTAAGGCATCCTGACGTAGAGTTTTGACTCTTCTCTTCTCAAATTTCACTAAAAAAAATTTTAGGATCACGCGGGTATATTACAATCGTTCCGATGGTTTTATGATGACAACATTGTCTTGGTTGCCTCCTGACATTTAGGGGTTGTGGCAGTGTCCCGGGGAGTTGAGCTCCGAGGTGTTGTCGTCATAATCTTATCGTTGCGGTTTTGGAATACCTGAGTTTAGTACGACCGACATCGAAAATCTCTTTTGTACAGTTGTTGGTGAGATAACCCTGATAGCCCAGTACTGTGGCGAGTGCAGGGGTATTGCCATGACTTGTATAACGGATGTGTTTTCGAAGGTTGAGGTAGATGATTTCCGAGGATTTCTTGGTTATGTGTTGAAGGATGGATACAGCTGGTTGTAGGATTTGCTAGTTTGGGTGAGATATTATGCTTCCCCTGTATCCCCAACACCTGATTGCATAACCGGAAAGTTTCGGGAGTTTATAAGTGGGAATTCTTGTAGCTCTAGTATTTCTTCCGCAGATATTTGGTTTGTGATTGGGTAATCCTTACCAAGTATTTGTTCACATCTGTACCTTGTTGGTTTTATTCCATACCATGTTCTAAGTGGCTTCTCAGCTTGGAAGTGTGATGTTTTACATTGGAATTCATTCGTTCATTCTCGTTCGAATGTTATTTGTGAAGACTATATGTTGCAATGTTGTTCCTTTGATTCAACTTCATTATATCTCTGTCAAGATGCTAATGGATGTCACCCTCTTCAGGATGGCTCCACCAATGCGTCAGAATCCGGAACGCAATGACGGGAATCAGGCTAACCCTCCGCCACCACCTCCGCCTCCGGAAGCTTGGCAAGCCTTGATGACTGCCACAAATGCCAATGCTCAGATTCTGATTCAGCTCTTGCAAGATCGCAACCAGGGTCAAGCTAATCAAGAGAATCAAGGCCAAGGCAACAATCAGCCGCACTTCGCTTCACTGAACCAGTTCCTTGCTAATCAGCCAAAAACCTTCAGCTACTGTGTCGAGGCCACAGACGCAGATGATTGGCTCGTGGACATCAGCAAGCATTTCGAGTGCAGCAATGTCAGACCTGAGGACTTTGTCAAGTTTGCCTCTTTTCAACTCAGAGATCAAGCTGCTGAGTGGTTCCAGCAATACAAAGATTCCAGAGGAGGTCGTTGTTGGAAATATGCCCTAGAGGCAATAATAAAAGTATTATTATTATATTTCCTTGTTCATGATAATTGTCTTTATTCATGCTATAATTGTGTTATCTGGAAATCGTAATACATGTGTGAATACTAGACACCAATATGTCCCTAGTAAGCCTCTAGTTGACTAGCTCGTTGATCAATAGACAGTCATGGTTTCCTGACTATGGACATGGGGATGTCATTGATAACGAGATCACATCATTAGGAGAATGATGTGATGGACAAGACCCAATCCTAAGCATAGCACAAGATCGTGTAGTTCGTTTTGCTAGAGCTTTCCAATGTCGAGTATCTTTTCCTTAGACCATGAGATCGTGTAACTCTCGGATACTGTAGGAGTGCTTTGGGTGTACCAAACGTCACAACGTAACTGGGTGACTATAAAGGTGCACTACAGGTATCTCCGAAAGTATCTGTTGGGTTGACACGGATCAAGACTGGGATTTGTCACTCCGCATGACGGAGAGGTATCACCGGGCCCACTCGGTAATGCATCATCATAATGAGCTCAAGGTGACCAAGGTTTGGCCACGGGATCATGCATTACGGTACGAGTAAAGTGACTTGCCGGTAACGGGACTAAACGAGGTATTGGGATACCGACGATCGAGTCTCGGGCAAGTAACCTACCGATTGACAAAGCGAATAGTTTACGGGGTTGCTTGAACCCTCGACATCGTGGTTCATCCGATGACATCATCGAGGAACATGTGGGAACCAACATGGGTATCCAGATCCCGCTGTTGGTTATTGCCCGAGAGTCGTCTCGGTCATGTCTGCATGTCTCCCGAACCCGTAGGGTCTACACACTTAAGGTTCGGTGACGCTAGGGTTATTAGGAAGACTTGTATGTGATTACCGAATGTTGTTCGGAGTCCCGGATGAGATCCCGGACGTCACGAGGAGTTCCGGAGTGATCCGGAGGTAAAGATTTATATATGGGAAGTTGTCATACGGACACCGGAATAGTTCGGGGGCATATCGGTATTGTACCGGAGCCACCGGAGGGGCCTCGGGGGTCCACCGGGAGGGGCCACCTCTCCCGGAGGGGCTTATGGGTTGTAAAGGGGAAGGGAACCAGCCCAAAGTGGGCTGGTGCGCCTCCCCCCAAGGGCCCATGCGCCCTAGGGTTTGGGGAACCCTAAAGGGGGCGCCCCCCTTGCTTGGGGGGCAAGCCCCCTCCCCCTTGGCTGCCGCCCCCCCCCTCTAGATCCATCTAGAGGGGGCCGGCCCCCCTGCCCTTTCCCCTATAAATAGAGGGGTGAGGGGAGGGCTGCACACACAACTGAAGGCGCAGCCCCTCCCCTTCCCAACACCTCTCCTCCTCCGTACGCGCTTGGCGAAGCCCTGTCGGAGTTCTGTTGCACCAACTTCACCACGCCGTCGTGCTGCCGTTGGAGTCTTCTTCCTCAACCTCTCCTTCCCCTTGCTGGATCAAGAAGGAGGAGACGTCGATCGTCCCGTACGTGTGTTGAACACGGAGGTGCTGTCCGTTCGGCACTTGGTCATCGGTGATCCGAATCACGACGAGTACGACTACGTCATCACCATCCCCTTGAACGCTTCCGCACGCAATCTGCAAGTGGTATGTAGATGCAATCTCTCTCCCATGACTCGTTGCTTAGATGAACTCATAGATGGATCTTGGTGAAACCGTAGGAAAATTTTAATTTTCTGCAACGTTCCCCAACAGTGGCATCATGAGCCAGGTTTATGAGTAGTTCTCTATTGCACGAGTAGAACACAAAGTAGTTGTGGGCGTCGAATTGTCAATTCTTCTTGCCGTTACTAGTCCTATCTTGGTTCAGCGGTATTGTGGGATGAAGCGGCCCGGACCAACCTTACACGTACGCTTACGTGAGACCGGTTCCACCGACTAACATGCACTAGTTGCATAAGGTGGCTGGCGGGTGTCTGTCTCTCCCACTTTAGTTGGATCGGATTCGATGAACAGGGTCCTTATGAAGGGTAAATAGAGATTGACAAATTCACGTTGTGGTTTTAACGTAGGTAAGAAACGTTCTTGCTAGCAACCTATAACAGCCACGTAAAAACTTGCAACAACAATTAGAGGACGTCTAACTTGTTTTTGCAGCAAGTGCTTTGTGATGTGATATGGCCAGAAGTTGTGATGAATCATGTGATGTATGAGATGATCTTGTTATTGTAATAGGAATCACGACTTGCATGTCGATGAGTATGACAACCGGCAGGAGCCATAGGAGTTGTCATTATTCTTTTATGACCTGCGTGTCGCCATGTAAATTACCTTACTTTGTTGCTAAACGTGTTAGCCATAGTAGTAGTAGTAATAGTTGGCGAGCAACTCCATGGAGACACGATGATGGAGATCATGATGATGGAGATCATGGTGTCGTGCCGGTGACGAGATGATCATGGAGCCCCAAGATGGAGATCGAAGGAGCTATATGATGATGGCCATATCATGTCACTACTATATAATTGCATGTGATGTTTATTATGTTTATGCATCTTGTTTACTTAGGACGACGGTAGTAAATAAGATGATCCCTTACAAAATTTCAAGAAGTGTTCACCCCTAACTGTGCACCGTTGCTAAAGTTCGTCGTTTCGAAGCACCACGTGATCATCGGGTGTGATAGATCCATACGTTCACATACAACGGGTGTAAGACAGTTTTACACATGCAAAACACTTAGGGTTAACTTGACGAGCCTAGCATGTACATACATGGCCTCGGAACACGGAGACCGAAAGGTCGAACATGAGTCGTATAGAAGATACGATCAACATGGAGATGTTCACCGATGATGACTAGTCCGTCTCACGTGATGATCGGACACGGCCTAGTCGACTCGGATCATGTAACACTTAGATGACTAGAGGGATGTCTAATCTGAGTGGGATTTCATTCATTAATTTGATTAGATGAACTTAATTGTCATGAACTTAGTCTAAATCTTTACAATATGTCTTGTAGATCAAATGGCCCACGGTAATGTCAGCCTCAACTTCAACGCGTTCCTAGAGAAAACTAAGCTGAAAGATGATGGCAGCAACTATTCGGACTGGGTCCGGAACTTGAGGATCATCCTCATAGCAGCCAAGAAAGATTATGTCCTAGATGCACCGCTAGGTGATGCACCATTCCCAGAAAACCAGGACGTTATGAACGCCCATCAGTCACGCACTGATGATTACTCCATCGTTCAGTGCGGCATGCTTTACAGCTTAGAACCGGGGCTCCAAAAGCGTTTTGAGAAGCACGGACCATATGAGATGTTCGAGGAGCTGAAATTGATTTTCCAAGCTCAAGCCCGGGTCGAGAGATATGAAGTCTCCGACAAGTTCTTTAGCTGCAAAATGGAGGAAAATAGCTCTGTCAGTGAACACATACTCAAGATGTCTGGGTTGCACAACCGCTTGACTCAGCTGGAAGTTAATCTTCCGGATGAGGCGGTCATTGACAGAATCCTTCAGTCGCTCCCACCTAGCTACAAAAGCTTCGTGATGAACTACAACATGCAGGGGATGGAAAAGACCATTCCCGAGTTGTATTCAATGCTGAAATCCGCGGAGGTGGAGATCAAAAAGGAACATCAAGTGTTGATGGTGAATAAAACCACTAAGTTCAAGAAAGGCAAGGGTAAGAAGAACTTCAAGAAAGACGGCAAGGAGGTTGCCGCGCCTGGTAAATCAGTTGCCAGGAAGAAGTCAAAGAATGGACCCAAACCTGAAACTGAGTGCTTTTATTGCAAGGGAAATGGTCACTGGAAACGGAATTGCGCCAAGTACTTAGCGGATAAGAAGGCCGGCAACACTAAAGGTATATGTGATATACATGTAATTGATGTGTGCCTTACCAGTGCTCGTAGTAGCTCCTGGGTATTTGATACCGGTGTTGTTGCTCATATTTGTAACTCATAGCAGGAGCTGCGGAATAAGAGAAGACTGGCGAAGGACGAGGTGACGATGCGCGTCGGGAATGGTTCCAAGGTCGATGTGATCGCCGTCGGCACGCTACCTCTACATTTACCCACGGGATTAGTTTTAAACCTCAATAATTGTTATTTGGTGCCAAGTTTGAGCATGAACATTGTATCTGGATCTCGTTTAATACGAGATGGCTACTCATTTAAATCCGAGAATAATGGTTGTTCTATTTATATGAGTGATATGTTTTATGGTCATGCTCCGATGGTTAATGGTTTATTCTTAATGAATCTCGTGCGTGATAATACACATATTCATAGTGTGAATGCCAAAAGGTGTAAAGTTGATAACGATAGTCCCACATACTTGTGGCACTGCCGCCTTGGTCACATTGGTGTCAAGCGCATGAAGAAGCTCCATGTTGATGGACTTTTAGAGTCTCTCGATTATGAATCGTTTGACACATGCGAACCATGCCTTATGGGCAAAATGACCAAGACTCCGTTCTCCGGAACAATGGAGCGAGCAACCAACTTATTGGAAATTATACATACTGATGTGTGCGGTCCAATGAGCGTTGAGGCTCGCGGAGGATATCGTTATGTTCTCACACTCACTGATGATTTGAGTAGATATGGCTATGTCTACTTAATGAAACACAAGTCTGAGACCTTTGAAAAGTTCAAGGAGTTTCAGAGTGAGGTTGAGAATCAATGTGACAGAAAGATCAAGTTTCTACGATCAGATCGTGGAGGAGAGTACTTAAGTCACGAATTTGGCACACACTTAAGAAAATGTGGAATAGTTTCGCAACTCACGCCGCCTGGAACACCTCAGCGTAATGGTGTGTCCGAACATCGTAATCGCACTTTATTGGATATGGTGCGATCTATGATGTCTCTTACCGATTTACCGCTATCATTTTGGGGATATGCTCTAGAGACAACCACATTCACTTTAAATAGGGCACCGTCTAAATCCGTTGAGACGACACCGTATGAATTATGGTTTGGAAAGAAACCTAAGCTGTCGTTTCTAAAAGTTTGGGGATGCGAGGCTTATGTCAAGAAACTTCAACCTGAAAAGCTCGAACCCAAATCGGAAAAATGCGTCTTCATAGGATACCCTAAGGAAACCATAGGGTATACCTTCTACTTAAGATCCGAGGGCAAGATCTTTGTTGCCAAGAACGGAACCTTTCTGGAGAAAGAGTTTCTCTCGAAAGAAGTAAGTGGGAGGAAAGTGGAGCTTGATGAAGTACTGCCTCTTGAAACGGAGAATGGCGCAGCGCAAGAAAATGTTCCTGTGGTGCCTGCTCCAATTAGAGAGGAGGTTAATGATAATGATCAAGATACTTCGGACCAAGCTTCCACTGAACTTCGTAGGTCCACAAGGACACGTTCCGCACCAGAGTGGTACGGCAACCCTGTCCTGGAAATCATGTTGTTGGACAACGGTGAACCTTCGAACTATGAAGAAGCGATGGCGGGCCCGGATTCCAACAAATGGTTAGAAGCCATGAAATCCGAGATAGGATCCATGTATGAAAACAAAGTATGGACTTTGACAGACTTGCCCGATGATCGGCGAGCGATAGAAAACAAATGGATCTTCAAGAAGAAGACGGACGCGGATGGTAATGTTACCATCTATAAAGCTCGACTTGTCGCTAAGGGTTATCGGCAAGTTCAAGGGATTGACTACGACGAGACTTTCTCTCCCGTAGCGAAGCTGAAGTCCGTCCGAATCATGTTAGCAATTGCCGCATACTATGATTATGAGATATGGCAAATGGAGGTCAAAACGGCATTCCTTAATGGCTATCTTAAGGAAGAACTGTATATGATGCAGCCGGAAGGTTTTGTCGATCCCAAGAATGCTAACAAGGTGTGCAAGCTCCAGCGATCCATTTATGGGCTGGTGCAAGCATCTCGGAGTTGGAACATTCGCTTTGATGAGATGATCAAAGCGTTTGGGTTTATGCAGACTTATGGAGAAGCCTGCGTTTACAAGAAAGTGAGTGGGAGCTCCGTAGCATTTCTCATATTATATGTGGATGACATACTATTGATGGGAAATGATACAGAATTCTTGGAAAGCATAAAGGCCTATTTGAACAAGTGTTTTTCAATGAAGGACCTTGGAGAAGCTGCTTATATATTAGGCATCAAAATCTATAGAGATAGATCAAGACGCCTCATAGGTCTTTCGCAAAGCACGTACCTTGATAAGATTTTGAAGAAGTTCAAAATGGATCAGTCTAAGAAAGGGTTCTTGCCTGTATTGCAAGGTGTGAAATTGAGCTCGGCTCAATGCCCGACCACGGCAAAGGATAAACAAGAGATGAGCGTCATCCCCTATGCTTCAGCCATAGGATCCATTATGTATGCCATGCTGTGTACCAGACCTGATGTAAACCTTGCCGTAAGTTTGGTAGGCAGGTACCAAAGTAACCCCGGCAAGGAACACTGGACAGCGGTCAAGAATATCCTTAAGTACCTGAAAAGGACTAAGGACATGTTTCTCGTTTATGGAGGTGACGAAGAGCTCGTCGTAAAGGGTTACGTCGATGCTAGCTTCGACACAGATCTGGATGACTCTAAGTCACAAACCGGATACGTGTATATGTTGAATGGTGGAGCAGTGAGCTGGTGCAGCTGCAAGCAGAGCGTCGTGGCGGGATCTACATGTGAAGCGGAATACATGGCAGCCTCGGAGGCAGCGCATGAAGCAATTTGGGTGAAGGAGTTCATCACCGACCTAGGAGTCATACCCAATGCGTCGGGGCCGATCAAACTCTTCTGTGACAACACTGGAGCTATTGCACTGGCCAAGGAGCCCAGGTTTCACAAGAAGACCAGGCACATCAAGCGTCGCTTCAACTCCATCCGTGAAAATGTTCAAGATGGAGACATAGAAATTTGTAAAGTGCACACGGATCTGAATGTCGCAGATCCGTTGACTAAACCTCTCCCTAGGGAAAAGCATGATCAGCACCAGCACTCTATGGGTGTTCGATTCATCACAATGTAACTAGATTATTGACTCTAGTGCAAGTGGGAGACTGTTGGAAATATGCCCTAGAGGCAATAATAAAAGTATTATTATTATATTTCCTTGTTCATGATAATTGTCTTTATTCATGCTATAATTGTGTTATCTGGAAATCGTAATACATGTGTGAATACTAGACACCAATATGTCCCTAGTAAGCCTCTAGTTGACTAGCTCGTTGATCAATAGACAGTCATGGTTTCCTGACTATGGACATGGGGATGTCATTGATAACGAGATCACATCATTAGGAGAATGATGTGATGGACAAGACCCAATCCTAAGCATAGCACAAGATCGTGTAGTTCGTTTTGCTAGAGCTTTCCAATGTCGAGTATCTTTTCCTTAGACCATGAGATCGTGTAACTCCCGGATACTGTAGGAGTGCTTTGGGTGTACCAAATGTCACAACGTAACTGGGTGACTATAAAGGTGCACTACAGGTATCTCCGAAAGTATCTGTTGGGTTGACACGGATCAAGACTAGGATTTGTCACTCCGCATGACGGAGAGGTATCACCGGGCCCACTCGGTAATGCATCATCATAATGAGCTCAAGGTGACCAAGGTTTGGCCACGGGATCATGCATTACGGTACGAGTAAAGTGACTTGCCGGTAACGGGACTAAACGAGGTATTGGGATACCGACGATCGAGTCTCGGGCAAGTAACCTACCGATTGACAAAGGGAATAGTTTACGGGGTTGCTTGAACCCTCGACATCGTGGTTCATCCGATGACATCATCGAGGAACATGTGGGAACCAACATGGGTATCCAGATCCCGCTGTTGGTTATTGCCCGAGAGTCGTCTCGGTCATGTCTGCATGTCTCCCGAACCCGTAGGGTCTACACACTTAAGGTTCGGTGACACTAGGGTTATTAGGAAGACTTGTATGTGATTACCGAATGTTGTTCGGAGTCCCGGATGAGATCCCGGACGTCACGAGGAGTTCCGGAGTGATTCGGAGGTAAAGATTTATATATGGGAAGTTGTCATACGGACACCGGAATAGTTCGGGGGCATATCGGTATTGTACCGGGGCCACCGGAGGGGCCTCGGGGGTCCATCGGGAGGGGCCACCTCTCCCGGAGGGGCTCATGGGCTGTAAAGGGGAAGGGAACCAGCCCAAAGTGGGCTGGTGCGCCTCCCCCCAAGGGCCCATGCGCCCTAGGGTTTGGGGAACCCTAAAGGGGGCGCCCCCCTTGCTTGGGGGGCAAGCCCCCTCCCCCTTGGCCGCCGCCCCCCCCCTCTAGATCCATCTAGAGGGGGCCGGCCCCCCTTGCCCTTTCCCCTATAAATAGATGGGTGAGGGGAGGGCTGCACACACAACTGAAGGCGCAGCCCCTCCCCTCCCCAACACCTCTCCTCCTCCGTACGCGCTTGGCGAAGCCCTGTCGGAGTTCTGTTGCACCAACTTCACCACGCCGTCGTGCTGCCGTTGGAGTCTTCTTCCTCAACCTCTCCTTCCCCTTGCTGGATCAAGAAGGAGGAGACGTCGATCGTCCCGTACGTGTGTTGAACACGGAGGTGTTGTCCGTTCGGCACTTGGTCATCGGTGATCCGAATCACGACGAGTACGACTACGTCATCACCATCCCCTTGAACGCTTCCGCACGCAATCTGCAAGTGGTATGTAGATGCAATCTCTCTCCCATGACTCGTTGCTTAGATGAACTCATAGATGGATCTTGGTGAAACCGTAGGAAAATTTTAATTTTCTGCAACGTTCCCCAACAGTCGTGTGATCACTTGGGATGATTTCCGTCGTGATTTCAAAGCACACCACATTCCAGAAAGTGTTGTTGAGCTTAAGCGTGAGGAATTCCGCAATCTCAAGCAAGGCACCATGTCTGTCTACCAATACAACACTCAGTTCCAGAAACTCTCTCGTTTTGCAAGGCAAGACATTCCTGATGAGAAGAGTATGATCTACCAATTCAGGCGTGGTCTCAGAGAAGATCTGCAACTTGCTCTCGTGCTTTTCGAGCCATTAAAGTATGATGAATTCTACAACATGGCACTGAAACAAGAAGCTGCTCAGCTCAAGTGTGAGGCATCAAAGAAGAGAGTCAGAGACGCAGTTCAGTCTTCTTCTTCTTCACTTGTGGCAGCTAAGCAACAGAAGTTCTGGTTGCCTCCTCCTCCTCCGTTCCGTCAGCCTTATCAGCAGAAGAACTCAAGTGGCCGTGGATCTTCCCACCCACCCAACCCTGGCTATCAGAACAAGTCTCAGAACCAAACTCCAAGGCCAAGTGCTCCTTATCATCGTCCGCTCTCAGAGGTGACTTGTAACAAATGTCAGCAGAAGGGTCACTATGCAAACAAGTGCTTCAACCAGAGGCGCCTTCCGCCTCCTCCTCCTGTGAAATCTTCCAGCAATGCAGTGGTCAAGCATAATTCCCAGCATGCCAAGGTGAACATGTTGAATGCAGCTCAAGCAGAGGAGTCTTCTGAAGTGATCATGGGTAATCTTCCTGTTAATGATATTCCTGCAAAAGTCTTATTTGACACTGGAGCATCGCTTTATTTCATTTCAAGACCTTTTGCATCTAAGCATGATTTCGTTACTCAAGTTTTGCCGAGACCGTTGTCTATTGTGTCCCCGGGCAAGCAAATGACATCTAATGTTTGTGTCCCGGATGTTTCTATCAAGATGGGCGACTACAAATTCTTGTCAAGACCAATTGTTCTTGGTGACTCTGATATTGATCTTATTCTCGGGATGGACTGGCTTTCTAAGCACAAGGCTCAGCTTGAATGTGCTGCCAGGGAAATCAAATTGACTCACACTTCGAACGATGTGATCATCTATGCTTCTCGTGATGATACTATTCGGTTGTTTTCTCTCAATGAGATGGGTGAAATGGAGGCTATCTCCCAGATTCCAGTTGTTTGTGAGTACCAAGATGTTTTTCCAGAAGAGCTTCCGGGTATGCCTCCCCGCAGGCCAGTTGAATTCGTTATTGAGCTTGAGCCAGGCACAGAACCCGTTTGCAAGCGTCCTTACAAGCTTGGACCAGATGAACTCAAGGAATTGAAGATTCAACTCGATAAACAAGAACGTCTGGTTCTGATCAGACCGAGTTCTTCTCCTTGGGGTTGTGGTGTTCTTTTTGTCAAGAAGAAGGATGGCACGGACCGACTTTGCGTCGATTACCATCCATTGAACAAGAAGACTATCAAGAACAAGTACCCACTTCCCAACATCAATGAGCTATTTGAGCAACTCAAAGGTGCTAAGGTGTTCTCCAAGCTTGACCTTCGTATGGGTTATCATCAGATTCGCATTCGTGAAGAAGATATTCCCAAGACAGCATTCAGAACAAGCTTTGGTTCTTATGAATATACTGTCATGTCTTTCGGCCTCGTCAATGCTCCTCCGTATTTCACTCGCTTGATGAATTTCATCTTCAACCCCTACATCAACGAATTTGTCTTGGTCTATCTCGATGATATTTTGTTCTTCTCCAAGAATAAGAAGGATCATGCCGAACATTTGCGATTGGTACTCGACAAGCTCAGAGAGTATCAATTATATGCGAAGTTCTCCAAATGTGAATTCTGGCTTCATGAAGTTCTTTATCTTGGTCATATCATCTCTGCCAAGGGCATCGCTGTTAATCCAGAGAGGGTGTCTGCAGTTTTGAATTGGAATCCTCCTCAGAATGTCAAGCAGCTTCGCAGTTTTCTTGGACTTGCAAGCTATTGCAGAAGATTCGTTGAGAATTTCTCCAAGATTGCAAAGCCTCTTTCCAACCTCCTCCAGAAGCATGTGAAATATGTCTGGTCTCCTGAGTGTGACGTTGCTTTCAACACTCTCAAAGAGAAACTTGTCACTGCTCCAGTCTTGACTCCTCCTGATGAATCCAAGCCTTATGAAGTATTCTGTGATGCTTCTCTCCAGGGCCTCGGTGCTGTATTAATGCAAGAGAAGAAGGTTGTTGCCTATACCTCTCGCCAGTTGAAGCCCAATGAAAGGAACTACCCCACTCACGATCTTGAGTTGGCGGCAGTTGTCCACGCTCTAATAACATGGAGACATCTCCTGTTGGGAAGGAAAGTGGACATCTTCACCGATCACAAGAGTCTCAAGTATATCTTCACTCAGCCTCATCTCAACCTCAGGCAAACTCGATGGGTCGAAATGATTCAAGAGTATAATCCGAGTATTGAATATACTCTAGGCAAGGCTAATGTGGTTGCAGACGCTTTGAGCAGAAAGGCTTATTGCAACAGCTTAATCCTCAAGCCATTTCAACCGGATCTCTGTGAGGCTTTCCGCAAGTTGAATCTCCAAGTTGTTCCTCAAGGTGTTCTTGCCAACCTCATTGTCTCTCCTACCTTGGAAGATCAAATTCGTGAGGCACAATTGTTGGATACCATGGTGAAGAAGGTGAAACGTGGTATTGAAAAGAGCATCCCCAAATACAAGTGCTATCGAGTTGATGAGAGAGATACTCTTTTCTTCGAGGACCGGATCGTGGTTCCAAAGGGTGATCTTCGTAAAGTCATTATGAACGAAGCGCACAACTCTCTCCTATCTATTCATCCTGGAAGTACAAAGATGTACCATGACCTCAAGCAGTCGTATTGGTGGACTCGAATGAAGCGTGAGATCGCTCAATTCGTGAATGAGTGTGATGTCTGCAGAAGGGTGAAAGCAGAACACCAACGACCAGCTGGTCTTCTCCAACCTCTTGCTATTCCAGAATGGAAGTTTGATCATATCGAAATGGACTTCATGACTGGTTTTCCTAAGTCTAAGCGTGGGAATGATGCTATCTTCGTCGTCATCGACAAGCTCACCAAAGTGGCTCATTTTCTTCCTATCAAAGAGTCTATCACAGCAGCGCAGCTGGCAGAGCTCTACACCTCCAGAATTGTCTCTTTTCACGGCATTCCACAATTGATCTCTTCAGACCGTGGCAGCATCTTTACCTCCAAATTTTGGGATTCTTTTCAGAAGGCCATGGGTACCAACATTCGCTTCAGCACAGCGTTCCACCCTCAGACTAGTGGACAAGTTGAGCGTGTCAATCAAATTCTTGAAGATATGCTCAAAGCCTGTGTTATCTCTTTCGGCATGAAGTGGGAGGATTGTCTTCCTTATGCTGAGTTCTCTTACAACAACAGCTTTCAAGCCAGCTCGGGCAAAGCCCCATTCGAGATTCTCTGTGGCAGAAAGTGCCGTACTCCTCTCAACTGGTCTGAAACCGGTGAACGTCAATTGCTCGGCAATGATTTGATCTCAGAGGCTGAGGCCATGTGCAAGGTGATTCGTGAGAACCTCAAAGCAGCGCAGTCGCGCTAGAAGAGCTATTACGATAGCAAACACCGAGATGTGGCATTCGAGATCGGAGACCATGTTTACCTCCGCGTCTCTCCAATGAAAGGAACTCGTCGCTTCGGTATCAAGGGGAAACTTGCTCCCAGATACGTCGGTCCCTTCAAGATCATCGGGAAACGAGGCGATCTCGCCTATCAACTTGAGCTCCCCTCCAACTTTGCAAATGTGCACGATGTCTTCCACGTGTCACAGCTTCGCAAGTGCTTCAAGACGCCTGAGCGCACCATCAACTTCGAAGAGATTGATCTTCAAGAAGATTTGTCCTATCATGAGCACCCAGTTGCTATTCTTGAGACAACTGAGCGCAAGACTCGCAACAAGTCAATCAAATTCCTCAAAGTGAAATGGTCACATCATTCAGTCCGAGAGGCCACATGGGAGCGTGAAGACCACCTACGTTCCGAGTTCCCGGAGTTCTTTTAGTCCTAGATCTCGGGACGAGATCCTCTCGTAGTGGTGGTGTGTTGTAACGCCCCCGATGTAACTTGCCATATTTGTAATCCAACTCTTGCCATTTCCGGCTATGTGCTATGATATTCCCTCCGTGGTTGGGTTCTCTCCGTTTTGCATTTTGGTCATGTCATGCATTTCATATCATGTCATCATGTGCATCGCATTTGCATACGTGTTTGTCTCATAAATCCGAGCATCTTTCCCGTTGTCCGTTTTGCAATCCGGCGCTCCGATGTCTCCCGGCATCCCCGTTTACATTTATTCGTGAGCGGGTATTAAACATTCTCGGAATGGACCGAGGTTTGACATGTGGCCTTGGTATAGCACCGGTAGACCGCCTGTCAAGTTTCGGGTCAATCGGAGTTCGTTTGGTACTCCAACGGTTAACCGGGTAACCGTGAAGGCCTCGTGTGTGTTGCAGCCCAACACCCATTCAAAACAGCCCAATAACCCATCTAAGTCACTCCCATGTCCTCCGCCGTTCGATCACGATCGCGTGGGCGAAAACCGCACTCCATTTGGAGCTCCCTAGCTCCTTCTGTCTATAAAAATGCCTCCCCCGTCCAAATCTGAGAGAGAGACCCCGAAACCCTAGCTTCTTCCTCGTTTTCCGCGCCTCTCTCTCTCCTCCCGCCGCCGGCCCGCCCCGGGCCAATCCCCGCGCGCCACGTGGCGCCCCGCCGCCGCCTCCGCCGCGCCCCGCCGCCAGGGCCCGCGCGGCCCAGATCCGGCCCGCGGGGCCCAGTCGCCGCCGCCCCGCGCCCCGCCCGCAGGCGCTCACGCCTCCCCGCCGGCGCGCCCCACCGCCAGGTCGCCGGCTCCGCCTCGCCGCCGCTCCGGCCGCCGCCTCGCCGAGCCGCCGCTCCAGCCGCCGCCGTCGCCGTCCCCGCCTCCGTCCGCGTCGCCCCCGCGCAGATCCGGGCCGGAGCGCCCCGGATCCGGCCTCCCCCGAGCCGAGCCGCCTCCTCCGGCGCCCTCCCGGCCAGATCCGCCGCTCCCTCCGGCGAACCTCGATTTCCGCGCCAAGGGTTGACTTCGTTTCTTCCCCCCCGTTTTCTCCAAGTCTCTAAATTTTGTATCATCATGCCATGTTTGCCATGCCGTAACTTTGCATCCGTAGCTCCGTTTCGCGCGTATAATATGTCGGATTGTTCGCCTCGAAGGGTAAATCATTTTGTTCCATTGAATCATTTTCATTTGTAGTCATCTTGATGCCCTAAATGCTGTTAGAAGAGGGCTAGTTGATGTTTATTGCTGGATCCTATCTGAACATGCACTTTTGTCATTTTTGCCATGATTGATGTGTACCTCCTATGAAGTTGAGTCCTACATGAGTTTTGTAATATGCCATGTTATCTATCCATAGGATTTTGCCATGTATTTTTGTGATCTATGTGGTGACTAGCACAAGCATACAAACTAGGTCACTTGATGTTGCTGATTTCAGAGACTTAGTGATTTCACTAAGTCCCTGACTGCTGTTATTTTTTATGCCATGTGTTCATGTTGTTTCCGAGAGATCTATGCATAATTTGAGCATGATAAGTAAGGGAGTTTTGAACTTGAGTATTTGCTTAATCCATCCATGCCTTTTTTTGCAATTATGGAGTGCCATAGCTTGAGTCAATCGAGCTCTACTTTTGCTTCAAAATGTTGCTGGCAGATTGTTTACATGTTATTCGATTTTGCCAAGCTTGGTGTAGTTGATCCTTACATGAGATGATGTTATTCTTGCCATGTCTAGTTACTATGCCATGTCTTCCTTATGTATGTATGCTTAGTTAATCATGAAATGCTCTGTAGTGAGTGCATCGAGCTCACGAACATGCCTAGTCGTCATCAGTTTTCTGCCATGTCCAGTTTTCTACTAAGTCTGTAACCTGTAACGATACTTGCTTATTTGTCATGGGTGTAATCATATTTTCTGGTCCTTTTTGGCTTATGGTCAGTAAGGGACTTTTGTCAAGTGCTATGTGTAGATTCATGCCATCTCTTATTTTGCTATGTTCTGAACCTGTAGCATGTTGTTTTGTTGCTCTGAACATGTCATCCTGATGTTAGTTTTCTGCTATGTTGATATTTTCACTAAGTCTGTGAACTTGTTATCGCTTGCTCTTTTGCCATGCTTGTTTGAACCTGTTATGATGTGAGTTAGCCGTAGATCAGTGTTCATCTTTCGTCGTGCATCTTGAGTAGATTACTTCCATATGCTTTGTTGCCATGTTTGGGTGCAGTAGCTTAATTATTTGTTGCTTGCTAAGTAGCATCATGTTGTTTATGGCAGTTTCGTGTCATTCTTGTATTGCTTGCCATTTGCAAACCGTGCATCCGATTCCGGTGTATTTTATATCGATTTCAACCAAAATCACCTCATCTATCCAGTGGCATGCTTGGTTTGCCAAGATTATGCCCTGTTCATCCTTGTCCTTCCGGAGCATGCATACGCATTGCATATCACCTCTCGCATATCATGCCATGTTTTGCATCATGTTGCTTGCGCATTGCATCGTGGTTGATATTGGTTCCTTTGCTTGTTCTCTTGTCTTGGGTAGAGCCGGGAGACGAGTACGTGACCGAGGATTCCGTTGAGAACGCTTACGAGGACCAAGCTTTCGACAACTTTGAGAACCTTGCAGGCAAGATGACCATACCCTCGAAATCACTTCTATCTTTGCTTGCTAGATTGCTCGCTCTTTTGCTATGCCTATGCTGCGATATCCACCACTTGCTATTTCATGCCTCCTATATTGCCATGTCAGCCCCTAACCATCCATGTCCTAGCAAACCGTTGTTTGGCTATGTTACTGCTTTTGCTCAGCCCCTCTTATAGCGTTGCTAGTTGCAGGTGAAGATGAAGTTTGTTCCTTGTTGGAACATGGACTTGTTGTTCCTTGTTGGAACATGTTTACTTGTTGGGATATCACAATACCTCTTATTTAATTAATGCATCTATATACTTGGTAAAGGGTGGAAGGCTCGGCCTTATGCCTGGTGTTTTGTTCCACTCTTGCCACCCTAGCTTCCGTCATACCGGTGTTATGTTCCCGGAGTTTGCGTTCCTTACACGGTTGGGTGATTTATGGGACCCCCTTGACAGTTCGCTTTGAATAAGACTCTTCCAGCAAGGCCCAACATTGGTTTTACCATTCGCCACCTAGCCTTTTTCCCTTGGGTTCTGCAGACTCAAGGGTCATCTTTATTTTAACCCCCCGGGCCAGTTCTCCTTCGATTGCTGGTCCAAACTAGAGCCCTTTGCAGCGCCACCTCGAGGCAACTCGAGGGCTGGTTTTAGTTGTACGGAGTGTTCATCCGGATGTGCCCTGAGACCGAGATATGTGCAGCTCCTATCAGGATTTGTCGGCACAATCGGGCGGCTTTGCTGGACTTGTTTTATTGCTGTTGAAATGTCTTGTAGTCCGGGATTCCGAGATTGATCGGGTCTTCCCGGTAGAAGGAATATCCTTCGTTGACCGTGAGAGCTTATCATGGGCTAAGTTGGGACACCCCTGCAGGGTTTTATCTTTCGAAAGCCGTGCCCGCGGTTATGAGGCAGATGGGAATTTGTTGATGTCCGGTTGTAGAAAACCCGAAGTTGACCTTAACTAAAACACATAAACCGCGTGTGTAACCGTGATGGTCTCTTCTCGGCGGGGTCCGGGAAGTGAACACGGTTGTTGGAGTTATGCCTGATGTAGGTTGTTTCAGGATCACTTCTTGATCACTACTAGTTTTACGACCGTGCTTTGCCTTCTCTTCTCGCTCTCTTTTGCGCTGTAGCCACCATATGATAGTCGCTTGCTGCAGCTCCACCTCACTATCCTTTTCCCACCTTTAAGCTTAAATAGTCTTGATCTCGCGGGTGTGAGATTGCTGAGTCCCCATGGCTCACAGATATTATCACCTCAGTTGCAGGTACCAACGATGTCATTGCAGATGACGCGACCGAGCTCACTTGGGAGTTCGATGAGGAACGTGGCCGTTACTATGTTTCTTTTCCAGATGATCAGTAGTGGAGCCCAGTTGGGTGATCCGGGGATCTGTTTAGCATTTGGGGTAGTGTTCTTTCATTTTGGTACCGTAGTCGGACCTTGAGTGTAATCTGTATGATGGATGTTATTTATGTACTTGTGTGAAGTGGCGATTGTAAGCCAACTATGTATCTTTCCCCTTTATTTATTACATGGATTGTGTGAAGATTACCTCACTTGCGACATTGCTTTCAATGCGGTTATGCCTCTAAGTCGTGCCTCGACACGTGGGAGATATAGCCGCATCGAGGGCGTTACATCACTCTGCAGCATGTCCGCCCCACCCATCAGGAAAGCCAGATTGGTGTTCCTCTTCTTCGCGGCAACGTTGGTTCGGAGCAGGTCAAGCTTTACGGCGATGTTCATCATCAGGGCCGACCACCGCGCCTCGGTCTTCTCCTCCCACTGGGCGGCCCGGGTCTTGGCGTCGGCGAGGCAATGCTCAAAGGACTCGTGCACACGTGCGGTAGCCGACTCGGCGTGTTTCCCCTTCTTGCCCCCCTTGTTGCCGTTCGGGCGCTCGTCGGCCGCGCCCGGCGTCAGCGCGTCTAGCTTGTACGTCTCATTGGCCTTTGCAAGGTTGTGCCGGACATCCCCCACTTTTCGCACTTCTCGATCCGCTTGAAGATGTGGAGGTACTTAAAGTCTTGGTCGCTACTGTCCTGGTGAAACATGGAAAACATGCGCAGCAACTGCGCCGAGGAATAACAGTCGGCGGGCGCGAACGCAGCGAAAAGAAAAGGGAGAGACCGGCGTGCCATACCTGATCCTCGACGCTGGCGCCGCTCTCCGGCCAAGCCGCGATCTCCTTGACGATCCCATTTCATTTGTTGCACGCCATTTGGATGAGCGCCCAATGGTTTGCCATTGCCTTCGACCCGCGCTGCATGTGCACGCCTTTGAAGTAGGGGTCGACGAGCTTGCGCTTGTTGAACTCGGCCTTGATGTGGTCCCAATACGTGTGATGCTCTGGTTCGTGCCAGTGATCGGGTCGAGGCAGACGACTTTCCACGCTTCGGCGAGGCACTCGTCCTCCTTGGACGCCCACTTGATGCACGGCTCGCCAGTCCTGGCCGCCCCCTTATTCTTCTTCTTCTTCTTTTTCTTCCATTTCCTCGCCGGAGCAGGCGCCGGATCCTTCCCCTCCTCCTCCTCCTCCTCCTCCTCCTCCTCCTCCTCCTCCTCCTCCTCTGGCTCCTCCTCGTCGTAGTCGAGCTCACCATCCATGTCGCCATTCAGGTCGATTGTGTCGTCTTGGGCAGTGAAACTGGGGGAGAGGGCGGCGGCGGCCGAGCCGGCCGTGATGATGTCATCCATGTCGGCCTCCATTGTGTCGGTGTCGCCGAGATGCGACGAGGAGGCTTGTGAGAAGGGCAGCACGCCATGACGGAGAGGCGGCGTCGGGAGGATGCGTAGGCCGGCGGTGAGTAGGTGTACGGAGGGTAATGCACACCGGCAAAGGCGGGCGAGGGCGTGCGATGGGCCGGGTGACCATGTGGGAAGGTGATGTTGGGGTTGAACCCACCGTGTGCGTCGCTGTCGGCATAGCCCGGTGACGGCGTGCGGCCCCAGGGTTGTGGGACGACGAGAAGCCGGCCGGAGACCCGACACTTTGCTGACTCCAGGGCGCGTACGTGTCGTGTCCGCCGGGTGGATTCATCATCCCCACACAAGTCGCCTCGGCTTGTTCAGCCGAGCGCTCCGCCGCAGCCGTGAGCGCCGCACTGTCTTGGTCCTTCTTGGCGTTGGCCCTATTCCACCGGTCGGTGGTGACGGCCTCCCGGCGCTGAACTTCCGCCCTCCAGTTGGCGTTAGACATGCCCGGGGGCTTGGGCGGTGGCGCCCTCTGCTTCCTCTGCTTCGGCTGGGCGACGGCAGTTGTGGCATCCGTCGCGGCGTGGGGGACCACGTACTTCGGCGGCATGGCGGCCGGCTGGGAGGGGAGGAGGAGGAGATTAGCGAGAGGAATGCAGAATGGGAGGGAAGCCAAGGGGAGAGTAGGAGGAAACTGCGGGAAAAGGCCCTCCTCTCACCGGCAGAGCAGGCCCCGCCCCTTTTCGCTTCTGACAGCGCCCCCAGGTGACCCCCGGGCGCTTGGGTTCGGCTCGGTTGCGCCGGCTGTTTTTTCGGCCCAAGCCGGCGCTAAATGTGATCCTGGGGGCGCGACTGGGCCGATTTTCGCCTGCCGGCGCTAAAAAATTGTCTGGGGGCTGTTGAAGGCGCGGCTGGAGATGCTCTTAGATAATAAAATTCAGGTTACCCACTGACTCCCATGCCCTAGCTGCCCCGAGTTTTTAGATGAGGCATGCGGTGTCCCTCCATGCCAGATCCACATCCCCTACTCCAGAGAGTCGCAGCCTAAGCCCAAACACATATGCCGGGGAGCCCGACGAGTGTATGGCCAAAAAGAGGTTTATCATGGCCTCTTCAGCGGACGATGGCGAGGTGGCCGCTGTTCGTCCCGACCTGTCGGTCCCGGAGGAACACCTCGCCGTGGAAGCCGGCGAGGACGTTTACTATGTTTCCATGCTGAAGGCTTCACGTCAGCGGGCTCGTGAATTACTGTATCTCGAGAAAGCTGGCTACAACATCAAGCTCGTCGACAGCGACGACTTCACGCGGGCGATCTCCTCTGCCACGGGGTTAAGGATTTTTTATCCTTGTACATTTTCAAGCCCATTTTGTCATTTCTGAAGGACACATTCTATGGCGGTGGCTTGGGATCCCCGCTGCCAAGTCAGATATCATCGACCACGACCATGAGAAGGGCACCCACAAAGGCTCTTCCAAGGTGAAACAGCCCATCTGCGACATCAGGGTGCGCACTGATGACCCACAAGTATAGGGGGTCAATTGTAGTCCTTTTGATAAGTAAGAGTGTCGAACACAACGAGGAGCAGAAGGAAATGACATGGTTTTCAGCAAGATAATTTCTACAAGCACTGAAATTGCCGGTAACAAGTTGTTTGATAGCAAGATAATTTGTAACAAGTAACAATAGTAACAATAAGTGTAGCAAGGTAGCCCAATCCTTTTTGTAGCAAAGGATAGGCCAGAACGGTCTCAGATAATAAGTAAAACATTCTTGAGGACACACGGGAATTTCATCTAGTCACTTTCATCATGTTGGTTTGATTCGCGTTCGCTACTTTGATAATTTGATATGTGGGTGGACCGGTGCTTGGGTGCTATTCTTACTTGAACAAGCCTCCCACTTATGATTAACCCCCTTCGCAGGCGTCCACAACTACGAAAGAAGTATTAAGAGAAAATCTAACCATAGCATTAAACATATGGATCCAAATCAGCCCCTCACGGAATAACGCATAAACGGGGGTTTAAACTTCTGTCACTCTAGCAACCCATCATCTAATAACTACTCCACAATGCATTCCCTTAGGCCCAAAGATGGTGAAGTCCCATGTAGTCTATGTTCACATAACACCACTAAGGGAATCACAACATACATATCATCAAAATATCGAATGAATACCAAATTCACATGATTACTTGCAACATGACTTCTCCTGTGGCCCCAAGAACAAGGGCAACTACTCACAAATAATATTCATGCTCAAGATCAAAGGAGTAATAAATATCATAATGGATCTGAACATATAATCTTCTACCAAATAAACCATCTAGCATCAACTACAAGATGTAATCAACGCTACTAGTCACCCACATGTACCAATCTGAGGTTTTGATACAAATATTGCACACAAGAGATGAACTAGGGTTTGAGATGAGATGGTGTTGTTGATGATGTTGATGAAGATTGGCCTCCCAAAGATGAGAGGGTTGTTGGTGATGACAATGGCTTCAATTTCCCCCTCCCGGAGGGAATTACCCCTGGGGGAATCACTCCGCCGGAGGGCAAAAGTGCACCTGCCCAAGTTCCTCCTCGAGACGGCGGCGCTCCATCCGGAAAATCCTCCCTCTATTTTTTTCTAGGTCAAAAGACCTTACGTATCAGAAGATGGACACAGGAAGTGGGCCAGGGGCCCCACAAGCCACCAGGGCGCACCTGGAGGGGGTGGCATGCCCTGGTGCCTTGTGGGCTCCTGGGTGGGCCCCTCCAGTAGTTCTTTTCTCCAATATTTATTATATATATTAGAAAATAATTCTCCGTAAAATTTCAGCTCATTTGGAGGTGTGCAGAATAGGTATCTCTAACATAGCTTTTTCAGGTCCGTAATTCCAGTTGCTGGTATTCTCCCTCTTTGTGTAAACCATGCATATTATGAGAGATAAGGCATTAGAATTACTCCATGAAGTGTTATAATGCATAAAAACACTATAATTAACAGTACAAAAACATGATGCAAAATGGACGTATGAACTCGCGCAAGCTTAGACCTCATTTGTCCTTAAGCAAAAGCCGATATCGAAAATCATGTCCACATGTTTAGAGAGAGAGGTGTCGATAAAAAATACAGACATAATAGCATAATGCTTATTATTATAACAGCAATAAATTTTATCATAAAACTTTATCATATAGCTTCTCATGAACAAGTAAAATTTCATCACAACGCCGAAGTAGAAAGCATAAACTTTGCTGAAAACTAACAAACTATGTTCTCAGTCAACTTTGCCATTACAATTCATCATATTTTCAGAAAGGGTCTCATATTGGAGCCTTTTGGAAAGTCCACATACTCGAGCATCATTTAATCTTCTATGATTGCTAACACTCACAACATATATATGATCAACGAGATCCAATTGGACACATAGAAAGATAGGGGCTTATAGTTTCACCTCCCAACTCAGTGACCTCAAGGGTGATGTCAACAATAATAACTCATGATCACTCACATTCAACTGGATATATGTGCCTAGATCTTTCCCCACCACATGCTTGCCAAAGAGAAAAATAAAAAAGAATAGAGAAAAATACTTTGACTCTTGCATAAAAGGTAAATACATAAAAGTAAAAGATAGGCCCTTCGCAGAGGGAAGCAGAGGTTGCCATGCGCTTTTTGATTTTGTATGCACAATCTCTTAATGCAAAAGAATGTCATGTTATATTGCCCCTAATGATAGCAACCTTTATTATGCAGTCTGACGCTTTTATTACTTTGCCATCACAAGTTCGTACAATGCTTATTTTCCCTTACACTAAAATATCAAACACATTTAGGAGCAATTTTTGTTACCTTTTTGCACCGATGACAACTTACTTGAAGGATCTTACTCAATCCATAGGTAGGTATGGTGGACTCTTCAAACATGAACTTGGGTTTAAGGGTTTTTGGATGCACAAGTAGTATCTCTACTTAGTGCGGATTTTTGGCTAGCAAAGATATTGAGAAAGCACCACATGTTAAAGGATCTATGACAATATAACTTCTGTGTGAATATGAACAAACATAAATCATTACATTGTCTTCCTTGTCCAACGTCAACAATTTGGCATAAGATATTTAATGGGGGCTCACAATCATAAAAGATGTCCAAGATAGTGTACTTGCATGTTAATCTTCGCTTCCCTTATTAATTCTTTCATGAATTGCATCATTCACCAATGCTATGTTATTCAACTTTCAATAAATTTTACCACTTATACATTTCCATATGTGATGTCATTAATTACCATAAGATTAGCATGTGATCTTTTTCATTATTTTCCTTTATTGTGATTGGAACATAAAAGTAAAGAAGCAAAAACTCAAACTAAACTTTATTATATAACTCTCACTCGATTACATAGATAGATAGATCACAAAACTAGGACTCAAAAATAGATCGTAATAAACTTTTATTCAACTAAATCATGAAATAGCTAAGGATCAAACTAAGATAGGTAAAGGTAATAAAAGTGATGGTGATACGATACCGGGGTATCTCCCCCAAGCTTGGCACAAGCCAAGGGGAGTGCCCTACCCGTGTACTCAAGTCTCCTTCTTTGGTGATGGTGGTGGTGATGAGGTAGAGGCAAACTTGTACTCTGACTTCCATGGCAGCGGCTCACCATCATAAGAGGAAGCACGAGTCTCCTGAGTCCTGCAACTGGCAGCTAATCTCATTGTGACGCCCCCGATTCAATCGTACACTAATCATGCATGCAAATGCGTACAATCAAGATTAGGGACTCATGGGAAGATATCACAACACAACTCCAAAACATAAATAAGTCATACAAGCATCATAATACAAGCCAGGGGCCTCGAGGGCTCGAATACAAGTGCTAGATCATAGACGAGTCAGCGGAAGCAACAATATATGAGTACAGACATAAGTTAAACAAGTTGCCATAAGATGGCTAGCACAAACGGGGATACAGATCGAATGAGGCGCAGGCCTCCTTCCTGGGATCCTCCTAACTACTCCTGGTCGTCGTCAGCGGGCTGCACGTAGTAGTAGGCACCTCCAGTGTAGTAGGAGTCATCGTCGATGGTGGCGTCTGGATCCTGGGCTCCATCGTCTGGTCGCAGCAATCGGGTAAAGAAAGGAAAAAAGGGGGAACAAGGCAACCATGAGTACTCATCCAAAGTACTCGCAAGCAAGGAGCTACACTACATATGCATGGATATATGTGTAAAGGGCCATATCGGTGGACTGAACTGCAAAATGCCAGAATAAGAGGGGGATAACTAATCATGTCGAAGACTACGCTTCTCGCATCCTCTGTCCTGCGGCATGTAGAAAAGAGTAGACTGAAGTCCTCCAAGTAGCATCGCATAGCATAATCCTACCCGGCAATCCCCTCCTCGTCGCCCTGTTAGAGAGCAATCACCGGGTTGTATCTGGCACTTGGAAGGGTGTGTTTAATTAAGTATCCGGTTCTAGTTGTCATAAGGTCAAGGTACAACTCCAAGTCGTCTTGTTACCGAAGATCGCGCCTATTTGACTAGATTAACTTCCCTGCAGGGGTGCGCCACATAACCCAACACGCTTGATCCCATTTGGCCGGACACACTTTCCTGGGTCATACCCGGCCTTGGAAGATCAACACGTCGCAGCCCTACCTAGGCACAACAGAGAGGTCAGCACGCCGGTCTCAATCCTATGGCGCAGGGGTCTGGGCCCATCGCCCATTGCACACCTGCATGTTGCGAGGGCGGCCGGAAGCAGACCTAGCCTAGCAGGCGTTCCAGTCCAATCCGGCACGCACCGCTCAGTCGCTAACGTCATGAAGTGCTTCGGCTGATACCACGACGTCGAGTGCCCATAACTGTCCCCGCGTAGTTGGTTAGTGCGTATAGGCCAGTAGCCAGACTCAGATCAAATACCAAGATCTTGTTTAGCATGTTAAGTATCCGCGAACGTCGAACAGGGCCAGGCCCACCTCTCTCCTAGGTGGTCTCAACCTGCCCTATCGCTCTGCCACAAAGATCCACTCGCGGGAACTCCTACGAGCCGACCCGTCTTTAGTCACCACATGTATCATGTATAAAGTATATAGTATATACCCGTGATCACCTCCCGAGTGATCAGGCCCGATAGTATAGCAAGGCAGACGGACAAGAATGTAGGGCCACAGATGGAATACTAGCATCCTGTACTAAGCATGTAGGATTGCAGGTAACGGTTACAACAGTAGTAGCAATGATAGGCTATGCAGCAGAGTAGGATTATCGGAAAGCAGTAACATGTTACACTACTCTAATGCAAGCAGTAGAGAGTAGAGTAGGCGATATCTGGTGATCAAGGGGGGGCTTGCCTGGTTGCTCGGGCAAGAGAGAGGGGTCGTCAACTCCGTAGTCGTACTGGGTAGCAGCGGCATCGGTCTCGGTGTCTAGCGAGAGAAGAGGGGGAAGAAACAATAAATATTTAAGCAATAGATGCATAGAGATGCATGACATGACACGTATCCGTGCTAGGGGTGCCCTAACGTGGTATGAGGTGATATCGGTGAAGGGGGGAAACATCCAGGAAAGTATCCCCAGTGTTTCACGTTTTCAGGCAAAGGAGCCGGAGGGGGAAAGTTGCGAGTTTGCTATGCTAGGGATGCATGGCAGACGAACGGGCTGCATATCCGGGTTTGTCTCGTCGTTCTGAGCAACTTTCATGTAGGAAGTATTTTAATCCAACTTACGGATTAAAAGATATGATTTTCTAAAGATTTTATTAATTTTTGGAATTTAATTAATTATTTAAATCCAACATTATCCAGAATAGTAAATGATGACGTCAGCATGACATCATGCTAACGTCAGCAGTCAACTGTGCAGTTGACTGGGTCAACTACGTGTGGGGCCCACATGTCATTGGCTCTAATTAGCAGGCTAATTAAACAGGGTCAATTAGTTTAATTAGTGGTTAGGTTAATCTAATCAGGTTTAATTAGTTTTATTAATTCATTAATTAGTTAATTAATTATCATTTTAATTATTTAAATTGTTATTTATTAATTCATTTCTAAATTAATTTAATTATTATTTATTTTTTTATTTTTTTTATTTTCGTTCACAGGGGGTGGGCCCCGTTTGTTTGTGGCACAGAGGCCTTAACGGGCACCCGGGCATGCGGTTACGGGCACGGGCGGAACGTGCGCCCGCTTGGAGGCCTGAGGCTGCCAAGGGGGGGGGGTTCGCCGGCCATGGCGAAAGCCGGAGCAGCGTAGCAAGGGGACATGGTCGGCACGGGGAGGCGACCCGGCGAGCCGGTGGTGGGGTGGAACAGGAGGGCGCGCGTCGGCGCCTGCAATGGTTGGCCGGCGCGGCCACGACGCGGTTCCGTGGCCGGGCGCAGCGACGGCACCTGGGGACTGCAGCGGCTGCAGTAGTGGCGGGCAGTCGAGCCGCGCACAGAGCGATGGTGAAGGCCGGCACGCGGCAGCAGCGCGGAGGCGGGGCGACGGGGCAGCAGCGATGGATGGAGGTGGGGCTAGGCGCGGCGCCGAGCAGTGAGCAGGGGACGAGGGACGGGGCGCAGCTATGGCGGCGCGAGAGCTAGCGGCGGGGGGGGGGGGGGGCGGCGCCAGTGATAGAGAGGGAAAGTGAGGAAGCTCACGGTGGGGAGTAGGGCACGGGGCAGCGGGGGTCGAGGGGGGCGACGGGGACGAGCACGGAGAGGATGCAGGCCGGCGGGGGAGTCCGGCGAGGCGGCGCGGTGTCCTGGTGGCGACAGGCGACGGCGTCAGTGTCGGGGGGAATCGGCTTCCTCGAACACCTATGGGGACCGAGCCCCTTACTGGTTCGGCGGGGGGCGGAGGTTGCACAAAGAGCGGATCGAGGCGGTGCACACAAGGGATTTTACCCAGCTTCGGGCCGCAAGGATGCGTAAAACCCTACTGCTGCTTTGTGGATTGTATTGTGTTCTTGCTCGGAGCGCGCGGTGCTACAGTACACTCAAGCCGCTGGCGAGACCGGGCATGGCGATGGGTGTCCTCCCCCTCCTACGTGCGCATGGGGCCTCCTTTTATATGCTCAAGGGGTTACCCACAGGTGGCAGCGCAGGTGGGGGCAAAAATGGGAGAATGCTGTAGTGGGTACAGCTGCCTGTACAGTGGCTGTACAGTGCTATCATACCTAACTCTGACGGCGAGGGACAAGGGCATTAAATGCCCGTCCGCGTCACCCAGACGGTGCAGGGAAGTGGACCGTCAGGAGCGCCACCGTTTGCCACGATGGCTACTCTGTCAGCTTCGCTTCACCACCGCATGCCCCTGGCTACACAACCTCCCGCCACGTGCGCCTGGAATGCCCCCAGAGCGACACGTTGGTGGGTGAGCTGGAGCGCAGGCATGGGGTGGTAACTTGCCGCGGCAAACGCCTTGCCGCGGTGGATGTCTTGTCGCGCCCGGGAGCTTGTCGCTCACCGGGCCTTGCCGGAGCGCGGGACGCGCCGTGGCAAGGTCCTTGTCGTGCCGTGGTTGGCCTTCCCGGCAAGCTCCTCTTGCCGGGGTCTTGTGCTTCGAGCGGTCGTCCTGGCAAGCTCCTCTTGCTGGGGCCTTGCTCTCTTCGGGTAGCCTTCCCGACAGGCTCCTCCTGCTGGGGCCTTGGTTCGAATACTTTGTTCTTGGATGGCCCAAAAAGGGACCGCGGAGAGTCTTGGTGATCGCCTGGCAAGCCTTGCCACGGGGTGCTACGACTGCCCGTGCACAGGTTCGGGATACTAAGGTACCCCTACTTTAGTACACCGACAGGAGTCCCCGGGCCTGGGCCAAACACGGTGCCGAGCGCTGTTGGGCCAGGCCCAAAACAGTGCACGGGCACGCGCGGCCTGGGTCACGCTGCATCTGCTTCTGCGCCCACCACGTCCTCCCCGAACGGCACGCGTTGAACGCGGAACCGTGGGGAGAGGCGTGCGTGACGTGGGCGGCCTGCGCGGGGCCGAAACCCGCAGGCATGCGTCACGTCGCCATAAAGGGGGGACGGTTCGCGCTAGCTCCATAAGTGGAGGGAGGCGTGGAGGCATGGCTTGTTCGCTGGACGGGGCCAAGGCACAGTTTCCGAGGCGCCCGTTCCCCACGATCACGGGGTGGGGAGAGGTCGCCTCATCCGTCGCCTCGGTCCTGCGCGTCAGCCACGCGGATTCCATGCACCCGGGGTTGCGGACGGTGGAGGCAGGGAACCGGGCCGTCGCGGGTTGGGGCAGCAGGTCGGCCCCAGTCACCTGGCCTCCCCGCGTCTTGATTGGCTGAGCGGGGCGGTCGAGCCCCCACCCTGCTCCTTTATAAAGAGCAAGAGGGGGCGACGGGAACCCACACTCCTCCATCCCTTCTCCTCTTCATCCTCTGACCCCCTCTCTCCATTAGCCATGGAGAAAGGGAATCCGGGTCCTTCATCAGTGGCGGCGAGGGTTGCCGCCAGGCAGCATCCCCTCCTCCCCTTGCACCCGCGGTGGCGGACCAGCCGTAAGGGGAAGGGGGAGGGGGCGAGGTCGTGGACGAGGGCGTGGATGAGGCCGCGGCGCTCAGGGAAGAGGCGGGCGGGGCGACGCGCCGGCCTCACCTGCGCCAGCGGCCCCTCTTCCCATGGCGGTCCATCTCGGGGACGATCCTTGCGAGTTCTTCGTCAGGCTGCGTCGGGCGCCTCGCCGCCGCCTCCGCCTCCTGGCTCCCTTCGCGAGCGTGATGGAGATGGAGCAGCCCGAGACGCTAAGGCTGCGCATGAAGGGCTGCGGGATCAGCGGCACGCGGGTCCACGTCGAGTTCCCAGCCCCCGGCGTAGTGTATCTTGGCCGAGGGTGGAAGACATTCGCCCGTATCCACACCTTGACGGAGGGGTTCACCCTCCATTTCAAGTTGATGGAGGGCGATCTCCTCTCCGTCAAGGCCTTCGGGGACTTCGGGACCCGGGCCCGGTGCTGCGTGGATAGCTCCTCCGACAGCGAAAGCTCCTCCTCGAGCGAGAGTGACGAGGAGGGGAGCGACAGCGACGACGAGGGCAGCGGTCGTCGGGATGACGGGTCCGACTAGGCGTCGGTCGCAGCTCCGCGTGGCACCGGCGACCCCATCATCCGGGTCGCCGGCTCCTTGAGCTTCTCGGGGTCGTCTTCCCGGGCGGCTGGAGTGGCGAGGCTGCGGAAGAGGAGGAGGACTGGCGGCAAGGCCGTCAACTCGGAGTACGAGGGCTAGGTGCCCCCGACAGCGTGTTGACGTCCCGCTGCCTCATCTTCGAGCTCCATCTCCGGCGCCACCGCCACCATCCAGCCTCCGGAGCCCCCGGGGCATTCTGTTGGTGTCTTCTGCCACCCGTAGCTCGCCTAGGCGCCCCTTTTGCCCTTTTCGCCTCCTTGTCCTACCTCGTGAGGAGAGAGACAAGAAAGGGATTACGGGCATCT
Organism: Aegilops umbellulata; assembly: GCA_032464435.1. NCBI lineage: Eukaryota > Viridiplantae > Streptophyta > Magnoliopsida > Poales > Poaceae > Aegilops > Aegilops umbellulata. Next base: position 93,151,981 of record CP136059.1, on the reverse strand, counting down.
TATCTTTTTTCAATCTGTAAGCCCTCGGGCTTTAGCTGTGTTTAAAACTTGTAATCCCATCTTTTCATGTTTTTCATTCTCTCTGAACTGTACCTGAGCGGAATGTTTTTAATGAAAAGGGGGATGTTTGCCAGGCCACTTGTCCCGTGGGTAAAACCCACGCCAAGGAACGAATCCTTTATATCGTTAAGATAGACACTCCTTTGCCCGGCAACAGGCCCTGCCGTCTTCCCGCGCCACTCGACCTCTCTCACGCCTTTGGCGGAGGAAGGGATGAAGCGAGTTCGGTCCCCTCGTTCCGCCCCTTTGCCGCCGCGACTACTACCAAAACGGGCCCCAGGAACGCGCTCTGGGGCCTGCCGTTAAGGGAGCACGGTAGCTTTTAGGAGGGAACAAGGTTTTTGTATTCCACAGTCCATAAGAGAATGCATGACAAGGGATGCGAAAACTTATCTGGGATTGCAGCCCCCGGCAACTTTGGCTTGCCGCGGGCGAATCTTTGTACTTGCAGCCCCCGGCAATACTAGCTTGCCGGGGATCAGATGTTGGGCCGCCCTTCTTCTCTTCTTCGCCCTTAAGCGGTCTGGCCAGGATGTACAAAACCCTGTGAACCAACGGAAACGAAGGAACAGGAAAAAGGACGCAGACTCGGCCTCTAAGCTAGGGGTTAGCAGCTGTTAGGCACTATCAACCCTAACCAAGGACGAGACTCGACTCAGCATGCATGCTAAAACTTAGGGCGCCAGCGCTTCATTTCTGCTGCTCAGGGTCTGCGCCTGGCTTTGTACAAAGGATTACATGCAACTGCGCAAGACTTGTACAAAAGGTTGGTTGCTAGGCGGGGCCCGACAACCGCGCCTTACGGGTAAAACTTACGAAGATGCTCAATATTCCAGGAGTTGCTCACCGGAGTGCCATCTTCGGTCTCGAGTCGGACAGCGCCGAGCCTCGTGACTCGTCTCACCCGGTAAGGGCCTTCCCACTTCGGCGTCAACTTGTTATGATTCTTGGCGGACGGGGCGCGCCAAAGAACAAGGTCGCCTTCCTCGAAGCTTCTGGCTTTAACTTTGCGGCTATGGTAGCGACGCAAAACTTGCTGGTAGCGAGAGGCTCGCACAGCAGCCTGAAGACGATCCTCCTCAAGGAGCAGCGCGTCATCTTCACGCAGCCGCTCTTGCTCAAGCTCATCATAAGCGAGCACTCGAGGTGACCCGTATACGAGTTCCGTGGGGGTAACTGCTTCTGCTCCATAGACTAGAGCAAATGGTGTCTGGCCAGTGGCTCGATTTGGCGTCGTTCTGATCGACCAAAGAGCCACCGGCAGCTCCTCGATCCAGTTTCTTCCGCACTTGTGCAGCCTGTCGAAAGTTCTGGTCTTGAGCCCGCGCGGTACTTCGGCGTTGGCCCTTTCAGCTTGACCGTTGCTCCTGGGATGAGCAACAGAAGAGAAGCAGACCTTGGTGCCGACATCTTGGACGTATTGCGTGAAGGCGCGGCTCGTGAATTGTGTACCGTTGTCGGTGATGATCCTGTTGGGGATCCCGAAGCGGCAGACAATCGACCTGAAGAACTTGATGGCTGACTGTGTTGTCACCTTCCTCACCGGTTCCACTTCCGGCCACTTTGTGAACTTGTCGATTGCGACGTACAAGTACTCAAAGCCCCCGACAGCTCGGGGGAAGGGGCAGAGGATGTCGAGCCCCCAGACCGAAAATGGCCAGGATAAAGGGATCGTCTGGAGAGCTTGAGCTGGCTGGTGTATCTGCTTGGAATGGAACTGGCACGCTTCACACTTGGTTACTTGTGCAGTTGCATCCTGGAGGGCTGTCGGCCAGAAGAAACCTTGCCGGAACGCTTTGCCGGCAAGTGCTCTTGCACCAATGTGGTGACCACATATGCCTCCATGTATCTCTGCCAACAGTTGTTGTCCGTCTTCCCGGGAAATACACTTCAATTTCACACCGTTGCGCCCTCTTCTGTACAGTGTGTTGTCGACGAACTGGTACATACTCGAGCGCCGGGCTACTCTTTCTGCTTCTTCTTGCTCTTCGGGAAGTTCTCCGTGCTGGAGGAAATGGACAGTCTGCTACGCCCATGCTGGAGCCTGCGGCTCGACAACAAGGACTGAAGGCACTTCTGCTGCTGCGGGAACGTCCGCTTCTACAGCGAGGATCTGGGGCTCAGCCGGAGCTTGACGTTCCCCGGCAAGCTTGTCGGAGCAAAACTTGTCGGGAGCGCCTGCTTCTACGGAACAAACCCTGGGGTTTTCCAGAGCAGACGGTTCCTCAGCGCTCTTGGCGTCGATCTTGGGGACCTTCTTGGCAGCGGCTCCGGGGAGCTCTGCCAGAAGATAGTCGCCGGAGACCAACTTCCTCTTCTTGTTCTGTCTGGTTGATGGCGTCACGGATGGTTGAATCAGCTTGAGCACAAAGGTCCCTGGTTCCACAGGTAACTTAAATGCTGCGCACTTTGACAGGCCATCAGCGATGTCATTCTCAGCTCTTGGAATGTGTTCCATTTGCAGGGCGTCAAAGTGCTCTTCCAGCTTCCTCACTTCATCAACGTATGCTTCCATCAACGGACTCTGGTAATCCTTGTTCACTTGGCGGACGACAAGCTGCGAGTCACCCCTGACAATGAGCTTCTTGATCCCAAGTTCCGCCGCGATCCTGAGACCGGCAAGCAAACCTTCATACTCTGCAGTATTGTTGGTTGCTTGTTCCTTGGGGAAGTGCATCTGGACTACGTACTTGAGGTGCTCTCCGGTGGGCGCGACAAGTAACGCGCCAGCACCGGCGCCTTGCAGCGAGAAGGCACCATCAAAGTACATCAGCCACTCTTTGCTTGCTTCTTTGGCGGGGATGCTCGTCTCTGGGATATCTTCGTCCGGTGTCGGTGTCCACTCCTCTATGAACTCCGCCAATGCTCTGCTTTGGATAGTCGAGGTGCTCTCGAACTGGAAACCGAAGCTCGACAGTTCTAGCGCCCACTCGACAATCCTGCCTATCGCTTCTGGATTCTGCAGTATCCTCTTCAGCGGAAAGCGGGTGACAACCATAATCTCGTGTGCTTGGAAGTAATGGCGCAGCTTTCTTGAGGCCATGAGGAGGCCGAAAAGCAATTTCTGCACACCAGAGTACCTTGACCTAGTCCCCTGCAAAAGGGAGCTGACAAAGTACACTGGGCGCTGCACCATTTTCTTCTTCCGCACCTCCACTTGCTCCTGCGCAGATTCATCCTTGTCGGGGCCAGAGCTTGTCGGGGAAGCCCCCTGCTTATCGCTGGACGTGCTTGCCGCGGTCGCTGGCTCATCATCTGCCTCCCTCTCCGCTACTAACGCAGCACTAACCACTTGATTGGTTGCCGCCAGGTATAGCAGCAACTTCTCTTGTGGTTTAGGCGCGACAAGTATGGGAGCGGAGGACAGGTATTTCTTCAGGTCCTGCAGCACAGCCTCCGCTTCCGGAGTCCATTTTACTGGACCCGCCTTTTTCAAAATTTTGAAAAATGGCAGGGCGCATTCTGCAGACTTGGAAATAAACCTACTGAGAGCCGCGACGCAGCCGGCAAGCCTTCGTACGTCCTTGACACAGGTTGGTGCTTCAATCTGCTCGATGGCCTTGATCTTGTCTGGGTTGGCTTCGATTCCTCGCTGAGACACGAAGAACCCGAGAAGTTTGCCGGAAGGGACTCCGAACACGCACTTCTCGGGGTTGAGCTTGAGGCTGATCCTGCGCAGGTTCGCAAAGGTCTCTTCTAAGTCTTGAATCAGGGTTGCCCTGTCTCTGCTCTTGACCACTATGTCATCCATGTAGGCCTCCACATTTCTGTGGATTTGTGGCTCAAAAGCGGTGTGGAAGACCCTCGCAAATGTCGAACCGGCGCTCTTCAGTCCGAAAGGCATCCGTACGAAACAGTACGTGCCACATGGAGTGATGAACGCGGTCTTCTCTTCATCTTCTTCAGCCATGAAGATCTGATGATATCCAGAGTAGGCGTCAAGAAATGAAAGCAGGTCACATCCGGCCATGGAGTCAACAATCTGGTCAATGCGCGGCAAGGGAAAGGGATCTTTGGGACAAGCTTTGTTAACATCAGTGAAGTCGATGCAAAGCCTCCATTTCCCATTTGCTTTGCGCACGACCACAGGATTGGCCAACCACGTCGGATGGAGCACACCTCTGACGAGGCCTGCCGCTTCCAACTTCTTGATCTCTTCTGCGATGAACTCTTGGCGCTCCACTGCTTGCTTCCTGATTCTCTGCTTGACGGGCCGCGCGTGAGGACAGACGGCGAGCTGGTGCTCAATCACTTTCCTGGGAACGCCGGGGATGTCAGATGGTTGCCAGGCAAACACATCGACATTCGCCCGCAGGAAAGTAACGAGCGCGCTTTCCTATTTGGGGTCGAGCGTGGCACTGATGGTGAAGGTACCACCAGTGCCGTCCTCCTTGGCGGGCACCTTCTTGGTCGTCGGCGGAGCTGCCATTGTCTTCTTACTCTTGCCGGTGGAGCTCGATGGCGCGTCCTCGACGGTAGCGCAGCACTCCGAAGAGGTGCGCTTACCGGAGTGGGCGCCAGAGCACTTGCTGGGCTTGGTCCTCTTCTTTCCTCCGGGAGCTTCAGCGGCAAGCGGCTTGTGATCCACTGCGGCTGCTGCTTCCCGGTAGATCTTGTCGGCACAGATAAGGGCATCCTTCTTGTCGCCGGGGACAGAGATGACGCTTATCGGGCCTGGCATCTTGATCATGTTGTAGGCGTAGTGAGAGGCCGCCATGAACTTGGCGAGCGCTAGACGGCCGAGAATTCCATTGTAGGGCAATGGAAAATCGGCGACGTCAAAAGTGATCCTCTCTGTCCTGAAGTTCAGCTCGCTCCCAAATGTTACTGGCAACGTTATCTTCCCCTTCGGCTTGCTCCTTCCCGGGTTGATTCCTTGGAATGTGTCGGTCTCTTCGAGCTCGCTGTCGGGGACTTGGAGTTTCCGGAGCACAGCGGAGGAGATCAGGTTCAAGCCAGCCCCGCCGTCAACTAGCATCTTAGTGACCTTGAGGTTGCGGACTGTTGGTGAGACCAACATCGGCAAGCACCCGATCGCAGTTGTGCGATCAGGGTGGTCCTCAATATCAAAGATGATAGGCGTGCCGGACCATTTCACAGGCTTGCGCGACTCGACGGGTGGTTCCGCTGCATTGACTTCCCGCGCCCACTACTTGAGCTAGCGGTGAGAAGTATGCAGGGAGGCACCGCCGTCCACGCACAAGACCTCTGTGGCTTTCTGAAACTCCTGCTCACTGGTCTCGACGTCATCCATGTCTTCGTCTTCGTCGTTGTCTTCATTCTTGTCGCGGCCGCGGGGAGGTCGGTCCGCTTGCCGCTGCTTGTCCTTGTCGCGGCGTCCTCCCTGGCCGGGGCGCTTCGTGCCTGATCCTCCGCCACCTCCCCGGGCTCTCTCCTTGTCGCGCCGCTCGTACTCGGCCTTTTGCAGCTCGACGAGCCGCTCGACCTGCTTGCAGCTCTGGAGGTCATGGCCCTTGGTGCGGTGGATCTTGTAGTACTGTTTGTTGGTGCCGTCCCGCTTGTCGGCGGCCGCCACGGCCTGGCAGTGGGCGCATCCGGCAATCTCCTTGCCAGAGCTACCAGCCTGGGCCTTCTTGGCGGCGCCTTCATCGCCGGACTGCTCAACAACCAGTACTTCTTGGCTCTTCTTCTTCCTGTTGCTCCGCCGCCGGCCCTTCCTTGCCGGGGCGGTATCCTCACTGTCAGATTCTCCTGCTCCAGTGTTCTCTCCGGGGAGTTTCCTCCCTTCCTCAGCACGGGCACACTTGTCGGCCAGGGCATATAGCTCGCTGACGTCTTTGATCTTGCACATCGCCATCTCCTCCCGCATCCTGCGGTTACGCACGTTCTGATGCAACGCGCTGATGACCGCGGTGGGGTGGACGTCTGGGATGTTGTAGTGTACACGGCTGAATCTCTGGATGAACTTGCGCAAGGGTTCTCCTTCCTTCTGGACGAGCAGATGGAGGTCGCTCGCTTGGCCATGGGGTTTGTGGCCGCCCGTAAAGGCGCCAACAAACTGATGGCACAAGTCTGTCCAGGAGGTTATGGAGTTATCCAGCAAGTGCATGAGCCAGGATCTGACGTTGGATTTGAGTACCAGCGGGAAGTAGTTGGCAAGGATCTTGTCGTCTCGCCCTCCAGCAGCCTACACCGCGATGGTGTAGATGCTGAGGAACTCCGACGGATGCGACTTGCCGTCGTACTTCTCTGGTACGTCTGGCTTGAAATTCTTTGTGCTGGGCCGCTGGACTTGCCGCAGCTCACGGGTGAACGCAGGGCAGCCCACCGCGTACGGCAGGTCGCCTAGTTCCCCTGGTGCATGCATGTCGACAGAGGGCCCAGCGCGGTGGTCTGATTGACGCCGCGCTTCTCTCCGACGCTCGATGCGAGTACGAGCGTCCTCTTGCTCTTGCTCGTGAAGAACTTGGCGTTGATCGCGACGAGTTCGCGGATTCGACGACGAGGTGGAGTCGTTGTCGTGATGATTCCGGCGAGTCGGCGATCTTGGCCTCTGGGGCGGGGAGTGCACGGTGGTTGCACCCCCGCCGGTCCTGGCGCCATCGGTCCTCGCCTGGCCGTCCCGCCACGGCTGCGATGCGCTGTGCTGCCGCGGGGTGTCGCCGTTGGCGAAACCGATGAGGCTCTGTATCGTGGCCCTCCAGTCATCAAGCTTGTCCGCCGTTGGAGGGTAGTCTAGGAGCAGTTGAGCTCGCGCCAGAGCTTCTGCTGGAGTGGCGGGCAGCGGTGGTGAACGGCGCGTGGAGCGGGATATGCTCGAACTTCTAACTACGTTAGAAGGAGCAACACCCGGACCAGGCAGCCGCGCCACGCTCGCGCTAGCACGTTGGTGTGAGTGCTGGCCCTGAGCGCCCTGGGATCCGCCGGCTCGATTTGGGTCCAGCGAGCGTATGGTACCGTGGGCGCCAAGACGCTGCTGGTCCCGTGCCTCCTGAGAGGGGCGCGGTGCATGTTCGGACGCCGTGGCGCCATGAGCTGGCTCGACGACGCCCGTCCCGCCGCCGGTGCCGTCCCCACCACCCGTTTGCTCCAAGGGCGGCGGGTTCGACGCGGATGGACCGGCCACATCCGGAGCCTTCTTCTTCGGTGGCATGTCGATGAAGGTGAAGGAGATCTAGCTGGTGCAGGCGTCGGATCAGGTTCGCACAACTTCGACGCCCCCTACCTGGCGCGCCAAAGATGTCGGGGGGAATCGGCTTCCTCGAACACCTATGGGGACCGAGCCCCTTACTGGTTCGGCGGGGGGCGGAGGTTGCACAAAGAGCGGATCGAGGCGGTGCACACAAGGGATTTTACCCAGCTTCGGGCCGCAAGGATGCGTAAAACCCTACTGCTGCTTTGTGGATTGTATTGTGTTCTTGCTCGGAGCGCGCGGTGCTACAGTACACTCGAGCCGCTGGCGAGACCGGGCATGGCGATGGGTGTCCTCCCCCTCCTACGTGCGCATGGGGCCTCCTTTTATATGCTCAAGGGGTTACCCACAGGTGGCAGCGCAGGTGGGGGCAAAAATGGGAGAATGCTGTAGTGGGTACAGCTGCCTGTACAGTGGCTGTACAGTGCTATCATACCTAACTCTAACGGCGGGGGACAAGGGCATTAAATGCCCGTCCGTGTCGCCCAGACGGTGGAGGGAAGTGGACCGTCAGGAGCGCCACCGTTTGCCACGATGGCTACTCTGTCAGCTTCGCTTCGCCACCGCATGCCCCTGGCTACACAACCTCCCGCCACGTGCGCCTGGAATGCCCCCAGAGCGACACGTTGGTGGGTGAGCTAGAGGCAGGCACGGGGTGGTAACTTGCCGCGGCAAACGCCTTGCCGCGGTGGATGTCTTGTCGCGCCCGGGAGCTTGTCGCTCACCGGGCCTTGCCGGAGCGCGGGACGCGCCATGGCAAGGTCCTTGTCGTGTCGTGGTTGGCCTTCCCGGCAAGCTCCTCTTGCCAGGGTCTTGTGCTTCGAGCGGTCGTCTTGGCAAGCTCCTCTTGCCGGGGCCTTGCTCTCTTCGGGTGGCCTTCCCGGCAGGCTCCTCCTGCCGGGGCCTTGGTTCAAATACTTTGTTCTTGGATGGCCCAAAAAGGGACCGCGGAGAGTCTTGGTGATCGCCTGGCAAGCCTTGCCACGGGGTGCTGCGACTGCCCGTGCACAGGTTCGGGATACTAAGGTACCCCTACTTTAGTACACCGACAGTCAGGCGCCGAGCAAGGGAGAAGGGGGTCGGGCTCCTCCCGATCTAGATCCAGAGCGAGGGGGTGGGGGAGAGCGAGTAGGGAGTGGGGTAGGTTAGGGTTTCGCCGTGGGGGGATAAGGGAGGCGGGGGTGGTGGCCGGTTGGGACAGTGGCCGAATGGGCCGGCTTGCTGGGCCGAAGCCCAGTAGGGCCTTTCTCTCCTTTTCCTTTCTTTTGTTTGTTTTCTGTTTTTGCAGTTTCTTTTCTTTTTATTTATTTTCTTTTCTATTTTAAATCATTTTAAATCATTTAGGCATTTTATAAAAAATGTGTTTGCTTTATTATAATTACCTTGGCATTTAACTGCACACTCCGAATATTTTAGTTTAATATTTTGAAACTTTTGCCGTTTGACATTAATTTGAATTTGAATTTGACGCGGTTTCGAATTAACCCGAGATTAGTAATAGTAATCGCAGATGACATGGCATCATTAGGAGAGTTTTACTGTAGCCAAATTACCCGAGCGTTACAAATCTCCTCCACTACAAGAAATCTCGTCCCGAGATTTAGGAGGTAGAAGAAAACAGTGCGGGGCATTCTTCACGTAGGCGATCCTCGCGTTCCTAGGTGGCTTCATCTTCAGAATGGTGCGACCACTGGACTTTGAGGAACTTGATCGCCTTCTGACGTGTGCGGCGTTCAGCTTGGTCGAGAATGCGGACCGGATGCTCTTTATAGGAGAGGTCCTGTTGCAATTCAAGCACTTCATGGTCCACTTCTCGGATTGGGTCCTTGAAGCAGCGTCGGAGTTGTGACACATGGAACACATCGTGAACCTGAGAAAGGTTTGACGGAAGCTCCAGTTGATATGCCACTTTTCCACGCCTCCCGAGAATAGTGAAAGGACCAATATAGCGGGGAGCTAGCTTTCCCTTGATCCCAAAGCGGTGAGCACCCTTCATTGGTGTAACTCGAAGATAGGCCTTTTCGCCAGGTTGATAGACCATGTCTTTATGATGACGGTCATAATTACTCTTTTGGCGTGACTGAGCAGTCTTGAGATTCTCGCGAATAATGCGAACTTGTTCTTCGGCATGTTGGATAATATCCGGACCAAAGAGTGGACGTTCCCCAGTTTCTGACCAGTTCAGAGGGGTTCGGCACTTTCGTCCATATAACACTTTGAAGGGGGCCATCTTCAGACTAGCTTGATAGCTATTATTATAAGAGAGCTCAGCATACGGGAGAGATTCCTCCCATTTCTTGCCGAAGGAAATAACACAAGCTCGAAGCATGTCTTCGAGAATTTGGTTGACACGTTCAACTTGCCCTTGTGACTGCGGATGAAATGCAGTACTGAAAGATAAGTGAGTCCCCATAGCTTCTTGGAAACTTGCCCAGAATCTTGAAGTGAATAAGCTGCCACGGTCCAAACTGATAACCAGTGGAATACCGTGAAGTGAAACAATTCTGGACATGTAGAGAGTTGCAAGCTGATTAGCGGTGATCGTTTCTTTGACCGTCAGAAAATGTGCAACTTTAGAAAGCCGGTCAATGACGACAAGAATAGCATCATTACCTTTATGCGATTTGGGAAATCCAGTGACGAAGTCCATTTCAACATGATCCCATTTCCATTCAAGAATAGAGATAGGTTGCAGAGTTCCAGCAGGCCTTTGATGTTCTGCTTTGATACGACGGCAAACGTCACACTCAGCAACATAACAAGCAATGTCTTGCTTCATATTAGACCACCAGAATCTTTGACGAATGTCCTGGTACATCTTTGTACTACCAGGATGGATACATAGAGGCGTATCATGATCTTCTTTCATAACTTTCTGAGTCATATTCAGGTTTTTCTCCTTACACGGCACCACTAGGCGGCCTTTGAAGTACAAGGCGCCATCATCAGCAATAGTGAAGAATGAGGGATTTCCTTCTTTGAGGTAGCGCTTAATCTTGTGGGCTTTAGAGTCATATCCCTGTATTGTCTTGATGGAGCCCACGAAATCGGGTTCGACAGCCAGGGTATAGAGGGAACCCTGGGAAACAACATGGAGGTTCATCTTGCGAAACTCCTTAGGGGGGAGCAAGTGCACCCGGAGGAACAATATGGAGGTTCAGCTTTCTGAATTCTTCAACAAGCGAGGGCCAAACTTTATGAACCTGGAGGTGGTTGTAGTAAGACTTGCGGCTCAAGGCATCTGCCATTACATTATCCTTGCCTGGTGTATAGGAAATACCCAAGTCAAAGTCTGCTATAGTCTCCATCCATCTCTGCTGACGGAGGTTCAGGTCTGGCTGAGTAAACAAATACTTCAGACTTTGGTGGTCAATGAAGATCTCGCAATGATTACCGAGAAGGTCGCCACTACTTCAGTGCATGAATGACAGCAGCAAGCTCGAGGTCATGAACTGGGTAGTTCTCTTCGTGAGGGCGCAATTGATGAGAGGCATAGGCAATCACTTTGCGCTCTTGCATTAGGACACAACCTAATCCTTGACGGGAAGCGTCGCAGTAAATGACGAAGTCCTTCTTAGTATCAGGTGGAGCTAGTACTGGGGCAGAAGTCAACTTGTCTTTGAGTGCCTGGAAGCTTTCCTGACATTTGTCTGTCCATTGGAATTTGACGCCCTTATGCAACAGGTTAGTCACAGGCCTGGCATGACGAATCGACGGCAATAGCTGGCGAGACCGAGAAAGCTTCTGACTTGCTTGACATTCTTTGGAGGAGTCCAATCAAGAATAGCCTGAACTCGTTCAGGGTTGACGGCAATACCATCCTTAGAGATGACATGCCCAAGATAGGTTACTTCGGAAGCCAGAATTCACATTTGGAGAACTTGGCGTATAACTGATGCTCTCGTAGCTTTTCTAGCACAAGACGAAGATGTTCAACATGTTCCTCTTCGTTCTTGGAAAATACCCGGATATCATCCAGATAAACCACGATGAACTTGTGAAGGTAATCCATGAATATATAGTTCATCAGACGAGAGAAGGTGGCTGGAGCATTGGTTAAGCAGAATGACATGACAGTGTACTCGTATGAACCATATCGAGTCACAAAGGCGGTCTTTGGGATATCCTCTTCACGAACACGGATCTGGTGGTAACCCATCCTCAAGTCGAGTTTAGAGAACACTGACGAACCAGCCAGTTGATCATACAGATCATTGATCCGAGGAAGAGGATATTTGTTCTGAATGGTAGCTTGGTTAATAGGACGGTAGTCTTGTACCAATCGGTTTTTCCCATCCTTCTTCTTGACAAAGAGAGAAGGTGCTCCCCAAGGAGAGCAACTTGGGCGGATGAAACCACTTTGAAGAGATTTGTCGATTTCCTCCTTAAGCTCAAGGAGTTCATGCGGCGGCATCTTGTAGGGTCGCTTGGCTATAGGAGTGGTGCCTGGTTTCAAGTCGATGACGAATTCGACAGCTCTAGCAGGGGGAATCCTTGGAAGTTCTTCAGGAAAGACGTCGAGGAATTCACGCACGACGGGAATGTTTTCAATGCCCTCGAGTGGTGCAGCGTTCAATGCATTCAATGCATAGAGCCTTGCCCCGACATTCTGAACCAGACGAGCATTGTAGCTTATTATTTCATCAGAAGGGTGTAGCAGATGGACGGTCTTAGTGACGCAAACTATAGAAGCAGTATGCGCTTTTAACCAATTCATTCCCAGAATGAGATCAATGCTACAGGACTTCAGCACGATGGGAGAGACAAGAAATTCCAGTCCTTCGATTTCCACGGGGACGTCGTTGCAAATCATGGAGGTTCGACATTGGCACGCAGGGGTGTGTACTAATAGTGAAGCATTCATGTCTTTGCTTTTAATGCCATGCATGAATGCAAAATCTTCTGACATGAATGAATGCGATGCACCTGTATCGAATAAAACGGATGCTGGTACTGAATTTACGAGGAGTGTACCCATCACAGTAGCAGGCTGGTCTTGAGCTTCGTTCAAATCAACATGGTTGGCATGAACACGACCATAAGACTTGGCATTGTTGTTGCGGGGCTGGTTGCTTCCACGGCCAGTTGCTGGAAGGGCCAGTTGATTCTGGTTCTGGTTGCATTCCCTAGCACGGTGCCCTAGTTGTCCACACCTGAAGCACAACCCATTATTGGGAGTGGGAACAGGAGCTTGGGGTGGCGGTGCGGGAAGCCTTGGCTGCCTAGTTGGAGGAGTAGGCAGACGAGGTGCAGCATAGGACTGCCTTGGGGCAGGTGCATTCGGGTGGTACATGCTGTTGGGAATCCATATCTTGCACTTCTGCAAGGACGGGACCGAAGATGAGCCCGTGTCACGGTTGCGCCTGTGAGAGCTCTGGTATTCCTGCAGACCAGTTTCGACATTGATGGCCTTGTTCACCAAGGTGGCGAAATCAGCAAAGTCGTGCACTAGAAGTGCGAGCTTGATGTCAGCTTGAAGCCCGTCACGGAACTTCTCCTGTCTGCGTGCATCAGTTGCAATGTCCTCTTCAGCATAGCAAGACAAGTCCAGAAACTCCTGCTGATAAGCTTCAATAGTTTTGTTGCCTTGGGTGAGGTTGCGGAACTCACGCTTCTTCCGGTCCATGACTCCCTGAGGAATGAAGCAGGCACGGAAAGCAGCTTGGAAGTCTGGCCAAGTGATGATTGTTCCAACTGGCAGAGTACGCCTGTGGTTGTCCCACCATTGAGCTGTCGGTCCCTTCAGGAAGAAGGAAGCAAAGGTGACATAGCTGGCAGGGGCTACATCAACAGACTCCATCTCATAGGTGATGTCACGGAGCCAGTCATCAGCATCCAGAGGCTGAGTTGAGTTGTGGTACATAGTTGGGTTCAGGCGCATGAAATCCTGCAGAGTTACTGGGGCTGGCTGCTGGTTCATATTGGGGCGAGGAAACTGAGCCATCATATTCTCCATGAACTGGCGATTCATCTCAAGCTATTGGATCATACCAACCATGTACTCAGGCGATGGTTGGGTGTTGCCACCACGACCACGACCACCTGGTCTAACCATCCTGCTAATATATAACAGGGGTAGTTCAGCATTTGAGAAATTTGCAAAGACAAGAATCATTCACAATGAAACATACATAATGAAAGCAGCACGATAGATACTACATAGTAGTCGGCATATCTTACAAAAGAGATCATGCATAGAGTTCGGTACACAGAGTTTAGTACATAGACTAAGACATCATAGGCGGCACGCAGGCTCGCGGCGAATGCAACTAATACTACTAAGCAAGACTACATCAATCCCAAGAGGTACTGTGGAGGTAGCTGTAGCCTGAAAGCTGGTGGTGCTGCATCGGGAACTCCACGTTAGTTAACTGGGGTCCGCAGATACTCCGGTGCAGAACCCGATGCTCAAGTGGCAGCAGAGGACCAAGTGGGGGAGAGTAGCCTCCCACCTTTGGCCAGCCGACACCCTGGGGCATCACAGTCCTGGCTGGGTAGATCGCAGAACGCGGCAGCTCTCTGGATCCGACAAAGGGGTGCAACATCGTCAGAGCACGGTAAAGGTGCTGACGAGTGGTGTAGAACTCGTGGCGAAGAGCTCGGTTAGCTCGATCCAGCCCATCAGCATGCAGAACCAGGTTCTGATGGTAGAAGGGCTCACGGGTGACAGTGGAGTAGGCAGCAGTGTAGTAACCCTCCGCACCAACATCAGATGCGATAGCAATGTGCCTGAAGGGGGAGGTGTCCAACTCCTGATACTCTCTGCGAAGGCGTGTCAGAGCAGCATAAGCAGCATCGTGAACTGCCATATCGATGGTCACTCCAACACCATGAGCGGTGTGCAGCACAGTAGTGGAGTCATACTCCCGAGAGTAGAGGTGGACGATGGCACGGTACTGCTCCTGGTTAAAGTCCTGGTACTCCTTGAAAATGGTGTACTCGGGGTGCCAGCGATAACCCAGATAGGTCATCATCTCAGCTAGCACGGCAGGTGATCCCGAGGCACCAATGGTCGTCGTGTGGCGCAGGACCTGCCTCGTGGGTTCCATCTGAAAACAAAGATGTTTCAAAGGAGTCAAATGACAGTGTGGAAATTGTTCAAAATACTATTCTAAGGAATAACTATGGCTTTTATCCAACTTTGGGGTGAATGTCATCACTGGATCCTACTGTTAGAGTTAGTAAATTCGTTTAACCCGAGTAGAAGAGAGTTCAGAGTTCCAGAGTAAAGGTCGAGGAGTAAACGATCCTAATACCACCCAATGGCGACGTGGGCCCGTAAGGCACACAGCCATGTTAGTAAAAGTTTTTGCAATGTCTAGACTCTACTTCGGCCAAGGAGTGTGGAAGGGGAATTCCTACAGGCAGTCAGCTCTGATACCAACTTGTGACGCCCCCGATTCAATCGTACACTAATCATGCACGCAAATGTGTACGATCAAGATCAGGGACTCACGGGAAGATATCACAACACAACTCTAAAATATAAATAAGTCATACAAGCATCATAATACAAGCCAGGGGCCTCGAGGGCTCGAATACAAGTGCTCGATCATAGACGAGTCAGCGGAAGCAACAATATCTGAGTACAGACATAGGTTAAACAAGTTGCCATAAGAACGCTAGCACAAACGGGGATATAGATCGAACGAGGCGCAGGCCTCCTGCCTGGGATCCTCCTAACTACTCCTGGTCGTCGTCAGCGGGCTGCACGTAGTAGTAGGCACCTCCAGTGTAGTAGGAGTCGTCGTCGACGGTGGCATCTGGATCCTGGGCTCCATCGTCTGGTCGCAGCAATCGGGTAAAGAAAGGGAAAAAGGGGGAACAAGGCAACCGTGAGTACTCATCCAAAGTACTCGCAAGCAAGGATCTACACTACATATGCATGGATATATGTGTAAAGGGCCATATCGGTGGACTGAACTGTGGAATGCCAGAATAAGAGGGGGATAACTAATCCTGTCGAAGACTACACTTCTCGCATCCTCCGTCTTGCGGCATGTAGAAAAGAGTAGACTGAAGTCCTCCAAGTAGCATCGCATAGCATAATCCTACCCGGCAATCCCCTCCTCGTCGCCCTGTTAGAGAGCGATCACCGGGTTGTATCTGGCACTTGGAAGGGTGTGTTTTATTAAGTATCATGTTCTAGTTGTCATAAGGTCAAGGTACAACTCCAAGTCGTCCCCGAAGATCACGGCTATTCGAATAGATTAACTTCCCTACAGGGGTGCACCACATAACCCAACACGCTTGATCCCATTTGGCCGGACACACTTTCCTGGGTCATGCCCGGCCTCGGAAGATCAACACGTCGCAGCCCTACCTAGGCACAACAGAGAGGTCAGCACGCCGGTCTAAATCCTATGGCGCAGGGGTCTGGGCCTATCGCCCATTGCACACCTGCACGTTGCGAGCACGGCCGGAAGCAGACCTAGCCTAGCAGGCGTTCCAGTCCAATCCGGCGCGCGTCGCTCAGTCGCTGACGTCACAAAGTGCTTCGGCTGATACCACGACGTCGAGTGCCCATAACTGTCCTCGTGTAGTTGGTTAGTGCGTATAGGCCAGTAGCCAGACTCAGATCAAATACCAAGATCTCATTAAGCGTGTTAAGTATCCGCGAACGCCGAACAGGGCCAGGCCCACCTCTCTCCTAGGTGGTCTCAACCTGCCCTGTCGCTCCGCCACAAAGATCCACTCGCGGGTACTCCTACGAGCCGACCCGTCTTTAGTCACCACATGTATCATGTATAAAGTATATAGTATATACACGTGATCACCTCCCGAGTGATCACGGCCCGATCGTATAGCAAGGCAGACGGACAAGAATGTAGGGCCACAGATGGAATACTAGCATCCTATACTAAGCATGTAGGATTGCAGGTAAAGGTAACAACAGTAGTAGCAATGAGAGGCTATGCAGCAGAGTAGGATTATCGGAAAGCAGTAACATGTTACACTACTCTAATGCAAGTAGTAGAGAGTAGAGTAGGCGATATCTGGTGATCAAGGGGGGGGGCTTGCCTGGTTGCTCGGGCAAGAGAGAGGGGTCGTCAACTCCGTAGTCGTACTGGGTAGCTGCGGCGTCGGTCTCGGTGTCTAACAAGAGAAGAGGGGGAAGAAACAATAAATATTTAAGAAACAGATGCATAGTGATGCATGACATGACACGTATCGGTGCTAGGGGTGCCCTAACGCGGTATGAGGTGATACTGGTGAAGGGGGGAACATCCGGGAAAGTATCCCCGGTGTTTCGCGTTTTCGGGCAGAGGAGCCGGAGGGGGAAAGTTGCGAGTTTGCTATGCTAGGGATGCGTGGCAGACGAACGGGCTGCGTATCCGGGTTTGTCTCGTCGTTCTGAGCAACTTTCATGTAGAAAGTATTTTAATCCGAGTTACGGATTAAAAGATATGATTTTCTAAAGATTTTATTAATTTCTGGAATTTAATTAATTATTTAAATCCAACATTATCCAGAATAGTAAATGATGACGTCAGCATGACATCATGCTAACGTCAGCAGTCAACTGTGCAGTTGACTGGGTCAACTACGTGTGGGGCCCACATGTCATTGGCTCTAATTAGCAGGCTAATTAAACAGGGTCAATTAGTTTAATTAGTGGTTAGGTTAATCTAATCAGGTTCAATTAGTTTAATTAATTCTTTAATTAGTTAATTAATTATCATTTTAATTAATTTAAATCATTATTTATTAATTCATTTTTTAATTAATTTAATTATTAATTATTTTTTATTTTTTTATTTTCGTTCACTGGGGGGTGGGCCCCGTTTGTCTGTGGCACAGAGGCCTTAACGGGCACCCGGGCGTGCGGTTACGGGCACGGGCGGAACGTGCGCCCGCTTGGAGGCCTGAGGCCGCCAGGGGGGCGTCGTCGGCCACGGCGATAGCCGGAGCAGCGCGGCAAGGGGGTGTGGCCGGCACGGGGAGGCGACCCAGCGAGCCAGTGGTGGGGTGGAATAGGAGGGCGCGCGTCGGCGCCCGCAATGGTTGGCTGAACCGGCGCGGCCACGGCACGGCGGCGGCACCTGGGGACTGCAACGGATGTAGTAGTGGCGGGTAGTCGAGCCGCGCACAGAGCAGCGGTGAAGGCCGGCACGCGGCAGCAGCGCGGAGGCGGGACGGCGCGACAGTAGCGATGGATGGAGGTGGGGCTAGGCCCGGCCCGGACGCGTGCACGCGCAGGTAGGGCGCAGGGCGCGGCCCCGAGCGGTGAGCAGGGGACGAGGGATGGGGCGTAGCTATGGCGGCGCGGGAGCTAGCAGCGAGCAGTGCAGCGGCGGGCGAAGTGGGGCCACGCGGGCGGGCCGACTAGTGCGGGTGGAGCACACGCGGGGGAGGGGGAGGCGTGCACCAGCGGCGCCGCACGAGCGGAGCGGGTCTACAGCAGGCGGGCCAGGGAGCGGTTGCGCGGGAGCGCGGCCACGCACGCACTGGGCGCGGCGGGGGGGACGGCGCCGGCGACAGAGAGGGAAAGGGAGGGAGCTCATGGTGGGGAGTAGGGCACGGGGCAGCGGGGGTCGAGGGGGCGACGGGGACGAGCGCGGAGAGGATGTAGGCCGGCGGGGGAGTCCGGTGAGTCGGCGCGGTGTCCTGGCGGCGACGGGCGCCGAGCGAGGGAGAAGGGGATCGGGCTCCTCCCGATCCAGATCCAGAGCGAGGGGTGGGGGAGAGCGAGTGGGGAGTGGGGTAGGTTAGGGTTTCGTCATGCGGGGATAAGGGAGGTGGGGTGGTGGCCGGTTGGGCCGGTGGCCGAATGGGCCACCTGCTGGGCCGAAGCCCAGTGGGGGCCTTTCTCTCCTTTTCCTTTTTTTGTTTGTTTTCTGTTTTTACAGTTTCTTTTCTTTTTATTTATTTTCTTTTCTGTTTTAAATCATTTTATATCATTTAGGCATTTTATAAAAATGTGTTTGCTTTATTATAATTACCCTGGCATTTAACTGCACACTCCGAACATTTTAGTTTAATATTTTGAAACTTTTGTCGTTTGACATTAATTTGAATTTGAATTTGACGCAGTTTCGAATTAACCCGAGATTAGTAATAGTAATCGCAGATGACATGGCATAATTAGGAGAGTTTTACTGTAGCCAAATTACCCGGGCGTTACACTCATACCTTTAAATCTTGCTTCATACTCAAAACTTGATTTCGAAGATCATAGATTTGGCTTTGCAGAAAATTGATTTGCTCGTTGAAGGTGAAGACGATGCCCTTCATAGACCGGTCATCCACCTCGTGATCAAGGGTAAATTCCGTAATCATGAGGTGATTGGCACTAAGTCCACGCTCCACCATCCCTTGGAACTTGAAGATCTCCTGCTCCACCGCCTCGAGCCTGGCCTCCATGCTTCCCGTCTTCTTGGGCCCTTGAACATCCCGGATGTGGAGCACCCTCTCATGCATCTCAATGGCTTGAGGGTGCTTCATCACCTCCGACAAGTAGGGATTGATTACCCCCTCGAAGAACTTCTCCTTGGAAGAGCTTGGTGCGGCCATGGCGATCTAGATCTGTCGGAAAAACAGCTCGAAACAAGAACAGAGGATATTTCTGGGATACCATGGTCAAATCGTCCAGGGGTATATATAAATATTTTTATCTTGGGAAACAAGCATACGGAAGGAAAATGGAGTCGAGAAGGTGCCTGAGGGGCCCACAAGCCACCAGTGCGTGCCATGGTGCCTTGTGGGCACCTGGGTTGCCTTCCCGGTTATTTTTTATTTCCCTATTTTTTCTAATATTCCAAAACCGACAGAAAATATTTTTGCTAAAATTTTGGAGTCTGTTTACTTACCGTATCACGTACCTCTTCATTTCTAGGGTTCTGGAGTGTTTTGGAAGGTCTCTTTTATGTATTACTCCAGTGTCATGGTTTGGATAATGTTAGTTTAAACATTAATAGGCGTACCTGAAATATAGTGTTTAATTCTTTGTCCATTGACCACCTCCGGATTAGTACCTTCGGCATTATTAATCTTGATAGCTCCATGGTGATAAACTTCTTCGATGATATATGGTCCTTCCCATTTTGAGAGAAATTTTCCTACAAAAAATCTAAAACGAGAATTGTGCAATAGAACATATTCACCAACTTTGAATTCCCGCTTTTGGATTCTTTTGTCATGCCACCTTTTAACTTTTTCTTTAAATAGTTTTTTATTTTCATAAGCTTGGGTTCTCCATTCATCTAGTGAGCTAATATCAAATAACCTCCTTTCACCGGTAAGTTTAAAGTCATAATTGAGTTCTTTGATTTCCCAATATGCTTTATGTTCTAACTCAAGAGGCAAGTGACAATCTTTTACATAAACCATTTTATATGGAGACATACCCATAGGATTTTTATAAGCTGTTCTATAAGAACAAAGTGCATCATCAAGTTTCTCAGACCAATTCTTTCGGGACCTATTGACAATTTTTTGTAATATTAATTTTATTTTCTCTATTGCTAAGTTCCACTTGACCACTAGATTGAGGATGATAGGGTGATGCAATTCTATGGTTAACATCATATTTAGCAAGCATTTTACAAAAAGCACCATGAATAAAGTGTGAACCACCATCGGTCATTAAATATCTAGGTACTCCAAACCTTGGGAAGATATATTCTTTAAGCATTTTAATGGAAGTGTCATGATCAGCACTGCTAGTTGGAATAGCTTCTAACTTAGTGACATAATCAACATCAACCAAAATATGTGTATACCCATTAGAGGAAGGAAAAGGTCCCATATAATCAAAGCCCCAAACATCAAATGGTTCAATAACAAGTGAATAATTCATAGGCATTTCCTGACACTTACCAATATAACCGATTCTTTGGTATTCATCACAAGATAAGACAAACTTAGGGGCATCATTGAAAAGACTAGGCCAATAAAAACCCGATTGTAATACCTTGTGTGCAGTTCTATCTCCCGCATGATGTCCTCCATAAGCTTCAGAGTGACATTTTCATATGATTTGTTCCTGTTCATGGTCAGGTATACAACATCTAATAATACCATCTACTCCTTCTTTATACAAATGTGGATCACCCCAAAAGTAATGTCTTAAATCATAAAAGAAAATTTTATTTTGTTGGTATGTGAAACTAGGTGGCATAAATTAGCAACAATATAATTAGCATAGTCAGCATACCAAGGAGTATTATGAGAAGCATTTATGACAGCTAGTTGTTCATCAGGAAAGCTATCATCGATAGGCAGTGGGTCATCATGAATATTTTCTACCCTAGACAAGTTATCAGCTACGGGGTTCTCAGCTCCTTTCCTATCAGTGGTAATATGGTAATCAAATTCTTCTAGCAAGAGAACCCACCTAATGAGTCTAGGTTTAGCATCTTTCTTTTCCATAAGATTTTTTATAGCAGCATGATCGGTGTGAACAATTGCTTTGGAATCAATAATGTAATATCTGAATTTATCACAAGCAAACACAACTGCTAAAAATTCTTTCTCGGTAGTAGCATAATTTCTTTCGACACTGTATAGAGTTTTACTAGCATAATGGATAACATTTTATTTCTTATCAGCTCATTGTCCTATAAAAGCACCAACAACATAATCACTAGCATCACACATAATTCAAAAGGCAAGTTCCAATCAGGTGGTTGAACAATAGGTGCAGAAGTTAAGGCTTTCTTAAGTGTTTCAAAGGCTTCTACACAATCATCATAAAAAACAAATGGAACATCCTTTTGTAAAAGATTAGTAAGAGGCCTAGAAATTTTAGAGAAGTCTTTAATAAACCTCCTATAGAAACCAGCATGACCAAGGAAACTACGAACACCTTTATTGTCTTTAGGACATGGCATTTTCTCAGTTGCATCAACTTTAGCTTTATCCACCTCAATACCTTGTTCACAAATTTTATTCCCCAAGACAATGCCTTCATTCACCATAAAGTGGCACTTCTCCCAATTCAAGACAAGATTAGTTTGTTCACATGTCTTCAAAACTCGATCAAGGTTGCTTAAGTAGTCATCAAAATAAGTTGCATAAAAGGAGAAATCATCCATGAAAACCTCAGCAATCTTTTCACAAAAGTTAGAGAATATAGCAGTCATACATCTTTGAAAGGTAGCAGGTGCATTGCATAAACCAAAAGGCATACATCTATAAGCATAAGTTACAAAAGGGCAAGTAAAGGTGGTTTTCTCTTGATCAGGTTGTGAAATAGGTATTTGAGAGAAACCAGAATATCCATCAAGAAAACAAAAGTGTGTGTGTTGTGAAAATCTTTCTAACATTTGATCGTTGAAAGGCAGACGGTAATGATTTTTCTAGTAGCTTTATTTAATTTTATGAAATCAATTACCATCCTATAGCCAGTCACTATTCTTTGTGGGATAAGTTCATTTTTATCATTAGGAACAACAGTAACACCTCCTCTCTTAGGGACACAATGAACAAGACTTACCCATCTACTATCAGCTATGTGATAGATTATACTTGCTTCCAGAAGTTTTAGTATTTCATTTCTTACCACTTCCTTCATCTTAGGATTTAATCATCGTTGATGATCAACAGAGGGTTTAGCATTTGGTTCCATATTAATGTTGTGTTGACAAAGAGTGGGAGTAATGCCCTTTAGATCATCGAGAGTATATCCAATAGTAGCACGGTCCTTCCTCGGAATTTTTAATAATCTCCCTTCTTCGTGTTCTGAAAGGGTAGCACTAATAATAATAGGATATATCTTTTTCTCATCAATATAAGCATATTTCAGAGTGTCAGTCAATTGCTTTAATTCAAACACAGGATCACCTTTAGGTGGAGGAGGACCTCCTAAAGTTTCAATAGGCAAATTGTGTTTAAGGAGAGTTTATTGTTCAAATAATATTTTATCTATTTCATTCCTTCATTGAAAGTCCATATCATTTTCATGGTCTACCAAATATTGTTCTAGTGGGTCAGTAGGAGGTACAGCAGTAGAAGCAAGTCCAATTATTTCATCCTTACTAGGTAATTATTTATCATGAGATTGTCTACGAAACTTAGATAAATTAAACTCATGAGACACATCACCAAAATTGACACTGGCTGTTTCTTTATGGCAATCTATCTTAGCATTGATAGTGTTCAAGAAAGGTCTACCAAAAATTATGGGACAAAATCATCTTGTGGGGAACCAAGAACTAGAAAATCAGTAGGGTATTTTATTTTACCACACAAAACTTGAACATCTCTAACAATCCCAAGTGGTGTGATGGTATCTCTATTAGCAGGTTTAATAGTGACATCTATGTCTTCTATTTCAGCGGGTGCTATGTCATTCATAATTTCTTGGTATAAGATAAAAGGAATAGCACTCACACTAGCACCCAAATCACATAAACCATGATAGCAATGATCTCCTATTTTAACTGAGACAATAGGCATGCCAACAACAGGCTTGTTCTTATCTTTACTGTCGGGTTTGGCAATTCTAGCTGCTTCATCACAGAAGTACATAACATGCCCATCAATATTTTCAACCAAGAGATCTTTAACCATAGCAACACTAGGTTCTACTTTAATTTGTTCTGAGGGTTTAGGTGCTTTAATATTACTTTTGTGAAGCACTGATGACACCTTAGCATGTTCCTTTATCCTAACAAGGAAAGGTAGTTTTTCAATATAAGCAATGGGTACTACCGGATCAACATTGTAAATGATAGTTTTATCATTAACTATAATTGGTTCTTTAATTTCTTCTTTAATAGGGGGGTGATATTCCACCACTTCTCTTTAGGGAGATCAACATGAGTAGCAAATGATACACAAAAAGAGGCTACTATCTCACAGTCAAGTCCATATTTACCCCGCAAAAAAAGAGTCAATCCATATTTAGTGCTAAACTTGTGAAAAGCTTCGGTATTCATAAAAGAGATAACACAATCAAACTCAAGATTAATACCTAACTCTTTGCCTTTGTCGAGTTCCCAATCTTCAGAGTTGCGTATAATTCTTTCTAAAAGATCCCACCTGAATTCAATAGACTTCTTCATAAAAGAACCAGCACAAGAAGTATCGAGGGATTGATCATTACGAGAAAGTCGAGCATAAAAATTATGAATAATAATTTCTCTCGAGAGCTCATGATTGGGGCATGAATATAACATTGACTTAAGCCTGCCCCAAGCTAGAGTGATACTTTATCCTTCACGAGGCCAAAAAATATACATATAATTCCGATCACGATGAACTAGATGCATAGGATAAAACTTTCCAATTTCAGTCAATTCCAATTCCAATATCTAATATCATTGTGTATCCTATACCATGTCAATCCCCCCAAAAGGTAAAGGGAAAACCTTCTTCTTAACTTCATCTTTTGGTAAACATGCAAGCTTAAACAATCCACAAATTCCATCCACATGTATCAAATGCATATCGGGATGCTTTGTTTTGTCTCCTGCATAAGGATTTCAGCATGTAGTATAAGTTTTTCAGCATGTAGTATAAGTTTTTCCTTACCAATTTCCACTTACCAAGAGCGCATCACTCCCCGGAAACGGCGCCAGAAAAGAGTCTTGATTACCCACAAGTATAGGGGATCAATCGTAGTCCTTTCGATAAGTAAGAGTGTCGAACCCAAAGAGGAGCAGAAGGAAATGACAAGTGGTTTTCAGCAAGGTAATTTCTGCAAGCACTAAAATTGTCGGTAACAAGTTGTTTGATAGCAAGATAATTTGTAACAAGTAACAGAAGTAACAATAAGTGCAACAAGGTAGCCCAATAATTTTTGTAGCAAAGGACAGGCCCGAACGGTCTCATATAATAAGTAAAACGTTCTTGAGGACACACGGGAATTTCATCTAGTCACTTTCATCATGTTGGTTTGATTCGCGTTCGCTGCTTTGATAATTTGATATGTGGGTGGACCGGTGCTTGGGTGCTGTTCTTACTTGAACAATCTTCCCACTTATGATTAACCCCCTAGCAAGAATTCACGACTATGAAAGAAGTATTAAGATAAAATCTAACCATAGCATTAAACATATGGATCCAAATGAGCCCCTTACGGAATAGCGCATAAACTAGGGTTTAAGCTTCTGTCACTTTAGCAACCCATCATATAATAACTACTCCATAATGCATTCCCTTGGGCCCAAAGATGGTGAAGTGTCATCTAGTCGACGTTCACATGACACCACTAAGGGAATCACAGCATACATACCATCAAAATATCGAAGGAATACCAAATTCACATGATTATTTGCATCATGACTTCTCCGGTGGCCTCAAGAACAAGGGAAACTACTCAGAAATAATATTCATGCTCAAGATCAGAGGACTAATAAATATTATAATGGATCTGAACATATAATCTTCCACCAAATAAACCATCTAGCATCAACTACAAGATGTAATCAACACTACTAGTCACCCACGGGTACCAATATGAGGTTTTGATACAAAGATTGCACACAAGAGATAAACTAGGGTTTGAGATGAGATGGTGTTGTTGATGATGTTCATGAATATTGGCCTCTAAAAGATGAGAGGGTTGTTGGTGATGACGATGGCTTTAATTTCCCCCTCCCAGAGGGAATTTCCCCTGGCAGAATCACTCCGCCGAAGGGCAAAGGTGCTCCTGCCCAAGTTCTACCTCGAGATGGTGGCGCTCCATCCCGAAAGTCCTCCATCTATTTTTTTCTAGATCAAAAGACCTTATGTACCAGAAGATGGGCACCAGAGGTGGGCCAGGGGCCCCACAAGCCACCAAGGTGCACCTAGAGGGGGTGGCACGCCCTGGTGCCTTGTGGGCTCCTGGGTGCCCCCTCCGGTAGTTCTTTTCTCCAATATTTATTATATATTCCAAAATAATTCTCCGTAATACTTCACCTCATTCGGAGATGTGCAGAATAGGTATCTCTGACATAGCTTTTTCAGGTCCAGAATTCCAACTGTCGTATTCTCCCTCTTTGTGTAAACCTTGCATATTATGAGAGAAAAGGCATTAGACTTACTCCACAGTGTGTTATAATACTTAAAGCACTGTAAATAACAGTAGGAAAACATGATGCAAAATGGATGTATCACACACCATGGGTCTATGCTCTTCCAAGTGGAAGGATCCCGTCCATGACAAGTGAGGCAATATCCTATCAGCAAATCCTTTTTTCTAGCTAGCCAACCCGTACCCTTTGTTATAGTAGACTTTGCCATGCGGTGTTTTAACTATGTCGTGTTTAATTATTTTAGTTACGCAAAAATGTAATGTTCAATAGGGTTATGTGATGTTTAAGTATGAATTGTCCACTTCAGTTTCACGAATGGCTATATTTGATTGTTTTTTCTGAGTAGATGCCTTGTTTATCTACATTTGGTTGTTAGGTTGGTTAAAGTGAGCATTTGTCCAAATACCAATCAGATGCCTTATTTATCTGTATTTGGTTGTTAGGTTGGTTGCCGTGAGCATTTGTCCAGTTTTCAAGCAGATGCCTTGTGTTATCTATATTTGCCTATTAGGTTGGTTGTAGTGAGCATTTGTCCAGTTTTCAAGCATATACCTTGTTTATCCGTATTTGCTTGTTATGTTGGTTGCAGTGAGCATTTGTCCAGTTTTCAAGCATATGCCTTGTTTATCTGTATTTGCTTGTTAGGATTGTTGAAGTGTGCCTCTGTCGAATTTTCAATGGCTATATTTGGTTGTTATTGTGATCATATATGCCTTGTTTATTTCAGTTATTCACAGTGTGATGTTCATTATGTGCAAGTTGAAACTGTGCAGTTCAATTTCATCAGTACCAGTTTGAACGGCTATATTTGGTTCCTATTATGTCTGGTGTAGTTAACACATGCCCTTTATTTTAGTTTTACACATTTATCTAGTGTGATGTTTAAGCATGAGCTACATTATATTCATTTTCAACAATACTAGTTTGAATTACAATATTTGGTGGTTCTTAAGCCTGTTGTAGTTAACATTCCCTTCCATTTTTTCTCTATTTTAATAGCATGCTGAAACCAACACATTCAAGCTATCATTTGGAGATGATGTTGTTTACCATGGCTATATTTGTTTGATGTTGAGCTTGTTTTACTTATCATGCCTTTCCATGTACTTATGCAGGACAACAACGGGAGTGGCCAGTATTTTCCGCCGAGGTTAGTTTCATCCCTCGGCTTGTACTCCCCCCTGTATTTCCATAATGTAGTGCATATAGATCCACACATGAACACTTTTTAGCTCCTAATATTGACTTATTCCTTGTAGGTACGTATGTCCTAGGCAAAGATCCACGCATCAAACCTTTTTGCGTATGGGGCAATGAGATATTCATGAACTAGCATCAAGCAAGGAAACTGATAAGGATTATTAGCAAAAAGATACGAATGGTGGCAATTAAATTATTTGTCTACGCTCTATCCAACACAAAAGTAAGTTGTAGAATGGTAACTACAAACTCTATAGCCTTCTCTTTTTACTACCCATAATGAGTTGTCAAACAATAATGTTTGTATCTTTTTTGCTTGCAGTGGTTCCCAAAGCAGTTTACTCAAGATTACCTCGCAAATTACATGATTGGTGGACATGCAATGAAGGTTAAAGTATTTCATCGAGAAGTCCTAATGGAAACAGTGAAGGATGGGCGGCCGACCATCACAAGGGGTTGGCCTAGAGTGGTGCACGCATTACTCATGGAGGAGGGCGCAATATGTGCATTCCGCTTCACCTTCTCCAGCAACCAGAATGTCTTTCGCCTCTCTCTTTATAGTCTTTAGTACAACTGTGGTTCATCATTCTTTACTTGGTGCTTTTGTAGTTCTTCAGTATATGTACCTATGCATCGAATTATGCATTCGTCCTTGAACCTATATTTGTAGTAAACATGGTTCGATATGAATAAGTGATTGCCTACTTTCAAATTCAAAATCTGTGAATTTTAAATGCACTAATTAAATTAGGGATAAATTATGCTATGTAGGCCAGTACATTGCACATGGTTTGCGAAAGCAAAACATCTGTGATAAACGTCAAGATCTGACATGTTTCTCAGATCCACTACGTGTGCGATTAACAACAGCAGCACAAGCAATTCCTTCTTATTAAATGTTTGTGAAAGTCACCTCATCACACACGCTTGGCAATTATGGACTGTTTATTATGTCATGTGCATCGTAAACGTTTGCTCATAGAATAACACACGCGATAGGCCATCATCCGACGTGGGTACGGCAGATGATTCGTATGGGATATATTCAAGCTTCGCATACAATTTTATAGGGACAATTGTATCCACTCTTACATCAAATCGCATACAGTCGAGGAAAAGCAAATGCGTGTGATTGTCTTCTTATCATACATGTTATATAATCGTGAACTATTTGTGATGGGGCGTGCATCAACGTAGCACCACTGAATACCGACTACGATGGTAAAGTGAGCACAAACGAGTAGCAAGGATGGAGCATTTGGGATACTTGACATATCACAAACAGTTACCTAAAGACTCGCATTCGGGATAGATGTCGGCATCGCATACGCTTAGTTATGCCAAACGTATGCATTGCTACTCCCTACCCTCGAGGGTTTCTGGGTTGTGTGGGAAGGACCCCCTATCGCACACACAGGCAAAGCGACAGTTTAAAATGTCGTCGCGGAAAGGAGTTAAAAACCGTTTGCATAGTAGCTCGTTGTACTAGTGTCCTAGTTGCTTTTCTAGTGAACCCTATTTATCCGCTTAACCTTAAAGTTGGTAACTACTCCTAAAAATTGTAGTCTCCTATCCACCCCCTCTAGTCGACTGCATCGATCCTTTCGGTATATATGTTTAACTGCAAAGGTGCCACTATTGGGATAGTAGGGCCTAGTGACTGCCCCGTAACACCAACACCATCCATAAGAACCCACTCTAGATCTTGTTGCGTGCAAAACATTGCCTGCACAACCCTAGCATCATCGTGAGGCACCTCATTGAGGTCGGGAGGCAGCTCAATGAGATCGTGAGGCATCTCATTGAGATCAATCATGTTTCCTTCTCAAGACTTTTTTTGTTTTTTATTGCCAACCAAACCTGCATTTTGCAAGAGAGGAAGGGGGGACAAACACATCAACCACCATTTTTTTGGTATTTTATTGAAACTAATTTCAAGAAAATAACCGCATAGATGCAAGAGAGGAAGAGTGAAAACAACCATTGGTTGTGAGACTAAAAAAACTAGCCAACTTTTTTCCTTTTGCAATATTTTACAAGAAAATTGCTATATACGTTTTTCATCTTTTTTAGTTGCACACAGGTCAATCCTCATTTGCACGCATGAGTTCTTTAAGTTGCACACATAATCATAAAATTTGCATAGCACCACCCAATTAGGTGCAAATTTTGTTCAATTAGGTGATTATATACAATTGCAAATAACAATCACACAACTTGGAACCCTCAAACAACTAACCACCTCAGCTATTTTATTGTTGTTTGTAGTTTCATGGAGAAGTGATGCGAGTTGCACAAATCGTAGTATGTAAGTTACACAAATGTAGTATATAAGTTGCACGGATACAACACAGGAATAGGTGCATTTTTCTTGAAGGATTTTTCTTGCACCATCTGCAGGTTTTATGGGTGGAGGAGCCGCTGTAGAGAAGAATGCATCTCCAAATACCATGTCAGATCTACTTATCTTGGAAAGAGCAAAGCGAAATCAGTTGACAACAATTTGTCTAGTTATTAGTTATATTCCATAGTTCCTATAGCAGATTATCTCTTTCTTTTTTCTACTCTGGATATATCTACTAGAGTGTGTGAACAAGAAGATTTAATATATGATTGTTTCTACTCTATGCACACGATTTCTTTTTTGTTGCATAGAATGTGCCAAAAGTTGGTTGATGCATTTGGAGGAGTTGCATGAAAACAACAAAAAATCGCGGATATTTTTAGAACCTTTTTGTCCCACAATGCCCTGTGTTTCTTGCCTTTTTCCATTTTAGCATAGGAAACAATGTGTCGGGGCGGACGGGCGTCCCCCCGCGAGCACCTATGGGGCCGGAGCCCCTTTCGTTGTCCGGCGAGGGGGGCGGAGGGAGCGCGGAGAGCAGATCGAAGCGGGCACACGGGCGGTTTACCCAGGTTCGGGCCGCGATGGACGCGTAAAACCCTACTCCTGCTTAGTTGTATTGAACTGGGGAGCTCGGGAGCTTGGGGAGCTAGCTGCACCGAGCGTATGGCTGTCTGGATCCGAGTCTCCGAACCCCCGGAACCCTTGCGGAACCCCCCCTACGTTGCACACGGGCCTCCTTTTATAGCGCAAAGGGGTCACCGACAGGTGTCAACGTAAGAGAAAGGGGTAAAAGTGTAAAAGGGGTGGTAGCTGTAATAGTGCGGGAACGGTGGCGCTACAGTGCGGCACAGTGTTATCATACCTACTTCTGACGGTAGGGGACAAGGGCATTAAATGCCCGTCACGGTCGCCCGGACAGCACCGAGGCGGACCGTTAGGTGCGCCACCGTTCGCCACGATGGCGGCTGCATGCCACCGCATGCCCCAGGCTGCGCGGTGCCTCGCCACGTGCCCTCGGGGGAAGCCCCGGAGCGACGCGTGGCGGGCGAGCTGGAGCGCAGTCTTGAGGTGGCGATCTTGCCGCGGCAAGTGGCTTGCCGCGGGGGTCGTCTTCCTGTGCCTGATAGCGTGCCAGCTATCAGGCCTTGCCGGGGCGCTTGGCGCGCCACGGCGGGCTTCTCTTGTGGCACCTGGGTTCGGCCTTCCCGACAAGCTCCTCTTGTCGGGGGCTCGATCTTCTGTCTCGTTATACTTTGTTCTTGGATGGCCTTACATGGGCTCAGTCGTCCCGGCAAGCTCCTCTTGCCGGGGTCTTGTCTTCTTGGCCCGGCAAGCTCCTCTTGCCGGGGGCCTTGTCTTGGATGCTTGGTCTTCTCTTGGCGCTTCCGGGGCGGGCCTTGCCGCAGGGTGCTACGACTGCCCGTGCACAAGTCTGGGGTACTAAGGTACCCCTACTTTAGTACACCGACAGGAGCCCCCGGGCCTGGGCCACACATGGTGCCGAGCGTTGTTGGGCCAGGCCCCAACGGTGCACGGGCACGCATGGCCTTGGTCGCGCTGCTCTTTAACTCCGTATCCGCCGCGCCTTCCCCAGGCGGCGCGCGCTTTACCGCGGCGTCGTGGGGGCGGGGCGTGCGGGGTGAGCGTGACGTAGGCGGCGTGCGCGGGGCTGAACCGCACAGGCGCGCGTCACGTCGCGCACGATCTCTTGATTTGGAGAGGCGGAACGTCCCCCCCCCCACCTCTTCCTCTTATAGCGGAGGAAAGTAGGGGCGGTTCGCCTTTCCCTCGGTTACCACCTCTCTAAAACCTCTGCCACCTCCTTCTCCCAGAGGCAGCAGCGATCTGTTCTTGGAGCGCCCGTCGTCGTCAGCTTCGACGATCCCCCCTCCCCCGCCCCTGCCATGGCCCCGAAGAGCGACAAGGCGAAGGGGAAGCCTGCGAAATCGGCCGAGGCGCTACGGCTTGAAGTGCTTCGGAAGGGGGCGGCGACGTTCCCCCCCCCCCCAGCTCGGTGCGGTGGAGCTGAGGGACAAGTACTCCCTTTTCTGGTCGACGAAGACGCGAGCGCATCCGCGCACGCGGGTGCTCCCCGCCGAAGCCCAGAAGCAGTACCCGACCGGGTATCCTTTCTTCGTCGTCTTCTTCTACTGCGGGCTCTGCCCGCCTTACTCGGAGTTCTTCTCTGAAATCATGAGCACCTATGGCCTCCACCTCCTCGACTTTACCCCCAATGCCGTCCTCACAATGGCGGTCTTCACGCACCTCTGCGAGAATTTCGTCGGAATTCGTCCCAACGTGGCCCTCTTCCGGCACTTCTTTGTCCCTCGGGTGGAGAAAGGAGAGCCGCTGTCCGGTGGGATCGCCTGGGTTTCCCGGTCCGGCAAGAAGGAGGCCTACTTGGGCGGGGACCTCCGCGGCAGGTGGGAGGAGTGGAGGGCGGAATGGTGCTTGATTGTCGAGGACCATCCGCAGCCGTTCACCGCCGTGCGCCGAACTCCGGTGGTGCGCGGTGATGGCTGGAGCGAGGTGTCTCCGGACGATGCCAGATTGAAGATCGCCATCACCCGGATCCTGCGTCTCAGGCTCGCCGGCCTCACCGTCGGTGCCGTCGGCGCGGATTTCCTTCGCCGCCGGATCGCCCCCCTGCAAGAGAGGGGGAAGCCGGCCTGGGAGTTCCAGAACGCGGCGGACATCATGAGGCTGCGTCCGGGCCTCAATTTCAACTTCACCATGCTGGAGCACGACGCAATGTTGAAGGAGTTGTTCAAGCACAACCCTAACCACCCGGAGTGGTTCCGGCTGCCGCCGGGCGTCGTTCCCTTGTGCAACAACTCGTCGCTCAGCCATATCCTTGCGATGATGCCATTGTGCGACTCGCACGGGGTCAACGCGACCTGGCAGGAGCCGCCGGATGATGTCGCGCGGGCCTTCTTCGACGGCCTGGAGGAGGAGCCAGTCGATCCCGCCGAGAAGGATGGCCTCATCCGAGCCACCACCGCGGCGGAGCTGGCTTACATTGCCTCCAGGATGGAGGAGGCGGCGGCCGCCGCGGCCGCGGGCGAAGCTGGGTTCACCGTGGCCGAGGCGGAGGCGGCGGAGGCGGAGAGCCTCGCCGACCCGATGGAACTTGTCGACCAGGGGGAACCAGCCGGGCACGGCGGCGAGGACGAGCCTACCCAAGACGCGAGTGGCTTGTCGGAGGTCGGCGTCGCCTTCCTGCGGCCTCCGGGCGGCTCGTCGCAGGCGGAGCCCCCGGCCCAGCCGAGGAGGCGCCTCCGCAGGGCCGGGTCGGCAGCGGGAGCGGGGTCTTCGCGTGCTGGGGCTTCGGTTGCCGCTGCGCCCCTTGCCGCGGCGTCGACGGGGGCGGAGTCGTCTACTGCCCCCGCCAAGCGGCCTCGGGAGCCCACTCCCCTCCCCCCTCGCGTCAGGGCCGAGCCGGCTTTCGACTATTCTGCGCTCAGCTCCGACGACGAGGAGGACGGAGAGTAAGTTCCCCATGGAGCTCATATCTTTTTCCCTGATGGTCCGTCCTGTTCGACAGCTCGTTCGCCCTTCCCCTGACCCGGTCCCCTTTTCAGGACCCTGGCCCAGAGGAGAGCGAAGAGGTCGAGGATCCCGTGGGTCATCCTTGATAACGAATCTCCCCCGGCAAGCGAGGTCGTGTCGGAGGCGCCCTTACCGGACCCGGCAGGGGACCCTCAGGGCAGCTCGCAACGCAGCCCCCGGCGTGAGCATATGACTCGCTCTTGCTGCTTGGCGCGTACGCGAGCCCTCCCTCTTCTGGTTGTTGATGCGAAGTTGTTGCTTTTGGGCAGGAGCGGAGCAGCCCCGGCGGGCGCGTCCAGAGGGCGCCTCCGCCGTGCCGACCGAGTCTGCTACCCCGCCAAGGGAGAGATCCCCGGCAAGGGAGGACCTTCCGACGGGGGACGCGGCCGACGATCCCCTGGCCGCGGCGAGCGCAGCGCCCGCCTCGGATCCGACGAAGGCTGGGGTCGTCGTCGAGGAGGGCGCGCGTGGCGATGCCGACGACGTTGCCGGCGCTCAGGAGGCGGACGGCGTTGATATCCCTGTGGGCGACGGGGAGGCCGAGGAGCAGCAGAGGCTTGCCGCCGCGGAGTTATCCGCGCGGGAAGGCGAGCTGGTGCTGAAGACGGCCAGCCTCGCCGACCACGCGGAGGAGGCTGCCGCGCGCGAGCGGGCGCTCAGCGGAGACCTGAAGAAGGCGCGGGACGCTGCCGCAGCCGCTGAGATCGCCAAGAAGGGGCTGGAGGCGAGGGTGGCGCAGCTCGATTCCGACCTCAAGGCGAAGGGCGAGGAGCTCGCCGCGCTCCGGCAGGAGCGCGAGAAGGGTGCGCTCACCCTTGGCGAGCTCCAGGGTCGCTTCGCCGGGAAGATCCGGGAGCTCGACGCCGCCAAGAACTCCAACTCCACTCTGGAGCTGAAATTGGAGGCGCTCGGCAAGGCGCTGGACAGCGCTAAGGAGCAGGAGGCGGCTTTACGGAAGGAGGTCGACGGCAACGAGGAGCTGCTGAGGCGCGCCGCCGTTTCCCAGAACACCTTCAGGGATACAGTGGAGCGGTGGACCGCGGGCCTCGTCGACATCGCCGCCACCATCGACAAGGAGCTGACGCTGCTGGGGATCGAGGGCCACCAGTCCCTCGCCGACGAGGACGTCGCGCCCAGCGCCAAGCTCACTTCCTTCTTCCAGGGGGCGGTGCAGGCGCTCCAGCACCTCCGAACGTCGCTCCCGAAGGAGCGGGCCGACGAGATGCGGAAGGCCATCTCTGGGGCCCTCGAGAGGGTGCTGGTGAAGATCGTTTTCCGCAATCCCGACATCAGGCTCACCAACGTCCTCAGGCCCTTGCCGGAGAACGCAGACCTGACGGGGATCCGGGCCCTCATCGCCCCTATCGTCAAGAAGGCGGCCGGGGTCAAGAGGATCGAGGGCGACCGCGTAGATTAGGCCGCCTGCCCCTTTCTTTTATCTCCCTTGCCCTGCCGCTGTTAAATATGCCACGGAAACGGCTGGTTAGGGCAGCAGTAAGGCATTTTGTAATATAACTTTTCATCTTAGGCTATGCATCGCACTGTTATCCCCTCTACTCGACCGGCGCCTTGTTTGTTTCCGCCCTACGCTTTCGGGGACTTGCCGGCGTAGGCCTCCGCCTTGCCACGGGTGCCGAGTGCGGGACGTCAGCGACCCGCTGGCGGGGCTGCCACCGGCAAGAAACCTCGCCGCGGCTGGTTGCCGCTCACTCAGATTGTTGAGCAGGCTCGAGGCAAAGTAAGCGGTGCGACTGCGGTCGCAGCACGCTTAGGGTGCCGGGCGAGCTCGAAACAAAGTGAGGACGCTACTCGGGGTGTAGCACACTCGAGTCGTTGAGCGGACTCGAAACGAAACGAGGGCGCAACCAGTCTCGTGCCGGTCCTTCCGCGCTCAGGCCTCTCAACCCAGGCTCGGTCGTTCGAGGGAGATAACTCTTAAAAATTAAAGGAGCAATTGCTCGAGCTCCGGCAACTTATCTTTTCTTATTGCTTGCC
The DNA here is from genome assembly GCA_032464435.1 of Aegilops umbellulata. Classification (NCBI taxonomy): domain Eukaryota; kingdom Viridiplantae; phylum Streptophyta; class Magnoliopsida; order Poales; family Poaceae; genus Aegilops; species Aegilops umbellulata. The sequence continues at coordinate 93,117,714 of CP136059.1, read as the reverse complement.
GCCCGGTGGGGTAAAACCTCCTTGGGCAGCATCCAGCCCATCCTGGGGGTAGGTGAGGGGGCAGGGCCTCACGACCCTCCGGAGCTAGGCGTAGCTATGCTTGGGGATCCGCGCCCCTCTCTGCGCCAAGGATCACATGCAACTGCGGCAAGACTTGGGCAGAGGGGATGGTTGGCGGAAACAGGTTCCGGCTACCGCGCTGGAAAGACTTCTTCCCACGGTCGGCGTCAACTCGTTCGGCACCCCGGCGGGCGAGGCGCGCCGGGGGAACGAGGTCGCCTTTCTCGTGACTTCTGGCGCTAACTTCTGCGGCCGCGAGAGCGGCGCAGAGTTCGCTGGAGGCGAATCGTTCGCCCAGCGGCCAGAAGGCGGGCCTCCTCAAGGAGCAGCTGCTTCTTGCCCAGTCTCGGCGCGAGTGGATACTCGAGGAGGGCCGCGCACGAGCCCGTGGGAAGGAATGCCAAAGCTCGTCGGGAACCCCCGCTTCAACTGGACAGATCCTCGGATCCGCAGGAGCGGACTGTTCCTCGGCGTTCAGATTGCTGGTCTGCTCGCCGGAGCAAGGCTCACCGGGGACACCTGCTTCGACTGGACGGATCCTGGGATCCGCAGGAGCGGGCTGCCCCTCGGCGCCTTGTCCCCCTACCTGGCGCGCCAAAGATGTCGGGGCGGACGGGCGTCCCCCCGCGAGCACCTATGGGGCCGGAGCCCCTTTCGTTGTCCGGCGAGGGGGGCGGAGGGAGCGCGGAGAGCAGATCGAAGCGGGCACACGGGCGGTTTACCCAGGTTCGGGCCGCGATGGACGCGTAAAACCCTACTCCTGCTTAGTTGTATTGAACTGGGGAGCTCGGGAGCTTGGGGAGCTAGCTGCACCGAGCGTATGGCTGTCTGGATCCGAGTCTCCGAACCCCCGGAACCCTTGCGGAACCCCCCCTACGTTGCACACGGGCCTCCTTTTATAGCGCAAAGGGGTCACCGACAGGTGTCAACGTAAGAGAAAGGGGTAAAAGTGTAAAAGGGGTGGTAGCTGTAATAGTGCGGGAACGGTGGCGCTACAGTGCGGCACAGTGTTATCATACCTACTTCTGACGGTAGGGGACAAGGGCATTAAATGCCCGTCACGGTCGCCCGGACAGCACCGAGGCGGACCGTTAGGTGCGCCACCGTTCGCCACGATGGCGGCTGCATGCCACCGCATGCCCCAGGCTGCGCGGTGCCTCGCCACGTGCCCTCGGGGGAAGCCCCGGAGCGACGCGTGGCGGGCGAGCTGGAGCGCAGTCTTGAGGTGGCGATCTTGCCGCGGCAAGTGGCTTGCCGCGGGGGTCGTCTTCCTGTGCCTGATAGCGTGCCAGCTATCAGGCCTTGCCGGGGCGCTTGGCGCGCCACAGCGGGCTTCTCTTGTGGCACCTGGGTTCGGCCTTCCCGACAAGCTCCTCTTGTCGGGGGCTCGATCTTCTGTCTCGTTATACTTTGTTCTTGGATGGCCTTACATGGGCTCAGTCGTCCCGGCAAGCTCCTCTTGCCGGGGTCTTGTCTTCTTGGCCCGGCAAGCTCCTCTTGCCGGGGGCCTTGTCTTGGATGCTTGGTCTTCTCTTGGCGCTTCCGGGGCGGGCCTTGCCGCAGGGTGCTACGACTGCCCGTGCACAAGTCTGGGGTACTAAGGTACCCCTACTTTAGTACACCGACACAATGCTTTTTTTTTGACAATTGACAAAGCCATGGGTGAACAAGGTCTGAAGGGGGGTGAAGCGAAAGTGAAAGAGGAGGAAATTCAATGGAGACTCACCTTTTTCCTACTCCTGGCACTTCTTGGTACATATTCCTATTCTTTTGTCTCTTCTTATTGGCAAGAAAACAAGGAAAACCCACTTGAGTCCCAGTTTGCTTCAATTGCCATGGCAGGCATGGCGATGGGAAATCATCCATGGGGAGGGGGTTCTTTCATGCTAAAGAAGAAGATGTAGTGGGGCAGTTGGGGTGGAGCAAAGGGAGGGGCATGGGCCAGTTGTAGGGAGGAAGGCATTGGGAGGGGGAGGCACATGATCCCCACGGCCATCTGATCGTGTCGGGGGGTGTACAGGTGCTTGGCAGAGAGCGCGTGTCTCGTGGGGGTAGGCGGGGTGTACTTTCCTTTTTGGGGTGAGGGGGACCATGTGGTTGCCTTTATGGTCGGTCGCTCGAGAGCACTAGCGGGCCAATGTGTGCTTGCTAGACGCATCCATTAATAAAAGCCCAGCTAATATTCAATGCCCGGGAGAAGAGGCCGAGTCACTGAGGCCGTGACAAATTGTGCATGCGAGCACATGTTCCCCAGCTTGTGCATGCGGTCATGTGTTGCATATGGCCCTATTCCTGTCACACCCTGATTTTCATGCCACAATACTTAAGCTAATAAATCATGATAAAATGTGGTTTGGCAAACACTTTTGAGTGTTTTGTCTTTGCTTTGATTGAATGTTTGACTGCTGTTTGCAAGTGCTCTAAAAATCAAATAAATTCTCCAATGCTTATACTCCTTCTCCTTAATCCAAAACCTTTCCCAATGATCATGCCATGTGTATAGGACATAAAAATAATTTTTGGCAAAAATAATTTGGCCAAATAGTATTTTCAAAAATTAGTTTTCCAAAAACCCCTGAATTGAGCTTTGCACTGCAAGTACTTAATTAAGGGCAGTAAAAATCTTTCCAAAAATATATTTGACTCCTATTAGATATAGGACACCCAGAAACCACAAAAATATAATTTTAAAAGTTATTTTACTATTTTATTTAAAGGCTTTTTCTTTAGGCCAGAAATGGTATTTAATAGGTTAAAATTATTTATAAGCTTCAAAAGTATTTGAGAAAAATCAGGGAAACTCAGTGGACATATATTTTCTATATATAAGAGTTTCAACACATGGTCATGTTAAATATATTGGGCAAAACCCTCCAAAACCATTTATGTCCATTTCAAGTATTTGAAATATTTCTATAAGAAATATTTTCAAATAAATCTAGGAAAATTCTAGAAAGTCACACATCCCTAAGGTGATGATCTTGCAAAGTTTTATTCCAATCAGAATAGTTTTGGTTCACAAAAATGCCTCAAAACCATCTCTGTCCAGATCCAAGTTTGAACAACTCTACATTGCCAAGTGTGTCCTTTTCGTCTGAATTTTTGTGGACATGTTCAAATTCTCAAATGATGACACTAAGCCAAGTGGTGCATCAAGGAGAATAGATTTGCATGACTAAATCTTGGGAAAGTCATTTCTGTTGATTTCTAGGGTTTACCAAAGTTACATTGGCTACTTTGCCCAAATGAGCTCAAACTTGGTGGAACACCCTAATTCTATGTGTCATTTCACCCTGTTAAGTTTCATTTCAAGTGAAATTAAATTTCTTGCCCAAACCTACATCAAACACCTTCTGGCAGAAACTTAAAATGCATGTTTTGGCCATTTCCACTAATCTCCATGAGCTAAACTTCTTCCCACGGCCTCACCTGCTCCTCCTCTAACTTCTACATGCTTTGCTACCCAAGGAGCAATGATTAAGGGGGGCAGAGACCCATTTATCTTCTCTGGACAGCCACTTTCCCCTCCCTTTCTCATCTCTCTCCCACTCTTGGCAAGTTCGAGAGCATCCAAAGCCCCCCTCCCCATTGTTTACTCCCACCTCCAGCCACTAGACACAAGTGGAAGCGCGAGTGCCCGTGGAAAAGCCGCGGATGCCGGACCAAGACGCGCTTTGGAGCACGGGGCAGAGCGGGCGACCGTTGATGCTGCGTCCCCTAACCACCTCGAGCCTCCCCCTTGCTTCAGTCGAGGTGCCTTGACGTCCGCAACATGCCACCGCGCTGGGCCCTCCTTTCCCCCTTTGTCTTGCCCATGTCGCGCGTGCCCAGAGTCGCCCGAGCCCTCCAATGCCGTGCGAGCTCGTGGCTCCACCCGGAGCTTGCCCCACTCCCTCTCTCTTTCTTCCTGGCACCCCACTCAACTCCCACGAACACCGTAGACAGCCCCTCGCCCTCTCTCCTGGCCTCCCGAGCCGTTGCCGCGGCCACCCGTGCGCCGCGTCCACGGTGAGCCACGGGTCGGCTACTTAAGGCCGCCCCCGAGCCCCCTCTCTACTCCTTTGGCTCTCTCTCCCTCCCGCGCACCCCCTGGACCAACCCACTCCCCTCCTCGTGCCCTCCGTCGCCCCCCATGGACGGAGAACCGCCGCCAACCCCGTTCTAAATTTGGGCTGTCCCGAGCCTCTCTTCTCTAGCTAGCCATTCCAGTGCCTCCTCACCACCACCACGGACTCGCCTCACGCCCCATTTCCTCCTTCCCGTGCCTGCCCCGCTGTGCAAACCTCGCCGACGGCTTCCTCCGCGGCCACCCGAGCCATCGCCGCAACAGCCCTCCCCGACATGCGTGAAGCACATGGATGGGTGCGGCGTGGCCTCCTGAGCACACTGGTGGGCGGAGCATCGCCGGAGATGCTCTATAGCCCCGGCAATCGCCGGCGGGAGCCGCTCCTCCCCATGGCCGGAGCGCGCGCGGGAGGTTGAAGACGGCCTGCTGCTGGGCCCCGCGCATTAGCGACCCAGCGGGCGGGCCCGACCGTGTAAGTGGAAACGGCTTCGGCCGAATCCGCCTCCCCTGCGCGAAGGCGCACCCCCACGAAGCCGCCTTCGACATCACCAACTCTGCCCGTGCAGCCGAGCCGCTGGGCCGGCCCACGGTCTATCTGTCGCCCCGTGCGCAGGATAAGGTTAAAGCCTTATTTCCTTTTTCTTTTTCCAGTCAACTTCAAAAATCCATAAATAATTCAAATTAACTCCAAACTTGATGATTCAAATTTATGGTAGTTTTTTAATTCATGCCCTATCTCATGGTGCTAGTTGCACATTTTTCCATAAATATTTCTTTCACAAATAATTATCAAAATACCATTTTTCCATTTCTATCATAAACTTTAGAAAATCACAGAGGGCTCAGATTTGATCCAAATACAGTGATTCAAATTCCTAGATGCATCTAAGCTCATAACTTAGGTTATGAACATTTTTATTAATACTTTCTGTACAACACAATATAATGAGCCATTTCTTCATATTTGTCAACTTTGCAAATTCAAAGGAAATTCATTTGAACTCCAAATCCAGTGAGACCAACTCCTAGATGCTTCTAAAATCATGGTTTGTTAAATGGATGCTTTGCTCATTTTTCAAAGATATGTTTCTGTACACTTCTTACAAATCCATAAACCCCTTGATTCCATCATATCAAAATGTTTAGCACTATCCACTAAACAAATTCCATTGAAACCACTCTGGTTAAATTTCATATAATCAGAGATGTCCTAGAAAAGTCAAATCAATATTTTTAGAGCACTTTTATTTTCTGCCTTGTTGTGTTGCTTATTATGGTTGCTCTCGACGATAGTTGACGAAGTAGACGAAATGCTCGGAGTTGGACCAGAGATATTTGAAGACCTTGAAGACTTTGTTAAAACAGGCAAGCAGCCCTTTGACCATGTCTATGAAACCCTTTTTATGCATGACATATAGCACCATGTTGTTGTTGCAACGGAATCATGATGAGGTGGAACCACTTTGAGGGTTTGCCTTCGTTACTTCCTAGTTGATACTTGCATTATGCATGACCCTACCTTCTTATGGGGGTTATGCCGGTGGGAGTAGATAGGATGCTAATGTAGTGCTACGCAAAAAGGGATGGGAATATGCATGGTGATGGAGACAAAGTATTTTCAAAAGACTTTTCGAAAACCCCCATCGGGTGCCACTTATGCCCGGGGGAGATGATGAGTTGGGTAGCCACTTGATGACGAAGTGGTGTACCGAGGCAAGTGTGTGTGTTGTTTTCAAAACGGATTGGTTTAAGTTGCGACCGTTATTCCAACCTTACATGCGCAACCACTCGACCCTTATATGGGAAAGGGCATTATTGATTACCTATGCCGATACTAGCTTGGAGCCCGCATTACTAGTGACGGGAGAGTTGTTGTTGCGCTCTCTCGGGACGGGGCCGTGCCACGTAGGGCGGCCATGACTGTTTTCACAGGGCACCAGACACACCGTTGGTACCCCGTGCCAGTGGTATGTGATGAATATGGGAGCGAGGCTCCACAATTTTAAGATGTGAAAAGTTGGGCACAGGGGTTACTACCAATCGAGTGGACTCTATGTTAGTGTCGTCTAGGTAAAGATAGTGATTGGGTGCTTACCCCGGGTACTTGAGGTACCGTGGGTCGTGGCTGACACGGAAGTTCCCCGGATCTTGTGGGTAAAGTGTGCAACCTCTGCAGAGTGTAAAACTATTCAAATAGTCGTGTCCACGGTCAAGGACAGTTGCATAACCGCTCTTGGGCTACGTCCACATGTCTACAAACCAGTGTGTTTGTTTGGATAAGTGGGAAGAACTACTTGGGTCAAGTCAAAGGACTTGACATGATTGAGTTGGGTTGATGCCCACTCTATTTATGTTGATATCTGTAACCTGTCCTCATGGTTACTTGAATTCTCCTGATGCATGTCTTACAAGTTGTTGAACATGTCATTGCACTCAAAACTAGCTTTCTGCAAAAAATTATCTATATCATGCATTGTTGTATCTTGAACCAAAACATGGGTTGCTTGCGAGTACATTCAAAGTACTCATTAGCTTGCCACTGGTTATTTTATTGGCCAGGCATGAAAGAACATGATATGAAGAAGAATACTTCGGTGACGAACATGCGAGCTAGGACGCTTCCTAGTCAGAATGCATGTAGGGTTAAGGCAGATGGCATGGGTCCAAGTTATCGACGAAGATTTCCGTTGCGAAGTTATACTCAAGACTTGACCACAATGGTCATAATTTATGTAAGACGGTATGTATGGATGTAAGACTCTTGTTATTCAGCTTTTGTGTGTTCAGTGAGCATTGATCTCTGGGATCACTGTACACGTGCATTCGGTGATCACAACTTATGAGTCGGGGTCCCCACAGAGCTGGTATCAGAGCCATCCTGACTGTAGGAAGCCTCAGTTAGCATGGTCGTTAGTTAGGGTTAAAACTATTTCCAAAACTATTACCAGTTTTCAAAACTATCTATACTTCTCTTCCCTTCTCAGTTCTTCGAAAACTAAGATATACTTTCCTTATTGATCTCTTCCCCTTCAAAAATTTTAAATGGTCGCTAGAATCCTTATGCCCTGGCCACGGGATTCCTTGTAATCCTTGTGGATAATCTAGAAGGAGGATGCCTTGTCAGGAATTCACCCACATCTTCTAAGCACAAGATTGGCGACACCACAACAAGATGATACTAACATAAGATACGTCCTCGAGGAATGAGGACATGAAGACCCAGAAGATGGTGACACCCTTGACACTGCCCCAAGATGATGAGACCTTAGGCTATGATGATCAGGGCATAGGAAATGCAAGATCATGATATACATCGCTAATAGAGCAACCATGTCCTTATGATTGTTGCATCGGCAACCACTGGTGTATGAGAACCTAGCCATTTGGTCCGCCTCACTATAGTGAGCAGGAAAACGGTTTTCTTCATCCCCCGCTCTCGGTGACGATATTGTCAACAATGTGTCCAACAGATTGGACCTCTATTATGCCTTGTTCATGTCATCGCATAGAGGATTGCCACCTGGAACCGCCGATGCCTTGCAATGCAAAAAGGATCGTCATGATTAAGAAGACAACAGAAGACCGAGTCAATGCCAGCTACGAGGAGCCACCTTCACCCCATCACTTCAACAGGCGAGAAGTTGTTGAAGACTCTTCAGGCTCAACCCAGATCGTTTCATCGAACAACTACAAGAGACGTAGAAACACCTGGGGAAAACTCAGAAGACTGCATGAGGCACATGGCACGACTACCGAATCCGAGAACCCTAGGGTAGGATGAGTCGTGTACCCCCTATGCGCAGTCGAGTCCGTATGATGGTTCGAATAGAACCATGATTGTGTGTTGCTTGTTTTTAATTGTTTGTGTTTTGGATATAGGTCGCACTTTTTCCCTAGGCAACAAATACGCGACTATATCACCTTCCTTACCTTGCTTCTTCTTTTTGGCCCTTTTTGCACCTGTTTGTTTGCACTTGCACTATAGAACCCCCTTTAGGCATTCCCCTCCTCTATGCTACTTTTCCCTCTCATCTCTCTCCTCAACTAAAGGCCAGCAAGACAAGATGCACCACGGATTCTACTTTGGCGATCAACTAGCATTGAAGACTTTTTGCTACAGCTTCCTCGACCCAGTGCAACCCCGTAGAGTTATGTTTACCCCCCTCAAAGATCAGAAACCCATCCCTAGACCCCTCGAGACTTCACTCGAATTCTTAACCATGATCTTAACCAGCAAATTGCAAGAAAACCAGTTAAGCCTCTGTAACCTTGCACAACACTGGGTTCATTATGGAACTAGTGGACATAGTGAACAAGCACATTATCATCCTAATATAGCACAAGAACTGACGATGCCATAGGGAAGACCAGTTTGAGGATATAGGAATTGAGGAAAAATGACTTGGTGAGTTTATATCAATGACTTTGAGGAATTATATGAGACTATTTGGTGGATTACGAGGCTTTCATGTTGGTAGACGAACTTGTTGGGATCATGATTATAGACTAGCATAGCTTTCATTACCCCTGGATAAATTGGATTTAGTGGGACAATCAAGATCCCAAGCTGAGTTCTTGGAAGTATGAGGATTTGACTTGGCCAGGGGATATTGAAAGGAGATAGTTGATATTGCGACAATGACTTGGGAAAAGTGTAGAAATTCTCGTTGGACATGAGATTTGGATTTAAGTAGGTGATTCTAATTGAGTATAGATGTTGAGTATATCTACATGGTTCAGAGTAAATTGGATTTAGACTGATGATCTCGATCATGATACCATGTTTCTCGGTGGGCGATAAACTAGAAGATTGGATTAATTGTCGGAGTTGATTTAGGGATCTATATAAGCCTGACCTTGGAGTTTACTTGGCCATGATAAATGGAAATTGGTGGATTGACTATAGTAAAGATAGCCCTTTCAAGTATTTGGGGATTATAGGGACTTTAGGAGATCATGTGGAACACCATAGACATTGGATTTGTAGAATTAATGGATTACGTAGTGATTAATGGAAGTTAATGGGCCGTTGGAGTTGATTCATAGGAAGTGTCGTGGAATTGTCACGGCAGATGTCCTCTTGGAAGGACTTAGTCGTGGAGCCATCGCAACTAGGAAACTTAAAGGGGTTAATCGGGACAAAGGACAAGCAAGGTTTATACTAGTTCAGCCCTTGCGGTGAAGGAAGGCCTACGTCTAGTTGGGTTGGTATTGCTTGAGGTTTCGATGACCAGGGAGCGAGATACGCTATGCCTGGCTCTCGAGGAGTTGTTTCTTGCCCTAAGCCGCTGGCGGGTCGTCCCCTTATATACACGAGTTGACGCCCTACGGCCTACAGAGTCCCGGCCGGCTCATAAACAGTGTCCGGCTCGGTGACTAGTTAATCCTGCCTTACAATACAAGTCATGCCATTACGGCGGTTTATCACTACGGGCCTCAGAGTCGTCTGTGGGCTTTTAGGCCTTTTAGTGAACCGCCATCTTCATTGCTTTGGTCTTGGGCTCCCGATGAGCCTCTCTTTGCATAACCCGGCCCCTCCTGGACGGCTTACACAAATAGTCATGTCCCCAACATTAGGCCCTAGATTGATGTGAACCAGTTCATGTCAATCTTTGAAAACCTTATGAACTGGCCCTTAGTCTTTTTGTCTTGTGTGTGAACTGTCACCCGCCGTGACGTCATCATCTAGATCCGTGTTAAATCATTGTGACGTCATCCTCAATAAAACTTATATTTTAATTTGTCATATCCTCCACGGATCTCTGCCTTTACTGACCATCCCGAGAATCGAGGCGTCGGGGCCGCTGGATAATGATGCTTTGGTCTCCTCGTTTTTCGCGCCATCTCGGTTGGCCCCTCCTTATAAATAGATGTGACTTAGGTCTTTTTCATTCTCCCCTCTCGGTCGTCTTCCTCCGCTCGCTGTCTCTCTGTCGCTCGAGCTCCGCCGCCACCGCCGAGCTCCTCGTCTTCGCCAACTCCGGCCGCTGCATCAACCTGAATCCGACCAGAAAAAACAACAGCGGACCTCCGCAGCCAATCTGCATCTGTGAGTTCCCTTCTTCCCTGTTTTAGATCTGCATTAAGGCTTCTTCGAGTTCATCGGTGTTCATCACCGCCTGAGCCAAACCCTTGAACGTGTTCACCTCCAATGCCCCCTTGGATCTTCAGATAGTGTAGAACTGCTGCGATGGCTGTTTCGCATCCGTTTCCAAATGCAAATAGACCCCTTTCTGTTGCACAGAGGCTTCATTCGAGCCTATGAATCTTTAACTATGCTAATTCTAGGTCTAGAAAATTTCTTTTTAGAACGACCATTTGATCCAAAATAATAGTCGTAACTTGTGAAACCAGTTTGTTCCATACTTAGCCGAAAAACTGCATCTGTTGACTCTGTTTCAGCCATAGTAGTTCATGTAACCGGTTTAAGATAAAACCGGCCGTCAACACCGCTTGCTTCTGGCGACTTAAGAAAACCTTTAATCATCTTTAACGCCTGCAGTTGTTTAAACATTACCACCTAGTTACCTGTATATCATTAGGCCCCTTCTTAAGCCGCCATCACAAATAACCCAATAATGCTTATTCTCCGGGTTATAATAAACCGGAAAATTTCTTTTATCTTTTTGTAGGCTTCAATTTACACAATGGCACCCAAAGCTGTCAAACCCCCGGTGACCTGCAACTGGGTCAAATCCACCGTTACAGAGAGCTCTTTAGCTGGATTTGTGAAATCCGGCCATCTGCCCGAAAGGAAATTATGTCCTATCGTGCTCCTAACCCATCAGAGGAGAAACTTCAACCCAAGGAAGGCGAGGTAATTGTGTTTACGGATCATATGAACCGGGGCTTTGCTCCGCTCGGGTCAAAATTCTTTAGAGATGTTTTGCATTTCTTTGACCTCAGACCTCAAGACATCGGGCCCAACTCCGTGTCGAATCTGTGCAACTTCCAAGTGTTTTGCGAAGTGTACCTTGGAGAAGAGCCAAGTTTAACCTTGTTCATAGAGCTGTTTTATTTGAACCGGCAAAATGAACGTGCCAACGGGCCCAGTCTGGAACTCGGTGGTATTTCGATCCAGCGGCGAAGAGACTGTCTTTTCCCTTACGCAGAACTGCCAAGCCATCCGAAGGAGTGGAACCAGACGTAGTTCTACTACCAAGATACCTCTCCGATTGGTGAGAACCCGCTACCCCGCTTTCGCGCTCTGCGCTTGGAGTCCAACCACCCATTGGTTGACAAATTATCTCCTGCTAAACGTATTCCACTTGCCCCCACCATAAAGAAGATTAAGGCTCTTTTGGGCAATGGTTTGGACGGCATTGATTTGGTCCGGACCTGGATTACCTGGCGGCTGATTCCGTTAAGCCGCCGACCCGGCTTGTTGTGTACTTACTCAGGGGAAAAGGATGACCCGCTGCGTCACAACCCTGACGATTTACCAGATGACACGGTCGAGGCTATGATCCAGTCGCTGTTGAAGGAGGGGACTGTGGTAACTAATACCTTCAGCTTACTCCCCTTCTGTAAGAACAACCCGGCCCCCGCAGTAAGTCATCAGCCTCAATGATCACCTGTCATTATGTTTACCTTATTTTTACTCATCCCCCCTCACAACTCCTTACAGGCAAATGACAAGTTCTGGAAAGTCCCGTATGATCATGAGGCGGCCAAACAAGCCCGGGCGGCAAAGAGGGCTGAAAAAAGAACCACCAGGCCTTCTACTTCAAAGAAAAGAAAACCAAGTGCTTCAGAGATGTTCCAGCTCGATGACTCTGATGATAACGAAGAAGAGGTAACCTTTCAACTTCCCTTACTCTTTCATCATTACCTTACTAACATTATTCTCCTTTCAGGAAGACACGGGCAACAGCCAACCCCTCGAGGAAGAGGTAACTATAATTTCCTCCGACTCCGAGCTTCGGCCGCGTCAGAAAATTCGAAGAGTAACCCGGAAAGTAAGATTTTCACACCCTTTGGCTTACCAAGATCCTGACTTCCTTTTGAAGCAACAACAATTTGAAAGCCGGAGGCAGACCCGGACCAGCAAGGATGCAGAGCTCTCCTCCGGCTTGCCTGACACAACCCGGAAGCGTCGGACTGAGGTTATCTCTGACTTATCCCCTTTTTTTACCTTTGGCGGGTCTAATCCGTCAACCTCTCAATTCATCTGACTCCAATTATCAGGATACATCTCCTTCATCCGGCGAGTCTATGCAATCAAACATGCCGGCTTTTAAGACTGCCCCTGGGTAATATCAATTTATTTACCTTACGTTGTTCTTCCTCATGTTCCTTTACTCATTCTTCCGCTTTGTCCATAGCATGCAAGTGAAGCCCAGGAAGAAAACGAAGAAAGATAATCCGGCCCAAGACCCTGTGGCAACTGAACCGGAACTGGGCACAGCTGCTCCCAGCTCTCCCACACATCAACCGCCGCCTGAACCGGCTCAGGATACTGTAGTACCAACTTCTGATCCGCCTGCTGAAGATATTCTGGTTTGTTCTATTAACCCGGAAACACCTAGCCCGACCAAGACGATTGACCCAGAAGTGGAAATGCTCAGCACTCAGTTTGTTGAGCCGGCCCGGCCCACAGTTCTTGCCAGATGTTCTGCAAAAGAGGAGTTATTGGAACGCCGCAAATCAAAAACGGACATCACTGACTATACTCATTTGAGTATTGGAGAGATCGTCTCGGGTTATATCAACCATGTGCATAGCAGCCGTGACCTGGAAATTGACATGGTGAAGCAAATACAACAAAAATCTGATGTATGACTTACACTTCCTTACTTTCAATCATACTTACTGTACCAGCCCCCAAGTCTATTGCTTATTTGGGAATATGCTGTAGACTTAGAAAAACTGTTAGAGCTGCTTGTCCGGTTTAAAGAAAAAATACTTAAACCGGCTGTAACACAATACCTTTAACTTGCGATACACATTAGCCCCCAAGTGCCAAGCATCTTTGCTTGCAAAGTGCTTGGGACTTTAATATCTAGGACCGGCTTAATTATTTAAAAAGCTCCATTATACATTAGCCCCCAAGTGTCAAGTATGTTTGCTTGCAAAGTGCTTGGGACTTAAAATTCTTTACCATGATCCTGACTGCAACCCGGTATAATGCAGGCCACCATAAGTCAATTTGAATCGAAGATTGCTGACCTGAAGAGCCGCCTGGCAGCCCAGGAACTTGAAATACAAAATGCCAACTCCAAGTTTGAACTCAACATCTTTGAACAAGAGAAGTTGAAGAAGAACTTTGAGTCGGAGAAGGAAACCTGGGCTAATGAGAAGGCCTCTCTGGTGACCCGGGCCGAGGCAGCCGAAACATCCCTTGCAAAGGCAAACACCGAGCTGTCCGGCTTGAAGCGTCAAATATCTCGAATGGTCTCAGCAATCTTTGGTACGTTTCTTTGTATGAACCTCAAATACTGTCATCCTTCTTTTGATGACTGAGTTAATTATTGCTTCCGGCTTACCCTTTGTTCAACAACACAGGCCCCAGGAGCACAACTCTCAAGCAGGACATGGTAGTCAAACTGAAAGTCGTTTATACTCTGGTGGAACAATTGTACACCGGGTCACAACGTGCTTTGGCTGTTGTGGCCTTATCAAATGATGTGCCCCACCTCTTGCAAGATGTGTTACGACGGCTTGCTGTACTCCCCCCAACGGATTCAAGAGTTGAGACGGGCCCAAGCAAAAGCCGGAGCAATAGCCGCCTTGAGCCGGGCCAAAGCCTGAGTACCAGAGCTAGACCCGGCCGACATCGCTCTTGGGTATCCAAGTTTAAAGGAGGATGGCACTCCATTTGATCAAAAAGACTTCACCAGCTGCGTGAGGGACATACGCCCTGTAGCCACTCAAATTGGAAACGATACTGACCTCTCCAAGTATCAGTCGGGTTATGATAAGGAGAATCTGAGAATCCCCACGCCGCATTACGATGATGTCAGCCTGATCCCTCCAATTCGTAAGCATACCTTCGCCCCTGAAGTAGACCCAACCGGTTTAATAGATGACGAAGCTGAGTTTGAAGCCTTGAGTGGCATTGACTGGGCATCATCATCCTTCTAGGACAAGGTATCTGGCGAAGAGGCGGAGAAGGATAACCCGGAAGCTTCAGGTCAACCCCAAGAGTAGATTGCAAGGCGTCACCTGCGTGTGTTTTGTAGAAAAAACAATGCCTCATCATTCAGACTCGGGGAGTCTTGTAATAGAGCCGAAAATACTCTGAGTTTGTGATGCCTTCGCGCATGCTTATGGCTTTTAAAACTTGCATAAGCCGCCATTATTATGCACTTCATAGTTTATATGAATATGTTATATCCTTGTAGAAATGTCTTGCATTGCCCTGCATAGAAGATAAACAAAATCCCCTGGCGACTTATCGCATTGAGAGTTACATAAGCTTCTGATAATCCAGAGTGTTTCAGGAAAACCAACTTATGATTAAACTTAGTAGATGTAATCATAATGATATACCTGTGATGCTCATGGTTACTTCTGAGAGTAATTTTAACTCCTGATGATTGATATCTAAAGGTTCACCTGGTATTTAGTAACCGGGAGTAACCAATATTCACTTGGAGGGTTGTGATCCACTCTACGGTATTTTGAAGAGGATCTCAATACAATTAAATATTGATACTTATAAAATATGATGAATAATAAACAAATTTCCAAGGCTTCTGATTTGAATACGACCAGTGAACCGTTCCAAAGGGGTTGAGCTAAGATTCGGATGCGATCATATAGCCCCCAGTGGCTGTGGCGATGCCAATCAAGTGGGTATCGACAGTTGTGTTCTCTTTGGTTCGAATACGACCTATGTTTGAACAAGAAGCCCCCAAGTGACTATAAGAGTTATTTAATGACGTTGATTTGAATACGATCCACGTTAGACCCAAAGGGGTTAAGCTATGATTCAAATATGACCAAGAAGCCCCCAAGTGAGTTTGGCAGTATGCCGATCAGGTGGGTATCGACAGCTATGTTCTCTTTGGTTCGTATGCGACCTATGTTTGAACAGGAAGCCCCCAAGTGATCATGGCTAGATTCAGATATGATCATAAGCCGGACCAAAGGAAAAGCCGGATTCAGATATGACCCGCTCCCCCTTGGTTATCTCCACCACCTGCCAAAGAACAACACACAAATCTTTTTTTTGGGGTGGAAAAAAGGACAGAGGTCCTGCTTTATTGCTTTATATAATAAATACATTGTATAAATATATACACATTAGAGCCGATGGCTCGGGTATAGTAAGGCTGAAGATGAGCGATATTCCACGGCCGGCGGGTCTCCTCCTCCGACTTACGTGAGTCTTTGTGCTCTCGAACATCGATAAGGTAATATGACCCGTTGTTCAGATTCTTACTGACCACAAAAGGTCCTTCCCAAGGAGGGGATAACTTGTGCATGTCAGATTGATCCTGAATGAGTCGGAGCACTAAGTCACCTTCCTGAAAGGTTCTGGACTCTACCCGGCGGTTGTGGTAGCGGCACAGGTCTTTCTGGTAAATCGCCGAGCGGGCTATTGCCAAGTCTCGCTCTTCATCTAACAGGTCCAGTGCATCTTTCCAAGCTTCTTCGTTGTCCGCCTCAACATAAGCCGGGGCGAATCATGACGGATGTCACTTGGTAGGACCGCCTCTGCTCCATACACCATAAAGAAAGGCGTGTAACCCGTAGATCTGTTAGGTGTGGTATTGATGCTCCAAAGCACAGAAGGTAACTCCTCCACCCAACAACCCAGCGTCCGCTGCAAGGGGACCAAGAGCCGGGGCTTGATACCCTTCAAGATCTCTTGATTAGCTCGTTCTGCTTGACCATTGGATTGAGGATGAGCCACAGCCGAAACGTCAAGCCGGATATGCTCTCGTTGACAGAACTCTTCCATAGCTCCTTTAGAAAGGTTAGTACCATTATCAGTTATGATGCTGTGTGGAAAACCAAAGCGGAAAATCACCTTTTTCATGAACTGGACCACCGTGGCTGCATCACACTTACTGACTGGCTCCGCCTCAACCCACTTTGTAAACTTGTCAACCGCTACCAAGAGGTGCGTCTTTTTATCCTTAGAGCTTTTGAAAGGCCCGACCATGTCAAGCCCCCAAACTGCGAACGGCCAAGTAATTGGAATCATCCTTAATTCTTGAGCCGGCACATGGGCTCGTCGTGAGAACTTCTGACATCCGTCACATTTACTGACCAGATCTTCTGCATCAGCATGAGCCGTCAGCCAATAAAACCCATGACGGAAAGCTTTGGCCACAAGAGACTTTGAACTTGCATGATGACCGCAATCGCCTTCGTGAATCTCACGAAGGATCTCCTGACCCTCCGCAGGTGACACACAACGTTGAAACGCTCCAGTGATGCTACAGTGATGTAACTCGCCATTAACAATTGTCATGGACTTGGATTGCCGGACGATTTGTCTTGCAAAAGTCTCATCTTCAGGCAACTCTCCCCGGGTCATGTAAGCCAAATAAGGCACTGTCCAATCCGGGATAACGTGGAGAGCCACCACCAGCTGTGCCTCCGGGTCTGGTATTGCCAGATCTTCCTCTGTAGGCAACTTAACAGAAGGGTTATGCAAAACATCAAGAAAGGTTTTAGGCGGCACCGACTTACGCTGAGATCCCAGCCGGCTTAAGGCATCAGCCGCCCCATTCTTCCTTCGATCAATGTGCTCCACCGCATAACCTTTGAAGTGTCCAGCCACAAGATCAACTTCACGATGGTAAGCCGCCATAAGGGGATCTTTAGAGTCCCACTTGCCTGACACCTGTTGAGCCACAAGGTCTGAATCTCCTAAGCACCTTACCCGGCTCAAATTCATCTCTTTTGCCATCCGGAGACCATGGAGTAAGTGGAACGCCCTCGATGCGGCTATATCTCCCACGTGTCGAAGCACGACTTAGAGGCATAACCGCATTGAAAGCAATGTCGCAAGTGAGGTAATCTTCACACAACCCATGTAATACATAAGGGAAAAGATACATAGTTGGCTTACAATCGCCACTTCACACAATTACATGAATAAAACAATACATCATACAGTTACAATCAGGGCCCAACTACGGAGCCAAAATAAAAGAAGAAACCCCAAAAGTGACAAAGGACCAAGATCGACCCCAACTGGGCTCCACTACTGATCGACTAGAACGGAACAACATAAAGGACAAGATCTTCATTGAACTCCTCCTTGAGTTCGGGTGCGTCACCTGCACGGACTCATCGGCACCTGCAAACTGGTTTGGAAGTATCTGGTGAGTCACGAGGACTCAGCAATCTCACACCCGCGAGATCAAGACTATTTAAGCTTAAAGGTAGGGTAAAAGGTATGAGGTGGAGCTGCAGCAAGCGACTAGCAAATATGGTGGGTTAGACATACGCAAAAGAGAGCGAGGAGAGAAGGCAAAGCACGGTCGAACAACTATGATCAATAAGTGATCCTGAACTACTTACGTCAAGCATAACTCCAACAACCGTGTTCACTTCCCGGACCCCACCGAGAAGAGACCATCACGGTTACACACGCGGTTGGTGTGTTTTAGTTAAGATCAACTTCGGGTTTTCTACAACCGGACATTAACAAATTCCCATCTGCCCATAACCGCGGGCACGGCTTTCGAAAGTTCAAAACCCTGCAGGGGTGTCCCAACTTAGCCCATGATAAGCTCTCGCGATCAACGAAGGATATTCCTTCTCCCCGGGAAGACCCGATCAGTCTCGGAATCCCGGCTACAAGACATTTCGACAGCAATAAAACAAGTCCAGCAAAGCCGCCCGATGCGCCGACATCCTGATAGGAGCTGCACATATCTCGTTCTCAGGGCAACACCGGATAAACGAAGCGTACAGGAACCAACATAACCCAAGTTGCCAAGGGACGGTCCCGCACGGTGCTCTAGTTTGGACCAACACTTAGACAAGCATTGGCCCGGGGGGCTAAATAAAGATGACCCTCGGGTTGATCAGACCCAAGGGAAAGGGATAGGTGGTAGTCAAATGGTAAAACCAAGGTTGGGCCTTGCTGGAAAAGTCTTATTCAAAGCGAACTGTCAAGGGGGTCCCATAAATCACCCGACCGCGTTAGGGACGCAAAATCCGGGAACATAACACCGATATGACGGAAACTAGGGCGGCAAGAGTGGAACAAAACACCAGGCATAAGGCCGAGCCTTCCACCCTTTACCAAGTATATAGATGCATTAATTAAATAAGATATATTGTGATATCCCAACAAGTAAACATGTTCCAAACAAGGAACAACATCTCCATGTTCCAAACAGGGAACAAACTTCATCTTCACCTGCAACTAACAACGCTATAAGAGGGGCTGAGCAAAGCGGTAACATAGCCAAACAATGGTTTGCTAGGACAAGGTGGGTTAGAGGCTTGGTTTAACAATATGGGAGGCATGATAAGCAATTGGTAGGTCTCGCAGCATAGGCATAGCAAAAGAGCGAGCAATCTAGCAAGCAAAGATAGAAGTGATTTCGAGGGTATGGTCATCTTGCCTGAAATCCCGCAAGGAAGAAGAACGAGTCCATGAAGAAGACAAACGGACGTAGACGAACGGATCCTCACAACCGCGATGATAACGGAATCAACCCGAAGAAGCAACACCGGAAAGAAGCACACAACATAGTAAACAACCAACACACAAACATGGCATGATATGCGAGATATGGTATGCAATGCATATGCATGCACGGCTAATTCACATCATAACAGGTCCAACCAATCATGGCAAAAGTGCAAACGATAACAAGTTCACAGACTTGGTGAAAATAACAACATAGCAGAAATTAACATCAGGATGACATGTTCAGAGCAATGAAACAACATGCTACAGGATCATGACATAGCAAAGTAAGGCATGACATGAATCTACTCAAAGCACTTAACAAAAGTCCCTTACTGACCATAAGCCAAGAAGGACTAGAAAATATAATAACACCCATGTCAATTAAGCAAGTTTCGTTACAGGTTTCAGACTTAGCAGAAAACTGGACATGGCAGCAATTAATAACGACTAGGCATGTTCGTGAGCTCGATGCACTCACTACAGAGCATTTCATGATAAACTAAGCATACATACATCAATAAGACATGGCATAGTAACAATAAATGGCAAGAATAACATCATATCATGCAAGGACCAACTACACCAAGCTTGGCAAAATCGAATAACATGTAAACAATCTGCCAGCAACATCCTGAAGCAAAAGTAGAGCTCGATTGACTCAAGCTATGGCACTCCATAATTGCAAACAAAGGCATGGATGGATATAGAAAATACTCAAGTCCAAAACTCCCTTACTGATCATGCTCAAATTATGCATAGATCTCTCAGAAACAACATGAATACATGGTATGAAAATAACAGCAGTCAGGGACTTAGTGAAATCACTAAGTCTCTGAAATCAGCAACATCAAGTTACCTAGTTTGCATGCTTGTGCTAGCCACCACATAGATCACAAAAATACACGGCATAAATCTCTGGAAAGGTAACATGGCATATTACAAAACACATGTAGGACTCAACCGCATAGGATGCACACATCAATCATGGCAAAAATGGCAAAAGTGCATGTTCTGATAAGAATCAGAAACTAACATCACATAGCCCTCTTCTAACAGCATTTCGGGCATCAAGATGAGCTCAAATGAAAATGATGCAATGGAATGAAATGATGTACCCTTCGAGGGGAACAATTTGACATATTATACGCCCAAAACGGAGCTACATGCAGAGAGTTATGGCATGATGAACATGGCATGGTAATGTAATAAATCTCCGGGACTTAGAGAAAATCGAGGCTCGGGAAAGTCAACCTCGTGCACGGATTTCGAGGCGAGGCGGCGGATCTCGCCGGATCCGCGAGGAGGACGCCGGAGGAGCTCGCGGGGGCCGGGATCCGGCCGGGCAGCGACGAGGCGCCGAGCGGGGCGGCGGGGAGGCGGCATGCGGCGGCGCGCAGCGGCGGAGGCGGCGCCGGCGATGCGCGGAGGCGGCGGCGGGGCTGGTCGGCGCAGGGGGCGTCGGCAGCCAGCGGGCGAGGCGGCGCGAGCTACTAGGGAGGCGGCGGGGCCAGGCCGGCGAGGGGCGGCGGTGGCGGCGCAGCCGGGCGGCGGGGTCGGGCGGCGCAGGCGCGGGGGTGCGCGCCGGCGAGGCGGCGGCGAACGGGCCGCGGGGCCCGCGGCGGCGGCGGGAGGATGGGCTCCACGGGCCCGATCCGGGCCCGGCGGGCCTGACGCGGTGGAGGAGAGAGAGAGGGCGGCGGTGGTGAGGTGTCGAGCTCCGGTTAGCTGGAGGCGGCGGCGCGGACATGTCCGGCGCGGTGGAATTTTGTCCGGCGGCGCGAGGTAGAAGAGGCTAGGGTTTGCACCGCGAATTTGGACGGGAGACACATATTTATAGGTAGAGGGGGCTAGGAAGCTCCAAATGGAGTGCGGTTTTCGGCCACGCGATCGTGATCGAACGACCGAGATGATGGGAGTGACTTAGGTGGGTTTTGGGCCAAAATGAAGGGGTGTTGGGCTGCACCAAGAGAGGCCTTTGCGGATACCCGGTTAACCGTTGGAGTACCAAACGAACTCCGATTGACCCGAAACTTGACAGGCGGTCTATCGGTGCTATACCAAGGCCACATGTCAAGCCTCGGTCCGTTCCGAGAAGGTTTAATACCTGCACACAGAAAAAGGTAAAAGGGGAAGCCGGGGAACAACGGAGCGCCGGATTGCAAAACGGACAACGGGGAAAATGCTCGGATGCATGAAACGAACACGTATGCAAATGCGATGCACATGATGACATGATATGAAATGCAGAAGATGACATGGCAAAGTGCAACACGCAAGCACATGACATGGCAACGACGGCGAATAACTGACGGACACCTGGCGCATCAGATCCGGGGCGTTACAACACTCCACCACTACGAGAGGATCTCGTCCCGAGATCTAGAATGGCACCGGAGGGGAAAACGGAAGGGAAGGAGAAGAGGTAAAACTAAGTTGCTTCTTTGACAAAAGAGTGAAACCAAGGAACCTTGAGAGGTTGAATCAAAAGAAAGAACGAAAACAACGAAGATGAACAAAGTTGAAAACAACTCCGTTAGGAAAGAGGAACATGGGATAAGACGAGAACCAAAAGGTTAAGAGACAAAATAGATATTGAAACCACTCCGATTAAAACAAGATAGAGAACGAATACGAATGATATGATTTGGGCAGCACTCCGACTGAAAAGAGAAGAAAAACTTGATGAGATGAAAAGATATTGAAGAGATGATACAACACTCCGGTTAAAACGAGATGTACAAAGAACGATAATGATCAATTACGATAACGCTCCGGTTGGAAAATGGAAGGGATCGAATATGAACTTGGCAAGATGCGAGGATACTTGATGAGATCAACAACACTCTGTCTCCGAAACTATTGAAGGAAAGGCACAATGGATAAGAAAGATTTCATACGGCACTCCGGTTAAGAAGGGGGGCAAAACTTGTTAAGATGATAGAATTTGAATGAATGACACGACACTCCGGTTGAATGGATAAGCAAAAGCAAAGAACATGATCCTCACCATTCGAGAAGAATAGTGAAGGGAGCAACATCACAATGCCTCCGGAAGAAGAAATAGAAGATAGATCATTGGAATAAAGAATGGAGAAGAAAATGCCAACTTCTGCCAGAAATGATCTTGGAGAACACCCTTCCAAGAAGGTTAGAACGGAGTTGTTGGAAAAAACAACAACGAAACGAATAAGCTTGTAGCGGGCTTATGGAAACATCTCAAAATATGAGGTGAAATTCTGCCACCAACGGAAACAAACGATTGGATTGATATCAACAAGGAGACGAGAAACTTATTTCACTGGGAGGACAAATGAGGAACTTGGGTCATTTATAAGCACCATAATAGCAACATTCCTTAGGGAAAGTTTTAGGTAAAATATAAACCCAAGATAACTCCAATGAAGAGATTGATGGATTGGTTGAAAAGATCCCTTGAACGAAGAGAAAATGGTGGATTTAAATATCTCATTCTTAACAACATGTGAATCCTGAGACATGAACTCAAATTTATCAAGAATGACATAATACCACCTCGAATGATACGGTTGAAAGAATTGCACTTTGGAATACAAGATGAAGAAATGCTTGAACTCCTCCAAACAAAACATGTGTTGAACACCATGTTTATTTTGGAGTATAACTTGGCGGATCTTAACTCCGAGAGGAATCCTGATGAACCATTGAAGAATGAAAAGAATCCTTGACGAAGCACCATGTAGATCCTCCATGAAAAACTCCGGTAATAAAAGGATGATAAAAGAAAGAGAAGTTGAAAACGCAAAGTGAAGCCTTGCAATGATTAGATGAAGCTTCGCGACGAGATAATGCGGAAAACTTGGAACTCCGGAAATGAAAAAAAATGAAGCATCTCGAACTGAGAAATGTGACATGATGAACAACTCTTGAAAGAAGAAACTAGATCACTTGGATGAAACAAGAACAAGAATTATGTTATGTGTATCCTTCACCAATTTAAATTGATGACAAGCAATGGATTTGGCATACTACTTATTCTCGTAGAAAGGATTAAGATAGATATGGCGCAAACTTGGGAAGGTCTTCCACGAACCACCGGTAGGATTGGAAAGAACGAATTAATCTATATTATAACAAAGGAAGAAGGATCTTTAAGTAACCACCGTAAGAATTGAAAATGAACGAAGAAAAGATAAGAAACACCGGTAAGAATTAGAAAACGAATAAAGATACTTGACAGAATTTTGATACGTGAGAACGAAGAGATCATGAACTGATTAGAGGATATTTGAACGATGCACCGGTAAGATTTGCAGAACGAGAGCTGAAAGCTGAGGGTGAATAATTCTGATATGATGGGGTCCGGAGAATCAAACTGAAAAGACTCCTGAATTGCTCCGGATGGGTGAAAATAATTTTCACAATCGAAAACAATTATGAGAGGATGGCAACAAGCTAGAACAATGAATCTTGAGTAGAATGGAGCAAGATTTAAGAGAAACTCTTCTTCGGTCTTCAAATGCTGAGAATGACGACGAGAAACACCAAGAATTTAGTTGAGACACTCCGGAATGAAAATTGGAAAAGTTGAACCAACGATGAAAGAATTTGAAGCGATCTTGGAGAAGAAATATGACTGATGATAATTCATACTTACATCAAACTTTGAAAAGAATTTTAGAAGCTTCGGGAAGATTAGAAGAGTCAGGTAAGATCCTGGGAAAAGACCTGTGGGTTATGGGCCCACTCAAAAGATACACCGTTGAAGTGATTGCTTGAAAGGGATATTGCACCGGTTGAATTAAATGGCTTGAATGAGATAGCATCCTCAAAAGAACTTAAGTGAATTGAGAATGGAAACTTGAATCTTCTGAGATATCTTCAACACTCCGGAACAAATGAATAGCGAGAAGTGAAAGATTAAGAGGTGCACCGGTATGAGAAAAACATTAGAAAGGAGAAAAAAGAATACGATCAATACTGAAAGCTTGACTTGGATCCACCAGAGAAGAAAAGAATGACGAATGATGAACTTGAAACTGTTGAGCATCTTCATGATAAACACCGGATAAGAAACAATGAAGGAAAGAATGGAGAGGCTTCACAAGAATAAAATGGATACTTGATTGAGAAATCTGAGTCGTTGAAGAAATAAGGGTGGGAGGGCGGGAAAAACAAAGACAACTTGGAACAGATGAAGCAAACACCGTAGGGAAGAACTGGTAAATGATCTTGCGAATGTTGAAATGATCGGATTTACTTGAAGAGAGACACACCGGTTGAAAAAGAATTGGTATGATAATCTTGATGATCAAGAAGGATTAGTATTCACATAGAAATAAGAGAACACCGTTTAGGAAAGGTATGGAATCCACATTTGACAGTGCAGCAACTCGAGTACCACAAATAAAACAAAACAAGGATTGGGCTTGCAAAATAAGCCGGAAACAAACATATGATAGATCCCATATCGTATCATGTGTCTGTTGGAAAGATATCCTACGAGATACTTGAATTCCCACTTATAAACTCCCGAAACTTTCTAGTTATGCAATCAGGTGTTGGGGATACAGGGGAAGCATAATATCTCACCCAAACTAGCAAATCCTACAACCAGCTGTATCCATCCTTCAACACATAACCAAGAAACCTTCGGAAATCGTCTACCTCAACCTTCGAAAAGCATCCGTTATACAAGTCATGGCAATACTCCCGCACTCGCCACAGTACTGGGCTATCAGGGTTATCTCATCAACAACTGTACAAAAGAGATTTTCGATGTCGGCGTACTAAACTCAGGTATTCCAAAACCGCAACGATAAAATTATGACGACAACACCTCGGAGCTCAACTCCCCGGGACACTGCCACAACCCCTAAATGTCAGGAGGCAACCAAGACAATGTTGTCATCATAAAACCATCGGAACGATTGTAATATACCCGCGTGATCCTAAACAAAAAAATTTTAGTGAAATTTGAGAAGAGAAGAGTCAAAACTCTACGTCAGGATGCCTTACCAGAAGGTCGAAGGGACTGGGGAGTAAAAAGAATTCCTAAACTCTCCGATATATAATTCCTAAATGACTCAAAACATTTTTCTAGACACAACTCGGCCACTAAAAACGATCAATCAGTGGGGGCTCCTAAGGTCGGGGAAGGCTCCGATACCAACTTGGAACGCCCTCGATGCGGCTATATCTCCCACGTGTCGAAGCACCACTTACAGGCATAACCGCATTGAAAGCAATGTCGCAAGTGAGGTAATCTTCACACAACCCATGTAATACATAAGGGAAAAGATACATAGTTGGCTTACAATCGCCACTTCACACAATTACATGAATAAAACAATACATCATACAGTTACAATCAGGGCCCGACTACGGAGCCAAAATAAAAGAAGAAACCCCAAAAGCGACAAAGGACCAAGATCGACCCCAACTGGGCTCCACTACTGATCGACTAGAACGGAACAACATAAAGGACAAGATCTTCATTGAACTCCTCCTTGAGTTCGGGTGCGTCACCTGCACGGACTCATCGGCACCTGCAAACTGGTTTGGAAGTATCTGGTGAGTCACGAGGACTCAGCAATCTCACACCCGCGAGATCAAGACTATTTAAGCTTAAAGGTAGGGTAAAAGGTATGAGGTGGAGCTGCAGCAAGCGACTAGCAAATATGGTGGGTTAGACATACGCAAAAGAGAGCGAGGAGAGAAGGCAAAGCACGGTCGAACAACTATGATCAATAAGTGATCCTGAACTACTTACGTCAAGCATAACTCCAACAACCGTGTTCACTTCCCGGACCCCACCGAGAAGAGACCATCACGGTTACACACGCGGTTGGTGTGTTTTAGTTAAGATCAACTTCGGGTTTTCTACAACCGGACATTAACAAATTCCCATCTGCCCATAACCGCGGGCACGGCTTTCGAAAGTTCAAAACCCTGCAGGGGTGTCCCAACTTAGCCCATGATAAGCTCTCGCGATCAACGAAGGATATTCCTTCTCCCCGGGAAGACCCGATCAGTCTCGGAATCCCGGCTACAAGACATTTCGACAGCAATAAAACAAGTCCAGCAAAGCCGCCCGATGCGCCGACATCCTGATAGGAGCTGCACATATCTCGTTCTCAGGGCAACACCGGATAAACGAAGCGTACAGGAACCAACATAACCCAAGTTGCCAAGGGACGGTCCCGCACGGTGCTCTAGTTTGGACCAACACTTAGACAAGCATTGGCCCGGGGGGCTAAATAAAGATGACCCTCGGGTTGATCAGACCCAAGGGAAAGGGATAGGTGGTAGTCAAATGGTAAAACCAAGGTTGGGCCTTGCTGGAAAAGTCTTATTCAAAGCGAACTGTCAAGGGGGTCCCATAAATCACCCGACCGCGTTAGGGACGCAAAATCCGGGAACATAACACCGATATGACGGAAACTAGGGCGGCAAGAGTGGAACAAAACACCAGGCATAAGGCCGAGCCTTCCACCCTTTACCAAGTATATAGATGCATTAATTAAATAAGATATATTGTGATATCCCAACAAGTAAACATGTTCCAAACAAGGAACAACATCTCCATGTTCCAAACAGGGAACAAACTTCATCTTCACCTGCAACTAACAACGCTATAAGAGGGGCTGAGCAAAGCGGTAACATAGCCAAACAATGGTTTGCTAGGACAAGGTGGGTTAGAGGCTTGGTTTAACAATATGGGAGGCATGATAAGCAATTGGTAGGTCTCGCAGCATAGGCATAGCAAAAGAGCGAGCAATCTAGCAAGCAAAGATAGAAGTGATTTCGAGGGTATGGTCATCTTGCCTGAAATCCCGCAAGGAAGAAGAACGAGTCCATGAAGAAGACAAACGGACGTAGACGAACGGATCCTCACAACCGCGATGATAACGGAATCAACCCGAAGAAGCAACACCGGAAAGAAGCACACAACATAGTAAACAACCAACACACAAACATGGCATGATATGCGAGATATGGTATGCAATGCATATGCATGCACGGCTAATTCACATCATAACAGGTCCAACCAATCATGGCAAAAGTGCAAACGATAACAAGTTCACAGACTTGGTGAAAATAACAACATAGCAGAAATTAACATCAGGATGACATGTTCAGAGCAATGAAACAACATGCTACAGGATCATGACATAGCAAAGTAAGGCATGACATGAATCTACTCAAAGCACTTAACAAAAGTCCCTTACTGACCATAAGCCAAGAAGGACTAGAAAATATAATAACACCCATGTCAATTAAGCAAGTTTCGTTACAGGTTTCAGACTTAGCAGAAAACTGGACATGGCAGCAATTAATAACGACTAGGCATGTTCGTGAGCTCGATGCACTCACTACAGAGCATTTAATGATAAACTAAGCATACATACATCAATAAGACATGGCATAGTAACAATAAATGGCAAGAATAACATCATATCATGCAAGGACCAACTACACCAAGCTTGGCAAAATCGAATAACATGTAAACAATCTGCCAGCAACATCCTGAAGCAAAAGTAGAGCTCGATTGACTCAAGCTATGGCACTCCATAATTGCAAACAAAGGCATGGATGGATATAGAAAATACTCAAGTCCAAAACTCCCTTACTGATCATGCTCAAATTATGCATAGATCTCTCAGAAACAACATGAATACATGGTATGAAAATAACAGCAGTCAGGGACTTAGTGAAATCACTAAGTCTCTGAAATCAGCAACATCAAGTTACCTAGTTTGCATGCTTGTGCTAGCCACCACATAGATCACAAAAATACACGGCATAAATCTCTGGAAAGGTAACATGGCATATTACAAAACACATGTAGGACTCAACCGCATAGGATGCACACATCAATCATGGCAAAAATGGCAAAAGTGCATGTTCTGATAAGAATCAGAAACTAACATCACATAGCCCTCTTCTAACAGCATTTCGGGCATCAAGATGAGCTCAAATGAAAATGATGCAATGGAATGAAATGATGTACCCTTCGAGGGGAACAATTTGACATATTATACGCCCAAAACGGAGCTACATGCAGAGAGTTATGGCATGATGAACATGGCATGGTAATGTAATAAATCTCCGGGACTTAGAGAAAATCGAGGCTCGGGAAAGTCAACCTCGTGCACGGATTTCGAGGCGAGGCGGCGGATCTCGCCGGATCCGCGAGGAGGACGCCGGAGGAGCTCGCGGGGTCCGGGATCCGGCCGGGCGGCGACGAGGCGCCGAGCGGGGAGGCGGGGAGGCGGCATGCGGCGGCACGCAGCGGCGGAGGCGGCGCCGGCGATGCGCGGAGGCGGCGGCGGGGCTGGTCGGCGCAGGGGGCGGCGGCAGCCAGCGGGCGAGGCGGCGCGGGCGCGAGGGAGCAGCGGCGCGAGCTGCTCGGGAGGCGGCGGAGCCGCGGCGGGGCCAGGCCGGCGAGGCGCGGCGGTGGCGGCGCAGCCGGGCGGCGGGGTCGGGCGGCGCAGGCGCGGGGGTGCGTGCCGGCGAGGCGGCGGCGAACGGGCCGCGGGGCCCGCGGCGGCGGCGGGAGGATGGGCTCCACGGGCCCGATCCGGGCCCGGCGGACCTGACGCGGTGGAGGAGAGAGAGAGGGCGGCGGTGGTGAGGTGTCGAGCTCCGGTTGGCTGGAGGCGGCGGCGCGGTGGAATTTTGTCCGACGGCGCGAGGTAGAAGAGGCTAGGGTTTGCACCGCGAATTTGGACGGGAGACACATATTTATAGGTAGAGGGGGCTAGGAAGCTCCAAATGGAGTGCAGTTTTCGGCCACGCGATCGTGATCGAACGACCGAGATGATGGGAGTGACTTAGGTGGGTTTTGGGCCAAAATGAAGGGGTGTTGGGCTGCACCAAGAGAGGCCTTTGCGGATACCCGGTTAACCGTTGGAGTACCAAACGAACTCCGATTGACCCGAAACTTGACAGGCGGTCTATCGGTGCTATACCAAGGCCACATGTCAAGCCTCGGTCCGTTCCGAGAAGGTTTAATACCCGCACACAGAAAAAGGTAAAAGGGGAAGCCGGGGAACAACGGAGCGCCGGATTGCAAAACGGACAACGGGGAAAATGCTCGGATGCATGAAACGAACACATATGCAAATGCGATGCACATGATGACATGATATGAAATGCAGAAGATGACATGGCAAAGTGCAACACGCAAGCACATTACATGGCAACGACGGTGAATAACTGGCGGACACCTGGCGCATTAGATCCGGGGCGTTACAGTAAGGCCTCGTACTCAGCTGCATTGTTAGTACAAGGAAACATAAGTCAGAGCACATATCAAAACTTGTCACCTCGAGGGGAAGTTAATACGACTCCAGCCCCCGAGCCTTCCAACTATCTGGACCCATCAAAGTGAATGGTCCAATATGTGTTATCGAGCTTCTCCTCAGGTGCCTGTAGCTCTGTCCAGTCATTGACAAAATCCACCAAGGCTTGAGATTTAATGGCAGTACGTGGCACATACTTCAAACCATGAGGCTCGAGCACAATGGCCCACTTGGCGACTCGTCCCGTGGCCTCTCTGTTCTGGATGATGTCTCCCAAGGGGGAAGAACTCACCACAGTGATAGGGTGACCTTGGAAGTACTGTTTCAGCTTCCGGCTTGCCATGAACACCCAGTAAACCAGCTTCTGCCAATGATACCTTTGCTTTGAATCGATGAGCACCTCGCTGACATAATAAACCGGCCGTTGAACCGGATGCTCTTTACCAGCCTCCTTGTGTTCCACTACAATTGCAACGCTGACAGCTCGTGAATTAGCAGCCACATATAACAGCAAAGGCTCTTTGTCAATGGGGGCTGCAAGAACCGGCGGCTCAGATAACTGCCTCTTCAAATCCTCAAAAGCAGCATTAGCAACATCACTCCAGACAAAGGTGTCTGCCTTCTTCATCATCTGATACAACGGCAGGGCCTTCTCACCTAACCGGCTTATGAACCGGCTTAAAGCAGCAACACGACCCGCCAGCCGCTAAACATCATTGATGCATGCCGGTTTAGCCAAAGAGGTGATTGCCTTGATCTTCTCCGGATTAGCCTCAATGCCCCTGTTTGAGACCAAGAATCCCAAAAGCTTGCCTGCAGGCACACCAAATACACACTTATCCGGGTTAAGCATCATCTTGTAAACCCCGGAGGTTGTCAAAGGTTTCTCTGAGATCAGGTATCAAGGTTTCCGTCTCTCTGGACTTCACCACTATGTCATCCACATAAGCATGAACATTGCGCCCAATCTGATTGTGGAGACAATTCTGTACACATCGTTGATAAGTCGCCTGGGCACTCTTGAGCCCAAATGGCATAGACACATAGCAGAAGGCTCCAAACGGAGTGATGAAAGCCGTCTTCTTTTGGTCCTTAACTGCCATCTTGATCTGATGATAACCAGAGTAGGCATCCAAAAAACTCAAACGCGCACAACCCGCTGTAGCATCAATGATTTGATCAATACGGGGGAGAGCGAAAGGATCAGCCGGACAAGCCTTATTTAAGTCCGTGTAATCCACACACATCCGCCAGGTGCCGTTTTTCTTGAGCACGAGCATCGGGTTAGCCAACCACTCCGGGTGAAAAACTTCGACAATGAACCCAGCCACCAAGAACCGGGCGACCTCTTCTCCTATAGCTTTTCGTCGTTCCTCATTGAATCGCCGCAGAAACTGCCTGACCGGCTTATACTTCGGATCAATATTAAGAGTGTGCTCAGCGAGTCCTCTCGGTACACCCGACATGTTAGAAGGCTTCCATGCAAAGATGTCCCGGTTCTCACGGATGAACTCGATGAGCGTGCTTTCCTATTTAGGATCCAAATTGGCACTGATGCTGAATTGCTTAGACGAATCGCCTAGAGTAAAATCAACAAGCTTAGTCTCTGCAGCCGATTTAAACTTCATGGCCGGGTCATGTTCCGTAGTCGGCTTTTTGAGGGAGGTCATATCTGCCGGGTCAACGTTATCTTGGTAAAATTTGAGCTCCTCTGCTGCACAGACAGACTCAGCATAAGCCGCGTCGCCTTCTTCGCATTCCAGGGCCACCTTTCGACTTCCATGCACAGTGATGGTGCCCTTATAGCCCGGCATCTTGAGCTGTAAGTAAACATAACACGGTCGCGCCATGAACTTAGCATAAGCCGGCCGTCCAAACAAAGCGTGATACGGACTCTTGATTTTGACCACCTCAAAGGTTAACCTTTCAGCCCTAGAATCATGCTTGTCTCCAAAAGCCACTTCTAGCTCAATCTTACCCACAGGGTACGCCGACTTACCAGGCACCACTCCATGGAAGACGGTGTTGGAAGTCTTTAAGTTCTTGTCAGTTAAGCCCATGCGCTGAAATGTCTCGTAATAGAGGATGTTGATGTTGCTACCTCCATCCATGAGCACCTTAGTAAATTTATAACCGCCGACCTGCGGTGCCACCACCAAGGCCAATTGACCCAGATTATCAACCCGGGGAGGGTGATCCTCCCTACTCCAGACAATGGGCTGTTCCGACCACCTTAAGTAACGAGGGACTGCCGGCTCAACAGAGTTCACAGCCCTCCTGTGAATTTTCTAATCACGCTTACACAAACTGGTGGTGAACACGTGATACTGCCCACCATTTAGCTGTTTTGGATGGCTCTGATAACCCGATTGCTGCTGTTGTTGACCTCCTTGACCGAACTGCTGTGGGTTATAACCACCCTGGTTTCCCTGAAAACCGGACCCTGAACCGCCGCCCGGGCCATGAAAGCCGCCGCCTCCTGAGCCGCCACCTAGGCCTTGATTGCCATCAAACGTATTAGAATTCTTGAACACCTTCATGATTGCGCAATCTTTCCATAAGTGAGTCGCCGGCCGTTCCCGGGTGCCGTGTTTTGGACAAGGCTCATTGAGTAACTACTCAAGAGATGGACCTGACCCGCCAGACCGAGGTGGTTTTCCCTTGCGCTTCTGATTGTTACCCTGTGCATTGGCCACAAATTCCGGGTTGCCGTCCGCATTACAATTATTGCCTCCTTGATTCACCGGGTTATGCTGCTGACCCTTTCCGTTACCGTTCTTCTTTCCCTTCCCTGTCTTTTCCTCATCAGACGCGGGATCCTTGGTACTATCAGAATCGGCATACTTGACTAAAGCCGCCATCAGCGTCCCCATATCATTGCAATCACGCTTAAGGCGTCCCAGTTTCTGTCTCAGAGGTTCAAAGCGGCAACTCTTCTCCAGCATGAGAACTGTTGAACCGGCATCTATCTTGTCAGACGAATGTATTATATCTTTGACCCGGCGCACCCAATGAGTCGTAGATTCACCTTCCTCCTATTTACAATTTGTCAAGTCCACAATCGACATAGATTGCTTGCAAGTGTCCTTGAAGTTCTGGATGAAACGGGCCTTTAGCTCTGCCCATGAACTAATGGAATTGGGTGGAAAACCCTTTAACCAAGAACGGGCCGTTCCGTCCAACATCATGGTGAAGTATTTAGCCATCGCTTCATCACTAACCTCCAGCAGCTCCATGGCCATCTCGTAACTTTCAATCCATGCCCCAGGCTATAAATCGGCCGTATAATTCGGCACCTTTCGAGGTCCTTTGAAATCCTTGGGCAGACGTACATTACGTAGAGCCGGTGTCAGACAAGGAACACCACCGGTTCTGGTAGCAACACCCGCCTCAACGGAAGTCGTCGGGTAAGCCGGTGAGTCCTGTTGGGCTGCTAGCTGATCCGCTAGCTGAGCCGCCCGCTCGTCCTCCTGACGTATCCGATCCTGAACCGGGTTATACCCGCCGGGCTGGTTCCGGCGCTGAGCGCTACTTGACAAGGCCTCTGATTCCATGTGTCTACTGTAACTCGGGCTCCGGTTTTGATGAGGCGGAGCTAACCAGGGCGGAGGAGTTGAGTGAATCCTGTCTCGACTGTAGGAGTAGATCTCTTGCTCAACCAGAGTTGTTTGGACAAGCTCCCTGATCCTCCGGGTTTCCACCGCTGTTGGATCTTCACCATCTACCGGGAGAGCCACCAAACGTGCTGATGCTGCGATTAAGTTCTCCATGGGGTTGGAGAAGTGACCCGGTGGTATTGGTACATAACGGGGTGGTGCCATATTACCGTGAAGAGGCACCGTCATTTGAGGCTGGACCAGGCCTCCCGCTCCAAATGTCATAAACTGATTTGCATCTGGCGGGTTACTTGGGCCAGTCCCGGGTGTAGCAAAGAGATTCCGAGGATCATACACCTGAGGTAAACGGGACTGAGTTTTTTGATGTCTCCTCCTCATTACCTCATTAGATGCATTCAGACTCATCGTGAGATGAAAAGCCTCTGCCTGAAGTTGATGCGCCCGTGCGTCCAAAGCCGCCCGCTCTGTGGCTAATCTAGTGTCTTCAGCTTCTAAGGTTTCCTTGGCCTGGGCGATCTCCTCACGAACCTGTGCCACCTCTGCCTCATGCTCAAATTGGTTCGCAGGGATGACTGTAGCAGTTAACAGGGTTGTAAGTTTATCCATGAGATCCATCAGCACCTGAGCTGGTGAGCGCACAGGGCCTCCTGCCCCGGCTGCTCCTAACCCGGACATTATCGCCGCTGAAGCCATAGAATTTTGGACGGGTTGAGTACCGGCCATGAAGACTCCTGCCCAGTTTGGCGACTCTGAGGGGTCCGAAATAGTGTTGCCATCGGAACAGCCCCCAAGCACGCCATCTTGAACTTGATATAGCGAATCTGTTGAGCCGGCGGACGACTCACCGTTAGAGAGGACGGCCGGCTCACCATCATCTTTAGATCCTTCGGAAAGTTCACCTCCGTGGATGCAACCCACAAAGGCACGCTTCACGACGGGTTGAGCTCGGGCGGGTCTTGCATGCTGAGCCGTCTCGACAAGGTCGGTGTAGTTGTCCGGCTCAGGGCCCGGCTCACCAATCCGGCCGATGAAGACGTGAATTCCGCCAAAGGGGACCCGGTACCCGTACTCAATTGAGTCAGCGTCGGGGCCCCAGCCTTCGTCATCGATGTAGATCTTGCCGCGACGACTCTTGGTCATCCGGCCAACTGCGTATCCCTTGAGCCCTTCGAAGCTGCCCTTCAAGAACTCAAATCCACCGAGCGTTGGCCCCACGGTGGGCGCCAACTGTCGTGGAATTGTCACGGCAAATGTCCTCTTGGAAGGACTTAGTCGTGGAGCCATCGCAACTAGGAAGCTTAAAGGGGTTAATCGGGATAAAGGACACGCAAGGTTTATACCAGTTCAGCCCCTTGCGGTGAAGGAAGGCCTACGTCTAGTTGGGTTGGTATTGCTTGAGGTTTCGATGACCAAGGAGCGAGATACGCTATGCCTGGCTCTCGAGGAGTTGTTTCTTGCCCTAAGCCGCTGGCGGGTCGTCCCCTTATATACACGGGTTGACGCCCTGCGGCCTATAGAGTCCCGGCCGGCTCATAAACAGTGTCCGGCTCGGTGACTAGTTAATCCTGCCTTACAATACAAGTCATGCCATTATGGCGGTTTATCACTACGGGTCTCAGAGTCGTCTGTGGGCTTTTAGGCCTTTTAGTGAACCACCATCTTCATGCTTTGGTCTTGGGCTCCCGATGAGCCTCTCTTTGCGTAACCCGGCCCCTCCTGGACGGCTTACACAAATAGTCATATCCCCAACAGGAAGGAAACAAGATATTGGAGTGGCATACGACGTGTTTCCTTAGGGCAGAAATGCACTATCATGGACCTTGGAAGAATAGGCCGAACACTTGGATTGTGGTGTTTAATTCAAACTTAGAAGCTTGTACGTTCTGCCCATGGATTATTTTTGCATACATATGAGTTTGGGGATCGTAGACATGTATGATTCTGTTAAACCTCCTCTCAGAAGTACTGAGAATAATAATAGCATGAGTGATGATTGGAGCTGACCTACAGGAGTTGATGCTTTCGGTGGTATAAGGTTATTTGTTTAAAGGACTAGATAGAACTATTGGCCTCTCAGAAGTCAATCTTAAGGATAAGATGATAAACGTTCACTCGCACACTAGAATCCTTGAAATCCTTAAGCCCTACCAAGTCACAACATGGTCAGACCATGACCATGGGCTTGGGCCCCATGTCAAGAGGACCCTGCCCAATACTCAACCGTGACCACCACTGATACCCCAACCTATACCCTATGTACCCCTGGGCAAGTCTTCACGGAGTACTCAAACAAGCTGGTTGTCATCGTTATTTGGTGATATACTTGTCTACCCGAAGATGGAAGAAGAGTCGTTCAGCTGGTTAGGGAACATTTGAAGGCCGCCATGTCAAGGAGGAAGAACTATACCAACCACCATCGTCAAGAAGTAAACTCTTGCGTCGAACACCATGTGTACCAACGGGTCACTTCTCTTAGAAGAACCAAGCATTTCCGTGTCAAAGAGAATCTCACACCAAGATTATCGGATCCCTTTTGAGGTCGCTACAAGACGAAGAGAAGGCGATTACCAGCTGGAGTTACCACCTGAGTTACCCACTGTGCACAGCGTTTTCCACGCGACACCCCCCCTTGGAAGTGTTTCCAACTTCCTAACTAGCCCAATCTAACCTACCACGAGCTACCCATTAGCAGCATGGATCAAGAAGAACGTCATACGCGAAGCCACACCCTCAAGCACTCCAAGGATACAATGGAGCACTACACGGAAGCAGAAGCAACATGAGGACTTGAAGACTACCCCGGATCCAAGTTTCTGTATCCCTTTCCACGCCTAGTCTGGAAATCTCGGGGACGAGATTCTTGTAAGGGGGGTAGGTCTGTCACACCCTGATTTTCATGCCACAACACTTAAGCTAATAAATCATGATAAAATGTGGTTTGAAAAAAACTTTTGAGTGTTTTGTCTTTGCTTTGATTTAATGTTTGACTGTTGTTTGCAAGTGCTCTAAAAATCAAATAAATTCTCCAACTCTTATACTCCTTCCCCTTGATCCAAAACCTTTCCCAATGATCATGCCATGTGTATAAGACATAAAAATAATTTCTTACAAAAATAATTTGGCCAAATAGTATTTCCAAAAATTAGTTTTCCAAAAACCCCTAAACTGAGGTTTGCACTGCAAGTACTTAATTAAGGGCAGTAAAAATCTTTCTAAAAATATATTTGACTCCTATCTAACATATAAAGCCTCCTATGGTACCCGCCCATCTAGCGCCATCGCATGTTGGGGTGAATCCGGCTCGCATGTTCCACCCCGATGCGTACTTTTACCGTGCTGTTACAAATCCGATCGTTTGTTTTACTTCACACCGTGAGTTCGGGTTACCGTGGATGACACGTGGGACCCTTACACACGGGACCACCATTGTAGTATACGTTGCGCGCGTGCATCGGGTGAAAAAAGGTGTGTGAGGGGTGGACTGCAGCGAAAAAGGTGTGGGCTGCGGTGAAAACCTGGCCCCCGAACCTTTTCCCCCCGCCCCCGCAGCCGCCTCCTATCTCTCTTTCCCCCAACCTCGTCCACGCGCGCGCTCGACTCCGGCCACCTCCGCCGCCAGCCCTCCTCCATCTCCTCTCCATCTCCCTCTCTCTCTCCTATCGAAAAGACATGAAGGTGAGGAGGAGGCGAGGGAGTGGAGCAGACGGCGGCATGGATGAAAGGATAGAAGCAGTCGGCGGCGCGGTTGAAGGCGAGGAGCAGCCGGTGGCGCAGATCTAGCCGCCGCCTCCTCCTCCTCCTCCTCCTCCCACTTCAGCCGCCTCCCCCTCCCCCTTACCCTCTCCCCCACCCCCTCCCGCATCTCATCTGCCCAAGGTGCGGAGGCGAGCTTCCCGGCGATGGCGGCGGCGCTGGATTCGATCTGCAGGAGAGTGAGGGACGGCTTCGAATGGGAGAGGGTCTCCGCCGGCGTCAGCCTGCGCTGGCGAGGTCGGGCGCGACCTGGCTTCCAAGGCGGCTTGACTACTGTCTACAGGTGACCACGTCCCTTTTCTCCCCTTCTCCCGTATGCATCTCTCTATGTCGTTTCTCCTCCTTTCTCACACGAAGAAACACACAGAGCAGTAAGCAATGTGAGGATTTGGGGTCTGCTCAGTTTTGGAGTAGCAAACCATGGAAGATATGGGGGCTGGACGGGCTTGGAGCAGCAAGCCATGGCAACGAAGGTGAATAATACTTGTACTGTAAATAAGGTTTTTCATAGTGACACTGACAAGTATTTGTAAGGAGAGCAAGCCATTTTGACAGAGAAGATTAATATTCCGAACGTATTTACATGAGGTTTTATGTTCTTTACGGTTCTGCAGCCTCTTCAAGTATTTTTGTGATTCAGTTTCATATCATTTGTGCCATGGCAGCAAGGTGCAGGGTAAATGGTCCTCTTGACCTATTCTATTTTGGAATAAGGTTGCGCCAGATTTTATTCAAATGAATATTGTAAAGTCTGTACTGTCAGGTTCTAGACATGTTGAACAAGGTGCAGGGTAAATGGTCCTCTTGGCCTATTCTATTTTGGAATAAGGTTGCGTCAGATTTTATTCAAATGAACATTGTAAATTCTGTACTGTCATGTTCTAGACTTGTCGAAATTT
Organism: Aegilops umbellulata; assembly: GCA_032464435.1. Taxonomy (NCBI): domain Eukaryota; kingdom Viridiplantae; phylum Streptophyta; class Magnoliopsida; order Poales; family Poaceae; genus Aegilops; species Aegilops umbellulata. The sequence continues at coordinate 93,080,428 of CP136059.1, read as the reverse complement.
CAGACCAAACAAGTTTCCTACTTCTCCCCTTCATGAACTCTTCATTTTTTTCTTAATATCATTTTGCCATTTGTATTTTTGTGATTGGTAGATAAAAGCTTGCATGGTTGCACTTAGCGTTTATAGTACTATATATTTAGCTAATCGTACAAGAACCATCTTTGTAACAGATCCAGGTTTTTATGTGTCTCCATGTACTTAAGGCCTATGTTGTAAGGTTCAGTGGTCAATTGGAGTTTTAATTTCCTAGCTGTAGCTCTAAATAAGGTTTCCCTTGTTATGCAGTATATCCATATTATAATTAGAGGAGAGGAGTTGTACCGTCTTGCACATAATGCATTGAATTGAATTGGTTAAAAGAACACAACAATTGTTCACCTTGATAGAAGTTATTTTATGAGCTCCTTGGGAAATTGGAGTCGCTCTTGTGCTTGCAGAAGCGCTCTTTTGGTGAATAATATACTGCCCTCCTGTATCAATGGTCTCCAAAACTGGGCCATAGTAGATGTCATTTCCTTGCTTCCCTTTCAACCAAAACCAATGTATATCCTTGTTATTTGCTCTGTTTGTGTCGTCCCCCCTCCCCCCCCCCCCCCCCCCATCAAGAAGATGATTGAAACATTGCAGTTTCTTGGTAGGCAGAAAATACATGTTCATGTTGCATTGCCAAGGCCCAGGCTTCAAGTGAGATCATTCACTAAACTACCAGCTACATTAGTGATCTAAACGCTCTTATATTTCTTATGATGGGCGGAAGAAGAATAAGATGGCAATGAGTCCGATCAAGTTTTTGTCAAACAGTCTGATGCTTTTATTCACGTATGTGTGCTGTAAAATTTGTGGAATCAGTACAAGTTATTACACAATCACTGTGCCAGTATTTTGTGGCTTGTTTATTTCATTCTGTTTTTGTAGTTGCTTTCCCTGGCATCAAATCTTTTGTTAGAGAGAATGATTCACAGAACTATTTTCTTGAACCGTTATGCTTGCCTATATGTTGTGCGTGTGTGTGTAATATATAGATAGATTCAAATTTAGATGGTTGTATTTGTATTAATTGGGTCGGCTTGTACCATCTTTTGGGTTGGCACATCAAAACTCACATTATGATATGACTTGTTAAGTATACTAACTCCTAACCAATTCCTTTCCTTTGCAGTGGCTCAAGGAAGCTGAAGAGGAAGGCTAAGATGATGAAGAAGAGTAGAGTCGGAGTGGAATGCATCGTTCTGCAATTTGGGTGGTTTCCTGGTGAGTTTTGCACTTTGCACCCAGGAAGATTTGGAAGCTCAAAATTTGTTTGTACAAAAACATAACTCCAGCGATTTGGGAAGGTTGATTTTTATCTTCTGGAGGGCCTCGACTAGAAGACCGACCGATGGAGCTTTTAGGTCTATGGGAAGACGGATCTGGTAGTTTCCTTTATATTCCGACAAGTATATGCATATCTGAGCTTGTTCTTGGATTGGGTTGCTGCTGGATCTGGATGTGATGTGATGTTGCGCCTGATGGTTATTGGTTTTTCTGGCTCTTAACTGATTTTGTATTCAAGTGTCGTCTTTGAAACGCCAAGTCCTGCTTCTTCGTGAGTGCCTGATGGGTCCTCTTAACTTGTTTTGTATTCAAGTGACGTCTGTCTCTTTTGAAACACTGTAGGAGATGTGCATTTCCACTGTAGGGGATATGCTCTAACCAATTCCTTTCTTTTGCAGTGGCAGCTCAAGGAAGCTGAGGAGAACGAAGATGATGAGGATGGCAAAGAAGAGTAGAGTCGGAGAGGAGATGATGAGGATGACAAAGAAGAGTAGAGTCGGAGAGGAACGCATCTTGCTGTAATTTCGTTGGTTTCTTGGTGGGTTTGCACCCAGGAAGTTTTGGAGGCTTGAAAATTAGTTTGTACAACAACATAACTCTAGCGACAGATCTGGTGGCTTCCTTTATATTTCCACAAGTATATGTGTATCTGAGCTTGTCTTCGGGTTGGGTTTCTGCTAGCTGTGAATGTGATGGGTTCTTGTCTTCCTGGGTGTTCCTCTACCTCAGCTCAACATGAGGATCTTGGGCCGCGGTTGCACTGCACAAGGTGGCGCCAACAATATGCCTTGCATCTCTGTGAGCAACGAAAGCGACGAGCCAAGGAGAGCAATCATGGATTCGCTACGGCATCGACGCCCCATCTCAAGGTGTGGAAATCGTTCTTACGTTGCCTCCTATCCCCAGCCTTGAACAACATCTCTCTAAATCCATCCCTGATCTGCAACACCTTTTTTTGGGGAGGTTGCAGGTGTGTGCGGCATATGTTTGCGTAAATGCCCGTGTTGGAAAGACTTCTATTTGTGTGCATCTTATTTTGTTTTAAAGGGGATAGCTTTCACCGGAATCATTAGGACAGTGTGACATATGAGGTGGTATAGATGGATTAGTTACAAATATATTAGGTACTTGAACTACTTCTCATGATCCTGTTTTCGAGCGTTAGAGCCGAGATCGATGACCGTGAATCATAAGGACTGTTAAAGAAGAGAAGAAGATTCTTGGTCGTCACTGTTGTGAAAGCATGGATTGTGTTGTCACGTGTTCCTATCTCTTCTACATAAGTTCATGAATCATAAAGCAGGGCCTGTGCAGTTGTACTGATGTTTGAACACTTTTAGGTACGACACATGTGCTACTATTCTCACAAAGGAAATACTTACCGAGGGTTGCAAGTCTGTAGCAGCTGGAATGATTGCAATTGATTCGACACATTGTATCTCAATGGTTGTTGAATAATCAGCACATGTGAGCCTCTGCTTATTATTGCAGAAGATGTAGAAAATGAAGAATTGTGCACACAGAATATTAACAAGCTTCATGGCATCAAGGTCAGTATTAATACACACGACGATCAATGTTTCCCCATTGTAATTTATAATCTGTTATGAAACTTCTATGTTAACACATCAAAGAAAGCTTTTCCGTGCCAAAGGGTAACTGAGAATCATAGCAAAGATTCCATTAGCAGTTCATTCCATACCAGACTTGAGCAAACAAAAAATGAGTTAGGTGTCTGTTCTCTGTAGAATGCATCCCCCTCTTGCTACACTCAAACTGAGAAAATCAAAGCAATGTCAAATCATGGTACTGCAGGTGTTAACTTCATGATATCTCATGGGCAAATTATACTCCTTGATGCTCAGCTAAAATTTCCTTATTTTGCTCTCTGCAATTGTATGTTCCAAGTTATTGAACAATTCAGCTAAACATCTTGGTGCTAATATTTTTTAATGTAATATATTTTTTATGCAGCCAGTGTACATTCCATCCATCCTAACCTGGCCCATGAGCTTCATGGGAGTTCAGGTAAAGGCTTTATTTTCATTCTTACACTTGAATACTTAATTGTGCAATTGCTAGCTTCACCTTGGCAATACCGAGTAATTGATTAGTATTTTCTATTGTTCTGCACGAGTTTCTGCAGCTTGGTGTTTTCTCGGCATCTATCTCTAATATTTTTCCATGTCGGAGTTCATGCTTATGGTAAGCTGGTTGGCTATAATTTCTTGGTACATACACTTCCTTAGAGAATTATTATAATCATTTGTTCTCGCTAATGTATCTCATTGTACTTGTTCATCTCTCATGCTCTTCAACATATTATGCATAGTTGGTAACAGTATGTAGCACAATCTTATCTAACATTTTGTGAGTGGAATTATTGTATTATATTCTACTGATCAAACTGTTTGCAATTTCTCTGTGTTCATCTAATTAAATACGGTAGCCAATGACTCTAAAGCTATTTGTGATATTTGGCACTATTGTGAAAGCTAAAATAGGCGTTGTAATGTATTTCATAGGTATATTTTCTGAAGTATAACATGCCTGAACCATCATTGTTGACCTCGTCATCTTCACCAGACAAGGAAATAAAAATAATAGGAGGAATTGTTTTTAGAGGACGCTTTATTTCGATTCCTATAGAAATAGGTATTTTTTGTTTTAGTGGAACTACATCCTTGTTTTCTTCTCATTCTTAGTTTGCTTTATCTCTTGATCTAGCATGTGTATCTTAACTTTACTTTTTCCACACACAGATGACTGTGGATACTACTACATTTATCTGAAATAGGGGTAGCAACAGTGTGGTTGTTGCCTCCATCTCCCTCTTCCCCATCCCCTCACCGTGGCCTCATGGAGTTGAAGGGGACTTGCTCTGGTGAAGTAGGGTCTCCTTTGTTAAATTATTCGCCCTTCCCTTTTGTTATTTGCTTTCAACTTGCAATCATTTTTGCTAATTATAATCTCATGCAAATTAGTTCTGGTTAGTTATAAAATTCAAAATAGTTCTGGTTAGTTATAAAATTCATAATATTCCTGTATATTTCAATTTTGGTTTCATAGAGAAGCTCCATCATTGGAATTAGTACACGTCTGCTGAATTAGTATACTGATGGCTCACTCAGTTGCTTCGTCTTCTTCGTAGTCTTCTTTCAAGAAAAACTTTGTGTTTCTCTTTTTGTCAAGGTGCTTCTATATTAAATAAGGTGCATTGTTTAAACTCGATGGAGAGCCTTGTTTACTGAAAATTTACATTCTTCAGTGCACAATGTCGGGCGGCGGTGGTGGTGGTAGGGAGTATATGTGAACATGTTCTCTCTTTGAGCTTATCTCAAATGCACAACTTCAAGATAGTTTCTTTTTCCTCGATGTATGTTTGAAGTTAGACCTATTGGCTTTGTCATTGGAGCATTTTGATCTAGCTGCTATCATTCATTTGTGCAACCTTTCTTTGGTCCCATGCCTAAAAAAGAAAGAAGGTCCAAAACAAAATAGGGGTGATATAACCCACTGCTCGCCTAAGAATGGGTTTAATAGTACATCCCAATAAAGGACGGCCTGCACCTTGAGACTTCCTTGTGTACCTTAGATGTGTTTGCTTATTTCCTGCATTATTTCTTCTACCTGGGTTTTTCATTGGAAAATCCTTCGTTTGAGGCATTTCTTTTTCATTGAGATAGGGGGTTAAATTATACTCCCTCCGTCCGAAAATACTTGTCATCAAAATGGATAAAAAGAGATGTATCTAGAACTAAAATACGTCTAGATACATTCCCTTTTATCCATTTTGATGACAAGTATTTCCGGAAGGAGGGAGTATAGTTTGAGGCTGCCACCTTACATAGGTATCAAGGTGCAGGACCGGCTGATATTGCAGTTCACGCTTTGGCTGATATAAACAGACAGAAATAAACATCCTCTTACATCTGTTTGCCAACGTATACTCACATTAGGCCCCGCTTGGTTCCTCGTTTTAGGGCCCAATACACCTGTAAAATATACCCCTGTAAAATAAAAACGGATGGGCCTGTCGTTGGTGCTTGGCATGTCGTTATTGGGCTGTAAGTTTTACACTGGTTTTCTCGTTTACACCCGTATCAGGCCGGTATCCGATACAGACCAGAGGCCGTCGTTTTTCCCCACCTCGCCTCTCGCTCGAGACCTAGATCGAGTTGCGCCGCCGGGAGGCGCCGGCGTTGGTGTCCACGAGGAGGTCAAGCGACGGCGTTCGCGACGGCGACGTGGTGAGGCGCAGAAGACGGTGGCCACGACGGGGTTTAGACGCGCCGTCGTCGTTCCTGGCCACGACGGTGACGGCGACTCGCTCCTGGCCGCGACGGCGACGCTGGCCGGCAGTCGTGACCTGACCGTGACGGCGAACCGCTCATCCTCCTCCGCTCCGCCAAGGTATCCTCCCTCCTCCTCTGCCCCCTTCCTATCCCTTCCCCAGTCATCCGGCGGCGGAGTACTCCTTGGCGACGTGGCCATCCTGCTTGGTGATGATTAGACCGAACCCTCCTATCAGTTAACAGCTGCTGCCAAAGTTTCACAAGAATTCAGTTTCATCAGGCGTAAGGTAGTTAGTTCCGTCAGTTAAAGTTCAGTTTGATCGGGGAAATAAGCCAAGTTTCATTTAGTTGTTACAGTGCAGTTTAAGCTGCTGTCAAAGTTCAGATCGATCGGGAAATAAGCCAAATGATCTGGTAGTTAGCTGCTGTCAAAGTTCAGTTTGATGTAAATCTAGAAATACTGATAAACAAACAGATGAACAGTGATCCAATGAGTTGCTTTTGTCTGTCCAAGATGTTTATGCTAATTGATTGTTTCCACTCTGAAAGCATGTACTGTACATTGCTTGTTTCATCTAGATGCCAATGTATCAGGCGCATGTTTGTTTACGGATCAGTTAATTCACTCGCTTGATCTCGGAACTAATTTGCTTCAAGGACAATCTCTATCTCATTACCGTGGCCAGCAAGGTATGAGAAAGGTCTCGTGGAGGTACTTACAGAGTACAATCTATCTCATTACCGTGGCCAAAATGGGTGGACTACCGAAGGATGGAATCAAGTTGTCAAGGAACTGAACAATTTATATCCAGAGGCAAGGTTTACCAAGGATCAGGTTCAAGATAAGGAAGCTCAGTTGAAAAAGCACTACAAAAATATCAAGTTGATAGTCAACCGCTCTGGAATATCATGGAATGATATTGCATGTGTGATCAACACCACGCCTGAAAAATGGGAAGAGATCATTGCAGTAAGTTTTTATTCCTTCTAACTTTTGATTTCCTTATATGTGCATGAACTTTTTATGCCTATGCATGATCTGCTCACACCTTTCTATTAATTATGTAGGAGGACCCAAAGCTCAAAATGTATGAAGGAAAGAGCTTTCCATTGTACGAGGCATTGGGTGTGCTCTATGAAGGACACATTGCGCAAGGAAGACACTGCCTCACATCAAGGAAGCCTCCGATTGGCACAAAAACAGGTAGCAACTTTGGAGCGAAGGATAAGATGGTTGCAAGCACTAGCAAGAAAAATACAAGACATGGAAGAGATGACAACGTAAGGACTTCTTCAATAATTGACATCAATGATACTCCTACATTAGATGATGTGGATGAAAGAGAGAACACTGTCAATGACGAGGAAGAATTAGGCAGTGAAAATGCTGATGGCGATCAACCACAAATAAGTGAATCAAGTGCAAAAGGGAAAAAAACTAAGAAACAAAAAGGTGCCAAAGCAAGGAAAACTAAGAAACAAAAAGGCTTATGTGAAATTCAAGAAAGATCAAGCTTCCAAGAAGGAAAAAGTGTCACAGCAAGGAAAACAACCCTCAATTACAGAATGCTTGCAGGTCTTGAATGACATGGATGATGTTCCCGACGAGGTCAAAATCTTTGCCTCTGATGTTTTCAAGGATGCAGCAAATCGTGAGATTTTCCTGGGTTACAACTCAAGATTGCGGGGTATGTGGCTAAAGAAGGAAGTCGACAAGATTAGTCCTCAGCCTCCTCCTTGTAAGTACCATTATCTTGGTTTTCTTTATTTCTTCTCCCCACTAAAGATAAGTTTGTAAGGCTTAGTTGAGCGAGTATTCCTTTGCAGCTCGGCTTTCATCTGGTGCTATTCCTTCAATCAATCTGGTGCTCTGATCAGAGGTATTGTCCGTGCTCCTTTTATTTTCGCTAGGTTAATCAATAGAATGTATCCCAATCTTCATTATTGCTTGCCTTCTACAAATGGTCTCAGCTTCAGAGTTATATTGTTGGTGCTGATGTTCCAATCCCCCTTTGCAACATAATATTCTAGACATGTGTAGACTTGTTGCTGCCTAGAACATTTTTCTTATTCAAGATTTTGTTTATATTGCTGCCATGTTGTTTCTTCATCGGTGTTTCTTGAAAAATAATGCAGTTACTTTAAACTTGAGTGACATGCTATGGCTACCTTGCACCATCTGGCTCCCCTTGGTAATTCAGGATTTTGTGCTAATCTTTTTGACATGCATGGTTGTTCTCGACATCCATGGTTGGTATCATTCTTAGAGCACAAAGTGATCATTATATAGCTAATGTTTTTTTTTCAGGTCGCCCTTTCGCATGATTCTGTGGTTACCCGAGTCCATGAAGCAGTCATAATCTTTCAGAAATATTTTATGTCTAGACGCACAACGATTCAACAATTGCCGAGTCCTAACTTTGGTTATGTACCATCCCAACGAGACAAGACAAGTATGCCTCAATAGAATTGTAATTTAAATTGCTGACTTTGAGCACTATGAGTTATCGGAACTATTTTCAAATGGAAGATTGCAAAAATATGATTTTTTTTACTGATGTTGTGCTATTGTAATATAAATGAAAATTTTAGCTCATTTCATACTTGTCCAATTTGTGTCGAAGTGCAGTTGTATTGGAAATTCACATGCTTGTGTAGTCTGTGCTGTTGAATATGCGTGTACATGTGTATTTAGAAAGTCGGGTGTTCCAACCTGGGCGACACGCATATTTTACAAGTGGATTGAAACCTGGAGAGCCAAACACATATTACAACCGGATAGAAAATACCACCCTTGGGAATGTATTTGGTTGGAGGCTGGTATAATACAGGTGTAAAAGATTACAGGGGTGGCAGAAAAACTACATTCCAAGCGGGGCCTTATTCTGTATTTATTTACTTTACAATATAGTACATTGGCAATATTATTATAACTTTACAAGTCTCGCTGATATATACCCACAAAATCTTTGTGTCCAGACTGGTTTTAACTTTTTACTAACTAACAATTCATGCAGTGCTGATACACTCACGCTTTCATATTGATCATCTACAATACTGTGTTCAGCACCAAATCTGTTTTCTCTCATGCAGTGCTGATAAACACACTTTCAAACTGATCATCTATAAAACTGTGTTCATCTCCAAATCTGTTTTCTCTCATGCAGTGTTGATAAACTCACCCTTTCATACTAATCATCTATAGAGTTGTGTTCAGTTCCAAATCTGTTTTCTTGTATTATCAAATATAAAATCCTGCCCATGTTCTCCCATTGTAACTCCTAGATAAAGCCACACACAATTACATAAACTTCATAATCGTACTGCTTGTTTGCAGATGCTCCCAGTCAAACAGGAAGAAATTGACGGTACCAATGATGTTGACATCAACCATATGACTCAGGCTCATGCCAATAGTTATTGCTATGGTAATTGTGTTACTCCAATTCTAGACAATTCACATCATTCCACCCAAGCTTAATACCCTCTTGTCATTTATAGAACCGCCACGCTGCCGCAAGCACAAGAAGCCCAAAGTTCAAAGGAAAAAAACATTTGAAAGCTGGAAAATACATTACTCGTGGTAAAAACTCTTATTACTTTCCTGTTTGCAGCAACTCCTCCGACAAATACTAAATACTATAGTTCTGTGTAAATTGGCAGGCAAGCCTGGTGAGCACTACTTAGATAAGTTCGTTGTCCACTGTGTGTGGGAAATACAGTTAAGCTGTATAATAAAAATGTTCGCAAGAAAACACCTGACCATTACTACGTATGTCACATGACAGAAACATTTGCTACTGACGGCAAAAGAATGGTAATCTTAAACAAATGCATTCTTGTGTTTCCTACATGAACATGCCGGCAAACCATGTACTGAATAATCTTTATCCTCATTTGCAGTACTTTAGCACACACTGTTCTAAGAGAAGCCTCTTCCCGCACATGGATGCTGATCATGATGAGCTACCAATCAGTACAGGAGACGGGACCACCAGTGTCATGGCCCGCTTTATCAAGGGCGTCGATAACAGGGCTACACTCACGAAGAATTTTTAGATAAGGCAAACATGAAGAAAGGGTGTGCATATGCTCAAGGTTTTTGAGTCGCGACTTGGCACGTCGCCGCGAGCCCCGCGGCTCGGCGTATAGTCGACGAAAGTCGCTGTATAGTCGCCATAAGTCGCTGTATAGTCGTGAGGCGTCCTGATTTTTGGAAAACGACTTGGCGATTAGTCGGCGACTATACAGCGACTAACCAGCGACTCAAAAACCATGCATATGCTTTCGCCTTCAAGTGCATGATTGTCTATTCAATATAAGCAGGTCACAATAGTCCTTTGCTACGTAACTTGGTATTACTATAACTATAAGTATCTATCGAGACTTTTATATCTGGCATCATTTTGGATCTTATGTAAAAATATATATGATAATCCTGTCCGTATAACTATCATCAATCTGTATTTTTTCCATATGTTTCCTTTCGTGTCTACATATTTTGATGTGTACTCTTTCAATATTTGGCTTGCTCTCGGCCTTTGCGCCATGGGCGCAACTGGTCATCTAGTTATATATAGGACACCCAGAAACCACAAAAATATAATTTTAAAAGTTATTTTACTATTTTATTTAAAGGCTTTTTTAGGCCATAAATGGTCTTTAATAGGTTAAAATTATTTATAAGCTTCAAAAGTATTTGAGAAAAATCAGGGAAACTCAGTGGACATATATTTTTCATATATAAGAGTTTCAACACATGACATGTTAAAACTATTGGGCAAAACCCTCCAAAACCATTTCTGTCCATTTCAAGTATTTGAAATATTTCTATAAGAAATATTTTCAAATAAATCCAGGAAAATTCTAGCAAGTCACACATCCCTAATGTGATGATCTTGAAAAGTTTTATTCCAATCACAATAGTTTTGGTTCACAAAAATGCCTCAAAACCATCTCTGTCCAGATCCAAGTTTGAACAACTCTACATTGCCAAGTGTGTCCTTTTCGTCTGAATTTTTGTGGACATGTTCAAATCCTCAAATGATGACACTACGCCAAGTGGTGCATCAAGGAGAATAGATTTGCATGACTAAATCTTGGGAAAGCCATTTCTGCTGATTTCTAGGGTTTACCAAAGTTACATTGGATACTTTGCCCAAATGAGCTCAAACTTGGTGGAACACCCTACTTCTATGTGCCATTTCACCCTGTTAAGTTTCATGTCAAGTGAAATTAAATTTCTTGCCCAAACCTACATCAAACACCTTCTCGCAGAAACTTAAACTGCATGTTTTGGCCATTTCCACTAATCTCCATGAGTTGAACTTCTTCCCACGGCCTCACCTGCTCCTCCTCTAACTCCTACATGCTTTGCTGCCCAAGGAGCAGTGATTAAGGGGGCAAAGACCCATTTTTCTTCTCTGGACAGCCACTTTCCCCTCCCTTTCTCATCTCTCTCCCACTCTTGGCAGGTTCCAGAGCATCCAAAGCCTCCCTCCCCATTGTTTACTCCCACCTTCAGCCACTAGACACAAGTGGACGCGCGAGTGCGCGCGGAAAAGCCGCGGATGCCGGCCAAAGACTCGCTCTGGAGCACAGGGCAGAGCAGCCGACCGTTGACGCCGCGTCCCCCGACCACCTCGAGCCTTCCCCTTGCGCCAGTCGAGGTGCCTCGACGTCCGCAACACGCCACCGCGCTGCCCCCCTCCTTTCCCCCTCTGTCTTGCCCATGCCGCGCGTGCCTAGAGCCGCCCGAGCCCGCCAATGTCGTGCGAGCTCGTGGCTCCACTCGGAGCTTGCCCCGCTCCCTCCCTCTCTTCCTGGCACCCCACTCAACTCCCACGAACACCGTAGACAGCCCCTCGCCCTCTCTCATGGCCTCCCGAGCCGTTGTCGCGGCCACCCGTGCGCCGCGTCCACGGTGAGCCACGGGTCGGCTACTTAAGGCCGCCCCCGAGCCCCCTCTTTACTCCTTTGGCTCTCTCTCCCTCCCGCGCACCCCTAGACCAACCCACTCCCCTCCTCGTGCCCTCCATCGCCGCCCATGGACGGAGACCCGCCGCCAGCCCCGTTCTAAATTCGGGCTGTCCCGAGCCTCTCTTCTCTACCTAGCCATTCCAGTGCCTCCTCACCACCACCACCGACTCGCCTCACGCCCCATTTCCTCCTTCTCGTGCCTGCCCCGCTGTGCCGAACCTCGCCTACGGCTTCCTCCGCGGCCACCCGAGCCATCGCCGCAACAGCCCACCCCGGCGTGCGTAAAGCACATGGATGGGTGCGGCGTGGCCTCGTGAGCACGCTGGTGGGCGGAGCGTCGCCGGAGACGCTCTATAGCCCTGGCAATCGCCGGCGGGAGCCGCTCCTCCCAGCGGCCGGAGCGCGCGCGGGAGGTTGAAGACGGCCTGCTGCTGGGCCCCGCGCGTCAGCGACCCAGCGGGCAGGCCCGACCATTTAAGTGGAAACGGCTTCCGCCGAATCCACCTCCCCTGCGCGAAGGCGCACCCCCGCTAAGCCGCCTTCGACATCACCACTTCTGCCCGCGCAGCCGAGCCGCTGGGCCGGCCCACGGTCTATCTGTCGCCCCGTGCGCAGGATAAGGTTAAAGCCTTATTTCCTTTTTCTTTTTCCAGTCAACTTAAAAAATCCATAAATAATTCATATTAACTCAAAACTTGATGATTCAAATTTCTAGTAGTTTATTAATTCATGCCCTATCTCATGGTGCTAGTTGCACATTTTTCCATAAATATTTCTTTCACAAATAATTATCAAAATACCATTTTTCCATTTCTGTCATAAACTTTAGAAAATCACAGAGGGCTCAGATTTGATCCAAATACAGTGATTCAAATTCCTAGATGCATCTAAGTTCATAACTTAGGTTATGAACATTTTTATTAATACTTTCTGTGTAACACAATATAATGAGCCATTTCTTCATATTTGTCAACTTTGCAAATTCATAGGAAATTCATTTGAACTCCAAATCGAATGAGACCAACTCATAGATGCTTCTAAAATCATGGTTTGTTAAATGGGTGCCTTTGCTCATTTTTCAAAAATATGTTTCTGTACACTTCTTACAAATCCATAAACCCCTTGATTCCATCATATCAAAATGTTTAGCAATATCCACTGACCAAATTCCATTGAAACCACTCTGGTTAAATTTCATATGATCAGAGATGTCCTAGAAAAGTCAAATCAATATTTTTAGAGCACTTTTATTTCCTGCCTTGTTGTGTTGCTTATTATGGTTGCTCTCGACGATAGTTGACGAAGTAGACGAAATGCTCGGAGTTGGACCAGAGATACTTGAAGACCTCGAAGACTTTGTTAAACAGGCAAGCAGCCCTTTGACCATGTCTATGAAACCCTTTTTATGCATGACATATAGCACCATGTTGTTGTTGCAACGGAATCATGATGAGGTGGAACCACTTTGAGGGTTTGCCTTCGTTACTTCCTAGTTGATACTTGCATTATGCATGACCCTACCTTCTTATGAGGGTTATGCCGGTGGGAGTAGATATGATGCTAAAGTAGTGCTACGCAAAAAGGGACGGGAATATGCATGGTGATGGAGACAAAGTATTTTCAAAAGACTTTTCGAAAACCCCCATCGGGTGCCACTTATGCCCGGGGGAGATGATGAGTTGGGTAGCCACTTGATGACGAAGTGGTGTACCGAGGCAAGTGTGTGTGTTGTTTTCAAAATGGATTGGTTTAAGTTGCGACCGTTATTCCAACCTTACATGCGCAACCACTCTACCCTTATATGGGAAAGGGCATTATTGATTACCTATGCCGATACTAGCTTGGAGCCCGCCTTACTAGTGACGGGAGAGTTGTTGTTGTGCTCTCTCAGGACAGGGTCATGCCAGGTAGGGCGGCCATGACTGTTTTCACATGGCACCGGACACACCGTTGGTACCCCGTGCCAGTGGTATGTGATGAATATGGGAACGAGGCTCCAAAATTTTAAGATGTGAAATGTTGGGCACGGGGGTTACTACCAATCGAGTGGACTCTATGTTAGTGTCGTCTAGGGAAAGATAGTGATCGCGTGCTTACCCCGGGTACTTGAGGTACCGCGGGTCGTGGCTGACACGGAAGTTCCCCGGATCTTGTGGGTAAAGTGTGCAACCTCTGCAGAGTGTAAAACTATTCGAATATCTGTGTCCATGGTCACGGACAGTTGGGTAACCGCTCTTGGGCTACGTCCACATGTTTACAAACCAGTGTGTGTGTTTGGATAAGTGGGAAGAACTACTTGGGTCAAGTCAAAGGACTTGACATGATTGAGTTGGGTTGATGCCCACTCTATTTATGTTGATATCTGTAACCTGTCCTCATGGTTACTTGAATTCTCCTGATGCATGTCTTACAAGTTGTTGAACATGTCATTGCACTCAAAACTAACTTCCTGCAAAAATTTACCTATATCATGCATTGTTGTATCTTGAACCAAAACATGGGTTGCTTGCGAGTACATTCAAAGTACTCATTGTCTTGCCACTGGTTATTTTATTGGCCAAGCATGAAAGAGCATGATATGAAGAAGAATACTTCGGTGACGAACATGCGAGCTAGGACGCTTCCTAGTCAGAATGCCTATAGGGTTAAGGCAGATGGCATGGGTCCAAGTTATCGGTGAAGATTTCCGCTGCGAAGTTATACTCAAGATTTGACCATAATGGTCATAATTTATGTAAGACGGTATGTATGGATGTAAGACTCTTGTTATTCAGCTTCTGTGTGTTCAGTGAGCATTGATCTCTGGGATCACTATACACGTGCATTCGGTGATCACGACTTATGAGTCGGGGTCCCCACAATTCCTATCCAAAACCACTCGTTACTTCATCCTTCTCCCTCCTCTCCCGTTATTTCCCCAGTCTGAAACCACGAGTTAATGACGATTTTCTATTACCTTTTGCATGTAATTTCCAACCGTTTGATACAAATGCAAATTAAACAAAGATGACTTTGATGGATTCCCAACTATTCCCTTGTTAATTTACAATGATTAGTAGAAATACTTTTGTTTGCGCAAATTCCTTTGGAAGGTGGATACGCCAGGAGTACCATTTCATTTGATTTTCTCACTGGCCTACGATTTTGTTCATCGTTTGGTCTAGTCCCATGGGTCGATTCCTTGTTTAATGATCATGCTGAGGTGATTCTAGTAACTGAAAAAGATTTTGAAGTTAATTTGTTGTTGGTTAGATACAAGTCAGACATTTCATTGATAAATAGATTTCAGGAGCTTCAAGTGCTTAAAAGTATATTTCGGTTTCTGCTTGACTAAACAAAATTGCAATATTTTTTATATATTTATACCGACTATTGCAATAAAAAAGATAGATGTTTATGTGGAAAAAATGAAGGCTCCTCTTTGTGGTCTCACGCAAGGCCCTTAACATGACAGGCTAGCCATGCTCGACTTGTTTGTAGCCCTAATTGGCAATGGTCATAGACAATGGTTTCAGGAAAGAAAATGCAACCCTCCCATGGCAATGAACATGAAGACAACAACATTGCCTAAAAAATGACAACAACAACAACAACAACATGGTCAAGCACAAGAGCATCAATGGAGGCGCACTATAAGAAATATGCTAAAGTATGACCTTCTATAGTGACCCTGAAAGAAATGGTCATGAATCTACGACCATTTTGAGCCAACTGGTCGTAAGCTATATGAGAGGGTTCAAACCCTGAACCATAACGACCATCTTTGTCAAAAAGTTCATAATTGCGTTAGACGAAATGGTCATAAAGCACCAAGGAGTGGTTGACAGCCTTATTTCTAGCTGATTACGACCAATCTAGATGGTCATGATGTAGTAAATATGGATGAAATTATATGAGTGGACGTCCACATCATCATTCTAGCCTACGTGTCATGTCATTTTAGCATATGTGTCAATTGTACCTGTTGGATTGACAAGCGAGACCAACTAGCATAGTACCATTGACAGACGGGACGAACTAGCATAGTTCAATGACATGTGGGACCCATCCCACAAACATGTCATGTGGGACATCTGACCTGTGGCCTATGCTGACAAGCAGGCCACACACTCAGATGGGCGAATTAACCAGCAAAAAAGGGCTCCTCGGGAGTCGAACTCGCGACCCTAGCTATCGCCTACAGGACCAACCCATCAGCCCACAACGAAGCAGCTGACGCAAGTGTGCCTAGCAAGTATGTGAAATAGAGCGCCTAGCGGGCTTGGGCCTTCGTGGGAAGAGGCCACCTCTTTTTCGTGCGCCGACTGGGCCAACTCCTGGGCCACAACCTTGTTTTTTATCTGTTTTTTGTTCTTACTTTCTTTTTTTACCTTTATGCTTCCAAATATTCTAAACAAATATATTTTAAAAAAATCGCATAAACATTTGAAAAAAAGTTAACCAAGCATTTGGAAATGTTACATGTGTATAAATAAAATGTTTATCATGTCAACAAAAATATACAATGTGTGTGAAAAAAGTTGATCGTGTATTTAATATTTTTAATCAAGCATTTGAAAAAATTGTCAAACAAGTATCTAAATAGTGTTAAATAAGCATTTGAAAATCTTAAAATGTCTATAGAAAAAATGTAACCATGTATTAAAAATATTAATCCTGTTTTTGAAAAATGTTAATCAAACATTTGAAAAATATTTAAATTTTGTATATAAAAATGTTGACTATGTATTCAAAAAGTGTTAACCAATATCTTGAAAATGTTCACTGTGTATAAAGAAATGTTTCTCATGTATACGAAAAATGTATACAAATAATATACAATGTGTGTGCATAAAATTGATCATATATTAAAAATGTCAATCAAGCATTTGAAAAATGTTAAACAAGTATTTGGAAAATGTTAAACGTGTACTAAAAATGTGCTTGACGTATACGAAACATGTAAAATGAAAACGAAAAGAAAGAAAGAAAAATGTTCTTGACTTAAGCGGGAAATTTAGAATGAAAACTAGGTCATATATAATGACACAATGTGAAGGTTTCCCATTTAAAATTTCTTATGCCAATTTCAAAATCTGGTCAAAATGACGTGCATGACCATTCGTAGCTAGGGGTTGAATCTTGCCAAAATAAGCAGAATTTTGTCAATTTGACGAGAGGTGGATGAAAATCTTTTGACATGCAACCATTTGTCAGTTTTTACATAAAATATGGCCTATTATTATTTTTTAAATGGAGTGGAAAATATTTGGTAGGTTCTTCACAAAAAACTCGTTTTTGGCACTCTGAAAATAGAGAATATTTTTTGTGCAAATAAAAACAAAACTCTCTTTGACAACATTATTTGCCATTCCAAGATTCACCCTTGTGCACAATATGAGATTATTTGAATAAACTATGCCATGAATGTGGCCATAACATTGGTCGTTCGACTTGAAACCCATGAAACTTCATACATGATAGCTCACTTATGAGAACACTTTTTTTAAATACTTATTGTAGTCCAAGTTTGTTAATTTTTTCGGAAGCTAGGTAACATGTAATGACACAATGCGAAGCTTTTAAAAAATATTCAAATTTCTTATGCCGATTTCAAAATGTGGTCAAAACGACAAGCATGATCGTTCGTAGCTAGGGTTGGAATATTGACAAACTTATGTTGTATCTCTGATGAAATGTCTACTTATTTACCTAAAAATGATTTTTGGAAAAAAAATCAAGAGAAAACTATGAGACAACCACTGGTGTGCGTCGGTCCTAAACAAACAGTTTTTAACCCCTTTCCACGTCGGCATTTGGAACCGTCGCCAAGTGAGTGTGGGCGAGGGTCCTTCCCACACGACCCAGAAACCGTCGGGGATATGCCCTCCTGGCACACGCGTTCGGCAAAATGAGGTCGTGTGCAACCGGCGAGCGCGTAAATACGGAAATACGTACAATATAGCTAAAAAATACAATTATACGGCGAAATTGTTTCCGGCCGCAAGTACATCCCACATAGTCAGTCCCCGCTAAACTTTTCCATTCGTATGTACATCAAAAGTGCTATGTCCATGGCTCACGCTCATGTATTGCGTGAAGATTGAAAAAGTTTGAGAACACCAAAAGTATGAAACAATTGCTTGGCTTGTCATCGGGGTTGTACATGATTTAAATACTCTGTGTGGTGAAGATAGAGCATAGCCAGACTATATGAATTTATAGGGATAACTTTCTTTGCCCATGTTATTTTGAGAAGACATAATTGCTTAGTTAGTATACTTGAAGTATTATTATTTTTATGTCAATATTAAACTTTTGTCTTGAATCTTTCGGATCTGAATATTCATACCACAATTAAGAGAATTACATTGAGAATCATGTTAAGTAGCATTCCACATCAAAAAATCTGTTTTTTATCATTTACCTACTCAAGGACGAGCATGAATTAAGCTTGGGGATGCTTGATACGTCTCCAACGTATCTATAATTTTTTATTGTTCCATGCTATATTATATTCTGTTTTGGATGTTAATGGGCTTTATTATACACTTTTGTATTATTTTTGGGACTAACCTATTAACCGGAGGCCCAGCCCAGAATTGCTGTTTTTTGCCTTTTTCAGAGTTCCACAGAAAAAGAATATCAAACGGAGTCCAAACGGAATGAAACCTTCGGGAACGTGATTTTTGGAACAAACGTGATCCAGAGGACTTGGACCCTACGTCAAGAAAGCAATCAGGAGGGCACGAGGTAGGGGGCACGCCTACCCCCCTGGGCGCGCCCTCCACCCTCGTGGGGCCCACGTTGCTCCACCGACGTACTTCTTCCTCCTATATATACCTACGTACCCCCAAACTACCAGATACAGAGCCAAAAACCTAATTCCACCGCCGCAACCTTCTGTACCCGTGAGATCCCATCTTGGGGCCTTTTCCGGAGCTCTGTCGGAGGGGGCATCGATCATGGAGGGCTTCTACATCAACACCATAGCCTCTCCGATGATGTGTGAGTAGTTTACCTCAGACCTTTGGCTCCATAGTTATTAGCTAGATGACTTCTTCTCTCTCTTTGGATCTCAATACAAAGTTTTCCATGATTCTCATGGAGATCTATTCAATGTAATCTTCTTTTGCGGTGTGTTTGTTAAGACCGATGAATTGTGGGTTTAGGATCAAGTTTATCTATGAACAGTATTTGAATCTTCTCTGAATTCTTTTATGTATGATTGGTTATCTTTGCAAGTCTCTTCGAATTATCAATTTGGTTTGGCCTACTAGATTGATCTTTCTTGCAATGGGAGAAGTGCTTAGCTTTGGGTTCAATCTTGCGGTGTCCTTTCCCAGTGACAGCAGGGGCAGCAAGGCACGTATTGTATTGTTGCCATCGAGGATAACAAGATGGGGTATATATCATATTGCATGAGTTTATCCCTCTACATCATGTCATCTTGCTTAAAGCGTTACTCTATTCTTATGAACTTAATACTCTAGATGCATGCTGGATAGCGGTCGATGTGTGGAGTAATAGTAGTAGATGTAGGCAGGAGTCGGTCTACTTGTCACGTACGTGATGCCTATATACATGATCATACCTAGATATTCTCATAACTATGCTCAATTCTATCAATTGCTCAACAGTAATTTGTTTACCCACCGTAATACTTATGCTCTCGAGAGAAGCCACTAGTGAAACCTATGACCCCCGGATGTATTTTCCATCATATTAATCTCCCGTCAACAAGCTATTTCTGGCGCCGTTTATTTTGCTTTATTTACTTTTTAGTCTTTATGATAAAAATACCAAAAATATTATCTTATCATATCTATCAGATCTCACTTTCGTAAGTGACGGTGAAGGGATTGACAACCCCTTTATTGCGTTGGTTGCGAGGATTTTATTTATTTGTGTAGGTGCGAGGGACTTGTGTGTGGCCTCCTACTGGATTGATACCTTGGTTCTCAAAAACTGAGGGAAATACTTACGCTACTTTGCTGCATCACCCTTTCCTATTCAAGGGAAAACCAACGCAGTGCTCAAGAGGTAGCAAGAAGGATTTCTGGCGCCGTTTTCGGGGACTCTACGCAAAAGTCAACATACCAAGTACCCATCACAAACTCTCATCTCCCGCATTATATTATTTGCCATTTGCCTCTCGTTTTCCTCTCCCCCACTTCACCCTTGTCGTTTTATTCGCCCTCTCTTTTCCGTTTGCCTCTTTTTCACTTGCCTCTTGTGTGCTCGTGTGTTGGATTGCTTGCTTGTCACGATGGCTCAGGATAATACTAAATTGTGTGACATCACCAATACCAACAATAATGATTTTCTTAGCACTCCGATTGCTCCTCTTACCGATACTGAATCTTGTGAAATTAATGCTGCTTTATTGAATCTTGTCATGAAAGATCAATTCACCGGCCTTCCTAGTAAATATGCCGCTAGCCATCTAAATAGCTTTGTTGATTTGTGTGATATGAAAAAGAATAAAGATGTGGACAATGATATTGTTAAATTGAATCTATTTCCTTTTTTGCTAAGAGATCGTGCTAAAGCTTGGTTTTCGTCTTTGCCTAAAAATAGTATTGGTTCATGGAATAAGTGCAAAGATGCTTTTATCTCTAAGTATTTTCCTCCCAGTAAGATCATCTCTCTTAAAAACGGTATTATGAATTTTAAGCAACTTGATCATGAACATGTTGCACAAGCTTGGGAGAGAATAAAATTAATAATATGTAATTGCCCTACACATGGTTTAAATCTTTGGATGATTATACAAAAAAATTATGCCGGATTGAATTTTGCTTCTAGAAATCTTTTAGATTCGGCCGCGGGAGGCACTTTTATGGAAATCACTTTAGGAGAAGCTACTAAACTCCTAGATAATATTATGGTTAATTATTCTCAATGGCACACCGAAAGATCCACTAATAAAAAAGTGCATGCAATAGAAGAAATTGATGTTTTGAGTGGAAAGATGGATGAACTTATGAAACTATTTTCTAATAAAAGTGTTTCTTCTGATCCTAATGATATGCCTTTGTCTACTTTGATTGAGAATAATAATGAATCTATGGATGTGAATTTTGTTGGTAGGAATAATTTTGGTAACAACGCGTATAGAGGAAACCTTAATCCTAGGCCATATCCTAGTAATCCCTCTGATAATTATGGTAATTCCTACAACAACTCTTATGGAAATTTTAATAATATGCCCTTTGAATTTGAGACTAGTTTTAAAGAATTTATAAATTCGCAAAAGAATTTCAATGCTTTGCTTGAAGAAAAATTGCCTAAGATTGATGAATTGGCTAGGAACATTGATAGAATTTTGCTTGATGTTGATTCTTTGAAACTTAGATCTATTCCTCCTAAGCATGATATCAATGAGTCTCTCAAATCCATGAGAATTTCCATTGATGGGTGCAAAGAAATAACCGCT
Source organism: Aegilops umbellulata (assembly GCA_032464435.1). Lineage (NCBI taxonomy): Eukaryota > Viridiplantae > Streptophyta > Magnoliopsida > Poales > Poaceae > Aegilops > Aegilops umbellulata. Next base: position 93,059,422 of record CP136059.1, on the reverse strand, counting down.
AGGATGCGTGCTAAGAAAGATTGCTTTGTGAAAGTGTGTTCTTCTAGTTTCTATGAAAATAAAGATGAAGATCCAAAAGTCATTGATGTCTCCCTTATTAAATCTTTGTTTTGCAATGTGAATCTTGATAATGATGGGACTGAATATGATCCACCTTTACCTAGAAGGTGTTCCAAAAATTTGGAGTTTTTAGATCTTGATGCTAAAACTGATAAAAGTGAGATTGAAGAAGTTAAAACTTTAGATATCAATAAACCCACTATCTTGGATTTCAAGGAATTTAATTATGATAATTGCTCTTTGATAGATTGTATTTCCTTGTTGCAATCCATGATAAATTCTCCACATGCTTATAGTCAAAATAAAGTTTTTACTAAACATATCGTTGATGCCTTGATGCAATCTTATGAAGAAAAACTTGAGTTGGAAGTTTCTATCCCTAGAAATATTTATGATGAGTGGGAACCTACTATTAAAATTAAAATTAAAAATCATGAATGCTATGATTTGTGTGATTTGGGTGCTAGTGTTTCCACGATTCCAAAGACTTTGTGTGATTTGCAAGGATTCCGTGAATTTGATGATTGTTCTTTAAACTAGCACCTTGCGGATTCCACTATTAAGAAACCTATGGGAAGAATTAATGATGTTCTTATTGTTGCAAATAGGAACTATGTGCCCGTAGATTTTATTGTTCTTGATATAGATTGCAATCCTTCATGTCCTATTATTCTTGGTAGGCCCTTCCTTAGAACGACTGATGCAATTATTGATATGAAGGAAGGAAATATTAGATTCCAATTTCCATTAAAGAAAGGCATGGAACACTTTACTAGAAAGAAAATTAAATTACCTTATGAATCTATTATGAGAGCCACTTATGGATTGCCTACCAAAGATGGCAATACCTAGATCTATACTTGCTTTTATGCCTAGCTAGGGGCGTTAAACGACAGCGCTTGTTGGGAGGCAACCCAATTTTATTTTTAGTTTTTTTAATTTTTGCTTCTGTTTAGGAATAAATATTTGATCTAGCCTCTGGTTATATTTGTTTTTATGTTTTAATTAGTGTTTGTGCCAAGTCAAACCTATAGGATCTTCTTTGATGATAGTTATTTGATCTTGCTGAAAATTCCAGAAACTTTCTGTTCACGAAAACAATTGTTAAAAATCACCAGAACGTGATAAAATATTGATACCAATTTCAGCAGATCAATAAACAAATTGTCTAGGTCTTCCTATTTTGGTAGATTTTTTGGAGTTCCAGGAGTTTGTGTTAGTTACAGATTACTACAGACTGTTCTGTTTTTTACAGATTCTGTTTTTTGTGTGTTGTTTGCTTATTTTGATGAATCTATGGCTAGTAAAATAGTTTATAAACCATAGAGAAGTTAGAATACAGTAGGTTTAACACCAATATAAATAAATAATGAGTTCATTACAGTACCTTGAAGTGGTGTTTTGTTTTCTTTCGCTAACGAAGCTCACGAGATTTTCTGCTAAGTTTTGCGTTGTGAAGTTTTCAAGTTTTGGGTGAAAGATTTGATGGATTATGGAACAAGGAGTGGCAAGAGCCTAAGCTTGGGAATGCCCATGGCACCCTAAGATAATCTAAGGACACCAAAAAGCCAAAGCTTGGGGATGCCCCGGAAGGCATCCCCTCTTTCGTCTACTTTCATCGGTAACTTTACTTGGAGCTATGTTTTTATTCACCACATGATATGTGTTTTGCTTGGAGCGTCTTGTATTATTTGAGTATTTATTTGTTAGTTTGCCGCAATCACCCTTGATGTACACACCTTTTTAGAGAGTCACACATGATTGGAATTTATTAGAATACTCTATGTGCTTCACTTATATCTTTTGAGCTATATAGTTTTTGCTCTAGTGCTTCACTTATATCTTTTAGAGCACGATGGTGTATTTTTTTTATAGAAACTATTCTTATCTCATGCTTCACTTAGATTATTTTTAGAGTCTTACAAAACAGCATGGTAATTTGCTTAAATTGAGAAATTTGTCCTAAGGTAATAGGCATCCAAGATTAGTAAAAAAAATTCTTATGAGTGTGTTGAATACTATGAGAAGTTTGATTGCTTGATAATTGTTTTGAGATATAAAGATGGTGATATTAGAGTCGTGCTAGTTGAGTAGTTGTGAATTTGATAGATACTTGTGTTAAAGTTTATGATTCATGTAGCATGCACGTATGGTGAACCATTATGTGATGAAGTCGGAGCATAATTTATTTATTGATTGTCTTCCTTATGAGTGGCGGTCGGGGACGAGCGATGGTCTTTTCCTTCCAATCTATCCCCCCAGGAGCATGCGTGTAATACTTTGCTTTGATAACTTGTAGATTTTTGCAATAAATATATGAGTTCTTTATGACTAATTTTGAGTCCATGGATCATACGCACTCTCTTCCTTCCACCATTGCTAGCCTCTCTAATACCGCGCAGTTTTCGCCGGTATCATACACCCACCATATACCTTCCTCAAAACATCCACCATACCTACCTATCATGGCATTTCCATAGCCATTATGAGATATATTGCCATGCAACTTACCACCGTTCCGTTTATTATTACACGCTCCATCATTGTCATATTGCTTTGCATGATCATGTAGTTGACATTGTATTTGTGGCAAAGCCACCGTTCATAATTCTTTCATACATGTTACTCTCGATTCATTGCATATCCCGGTACACCGCCGGAGGCATTCACATAGAGTCATATTTTATTCTAAGTATTGAGTTGCAATTGTTTAGTTGTAAGTAAATAAAAGTGTGATGATCATCATTATTAGAGCATTGTCCCAAGTGAGGAAAGGATGATGGAGACTATGATTCCCCCACAAGTCGGGATGAGACTCCGGACTAAAAAAAGAGGCCATAAAAAAAGAGAGAGAAAAGGCCCAAATAAAAAAATGAGAGAAAAAGAGAGAAGGGACAATGTTACTATTCTTTTACCACACTTGTGCTTCAAAGTAGCACCATGATCTTCATGATAGAGAGTCTCCTATGATATCACTTTCATATACTAGTGGGAATTTTTCATTATAGAACTTGGCTTGTATATTCCAATGATGGGCTTCCTCAAAATGCCCTAGGTCTTCGTGAGCAAGCGAGTTGGATGCACACCCACTTAGTTTCTTTTGTTGAGCTTTCATATACTTATAGCTCTAGTGCATCCGTTGCATGGCAATCCCTACTCACTCACATTGATATCTATTGATAGGCATCTCCATAGCCCGTTGATACGCCTAGTTGATGTGAGACCATCTTCTCCTTTGTTGTCTTCTCCACAACCACCATTCTATTCCACATATAGTGCTATGTCCATGGCTCACGCTCATGTATTGCGTGAAGATTGAAAAAGTTTGAGAACACCAAAAGTATGAAACAATTGCTTGGCTTGTCATCGGGGTTGTGCATTATTTAAATACTTTGTGTGGTGAAGATAGAGCATAGCCAGACTATATGACTTTGTAGGGATAACACTCTTTGGCCATGTTACTTTGAGAAGACATAGCTTAGTTAGTATATTTGAAGTATTATTATTTTTATGTCAATATTAAACTTTTGTATTGAATCTTTCGGACTAAATATTCATACCACAATTATGAGAATTACATTAAGAATTATGCTAAGTAGCATTCCACATCAAAACTTATGTTTTTTATCATTTACCTACTCGAGGACGAGCAGGAATTAAGCTTGGGGATGCTTGATACGTCTCCAACGTATCTATAATTTTTCATTATTCCATGCTATATTATATTCTGTTTTGGATGTTAATAGGCTTTATTATACACTTTTATATTATTTTGGGACTAACCTATTGACCGGAGGCCCAGCCCAGAATTGCTGTTTTTTGCCAATTTCAGAGTTCCGTAGAAAAATAATATCAAACGGAGTCCAAACGGAATGAAACCTTCGGGAACGTGATTTTTGGAACAAACGTGATCCAGAGGACTTGGACCCTACGTCAAGAAAGAAATCAGGAGGGCACGAGTTAGGGGGCACGCCTACCCCCCTGGGCGCGCCCTCCACCCTCGTGGGGCCCATGTTGCTCCACCGACGTACTTCTTCCTCCTATATATACCTACGTGCCCCCAAACTACCAGATACGGAGCCAAAAACCTAATTCCACTGCTGCAACCTTCTGTACCCGTGAGATCCCATCTTGGGGCCTTTTCCGGAGCTCCGTCGGAGGGGGCATCGATCACGAAGGGCTTCTACATCAACACCATAGCCTCTCCGATGATGTGTGAGTAGTTTACCTCAGACCTTCGGGTCCATAGTAATTAGCTAGATGGCTTCTTCTCTCTCTTTAGATCTCAATACAAAGTTCTCCACGATTCCCGTGGAGATCTATTCGATGTAATCTTCTTTTGTGGTGTGTTTGTTGAGACCGATGAATTGTGGATTTATGATCAAGTTTATCTATGAGCAATATTTGAATCTTCTCTGAATTCTTTTATGTATGATTGGTTATCTTTGCAAGTCTCTTCGAATTATCAATTTGGTTTGGCCTACTAGATTGATCTTTCTTGCAATGGGAGAAGTGCTTAGCTTTGGGTTCAATCTTGCAGTGGCCTTTCCCAGTGACAGCAGGGGCAGCAAGGCACGTATTGTATTGTTGCCATTGAGGATAACAAGATGGGGTTTATATCATATTGCATGAGTTCATCCCTCTACATCATGCCATCTTGCTTAAAGCGTTACTCTATTCTTATGAACTTAATACTCTAGATGCATGCTGAATAGCGGTTGATGTGTGGAGTAATAGTAGTAGATGTAGGCAGGAGTCGGTCTACTTGTCACGTACATGATGCCTATATACATGATCATATCTAGATATTCTCATAACTATGCTCAATTCTATCAATTTCTCAACAGTAATTTGTTTACCCACCATAATGCTTATGCTCTCGAGAGAAGCCACTAGTGAAACCTATGGCCCGTGGATGCATTTTCCATCATATTAATCTCCCGTCAACAAGCTATTTCTGGTGCCGTTTATTTTGCTTTATTTACTTTTTAGTCTTTATGATAAAAATATCAAAAATATTATCTTATCATATCTATCAGATCTCACTTTCGTAAGTGACCGTGAAGGGATTGACAACCCCTTTATTGCGTTAGTTGCGAGGATTTTATTTGTTTGTGTAGGTGCGAGGGACTCGTGCGTGGCCTCCTACTGGATTGATACCCTGGTTCTCAAAAACTTAGGGAAATACTTACGCTACTTTGCTGCATCACCCGTTCCTCTTCAAGGGAAAACCAACGCAGTGCTCAAGAGGTAGCACGGCATCGGCGCGCGAGGCGTCAACGATGGCCTCGACGGCGAGGTGTTTCTCCAAGATCTGGGGGTCAGCACGAATGGTAGCCATCGCGACCTCATCCGCGCGTGCGGCCACGATTTGCTTCTCCGCTGCCAAATGCTCCTTGAGGTCCTGACTATACTGCGTGCACCATGGCTTAGGCCGGCGCTTATTTGGTGGAGGGGTCGGTGATTTGGGTGGAATGTGTCGCGCTCGCGCAGGTGGTCAGGCCATGTGGGATGTGGAAGGAGGAGGAGGATGGGGGTCGAGTGTGGATTACCTGCCTGGATAGGCGAGGCCGAGCAGCGTGAAGGAGGGTCGTCGGCGAGGAGGCGGCGGCGCTGTATCAAGGGGCGAAGGTTTCAAGTTGGAAAGGAAGGCGGAAAGAGGGAAAATGTGGCTTTTGGTAAAGGGGAGGGAGCGGGGAGGTAGATATTTCCGCGGTAGCCGAAAATTTGAAATCGCTTCAGCCAAAAAACCGTCCGAAGATATTTTGTGCTTCATCTCACATGGTTGATTATAATAAACTGTGTGGGATCTACTTGAGTTTTGGTCTTGATCTGCATTACATAATGGGTCACAGGGGCCATGGATGGTGTTTGAATTGCTAGACCTTTTATCTGCAGTGATCATAAAAGAATTGGAATTATTCAGGGGTCGTTTGGACATTTTTATGCATTAAGTGAGTTTTCAATGCATTTATGTGCATAATTCAAATTTGAACTACATGCACATGCTCCAGTGCATATAAATTCGTTGAAAAATCAAATCTTTGTCGTTGGGTGCATTCTTAGGTCCCATGCAAGAAATGGGAATGAATTTCAAACACCATGTCACCGTTGATTGCCGGCAAAACAGTGAGATGTCTGGTTTTAAATTCTAGTAAATCCAAAACTCGTCTGAAATTCATGAAACTTGGCATGCTATCATGGAGCGTCATCAACATGCCGTGGTACAAATTTTTCCCATTTGGGGCAGGTTTGGGTATATGCTTCTCACAAACCGAAGCTTCTCACAACAAGCATGATGGTTTTCGGTAGGGAACGTCCCACCTTTGGAGACGAAACGATATCCATTGCCTCTTATGGCTTTCAAGTTTTTTTCTCGTGTCAACATAGAACAACAGGAGTGTTGTGTGAATTTTTGTGATTTTTTGGGGTTTGTTTGGACATTTTTATGCATTAACTGAGTTTTCAATGCATTTATGTGCATAATTCATATTTGAACTACATGTGCATGCTCTAGTGCACATAAATTTGTTGAAAACTCAAATCTTTGTCGTTGGGTGCATGCTTAGGTCCCATGCAAGAAATGGGAATGGATTTCAAACACCATCGCACCGTTGATTGCCGGCAAAACAGTGAGATGCCTGATTTTTAAATTCTAGTAAATCCAAAACTCATCTGAAATTGATAAAACTTGACATGCTATCATGGAGCGGCATCAGCATGTCGTGGTAAATTTTTTGTACCATTTGGGGCAGGTTTGGGTATATGCTTCTCACAAACTGGAGATTCTCACAACAAGCATGATGCTTTTCGGTAGGGAACGTCCCACCTTTGGGGACGAAACGATATCCATTGCCTCTTATTGCTTTCAAGTTTTTTTCTCGTGTCAACATAGAACAACAGGAGTGTTGTGTGATTTTTTGTGATTTTTTGGGGTTTGTTTGGACATTTTTATGCATTAACTGTGTTTTCAATGCATTTATGTGCATACTTCAAATTTGAACTACATGTGCATGCTCCAGTGCATATAAATTCGTTGAAAAATCAAATCTTTGTCGTTGGGTGCATGCTTAGGTCCCATGCAAGAAAAGGGAATGAATTTCAAACAGCATGGCACCGTTGATTGCCGACAAAACAGTGAGATGCCTGGTTTTAAATTCTAGTAAATCCAAAACTCGTCTAAAATTCATGAAAATTGACATGATATCATGGAGCGGCATCAACATGTCGTGGTAATTCTTTTGTCCCATTTGGGGCAGGTTTGGGTATATGCTTCTAACAAACCGGAGATTCTCACAACAAGCATGATGGTTTTCGGTAGGGAACGTCCCACCTTTGGTGACGAAACAATATCCATTGTCTCTTATTGTTTTCAAGTTTTTTTCTCGTGTCAACATAGAACAACATGAGTGTTGTGTGAATTTTTGTGATTTTTTGGGGTTCGTTTGGACATTTTTATGCATTAACTGAGTTTTCAATGCATTTATGTGCATAATTCAAAATTGAACTACATACGCATGCTCCAGTGCATATAAATTCGTTGAAAAGTCAAATCTATGTCGTTGGGTGCATGCTTAGGTCCCATGCAAGAAATGGGAATGAATTTCAAACACCATGGCACCGTTGATTGCCGGCAAAACAGTGAGATGCCTGGTTTTTAAATTCTAGTAAATCCAAAACTCGTCTGAAATTCATGAAACTTGGCATGCTATCATGGAGCGGCATCAACATGTCGTGGTACAAATTTTTTCCCATTTGGAGCAGGTTTGGATATATGCTTCTGACAAACCAGAGCTTCTCACAACAAGCATGATGGTTTTCGGTTAGGGAACGTCCCACCTTTGGGGACGAAACGATATCCATTGCCTCTTATTGCTTTCAAGTTTTTTTGTCGTGTCAACATAAAACAACATGAGTGTTGTGTGAATTTTTGTGATTTTTTCAAGGTTCTTTTGGACATTTTTATGCATTAACTGAGTTTTCAATGCATTTATGTGCATAATTCAAATTTGAACTACATGCGCATGCTCTAGTGCATATAAATTCATTGAAAAATCAAATATGTGTCGTTGGGTGCATGCTTAGGTCCCATGCAAGAAATGGGAATGAATTTCAAACACCAGGGCACCATTGATGCCGGCAAAACAGTGAGATGTCTAGTTTTTAAACTCTAGTAAATCCAAAACTCGTCTGAAATTCATGTAACTTGGTATGCTATCATGGAGCGGCATCAACATGTCGTGGTTCAAATTTTGTCCCATTTGGGGCAGGTTTGGGTATATGCTTCTCACAAACCGGAGCTTCTCACAACAAGCATGATGGTTTTCGGTAGGGAACATCCCACCTTTGGGGACGAAACGATATCCATTGCCTCTTATTGCTTTCAATTTTTTTCTCGTGTCAACATAGAACAACAGGAGTGTTGTGTGAATTTTTGTGATTTTCAGGGTTCGTTTGGACATTTTTATGCATTAACTGAGTTTTCAATGCATTTATGTGCATAATTCAAATTTGAACTACATGTGCATGCTCCAGTGCATATAAATTTGTTGAAAAAACAAATATGTGTCATTGGGTGCATGCTTAGGTCCCATGCAAGAAATAGGAATGAATCTCAAACACCAGGGCACCGTTGATTGCCGGCAAAACAGTGAGATGCCTGGTTTTTAAATTCTAGCAAATCCAAAACTCATCTGAAATTCATGAAACTTGGCATGCTATCATGGAAGGGCACCCGACATGATGTGGTATTTTTCGTGTCCATTTTGAGAGAAGGCGCACTCGAATAATGACAGCCAACAAAGGCATTTTGAAAAAATATATCTGCCACTTTAATATCTCAAACGTTTGTATAATTCAAACCGTGTGCGTTCGGTTAACCATTCACGTGACGCCATGTGTCATGGTTTTAATAGCTATAGGAGGTGTCGTGTGGACAACTGCTTGACTGAACGGGAGGCGTGCGACCGCAGTCCGGTGCATAGGCTCATCGGGAAGCGTACAAGCTGTTCAAGCAGGATCTATGCATCTCTTCAACGCAAACGGTTCAGATTACGGTATGCAAATTAAATCCAGACTTCGGCGGTAAGCCAAGAGACACTGCGATTTGTCAAAATATACAGCTAAAAATCAATATCACCATCTATTTTTTGCGACTAAAATTCAGTAATTAAGCATATATTTCATTCATACTAGAGATTAAGCAGTCGTTCTCACCGGGAAGCGAGACAGGCTTGGACCGCCGCCCGCCTCGCTCCCACTGGTCTATATTAATGGCGCCGCCGAGCGGCCGCACCCCCATCCTCGCCACACACACAATTTCTCTCTCTCCGCCCGCATCCTCGACGCCGCTCTGAGTCCTGAAAGCCGTCAGTGTACGAGGATGCCGCCGAAGCGCCCCATCAGAGGGAGTGGCTACGACGGGGCTGCTGAAGCACCGGAGCACGGTATGAATATGGAGACAGAGGTTCCCGTCCCCGCCGACGAGGTGGAGAACGAAGCTGCCAACAAGCGGAGGCGGGTCGAGAAAGAACCGCAAGCGACTCCAGCAGGCCTAGGCTTCATCAACAACCTCCCCCGATGATATGTTGATAGTCATCACATCCCTCCTCCCAATCAGAAATTGGGCGAGGACAGCGGCCGTTTCCCGGCGGTGGCGCACCCTATGGCTCCGCACCCCTGTCGATCTCCTCCACGCCCACAAGCTCTGCCATGGCTATCGCCAAAGCTTGGATGCGTTCTCCCAGATCCTCGGCAGTCACCATGGCCCAATCAAAGGCCTTATCGCGGGCAAGTTCTGTTCCAATGGTAGGGAGCGAGGCAAGCTTGACGAGTGGTTCCGATCCCGCGCCATAGATCAGCTCGAGAAGCTAAGTTATAATGATGGGTATATGAGCTTGATGCCAACGTCCGCGCTCCGCTTCGCGCCCATGCTGCGCCTCGCCAAGTTCATGAACTGCCATCCCCCCTTAATGACGCGGCCGCTCTTTTTCTACCACGACTGAAGCACCTCAAGCTCGTCGTCGTCCGCATCCCAAAGGATGCCATGGAGCGCCTGCTCCGCGGCTGTACAGATGAATCCAAATGATTACAATCTTGTGAAGAAGGCTACATGTTTCTATGCCCATGTTAATCATGCCAGATCGAAGATGACACGTTGGTGCATTTTACCAATCCTGCAAACCAAATGGGCGTGTAGCAGTGTTCAAAACTGCATGTAGGCTCTAACACGTTCTCTTCTTTTGAGTGCATATTAGGCCTGGTGGATGATGTTTATAACGACAATCACATCGAATGCCTGGATCTGCATCTCTCAAATATTACTTTGAACTCCTACTGAGGGACCCCACCAGAGATTACACTCGCCAGGTTCTTTCTTGCCAGAGCAAAGGTGCTGAGTGTACTGAGGTTGAACACGCATTTAATTAGGAAAGATCAATGGTATGATCAGCAGATCCGGCTGGTACTGTTGAATGGAAGTGCCTCCAAAAATGCCAAAGTTCATATGGGAAGAACATATGGCAAAGCAATTGGAAATCATTGTGTCAAACCCATACATGACTTGTCAGCGGCTGATCCCTTTTCATAAATGACGCAACTTGCAATGTTTGAATTTGGGCGTTGTAATCTTTGAATTTGAACCTTGCAATATTTATGGTATTTGTTATATTGAACCGCTTATGTTCTCTTGTCTCAACGCAAACAGTTCATCCGGGTGAACCGCATGTCTTACATCGCACACACCTTGATCTGGCTGACCGTTTCTTTTGTGTTGCCTAATCACAAATAGTTCATCCGAGTGAACTGTATGTTGTACATCGCACACACCTTGATCTGGCTGACTATTTATTTTGTGTTGCCTAATCACAAACAATTCATCCGAGTGAACCGTATGCTGTACATCGCACACACCTTCATCTGGCTGCCCGTTTCTTTTGTTCCTACTCGTCGAAAACGGTTAATTGAACTGAACCGTATGCCCTGAATCGCACACATAACTAAAATCTGAACCGCGTTTGATGCATTCGTCATCGCAAACATTGTGCGCCCTTTTTGACGGTTTTTTACACCTCCGTTTGCGATTATTGTATCGCACACAGTTTCGCCGAAGGGTCTCTGATCGTAGTGTCGCGTTAGCAGCATCCTGCAGTAGTGAACTATAGTTCAGATTTGACATGGTTCTTGTTGAATTGATAGAATTTTGTCAATTTGACGAGAGGTGGATTGAAAGCTTTTGAGTGGCAACCATTTGGTCAATTATACATAAAATATGGTATAATACTTTTGAAAAATGGTGCGGTACCATTTTAGGACAAATATTTGGTAGGTTCTTCACCAAAAATGTCTTTTGACACTCCAAATATAGAAATTGATATTTTGTTTTTTGCAAAGAAAATGTAAACTCCCTTTGGCAACATTGTTTACCATTCCATGATGACGCCGTCACCGACGCGGGAGCCATGGTGTCAGGCTTTTGATGGCCAGGGACCCCTGTAGCGTCATGGAAGGTCATGTCCCCTTTTGTTTGACGTCTGATCGTGAGGCATGTTGTGTGTGCCGCCGTCGAGAGAACGACATACAACACAAAAGTTTAACGGGTTGCAACACCGTGCTTCCACCAGGGATCATCATCAAGTATCCAATCCTGACCGTGCATGCCGTCGTTCAGTGGTGAAGGACGCCGCACATGCTGTCGTCGAGGGTGATGGGGTAAGCCGGAGAGATGGTCCGTGTAATGGTTTTGCGTGGGGGGCTAGGCCCGGGCCGGGAGCGATGGGAGCGCCCCATCCATGCGTGCCCGGGAAGGGAAGTTTTTTAGTGGTGACGGGAATTAAGTTCTTGTTCCCTTTTGATGCCTTGGGAAATGTTGATTCTTTTTTTGTTAGAAGTACTAGTACAAATGCCCATGCGTTGCAACGGGCGATAAAATTAGTAAAACTTAGTCCTTGTGTCGTTCTGCAACACTTCTTATATTCAATTTGAACAAGTGTCAGTATACATGTATCCTTGAGTATCACTTTTCAGTAAAAGCCTCCCTAACATCGTTTGTCAGGATGTATTTCAGGTCCGCACTTTCATCCGATGACAATGTAGTGGTGCATGGAATGGTCTTTCAATCTTTTTTAAGTTCAGAATAACACTACTTTTTATTGTCGAAAATATTATTTGAAATTTTAAATATTTTTAAATACATTTATTTTACTACGACTGACAATTTTATTTGTAATTTTTTTGCACTGTTCGGCCTTGGAAGAAACATAATGACTTGGTATAAATAACACGCACACTCTCAGAAAAAGTTGTGAATATTTCTCAAAAAACAGATGAGAATAATAAGATTTAATAACGACTTGCGACTTGCGATAAGATTTAATAACGACTTGCGACTTTTCTCATGAAAGTTTGTAAAACTCCGAAATATTTGAAACTCTGTTAAATCCCGGTCAGAAAAAATTCTATATGCTGAAACTAAAATAGTTTTTGTGTTTTTTATGTGAAAACTGTTTTTGTGTGAGTAACCATAAAATAGGGGAAAAAATTAAAAAGAGAAAGCCCCGGCCCATCTTTCTTTTAAGCCCAGTATACGTAGTCGGCACACCTCAACACCATCCTCTTCCATTGCTCCGTCCCCAGCGCCGGGACTTTTCTGCTCATTCTAGCCTCGCTCTGTCTCCCCGATCTGCCTGAGAACCTCCTGTACGCGGCGGACTCGCTCTCCTCCGCCTCAGCTCGCCGTCCTCCTGCTGTCGCACAGCGGCGAGACCACCACGACGCCGCTCGCTTCCCTCCTGCCGACCTCCTCTCCTCCCAGATCTCTGCAGTGCGCGTCCTCCAGGCCGACCTCGCGTGTGCGCCGCCCGCCCCTTCAAACACCAACGCTGCCACCTTGCCGCCGTCCCGGCGAGCCTCCCGACAGCTGCCGCTGGCCTCTCCATTCTCTGCAGCGCCTGGCTGCCCTCCGCTTCCCCTTGCTTCCGTGACGCTGCCTCCAATATTGCGAAGGTAATTCCCGCAATTTCCTCTCTTGTCTCTTCTCTTCCCCATTCTGATTGCAATGGAGATTAATTACATCATGGACCTGGTTTAGTGTTTTATAACCGATTTGGTCTTAGTTGGTAGATTTAGTGGGAACTTCACCTCAATGGATGATAGTTCAACTGTCTCTGCTCCAAATCTGCAGGTCTCTACTCCAATGTCCGGTGAGCATCTTCTTCAATGAGCCCAAATCAATCGCTTGGTGCAGTTCTAGTTTGTGCTTACTATCCTATACTAATTTCTAAGAGGCTACATCTCAAGGAGTTACACATTTCACTGCCACCAGTTTCTGCAGGCCCGTCTGCCTGTCTCAAGCACACGAACGTCTTTGCATGCTCTAGGTCTGAATAACACCGTGTATTGTTTGAACAAATTTTAAACCAATGTTAGTAGCAAACCAAAAGCATCAGCCTCATCTTCACATAGTAGGTTCATATCAGTCTGGTTGATACAACAATCCAGAGCCACAATATAGTACTCCCTCCGTCCAGAAATACTTGTCGGAGAAATGAATGAATCTAGACGTATTTTAGTAATAGATACATCCAATTTTATCCATTTTTTCGACAAATATTTCGAGACGGAGGGAATATGAAAAAAGGATTGCAAGTTGCAAATGCAAGTATACATGCTCAGAGTTGCTAATTTTCCACACATAGTTTGCACAATCATAATGGAGATCATCAATGTGATCAAAATTTAATCCATGTAGTAATTGGACACATCATAAAGAAATAACTATGAATGAGTGAGTGGTTCAAGACATGAAGATATGCTCGTTGAAGATGCTGAAGTAGTTTCGAATTCTAACTCCGAAGTTGACTTTTGGATTGTTATGTAGAATCAATGGTTCTGTAGAATTGAAATAATGAATGTAAGATTAGAAAATTAGCAATGCAATGTGAAACTTAAATGCGTAAGTTGTTAGTAAATGAACCTACAAATTTTGAAAAAAGATTTCAGATGTTGCATTACCTATTTGGCGAGGACTTCTGTGTAGACAATATTTTTTGTGTATGCCCCGTTTGTACTGATTGTTTGATTCTTCTTCTTTTTGTCCTCCTTTGCGTTTGTGCCATTTGTACCGATCTTCTTATTGTTTCCCGTCTTCTTCTCCTTCTTCGTTTTGTTCTCCTTTGTGTCTGTGTCTCCTGCACTGATCTTATTATCCGTTCCCTTGTTCTCATCATGTGTTGCTGCTAATACTTTTATGTTTGATGTCGCGGTCGCTCTAGAAAGAGCGACATATAGTTGACCATGTGAGAATATCGGTTCAGGTAGGTAGACGCCGACATTTGGTATTGTCTGACCTTGCGATTTGTTTATTGTCATTGCAAAACTTAGTCTCACTGAAAATTGTTTCCTCTTGAAATTGAACGGGAACATGTCATCGTCAGATGGGCATAATGGTATCCGTGGCAAGAAAACTCGCATTCCAGAGTGCTGTCCTACTACAATCTCTGCATCAATTGCATTTTTCTGGAATCCACGTACGACCAATTTTGTGCCATTGCAGAGTCCATTAGCGGGGTCGATGTTCCTCAGTAGTATGATTGGACAATTTATTTTCAGCTTTAGCATATGTGGAGGCAGTCCATTTGGGGTGAGGGTGTTTAGAAATTCTGGTGGATAGTAGTTATGTGGGTCGTCTTCTACAGAATCAAAGCTGTGGTACACCATCTCCTCTCCTTTGAAGCGATCAATCATTTTTAGGTTTATTCTGTCTACGGAGTCGTTCCTTGTGGATAAAATTGCTCTTGACGTGATGTATTTTGGATCTTTTAGGGAAGCATTGTCCGTTTCATAGATACTATAGATATACTTGCAGGTAGAAGTATTTCACTATCATCATTTGTCTCCTCGGTTCCGTTTCCAATGCGTAGCAGGTATTCTGCGAACCACTTGTCGTTTTGAGCCCTCATGTTGTTCACAAGCTTCAATTGACGCATGGAATTCCAGAGCTCGGATCTGCGTAGTGATGCATCTACTAGCTGGGCTCTCTTCCCTTTCGAACAACGGGGAGCACTTGCCTAAAGTCTCCTCCAAATACGACTGTTTTTCCACCGAATGGAAGATCTGACCTGTCCATTATGTCTCGCATGCTTTTCTCTAGCGCCTCCACTGTCTGCCTCTTAGTCATAGATGCTTCGTCCCAGATTATTAGTGATGCTGCTTGGAGTAGCTTGGTTGTCCCACTTTGTTTTGTGAATCCACAAATAGCTCCATCGTCTATTTTTAGTGGAATCTTGAACCTCGAGTGTGCGGTCCTTCCTCCGGGCATTATGGAAGCAGCAACACCGGAAGTGGTCGTCGCCACAGCAATCTTACCTTGTCCGCGTATTGTGGCCAAGAGTGCCCTGTAAAGAAAAGTTTTTCCTGTGCCTCCCGGTCCATCAACAAAGAATATGCCTCCTCTTTGGCAATCAATTGCGTGTAGGATTTCATCATAGGCCTTTCCTTGCTCGTTGTTTAGGTTTCTATGTAAAGATGCGTCCTCTGGGTCCACCTCAATTGAGGTCTCCTCGATGATTGTCACGCCCAAGATGCGACCCTATCCTAAAGGAACTCGAAGGTCCCACCAAGGATAGAAGCGCACCTTAAAGACGCTTTTGCAAGGTGGATATCATTACATCAAACCATTACAGATGAAACATCAACATCATACATGATAACAACATCCGACTACAGATGAAACATAAACAGAAACTCAAACGACATCCACCCTGCTAGCCTAGGCTGCCGACCAGGAGCCTAACCCAAGATCGACGACGAAGAAGAAAAACTCCAAAACAAGTAACATCGCTCTCACGTCATGATCATCGCATAACCTGTACCTGTAACTGTTGGTGTAGTAATCTGTGAGCCACGAGGACTCAGCAATCCCATTACCATGGATATCAAGACTAGCAAAGCTTAATCGGTAAGGAAGGGGTAAAGTGGTGAGGTTGCAGCAGCGGCTAAGCAAAGTATGGTGGCTAACTTACGAAACAAGAGTGAGAAGAGGAGCTTAGCAAACAGTCGTCAACTAGTAATGATCAAGAAGTGATCCTGAACTCCTACTTACGTCAAACATAACCCAAGCACCGTGTTCTCCTCACGAACAACCCTGAAAAGAGACCATCACGGTTACGCACACGGTTGGTGTATTTTAGAAGAGTTTACTTTAAGTTTACTACAACCGGATATTAACAAATTCCCATCTGCCACATAACCGCGGGCACGGCTTTCGAAAGTTCAAACCCTGCAGGGGTGTCCCAACTTAGCCCATTATAAACTCTCACGATCAACGAAGGATATTCTTTCTTCCGGGAAGACCCGATCAGTCTTGGAATCCCGGTTACAAGACATTTCGACAATGGTAAAACAAGACCAGACCGCCCGATGTGCCGACAATCCCGATAGGAGCTGCACATATCTCGTTCTGAAGGCAACACCGGATGAACACTACGTATGGCAACCGAAGATACCCCAAGTTGCCTAGGGGCGGCACCGCAAGTGGCTCTAGTTTGGACCAACACTTAGACAAGCATTGGCCTGGAGGGCTAAAATAAAGATGACCCTCGAGAGAGCGACTCCCAAGGGAAAAGTAGGTGGTGGTGGTGAGGCAAATGGTAAAACCAAGGTTGGGCCTTGCTGGAGGAGCTTTATTCAAGGCGAACTGTCAAGGGGGTCATATAAATCACCCAACCGCGTTAGGGACGCAAAATCCGGGAACATAATACCGGTATGACGGAAACTAGGGCGACAAGAGTGGAACAAAACACCAGGCATAAGGCCGAGCCTTCTACCCTTTACCAAGTATATAGATGCATTAATAATATAAGAGATATTGTGATATCTCAACATAAACATAATCCAACATGGAGGAATCTTCATCTTCACCTGCAACTAGCAACGCTATAAGAGGGGCTGAGCAAATGCGGTAACATAGCCAAACAACGATTTGCTAGAAAGGGTGACAAAGGTTAAAGATTCATGGCAATTTGGGAGGCTTGATAAGCAAGTGGTAGGTAACGCGGCAAAGCGATAGAACGAAGCGACAAGAGTGGAACTAGGGCGACAAGAGTGGAACAAAACACCAGGCATAAGGCCGAGCCTTCTACCCTTTACCAAGTATATAGATGCATTAATAATATAAGAGATATTGTGATATCTCAACATAAACATAATCCAACATGGAGGAATCTTCATCTTCACCTGCAACTAGCAACGCTATAAGAGGGGCTGAGCAAATGCGGTAACATAGCCAAACAACGGTTTGCTAGAAAGGGTGACAAAGGTTAAAGATTCATGGCAATTTGGGAGGCTTGATAAGCAAGTGGTAGGTAACGCGGCAAAGCGATAGAACGAAGCGACTAGCATAGCAATGATAGTAGTGAGATCCAAGGTGACGGTCATCTTGCCTGAAATCCCGCTAGGAAGAAGATCAAGTCCATGAAGAAGATGAAGCCACGAAGACGAACCAAGCGTAGTCGAACGAATCCTCACGATCGCAACGAAACGGGAACAATCGAGAGAAGCGCACAACATGATAAACACACCACACATGAACAAGGCATGATGCTCAACCAAGTATGATGCATGACAAGGCTACATGAAGCTACTCATGACAAGAGATGATGCATACAAGGGCAACACATCAAGCTAGTTTGAAAGAGGCCGGATTCAACATATAACAATTCCGATAAGTCCTCATATGCAAATTGCGAAATTGGTCTTGATCTGAATAAAGATTATGTTCAAGTTGTTAAACAGTAAGTTAAGATGCACCACGATGATCTACACGAAATTCTAGTCAAGTTACATATAAAGTTCATTAGGTTCGGAGCTACGGCCTAGGAGATATGAGCAAAACAAGATAAGCATGGCATTGATGTAAAATGCATTCAAACATCAAGCAAACACATTTAAAACATGGATCCAACAAGGTAACATGAAACTACATGAATAACTAAGCAAGTTTCATGTAGAGCACACTTAAAACGGAGCAACGGTTCAACACATACACACCATACAAGTTTAAAGGACAAGCTGTCTAAAACAGCAGCTAGGCATATTGCAAGCACCAAAACAACATGCTACAACACCATAATATGAAACCAAAAGGCATGCACATGATTTACAGGTAAAGCATAACAAAACATGAACACTGAGCTATCTCTAGAAACTACTAGAACATGCTTAAAAAGACATGGCAAGATTGCAAATAATAACAAGTTCACAGACTTAGCAGAATTCACAGGACATGGCAGAAATAACATCAGGTTGCAATGTTTAGAGTTATCAAACAACAAGCTACAGGAACTAATCATGGAAACCAAAGGCATGGCATGAATCTACTAATTGCATATAACAAAAGTCCCTTACTGATCATGAGCTAAAAAGGCATAGAAGATATGATGGCACCCATGTAAACATAGCAAGTTTCATAAACAGATTCAGACTTAATGAAAATAACAGTGCATGGCATAAACAGAATTATGAAGACATCTTTGCGAGCTCAAATCATTCATCACAAAGCATTGCATGACAAGACAAGCATATCTACAGCAAGATGACATGTTTATGAAGCTAACCATGGCAAGAGCAAGTTCATAGTATGCTTGGATCACCAACAACAACCATGGCAAAATCGATTAACACGTAAACAATCTGCCAGGAACATTTTATAGAAAAAGTAGAGTAAGATTAAGACATGCTAGAGCACTCTATAAATGCAAACATGAGCATGGATGGATAGAGCATAACCATATGTCCAAAACATACTTACTGAACATACTCAAAGGAGGCATGGATCTCACTGTAACAACATGAATACATGGCATGAAAATAACAGCAGAACAAGGACTTAGTGAAATTCTAAGACCCTGAAATCAGCAACATCATGGAGGCAACATCATGGAGGTTACTTTGAAAGCTTGAAACAATCAATACATGGCATATCATGAAGAGTGGATTGCACCACAGAAAAGATGGCATGTTGTAGCTCATAATTCATGTATACTTCATGCTCAAAAGAAAATCACACAAAAGGATGCAAAAATGACAAATGAGCATGTTCTGATAACTATAGCAGACAACATTATATAGCACTCTTTCAACAATGATTAGGGCATCAAGATCACCCCAAACAAACATGGCACAATGAAACAAAATGAAGAGCACACTCTGATGAACATTTCGATATATCATGCACGCAAAACGAAGCAGTACACATGAAGATATAGCAGGTCAAACAGGGCACCACAATAATGGATCTCAGGGACTTAGCAGATTTCTCACCCCGTGAAATTGGGACGGAGCCGTTCGGGACGGAGGGATCCGGGGACGATGGGGGCGTGTTTGGATAGAGGGACCGGTGGATCTCGTCCCGATCCACCGGACCTCGCCGGAGATGACGGAGATGGCCGGAGGGTGGCCGGAGACGGTCGGGCGGACGAGGAGAAGCACCACCGGGGTCGGGGCGGCGAGCACCGGCCGGCTCCGGGCCGGAGGACGGCGCGGTGGAGAACGAGGCGCGGGCGTGCGGGCGGTGGGGAGCGTAGCGGCCGGCGAGCGGGAGGCAAGGCGGCGGGCTACGCGGTCCGGCGGGGGCGCAGGGCGGCGCAGAGCGGCGGAGGAGGCGGCGGCGAAGGACGGCGCGAGCGGGCGAGCTCGCTGGTGGGAGGCGGCGCGGGGCGAGCAGGCGGACGGCGGCGGGGCGCATGGGCGGCGCGGGCCACGCGGCGGCAGACGGTCGGGCGGGCCCCGGATGGGCTCCGCGGGCCGCGGCGCGGGGAGAGAGAGGAGGCGACGTGGCGGCGCGTGAGTGGAGGAGGGAGGCGGTGGCGCTGACGTGGCACGCTCTCATTGCGCGGAGCGACGTGTCCGGCGCGGATGGACATGTCCAGCGGCGCGAGGAGGAAGACTGCTAGGGTTTGCACCGCGAATTTCGAGGGAAGAGACTCATTTATAGGTAGAGGGAGATAGGAGAGTCCAAATGAGGTGCGATTTTTGCCCACACGATCGTGATCGAACGACCGAGAGGATGGAAGGGGTTAGGATGGGTTATTGAGCCACTTTAGGGGGGTGTTGGGCTGCACATAAAAGAGGCTTTTACGGTTACCCGGTTAACCGTTGGAGTATCAAACGACCTCCAAATAGAACGAAACTTGACAGGCGGTCTACCGGTGGTGTAACAAGGCCGCTTGGCAAACCTCGGTCCATTCCGAGAAAGTTTAACACCCGCACATGAAAAGAGGTAAAAGGGGGCGCCAGGGAACATAGGAGTGCCGGATTGCAAAACGGACAACGGGAAAAATGCTCGGATGCATGAGACAAACACTTATGCAATGCAATGCACATGATGACATGGCAAGAATGCAACACGCAAGCAAATGACATGGCAATGACGGCGAATAACTAGGAGACACCTGGCGCATCGGATCTGGGGCGTTACAATGATCTCCCTAGGTACGCCATCTGCCGTCTCATGTTGTTTCTCGATCTCTGGAAGAGGAAATGATTTTATGTCTTTTCCCATTGAGTGCAACATGTCTCTGATATTTCTAAGCACCATCTGTTCGACTGTGTGCTTGCATTTGCAGTTTCTGCTATAGTCTTCTGACATTGACTTGAGGTGTTTGTTCCAGAGGCTACGGACGTCGCTGGGCTCGCAAAACACCAGGATTGTCACGAATAGCCTTCGTAGCGATGATGGCATTCGAAACAACTCTGCTTCTGTCATGCAATCATCCAATGTGTTGTCTGCCTCAACGAGCCCCCGTTTTTCTGCAGCTTCACGGAAGGTTGGCATTAGTTGTCCTTGACTGTTCTTAGGTCTTCATAGCTGGTGGCGCCTGTCACATGGTTTAGGAGAACTCGAAGATAGTATCGTTCTCCTTCAGCCGGGTGTGCTGAGACAATTCTGCCAACCTGGAACAGAGCGGCCCGTTTTCTCTCTTGCCAAAACTTCCCGCGTGTTTGCCAAGTATAATATTCCGAAAAGTCTCTGTATAGTATGCCTCATGCTTTCTCATGTAAGCTGTTTGCATGTAAGTACGCTGTCAACATTGATATTTCTGTGCCTTCACGGTCGGTAACATTCTTTATTTTTTCTTTGCCATGATATGAAACCATGTGCATATTTGGGAGATGCAGCTGTAGTTGCAAGACTGGCGGGTGCATTTTGCTTAGTTCGAAGCCATATATTCTCCATAGTGCTTCTGGTGGCGTCACCCAGCGTGCGTCTCGGTATTGTTGAATCTTGTCGATTTCGGCTTCGTTTGCTTTGTCAGTTACAGATATAGATGCTCGATCATGACCCTTGTAGATGTACTTGAACAGGTACTTAACGGCTTTAATGCTTGAGCATATCTCAACATTTATATGGCAGTTGAACATCCTTAATAGATAGGGGTTGTAAGGAACCACCCACCTGTTATCCAGTTTGTAATTTCGAACTGTTTCCGTCCGACCGTCATTGCGTCTCCTATATATTGGGTAGGAGTCCTTGCCTTGAATCGTAGTTTTGGTAAATGGCCTTGGATAACTGTTCTTGCATGACGGACGATTCTTTGTGCATGGACATAATTTATTCAATGCACCACAAGGACCATGCATCATATGTTTGATTACCATTTTGTAGAGCTCTGGGTACTTGTGCTTGTTAGGGAGCTCAGTGGAGATGATTCTGTCATACTGTTCTGGACATGTGTACTTATATTTTTCGGTCATGATCAACAAAAAGTGAGCATGTGGCAATCCCCTCTT
This sequence comes from Aegilops umbellulata, assembly GCA_032464435.1. Classification (NCBI taxonomy): domain Eukaryota; kingdom Viridiplantae; phylum Streptophyta; class Magnoliopsida; order Poales; family Poaceae; genus Aegilops; species Aegilops umbellulata. The sequence goes on along the minus strand of CP136059.1, from coordinate 93,037,576 downwards.
TTGGAACTCTAAAACATATGTATATGCCTTAACCTTTCCGAGAATGGCCTTATGAAATAGTTGCTTCTTCATTTCTTCTAGCTTCGCCCTGAAAACACGAACTACAATATCTGGGCGATCTTGTGGTGTTTGCCCAGATTGTAGTTCACGTCTGATCTCGTCCCAATTGGGGTTGCAAGTCATTGTGAGGAATATGTCTGGCTTTTCATATTTTCTAACCAAAGCCATAGCATCTAGATACCGGCGAAGTTTATCGCGTGGTCCTCCAATAAATGATGATGCAAGTACTCTTTGTTTTCCGACTGCGTTTACCTTTTCTTCTCCAGCTTGAATGTTGTCTAGAAGGCCTTGATATAGATCTGCCCTTATTTCCTTTTGATGATGCCAGATGTAATCTAGTCTAGAGCTTTCAATCTTGATGTATGTATCTACAGCAAACTGCTGGAAAAGTCGTCCGCCATGCAATATTGGGTTGAATATGTTTGGTCGTGTATGCAATTTATTGCAATAGTATTCTTTCATCGTTACCCACAGGCCATTGATTGAATCTGTACAAATATTTGAACATGAAAAGTCAGTTGCATATGTAGGAATGTTCGATATATGTAAATTGAATTTTGGATAGAACAATGTCTGAAAATTTACCTGGTTCATCATCATCATTGATATCATCAGCATCAATAGCTTCCTCTCGTGTATCCTTCTTTGGGATTTTCCTATGCCAACCTAGTTCAGCTCTTGGAAAGAACAAAGGGTACGACAATGGGTCATAACACCCATAATATGATCGAATGTGCTCTATTTCGTTGTTGTTCCCATGTAGTATTATACTCTTGTCATAAGTATCTCTTCTTTCATTTCCTTCAATCCACACTGCAGCTACCTCTGAATTGATTGGTGCATTGTAAGTTCTCTGTTCCAATCTTTGGTCAAGGTTCAGTATGAGTCTGTAGTCCTCAAGGTTCTGGGCTTGTGCCAAACTCCTAAACTGTTGAGAGTATGGGTTATCGCATAGAATGTCGGTTATTATTCGAATCACCTGCTTGTCTTGCTCGTACATTTCCTCGCGGCAACGGCGGTACCGATGCTCCAAGCTTGGATCATCATCGTAGAAGTATAGCTCCAGATGCTTTGGGTCTGAGTGACTGTTACCGAATGAGTGTATATTATGGTAGATTGACCATGTGCTCGAAATGTGTATATACCAGCTGTTCGTATGTCGGTTGTTCCTTTATCAAGGTTGCAGTATAAAGTAGTAAACGAGAAGTGTCCATTGAAAAATCTTATATTGTTCTGAAAATGTCTTGCATCAGAGTTGCTGCTTGTCCAAAGTCTACTGAGCTCAGGTGGTGTGTCTGGATTGGCTAGTCTTATCTTTCCTTTTCTGCAGCATAGCCCCTTAGTTTCATACTTGAATTTTATTGCATGGCAGAAGTTGCAATTTGGTACTGTTTTGAGCACATGTGTGTTCTTCGGTATGTTGCTATAGACGAAATCATACGGGTCGGAGTTATGAAATTCATCATCTTCTGTGATTTTGATTTCCACATCTCTTTCCCATTCTGGTTTGATTTGTAGAATCAAAAAATTAGTATGGGGTCAATATAATGATGCAAATATATTTAAATTGTATTGAGCATACCTTGACCCGAAAACATGTATTCGTACTCGTTTGTGTCTTCTTCAAATATGACTTTATTATTACCGTGATCCTCATTGTAAATTGATTGTGTTGGTGCATCTACCACTTTGATGATTGCATCTCTCTCACATATTACTTCATCATTACCTGCATAGTAATTTTTTATTGTTATACACACACATACACATAATTTTTGTATTGGATAATCATATATATGATATTGGTAATCTTACCATGATCATCATTATATAATGACTGTATTCATGCATTTACTTCTTTGATTGTTGGCAACATTGAAGAGGGAATGTCTTCCCACGAAGCTACATTAGATGTTTGTGTTGGGGCATCCGCTTCTTTGATGCTTGGAAACATTGATGAGGGGATGTCTGTCCAGAAAAGATGATTAATTGTACAGACATGTGAATATATATTTTGAATGACAGTCTATTGTATAAAATTTAGAGTATTACCATAAATCATGACTTCTGGTTGCTGTAGAGGTTCTGTGTCATCGTTGCCGGTTTCCGTCATGGAAGCGTCTTCAGAAGCAGTTTTCGGTCGTCTTGTCGTAATTCTTCGTTACGACGGTGTAGCAATGCTTGTCTTTGTCCTGGCGTCACGTGTCTTTTTTGTTTTACAGGAAAGTTAGAAGTACTAACTTCCGGTTCGGTTGCGATATATGCAGGGTTCTCCATCGCAATTGAGTCTTTGCTTGCTGTGTTGCGCTTCAACTCATTTATATTTTCTATTCTAGCTTTCTTTTGCGCTGGCTGCATATTTGCATATATCTGCCTTTGTTGGGCGCATATTTTTTCTTTCTTTTGTTGATAGGCTTCACGGCGCTTTTTGAGTTTTTCCTGTTTTTTTTCACCGGTCATCTGTGCATTGTGCTCTGCTATTTTTTCTTTCTGTTTTTGATAGGCTTCACGGCGTTTTTTGAGTTACTCCTGCCTCTTTTCATCGGTCATCTGTGCATAACGCTCTCTGTCTCTTTTTCTTCTTTGTTCCTTAGCATCCATTACCGGAGATTGTCAGAAATGCCTGCCTGCATGAGAGTTTTCAATTATAAGAAATTATTATTTATTTATTCTTCAAACAACACTGACATTACCAAGTGAAATGCAAACAAAGGAATTATATATTTCTTGTGGGGAAATCTTTGAGGCTGTTCAGACTGTATCGATATTGTTTGCACTCCCTTTTTCATAGCAGAAATAGAATGTCCTACAAGTTTGAATTGTTACTTTCAGTATCATTAACCAATGGTCTGTTGCACATGTTCTGATCAGGGTGTAGGGGGGCATACAGGTGAGTTGAGCAGCGCGCACAGATAGAGCAAACAACCCAGACTGAGAAAGGGGAGAATTTGGTAATGGCTATATCTGCTAGAAGTTCAAACTATATTTGTGTTAGTTTACTTCTCCTTTCTCATAGAAGAAAAAGACGGCCTAAAAGTAATCGTTTCTGCTATCTTCATCATAAGAGTCATTGACCTATGTGATATGTTCTGTCAAATTAACATACTGCTGCCAAGTATGGGCCTTTGGCTATATTTAATGAAAATGGGATGCAAATTTGTCATACATGGAAACAGATAAGAAAAGACCTGATGTAAACCTGACTTGCCAAACAGCTTACTTGAATTGAAGGTACCTCACAAGGCACGTGTGAAATGACTCTGGTTAATTGAACCAAAGAACGAGATTGTGTGAGAATCAGCGTGGACATATGGGTGTATTTGTAGCACCAACTGTACCTTGTCTCAAGTAGGTTTCGGACTCTTGTAGCTCTCTTAGTAGGATTTGGATTCTTTTTTATAAGCGTGTCCACTTTCCAGTCCCGTGTATACCTTTTTGGTGTTATTTTGATGCAGAGTCGGACAAGGTTAAGACCTGCCTTTTTTTTAAGAAACCTGCTTTTTTTTCAATCGTACAGGAAGGGAGTACTGAGCCGAAATACACAGCATAGTGCAGCGGCCCAAACGAACTCCTGGCCCAGCAGCTATGGGTGGCTCGTTGACCGCTCGTTGACCTGCTCTAGCATGGGACATGGCGAGGCGTGGGATAGTGGAAAACAAAAAACATGATTTTAACTCTTTGTGCACATACCTCAAGCGTAGAATCGGCCGACGAATTTCCGGTGAACCGTGGAGCATTGTGGGACACCAGCTTGTTTTTCGTCGAAGTCTGACGATGTGACATTGGACGGTCTTTTGTCGAAGTAGGCGGAGACGACATTGGACAAATTGTCTCGGTCAGCGTCTTGCTTTCCGACAAAGTCGGCAGAGTCGACAATGGGCATGGACAGCGTCTTGTTTTCCGGTGAAGTCGGTGGAGGCGACAATGCGGAATACCGGCGAAGGTGGACAGATTTTTTCGGATGACGTGTTGCTTTCCGGCGAAGTCGGCGGAGGAGATATTGGGTGGACTTGAGGCGGGTTTTTTTTTTGCGAACACGACTTGAGGCGAACTTGCGATGCAATTTTAGTGGAAAACATGGCTGATTGGCTGGAGATATTCGTGAAAGGACGGGCGTGGTCCTAAAGCTCGATCCCACCACCTATATATATTTATGGCAAACTAAAGGCCCACATGAATTTTTTGGCCCATATATGTATCTGTACGAACGAGGCCCAGCACCCAGCAATGGACTTAAAATTCAGCAATTGGATGAATTATATGCAAGGGGGCAATGTGGGACTATTTAAGAGTGTTGACCTTCATCTTTGAACATAACGTTGCCCATGTCAACTGGCAGCTTTGTCATGTATAGACCAGGTGGTCACGAGTTCGATTCTCCATAGCTGCTCCCTTTTTTTTCCTCCGCTTGGCTCATCAGGAAAGGTGGGCGTGATTTATTGGGCCACTGGCCACAGTAGATGGGCGTGTCTCAGAAATAGGAAAAAACCGGCCTAGGCACCCAGCGACGGACAAAAAATTTAGATCAAGGAGCGTTTAGTACCACCTCGTACGTGAGCAAAATAGAACGTACGGTCCAGCAAAAATTAACAGAAAAAAACTAATCGCGGGACGAAACCAAAAATATCACCTTGCTTTAATAGTAGGTATAGATATAGATATAGATAAAATATAGATATAGATAGGTTGGAATAGTAGTTTTTTAGGAAAAGAAAGAAAGAAATTATAATAAAGAAAAAAAGTGAGGTAAAGTCAGACTCACACCAGAGTTTTAGGTCAGCCCGCGAACGATTTCATTTGGTTTTCAATCTCACAGCCCGCGAATTGAACATATAAAGCCTCCTAGGTAGTCACGACGAAGCTAGCCACGTCGCCTTTAAATCGCTCGTGCCACCGCCTGTTATTTTCATGCCCCGCCGAGGGCATTTTCGTCATTTCGCACCCGGGCGTATAAAAGGGAGCCGCTCCTGAGGAGAAGACCTAGCCGCTGCTCCTCCCGCACTCGTGCCGCCCTCCTGCCTCGCCTCTCTCTCCCCCTCGACCCGCGACCTAGCCCCCGCGACCCTCGTCCCGCCGCCGCCGCCCTCCTGCCTCCAAGCCCTAAGCCCCTGCCGGATCCGCCCCTTCCCAATTCTTCGCGGCCAAGAAGCGGAGGCCCTCGTCGCAGCATGGGAGCCCTGGGGCCGCCAAGGGGTCCCTGGTCCCGTCCCCTCCCGCCGTGGCGGCGGTGGCGGGGTCGTCGTCGGCCCTGGCCGGCTCCCCCTCAGGCGCCCGGAGCGAGCTGCGCGCGGAGCCCCACGGCCTCTGCCTCGAGGCGGACGACGCGGGACGCGAGTGCGATGGAGGTGATCTTGCGCACCTCCATCGTCCACCAGCTGCTCGAGATGGAGTCCGTGGCCGGCGAGAAGACCAGCGGCGTGGCGGACAGGCCCGTCGTAAGCCATGTATGAGTAGGGTGTTGACCGCTCGTCCTCTGTCCCGAGTTTAGGTTGCCCGTATGAGAAAAGAGAGAAGAGGATTAATCTTCCTCTGCCAGGTAAATCTTGTCATCCTTCCTATCAGAGTTCTCTGATAATCTTATTTTGATTTCTTGATTTATATTTTTTGTAAACACATAATGTGCAGATCTGAGAAAAAAGAGAAAAGGATGAATCTTGAGGAAGAGCTTGGTGAAGAACAAGGTGATCTCCTAACACAGTGACATTCTCTGCCTCTCTCTCTCTCTCTGTCTGTCTTCAGGTCTTACATATGTTTTCTTCTTTAAACAATGTTCATTTAACTTCTGGATTGGTGCAGGTTCGAGGATGTAAATCTATCTGATATGTTGTTGATGGGGATTAAGATTATTGTATTGACATATCTGAATGTATTCTACTGACATATCTGAGAATATTAATGATCTACCAGCAACTAGGTAGATGTACTCACCTCAAACTATTATTTTTGTGTGCTTCTCATTTAATTGCATGTTAATTTACTCATAAACCTCTTGCTGCAGCTACAGGTTTCTTTGTAAAAACTATTGATTATTCTGAAATCTTATTATTAGGTGTTAAGCTTCAGGCTGGGTGCATGTTTCTTTTTGTCGGAAACAAAACAGGTAATGCTACAGCCTTAGAAACGTATTGTCCATCCAAATGTCTGGAATTGGTGTGCATATGTTGCTTCTGTTTGCACACATTGTTAGTTTTTTGTCTCTTTGATATGAATTACAGACAGAGAATTTTTTCATGGTCTGAAATATTAGCGACGCTTACTATTTAGGATGTCCAGATGCCAGCATGTCTTCCCTCCTTTGTTTTAGAGATGAGCTTGGCTTCTTTATAAATTACTTGGGTTTTTCATTTCTCTCAGTGTCCGCTTCCTTCGTTGGTTGTCCCTTGTTTGTACACTATTGTAGTTAAGAGACGCCACCCAATTTGCTAATATAATTCTTTAGTTCTCTCTCACAGCGATTCCTACAAAATTATCATGCACACAGTTCCCAGTTTAAGTAGAATATGCTTCTGTTTGCACACATTGTTAGTTTTTTGTCTCTTTGATATGAATTACAGACAGAGAATTTTTTCATGGTCTGAAATATTAGCGATGCTTACTATTTAGGATGTCCAGATGCCAGCATGTCTTCCCTCCTTTGTTTTAGAGATGAGCTTGGCTTCTTTATAGATTACTTGGGTTTTTCATTTCTCTCAGTGTCTGCTTCCTTCGTTGGTTGTCCCTTGTTTGTACACTATTGTAGTTAAGAGACGCCACCCAATTTGCTAATATAATTCTTCAGTTCTCTCTCACAACGATTTCTACAAAATTATCATGCACACAGTTCCCAGTTTAAGTAGAATATAACCACCTGGTTATTCAAATGCAGATTCTTTTATAACTGAGGTTATATTTAACTGCATGCACTTACTTTAGCTTAGGGGGCAGGGGTTCATCTGTCCGGGAGCACATCATTGGAGAAAAATGACATGATCAAAAGGAAATAGATTTCAGGTACATACTCTGTACTGTCTGAAACATATGAGCAAGGTTGTCGCAGTGATGTTCTATATCACAATCTTTTCAAGAAACCGGATTCATAGTTTTCCCATGTAATGTGACTACATGTTCTACTTTCTTATTGCAAACATGCTAATATCTTTGTTCTTATATTATTAAAAAATTGCTCAATTCTTTTCGTTGAATATAGACCCAACTCTTCCTTCAGGGACATGTATAATTAGTACTGCTTTGCGTCTGACATTTTTTGTACAGATGGCTAGGAGGTTTGACACAAATCCATATAATTCTGCTTCTCTTCTCTATGCCTGAAGCATGCTCTCCTTTTGTTACAGTGCAGGCTCGTGCACCTGTTTTCCTTTTCCCCTTTGATGGGGTCGTTCAGTTGAGGTGAAGCAAGCAAGCACCTCCCCGTGCCTTGCATGTAAGAAATCACCTCCTTATGTTGCTTTGCCTGACTGTTTTTCTTTTAAACCTTTCTTCTGTATTTGCACTATTGGATGACCATTATATATCTACCAAAAAGGGAAACACAAATATACTTAGACATGTAATACTTCAAGTTTCACCTAATATGCACATGTGGTTTCAGTTTTCCAAAATATATACCATTGAGAAACTAACTGGATGCAGTGCGGATTCTAGGATATTAACATTTGCAGCCATATCTTGGTTTCGGTGGTAAAGATTTTTGCCAATCCCACAGATAATTGAATTCGAGAGCAAATAAATTAAGTTTAAACTGTTTCCTTTGACGAAATTCTAATGCTTTTTCAAAAAACTATGATGAACTTAAAATCCATAATATGAAGTTGTGCCTGCTACAGCAGTACAGTTGATGCTTAGGGACTAATTCCTTATATTTCCTGATGTATTGGTTGAGACCAAGGAGAGAGCGAGCCATTGCAGAGGAGAGGGGATACGAGGGTGGGCAGAGGTCAGGCATTGCTAACAGATTTGCGGCGGAGTGGGAAGCCGGCGCCTCACCACTGGCTCCTGTTTGGCATCGGCGAAGAGAAAGCTGCCGAGGATGTGTTGCTTTATGCACGGCTGTCGAAGTACATCCTTTCTATGATGTGTATGGTTTCTCTATTTTCCTCCTATTGCTCTGTTCCCAATTTTACAAACTGCTAAGTTGGTGGTTGATTTCGTTTCTTTCAGATTTTTTGGTGGCTTTCTCCATTAGAATGTTTATCGTCAACGACCATATCAACCTGTCTGGTGTTCGCACATGTCATTTTAGTTGAGGTGTGTGCAAGATCATCCCTCTCTAAACTATAAATTTTCTGTATATTTTGGTAGATTTGATTTATCGACGGCGAAGGCAGGCTGACTGTACTACAAGGTGGGGTGCCATTGTTATTTTGGTTTTGGCTCATGAAGTTCAAATCACTTTTCCTATGAAAGAAAATCAATCTGTGTATGCATGATACTTGTTAATACTTTAACTGCAGTTTAGGATACAAATGTGATCACATTAATCATTTGTTAAACAGGTTACTGCCATTCCGCCTCTTCCTCGTGATGGTATAGGAGTACACACTAATTCGATAAATAAGAGGCGAAGTTGCCAACGCCTGAGATAGTGGTTCCTACCTCTGGCCTTCGCACCTTTAGTTCCGCAAGTAGTTCAGCAACTCAAATGGTAAGAACTTCAGGGTTCTTTTTTCTATTTCTTTCTTTTCTCTTGGGACTGTATATTCTCTGTTTGTATATATTTCCTTTGATTGAAATAAAGGACTCTATGGCTTTTGCTCCACATAAGGTAGTCAAAATAAAGTAGTCCCCCTGATCCATATTAGTTCCGCAAGTATATGTGGTAGTTTCTCATGCTTTTCTACAAAGTGATAGGTTAATAATGTCATCAACAATTTTTTCCTTAACTGATCAATATCTTAGAAGTTGTCACTCATTAGTTTTCTTTTCCTTATTTAGTAATGAATTGTTGTGATGCATTTTTTACTTCAATCCTTGCTACTTCTAAAGCAACCTTCTTGTGAAGATCATTTTGTATAGATGTATAACGGCATGCCTGTGATTGCTCTGTAAAAACCCGGCCTAGGATATATGAATACTTCCATATAAACATATGCCTCTTCTATTTTGTAGCTTCTCATTGTAAGGAACGATATATATCATATTTCATTATGTTATTTCAGTAAATAAATTTCCTTTCTGATTCTTTTTTGTTAAGTATCCAAGTAAGAGTCTGATTAGTGGCGGTGATTTCAGAGCTCGAGGCAGAGATGGCGGAGCTCAGGCGAGCTCGAGGCAGAGATGGCGGAGCTCAGGCGAGCTCGAGACTATGGATCCAGGGCTTGAGTGCTCACGGGATGGAGGCAGGGGAGGACGCCCTACGGGAAGTGATTTATGAGCTCCTTGATCTGGTTTTTTATAACTGATGACATCTTACATTGTTGTCTTTTACCGATTAACTGGTTAACTCTTTTCCTAAATGGTCTTAGATTTCTGCTTTCTATTTGCGCCAGTTTCTTTTTACAAGAGATGAGATCTTACACAATATATTTTTGCCTTGGTTGATCTAATTAAAATTTTCCTTCAGCACGTGCATATGATGTGAATATAAAGCTATTTGGAAGAACATATCCATGGGCGAAAAAATATTATCATGTATTTTGTCTGTCATTTTGCTTGTGTTGATGTAGTTTATTGAGCTTTTTCACACGTCATGATATTATGCCTTAATTTCTACTAGGTTGCTTTTACATTTAAAATTCATTGTACAAACATTATTTACCTAATTTATGGAAACAATAAATTTGTAGCTTAGGTCAACTAGGAGATGATGTAAACCAAGTCACTCACCAGTTTAAGATGGTATGTTCTGAACTTTCATTGCTTTATGAATGGACAAAAGATGTTAGATATGCATGCTACTACAGTTTAGCCATTTTTCAGTTTTCTACATGAGCCACAGTGCCGAAGCCTTTGGACAGGCACTTTATGGTAGAATGTGTCAAACATAGGTCTGTTTGCTAGAATATGTGTTGTGCCGATGCTGCAACTAGCATACGCAAAATCACTTTGCTATATATTTTTCATAATGCTACATTCCATCAATTAAATGACTTCTTATTGTTTTGAATCTACTTACATAGGTGTTTACAGATTTACTTTGTTCCAGCGCCTACTTTGGATCATAGGAAACTAAAAAAGAGAGGGCGCCGCCACCACCGTCATCAGGCTGGTCCACATCCACGCGCTGCTCGGCGTCACCAGGTCACCGGCACAACCCCTTACGCCTAGGTCGTTCAACATTTTCTTCTGCTTTTGGTGCGTCACATTTAGAGTCTTTCTTTCTCATTTTACCGTGTTTGCATGGTAAGATGTTTGGTCGGATTTGCAAGTTTGTAGCCTTGGCTCCAAAGCTTCAAGCTCTTATAGAAATTAGAACTGAGGGCCTTTTAAAATGAGTCCTGCATAATAGTGTTGTTCAGTGAGATGCAGAATTTTTGTTCGTCTGATCGGCTATCCTTGATGCTGATTAAAGTACTGATTTCATCATCATATGACTACAATAAAGAAGTTGTGTGTATAAATATTACTAACTGCTGATACTTTTGCATCAGTGGTTTCAATTCGGTTGGCCCTCTTTAAGATTTCTTGGGAATGTGAGACTTACAAATTTTAACCCTGTGCAATGAGCTTCTCGGGTGTTGTAACGCCCTCGATGCGGCTATATCTCCCACGTGTCGAAGCACGACTTAGAGGCATAACCGCATTGAAAGCAATGTCGCAAGTGAGGTAATCTTCACACAACCCATGTAATACATAAGGGAAAGAGATACATAGTTGGCTTACAATCGCCACTTCACACAATACATGAGTAAAGCATTACATCATACAGATACAATCAAGGTCCGACTACGGAACCAAAATAAAAGAAGACTACCCCAAATGCTACACAGATCCCCGATCGTCCCGACTGGGCTCCACTACTGATCAACTGAAACGAAACAACACAACGAACAAGATCTTCATCGAGCTTCTCCTTGAGCTCGGGTGCGTCACCTGCATGGTTTCATCGGCACCTGCAAACTGGTTTTTGGAAGTATCTGTGAGCCACGGGGACTCAGCAATCTCACACCCGCGAGATCAAGACTATTTAAGCTTAAAGGTAGGACAGGGTAGTGAGGTGGAGCTGCAGCAAGCGACTAGCATATATAGTGGCTACCATACGCAAATGAGAGCGAGAAGAGAAGGCAAAAGCACGGTCGATGAACTATGATCAAGAAGTGATCCTAGAACAACCTACGTCAAGCATAACTCCAACACCGTGTTCACTTCCCGGACTCCGCCGAGAAGAGACCATCACGGTTACACACGCGGTTGATGTATTTTAATTAAGATCAACTTCGGGTTTTCTACAACCGGACATTAACAAATTCCCATCTGCCACATAACCGCGGGCACGGCTTTTGAAAGTTCAAACCCTGCAGGGGTGTCCCAACTTAGCCCATTATAAGCTCTCGCGATCAACGAAGGATATTCCTTCTCCCCGGGAAGACCCGATCAGTCTCGGAATCCCGGCTACAAGACATTTCGACAATAATAAAACAAGACCAGCAAAGCCGCCCGATGCGCCGACAAATCCCGATAGGAGCTGCACATATCTCGTTCTCAGGGCACACCGGATGAGCCAGACTTCGGGTTGGCATAGACCCTGATTGCCCTGGGGGCGCCGGACATCGCTCGGTTTGGACCAGCACTCGAAGGAGAACTGGCCCGGGGGGCTAAAATAAAGATGACCCTCGGGCTCCGGAAACCCAAGGGAAATAAAAGGGCATAGGTGAGGCAAATGGTAAAACCAATGTTGGGCCTTGCTGGAGGAGTCTTATTCAAAGCGAACTGTCAAGGGGGTCACATAAATCACCCGACCGCGTTAGGGACGCAAAAATCCGGGAACATAATACCGATATGACGGAAACTAGGGCGGCAAGAGTGGAACAAAACACCAGGCATAAGGCCGAGCCTTCCACCCTTTACCAAGTATATAGATGCATTAATTAAATAAGATATATTGTGATATCCCAACAAGTAAAACATGTTCCAATCAAGGAACAACATCTCCATGTTCCAACAAGGAACAAACTTCATCTTCACCTGCAACTAACAACGCTATAAGAGGGGCTGAGCAAAGCGGTAACATAGCCAAACAATGGTTTGCTAGGACAAGGTGGGTTAGAGGCTTGGTTTAACAATATGGGAGGCATGATAAGCAAGTGGTAGGTATCGCAGCATAGGCATAGCAAAAGAGCGAGCAACTAGCAAGCAAAGATAGAAGTGATTTCGAGGGTATGGTCATCTTGCCTGAAATCCCGCAAGGAAGAAGAACGAGTCCATGAAGAAGACAAACGGACGCAGTCGAATGAATCCTCACAACTCCGGAACGAAACCGAAGCTAATGAGAGAAGCAACCCGGAAACAAACAAACAACATAGTAAAACAACCATCACATAAACATGGCATGATGCACAACCAAGTATGATGCATGTCCGGTTTAAATAAGCATGGCATGGCAAAGTGCAACAAGCAATACTACAAGTTAAGTGGAGCTCAATATGCAACGGGTTGCATATTGACGAAACACCACATGACTCATTTAGTTCTCTCTTGGTTATGTACCCCACAATATTAAATGTTGTTAAACATGGCAAGAGGTGAAGCGTAATAAACTATCTATTTAGGCAAGTTTAAATGAGGCCGGAACAACAAACAACAAATCCGGAAAATCCTCATGAGCATATTTTAGATTTGGTACTGTTCTGCCCTAAAACATATTTTAATTTAATTAAACAGTAAAACAAAGTGCACCATGTTAAACTAGGCATTTTTCCACCCCATTTACATATAAAGAACATTTAAAACCGAGCTACGGTTATTTAGTTATGAAATAAAACATTTTAGCATGACATTGGAGCAAATTAATGCAAACAACAGTTTTAATCATTTTAAACATAGATGAAAGTGGCATATTATGAAACTAGACAGAAATCTAAGCATTTTACATGTTTAAAACATTTTAATCCGATGCACGGTGGTGGAGTTATTGAATGCATGATCTAGAGGGACTTTTCTGAAAACTGCAGTCTCCTGGAAATTAGATAAAATCGTAGATCTGAAAAAAAACAGGAACTGGGCCACATCTCGGGCGAACTGGGCTGAACAGAGAGGAGGGGCTGTGGGGAGCTCACCCATGGGCCAAGCCCAGGCGGTGGAGCAGGCTGCAGAAGGCGGCTGGGCCTTGACCAACAGGCGAAGGGGAGGTGGCCCAGGCGCGGGTCAACGCACGAAGTGCGCTCGTTCTCTGCTCGACGAGGACGAGGCCGAAACAGGGCGAAGCAGGGAGGCAGCGACGCAGCTTGGAACTCCGGCGACGACGAGGCAGATGCGGACGAGGCAAGGGACTAGGCGCGGGGTGGCTGACGACGGGGAAGCGGTCTTGGCGCGGCAGAAGGAGGCCGAGCGCGGTTCGCCTGGGAGCAGAGGAGCGCGGGTGGAGGCCATGGTCTCCCAGCGACCTAGGAAGAAGCGGGGCGTGGATGTCTCGACTCTTCTTGGACGAAGCAGAGGGGGACGACGGGGCTTGAGCGCCTGATGCGGCGGTGGCAGATCCGGGCGCGCGGAGCATCGATCCATCCATGCCCGGCACGAAACGACGACGACGGAGCTTGATGAAGCGGCCATGGTGGTCTCCTGTGAGCGAAAACAGAGAGAGGGAGGGGGAGATCGGGCGCTGGTGGCGGCGACGGGGCGACCATGGATGCTCCTGCGGGCTCCTGAAGAAGACAGGGAGCAGGTGAGAGAGGGAAACAGAGGGAGCGGGGGAAGAAGGGAAGGGCAGATAAAGGAGGGCGGCAACGCTGCTCACCGGCGAAGTCCGGCAGCGACGGCGAGGCCTTGAGATGGAGCGGAGGCGAGGTCTTGGCGCGATTGGGTCAAAACGAGGCGGATCGGGCGCGTCTCGTCCTCCTGCTCGAAGCAGAGGAGGAGGCGGTGGTTGACGAGGCCGGCTGCGAGGGGATTTGGGCAGGTGGATGGCTACAGCGATCTGGTTGGGTGGAGATGGATCGGAGGGATCCCGAGGTGGAAGAGGACTGGCGGCGCAGCTCGGGATTGGGGGATGGATAGGACAGGATGCCTAAAAACTAGGGTTGCCTGCTATATATAGCATTGGATTTGGTTAGGGACTAATCGTACCCTCCGATTAAAATCGAACGGTCAAGATAAATAGGTTAGATGGCCCGAATAAGAAAACGGAGATGTTTTAGAGATTATTGGGGATGATCCGGACTCATCGGTAACGACAGACCGGTTCGGGTTCGGGTAAGTTTCGGACACGCACACGAGGGGTCTGCGAGCTGGCAAGAGAGGTTAGATGGTCATGGTCAAGAGGGAAGCGAAAAAACTCAATTGGTCTGGAACGGTGAACGAAAACAAGGGGGGACGCGACAACTACGAAGGGATGCAAATTTTAAAAACGATGACGGCAACGAGTGCCGAAGCAATGCAAATGATGACATGATGAATGCAACAAACAAACGAAACACACAGCAACAACGAAAAACATGGAAGCTGCCTGGAGCGTCGGTCTCGGGGCGTTACAACACTCCACCACTACGAGAGGATCTCGTCCCGAGATCTAGCATGGCACCGGAGAAAAGCGGAAGAGGAAGAGGTAAAACAAAGTTGCTTCTTTGACAAACGAGTGAAACCACGAACCTTGAGAGGTCGCAAAGCTTGAAGAAATGACACGACGGAGATGAACAAAATTTAAAACACTCCGTTCAGCAAGAGGAACAAGGAACATTGCGAGAACCTTGTAGGTTGAAGGACACGAAAAAAAGAGCTTAACGGACCAAAAGAATATGAAAGCACACCGGTAGAAAAAAAACAAGGAACAAGAATGACATAATTTGGACAGCACTCCGGTAGAAAAGAGAAGGAAAACTTGATAATATGATACGATATTGAAGAGATGATACAACACTCCGGTTGGAAATGGAGGAATAGAATTTGAACTTGGCAAAATGAAAGCACTTGGATGAGACTCCGGTTAAAAGAGGAATGATAGTCACAACACTTCGGTTAATGGATAACCAAGGAAAAGGAACATGATCTTGGCAAAACGAGACTATTGGACGAAGGGAGCAACTTCACAATGCCTCCGGGACAGATGAATAGAAGATAGATCATCAGAATAAGAGAACGGAGAAGGAAATGATAACTCTCACAAATAAAATTGAAAGAGAAAGCTTACGAAGAAACGGTTGAACGGAGTTGTTGGATTATCAACAACGAAAGCTTAAACTTGATGTGGACTTATGGAAGACATCCCAAAATTATGAGGTGAGCTTCTGCCACCAACGAAAACAAATGATTGGATTGATATCAACAAGGAGACGAGAAACTTATTTCACCGGGAGGACAAATGAAGAACTTGGGTCATTTATAAGCACCATAAAAAGCAACAATCCTTAGGGAAAGCTTTAGGTGAAATATGACACAAGATAACTCCAACGAAAAGATTGATGGATCTAAAATATCTCACTCTTGACAACATGTGAATCATGAAGCATGAATGAAACTGTCAAAATGACATAACACCACCTCAAATGACAAGGTAGAACGAATTGCACTTTGGAATGCAGGTAGAAGAATACTTGAACTCCTCAAAAGAAGGCATGTGTTGAACACCATGTTTATTTTAGAGTATAGCTTGGCGGATCTTAACTCCGAGAGAAATCTTGAAGAACAATTGAAGAATGGAAAGAATCCTTGATGAGCCACCATGTTGAGCCTCCATGAAGAACTCCGGTAATAAAAGAATGATCACAAAGAAATGTAGGATGAAAAGAATAAGATTGAAGCCTTGCAATGATTATATGGAGCTTTGAAATGATATAACCGAGAAAACTTGGAACTCCGGAACGAAAGATGAACAAATGAAATCAAGAATTTTGATGAACCTCCGGAATAAGGGATTGAATTTACTCGATGAAACAAGAATAAGAATTACATTATGCTTATCCTTCACCAATTAAATTGATGACAAGCAATGGGTTTGGCATACTACTTATTCTCGTAGAAAGGATTAAGAGAGATATGGCGCAAATTTGGGAAGGTCTTCAACGAACCACCGATAGGATTGAAACAACGAATAAATCTATATGATAACGAAGGAAGAAGGATCTTGAACGAACCACCGTAAGAATTGAAAATGAACGAAGATACTTGAGAGAATTTAGATACAAGTGAACGCAGAGGTCCCGAGCTGATTAGGGAATACTTGAATGATGCACCGGTAAGATTTGGAGAACGAGAGCTGAAAGCTTGAATGAATAATTCTGAGATGATGGGCTTCGAAGAATGAAACTGAAAAGACTCCTGAAATGCTCCGGATGGGTGAAAAGAATTCTCACAATCGAAAACAATTATGAGAGGATGGCATCAAGCTAGAACCATGAATCTTGAAGAGAATGGAGCAAGATTTAAGAGAAACTCTTCTTCAGTCTTCAAATGTTGAGAACGATGATGAGAACCACCACCATGAATTGTTGAGGCACTCCGGAATGTAAATTGGAAAGGTTGAACCAACGATGAAAAGAATTTGAAAGATCGAGGAGAAAGACATATGACTGATGATAACCCATTCTTACGTCAAACTTCAAAAAGAATTTGGGAATAGCTCCGGGAAAATTAGAAGAGTCAGGTAAGATCCTGGGAAAAGACCTGTGGGTTAGGGCCCACTCAAAAGAAACACTGGTGAACGATTTAAAAGAGAGATTGCACCGGTTGATTTAAATGACTTGAATGAGATAGCATCCTCAAAAGAAATTGAGTGAGTTGAGAATGGAAACTTGAATCTTCTGAGATATCTTCATCGCTCCGGAACAAATGAATAGGGAGAGGTGAATGATTAAGAGGTGCACCGGTACGAGAAAACATTAGAAACGAGGAAAAGATATGATCGATAAAGCTTGAATTGAATCCACCGGAGAAGAAAAGAGAACAGAGAATGATGAACTTGAAGCTCCTGACCATCTTCATGATAATCACCGGATAAGAACATTGAAGGAAAGAATGAAGAAACTTCCATCAATAAAAAGGATACTTGATTGAGAAATCCGAGTCCTTGAAGAAATAAGGGTGGGAGGGCGGGAAAACAAAGGCCACATGGGTCGGATGAAATGAACACCATTGAGAAAACCAAGAATTGGTCTTGCACAAATTGAAAGGATCGGGTTAACTTGAAGAGAAGCACGCCGGTTGGAAAGGATTGAAAAGACAACCTTGATGAACAAGAAGGATTAGTATTCACATAGAAATATGAGAACACCGTTTAGGGATGGTATGGATCAACACTTGACATCGAAGCAACTCGAATACCACAAATAAAACAAAAACAAAGGATTGGCTTGCAGAATAAGCCGGAACAAATACATATGATAGAGATTTACCCAATCCCATATCATGCATCTGTCGGAAAGATATTCTAGGAGCTACTTGAATTCCCACCTATAAACTCCCAAAACTTTCTGGTTATGCAATCAGGTGTTGGGGATACAGGGGACAGAAAATATATCACCCAAACTAACAATACCTAGATCCAGCTGTATCCATCCTTCAACACATAACCAAGAAACCTTCGGAAATCGTGTACCTCAACCTTCGAAAAGCATCCGTTATACTAGTTATGGCAATACTCCCGCACTCGCCTCAGTACTGGGCTATCAGGGTTATCTCACCAACAACTGTACAAAAGAGATTTTCGATGTCGGCGTACTAAACTCAGGTATTCCAGAACTGCAACGATAAAATTATGACGATAACACCTCGGAGCTCAACTCCCGGGACACCTCCACTAAACCCCTGCTGACAGGAGGCACCAAGACAATGTTGTTATCACAAAACCATCGGAACGATTCTAAGATACCCGCGTGATCCTAAATTTTTTTTAGTGAAATTTGAGAAGAGAAGAGTCAAAACTCTATGTCAGGATGCCTTACCAGAGCGATGAGGAGACTGGGAAGTAAAAAGAATTCCTAAACTCTCCGATACATAATTTCTAAATGACTCAAAACATTTTTCTAGACACAACTCGGCCGCTAAAAACGATCAAGCAGAGGCGGCCCCTAAGTCGGGGAAGGCTCTGATTACCAACTTGTAACGCCCTCGATGCGGCTATATCTCCCACGTGTCGAAGCACGACTTAGAGGCATAACCGCATTGAAAGCAATGTCGCAAGTGAGGTAATCTTCACACAACCCATGTAATACATAAGGGAAAGAGATACATAGTTGGCTTACAATCGCCACTTCACACAATACATGAGTAAAGCATTACATCATACAGATACAATCAAGGTCCGACTACGGAACCAAAATAAAAGAAGACTACCCCAAATGCTACACAGATCCCCGATCGTCCCGACTGGGCTCCACTACTGATCAACTGAAACGAAACAACACAACGAACAAGATCTTCATCGAGCTTCTCCTTGAGCTCGGGTGCGTCACCTGCATGGTTTCATCGGCACCTGCAAACTGGTTTTTGGAAGTATCTGTGAGCCACGGGGACTCAGCAATCTCACACCCGCGAGATCAAGACTATTTAAGCTTAAAGGTAGGACAGGGTAGTGAGGTGGAGCTGCAGCAAGCGACTAGCATATATAGTGGCTACCATACGCAAATGAGAGCGAGAAGAGAAGGCAAAAGCACGGTCGATGAACTATGATCAAGAAGTGATCCTAGAACAACCTACGTCAAGCATAACTCCAACACCGTGTTCACTTCCCGGACTCCGCCGAGAAGAGACCATCACGGTTACACACGCGGTTGATGTATTTTAATTAAGATCAACTTCGGGTTTTCTACAACCGGACATTAACAAATTCCCATCTGCCACATAACCGCGGGCACGGCTTTTGAAAGTTCAAACCCTGCAGGGGTGTCCCAACTTAGCCCATTATAAGCTCTCGCGATCAACGAAGGATATTCCTTCTCCCCGGGAAGACCCGATCAGTCTCGGAATCCCGGCTACAAGACATTTCGACAATAATAAAACAAGACCAGCAAAGCCGCCCGATGCGCCGACAAATCCCGATAGGAGCTGCACATATCTCGTTCTCAGGGCACACCGGATGAGCCAGACTTCGGGTTGGCATAGACCCTGATTGCCCTGGGGGCGCCGGACATCGCTCGGTTTGGACCAGCACTCGAAGGAGAACTGGCCCGGGGGGCTAAAATAAAGATGACCCTCGGGCTCCGGAAACCCAAGGGAAATAAAAGGGCATAGGTGAGGCAAATGGTAAAACCAATGTTGGGCCTTGCTGGAGGAGTCTTATTCAAAGCGAACTGTCAAGGGGGTCACATAAATCACCCGACCGCGTTAGGGACGCAAAAATCCGGGAACATAATACCGATATGACGGAAACTAGGGCGGCAAGAGTGGAACAAAACACCAGGCATAAGGCCGAGCCTTCCACCCTTTACCAAGTATATAGATGCATTAATTAAATAAGATATATTGTGATATCCCAACAAGTAAAACATGTTCCAATCAAGGAACAACATCTCCATGTTCCAACAAGGAACAAACTTCATCTTCACCTGCAACTAACAACGCTATAAGAGGGGCTGAGCAAAGCGGTAACATAGCCAAACAATGGTTTGCTAGGACAAGGTGGGTTAGAGGCTTGGTTTAACAATATGGGAGGCATGATAAGCAAGTGGTAGGTATCGCAGCATAGGCATAGCAAAAGAGCGAGCAACTAGCAAGCAAAGATAGAAGTGATTTCGAGGGTATGGTCATCTTGCCTGAAATCCCGCAAGGAAGAAGAACGAGTCCATGAAGAAGACAAACGGACGCAGTCGAATGAATCCTCACAACTCCGGAACGAAACCGAAGCTAATGAGAGAAGCAACCCGGAAACAAACAAACAACATAGTAAAACAACCATCACATAAACATGGCATGATGCACAACCAAGTATGATGCATGTCCGGTTTAAATAAGCATGGCATGGCAAAGTGCAACAAGCAATACTACAAGTTAAGTGGAGCTCAATATGCAACGGGTTGCATATTGACGAAACACCACATGACTCATTTAGTTCTCTCTTGGTTATGTACCCCACAATATTAAATGTTGTTAAACATGGCAAGAGGTGAAGCGTAATAAACTATCTATTTAGGCAAGTTTAAATGAGGCCGGAACAACAAACAACAAATCCGGAAAATCCTCATGAGCATATTTTAGATTTGGTACTGTTCTGCCCTAAAACATATTTTAATTTAATTAAACAGTAAAACAAAGTGCACCATGTTAAACTAGGCATTTTTCCACCCCATTTACATATAAAGAACATTTAAAACCGAGCTACGGTTATTTAGTTATGAAATAAAACATTTTAGCATGACATTGGAGCAAATTAATGCAAACAACAGTTTTAACCATTTTAAACATAGATGAAAGTGGCATATTATGAAACTAGACAGAAATCTAAGCATTTTACATGTTTAAAACATTTTAATCCGATGCACGGTGGTGGAGTTATTGAATGCATGATCTAGAGGGACTTTTCTGAAAACTGCAGTCTCCTGGAAATTAGATAAAATCGTAGATCTGAAAAAAAACAGGAACTGGGCCACATCTCGGGCGGACTGGGCTGAACAGAGAGGAGGGGCTGTGGGGAGCTCACCCATGGGCCAAGCCCAGGCGGTGGAGCAGGCTGCAGAAGGCGGCTGGGCCTTGACCAACAGGCGAAGGGGAGGTGGCCCAGGCGCGGGTCAACGCACGAAGTGCGCTCGTTCTCTGCTCGACGAGGACGAGGCCGAAACAGGGCGAAGCAGGGAGGCAGCGACGCAGCTTGGAACTCCGGCGACGACGAGGCAGATGCGGACGAGGCAAGGGACTAGGCGCGGGGTGGCTCGAGGTGGCTGACGACGGGGAAGCGGTCTTGGCGCGGCAGAAGGAGGCCGAGCGCGGTTCGCCTGGGAGCAGAGGAGCGCGGGTGGATGCCATGGTCTCCCAGCGACCTAGGAAGAAGCGGGGCGTGGATGTCTCGACTCTTCTTGGACGAAGCAGAGGGGGACGACGGGGCTTGAGCGCCTGATGCGGCGGTGGCAGATCCGGGCGCGCGGAACATCGATCCATCCATGCCCGGCACGAAACGACGACGACGGAGCTTGATGAAGCGGCCATGGTGGTCTCCTGTGAGTGAAAACAGAGAGAGGGAGGGGGAGATCGGGCGCTGGTGGCGGCGACGGGGTGACCATGGATGCTCTTGCGGGCTCCTGAAGAAGACAGGGAGCAGGTGAGAGAGGGAAACAGAGGGAACGGGGGAAGAAGGGAAGGGCAGAGAAAGGAGGGCGGCAACGCTGCTCACCGGCGAAGTCCGGCAGCGACGGCGAGGCCTTGAGGTGGAGCGGAGGCGAGGTCTTGGCGCGATTGGGTCAAAACGAGGCGGATCGGGCGCGTCTCGTCCTCCTGCTCGAAGCAGAGGAGGAGGCGGTGGTTGACGAGGCCGGCTGCGAGGGGATTTGGGCACGTGGATGGCTGCAGCGATCTGGTTGGGTGGAGATGGATCGGAGGGATCCCGAGGTGGAAGAGGACTGGCGGCGCAGCTCGGGATTGGGGGATGGATGGGACAGGATGCCTAAAAACTAGGGTTGCCTGCTATATATAGCATTGGATTTGGTTAGGGACTAATCGTACCCTCCGATTAAAATCGAACGATCAAGATAAATAGGTTAGATGGCCCGAATAAGAAAACGGAGATGTTTTAGAGATTATTGGGGATGATCCGGACTCATCGGTAACAACAGACCGGTTCGGGTTCGGGTAAGTTTCGGACACGCACACGAGGGGTCTGCGAGCTGGCAAGAGAGGTTAGATGGTCATGGTCAAGAGGGAAGCGAAAAACTCAATTGGTCTGGAACGGTGAACGAAAACAAGGGGGGACGCGACAACTACGAAGGGATGCAAATTTTAAAAACGATGACGGGAACGAGTGCCGAAGCAATGGAAATGATGACATGATGAATGCAACAAACAAACGAAACACACGGCAACAACGAAAAACATGGAAGCTGCCTGGAGCGTCGGTCTCGGGGCGTTACAGGTGTGGATTTGTGTCTAATTAATTAACGATTCTGTTAATACTGATATGTCTTTGAAAATTATATGTGTATTGCATCGCTTGTACTTATAATAAGTGGAAATTTTTCTCATATGTTTCAATATGTGCCCGAATAATATTAATATACACTCTTTCAATACATGGATTAGGCCCTGTTTGGATACTCTAACACAATTAGAGTTAGAGTTATTTTCTAACCCACTCTAACCCAAATAAGCACCTCTCCACCGGGATAGTTGGGTTAGATGGAACTAACCCATTCTAACCCTCCCTGTTTGGATACTTTTGGGTTATTTGAGCCCCCAACTAACCCAAACTAGCTCTAACCCCATGATCCAAACAGGGCCTTACTCTTGGCCTTTGTGCCCATTGGCGTAACTGATCATCTAGTAATAAATAAAGAAGACCCATCCCGCGAACGCGAAATCCCACCCACCCACCCATCGCTCCTCTCTCGCTCGTCTCTCCCTCTCCCCCGCACCACTTCTCACCACCACCACCACCGACGGCGCCCGATCCCAGCGTCCTCCGGCGGCGCCAAGGACACCACCGTGCCCCCTCCAAACACTCCTTCCTCCCATCGGGCCAGATCAGGCGCACATGTCCTCCAGCGGCCAAGCGTGACCCTGCCCAACAGCTAGGGTTTGGGCCAGCACGTCGCCGACGTGGCTCCGGCGTTGCTCCAGTGAATTAGGTGAGTCCCCCCACTCCTCCTCATCACATTCCTCTGTCTCTTCCCTCACATCATCTCGTCTCCCTTGCAGATCTAGTGCGCCGTCGCCACTCGAGCACCGGGACGCCAAGGATGGTAAGGCTTCTTCCTCCCCTGTCCCAATGCCATGAACGACGCAGCTCCACCACTACCCCATGGAGATGGAGCTCCTTCTCCCACATCACGCATGGAGCCTCCCTCCCAGCGCCAGGAGCCCTGGAGGGTACGAATCCCTCCTCCCGCTGTCTCCTTCTACAACTTCTCTTCTTCTCTGCGTGTGCGTATTGTGTCAAAGAAAGGAATTCAAGGCCATGGCCGGAGAGAGAGGAGCTCCTCTAATACATGACACCATGGAAGGTTCTCCTTTCTTGTTCTGCCTTTTAATTTTTCTGTTTCTCTTCCCGATCTAGACATGTTGAAGGCTCTGTTTTGTGCAGGTGCTGCTCTTATGAGGAGAAAGGGCTGTTGTGGGATGTCCTTCTCCCCTCCTCCTACCCCCACACATGGTGAGCTCCAATGCATATGTGGATAATCAGGAACTGGTGGTACAACTAAGAGCCACTCTACAACTAATGTTTAATCGGTTACTTCATAATCCATTCCACTCTGCATGAACACACACACATTTTTTCCTGCTATTTATATACATAACTATTGGACAGTGAGAAGATTTCCATTGTGTGCATGAACGTACTTTTTCCGTCAATCCATCTCCTATCATGCATACATCCTATCATATATTATATGATAAATCTTTTAGTTGCTCACTGTATATAGAGGTGCTCAAAATTTTAGATTCCATATAACTTCTATTTGTAGTGAAAGGGGGTATCTGCAGCTTTTAAGAAAATGTCTATTTAAATCAATAGAATACCTATGGAGCATATGTGTTCATTGGTGCACCATGCCGAATTACTTTTCCGTTTAAGAAAGAAATTACTTCTGTATATTGTGATGCTTCCCATAGTAGTTTGCACCCAGGAACCGACCAAGGGCTGATGCAATATATTTTACCAAGTATATACTGCCCTTACTGTTAAGAAAAACAGACATTGAGGATACCTTTTTTATTTTTTTCCTACACCCTGCTGTGGGATTCTTAATAGCCTTACCTGCATATGAACAAACTGCAAGAGACAGATATAATTCCTGACCCGTGAAAGGTTGTTTTATGAGTTATCCATCTAACATGACCACCTTCTATATCTACTTGTATCTTCACTTCTTTCTACTTACATGGCAGATATATCTACAAGTAAACCTACAGGTTCTTTGTAGTTCAAATGGAGTATCCTATATCATTTTTATTATTATGCAGAACTGTTTGTTGAGTCACATATGCCCTTTGCTAGAGAAACCGAAGACGGAAAACTGTTCTGGGGCAAATTAGATGGGCGAACCAATAGATAATTATGTAGCTGTAGTTGGCCGACAATGGTTCACGAGAATATTCCTTACATATATTTACTTGATAGTTGATCTTAATGTACACTGGACACAATTTTCTCATGGTTGCAATGTTTTTTTCCTAAGTTCACTCCAATTGTGTTGACATTCATGCTTTATTTCTTTTAATCGGTTTACTAATCATATCAAGAAAATAAATATAACTACTTGAGAATAAAGGGAAAATGAGAATAAAGGATGGTTGTGGTAGTAGAATGGTATTTTTGCTTAGGCGCAATCATACTTATGTAGTAAATAACCTATCATCTCATTCTTCAAGTCTGCACATAGCATTGTTATTTTAGGAGCAGATTTCTCATCCTTAAGAGACCTAAACTTGCTTAATAGCCAATTTAGCGGTGTATTGATGTCAACTCTAATGCCTCAGTTTACATTCCTTGATGTCATTTCTGGCATGCAACCATATGACATGTCTCATGCAAATGAATATAGGCTGCTGTCAATTTTTTAATCTACAATTGATCTAGTGTTTTTTAAATGGTAGATTAATACCCTCCTTCCTTTTCTAATATGCAAACTTCTAATATGTGAGGTGCATAAGTGCATGAGGTGCAGTTTGCCTTAGGGTGCTCCCGCTCGTCGGCGGTCTAGTCCAGCGTCACTTAACCGTTGTGACCTGGCTGGTTTGGTTTAGCTTCGAGCTGCCCACCGTGGAGTGGGAGGCTGACACGCTCATGAACATGAGGCTGGATCAAGTACGCTGGTGCACCGCGGTGTGCGGCGGCCTACTTTGTTGTAGTGGTATTGTATATGGTCTCATCCAGCACTGAGTATCTATATGTTGTTCTAATCCCGATGATGATGTTGTAGCATAAAGTGGACACCGTACTCAGTTTGTCTTGATGCTTTATCTCTTGTGGTTCTTGTCTGATGTACATTGTTCTTTGCAGGGTTATGATGATATTTTCAAGGAAATATACTGACCCTGATGTGACAAATATGCCCATTTTCCCTTTCTTAAACATTTTTACTCTGTCTTTTGTTCTTCCTGTGGTGCTAGTTTCACAATGTTGGTGTTTCATGTCATATTCATCAGATCCTGCTCACATGGATTAGTATTTCTGCCACTGTCCTAGCTTAGTAAACTGTTTGTTTTTTCAGTAGCTAAAAAAGAAAGTAAATCTAATATATCCTGGTATTCTAGAATTTCAGTGTCCCATAGAAGTTACTCTGTGTCCTGCTTTAGCTTGCAAACCTGATGTCTATTGTCTGTTCTCATTTCTTAAGTTTGAAGTGTTTCAAACTTAAGAGTGCCCCATCCTCGACTACATCTGTATGCACCTTAGTAAGAAATACATTAGCCTTGTAAATATCATTGGGAAGTATATCTGCCTCCATACGTTATTGCCAGCATTAAATGTTGTTGCTGACATTCTCACTAAAGAATGTCCCTCCAGCCCATTCCTTTGAAATGTTGGCCTTGAGTCATGCTCCAAGAGGAAATTCAACAGATCTGCATCTGCTTTGGATGCTCATGTACAAGATACTAAGTTATTGGTTGTGTTATTTTGGTTGGTACTATCTTATAAACATGTGGTGTAATGATACTGCTGGGACAGGTTGATGAAATGTTGTGCTGTTTGTTCATTCTGCTGTGTTACTTTGAGATCCTGTGGTGTAATGATACTGCTGTGTTATTTTGAGAATTATATTATTATTACAATTATATTCTCTTGTGCTTTTGGTTGACTACCAAATTGTCCAATGAAATGTTGATCTCCCTTGAATAAGGGTTGGACCGAAACTACTAAATTGTGTGAGTGGGTTGGACTGTTTAGAGAAAAGGGTTGGGTCAATTAATAAATGGGTTGTACAACACCTTAGCCCAAGAACAAACATTAACGGTTCTGTTGGGCTAGGCCCATGGTTGTGGCCCAAAAGTTAATCTAAAAATGGACCGAATTAATAGGCTTGGCCCATAGTTGTGGCCCAAAAGTAAATATGAAAATGGGCTAATTATTGGGCTCGGCCCATTGAAACAACTGATTTCGACCGATCCTACATGGTGCCCATGTCATCATTTTTGCCATGTCATCACGTGTGCCATGTGGACATCGCCATATTGGCTTGGCCACATCAGATCCTACATGGTCTAGGCTCATTAGTAATGATCGTAATTTTGGTCAAAGATTTAATGACCAGTATTTTGGCCAAGGGTCATAATTGATCATGTTTTGCTCGTGGAAGAGGCTTAGTCAACGGGTCTGCTACATTCAGATCCGTATGTATCTTGCAAATATCTATGTCTCTCATCTGGACTAGATCCCGAATGGAATTGAAGCGTCTCTTGATGTGCTTGGTTCTCTTGTGAAATCTGGATTCCTTTGCCAAGGCAATTGCACCAGTATTGTCATAAAAGATTTTCATTGGACCCGATGCACTAGGTATGACACCTAGATCGGATATGAACTCCTTCATCCAGACTCCTTCGTTTGTTGCTTCCGAAGCAGCTATGTACTCCGCTTCACATGTAGATCCCGCCACGACGCTTTGTTTAGAACTGCACCAACTGACAGCTCCACCGTTTAATGTAAATACGTATCCGGTTTGCGATTTAGAATCGTCCGGATCAGTGTCAAAGCTTGCATCAACGTAACCATTTACGATGAGCTCTTTGTCACCTCCGTATACGAGAAACATATCCTTAGTCCTTTTCAGGTATTTCAGGATGTTCTTGACCGTTGTCCAGTGATCCACTCCTGGATTACTTTGGTACCTCCCTGCTAGACTTATAGCAAGACACACATCAGGTCTGGTACACAACATTGCATACATGATAGAGCCTATGGCTGAAGCATAGGTAACGTCTTTCATTTTCTCTCTATCTTCTGCAGTGGTCGGGCATTGAGTCTTACTCAATTTCACACCTTGTAACACAGGCAAGAATCCTTTCTTTGCTTGATTCATTTTGAACTTTTTCAAAACTTTGTCAAGGTATGTGCTTTGTGAAAGTCATATTAAGTGTCTTGATCTATCTCTATAGATCTTAATGCCCAATATGTAAGCAGCTTCACCGAGGTCTTCCATTGAAAAACTCTTATTCAAGTATTCTTTTATACTATCCAGATATTCTATATCATTTCCAATTAGTAATATGTCATCTACATATACTATCAGAAATGCTACAGCGCTCCCACTCACTTTCTTGTAAATACAGGCTTCTCCAAAAGTCTGTATAAAACCAAATGCTTTGATTACACTATCAAAGCGTTTATTCCAACTCCGAGAGGCTTGCACCAGTCCATAAATGGATCGCTGGAGCTTGCACACTTTGTTAGCTCCCTTTGGATCGACAAAACCTTCTGGCTGCATCATATACAACACTTCTTCCAGAAATCCATTCAGGAATGCAGTTTTGACATCCATCTGCCAAATTTCATAATCATAAAATGCGGCAATTGCTAACATGATTCGGACAGACTTAAGCATCGCTATAGGTGAGAAGGTCTCATCATAGTCAATCCCTTGAACTTGTCGAAAACCCTTTGCGACAAGTCGAGCTTTGTAGACAGTAAAATTACCGTCAGTGTCAGTCTTCTTCTTGAAGATCCATTTATTCTCAATTGCTTGCCGATCATCGGGCAAGTCAACCAAAGTCCATACTTTGTTCTCATACATGGATCCCATCTCAGATTTCATGGCTTCAAGCCATTCTGCGGAATCTGGGCTCACCATCGCTTCTTCATAGTTCGTAGGTTCGCCATGATCTAGTAGCATGACTTCCAGAACAGGATTACCGTACCACTCTGGTGCGGATCTTACTCTGTTTGATCTACGAGGTTCAGTAGTGACTTGTTCTGAAGTTTCATGATCATTATCATTAGCTTCCTCACTGATTGGTGTAGGTGTCAGAGAAACCGGTTTCTGTGATGTACTACTTTCCAATAAGGGAGTAGGTATAGTTACCTCATCAAGTTCTACTTTCCTCCCACTCACTTCTTTCGAGAGAAACTCCTTCTCTAGAAAGTTTCCGAATTTAGCAACAAAAGTCTTGCCTTCGGATCTGTGATAGAAGGCGTATCAACAGTTTCCTTTGGATATCCTATGAAGACACATTTCTCCTATTTGGGTTCAAGCTTATCAGGTTGAAGCTTTTTCACATAAGCATCGCAGCCCCAAACTTTAAGAAACGACAACTTTGGTTTCTTGCCAAACCATAGTTCATAAGGCGTCGTCTCAACGGATTTTGATGGTGCCCTATTTAACGTGAATGCGGTCGTCTCTAAAGCATAACCCCAAAACTATAGCGGTAAATCAGTAAGAGACATCATAGATCGCACCATATCTAGTAAAGTACGATTACGACGTTCGGACACACCATTATGCTGTGGTGTTCCGGGTGGCGTGAGCTGCGAAACTATTCCGCATTGTTTCAAATGTACACCAAGCTCGTAACTCAAATATTCTCCTCCACGGTCAGATCGTAGAAATTTTATTTTCTTGTTACGATGATTTTCAACTTCACTCTGAAATTCTTTGAACTTTTCAAATGTTTCAGACTTATGTTTCATTAAGTATATATACCCATATCTGCTTAAGTCATCTGTGAAGGTGAGAAAATAACGATATCCGCCACGAGCTTCAACATTCATCGGACCACATACATCTGTATGTATGATTTCCAACAAATCTGTTGCTCTCTCCATAGTACCGGAGAACGGTGTTTTTCTCATCTTGCCCATAAGGCACGGTTCGCAAGTACCAAGTGATTCATAATCAAGTGGTTCCAAAAGTCCATCAACATGGAGTTTCTTCATGCGCTTTACACCGATATGACCCAAACGGCAGTGCCACAAATAAGTTGCACTATCATTATCAACTCTGCATCTTTTGGCTTCAACATTATGAATATGTGTGTCACTACTATCGATATTTAATAAGAATAGACCACTCTTTAAGGGTGCATGACCATAAAAGATATTACTCATATAAATAGAACAACCATTATTCTCTGATTTAAATGAATAACCGTCTCGCATCAAACAAGATCCAGATATAATGTTCATGCTCAACGCTGGCACCAAATAACAATTATTTAGGTCTAATACTAATCCCGAAGGTAGATGTAGAGGTAGCGTGCCGACCGCGATCACATCGACTTTGGAACCATTTCCCACGCGCATCGTCACCTCGTTCTTAGCCAATCTTCGCTTAATCCGTAGTCCCTGTTTCGAGTTGCAAATATTAGCAACAGAACCAGTATCAAATACCCAGGTGCTACTGCGAGCATTAGTAAGGTACACATCAATAACATGTATATCACATATACCTTTGTTCACCTTGCCATCCTTCTTATCTGCCAAATACTTGGGGCAGTTCCGCTTCCAGTGACCAGTCTGCTTGCAGTAGAAGCACTCAGTTTCAGGCTTAGGTCCAGACTTGGTTTTCTTCTCTTGAGCAGCAACTTGCTTGCTGTTCTTCTTGAAGTTCCCCTTCTTCTTCCCTTTGCCCTTTTTCTTGAAACTAGTGGTCTTGTTGACCATCAACACTTGATGCTCCTTCTTGATTTCTACCTCCGCAGCTTTCAGCATTGCGAAGAGCTCGGGAATTGTCTTATCCATCCCTTGCATATTATAGTTCATCACGAAGCTCTTGTAGCTAGGTGGAAGTGATTGGAGAATTCTGTCAATTACGCAATCATCTGGAAGATTAACTCCCAATTGAATCAAGTGATTATTATACCCAGACATTTTGAGTATATGCTCACTGACAGAACTGTTCTCCTCCATCTTGCAGCTATAGAACTTATTGGAGACTTCATATCTCTCAATCTGGGCATTTGCTTGAAATATTAACTTCAACTCCTGGAACATCTCATATGCTCCATGACGTTCAAAACGTCGTTGAAGACCTGATTCTAAGCCGTAAAGCATGGCACATTGAACTATCGAGTAGTCATCAGCTTTGCTCTGCCAGACGTTCTTAACGTCGTCAGTTGCATCAGCAGCAGGCCTGGCACCTAGCGGTGCTTCCAGGACGTAACTTTTCTGTGCAGCAATGAGGATAATCCTCAAGTTACGGACCCAGTCCGTGTAATTGCTACCATCATCTTTCAACTTTGCTTTCTCAAGGAACGCATTAAAATTCAACGGAACAACAACACAGGCCATCTATCTACAATCAAACATAAACAAGCAAGATACTATCAGGTACTAAGTTCATGATAAATTTAAGTTCAATTAATCATATTACTAAAGAACTCCCACTTAGATAGACATCCCTCTAATCCTCTAAGTGATCACGTGATCCAAATCAACTAAACCATGTCCGATCATCACGTGAGATGGAGTAGTTTCAATGGTGAACATCACTATGTTGATCATATCTACAATATGATTCATGCTCGACCTTTCGGTCTCCGTGTTCCGAGGCCATATCTTTTATATGCTAGGATCGTCAAGTTAAACCTGAGTATTCTGCGTGTGCAACTGTTTTGCACCCGTTGTATTTGAACGAATCACCATCTAGAGAAAGAAGGAGTAGAGATGATCGTTATGAACGAAGACACACACGGAGAAGCAAGGATTCAGAAAGAAAAGAAAAGTCATCAAGGAGCTACACAAAACGAAGACATCAAGCTCATGTTGGTGAATGGGTATCCGGCTCCGACTCCGACAACCACTCCGAGAGAAGCTATCACTCCGATTCCGAATATACTCAAGATGAAGGTGTTGCTGGTCCAGCACTTGTGTCAACCAACTCCTACGACATATTTGACTCACCAAATGAAGGAGTTGGAACATGCTTCATGGCCAAAGGCCCAAAGGTATCACATCCCGAGTATGTTGATTTCAAAAGTGATGAAGATGACTTGTTAGGTGATGATGATTTACTTGTTAACAACTCCAGTGATGAATACTATGATGAATCGTCAATTAATCATGCTAATCAAGATAAAACGAATGACAATGATAAGGAGAAGATTGAGTCTCTAACTAAAGAACTAAACACTCTTAAGTTAGCTCATGAAACTATCTTAGGAGATCATCGAGAACTTTTAAGTACACATGAGAAATTACGCTTTGAAAAGCTCAACCTTGAGCAAGAGCATGAGTTCTTAAAAGCAATCAACAATGATCTTCGTAAGAAAAGTTCTTCTTACATTACCAAGCGTTTACTCTTATCCACTTACATGCCTCAAGTCAAGTCTAGTAACAAGAACAAGAAAGATTCTTCCTCTAGTAGTAACAATGATCATGTTAAATCCAATATTGTTGCTTCTAGTAGTTCTCTTGATTCCACTAATGATTCTCTTAGCCAAGTTACACTTGAGCAAGAAAATAGCCTATTGAAAGGAATTATAGAGAAAGGAGTTTACAAGAGCCTTGCCGGAAGTAAGCAATTCGAGGAAATTGTACGCAAGCAAGAAAGGCACCGGAAGAATCAAGGTGTTGGCTTGGCCACATCAGATCCTACATGGTCTAGGCTCATTAGTAATGATCGTAATTTTGGTCAAAGATTTAATGACCAATATTTTGGCCAAGGGCGGCCATGACCAAAATTCCAAAAAAGGTCACATTTGTTTGTTCTTGACGACCAAGTATTGACCTTCTAAATTTGGTAAAAAAAGGTCAATAAACGAAAGCAATGACGAATCAACGACCAAAATGGGGAGTCATAATTGAGCGCATTTCTTGTAGTGGCGTTGGCGCCGACATCTCCATACACCGTCTAGGCAAATTCTTTTTTTCTTTTCATTATGATAGCTCTAGGAATATACAGTTCGCTGATATAGCATGTGAAAATATAGTATATGGCCGTATTAATCTAGCTTCTTCTTGTTTTTCCTCAAGTTAATTAAGGACATGGTTGGTAGGCTGCATACAACCCAACCAGGTCTGAGCGGGATGAAAATGGGCCATTTGGTTGCGTGCAAGTAGGCCTGTCTCGCATCAGCACGAAACTTAAAGCACCCCAGAGCCCGACTCGCTGGGAACACTCAAATCGGCCATTTCCACCGAGCCAGGCTGAGTCGATCACAAAAGGAAGACGCGACATAGGGCGCGGTGCAAGGGGGTCCGGTCAGAGATGGTGAGAGGGGGAAATCGGCGGAGCCGGGATGGCACGAAATATACCCTCACCCTGGATCTAGGACAGGTCCTCCTCTGTTATTGGCACCGGCGGCGCCGACGACTCAAATCTGCGATTGCGACAGCGGCGGCGGCGGCGGCGTTGGTGGCTGGAGCAGCACTCCCCGGCAGCAGTAGCTGCTTCTCTCCTTCTTCTCTGACTATGTACAGACATCCTCGTCCCAACCACGCCTCCCCCGACCCAAAAGCTGGTAAGCTACCCCCTCCCTCTCCTCTGTTATGTCGTTTGGTACGAGCGTTTGGGGTCGATCGCGCCATTGTTGACCGCATCATGGATGTCGCTTAGGTTGTGGATGAACGGACGGAGTTTCTAGTTCACGCAGTGATACGTCTCTGTCGTATCTATAATTTTTGATTGTTCCATGCCAATATTATTCAACTTTCATATACTTTTTGGCAACTTTTTATATTATTTTTGGGACTAACATATTAATCCAGTGCCTAGTGCCAGTTCCTGTTTGTTGCATGTTTTATGCTTCGCAGAAACCCAATATCAAACGGAGTCCAAACGGGATAAAAACGGACGGAGAATTATTTTGGAATATTTATGATTTTTGGGAAGTAAAATCAACGCGAGACGGTGTCCGAGGGGGGCACGAGGTAGGGGGCGCGCCCCAGGGTGTCAGGCGCGCCCCTGACCCTCATGGACAGCCCGTAAGGCGGTTTATGCTCTTCTTTTGCCACAAGAAAGCTAATTTTATGAGAAAGATCTGGGCGAAAGATTCACCCCAATCGGAGTTACGGATCTCCGAATATTTAAGAAACGGTGAAGGGCCAGAAAACATAACGCAGAAACAAAGAGAGGCAGAGAGACAGATCCAATCTCGGAGGGGCTCTCGCCCCTCCCACGCCATGGAGACCATGGACCAGAGAGGAAACCCTTCTCCCATCTAGGGAGAAGGTCAAGGAAGAAGAAGAAGGAGGGGGGCTCTCTCCCCCTCGCTTCCGGTGGCGCCGGAACACCGCCGGGGGCCATCATCATCACCGCGATCTACACCAACACCTCCGCCATCTTCACCAACATCTCCATCACCTTCCCCCCTCTATCTACATCGGTCCACTCTCCCGCAACCCGCTGTATCCTCTACTTGAACATGGTGCTTTATGCTTCATATTATTATCCAATGATGTGTTGCCATCCTATGATGTCTGAGTAGATTTTCGTTGTCCTATTGGTGGTTGATGAATTGCTATGATTGATTTAATTTGCTTGTGGTTATGTTGCTGTCCTTTGGTGCCCATCATATGAGCGCGCGCGTGGATAACACCATAGGGTTAGTTGTATGTTGATAGGACTATGTATTGGAGGGCAAGAGTGACAGAAGCTTCAACCTAGCATAGAAATTGATGCATACGGGATTGAAGGGGGACCAATATATCTTAATGCTATGGTTGGGTTTTACCTTAATGAACGTTAGTAGTTGCGAATGCTTGCTAATAGTTCCAATCATAAGTGCATAGAGTTCCAAGTCAGGGATGACATGCTAGCAGTGGCCTCTCCCACATAATACTTGCTATCGATCTAGTAAAGTAGTCAATTGCTTAAGGGACAATTTCGCAACTCCTACCACCACTATTCCACACTCGCTATATTTACTTTAGTTGCTTCTTTACCTTAACAGCCCCTAGCTTTTATTTTCTCGCTCTTTATTTTCTTGCAAGCCTATCCAAAAACACCTACAAAATACTCCTAGTTTCATTCTTGTTCTAGGTAAAGCGAACGTCAAGCGCGCGTAGAGTTGTATCGGTGGTAGATAGAACTTGAGGGAATATTTGTTCTACCTTTAGCTCCTCGTTGGGTTCGACACTCTTACTTATCGAAAATTGTTGCGATCCCCTATACTTGTGGGTTATCAAGACCTTTTTCTGGCGCCGTTGCCGGGGAGCAATAGCGTGGGGTGAATATTCTCGTGTGTGCTTGTTTGCTTTATCACTAATTAATTTTTATTTGCTGTTCTTAGTTGTTCTTTATCTTTAGTTATGGAACGCAAAATACCAAAAAACAAATAGGTGTACTTGCTACTCATGGAGATAGGGTAACTCCTAAAACCCTCGATTCTCATTATGTGAAAGATATTATGTACTACTTTGATAATCCTAAGAAAACCCCATTCAACTTTATAACGGGAGACACGTTGGATCAACGTGAATACTTTAGGGATTATCGCTTGACACAAAAAGGGAAACTATTATGGGACCAATTTATTATGTTGCGTTGGTATGCTTGGCAACTACTCTCTCCGTCTGCCAATAAGTGTACATCTAGCCTTTGTCTTAAGTCAAAGTTTTAAAACTTTGACCAACTTTATAGGAAAAAGTACCAGCATTTATGACACTAAATTAGTATCGCTAGATTCATTTTGAAATGTAGTTTCACAATATACCAATTTGATGTCATATATGTTACTACTCTTTTCTATAAAGTTGGTCAAAACTTTAGAACTTTGACTTAGACCAAAACGTAGAAGTACACTTATTCGCGGACGGAGGGAGTATGCTTGAGATATAATATTACTTGTTGCTCTAGGATGAAGGCTCCACACCTTCCCTTTTCATGCAAATTTAATTTTAATGAAACCTTAGCTTCTTATGCTAATGGTATATATGATTACTATGATGTGGAACAAATAGAAGAATTTGTTGCTTTTAAGGCTGCTTATGAAATTGAATCTTTGTTTGAAAAGTATGAAGCTTTAGATGATGATGTTTATAGGCCTGAAAATCTTGCTATACTTAGATATTGCTATGAAAATTATGAATACAATTACTATATTAATGCATTTATTGAGAAAGTGTCCGCTATCCAATAAGAGACTAATATTTTGCAGGAAGCTATGGAAGAAGAAATTGATGAAACTGTGAGCTCATTGGATGAAAAAGATGATGAGGAGAGCGAAGAACAAAAGGAGGAAGAGCGGATTGATCACCCGTGCCCTCCTTCTAATGAGAGTAACTCTTCAACTCATACATTGTTTAATTCCCCTTCGTGCTTACCGAAGGATGATTGCTATGATGATTGTTATGATCCCATTGATTCTCTTGAAATACCCCTTTTTGATGATTCTTGCTATGCTTGTGGCCAAGATGCCAATATGAATTATGCTTATGGAGATGAACTTGCTATAGTTCCTTATGTTAAACATGAAATTGTTGCTATTGCACCCACGCATGATAGTCCTATTATATTTTTGAATTCTCCAAACTACACTATATCGGAGAAGTTTGCACTTATTAAGGATTACATTGATGGGTTGCCTTTTACCGTTGCACATGATGATTTTGATGAATATAATATGCATGTGCTTGCTGCTCCTACTTGCAATTATTATGAGAGAGGAACTATATCTCCACCTCTCTATGTTTCCAACACGATAAAATTGCAAGAAATTGTTTATACTATGCATTGGCCTTTACTTTGTGTGCATGAATTGTTCTTTTATGACATGCCGATGCATAGGAAGAGAGTTAGACTTCGTCGTTACTTGATACATGTTTCTTTGTGCTCACTACTAAATTACAAATCATTGCTAATTAAAATTGGCCTTGATATACCTTGGGATCCGGGTGGATTCACTACTTGAGCACTATATGCCTAGCTTAATGGCTTTAAAGAAAGCGCTGACAGGGAGACAACCCGGAAGTTTTAGAGAGTCATTTATTTCTGTTGAGTGCTTTCATATAGTTTAAAAACAACAAAAATAAAGAGGGGAACCCAAAACCTTTTCAAAAAGGAAAGTGAAAGTGAGAAAGACGAGCATTGTTAAAGTGGGAGCTAGCCTTGAACTTTGTTCATGCTCACGGCAACTTTGTGAATCTTTATTACAGAAACTTTTCAACAAAAATAATTATCCCCTTGTACAATTCCATTGTATTATAAAAATAATGTGCCAAGGTTTGCCTTTAGGATGTTTACAATGCTTGTTGGTTTGTGCGGTGCAGGACAGAAACTTTGGCTGTAGTGCGCAATTTTACATTTTTTACTGGAATGTCAAATGGTTCTGATTCTTTTTGCACTGTCTTTCTATACAATTTGTTAATTTTTCTAATTTTGGCAGAATTTTTCAAGTACCAGAAGTATGGTGAATGTTTAGATTGCTACAGACTATTCTGTTTTAGACAGATTCTGTGTTTGATGCATAGTTTGCTTGTTTTGATGAAACTATAAATTTATATCAGTGGATTAAGCCATGAAAAAGTTATATTACAGTAGACACAATACAAAAATAAAATATGAATTGGTTTGCAACAGTACTTAGAGTAGTGATTTGCTTTATTATACTAACGGATCTTACCGAGTTTTGTGTTGGAGTTTTGTGTGGATGAAGTGTTCTATGATCGAGGAGGTCTCGATGTGAGAAGAAGGAAGAGAGGCAAGAGCTCAAGCTTGGGTATGCCTGAGGCACCCCAAGTAAATATTCAAGGAGACTCAAACGTCTAAGCTTGGGGATGTTGGGAAGGCATCCCCTCTTTCTTCAACAAATATCAGTATGTTTTCGGATTCGTTTCATTCATGTGATATGTGCAAACCTTGGAGCGTCTTTTGCATTTAGTTTTCACTTTTTTATTTTTTGCACCATGCTGGTATGAGATAGTCCTTGGTGGCTTTATAGAATGCTTCATGTGCTTCACTTATATCATTTGAAGTTTGGATTGCCTGTTTCTCTTTACATAGACAACCCCATTTGTAGAAGGCTCTTTTGCTTCACTTATATTTGTTAGAGCGTGGGCATATCTTTTGTAGAAAGAATTAAACTCTCTTGCTTCACTTATATCTATTTAGAGAGATGACAGGAACTGGTCATTCACATGGTTAGTCATAAAATCCTACATAAAACGTGTAGATCGCTGAATATGATATGTTTGATTCCTTGCAATAGTTTTGCGATATAAAGGTGGTGATATTAGAGTCGTGCTAGTTGAGTAATCGTGAATTGAGAAATACTTGTGTTGAGGTTTGCAAGTCTCGTAGCATGCACGTATGGTGGACCGTTATGTAACGAAGTCGGAGCATGAGGTGTTTATTGATTGTCTTCCTTATGAGTGGCGGTCGGGGACGAGCGATGGTCTTTTCCTACCAATCTATCCCCCTAGGAGCATGCGCGTAGTACTTTGTTTCGATGACTAATAGATTTTTGCAATAAGTATGTGAGTTCTTTATGACTAATGTTGAGTCCATGGATTATACGCACTCTCACCCTTCCATCATTGCTAGCCTCTTCGGTACCGTGCATTGCCCTTTCTCACCTCGAGAGTTGGTGCAAACTTCGCCGGTGCATCCAAACCCCGTGATATGATACGCTCTGTCACACATGAGCCTCATTATATCTTCCTCAAAACAGCCACCATACCTACCTATCATGGCATTTCCATAGCCATTCCGAGATATATTGCCATGCAACTTCCATCATCATCATATACATGACTTGGGAATTTATTGTCATATTGCTTTGCATGATCATAAGATAGCTAGCATGATGTTTTCATGGCTTGTCCGTTTTTTTGATGTCATTGCTACGCTAGATCATTGCACATCCCGATACACCGCCGGAGGCATTCATATAGAGTCATATCCTACTCTAGTATTGAGTTGTAAGTAAATAAAAGTGTGATGATCATCATTATTAGAGCATTGCCCCAGTGAGGAAAGGATGATGGAGACTATGATTCCCCCACAAGTCGGGATGAGACTCCGGACGAAAAAAAAGGCCAAAAGATAAAGGCCAAAAAAAAAGAAAGAAAATGAGAGAAAAAAAGAGAAGGGGCAATGTTACTATCCTTTTACCACACTTGTGCTTCAAAGTAGCACCATGTTCTTCATATAGAGAGTCTCTTGAGTTATCACTTTCATATACTAGTGGGAATTTTCATTACAGAACTTGGCTTGTATATTCCAACGATGGGCTTCCTCAAATGCCCTAGGTCTTCATGAGCAAGCAAGTTGGATGCACACCCACTTAGTTTCAGTTTGAGCTTTCATACACTTATAGCTCTAGTGCATCCGTTGCATGGCAATCCCTACTCCTCACATTGATATCTATTAATGGGCATCTCCATAGCCCGTTGATACGCCTAGTTGATGTGAGACTTTCTCCTTTTTTTGTCTTCTCCACATAACCCCCATCATCATATTCTATTCCACCTATAGTGCTATGTCCATGGCTCACGCTCATGTATTGCGTGAAAGTTGAAAAGGTTTGAGAAACGTCAAAAGTATGAAACAATTGCTTGGCTTGTCATCGGGGTTGTGCATGATGTGAATGCTTTGTGTGGTGAAGATGGAGCATAGCCAGACTATATGATTTTGTGGGGATGAGCTTTTTTTGGCTATGTTATTTCAATAAGACATAATTGCTTGGTTGGTATGCTTGAAGTATTATTGTTTTTATGTCAAAGGATAGATTATTGCTTTGAATCACTCGTGTCTTAATATTCATGCCATGATTAGATATATGATCAAGATTATGCTAGGTATCATTCCACATCAAAAATTATCTTTTTTATCATTTACCTACTCGAGGACGAGCAAGAATTAAGCTTGGGGATGTTGATACGTCTCCATCGTATCTATAATTTTTGATTGTTCCATGCCAATATTATTCAACTTTCATATACTTTTTGGCAACTTTTTATATTATTTTTGGGACTAACATATTGATCCAGTGCCCAGTGCCAGTTCCTATTTGTTGCATGTTTTATGTTTTGCAGAAACCCAATATCAAACGGAGTCCAAACGGGATAAAAATGGACGGAGAATTATTTTGGAATATTTATGATTTTTGGGAAGTAAAATCAACGCGAGACGGTGTCCGAGGGGGGCACGAGGTAGGGGGCGCGCCCCGGGGTGTCAGGCGCGCCCCTGACCCTCGTGGACACCCCGTAAGGCATTTGATGCTCTTCTTTTGCCGCAAGAAAACTAATTTTATGAGAAAGATCTGGGCGAAAGATTCACCCCAATCGGAGTTACGGATCTCCAAATATTTAAGAAACGGTGAAGGGCCAGAAAACAGAACGCGGAAACCGAGAGAGACAGAGAGACAGATCCAATCCCGGAGGGGCTCTCGCCCCTCCCATTGCATGGAGACCATGGACCAGAGGGGAAACCCATCTCCCATCTAGGGAGAAGGTCAAGGAAGAAGAAGAAGGAGGGGGCTCTCCCCCCTCGCTTCCGGTGGCGCCGGAACGCCGCCGGGGGCCATCATCATCACCGCGATCTACACCAACACCTCCGCCATCTTCACCAACATCTCCATCACCTTCCCCCCTCTATCTACAGCGGTCCACTCTCCCGCAACCCGCTGTACCCTCTACTTGAACATGGTGCTTTATGCTTCATATTATTATCCAATGATGTATTGCCATCCTATGATGTCTGAGTAGATTTTCGTTGTCCTATCGGTGGTTGATGAATTGCTATGATTGATTTAATTTGCTTGTGGTTATGTTGCTGTCCTTTGGTGCCCATCATATGAGCGCACGTGTGGATAACACCATAGGGTTAGTTGTATGTTGATAGGACTATGTATTGGAGGGCAAGAGTGACAGAAGCTTCAACCTAGCATAGAAATTGATGCATACGGGATTGAAGGGGGACCAATATATCTTAATGCTATGGTTGGGTTTTACCTTAATGAACGTTAGTAGTTGCGAATGCTTGCTAATAGTTCCAATCATAAGTGCATAGAGTTCCAAGTCAGGGATGCCATGCTAGCAGTGGCCTCTCCCACATAATACTTGCTATCGGTCTAGTAAAGTAGTCAATTGCTTAAGGGACAATTTCGCAACTCCTACCACCACTATTTCACACTCGCTATATTTACTTTAGTTGCTTCTTTACCTTAACAGCCCCTAGCTTTTATTTTCTCGCTCTTTATTTTCTTGCAAGCCTATCCGAAAACACCTACAAAGTACTCCTAGTTCCATTCTTGTTCTAGGTAAAGCGAACGTCAAGCGCGCGTAGAGTTGTATCGGTGGTCGATAGAGCTTGAGGGAATATTTGTTCTACCTTTAGCTCCTCGTTGGGTTCGACACTCTTACTTATCGAAAACTGTTGCTGAAAGCACAAGTGCTCCCTGGGTGGTTTTGGTAATTAATGTCAACATATCTCTTGTTGGACTAACACTTTTACCTAGTATGTTTC
The DNA here is from genome assembly GCA_032464435.1 of Aegilops umbellulata. Taxonomy (NCBI): domain Eukaryota; kingdom Viridiplantae; phylum Streptophyta; class Magnoliopsida; order Poales; family Poaceae; genus Aegilops; species Aegilops umbellulata. The sequence continues at coordinate 92,996,951 of CP136059.1, read as the reverse complement.
AGATAAGTTCAACAATGGAGTGGCATGGACTAGAGGATGTGGAACCCCTTCAAGATGCTAAGGACAAAGGATTGGCTCAAGCTTCAAGATCAAGACTCTACATTTTCTATTTTAGTGATCCAAGATCACATTGAGTCTATAGGAAAAGCCAATACTATCAAGAGGGGATGAGGTGTTGCTTAATGGCTTGCTTGCTCAAAGTGCTTAGTGATATGCTCCGAAATCCTCAACTACCTTCCCACATCCACATATGACCTAAACCAAAAGTCAAACTTGGCCCCACCGATTCTTTCTATCCGGAGCCACCGAGTTTCAATTGTCATAGCCACTGCGACAAACCCTAGCAAATCGGTTTCACCGATAGGGATCTCGGTCTCACCAAGATGGGATTGTAATCTCTCTATGTATGTCCATTACCAAAATCGGTCTCACCGAGTTTGAGCAATCGGTACTACCAAGATTACAATGCAAACCCTCTGGTTAGCTTATTACCAAAATCTGTCCCACCGAGTTTGTGTAATCGGTCTCACCGAGTTTGCGTGACCAACTCTCTGGTTAGCTTATTACCAAAATCGTTCCCACCGAGTTTGTGTAATCGGTCACACCGAGATTACGTTATGCCCTAACCCTAACCATATCGGCTCTACCGAGTTGCATCTCAGTCACACTGAAAATCCTAACGGTCACTAGCTTTGCTGAATCGGTCCGAACGAGTTTAACCATTCGGTCCCACCGAGTTTGGCAAATTGTGTGTAACGGTTAGATTTTGTGTGGAGGCTATATATACCCCTCCACCCACTCTTCATTCGGGGAGAGAGCCATCAGAACATATCTACACTTCCAATACACATTTTCTGAGAGTGAACCACCTACACCTGTGCTGAGGTCAAGATATTCCATTCCAACCATATGAATCTTGATCTCTAGCCTTCCCCAAGTTGCTTTCCACTCAAATCTTCTTTCCACCAATTCCAAATCCTGTGAGAGAGAGAGTTGAGTGTTGGGGAGACTATCATTTTAAGCACAAGAGCAAGGAGTTCATCATCAACACACCATTTGTTACTTCTTGGAGAGTGGTGTCTCCTAGATTGGCTAGGTGTCACTTGGGAGCCTCCGACAAGATTGTGGAGTTGAACCAAGGAGTTTGTAAGGGCAAGGAGATCGCCTACTTCGTGAAGATCTACCGCTAGTGAGGCAAGTCCTTCGTGGGCGAGGCCATGATGGAATAGACAAGGTTGCTTCTTCGTGGACCCTTCGTGGGTGGAGCCCTCCGTGGACTCGCGCAACCGTTACCCTCCATGGGTTGAAGTCTCCATCAACGTGGATGTACGATAGCACCACCTATCGAAACCACGACAAAAACATCTGTGTCTCCAATTACGTTTGAATACTCCAAACCCTCCCCTTTACATTCTTGCAAGTTGCATGCTTTACTTTTCGCTGCTCATATACTCATTGCATGCTTGCTTGATATGTATTGTGTTTGTTAAACTTGTGCTTAAACTCCACTTAAACTTAAGAATATTAAAAACTGCAACTTTTGGCACTTAGTGTCTAATCACCCCCCCTCTAGACACCTCTTCTCGATCCTTTCAGTTGCGATCCCCTATACTTGTGGGTTATCAGGCAGCAACGCTGATAGCTATGGTTCAAGCCTGGATCCTGTTGGTCCATAAGAGATTTGTTCGTCGGAATGACAAACCGCTCATTTCGTATGGTCTGATGTTAATCTGGGATCAAGATAGGATGGCGAATCTGAACTACATCTACAACTAAAACGACATAAAGGCTCTATGGATGTTTCGAATGTGAAGAGCACATTTCGCCATGCTTGTGCAGACGTTCAGGAGCAGGGGCTGCTAGAAGATAGCATCCACACCACCATGGAAGAGCGAGTAACCATCTTCCTCCATGTTGTTGGTCATAACCAAAGATTCAGGATTGTACAAAACATGTCGTGGGTTTGTCACGGCAGATGTCCTAGCGAAAGGACTTAGTCGTGGAGCCATCGCAACGGGTTAACTCGAAGGGGTTAAAGCGGACACAGGGACACAGAGGGTTACTAGTTAGGCCCCTTCGATGAAGGTAAAAGCCAACGTCTAGTTTGTGATGGAATTGATGGGGTTTCGATGACTAGGGAGCAAACAAGCTTCGCCTAGGTCTCGAGTTGTGGTTGTCTGTCCTCAAACCGCTATCGGGTCGTCCCCTTATATACACGGGTGACGCCCGTCGGTTCACAGAGTCCCAATCTCCGGTTCATACTCATATCCGGGTTGGCCTCTCCCTATTCCTAACTTACAATACAAGTTCATATACACATCGGTTTACGGCTACACGTGCTGAACCGACTATGGCCTTGGGCCTTTATCTAGCTTCTCGGCTTTAACACCTTTGGACTACTGATGAAGTTAACCCGGCCCAGGTAGGCCGGTTTACGCCCAGTAGTAATATCCCCAACATTAGGCCCCAGATTGATTTGAATGAGTTCATGTCAATCCTTAACAAAAATCTTCATCTTCAGCATCTTCTTGTAATTGTTGAACCGTTGTGTCGTCACCTTCTCTAGTTGCTGAAACCGGGATGACGTCATTTGTCATTACGAAGTAATACTTTCTTATTTAATGGATCTGCGACAATCGAGGCGTTAGCTCTGCTTCGTGGCTCCTTGATTCTCGCGCCTGACACATATCCCTTTTCCTTATAAATAGGACCGAGGGGTCATTTCCTTTTTCCCTTGTGTGCCCTTCTGCTTCGTCTTCCTCAAGTCGTCCTGCTCCGGAGCTCCGCCGCCGTCGTCAACTTCTGCATCGACCTAGGCCGCTGCATCACCCTGAACATACCAGAGCACCGCGGCGATCTTCCGCATTTCCATAGCTCCCGTAAGTCTTCTGCTCTCTTCAGCTCAGATCTGTTCTTAGGGTTTCCATGTTCTTCTAGTGTTCTTCGTCTGCTTCGAGCTCAAATGAAATAGATCTTCCGATGAATCTGTGAACCTTTGCTCCGTACAGAAGTTGTTTTTAGCATCTGCCTTTACTGTAATATTTTTGGACCGTAGATCTGATCCATGACTGCACAACTCCTTCTAGGTCTTGAATATTTATCCCTTTTACGAACACGCTCCAGGTCCAATGCTATAATAGAATGGTGTGAAATCTGTTTCCGCACACTTGTTCATCCGCAGCCCCAACTGTTTCCTCATGTAGACCCAACGGTTTAACTTTGTAGAAGAAAATTACCAAACCGCTATATACCATTAGTCCCCTTGTTGAACCGCCAGAATCCCTTAATCAATTTTGCCGCTTTGCAAACTCCGATTTATAATTAGCTTCCTCCGGTTTAACATTAATCATATCAGCACGTAACCTGTACTCAACACAATCTTGAACCGGAATCGCTTTGTTCTGTAGACTCCATCATGGCTAAACAAGTGTACGAGTGCAACTGGGCTCCTTCTCGGATTACAGAGACGCAGCTGAACAACTTGGTCTTGACCGGCGCTTTAAGCAGTAAAAATACTATCCACTGGAGGGTCCCAGGAAAAGAGTGTCCTCCCACACCTCGAGAAGGAGAGGTTGTAGTGTTCGCGGATCACCTAGTCAGAGGTTTGAATCCGCCCGGTTCAAAATTTTACCGGGATGTCTTGGCCAACTTCCAACTTCACCCACAAGATATTGGTCCTAACTCTGTTACCAACATATGCCATTTCCAAGTGCTCTGTGAGGTGTTCTTCCAAGAGGAACCTACAGTTGAGCTATTCCGAGATTGTTTCCACCTAAACCGCCGCACATAATTTCCTGATGGTTCCAACATGGAGCTGGGTGGCGTGGCGATTCAAAAACGGAAAGAGGTCACTTATCCTCATGCGAAACTGCACAGTCATCCCCAGGAATGGAATAATACCTGGTTCTATTGCAAAGACACCTCCCCTGCTAATGAGAATCCCTTGCCTGGTTTTCGTCCGGAACGGCTTAGCAACACTCACCCCTTTCCTCAGAGGTTGGCTGGCAAAGAGAGGAGTAAGTATGCTCCCCAACTGTCCAAGCTCAGAGCCTTCATGGCCAACGGTTTAACAGGAGTTGATCTTGCCCGTTGCTGGATATCCTGGAGCATATTACCCCTCAGCCAACACTTCGGTTTGATGTGTGAATACACGGGCAGTGTTGACGATCCGCTGCGGCATGTGAACATCCAGCTTACTGACGATGAAGTCACAGAAGCTATGAAGAAAATTTTGAACAAACCGGATTACATCTGCGCCCGTACTGGCCTGCTTCCTTTCTGTGCCATCAACAAACCGCCAGCTGTAAGTCTGAATTTTCCCTTTCATTAGCTCTGATACTATTGTATTTGCTTATTACTGATACCAATATCTGTTTGACGCAGGGCAATGATCCGCTTTGGAGCAAGAAACTCCCGCAAGAGAAGGCAGATAAACCGGACAAACCAACCCGGCCTAAGACAAAGGTCGTTAAGAAGTCTGCTCACAAAAGGAAAACCACCGCCTCCTCTGATCCGCCCGCTGATGACGATGTGGGTAATCCGGACCTTGAGGCAGAGCTTGATTCCCTCAGTTTACTTTTTATAAACCTTATTGATGATGATATTTGTCAGGACGATGCCGAAGCTAGCCATGCTGACGATGCAGAGGTAATTACTCTTTCTTCCGATTCAAGTCTTCCGCCTTCACAAAAAATCCGTCAGGCAAACTGAAAAGTTAAATTTTCTCATCCTCTTGCTTACTTGGATCCCAACTTTCTTATGAAGACCCAACAGCATGAGGTGCACCGCACGACCCGGCACAGTGGCCAGGTAGTTACCTCCGCCGGCTTACCGAACAGTCCGGTTCGGAGACGTCGCTCAGAGGTCTCTGATTTGCTTGTCAGTATTTGTCCTAAAGCGGGCTGTTTTCATCAACCGCTTAACCCATCTGACTCCGATTATCAGGTTACCTCCCACTCATCCTCTGGCGAGTCAACTGGTACCCAGCTGCCTCCACTTAAAACCGTGCTTGGGTAAGTGTGCACCTACCATAATGTTGTTGGTATTTAAAGCTTTCAACATACCCTGTCTTTGATTTTGCTGCTCCTTTTAGGGCCAAACCGAGGCCAAGCAAGAAAGCTCGCCTGGATAAAGCAGCCGAGGAAGATGTTGCTCCTGAACCGGGCGCTACCCCAAATGTCGAAGCGGTCATCCATGACGATGTGCCCAATGACCCGCTAATGCAAGATGACATTGTCACTGTTGAAGAAAAATCTGTTGATGCCTCCGGTCCCGCTGATAAGCCTGCCAGCCCCGTCCGGACTGAGAAATCCACCAGTCCCTCCAAACCGGCCGATAAATCGACTGCGCCAGTACAAACCGGTGAGTCTAAGGATGATGAAGTCGTAATCACTGGCATTGGTCGTTTCGAGCCGGGGAATCCCGTCGCTTTAACCAAGCATACTGCCAAAGAAGAATTTTCTGTCATGAGCAAAGGCAAATGGGATGTTGATCTGGCGACGTACACTGCTTTGAGCGCTCAAGACGTTCATTCTGGTTATTTGAACCAGCTATATACTAGCCGTGATTATGAAGCTGGTCTGGTAAAGATGATGAAGGAAAAAACTTGAGGTAACTTTCATGAGCCTGTTCCTGTTTATCGCCAATGTAGCCCTCAAGGGCCGGTCCAACTTATTATAGTTGAATCGGATCTTGACATAAGACTCAATGCTCCAAAGCTCACTGATGTAGCCCCCAAGGGTCGGTTCAACTTGATGTAGTGAAACCGAGACTTATTAACATGGGCTTGAATACTTCAAAGCTCACTGATGTAGCCCCCAAGGGTTGGTTCAACTTAACGTAGTTAAACCGAGACTTTAATCTTCATACAGTAGCATCCGAAATAATATCAGAGCAAATAGCCATTAGCCCCCAAGTGCCAAGTTGAATACTTGTATTGAGCTTGGGACTTGACAATTAATTGACAGCTGTAGATCAAATAGGCATTAGCCCCCAAGTACAAAGCGCATAACTTGTTATGCGGTTGGTACTTCCTTTTCTGCCTCATTTGTTAACCATATAACTGCCTGAATGCAGGCTGAACTAAAGGCCAAAGAAAACCAAGTCGTCGACCTTCAAGAGAACTTGAAATCCCAACAAGCTGAAACCTCCAAGGCAAAAGAGGAATTAACCAGCGCTTTAAGCACCATGGAATAGCTAAAGGAGGGCTTCAAGAAGGAACGGGCTGATTGGGCCACAGAAAAGGCCGCTTTAACCAAGAAGATTGGACACGCTGAGGCTGCCCTTAAACCGGTAACAGATGAATTGACCAGCGTGAAACGACAAGTGCATGCAATGACTGCCGCCATCTTTGGTAAGCATCCTGTGACTTCTATGATAATCTTGATCCTCTTATAATAGGTCCGGTTTGTGAACCGCTCTATCATGTTGCAGGCACCCGCATTAGCCACTTTGGGTCGGATGTGCGAATGAAGCTGAAAGCTGCCTACACTTTAGTCGAGCAGCTGTATACTGGAGCGCAGCGGATTATCTCAACTGCGTCACATAATAATCCAGCACCCACCTTGATCCAAGATACGCTGAAAAGATTTTCAATGCTTCCTGCTCGGATTGAAGAGTTAAAAAGTCTGCTGCTCGAACCGGAGCCATCAATGCCTTAATCCGGGCCAAAGCATGGGTGCCTGATTTTGATCCTGTTGAGGCAGCTCAAGGCTATCCCAGCTTGAAAGAAGATGGTTCAGAATTCAACGAAGAAGATCTAAGAGCGATAAACCGGGCAGTGCGCCCTCTGGCCTGCCAATTGGCAGAAGAAGCTGATTTGTCGCATTATCAAGCTCAGTATAATGATCAGAACAAACGAGTGGCTGCACCAATCCCAGAAGCGGAGAACCTTATTCCTCCAATCCGTAAGCATACTTACGCTCCTGATATTGAACCGTCTTCACTGATCCATGAGGAGGCTGTCTTTCAAGCATTAATGGGAATCAACTGGACCACTGTTGACTTCCAGCCACTGGGTAGGGATGAGGAAGCTGAAGCGGCGCAGGATGACCCACAACAGTCAAATCAGGGCGGCGAGCAGGCGTGAACCGGAAGCAGGATTAACTAGCTGCCTTATTATATTCCGCCAAGAGAACAATGATCTTATTCGGGTACCATGCTACCTTGTAATAGGATAGATAATACTTTTGCTTCTTGAGATGCCTTCGTGCATCTGTGCTGATACTTTTATTTGGAAGATCGACATTGCCAATTTATATCTCCTGCAATCATAAAATCTTAAACTACCAGGGCGGTTGTACCGCCAGCCGGTTTATGAATCTTTATATATATACGCAAGGAGACTCGCAGATATGATCAAAATTTGTGATCTGAAATACCTGCCATTATTGGGCATGAAGTAGGCGTTAGCCAATCTTGAAACGGAGGTTTAATAACCCTAAACCGTCATGGGAGAAAGCAGCTCTTGCATACATAACGTCGGTTTACTGTGTAAACCGTGCTTTAAAACATTTTGTTACTCCAAAAAAGGATGTTAACAGAAAAAACCAAACCGGGTAAATAATCTCCGGTGTAAAAATGGACCGTGTTCCGCCAATTTGGCTGCTTGAACCGGTGTAAAACGCTGTTGGTTTAAGAATGCAACCAAAACAAAACAGCAATTTTATCAAGAAAAGATATGTGAAGCAAAAGGCAATGATAGAACCGTTTGCAAAAAAGAGGCTTTACTGAGCCGATCAGATGGTGTTACCGTGGTCGGACACGACCAAGCTCCCAATAGGTGTAGCTGTGGTTCAAGTCAGCCAGGTCCCCAAATGAAACTGTGGCATTACGCCGATCAAGTGGCATGGCAATGGTTCGGGTTCGACCAAGCCCCCAAGTGACTCCAAGGCCTTTAGGCCGATCAAGAGGCGTGACCGGTTCAGACTTGACCGTGTCCCCAAGTGATCTGGTGGCTTTCGTCGATCAAAAGGTGTTGCATCGGTTCGGACACGACCGAGCCCCCAAGTGATCTGGTGGCTTTCGCCTATCAAAAGGTATTGCATCGGTTCAGACATGACCGAGCTCCCAGGTGATATTTTTAATTTTTGCAAGGGGTAAACCGGAGGTCGCTTTAAAACAGAACAACTCCATGTAACCACACATGATATAAACGAACAGATACCCCGCTTTAGCTGAGGATCCTGTTTATTGTATTTATAATATATACATTGTTATAATATGTACATAAGTAGAGCCAATGGCTCAAGTATAGTAAGGCCGAAGATGAGCTATGTTCCACGGCCTGTTGGTCTCCTCCTCTGACTTACGTGAGTCCTTATGCTCTCGAATATCAATCAGATAGTATGACCCGTTGTGCAGATTTTTGCTGACCACGAAAGGTCCCTCCCAAGGCGGAGATAACTTATGCATATCGGTTTGATGTTGAATGAGTCGAAGCACCAAATCTCCTTCTTGAAAGGTTCTGGTCCTGACCCGACGACTGTGATAACGACGAAGATCTTGTTGGTAAATCGCCGAGCGGGCAGCTGCTATGTCTCGCTCTTCATCCAACCGGTCCAAAGCGTCTTGTCGAGCCGTCTCGTTGTCCGCTTCAACATAAGCCGCAACACGAGGTGAATCGTGACGGATATCACTAGGGAGAACCGCCTCTGCTCCATAAACCATGAAGAACGGCGTGTATCCTGTCGATCTGTTGGGTGTAGTATTAATACTCCATAACACGGATGGTAACTCTTCAACACAACAACCCGGCGTCCTCTGCAAAGGAACCATAAGCCGGGGCTTGATGCCTCTCAAGATCTCCTGATTAGCTCTTTCTGCTTGACCATTGGACTGTGGGTGCGCCACTGATGACACGTCAAGGCGGATGTGCTCTCGTTCGCAGAACTCTTTCATGGCACCCTTGGACAAATTGGTACCATTGTCTGTGATGATACTGTGTGGAAAACCAAAACCGGAAAATCACCTTTTTGATGAACTGAACCGCGGTGGCTGCGTCACACTTACTAACAGGTTCTGCCTCCACCCACTTTGTAAATTTATCAACCGCCACCAGGAGGTGGGTCTTCTTGTCCTTGGACCTTTTGAAAGGCCCAACCATATCCAGCCCCCAGGTTGCAAATGGCCAAGTGATTGGAATCATCCTCAATTCTTGAGCCGGAATATGAGCGCGTCTTGAAAAATTTGGCAACCATCACATCGTCGGACCAGATCTTCCGCATCAGCATGGGCAGTTAACCAATAGAAACCGTGGCGGAACGCTTTAGCCACCAGAGATTTTGAACTGGCGTGGTGACCACAATCCCCTTCATGGATCTCACGCAAAATTTCACAGCCTTCCTCAGGAGACACACAGCGTTGAAATGCTCCTGATACACTACAATGATGCAACTCGCCATTGACAATTGTCATGGACTTGGACCGCCGTATTATTTGTCTGGCCAGAGTCTCATCCTCTGGTAACTCGCCCCGGTTCATGTACGCCAGGTAGGGAAGTGTCCAATCCGGAATGACGTGGAGTGCTGCCACCAACTGAGCCTCCGGATCAGGAACAGCCAAATCTGCTTCCCCAGGTAGTTGAACCGATGGGTTGTGCAGTATATCGAGAAAAACATTGGGCGGAACCGGTTTACGCTGTGAGCCTAGCCGGCTCAAAGTGTCCGCCGCTTCGTTCTTCCAACGGTCCACGTGGTCCACCTGATAACCCTTGAAGTGACCTGCAACAGTATCAACCTCACGACGATATGCAACCATGAGTGGGTCTTTAGAATCCCAAGTACCAGACACCTGTTGAGCCACCAGGTCCGAGTCACCGAAGCACTTAACCCGGCTTAAGTTCATCTCTTTAGCCATCCAGAGACCACGGAGCAAGGCTTCGTACTCAGCTGCATTGTTAGTACAAGGGAACATTAAGCGGAGAACATAACAAAACTTGTCACCTCGTGGGGAAGTTAATACGACTCCAGCCCCCGAGCCCTCCAATTGCCGTGATCCATCAAAATGGATTGTCCAATATGTGTGATCCGGCTTCTCTTCAGGGGCCTGCAACTCCGTACAGTCATTGATGAAATCGACAAGTGCTTGGGACTTCACCGCTGTCCGAGGCACGTATTTCAAACCGTGCGGCCCAAGCTCTATAGCCCACTTGGCAATCCAGCCCGTTGCTTCCCGGTTCTGGATGATATCACCCAAGGGGGCAAAGCTGACCACTGTGATGGGATGCCCTTGGAAATACTGCTTCAGCTTCCGGCTTGCCATAAAAACTCCATACACCAGCTTCTGCCAATGTGGATACCTTTGTTTGGATTCAATAAGCAACTCACTGATATAATAAACCGGATGCTGAACCGGATGCTCTTTGCCCGCCTCCTTCCGCTCCACCACAATAGCTACACTGACCGCGCAAGCATTAGCAGCAACATATAGTAGCAATGGTTCCTTGTCAATGGGGGCGGCGAGCACGGGCGGATTGGCCAATTGCCGCTTTAAGTCCTCCAACGCCTGATCAGCGGCAGAATTCCAGACTAACTGATCCGTCTTCTTCAACATCTGATACAACGGGATTGCTTTCTCACCAAGGCGGCTGATAAACCGGCTCAACGCGGCAATCCGGCCAGCCAAACGTTGAACATCATTAATACACTTCGGTTTAGCCAGAGAAATGATGGCCGTAATTTTCTCCGGATTAGCCTCAATTCCCCTGTTGGACACCAGAAAACCCAATAACTTGCCTGCCGGTACACCAAAAACACATTTGGCCGGATTGAGCATCATCTTGTACGTCCTTAGGTTATCAAGGGTTTCCTTCAAATCATCGACCAAAGTCTCCTTCTTCCTTGACTTAACCACAATATCATCCACATAAGCATGCACATTACGGCCAATCTGTTTGTGGAGACAATTTTGCACAGATCGTTGATAAGTTGCCTGGGCACTTTTGAGCCCAAAAGGCATAGATACGTAGCAGAAGGCTCCAAAGGGAGTTATGAACATTGTCTTCTCCTGGTCCTTAACTGCCATTTTGATCTGATGATAGCCGGAATACGCATCCAGGAAACATAAACGCTCGCAACCTGCCGTAGCATCAATAATCTGATCAATACGGGGGAGGGCAAAAGGATCCGCAGGACAAGCCTTATTAAGATCAGTATAATCCACACACATGCGCCAGGTGCCATTTTTCTTAAGGACCAGCACCGGATTAGCAAGCCACTCAGGGTGGAAGACTTCAACAATGAAGCCAGCTGCTAAGAGCCTGGCCACCTCTTCTCCAATAGCTTTTCGCCTTTCTTCATTGAACCGGTGGAGGAACTGTTTCACTGGTTTGTATTTAGGATCCACATTAAGAGTGTGCTCAGCGAGTTGCCTCAGTACACCTGGCATGTCAGAAGGCTTCCATGCAAAGATGTCCCGATTCTCACGGATGAACTCGATGAGCGCGCTTTCCTATTTCGGATCCAGATTGGCACTGATGCTGAACTGCTTGGACGAATCGCCAGGTACGAAGTCAACAAGTTTAGTCTCAGCGGCTGATGTAAACTTCAGGGCCGGATCATGCTCCGTAGTTGGCTTCTTTAAAGGAGTCATATCCGTCGGATCAACACTGTCCTTATAATACTTGAGTTCCTCGGTGGCACAAACCGATTCTGCGTAAGCCGCATCTCCTTCTTCACATTCCAAAGCAACCTTGCGGCTTCCGTGAACCGTGATGGTCCCCTTATGACCTGGCATCTTGAGCTGCAGATACACATAGCAGGGTCGTGCCATGAATTTGGCATAGGCCGGTCGACCGAACAAGGCGTGATACGGGCTTTGGATTTTCACCACCTCGAACGTCAGTGTCTCTGATCGGGAATCGTGATCATCTCCAAAGGCCACTTCCAACGCTATCTTCCCAATGGGGTATGCTGACTTGCCGGGTACCACACCAGGAAAAACCGTATTTGAAGGTCGGAGATCTTTATCTGTTAGCCCCATTCGACGAAAAGTCTCATAGTATAAGATGTTAATGCTGCTACCCCCATCCATAAGTACTTTGGTGAACGTATAACCTCCCACCTGAGGCCCCACCACTAAAGCCAACTGACCCGGATTGTCAACCCGGGGAGGGTGATCCTCTCTACTCCATATGATTGGCTGCTCTGACCAGCGCAGATACCGGGGCACGGCCGGTTCAACAGAATTAACTGCCCGCTTCTGGACCTTCCGGTCCTGCTTGTCCAAGCTAGTGGTGAATACATGATATTGCCCACTATTTAGTTGCTTTGGATTGCTCTGGTAACCCGACTGCTGCTATTGCTGATTGTAACCACCCTGGTTATTCTGATTATGCTGATCGTTATGTCCGCCCGGATTACCGTTAAATCCTGAACCGGAATTTCCTGCACCGTGACCCGGCCCAGCCAGAACCACCACCAGAACTGGGGTCATACCGGAAAGCATTGGAGATCTTGAACTCTTGCATAATGTAACAATCCTTCCAAAGGTGGTTTGCTGGTGCCTCCCTTGTCCCATGCTTTGGACAGGGCTGGTTCAATAGATAATTTAAGCGTTCCGGATTAGGACTAGGCGCACCGCTGCGGTTTTTGCCCTTACGTCGCTGGCCCCTGTCCTGCACGTTAGTATTAGCCACAAAATCCATGTTGCCATCCGCTTTACGCTTGCCTCCACCAACGTTTCCTACCGAGTGATGCTGCTGACCTTTGGAGTTGTTGTTCTTCCTTCCCTTCCCTGTCTTTTCATCGTCAGACTCGGGATCCTTGGTACTATCAGAATCAACGTACTTTACCAAAGCGGCCATGAGAGTTCCCATGTCGGTACAATGGCGCTTCATCCGTCCTAACTTCAGCTTCAAGGGTCCAAACCGGCAATTGCCTTCCAAGGTTATAACTGCTGTGTCCGCATTGATGCGGTCTGATGAATGCAGAACTCGTGAGACCCTGCGCACCCAATGAGTCGTTGATTCTCCTTCCTCTTGGACATAGGCAGCTAAATCCACTATCGACATGGGCTGTTTACACGTGTCTTTGAAATTATTGATGAACCGGGCTCGCAACTGGGCCCATGAACCGATAGAATTGGGCGGCAGGCTCTTTAACCAAGTACGGGCTGTCCCTTCAAGCATCATGGTGAAATATTTTGCACATGCCGCCTCATCCACATCAAGCATCTCCATGGCCATCTCATAACTCTCCACCCATGTCTCCGGGGGTTGATCCGCCGTATAGTTCGGCACCTTGCGCGGGCCTTTAAAATCCTTAGGCAGGCGCACATTGCGTAAAGCGGGGACAAGGCAAGGCACTCCCAAAGCGCTAGAAGTGAGTCCCGGTTCAACCGAAGTGGTGGGACGAACCGGCGTAAGCTGACGAGTCTGATGCTGTGCTGCTAACTCGGCTTCCCTGCGCGCTCGGGCCCAGTCTACCACCTCCTGGGCATCGGGAGCCGGATTGTTGCCACGGGGCGCTCCACGCCATGCATTACTTGACTCAGCTGGCTCCTCCACATGTCTGCTATAACTCCGGCTTGGACGTGGGGTAGAATGAATCTGCTCATGGCTGTACGAATACGCTTCCTGTTGGACCAACGCCGTCCTGAGGAGCTCCTTGACCCGGCGTGTCTCTATAGCTTGCAATGAATCCCCCTCGACCGGAATAGCCTCCAACCGTGCCGCCGCTGCAACAAGGTTATCTAGCGGATTGGAATAGTGATCCGGAGGTGTGGGCACAACCTGCGGTACTCCAGTGTTATGACGGGGTAGATCTATTACAACGGGCTGAACCGGCGCACCCGTCCCGGGCGCCTCCGCCCGGTTTACCACTGGTTGATTACTGGTCCCTGCTCCAGGGGTGTTGAAAAGGTCCCTTCCTTCAAAAACTGAGGGCAAACGAGATCGGTACTTCCTCCTCATGACTTCCTGTGAGGCGTTCTGGTCCAGCATGAGTTTATAGGCTTGCGCGTCCAAAGCGGCCCGCTCCGCAGTCATCCTGACCTCTTCAGCTGCTAGATCCGTTTTGGCCTGGGTAATCTGCTCTCTCACCTTTGCGATCTCTGCGTTATGAGCATCCTGATCCGCCGGATTAGCCTCCGCCATGAGTGCAGCCAATGCGTCGAATAGATCGGATAACACTTGAGCCGGCGAGTGCACAGAGCCTCCTGCTCCGGTAGCCGTTGCCGCTGCTGAACCGGAAATCATTACCGCGGCAGTCGATGAGTGAGGTGCTGCTTGTGTACCGGCCATGAATATTCCGACCCGGTTGGGCAGATCGGAGGGGTCCAGAATACTGTCGCCATCGGAACAGCCCCCAATCCGGCCATCTTGTAGCTGATACAATGACTCAGTTTCTCCGGTCGATGACTCGTCGCCAGAGTAAACGACGGTTTCACCACCAGATCCTGATCCGTCCTCATAGCTTCCTCCATGGATGACTCCCACGAAGGCACGTTTCACGGCCGGTTTTGCCTGGGCAGGTCGCGCATGCTGAGCTGTCTCGACGAGGTCGGTGCAGGTGTCCGGCTTAGGGCCCGCTTCACCGATCTTGCCGATGAAGACGTGTATGCCACCAAAGGGGACCCGGTACCCGTACTCAATTGAGCCGGCCTCGGGGCCCCAGCCTGCGTCGTCGATGTAGATCTTGCCGCGACGACTCTTGGTCATCCGGCCCACGGCATATCCCTCGAGTCCTTCAAAGCGGCCCTCCAAGAACTTGAAACCATTTTGTGATAGCCCCACGGTGGGCGCCAACTGTCGTGGGTTTGTCACGGCAGATGTCCTAGCGAAAGGACTTAGTCGTGGAGCCATCGCAACGGGTTAACTCGAAGGGGTTAAAGCGGACACAGGGACACAGAGGGTTTATACTAGTTCGGCCCCTTCGATGAAGGTAAAAGCCTATGTCTAGTTTGTGATGGAATTGATGGGGTTTCGATGACTAGGGAGCAAACAAGCTTTGCCTAGGTCTCGAGTTGTGGTTGTCTGTCCTTGAACCACTATCGGGTCCTCCCCTTATATACACGGGTGACGCCCGTCGGTTCACAGAGTCCCAATCTCCGGTTCATACTCATATCCGGGTTGGCCTCTCCCTATTCCTAACTTACAATACAAGTTCATATACACATCGGTTTATGGCTACACGTGCTGAACCGACTATGGCCTTGGGCCTTTATCTAGCTTCTGGGCTTTAACACCTTTGGACTACTGATGAAGTTAACCCGGCCCAGGTAGGCCGGTTTACGCCCAGTAGTAATATCCCTAACAAAACACCTTCAGGAGATCAATGGAGACCATCTCTAGGTACTTCAAGCAAGTGTTGTATGATGTTGGAGAGCTCATAGGAGAGATGATCAGGTCACCAACCAGCCAGACTCCTACCAAGATTCACACTAGCCCAAGATGGTATCCATGCTTCAAGGTGAGTACTGATAGTATGTAGTTCATGCCTTGATATGTTGTTATTGTTATGCTATAGCCATTCCAACATCTTGTAATGCCATTCCAGGATTGCATTGGAGCAATAGATGGTACTCATATCACTGCCAGAGTGCCGAGGTCACAAGCTGCGACATATAGAGGGAGGAAGCACCACACACGTCAGAATGTGCTTGTTGCTCTTAACTTCAATCTGAAGTCCACATATGTGCTATCTTGCTGGGAAGGATCAACACATGATTCTAACATTCTCAGTAACAGATGAGTCGTCATGATGGCATCAACATCCCCGATGGCAAGTTCTACCTAGGAGATGCTGGCTATGCATGTTGTCCAGGTGTTCTTCCACCCTTCAAAAAACCAGGTACCATCTGAACGATTTCTCTGGTAGGAATTATTTTAGGACTCCTCATAAACTGTTCAATCTCCGACACTCCAGCCTTAGAGTAACAGCCGAGAGGGCATTTGGAGCTATGAAGAATAGGTTTAAGATCTTGGATCAGAAGCCATTCCACCCTTATCCTACCCAGATCAAACTTGTTCGTGCATGTTGCATCATTCACGACTGGATTCTACAGTGGGTAATTGATGAACTTGTGCCGGAGGAGGAAGATGTGACTCCTGATGAGGTGATCAGCTCTGGCCATGGTGTGGAGGCGTTCGACAACGAACCATGGAAGAACAAAAGGTTGGAGTAAGCTCGAGCAATGTGGGATAACAAAGGTCAGACAAGGATCTGAAGCAGAAAAACAAGAATAAGAAGAAGAGGCAAAAGCAGAAGAGAATAAGAAGAAGCAGCACAGTAGCAGCAGAAGAAGAGGAAGATGATGAACTTCCACCTAGTTAGCATCGTTGAACTTTCTCCTATTCAACCATGTTGGCTCTTAATAATTTGTATTGTCGTTTACTAGTAGGTATGATAAGCTATCATTTGTTTTCTAGGTAGGACAAGACAATGTTCAGTGTGTGATAATGTGTAACGCCTTGGATGTAACTTGTCATATTTGTAACTCCAACTCTTGCCATTTTCGGCTATGTGTTATGATATTCCCTCGTGGTTGGGTCTTGTCTTCATATCATGGCATCATGTGCATCGCATTTGCATACATATTCGTCTCATGCATCCGAGCATTTTCTCCGTTGTCCGTTTTGCAATCCGACACTCCCACGTGCATCGGTGTCCCCCTTTTGTCTCTCTTTGTGAGCGGGTGTTAAACGTTCTCGGAATGGACCGAGATTTTCCAAGCGGCCTTGGTACATCACCGGTAAACCGCATGTCAAGTTTTGTGCCATTTGGAGTCCGTTTGATACTCCAACAGTTAACCGGGGAACCGTAAAGGCCTCGTGTGTGTTGCCGCCCAACAACCCTTCAAAACAGTCCAATAACCCATCTAAACCATCTCCATGTTCTCCGTCATCGGATCACGATGGTGTGGGCGAAAACTACACTCCATTTGAACACTCCCACCTCCTTCTACCTATAAATATGTGCCCCTCCCGGAATTTTCGCGCAGATCAAACCCTAACCTAGCCCTCTCCGTCGCCGGACACATCCGGACGGCGCCGGAGCGTCCGCCGCCACGCCCCGTCCACTTGCGCGCTGCCACCTGTCGCCCGCGCCGTCCCCTCCGCCGCAGGCCCAGCACGGGCCCATACGCCGCCGCCCGTGCCCGCGCCTCCTCGCCCGGCTCCGCTCCTGCGCCCCGCCGCTCGCCGCCTCCTCCGCCGCTCGCCGCCTCCTCCACCAGGCGTCGGCGACCCCACGCCGCCCACGCCGGCCGCCGCCGACCCCGCACGCCTCGCCCTCGCCCGGATCCGGCAAGGCGCCGCCGGATCCGCCGTCCCCGACCCACTCCGGCGCGCCTCCGACGAACTCCGGCCGCCGTCGCCTCAGATCCGGCAGGATCCGTCGCCGCATCGTAAACCGTGCAAACCCTAGATCAGAGTGGTATATTTTGTCTCGAAAAATCTTGCATTCTGGCCCTCTGTTCAACATGCCATAACTCATCATTCGTAGCTCCGTTTTGTATGTATGATATACCGAAAGTTTCAACACGATGTGCGCTTCATTTTGTTCCATTGGGCCATGTTTGTTTGAGGTCATCTTGATGCCCAAATCTCTGATGCAGAAGTGCTATAAAATGTTAGGTGCTGATTCTTATCAGATTATGAGCATTTGTCATTTTTGCTACATTTGATGTGTGCATCTTATGGGCTTGAGCTATACATGTGTTTTGGGCTATGCCATGCCATATTTACAGGGGGTGTATGCCATATATTTTTGTGATCTATGTGGTGACTATCACAAGCATGCAAACTAGGCTTCGTGATGTTGCTGATTTCACTGACTTAGAATTTCAGTGTCATTTTCCTGCTGTTATTTTTATGCCATGTATTCATGTTGCTACAGTGAGATCCATGCCTATTTTGAGTATGTTTAGTTAGGATGTTTTGGACATATGGTTATGCTCTATCCATCCATGCACCTGTTTTCAATTATGGAGTGCTCTAGAATGTCTTATTCTTGCTCTACTTTTGCTATAAAATGTTCCTGGCAGATTGTTTACATGTTAATTAATTTTGCCACGGTTGTTGCTAGTGATCCATGCATACTATGAACTTGCTCATGCCATGCTTAGCTTCATTAACATGCATTCTTTCTGATTCTATGCTTATATTGTCATGCAATGACAAGTCTGAATCTGTAACGAAACTTGCTATGTTTACATGGGTGTCATCATATGTTCTGTGCCCTTTTGGCTCATGGTCAGTAAGGGATTTTTGTTGCATACTTTGAGTAGATTCATGGTATGTCTTGGTTTGCTATTTTATGTCCCTATAGTATGTTGTTTGTTTGCTCTAAATATGGCTTCCTGATGTCATTTCCGGCATGTTAGTATTTTCACCAAGTCTGTGAAGCTGATATCTTTTGCACTTTTGACATGCTTGTTTGAACCTGCTCTGGTGCGATTTAGCCGTAGCTCAGTGTTCATATTTTGTCAAGCATCGTGAGTACATCACCTCCATATGCCTTCTTGATATGTTGGAGTGCCGTAGTTTAGTTTCTTGTTGCATGCTAAGTGGCATCATGCTGTTAATTGCAGAATTGTGCCATCCTTGTTCTGCTTGTCATTTGCAAACCGTGCATCCGATTCCGGTGATCTTTATATCGATTTCAACCGAAATCATCTCATCTTTCCAGCGGCATACTTGGTTTGCCAAGTTGATGCCTTATTCATCTTTTCCCTTCCGGAGCATGCATATGCATTGCATATCACATCTCGCATAACATGCCATGTTTTGCTTCATGTTGCTTGTGCTTTGCCCGTGTTTGATTGTTGGTCCTCTGCTTGTGTTCTTACTTTGGGTAGAGCCGGGAGACGAGTACGTGAACGAGGAACCTGTTGAGAACGCTTACGAGGATCAAGCTTTCGACAACTCTGAGAACTTTGCAGGCAAGATGACCATACCCTCGAAATCACTTCTATCTTTGCTTGCTAGTTGCTCGCTCTTTTGCTATGCTGCGATACCTACCACTTGCTATATCATGCCTCCCATGTTGCCATGTCAAGCCTCTAACCATCCTTTCCTAGCAAACCATTGTTTGGCTAAGTTACCGCTTTTGCTCAGCCCCTCTTATAGCGTTGTTAGTTGTAGGTGAAGATGAAGTTGGTTCCATGTTGGAACATGGATATTTTGGGATATAACAATATCTCTTATTTAAATTAATGCATCTATATACTTGGTAAAGGGTGGAAGGCTCGGCCTTATGCCTGGTGTTTTGTTCCACTCTTGCCGCCCTAGTTTTTCGTCATACCGGTGTTATGTTCCTTGATTTTGCGTTCCTTACGCGGTTGGGTGATTTATGGGACCCCCTTAACTGTTCGCCTTGAATAAAAATCCTCCAGCAAGGCCCAACCTTGGTTTTACATTTGTCTACCTAAGCCTTTTTCCCTTGGGTTTTCGCGAGCCCGAGGGTCATCTTTATTTTAACCCCCGGGCCAGTGCTCCTCTGAGTGTTGGTCCAAACTAGAGCATCGTGCGGGACCGTCCCTTGGCAACTTGGGTTACGTTGGTACCTGTACGCTTAGCTTATCCGGTGTGCCCTGAGAACGAGATATGTGCAGCTCCTATCGGGATTTGTCGGCACATCCGGGCGGCTTTGCTGGTCTTGTTTTATTACTGTCGAAATGTCTTGTAGTCCGGGATTCCGAGACTGATCGGGTCTTCCCGGTAGAAGGAATATCCTTCGTTGACCGTGAGAGCTTATAATGGGCTAAGTTGGGACACCCCTGCAGGGTATTATCTTTCGAAAGCCGTGCCCGCGGTTATGTGGCAGATGGGAATTTGTTAATGTCCGGTTGTAGAGAACTTGACACTTGACTTAATTAAAATACATCAACCGCGTGTGTAGCCGTGATGGTCTCTTTTCGGCGGAGTCCGGGAAGTGAACACGGTTTGGGTTATGTATGAACGTAAGTAGTTTCAGGATCACTTCTTGATCACTTCTAGCTTAACGACTGTGCGTTGCTTCTCTTCTCGCTCTCTTTTGCGTATGTTAGCCACCATATTTGCTTAGTGCTTGCTGCAGCTCCACCTCATTACTTCATCCTTCCTATAAGCTTAAATAGTCTTTATCTCGCGGGTATGAGATTGCTGAGTCCTCGTGACTCACAGATTCTACCAAACCAGTTGCAGGTGTCGACGATGCCAGTGCAGGTGACGCAACCGAGATCAAGTGGGAGTTCGACGACGAACGTGGTCGTTACTATGTTTCTTTCCCTGATGATCAGTAGTGGATCCCAGTGGGACGATCGGGGATCTAGCATTTTGGGTTGTCTTCTTTTATTTTGGTTCCGTAGTCGGACCTTGATTGTACTCTGAATGATGTATGTTTAATTTATGTATTGTGTGAAGTGGTGATTGTAAGCCAACTCTCTTTATCCCATTCTTGTTCATTACATGGGATTGTGTGAAGATGACCCTTCTTGTGACAAAGCCTACAATGCGGTTATGCCTCTAAGTCGTGCCTCGACACGTGAGAGATATAGCCGCATGAAAGTGCAACTATCCCTGGGTGGTTTTGGTAATTCCTAACAACATATAGCTCATTGAGCTAACATTATTCCAAGATTAATATTTCAGGAAAAGCTCAATGGATGGCATGGCATGGATGAGGAAAGTGGATCCCTCAAAATTATAAGGACAAAGGATTGGCTCAAACCTCAAGATCAAGACTCTACATGAGGGAGTCCTGGATTAGGGGGTGTTCGGACTGCCGAACTATACCTTCAGCCGGACTCCAGGACTATGAAGATACAAGATTAAAGACTTCGTCCCATGTCCGGAAGGATCTTTTCTTGGCGTGGAAGGCAAGCTAGGCGTGCGGATATTCGAGATCTCCTACCATTGTAACCGACTCTGTGTAACCCTAACCCTATCTGATGTCTATATAAACCGGAGGGTTGTCCGTAGAACAACCATCATCATACACAATCATACCATAGGCTAGCTTCTAGGGTTTAGCCTCCTTGATCTCGTGGTAGATCCACTCTTGTACTACCCATATCATCAATATTAATCTAGCAAGAGTAGGGGTTTACCTCCATCGAGAGGGCCCGGACCTGGGTAAAATAAAGTGTCCCTTGTCTCCTGTTACCATCCGACCTTGACGCACAGTTCGGGACCCCCTACCCGAGATCCGCCGGTTTTGACACCGACATTGGTGCTTTCATTGAGACTTCCTCTGTGTCGTCGCTTTTAGGCCCGATGGCTCCTTTGATCATCAACAACGATGAGGTCCAGGGTGAGACTTTCCTCCCCGGACAAATCTTCGTCTTCGGCGGCTTTGCTCTGCGGGCCAATTCGCTTGGTCATCTGGAGCAGATCGAAAGCTACGCCCCTGGCCATCAAGTCAGGTTTGGAAGCTTAAACTACACGGCTGATATCCGCGGAGACTTGATCTTCGATGGGTTCGAGCCACAGCCAAGCGCGCCGCGCTATTTCGAGGGGCATGATATAGCTCTGCCTCCGAATAGCACCCTGGAGGCCGCACACGCTCCGGCCCCGATCTTTGACTCGGAGCCCGCTGCGTTTTCTGAGGATGAACGGTTGGACGTCACCTCGGGGGCTGCGATCTCAAAGGCGATCGAGCCGAACGCCAGCCCCGTACTCCGCACGGCCCAGAACTCCAAGGAGCCGGACTCCTCTCCGAACTCCGGGCCTTCCATGCCCCCGCCGATCGAACCTGATTGGGCGCCTGTAATGGAGTTCACCGCCGCGGACATCTTTCAGTGCTCACCTTTCGGTGATATCCTAAATTCTCTCAAGTCTCTCTCTTTATCAGGAGAGCCCAGGCCGAATTATGGTCTGCGAGGTTGGGATTCGGACAACGAAGAAATTCAAAGCCCACCCACCACCCACTTAATAGCCACTATCGATGATTTAACCGACATGCTCGACTTCGGATCCGAAGACTTCGACGGTATGGACGACGAAGATGGAGACGAACAGGAACCAGCACCTATAAGGTGCTGGACCACCACCCCACCTAACGATGTATTCATGGTGGATACCCCTAAAGGAAACGACAACGAGGAAAAAGGGGGCGGAAAAAGGGATAAACCCTCCGGAAAGCAGTCAAAGTGGCGACGTAGACGCCAAGCCAAGCCCCGCCTCGATCAAGACCCAGCCGTAGAGCAGGATGAGCCGGTAGACAACGAGCATGCCTCAGAGCAGCCGTCCGAACAGGGCAACACGAATGGAATGGACAGACATCCCTCCCCTGGCCATAACAGAACTCCGGACGATCTCACGTCGGATAAAACTACGGAGCAGAAGAATCTCCACGAAAGGCTCGTGGCTACAGCACGCAGCCTGAAAAAGCAGAAGCGGAAGCTAAAGACGGCGGAAGATGCACTCAGAATAAGATGGAGCAAGGTAATCAAGACCGCAGACAAATACGGCGGCAGCCGCCGCACTAAAAGCTATCCGAAGAAAAAACTATTGCCCGAATTTGACCAAGAGGCCCTAGAGCCCTCGCATTCGAAAAATAAAAAAGACGTACGGTCGGATAGACGACCACACGGCCACCATAAAACGGCAAGCGGCGCCGCATTCAATGCGGCATGCGACCCAATTAAAGACTCGCATCATGGCCCAGCCAGGTCCATTTACGAGCCAAGAAAGCAAGCTCTCACAAGCAATGCAAAAAAGCCATTATCAGGATCCGGCACACCCAAATACAGGGGCGCCGCACACCCCCTATGTTTCACCGATGAGGTCCTGGAATATGAATTTCCAGAAGGATTCAAACCCGTCAACATAGAGGCGTACGATGGAACAACAGACTCCGGAGTCTGGATCGAGGATTATATCCTCCACATACATATGGCTAGAGGAGATGATCTCCACGCCATCAAATATTTACCCCTTAAGTTTAAAGGGCCAGCCCGGCACTGGCTTAAAAGCCTTCCCGAAAACACAATTGGAAGTTGGGAAGAGCTCGAGGACGCTTTCCGAGCAAATTTTCAAGGGACCTACGTCCGCCCTCCGGACGCAGACGATCTCAGTCACATAACTCAACAGCACGGAGAATCAGCGCGACAGTACTGGAACATATTCCTTACTAAAAAGAATCAGATAGTGGATTGTCCGGACGCCGAAGCCTTAGCAGCTTTCAGGCATAATGTCCGAGACGAATGGCTCGCCAGACACCTCGGCCAGGAAAAGCCAAGAACAATGGCCGCACTCACAAGCCTCATGACCCGCTTTTGCGCAGGAGAGGACAGCTGGTTGGCACGATGCAGCCCCAGCGACCCAAGTACATCCGAAATCAGGGATGGAAACGGAAAACCGCGACGAAATAAGGACCGCCGCCGAATCAAAGGAAATAGTCTGAAGAGCGCGACAGTCAATGCCGGATTCAAAAGCTCGCGGCAAAATCAAACAAAACCACCCCCTCAGGATAATAGGGATGATCCGTCCAGCTTAAATAGAATCCTGGGCAGAATATGTCAGATACACAGTACTCCTGGGAAGCCTGCCAATCACACCCACAGAGATTGTTGGGTTTTCAAACAATCCGGACAGCTTAACACCGAACACAAGGGGCTCGACACACCAAGTGAAGAACAGGACGAACCCCAAAGGTAGAATACCAGGAAACAAAAGAACTTCCCGCAAGAAGTCAAAACAGTGAACTTACTTCACGTAACAAAACGTATGGCACCCATAAAGGTACGTACAATCAAACTTTCCCCTCAGGAGTCCCGCCACTAGTCACTAAAGCCAATCATTTTTGATCAGCTAGATTATTCTAGAAATATCAAAAACGCAGGCCGGACTGCCCTGATACTGGATCCAATAATCGATGGATTCCAGTTTACCAATGTCCTTATGGACGGCGGCAGTGGACTAAACCTGATATATCAGGATACAATCCATCGCATGGGCATAAACCTAGCAAGAATCCGCCACAGCAAAACCTCCTTTCAAGGGGTAGCACCAGGCCCGGACACCCATTGTATGGGTTTTCTCCGGCTTGAGGTCATATTTGGCTCTCCCAATAACTTTCGTCGCGAAAAGCTGACCTTCCATGTAGTCCCGTTTTCAAGTCGCTATCAAGCACTAATGGGATGCGGAGCTTTTGCTCGCTTTAACGCAATACCGCATTACGCATCTCTCACACTTAAGATGCCCGGTCCACGAGGCATCATCTCCTTAAAGGGAGCGCACTAAAATACGCCTCCTCCAAACGGAGGATTGCGCGGCCGCTTAAACAACCGCACAATAAAGTGGCCTAGCCAGCCAAAAGACTTTTTTTTATAAGTCATCAAAGGCCACGGACCCGGACTCAACGAGTTCGGCACAAGTCCATCATCAACGCAGGCTCATAACGCCATATACCCCCGTACCGGGGGCTATACGCAGAGACAATAAAGCTCAACCTTATATATTTTTTACTTTATATTTAGTTTATTATCTTTTTATTCCGCACAACCCATTTTCAATTCAGTTCCTCTCTTTTACAGATGAACGTCGTGCGGCGCCCGTCCAGGACACGGCACAGCGGAGACACAGGCGCAGACGTGCAGTAGGGACCCGTCCTAAGGCTTCTTTTTAGATTAAGACCCTGCGTAAACCTTTTTTACTGTCTCTTGCTGCTATACATCCCCTGGTTTTTTCTACTATAACCAAGGAGGAGGCTGGCGTTTTGGCATGTGGCCACGCCAGAATTTTTTGCTCGTACCTGGACACTAGGGGCTCTTTTTTTTCAAGGGTGTTGTCTCACCCGCACTGATAAAGACCGAACACCTTAGGGAGTGTCCGGCGTCGCGAGTTTTGGCACTATATGCATCAGCTCCGAATCATGATTTTGGTCATATGTTGGGTTGCCCGGCTCCGGAGTTCGGCCACCTTACGTTCCGCTCTATCGGCTAAGGTAGCACTAGGAGAACTACTGCGATTGTGCCCCGGTTCGGCCGGGTGAGCACCTCAGTAGAGAAAGCCGAAAACCGACTGTCATGATGTAGCGCAAGACTGGTCGCCACTCGATGGCTCATAGGGATTTTTCGAATTCCTCCGCTTTGACGAAGGGCCGTTTCTCGGTCAGGCACGTACGCGCTCCGAACTCGGGCAAAGCGCAGTCGCCACTAAAGGGCTACCTAAAGAGTCCCACTGTCAAGCTCCTATGGCTAAGTGAAAGTGTTAAAGCATTATAGTCCGGTTGCCTAGCCTGTTGCGCTATCACCTCCTTTGTAGGACCGAGACGTTGGGTTAAGTGTGAAAATGCGTCTTCTGCGCGCACCCCCGCACTATGTGCGTGGGGGCTGAAGCCAACGACTGCAATCTTTCAGAATTTATATATTAAAATGGCCGCACAGGAGGTGTTCTTAATACTTGAAGGCACAAGTCTAAAAATGCCACTACAATTTATCAAAATACTGTTTTATGATTACATATGCTATCATAATATAGCATCCTTCGAGCACTGCGTCTCTATTACGTGAGCGCCTTCGAGGACTTCCTCAAAATAGTGCTCGGCAGGTGTTCGGCTTTTATCCGAATCCCGGGACGCAACAGTGGTGGGCTTCATATCTGCCCAGTATGTCTTGACACGGGCAAGAGCCAGCCGAGCGCCCTCTACGCACGCTGACCTCTTCATAGCATCGACACGTGGCACCACGTCTAGCAATTGCTGCACCAAGCTGAAATAACTCTTGGCTTCGATCTCCCCGGATACAGACGATCCATGACGTACTTCATGGCGAGTCCCGATAACCTATTCAGTTCGGCCCATTGGGCCAGGCGATCGTCCACTGCCAGCGGACGCTCTGGATTGATGAATTGCGACCAAAAGAGCTTCTCCACTTCATGATCCTTTTATCTCGAAAGTGTTCGGTCGCATCAGTGGCACTAGCCGCCAAATCCAGATAGGTGTCCTCTTTACTCCACATCCGGTTTAACGGGGCAAACTTCGGATCACAAAATTTTCTCCGCAACGAGAAGGGCTTTCCATCCGCAATTTGTCCGACTTGACACAGCTCTTCCTTTGCCGCTCTCATTATAGAGCGGGCGTCCTTGGCGTCAGCAACAACCTTCTCTAAGCTCGTTTGCCTCGCCCGATCTTCTTCTTCAAGAAGCTTGCAACGGTCAGTAGCACTCTTTAACTTTACGGCCATATCAGCCATTTCCTCCTTGCTTCGGCAATGGGCAGCCTGTTCGGCCTTCAGCTCTTCAAGGGCTTTCACGGCAGCCGCATCGCTTTTTCTGGCTTGCTCCTTCGCTCGGGCGAGTTCGGCCCTAAGACCTTCCACGGCGGCCGCACCATCTGCGTCAAGCACACACACGGTAAGATATTGACATACAGCTCGTCTTACTAACAATCGCCTAATGATTTCGATACCTTGAGCACCATCAAGCCGCTTGTTAACAAGCACGATGTCGGCTTCTGCCTCATCCAGTTGTCGCTTTAGTTCGGCATATTCACGAGTCCGGCTCGACTCCGGACAATCAGCCACCTACATATAAAGGTGTCACTTAAAGGACCTGGGATTAAGACCCTCTGCGCGCCGTACATCTTTACGACGCACAGAGTCTCAGGGGCTACTATCTACACAGGGTGCACTTTATTTATGCGCAATTAATACAAATGTACGTTATTTAAAAAACGTACCTCAAGGCCTGCCACTAAATTCTTGACGGCCTCGTGTAGTCCGCTTTCGGCGGATGAAATCTTTTCAATTACCGTGCTCATTAATGCACGATGCTCCTCTGAGACAAAGGCTCGCCCCAGCAGAATCTTTAGCTCTTCCGACCGAACACCAGATGGTGCCGACTCGTCCCATGGCCTTCCTCAAAGGCCGGACACGGAGAACCTCGGGGGGCAGTACCATCCACCCCTAGCGGGTCCGGAGAAATCCCCCGCAACGACACTTCAGCGTCGCCCGCCTTGCTAGGCGATATAGAAGGAGGAGGCGTTCCGCTCTCCATCATCTCCGGAAGAAGATCCCCCGAGGACGAGTTCTGCTGAGAAGGGCTGAGGTCCGAACTATAAAGTAAGGTTTCGGTTAAAACTTCTCAGATATAAATCAAGGATTTCTATTAAAAGAAAAACTCTTCTTCTACTTACGGCTCGCTGGAGAGTTGGTCCCCTTTAGGGTTTAGTTCGGCCGAGGGGCTCCCCGACGTCCGGTCCTCTGACAAGGATTCTTTCCCCCGCTTTGAGGCTACGGTCTCCGGGTCGTCAGAGGCGGCCCTTTTCTTTCCCTTAGGAGAGGAATCATCGATTCCCCCCTTCGGAACGGCTTCTTTCGAAGAGGCCACGGTTTCCTTGTCATCCCCCTTATTTCCCTCCAAAGGCACTTCCTCCAGCATCCTGACTAGCACGGGATCCAGCCTGGTTTCGGGAAGGGGAGACAGACACCTGATCAGCTTCGCCTTCGCTATCCACTCCTGCTTAAAAGGAGAAGCGCTGTTAAAAGCAAGTTAATTACGCGGATAGAAGGTCCGGTCGCAAGGTCACCTACTTGAGTATCTGGGCGATTACGGCTTAAACCAGCATCCTCGATCAAATCCGGACTCACTTCTTGTGATCCGAAGAACAGTTTATACATCTCCACAGGCGTCACGCCCATAAAATTCTGGAGAGCTCGTGGTCCCTCTGGATTGAATTCCCACAAGCGAAGGGGGCGACGTTGGCCGGGCAGTGTACGGCGAATCAGCATAACTTGTGTCACCTTGACCAGGTTGAGGTCTCCCTTCAAGAGATCCTTAATACGGCCCTGCAGCAGAGGAACGTCTTTGGGCAAGCCCCGATCTAACCCTGTGTTAATCCACGATGCTAACCATGGTGGGGGACCCGAGCGAAAGGCCGGAGGCGCCACCCATGCGGTGCCTCGAGGAGCGGTGATGTAGAACCACTCCTGTTGCCATAAGACAAGCTCCTCTTGAAAAGCGCCCTCGGGCCATGGAGCGTCGGCATTTCTTTTTATAGCAGCGCCTCCGCACTCTGCGTGGCGCCCTTCGATTATCTTCGGTTCTACTTTGAAGGTCTTGAGCCACCGTCCGAAGTGAGGGGTAACACGGAGGAACGCTTCGCACACAACTATGAACGAGGAGATATGGAGGATGGACTCCGGAGCTAAATCGTGGAATTCCAGCCCATAATAAAACATCAGCCCCCTTACGAAGGGATCCACGGGGAAGCCTAATCCCCGGAGGAAGTGGGATATGAATACCACACTCTCGCCGGGCTGAGGGCTAGGGATCACCTGTCCTTGAACAGGCAGCCTGTGCGGAATCTCCCTGGTCAGGAATCTAGCTTCCCTCAATCTTGATACGTCCTCCTCCGTAACAGAGGAGGGCATCCATCGGCCTTGGAGGTCGGAGCCGGACATTATCGAAGATCCGGTGCGCTCGGAATCTGGAAGTCTAGGGTGTTGGAACTCGAGGCAACGGGCGAGCTTGTTTTGAGAATAGAAGCGGGGAACAGGGCCTTGGTCTCTTTATAAGAGGCAGAATATCAAGCGCCCTCCCCGTAACCGTCTTGGACTAGCCTTTAATTAAGGCAAGACGTGCTAACATGCACGATTGGGTTACCCACATCCGTATTAATGAGAATCCCGTTAAAGGGGGCACATGATCTTTGCTTCGACAAGACGTGCCAAGGAAACCGCCTCGCTAAACGAGCTGAGGTGGAACAATGAAAACAATTTATATAAAGGGCTTGGCCGCAGTGTTATGACGCATTGCGGAATACTTCAGCAGATTCGATTTGTGTTAATATTATTCTCTATATGGCAATATGTGGAAACTTATTTTACAGAGCGGACACTATTTTTTGGTGTTTATAATCTTCTTAAAGAACTTGGAGGAGGAACCCGCCTTGCAATGCCGAAGACAATCTGCACGCCGGACTCGTCGTCATTGAAGCCTGGTTCAGGGGCTACTTAGGGAGTCCTGGATTAGGGGGTGTTCGGACTGCCAAACTATACCATCAGCCGGACTCCAGGACTATGAAGATACAAGATTGAAGACTTCGTCCCATGTCCGGAAGGATCTTTTCTTGGCGTGGAAGGCAAGCTAGGCGTGCGGATATTCGAGATCTCCTACCATTGTAACCGACTCTGTGTAACCCTAACCCTATCCGGTGTCTATATAAACCGGAGGGTTGTAGTCCGTAGAACAACCATCATCATACACAATCATACCACAAGCTAGCTTCTAGGGTTTAGCCTCCTTGATCTCGTGGTAGATCCACTCTTGTACTACCCATATCATCAATATTAATCTAGCAGGAGTAGGGTTTTACCTCCATCGAGAGGGCCCGGACCTGGGTAAAATAAAGTGTCCCTTGTCTCCTGTTACCATCCGACCTTGACACACAGTTCGGGACCCCCTACCGAGATCCGCCGGTTTTGACAATGACACTACATTTTATATTTTAGTGATCCAAGATCACATTGAGTCTATAGGAAAAGCCAATACTATCAAGGAGGGATGAGGTGTTGTTTAATGAGCCTCTTGCTTCATGTGCTTAGTGATATGCTCCAAGATCCTCAACTATCTTTCCCACATCCACATATGACCTAAACCAAAAGTCAAACTCGGCCCCGCCGATTCTTTCTATCCGGCGCCACCGAGTTTCACATGTCATAGCCACTGCCACAAACCCTAGCAATTCGGTTTCACCGATAGGGATCTCGGTCTCAACGAGATGGGATTGCAATTTCTCTGTTTCCCTTCGTAACGTTTTGGTCTAACCGAAGTGAGTGATCGGTCCCACCGAGATTGCAATGTAAACTCTCTGTTTCCCTTTCGTAACATTTCGGTCTCACCGAAAAGAGCAAATCGGTCCCACCGAGTTTACCTGACCAACTCTCTGGTTAACTTATTACCAAAATCAGTCCCACCGAGTTTGTGTAATCGGTCACACCGAGATTGCGTTATGCCCAAACCCTAACCATATCGGTCCTACCGAGTTGCATCTCAGTCCCACCGAAAATCCTAACGGTCAATAGGTTTGCTAAATCGGTCTGACCGAGTTTAACAATTCGGTCCCACCGAGTTTGGCAGATTGTGTGTAACGGTTAGATTTTGTGTGGAGGCTATATATACCCTCCACCCACTCTTCATTCGTGGAGAAAGCCATCAGAACGCATCTACACTTCCAATACACATGTTCTGAGAGAGAACCACCTACACTTGTGTTGAGCTCAAGATATTCCATTCCTACCATATGAATCTTGATCTCTAGCCTTCCCAAGTTGCTTTCCACTCAAATCTCCTTTCCACCAAATCCAAATCCTGTGAGAGAGAGTTGAGTGTTGGGGAGACTATCATTTGAAGCACAAGAGCAAGGAGTTCATCATCAACACACCATTTGTTACTTCTTGGAGAGTGGTGTCTCCTAGATTGGCTAGGTGTCACTTGGGAGCCTCCGACAAGATTGTGGAGTGGAACCAAGGAGTTCGTAAGGGCAAGGAGATCGCCTACTTCATAAAGATCTACCGCTAGTGAGGCAAGTCCTTCGTGGGTGACGGCCGTGATGGAATAGACAAGGATGCTTCTTCGTGGACCCTTCGTGGGTGGAGCCCTCCGTGGACTCGCGCAACTGTTACCCTCCGTGGGTTGAAGTCTCCATCAACGTGGATGTACGATAGCACCACCTATCGGAACCACGCCAAAAACATCCGTGTCTCCAATTGCGTTTGAATCCTCCAAACCCTTCCCTTTACATTCTTGCAAGTTGCATGCTTTACTTTCCGCTGCTCATATACTCTTTTGCATGCTTGCTTGAATTGTGTGGAGATTGCTTGACTTGTGCTAAGATAGCTAAAATCTGCCAAGAACTAAAATTGGGAAAAGGCTAGATTTTTATTTGGTCAAGTAGTCTAATCACCCCCCCCCTCTAGACATACTTCTGATCCCACAAGTGGTATCAGAGCTTTGGTCTCCATTTGCTTTGATTTCCATAGCTTTTGGTGGTCATAGCCTTGGTTTCACAACCTAGGAGAGTATGGCGTCTAGCGAGGGAAATTACCACCGTAGAGGTCCTTACTTTGATGGTACTAATTTTGCTAGTTGGAAGCATAAGATGAAAATGCATATTCTTGGACATAACCCTGTCGTTTGGGCTATTGTGTGTGTTGGCTTGCAAGGTGACTTCTTTGATGGGAAAGAACAAAACCGTGAAGCTACCGCGGAAGAGTTGAACATGCGGCAATACAACGCTCAAGCTTGTGATATTCTCTTCAACGGATTGTGCCCCGAAGAATTCAACAAAATCATCCGTCTTGAGAATGCAAAGGAAATTTGGGATACTTTTATTGATATACACGAAGGTACCGACTCCGTCAAGGAATCCAAATTGGATGTGCTTCAAAGTCAACTTGACAAGTTCAAAATGAAGGATGGTGAAGGTGTCGCTGAAATGTACTCTAGGCTTGCTCTTATCACAAATGAGATTGCCGGCTTAGGGTGTGAAGAGATGACCAATAGATTCATCATCAAGAAGATCCTAAGAGACTTGGATGGAAAATATGATACCGTGTGCACATTGATTCAAATGATGCCAAATTACAAATATCTCAAGCCAACGGAAGTCATTAGAAGAATTGTTGCTCATGAGATGTCACACAAAGATAAAGAGGAACTTCACAAATCAAGTGGCGCTTACAAAGGCTCATGTGAATGTTGGGGAATATAGTAATTTCAAAAAAATTCCTACGCACACGCAAGATCATGGTGATGCATAGCAACGAGAGGGGAGAGTGTTGTCTACGTACCCTCGTAGACCGAAAGCGGAAGCGTTATATCAACGCGGCTGATGTAGTCGTACGTCTTCACGATCCGACCGATCCAAGCACCGAAAGCACGACACCTCTGGGTTCTAGCACACGTTCAGCTCGATGACGATCCCCGGACTCCGATCCAGCAAAGTGTCGGGGATGAGTTCCGTCAGCACGACGGCGTGGTGACAATCTTGATGTTCTACCGTCGCAGGGCTTCGCCTAAGCACCGATACAATATTATCGAGGGTTATGGTGGAGGGGGGCACCGCACACGGCTAAGAGAATGATCACGAAGATCAACTTGTGTGTCTAGAGGTGCCCCCTGCCCCCGTATATAAAGGAGCAAGGGGGGAGGCCGGCCGGCCCTAGCAGGGCGCGCCAGGAGGAGGAGTCCTCCTCCTAGTAGGAGTAGGACTCCCTTCTTTCCTACTCCTACTAGGAGGGGAAAGGAAGGGGGAGAGGGAGAAGGAAAGGGGGCGCCGCCCCCCCCTCTCCTAGTCCAATTCGGACCAGAGGGGGAGGGGGCGCGCGGCCCACCCTGGCCGCCCCTCTCTCTCCACTAGGGCCCATAAGGCCCATTACTTCTCCCGGGGGGTTCTGGTAACCCTCCCGCACTCCGGTTTTCTTCGAAATCACCTGGAACACATCCGGTGTCCGAATATAGCCGTCCAATATATCGATCTTTATGTCTCGACCATTTTGAGACTCCTCGTCATGTCCGTGATCACATCCGGGACTCCGAACAAACTTAGGTACATCAAAATATATAAACTCATAATGAAACTGTCATCGTAACGTTAAGCGTGCGGACCCTACGGGTTCGAGAACAATGTAGACATGACCGAGACACGTCTCTGGTCAATAACCAATAGCGGAACCTGGACGCTCATATTGGCTCCTACATATTCTATGAAGATCTTTATCGGTCAGACCGCATAATAACATACGTTGTTCCCTTTGTCATCGGTATGTTACTTGCCCGAGATTCGATCGTCGTTATCTCAATACCTAGTTCAATCTTGTTACCGGCAAGTCTCTTTACTCGTTTCATAATACATCATCTCACAACTAACTCATTAGTAGCAATGCTTGCAAGCCTTATGTGATGTGCATTACCGAGAGGGCCCAGAGATACCTCTCCGACAGTCGGAGTGACAAATCCTAATCTCGAAATACGCCAACCCAACATGTACCTTTGGAGACACCTTAGAGCTCCTTTATAATCACCCAGTTACGTTGTGACGTTTGGTAGCACACAAAGTGTTCCTCCGATAAACGGGAGTTGCATAATCTCATAGTCATAGGAACATGTACAAGTCATGAAGAAAGCAATAACATCATACTAAACGATCGGGTGCTAAGCTAATGGAATGGGTCATGTCAATCACATCATTCTCCTAATGATGTGATCCCGTTAATCAAATGACAACACATGTCTATGGTTAGGAAACATAACCATCTTTAATTAATGAGCTAGTCAAGTAGAGGCATACTAGTGATGTTTAGTTTTGTCTATGTATTCACACAAGTATTATGTTTCCAGTTAATACAATTCTAGCATGAATAATAAACATTTATCATGATATAAGGAAATAAATAATAACTTTATTATTGCCTCTAGGGCATATTTCCTTCAGTCTCCCACTTGCACTAGAGTCAATAATCTAGATTACACAATAATGATTCTAACACCCATGGAGCTTTGGTGTTGATCATGTTTTGCTCGTGGAAGAGGCTTAGTCAACGGGTCTGCTACATTCAGATCCGTATGTATCTTGCAAATCTCTATGTCTCCCATCTGGACTAGATCCCGAATGGAATTGAACTGTCTCTTGATGTGCTTGGTTCTCTTGTAAAATCTGGATTCCTTTGCCAAGGCAATTGCACCAGTATTGTCACAAAAGATTTTCATTGGACCCGATGCACTAGGTATGACACCTAGATCGGATATGAACTCCTTCATCCAGACTCCTTCGTTTGTTGCTTCTGAAGCAGCTATGTACTCCGCTTCACATGTAGATCCCGCCACGACGCTTTGTTTAGAACTGCACCAACTGACAGCTCCATCGTTTAATGTAAATACGTATCCGGTTTGCGATTTAGAATCGTCCGGATCAGTGTCAAAGCTTGCATCAACGTAACCATTTACGATGAGCTCTTTGTCACCTCCGTATACGAGAAACATATCCTTAGTCCTTTTCAGGTATTTCAGGATGTTCTTGACCGTTGTCCAGTGATCCACTCCTGGATTACTTTGGTACCTCCCTACTAGACTTATAGCAAGACACACATCAGGTCTGGTACACAGCATTGCATACATGATAGAGCCTATGGCTGAAGCATAGGGAACATCTTTCATTTTCTCTCTATCTTCTGCAGTCGTCGGGCATTGAGTCTTACTCAATTTCACACCTTGTAACACAGGCAAGAAGCCTTTCTTTGCTTGATCCATTTTGAACTTTTTCAAAACTTTGTCAAGGTATGTGCTTTGTGAAAGTCATATTAAGCGTCTTGATCTATCTCTATAGATCTTAATGCCCAATGTGTAAGCAGCTTCACCGAGGTCTTTCATTGAAAAACTCTTATTCAAGTATCCCTTTATGCTATCCAGATATTCTATATCATTTCCGATTAGTAATATGTCATCTACATATAATATCAGAAATGCTACAGCGCTCCCACTCACTTTCTTGTAAATACAGGCTTCTCCAAAAGTCTGTATAAAACCAAATGCTTTGATTACACTATCAAAGCGTTTACTCCAACTCCGAGAGGCTTGCACCAGTCCATAAATGGATCGCTGGAGCTTGCACACTTTTTTAGCTCCCTTTGGATCGACAAAACCTTTTGGCTGCATCATATACAACTCTTCTTCCAGAAATCCATTCAGGAATGCAGTTTTGACATCCATCTGCCAAATTTCATAATCATAAAATGCGACAATTGCTAACATGATTCGGACAGACTTAAGCATCGCTACGGGTGAGAAGGTCTCATCATAGTCAATCCCTTGAACTTGTCGAAAACCTTTTGCGACAAGTCAAGCTTTGTAGACAGTAACATTACCGTATTGTCAGTCTTCTTCTTGAAGATCCATTTATTCTCAATTGCTTGCCGATCATCGGGCAAGTCAACCAAAGTCCATACTTTGTTCTCATACATGGATCCCATCTCAGATTTCATGGCTTCAAGCCATTTTGCGGAATCTGGGCTCACCATCGCTTCTTCATAGTTCGTAGGTTCGCCATGATCTAGTAGCATGACTTCCAGAACAGGATTACCGTACCACTCTGGTGCGGATCTTACTCTGTTTGATCTACGAGGTTCAGTAGTGACTTGTTTTGAAGTTTCATGATCATTATCATTAGCTTCCTCACTGATTGGTTAGGTGTCACAGAAACCGGTTTCTGTGATGTACTACTTTCCAATAAGGGAGTAGGTATAGTTACCTCATCAAGTTCTACTTTCCTCCCACTCACTTCTTTCGAGAGAAACTCCTTCTCTAGAAAGTTTCCGAATTTAGCAACAAAAGTCTTGCCTTCGGATCTGTGATAGAAGGCGTATCAACAGTTTCCATTGGATATCCTATGAAGACACATTTCTCCGATTTGGGTTCGAGCTTATCAGGTTGAAGCTTTTTCACATAAGCATCGCAGCCCCAAACTTTAAGAAACGACAACTTTGGTTTCTTGCCAAACCATAGTTCATAAGGCGTCGTCTCAACGGATTTTGATGGTGCCCTATTTAACGTGAATGCGGCCGTCTCTAAAGCATAACCCCAAAACGATAGCGGTAAATCAGTAAGAGACATCATAGATCGCACCATATCTAGTAAACCATATCTAGTAAAGTACGATTACGACGTTCGGACACACCATTAGGCTGTGGTGTTCCGGGTGGCATGAGCTGCGAAACTATTCCGCATTGTTTCAAATGTACACCAAGCTCATAACTGAAATATTCTCCTCCACGATCAGATCGTAGAAATTTTATTTTCTTGTTACGATGATTTTCAACTTCACTCTGAAATTCTTTGAACTTTTCAAATGTTTCAGACTTATGTTTCATTAAGTAGATATACCCATATCTGCTTAAGTCATCTGTGAAGGTGAGAAAATAACGATATCCGCCACGAGCTTCAACATTCATCGGACCATATACATCTGTATGTATGATTTCCAACAAATCTGTTGCTCTCTCCATAGTACCGGAGAACGGTGTTTTTTTCATCTTGCCCATAAGGCACGGTTCGCAAGTACCAAGTGATTCATAATCAAGTGGTTCCAAAAGTCCATCAGTATGGAGTTTCTTCATGCGCTTTACACCGATATGACCCAAACGGTAGTGCCACAAATAAGTTGCACTATCATTATCAACTCTGCATCTTTTGGCTTCAACATTATGAATATGTGTGTCACTACTATCGAGATTTAATAAGAATAGACCACTCTTTAAGGGTGCATGACCATAAAATATATTACTCATATAAATAGAACAACCATTATTCTCTGATTTAAATGAATAACCGTCTCACATCAAACAAGATCCAGATATAATGTTCATGCTCAACGCTGGCACCAAATAACAATTATTTAGGTCTAATACTAATCCCGAAGGTAGATGTAGAGGTAGCGTGCCGACCGTGATCACATCGACTTTGGAACCATTTCCCACGCGCATCGTCACCTTGTTCTTAGCCAATCTTCGCTTAATCTGTAGTCCCTGTTTCAAGTTGCAAATATTAGCAACAGAACCAGTATCAAATACCCAGGTGCTACTGCGAGCATTAGTAAGGTACACATCAATAACATGTATATCACATATACCTTTGTTCACCTTGCCATCCTTCTTATCTGCCAAATACTTGGGGCAGTTCCGCTTCCACTGACCAGTCTGCTTGCAGTAGAAGCACTCAGTTTCAGGCTTAGGTCCAGACTTGGGTTTCTTCTCTTGAGCAGCAACTTGCTTGCTGTTCTTCTTGAAGTTCCCCTTCTTCTTCCCTTTGCCCTTTTTCTTGAAACTAGTGGTCTTGTTGACCATCAACACTTGATGCTCCTTCTTGATTTCTACCTTCGCAGCTTTCAGCATTGCGAAGAGCTCGGGAATTGTCTTATCCATCCCTTGCATATTATAGTTCATCACGAAGCTCTTGTAGCTAGGTGGAAGTGATTGGAGAATTCTGTCAATGACGCAATCATCTGGAAGATTAACTCCCAATTGAATCAAGTGATTATTATACCCAGACATTTTGAGTATATGCTCACTGACAGAACTGTTCTCCTCCATCTTGCAGCTATAGAACTTATTGGAGACTTCAT
This sequence comes from Aegilops umbellulata, assembly GCA_032464435.1. Lineage (NCBI taxonomy): Eukaryota > Viridiplantae > Streptophyta > Magnoliopsida > Poales > Poaceae > Aegilops > Aegilops umbellulata. Next base: position 92,959,914 of record CP136059.1, on the reverse strand, counting down.
ATCTCTCAATCTGGGCATTTGCTTGAAATATTAACTTCAACTCCTGGAACATCTCATATGATCCATGACGTTCAAAACGTCGTTGAAGACCCGATTCTAGGCTGTAAAGCATGGCACATTGAACTATCGAGTAGTCATCAGCTTTGCTCTGCCAAACGTCCTTAACGTCGTCAGTTGCATCAGCAGCAGGCCTGGCACCTAGCGGTGCTTCCAGGACGTAACTTTTCTGTGCAGCAATGAGGATAATCCTCAAATTACGGACCCAGTCCATGTAATTGCTACCATCATCTTTCAACTTTGCTTTCTCAAGGAACGCATTAAAATTCAACGGAACGACAACACGGGCCATCTATCTACAATCAAACATAAACAAGCAAGATACTATCAGGTACTAAGTTCATGATAAATTTAAGTTCAATTAATCATATTACTAAAGAACTCCCACTTAGATAGACATCCCTCTAATCCTCTAAGTGATCACGTGATCCAAATCAACTAAACCATGTCCGATCATCACGTGAGATGGAGTAGTTTCAATGGTGAACATCACTATGTTGATCATATCTACTATATGATTCATGCTCGACCTTTCGGTCTCCGTGTTCCGAGGCCATATCTGTTATATGCTAGGCTCGTCAAGTTAAACCTGAGTATTCTGCGTGTGCAACTGTTTTGCACCCGTTGTATTTGAACGAATCACCATCTAGAGAAAGAAGGAGTAGAGATGATCGTTATGAACGAAGACACACACGGAGAAGCAAGGACTCGGAAAGAAAAGAAAAGTCATCAAGGAGCTACACAAAACGAAGACATCAAGCTCATGTTGGTGAATGGGTATCCGGCTCCGACTCCGACAACCACTCCGAGAGAAGCTATCACTCCGATTCCGAATATACTCAAGATGAAGGTGTTGCTGGTCCAGCACTTGTGTCAACCAACTCCTACGACATATTTGACTCACCAAATGAAGGAGTTGGAACATGCTTCATGGCCAAAGGCCCAAAGGTATCACATCTCGAGTATGTTGATTTCAAAAGTGATGAAGATGACTTGTTAGGTGATGATGATTTACTTGTTAACAACTCCAGTGATGAATACTATGATGAATCGTCAATTGATCATGCTAATCAAGAAAAAACAAATGACAATGATAAGGAGAAGATTGAGTCTCTAACTAAAGAACTAAACATTCTTAAGTTAGCTCATGAAACTATCTTAGGAGATCATCGAGAACTTTTAAGGACACATGAGAAATTACGCTTTGAAAAGCTCAACCTAGAGCAAGAGCATGAGTTCTTAAAAGCAATCAATGATGATCTTCGTAAGAAAAGTTCTTCTTACATTACCAAGCGTTTACTCTTATCCACTTACATGCCTCAAGTCAAGTCTAGTAACAAGAACAAGAAAGATTCTTCCTCTAGTAGTAACAATGATCATGTTAAATCCAATATTGTTGCTTCTAGTAGTTCTCTTGATTCCACTAATGATTCTCTTAGCTAAGTTACACTTGAGCAAGAAAATAGCCTATTGAAAGGAATTATAGAGAAAGGAGTTTACAAGAGCCTTGCCGGAAGTAAGCAATTCGAGGAAATTGTACGCAAGCAAGGAAGGCACCGGAAGAATTAAGGTGTTGGCTTTGAACGAAAGTTCAATGCAAATGGAGTTGAGTGGGAAGAAGATCAATACCCCAAGACAAAGTTTGTTCCTCAACAAGAGAAGTATGATCCCACTTCTTTCAAAGGGACACAAGCTCAAGATGATCTTCCACCACAAGACTACAAGCAAAAAGGCAAGGACAAGCTTCAAGAGGAAATTGATGCATTTGAAGAAGCTCCTAAGACCTTAGTCAAGTGGATTCCCAAGACTACTTCAAGTTCCACTTCTTCAAGTACAACTACAACTCCAAGGATTCCCATCAAGATGGTGTGGATCCAAAAGAAGAAGAACTAGAGAGTTCTTGAGGGTGACTCCGCCAACATACTTCACTCTTATCATTTTGGCAAGAACAAGTGTAATCAACTTCCACATCTTGCACTAGGTCAAGGAGTCACAAACCCTCTTGTTGGTAAGACAAGGGACAAGGTAACCTAAAAGATTTCATAGACATCATCTTGTATGTGCATCACTCTATGTCTATGGATATTATTGCTTGTTCCTTGTGGGACTAACCCATGTAGGTATTGAAAGTGCAACTCACTCCAATGGATAGCTCCAATTGATCTACATCAACATTGAGCATCCACATCTTCAACATCTACATGAAGTCATCATCGACAAAAACCCAACGTTAGTTCATCCCTCTTAGGGGGATATCACATCTAGGGGGAGCTTTACTCTAAGAATTGAGCTAAAGCAACTCTAATGGTGTGAACACAACAATGCTTTATGTAAAAGTGGTAACCCCACTTGTGCTTAAACGATGAGTATGACCTATGATCAAATGTTCTCATTTGACTCCTAAGTCAATATACTCATATATAGATGACCTAGTCATCGCCAATTGCTTGATAGATGCTAGAATTGGTTATGCATGCTTTGCCACATATTTCAATTGCCATTTTATTGTGTGAGCATGTTGGTTGCATATTTTACTCATTCGAGGACATCCACTTGTTGTTTTGATTGATTGGTTTTCTTTTCTTTTGCCAAGTGGATGGACAAGAATGCCTAAGAACCCTCTCTAGCTATCTATGCTTTTCTCGTCTCAAACTCTATTCATGCTACATCACAAAATTTGATCAAGTCAGATTCAAACCACTCTGTGTGAGGAGCACTCGGAGTCCCCAATTTGTCATAGACTTAAACTTCCAAAACTTCATTGTGTTTTTCGGTCTGACCGATTCCTTCATTTCGGTCATACCGAGATCACTAAGTCGATCTAGGTTTTCACCTCGGTGCAACCGATTTGAACTCTTCGGTCACACCGAGTTGCTATAACTGTCAACAGTTATGCATCTCGGTGCCACCGAGTTGTTCCACTCGGTCACACCGACAGGGTCGGGCTATATATAATCACGGGCAAAATTTTGGAAATTTCTCCGAAACCTCTTCGCCCGCGCATAGCTCGCTCTGCCTCCTGGGTCTCCAGATCGTCCTCCTCGTCGCCAGCCGCCTCCTGTCGCTGGTCTCCGCCGCCGTCAACGGATTTCGCCTCCGCCGTTGCCGTCGTAGCGAGTCCACCGCCGAACTAGGGTATGGGCTCGATCACAGTGCTATCCCCGTCTAATTCCTAGCATATTGTGTTCATTATGATTCTTGCTACATTTGAAACACTCCTATCCAGTCAAATCAATCCGTAGTATAGTTGTGATTCAAAAATTTAGGTTTAGGTTTCCGCCGAAACCATCTCGGACCCACCGGGTTTCAGGACTCGGTTCCACCGATTCGGCCACGGCCATTGCACATGTGGTTCTCGGTCTAACCGAGAATTACAAATCGGTGAGACCGAGTTCAGGACTTTGTGAAACTATAGCAGTCTCGGTGCCACCAAACTGTGACTCGGTCTGACCGAGTTCACTGGTTTAGGTTCTAAAACCTGCTTCGGTATCACCGAGTTTGAAAATCGGTTGATCCGAAATGCTTTCTGTGGAAAACTAAAACTAAGTTTTTGGCTCATTCTTTTGCAAAAATCTCTGCATTTTGTGATGCTCATCTACTCTATCTCATCTATAATCTATTCACAGGGTCAGCAGTCAGAGTTTGCAAAATGTATGATCAGAGTGACAGCCAGAACAAATCTGAGGAACAGGTTCATATGAGTGAGGGCACTAGTCCCTCTAGCAGCTCTGATGAGGGTAGCAGGCGCACCCCAAGCAACTTGCCTAAGGCTGCCACTAGAGCTAGCAAGAAGAGAACTTCTAAATCAGAGGATGAGGATTATGTGGCAGAGGAGGAAGCCACATCTAAGAAGAAGGTGCTCAGGAAACAATATGGCTCAGCTGCAGCCACAGAGCCTGGTATACATAAAAAGGCACCTGCAAGGAGAGTTCCTACTTCTAAGCCTAGGAAGGCTGTAACTGAAGAAACCATGAAGTTTACCATGGAATCTGAAGAGGAAGCAAGTGGCCAAGATAAGAAGAAGAAAAGAGCCAGAACCACTACTGCCAGAGTTCTTGGTAAACCCTCCATGAGAAGAGATTCAGGGTTGAGGAAGTGGGGAGAAGCAGATCCATATGCTTCAAGGAGAAGAACTGTTGTGGATTACAGGTTTCACACCAAGGAACATCAAGATTTCTATGAGATAGTGCTGCTGGATAAAAAGCCCATAGTGTGTGACATGAGATGGGTTGACTGGGAATATATCAAGGAGAACGAAGAACACTATCCTGGAGTGTATGACAGCTTCAATGCTTGTGGAGTTGCAGACTTTGTTGGGAAAAAGCTCACAAAATGGAATGAGGAGCTCATTATGCAATTCTACTCCACAGCACATTTCTATCCGGATGGCAGGATAGTTTGGATGTCAGAAGGCACTAGATATCAGTTTACAATTGCTGAATGGGCACAGCTGATCAATGCCCCAGAAGAGCAGGAAGATGACTTGGATGTCTATGCCAAGAAGAAGATGTATCACAATTCCATGTCAAATATGTACAAGGAGATCCCAAACAAAGCACTTGAAACCTTCAAGTTTGGCTCAGTGCACTTCCTTCTGTCAGGGCTGCCCACTATCAACTGGATTCTAAGGCACACTCTCCTGCCCAAGTCAGGTGATCACAAGATGATCAGAGGTCATGCAATAAACTTGCTTCACATATTTGATGTGCCACAGAAATTCAAAGTGACGAGCCTTATGGTAGAAACCATTAAGAGGACAACAGCTGATCAGAAGAGGAGCTGTGGATATGCCCCACAAATTCAGGATTTGATTAACTCCAAGATGGGCACAGGCACATATCTGCTGGATAAGGAACACCTGCCCATCCATCCAGATTTTGAGGACAATCAAGTTGTCATGAATGAGAATGAACCATCATCTGCACATGCACAAGCAAAGAAGGAGAAGGCAAAAATGGAGAAAGCTGCCAAGATGCCAACTCAAGAGGAGGCATCTGAGTACTTCTTGAAGAACAAGCAGGAGCAGCTCAGTTACCTGATAGCATCCACTCTGAGAATTGAGAAAGGACTGGCCACCCTGACTCGAAACCAAGAGAGCCTCAAAAGAATCATGGAACAAAAGTTCTATGACCTAGATGTGAACTGAGATTCAGTCTGCCGTAGAGCAATTACAGGATGATATGCAGGAGAGGAAGGGCAAGACCACAACTGATGCATTTGCCAGAGTGCCCAGAGCTTAGAGATCGTCTGCAGTGCCAGTTCCTGACACCAGAGCCACCACTTCTACACCAGCTACAGCTTCAGTTCCACCAGCTCCAGCTCCTACCCTAGCAGCTCCAACCACTTCTACTGAAGCCTTCGTCCTTGGCGTCATCCGGACTCCACCACCTGAAGACCAAGCCTGAGAGTCGTTTAGTGCTATGCATTTTCTATGAACTTTTTGGTAACTTGTTGCCAAAGGGGGAGAAAAATGTATAGATCGTAGGCTTCGAGAGAGAGAGAGAGAGTTTGCATTTGTTCTCTCTTGTCATCTTGGTTGAAACTTTATTTGCTTTTGAGTGCTTGAGATACTATGCCTTAATCTGTGAGACATTGATGATCATGTGTTTGATCATAAGCTACACTTAATGCTTGTTGGATGTTATTATCAGTTTATTCTTATTTTGATCATTCACTTTGCTAGGTGATGAGTGCATGTATTTAATTCTTATCATTTTGAGCGCTCCACCAAGAGGTATGTGACATGGAAGAGTAACCCATGATCATAAAGCATTGTGCATTTGCAGTCCAAAGCAAATCTTAAAATATGCACAAATTTAGGGGGAGCTCTTGCTTATCACATAATTCTCAAAGCGACGATATATTTCATTCTTATTATCATTTGTCGAAGCTTTGATCTATATGTTGTCATCAATTACCAAAAAGGGGAGATTTAAAGTGCAACTATCCCTGGGTGGTTTTGGTAATTCCTAACAACATATAGCTCATTGAGCTAACATTATTCCAAGATTAATATTTCAGGAAAAGCTCAATGGATGGCATGGAATGGATGAGGAAAGTGGATCCCTCAAAATTATAAGGACAAAGGATTGGCTCAAACTTCAAGATCAAGACTCTACATTTTATATTTTAGTGATCCAAGATCACATTGAGTCTATAGGAAAAGCCAATACTATCAAGGAGGGATGAGGTGTTGTTTAATGAGCCTCTTGCTTCATGTGCTTAGTGATATGCTCCAAAATCCTCAACTATCTTTCCCACATCCACATATGACCTAAACCAAAATTCAAACTCGGCCCCACCGATTCTTTCTATCCGGCGCCACCGAGTTTCACATGTCATAGCCACTGCCACAAACCCTAGCAATTCGGTTTCACCGATAGGGATCTCGGTCTCACTGAGATGGGATTGCAATTTCTCTGTTTCCCTTCGTAACGTTTCAGTCTAACCGAAGTGAGCGATCGGTCCCATCGATATTGCAATGTAAACTCTTTGTTTCCCTTTCGTAACATTTCGGTCTCACCGAAAAGAGCAAATCGGTCCCACCGAGTTTACCTGACTAACTCTCTGGTTAACTTATTACCAAAATCGGTCCCACCGAGTTTGTGTAATCGGTCACACCGAGATTACGTTACGCCCAAACCCTAACCATATCGGTCCTATCCAGTTGCATCTCAGTCCCACCGAAAATCCTAACGGTCACTAGGTTTGCTAAATCGGTCCGACCGAGTTTAACAATTCGGTCCCACCGAGTTTGGCAGATTGTGTGTAACGGTTAGATTTTGTGTGGAGGCTATATATACCCCTCCACCCACTCTTCATTCATGGAGAAAGCCATTAGAACACATCTACACTTCCAATACACATGTTCTGAGAGAGAACCACCTACACTTGTGTTGAGCTCAAGATATTCCATTCCTACCATATGAATCTTGATCTCTAGCCTTCCCAAGTTGCTTTCCACTCAAATCTCCTTTCCACCAAATTCAAATCCCGTGAGAGAGAGTTGAGTGTTGGGGAGACTATCATTTGAAGCACAAGAGCAAGGAGTTCATCATCAACACACCATTTGTTACTTCTTGGAGAGTGGTGTCTCCTAGATTGGCTAGGTGTCACTTGGGAGCCTCCGACAAGATTGTGGAGTTGAACCAAGGAGTTTGTAAGGGCAAGGAGATCGCCTACTTCATGAAGATCTACCGCTAGTGAGGCAAGTCCTTCGTGGGCGACGGCCGTGATGGAATAGACAAGGTTGCTTCTTCGTGGACCCTTCGTGGATGGAGCCCTCCGTGGACTCGCGCAACCGTTACCCTCCGTGGGTTGAAGTCTCCATCAACGTGGATGTACGATAGCACCACCTATCGGAACCACGCCAAAAACATCCGTGTCTCCAATTGCGTTTGAATCCTCCAAACCCTTCCCTTTACATTCTTGCAAGTTGCATGCTTTACTTTCCGCTGCTCATATATACTCTTTTGCATGCTTGCTTGAATTGTGTGGAGATTGCTTGACTTGTGCTAAGATAGCTAAAATCTGCCAAGAACTAAAATTGGGAAAAGGCTAGATTTTTATTTGGTCAAGTAGTCTAATCACCCCCCCTCTAGACATACTTCCGATCCCACACCGCATCATGGGCGTTACAAGTTGGTAATCAGAGCCATCCCCGACTTAGGAGCCCCGTGCTTGATCGAATCGCTGGCGTTGTTAAGTCTAGAAAAAAAAGTTTTGAGTCTTAGGATTATATATATCGGAGAGTAGGATTCTTTTTACTCCTCAGTCCCTTCGTCGCTCTGGTGAGGCCCCCCTGACGTAGAAGTTTTGACTCTACTCTCCTCAAATTTCACTATTTTTTTTAGGATCACACGGGTATCTTGGAATCGTTCCGATGGTTTTGTGACGAGAACATTGTTCTTGGTGCCTCTTGACATTTAGGGGTTGTGGCAGTGTCCCGGGGAGCTGAGCTTCGAGGTGTTGTCGTCACAATTTTATTGTTGCAGTTCTGGAATACCTGAGTTTCGGCGACATCGAAAATCTCTTTTATGCAGTTGTTGGTGAGATAATCTCGACGCCACCCGATGCTGGGGCGGGAGTTCAGGAGTATTGCCATAACTCGTATAACGGATGCTTTTCGAAGGTTGAGGTAAATGATTTCTGAAGGTTTCTTGGTTATGTGTTGAAGGATGGATACAGCTGGATGTAGGATTTGCTAGTTTGGGTGAGATATTATGCTTCCCCTGTATCCCCAACACCTGATTGCATAACCAGAAAGTTTCGGGAGTTTATAAGTGGGAATTCAAGTAGCTCCTAGAATATCTTTCCGATAGATGCATGATATGAGATTGGGTAAATCTCTATCATATGTTTGTTTCCGGCTTATTCTGTGAGCCAAATCCTTTGTTTTGTTTTGAGTTGTGGTATTCGAGTTGCTTCGAAGTCAAATATTGATTCCATACCTTTTCTAAGTGGCTTCTCAACTTATGGAAGTGTGATGATTTACTTTGGAATTCATTCGTTCATTCTTGTTTGAACGTTAAGGCTATATGTTGCAATTTCTATCCGTTGATTCAACTTCTCTATGTGTCTATCAAGATGCTAACGGATGTCACCCTCTTCAGGATGGCTCCGCCAACGCGTCAGAATCCGGAACGCAATGATGGAGAGCAGTCGAACCCTCCGCCACCTCCTCCGCCTCCAGAGGCATGGCAAGCTTTGATGACTGCCACCAACGCCAACGCTCAGATACTGATTCAGCTCATGCAAGAACGCAACCAAGGGCAAGGCAATCAGGGAAATCAAGGCCAAGGCAACAATCAGCCTCACTTCGCTACCCTCAACCAGTTCCTTGAAAATCAGCCGAAGTCTTTCAGCTACTGTGTCGAGGCCACTGACGCCGATGATTGGCTCATGGACATCAACAAGCATTTTGAATGTAGCAATGTCAGGCCTGAGGACTTTGTCAAGTTTGCTTCTTTTCAACTCAAGGACCAAGTTGCTGATTGGTATCAACAATACAAAGATTCCAGAGGAGGTCGTGTGATTACCTGGGATGATTTCTGCCGAGACTTCAAAGCTCATCACATTCCACAAAGTGTTGTTGAGAGTAAGCATGAGGAGTTCCGCAATCTCAAGCAAGGCAGCATGTCCGTGTATCAATACAACATCCAGTTTCAGAAACTTGCTCGCTTCGCTAAACAAGACGTTCCTGATGAAAAGAGTATGATCTATCAATTCAAAGGTGGCCTTAGAGAAGATCTGCAGTTAGCTCTCGTTCTTGTTGAGCCGACTAAGTTTGATCAATTCTACATGACACTAAAGCAAGAAGCTGCCCAGCTCAAGTGTGAGGCTTCTAAGAAGAGAGTCAGGGACGCAGTTCAGTCTTCTTCTTCCTCACTAGTGGCAGCTAAGCAATAGAAGTTCTGGTTGCCTCCTCCTCCTCCGTTCCGTCAGCCTTACGAGCAGAAGAACAAAGGTGGCCATGGATCTTCCCACCCACCCAACCCTGGCTATCAGAACAAGTCTCAGAATCAAGCTCCAAGGTCTAATGCTCCTTATCATCGTCCGCTCTCAGAGGTGACTTGCAACAAATGTCAGCAGAAAGGTCACTATGCGAACAAGTGCTTCAACCAAAGGTGCCTTCCGCCTCCTCCTCCTGTGAGATCTTCCAGCAATGCAGTAGTCAAGCATAACCCCAAGCATGCTAAGGTCAACATGATGAACGCAGCTCAGGCAGAGGATTCTTTAGAAGTGATCATGGGTAACCTTCCTGTTAATGATATTCCTGCAAAAGTTCTTTTTTTGACACTGGTGCATCACATTGTTTCATGTCGAGATCATTTGTTTCAAAGCATGACTTTATTTCTGAAATGTTGGGAAAACCCATGGGAGTTGTTTCTCCAGGCTTGCTTATGAGGGCTACCACGACGATCCCGGATGTTTCCATCAAGATGGGCAACTATAAATTTCTGTCTTCTCCAATTGTCCTGGGTGACTCGTGTTGGGGAACGTTGCAGAAAATTAAAATTTTCCTACGGTTTCACCAAGATCCATCTATGAGTTCATCTAAGCAACGAGTCATGGGAGAGAGATTGCATCTACATACCACTTGCAGATTGCGTGCGGAAGCGTTCAAGGGGATGGTGATGACGTAGTCGTACTCGTCGTGATTCGGATCACCGATGACCAAGCGCCGAACGGACAGCACCTCCGTGTTCAACACACGTACGGGACGATCGACGTCTCCTCCTTCTTGATCCAGCAAGGGGAAGGAGAGTTGAGGAAGAAGACTCCAACGGCAGCACGACGGCGTGGTGAAGTTGGTGCAACAGAACTCCGACAGGGCTTCGCCAAGCGCGTACGGAGGAGGAGAGGTGTTGGGGAGGGGAGGGGTTGCGCCTTCAGTTGTGTGTGCAGCCCTCCCCTCACCCCTCTATTTATAGGGGAAAGGGCAAGGGGGGCCGGCCCCCTCTAGATGGATCTAGAGGGGTGGGCGGCGGCCAAGGGGGAGGGGGCTTGCCCCCCAAGCAAGGGGGGCGCCCCCTTTAGGGTTCCCCAAACCCTAGGGCGCATGGGCCCTTGGGGGGAGGCGCACCAGCCCACTTTGGGCTGGTTCCCTTCCCCTTTACAGCCCATGAGCCCCTCCGGGAGAGGTGGCCCCTCCCGGTGGACCCCCGAGGCCCCTCCGGTGGCCCCGGTACAATACCGATATGCCCCCGAACTATTCCGGTGTCCGTATGACAACTTCCCATATATAAATCTTTACCTCCGGATCACTCCGGAACTCCTCGTGACGTCCGGGATCTCATCCGGGACTCCGAACAACATTCGGTAATCACATACAAGTCTTCCTAATAACCCTAGCGTCACCGAACCTTAAGTGTGTAGACCCTACGGGTTCGGGAGACATGCAGACATGACCGAGACGACTCTCGGGCAATAACCAACAGCGGGATCTGTATACCCATGTTGGTTCCCACATGTTCCTCGATGATGTCATCGGATGAACCACGATGTCGAGGGTTCAAGCAACCCCGTAAACTATTCCCTTTGTCAATCGGTAGGTTACTTGCCCGAGACTCGATCGTCGGTATCCCAATACCTCGTTTAGTCCCGTTACCGGCAAGTCACTTTACTCGTACCGTAATGCATGATCCCGTGGCCAAACCTTGGTCACCTTGAGCTCATTATGATGATGCATTACCGAGTGGGCCCGGTGATACCTCTCCGTCATGCGGAGTGACAAATCCCAGTCTTGATCCGTGTCAACCCAACATATACTTTCGGAGATACCTGTAGTGCACCTTTATAGTCACCCAGTTACGTTGTGACGTTTGGTACACCCAAAGCACTCCTACAGTATCCGGGAGTTACACGATCTCATGGTCTAAGGAAAAGATACTCGACATTGGAAAGCTCTAGCAAAACGAACTACACGATCTTGTGCTATGCTTAGGATTGGGTCTTGTCCATCACATCATTCTCCTAATGATGTGATCTCGTTATCAATGACATCCCCATGTCCATAGTCAGGAAACCATGACTATCTATTGATCAACGAGCTAGTCAACTAGAGGCTTACTAGGGACATATTGGTGTCTAGTATTCACACATGTATTACGATTTCCAGATAACACAATTATAGCATGAATAAAGACAATTATCATGAACAAGGAAATATAATAATAATACTTTTATTATTGCCTCTAGGGCATATTTCCAACAGTCTCCCACTTGCACTAGAGTCAATAATCTAGTTACATTGTGATGAATCGAACACCCATAGAGTTCTGGTGTTGATCATGCTTTGCCCTAGGGAGAGGTTTAGTCAACGGATCTGCGACATTCAGATCCGTGTGCACTTTACAAATTTCTATGTCTCCATCTTGAACATTTTCACGGATGGAGTTGAAGCGACGCTTGATGTGCCTGGTCTTCTTGTGAAACCTGGGCTCCTTGGCCAGTGCAATAGCTCCAGTGTTGTCACAGAAGAGTTTGATCGGCCCCGACGCATTGGGTATGACTCCTAGGTCGGTGATGAACTCCTTCACCCAAATTGCTTCATGCGCTGCCTCCGAGGCTGCCATGTATTCCGCTTCACATGTAGATCCCGCCACGACGCTCTGCTTGCAGCTGCACCAGCTCACTGCTCCACCATTCAACATATACACGTATCCGGTTTGTGACTTAGAGTCATCCAGATCTGTGTCGAAGCTAGCATCGACGTAACCCTTTACGACGAGCTCTTCGTCACCTCCATAAACGAGAAACATGTCCTTAGTCCTTTTCAGGTACTTAAGGATATTCTTGACCGCTGTCCAGTGTTCCTTGCCGGGGTTACTTTGGTACCTGCCTACCAAACTTACGGCAAGGTTTACATCAGGTCTGGTACACAGCATGGCATACATAATGGATCCTATGGCTGAAGCATAGGGGATGAGGCTCATCTCTTGTTTATCCTTTGCCGTGGTCGGGCATTGAGCCGAGCTCAATTTCACACCTTGCAATACAGGCAAGAACCCTTTCTTGGACTGATCCATTTTGAACTTCTTCAAAATCTTATCAAGGTACGTGCTTTGCGAAAGACCTATGAGGCGTCTTGATCTATCTCTATAGATTTTGATGCCTAATATATAAGCAGCTTCTCCAAGGTCCTTCATTGAAAAACACTTGTTCAAATAGGCCTTTATGCTTTCCAAGAATTCTGTATCATTTCCCATCAATAGTATGTCATCCACATATAATATGAGAAATGCTACGGAGCTCCCACTCACTTTCTTGTAAACGCAGGCTTCTCCATAAGTCTGCATAAACCCAAACGCTTTGATCATCTCATCAAAGCGAATGTTCCAACTCCGAGATGCTTGCACCAGCCCATAAATGGATCGCTGGAGCTTGCACACCTTGTTAGCATTCTTGGGATCGACAAAACCTTCCGGCTGCATCATATACAGTTCTTCCTTAAGATAGCCATTAAGGAATGCCGTTTTGACGTCCATTTGCCATATCTCATAATCATAGTATGCGGCAATTGCTAACATGATTCGGACGGACTTCAGCTTCGCTACGGGAGAGAAAGTCTCGTCGTAGTCAATCCCTTGAACTTGCCGATAACCCTTAGCGACAAGTCGAGCTTTATAGATGGTAACATTACCATCCGCGTCCGTCTTCTTCTTGAAGATCCATTTGTTTTCTATCGCTCGCCGATCATCGGGCAAGTCTGTCAAAGTCCATACTTTGTTTTCATACATGGATCCTATCTCGGATTTCATGGCTTCTAACCATTTGTTGGAATCCGGGCCCGCCATCGCTTCTTCATAGTTCGAAGGTTCACCGTTGTCCAACAACATGATTTCCAGGACAGGGTTGCCGTACCACTCTGGTGCGGAACGTGTCCTTGTGGACCTACGAAGTTCAGTGGAAGCTTGGTCCGAAGTATCTTGATCATTATCATTAACCTCCTCTCTAATTGGAGCAGGCACCACAGGAACATTTTCTTGCGCTGCGCCATTCTCCGTTTCAAGAGGCAGTACTTCATCAAGCTCCACTTTCCTCCCACTTACTTCTTTCGAGAGAAACTCTTTCTCCAGAAAGGTTCCGTTCTTGGCAACAAAGATCTTGCCCTCGGATCTTAAGTAGAAGGTATACCCTATGGTTTCCTTAGGGTATCCTATGAAGACGCATTTTTCTGATTTGGGTTCGAGCTTTTCAGGTTGAAGTTTCTTGACATAAGCCTCGCATCCCCAAACTTTTAGAAACGACAGCTTAGGTTTCTTTCCAAACCATAATTCATACGGTGTCGTCTCAACGGATTTAGACGGTGCCCTATTTAAAGTGAATGTGGCTGTCTCTAGAGCATATCCCCAAAATGATAGCGGTAAATCGGTAAGAGACATCATAGATCGCACCATATCCAATAAAGTGCGATTACGACGTTCGGACACACCATTACGCTGAGGTATTCCAGGCGGCGTGAGTTGTGAAACTATTCCACATTTTCTTAAGTGTGTGCCAAATTCGTGACTTAAGTACTCTCCTCCATGATCTGATCGTAGAAACATGATCTTTCTGTCACGTTGATTCTCAACCTGACTCTGAAACTCCTTGAACTTTTCAAAGGTCTCAGACTTGTGTTTCATTAAGTAGACATAGCCATATCTACTCAAATCATCAGTGAGTGTGAGAACATAACGATATCGTCCGCGAGCCTCAACGCTCATTGGACCGCACACATCAGTATGTATAATTTCCAATAAGTTGGTTGCTCGCTCCATTGTTCCGGAGAACGGAGTCTTGGTCATTTTGCCCATAAGGCATGGTTCGCATGTGTCAAACGATTCATAATCGAGAGACTCTAAAAGTCCATCAGCATGGAGCTTCTTCATGCGCTTGACACCAATGTGACCAAGGCGGCAGTGCCACAAGTATGTGGGACTATCGTTATCAACTTTACACCTTTTGGCATTCACACTATGAATATGTGTATTATCACACACGAGATTCATTAAGAATAAACCATTAACCATCGGAGCATGACCATAAAACATATCACTCATATAAATAGAACAACCATTATTCTCGGATTTAAATGAGTAGCCATCTCGTATTAAACGAGATCCAGGTACAATGTTCATGCTCAAACTTGGCACCAAATAACAATTATTGAGGTTTAAAACTAATCCCGTGGGTAAATGTAGAGGTAGCGTGCCGACGGCGATCACATCGACCTTTGAACCATTCCCGACGCGCATCGTCACCTCGTCCTTCGCTAGTCTTCTCTTATTCCGCAGCTCCTGCTGTGAGTTACAAATATGAGCAACAGCACCGGTATCAAATACCCAGGAGCTACTACGAGCACTGGTAAGGTACACATCAATTACATGTATATCACATATACCTTTAGTGTTGCCGGCCTTCTTATCCGCTAAGTACTTGGGGCAATTCCGTTTCCAGTGACCATTTCCCTTGCAATAAAAGCAGTCAGTTTCAGGTTTGGGTCCATTCTTTGACTTCTTCCTGGCAACTGATTTACCAGGCGCGGCAACCTCCTTGCCGTCTTTCTTGAAGTTCTTCTTACCCTTGCCTTTCTTGAACTTAGTGGTTTTATTCACCATCAACACTTGATGTTCCTTTTTGATCTCCACCTCCGCGGATTTCAGCATTGAATACAACTCGGGAATGGTCTTTTCCATCCCCTGCATGTTGTAGTTCATCACGAAGCTTTTGTAGCTAGGTGGGAGCGACTGAAGGATTCTGTCAATGACCGCCTCATCCGGAAGATTAACTTCCAGCTGAGTCAAGCGGTTGTGCAACCCAGACATCTTGAGTATGTGTTCACTGACAGAGCTATTTTCCTCCATTTTGCAGCTAAAGAACTTGTTGGAGACTTCATATCTCTCGACCCGGGCATGAGCTAGGAAAATCAATTTCAGCTCCTCGAACATCTCATATGGTCCGTGCTTCTCAAAACGCTTTTGGAGCCCCGGTTCTAAGCTGTAAAGCATGCCGCACTGAACGATGGAGTAATCATCAGTGCGTGACTGATGGGCGTTCATAACGTCCTGGTTTTCTGGGAATGGTGCATCACCTAGCGGTGCATCTAGGACATAATCTTTCTTGGCTGCTATGAGGATGATCCTCAAGTTCCGGACCCAGTCCGAATAGTTGCTGCCATCATCTTTCAGCTTAGTTTTCTCTAGGAACGCGTTGAAGTTGAGGCTGACATTACCGTGGGCCATTTGATCTACAAGACATATTGTAAAGATTTAGACTAAGTTCATGACAATTAAGTTCATCTAATCAAATTAATGAATGAACTCCCACTCAGATTAGACATCCCTCTAGTCATCTAAGTGTTACATGATCCGAGTCGACTAGGCCGTGTCCGATCATCACGTGAGACGGACTAGTCATCATCGGTGAACATCTCCATGTTGATCGTATCTTCTATACGACTCATGTTCGACCTTTCGGTCTCCGTGTTCCGAGGCCATGTCTGTACATGCTAGGCTCGTCAAGTTAACCCTAAGTGTTTTGCATGTGTAAAACTGTCTTACACCCGTTGTATGTGAACGTATGGATCTATCACACCCGATCATCACGTGGTGCTTCGAAACGACGAACTTTAGCAACGGTGCACAGTTAGGGGTGAACACTTCTTGAAATTTTGTAAGGGATCATCTTATTTACTACCGTCGTCCTAAGTAAACAAGATGCATAAACATAATAAACATCACATGCAATTATATAGTAGTGACATGATATGGCCATCATCATATAGCTCCTTCGATCTCCATCTTGGGGCTCCATGATCATCTCGTCACCGGCACGACACCATGATCTCCATCATCATGATCTCCATCATCGTGTCTCCATGGAGTTGCTCGCCAACTATTACTACTACTACTATGGCTAACACGTTTAGCAACAAAGTAAAGTAATTTACATGGCGACACGCAGGTCATAAAAGAATAATGACAACTCCTATGGCTCCTGCCGGTTGTCATACTCATCGACATGCAAGTCGTGATTCCTATTACAATAACAAGATCATCTCATACATCACATGATTCATCACAACTTCTGGCCATATCACATCACAAAGCACTTGCTGCAAAAACAAGTTAGACGTCCTCTAATTGTTGTTGCAAGTTTTTACGTGGCTGTTATAGGTTGCTAGCAAGAACGTTTCTTACCTACGTTAAAACCACAACGTGAATTTGTCAATCTCTATTTACCCTTCATAAGGACCCTGTTCATCGAATCCGATCCAACTAAAGTGGGAGAGACAGACACCCGCCAGCCACCTTATGCAACTAGTGCATGTTAGTCGGTGGAACCGGTCTCACGTAAGCGTACGTGTAAGGTTGGTCCGGGCCGCTTCATCCCACAATATCGCTGAACCAAGATAGGACTAGTAACGGCAAGAAGAATTGACAATTCGACGCCCACAACTACTTTGTGTTCTACTCGTGCAATAGAGAACTACTCATAAACCTAGCTCATGATGCCACTGTTGGGGAACGTTGCAGAAAATTAAAATTTTCCTACGGTTTCACCAAGATCCATCTATGAGTTCATCTAAGCAACGAGTCATGGGAGAGAGATTGCATCTACATACCACTTGCAGATTGCGTGCGGAAGCGTTCAAGGGGATGGCGATGACGTAGTCGTACTCGTCGTGATTCGGATCACCGATGACCAAGTGCCGAACGGACAGTACCTCCGTGTTCAACACACGTACGGGACGATCGACGTCTCCTCCTTCTTGATCCAGCAAGGGGAAGGATAGGTTGAGGAAGAAGACTCCAACGGCAGCACGACGGCGTGGTGAAGTTGGTGCAACAGAACTCCGACAAGGCTTCGCCAAGCGCGTACGGAGGAGGAGAGGTGTTGGGGAGGGGAGGGGCTGCGCCTTCAGTTGTGTGTGCAGCCCTCCCCTCACCCCTCTATTTATAGGGGAAAGGGCAAGGGGGGCCGGCCCCCTCTAGATGGATCTAGAGGGGGGGCGGCGGCCAAGGGGGAGGGGGCTTGCCCCCCAAGCAAGGGGAGCGCCCCCTTTAGGGTTCCCCAAACCCTAGGGCGCATGGGCCCTTGGGGGGAGGCGCACCAGCCCACTTTGGGCTGGTTCCCTTCCCCTTTACAGCCCATGAGCCCCTCCGGGAGAGGTGGCCCCTCCCGGTGGACCCCCGAGGCCCCTCCGGTGGCCCCGGTACAATACCGATATGCCCCCGAACTATTCCGGTGTCCGTATGACAACTTCCCATATATAAATCTTTACCTCCGGATCGCTCCGGAACTCCTCGTGACGTCCGGGATCTCATCCGGGACTCCGAACAACATTCGGTAATCACATACAAGTCTTCCTAATAACCCTAGCGTCACCGAACCTTAAGTGTGTAGACCCTACGGGTTCGGGAGACATGCAGACATGACCGAGACGACTCTCGCGCAATAACCAACAGCGGGATCTGGATACCCATGTTGGTTCCCACATGTTCCTCGATGATGTCATCGGATGAACCACGATGTCGAGGGTTCAAGCAACCCCGTAAACTATTCCCTTTGTCAATCGGTAGGTTACTTGCCCGAGACTCGATCGTCGGTATCCCAATACCTCGTTTAGTCCCGTTACCGGCAAGTCACTTTACTCGTACCGTAATGCATGATCCCGTGGCCAAACCTTGGTCACCTTGAGCTCATTATGATGATGCATTACCGAGTGGGCCCGGTGATACCTCTCCGTCATGCGAAGTGACAAATCCCAGTCTTGATCCGTGTCAACCCAACAGATACTTTCGGAGATACCTGTAGTGCACCTTTATAGTCACCCAGTTACGTTGTGACGTTTGGTACACCCAAAGCACTCCTACAGTATCCGGGAGTTACACGATCTCATGGTCTAAGGAAAAGATACTCGACATTGGAAAGCTCTAGCAAAACGAACTACACGATCTTGTGCTATGCTTAGGATTGGGTCTTGTCCATCACATCATTCTCCTAATGATGTGATCTCGTTATCAATGACATCCCCATGTCCATAGTCAGGAAGCCATGACTATCTATTGATCAACGAGCTAGTCAACTAGAGGCTTAATAGGGACATATTGGTGTCTAGTATTCACACATGTATTACGATTTCCAGATAACACAATTATAGCATGAATAAAGACAATTATCATGAACAAGGAAATATAATAATAATACTTTTATTATTGCCTCTAGGGCATATTTCCAACAACTCGGATATTGATCTAATTCTCGGCATGGACTGGCTTTCTAAGCACAAGGCTCAACTTGATTGTGCTGCCAGGGAAATTCAATTGACACACTCTTCTAAAGATGTGATCATCTATGCCGCTCGTGACGAAACCATTAGGTTATTCTCTCTCAATGAGAAGGGCGAGCTGGATGCTATTTCTCAAATTCCAATCGTTTGTGAGTACCAATATGTATTTCCAGAAGAGCTTCTGGGTATGCCTCCTCACCGGCCAGTTGAGTTCGTTATCGATCTTGAGCCTGGCACATAACCCGTTTGCAAGCGTCCATACAAGCTTGGACCAAAGGAGTTGAAGGAGTTGAAGAAACAACTCGATGAACAAGAGCGTCTGGGTCTGATCAGACCAAGTTCATCTCCATGGGGTTGTGGAGTTCTTTTTGTCCAGAAGAAAGATGGCACGGACTGACTTTGCGTCGACTACCGTCCATTGAACAAGAAGACTATCAAGAACAAGTACCCACTTCCCAACATCAATGAGATATTCGAGCAACTTAAAGGTGCTAAAGTATTCTCCAAGCTTGACCTCCGGATGGGTTATCATCAGATTCGCATTCGCGAACAAGATATTCCCAAGACAACATTCAGAACAAGCTTTGGTTCTTATGAATATACTGTCATGTCTTTCGGCCTTGTCAATGCTCCTCCAACATTCTCTCGAATGATGAACTTCATCTTCAACCCCTACACCAATGAATTTGTCTTGGTGTATCTCGATGATATCTTGGTCTTCTCCAAGAATAAGAAGAATCATGCCAAACATTTGCGATTGGTGCTCGACAAGCTCAGAGAGTATCAATTCTATGTGAAGTTTTCCAAATGTGAGTTTTGGCTTGATGAAGTTATTTACCTTGGTCATATCATCTCTGCCAAGGGCATCGCTGTTAATCCCGAGAAGGTGTCTGCAGTTGTGAATTGGGAACCTCCTCAGAATGTCAAGCAGCTCCGCAGTTTTCTTGGACTTGCAAGCTATTGCCGAAGATTTGTTGAGAATTTCTCTAAGATTGCAAAGCCTCTTTCCAACCTCCTCCAGAAGCATGTGAAGTATGTCTGGACTCCTTAGTGTGACGTTGCTTTCAACACTCTCAAAGAGAAACTCGTCACAGCTCCTGTCTTGACTCCTCCTGACGAATCCAAGCCATTCGAAGTTTTCTGTGATGCTTCTATTCAAGGTCTCGGTGCTGTGTTAATGCAAGAGAAGAAAGTTGTGGCCTATACCTCTCGTCAGTTGAAGCCCAACGAAAAGAACTACCCCACTCACGATCTTGAGTTGGCGGCAGTTGTCCATGCATTAATAACATGGAGACATCTCTTGTTGGGAAGCAAAAGTGGACATATTCACTGATCACAAGAGTCTCAAGTACATCTTCACTCAGCCCAACCTCAACCTCAGGCAAACTCGATGGGTCGAAATGATTCACGAGTACAATCCGAGTATTGAATATACTCCAGGCAAGGCCAATGTCATTGCAGATGCTTTGAGCAGGAAGGCTTATTGCAACATCTTAATCCTCAAGCCCTTCCAACCGGATCTTTGTGAAGCTTTTCGCAAACTGAATCTCCAAGTTGTTCCTCAAGGCTTTCTTGCCAACCTCCTAGTCTCTCCTACTTTGGAAGATCAAATTCGTGAGGCACAACTCCTGGATACCATGGTGAAGAAGGTGAAACGTGGTATTGACAAGGGCATTCCCAAATACAAGTGCTATCGCATTGATGGCAGAGACACTTTATTCTTTGAGGACCGGACTGTGGTTCCTAAAGGTGATCTAAGGAAGGTCATAATGAATGAAGCGCACAATTCTCTTCTTTCCATTCATCCTGGAAGTACGAAGATGTACCATGACCTCAAGCAGTCGTATTGGTGGACTAGAATGAAGCGAGAAATCGCCCAATTCGTGAACGAATGTGAAGTCTGTCGAAGGGTGGAAGCAGAAAACCAATGACCAGCTGGTCTCCTCCAACCTCTTGCTATTCCAGAATGGAAGTTTGATCATATCGAAATGGACTTCATGACTGGATTCCCTAAGTCCAAGCGTGGAAATGATGCTATCTTCATTGTCATCGACAAGCTTACAAAAGTGGCTCATTTTCTTCCTATCAAAGAATCTATCATAGCAGCTCAGCTGGCGGAGCTATACACCTCCAGGATTGTCTCTTTGCATGGCATTCCACAGTTGATATCTTCATATCGTGGAAGCATCTTCACGTCTAAATTCTGGGACTCCTTCCAGAAGGCCATGGGCACCAACATTCGCTTCAGCACAACTTTCCATCCTCAAACTAGTGGCCAAGTCGAGCGAGTCAATTAAATCCTTGAAGATATGCTCAGGGCTTGTGTCATTTCCTTCGGTATGAAGTGGGAGGATTGTCTTCCATATGCCGAGTTCTCCTACAACAACAGCTTCCAAGCGAGTTCGGGCAAGGCCCCATTCGAGATTCTCTATGGCAGAAAGTGTCGTACTCCTCTCAATTGGTCAGAGACTGGTGAACGCCAACTTCTTGGCAATGACTTAATCACAGAAGCTGAAGAAATGTGTAAAGTCATCCGTGAAAATCTCAAAGCCGCGCAATCGCGTCAAAAGAGTTACTATGGTAGCAATCACCGTGATTTGGCTTTCGAGATCGGAGACCATGCCTACCTCCGCGTCTCTCCAATGAAAGGCACTCGTCGCTTTGGTATCAAAGGGAAGCTTGCCCCTAGATACGTGGGTCCTTTCAAGATCATTGGCAAAAGAGGCGACCTTGCCTATCAACTTGAGCTTCCCTCCAACTTCGCAAATGTGCACGATGTGTTCCACGTGTCACAGCTTCGCAAGTGCTTCAAGACGCCTGAGCGCACCATCAACTTCGAAGAGATTGATCTCCAAGAAGATCTGTCTTATCATGAGCATCCCGTTGCTATTCTTGAAGAAACTAAGCGCAAGACTCGCAACAAGTCTATCAGATTCCTGAAAGTGAAGTGATCACACCATTCCGATCGAGAAGCCACTTGGGAGCGCGAGGACCACCTCCGTTCTGAATATTTGGAGTTCATTCAGTCCTAGATCTCGGGACGAGATCCTCTTGTAGTGGTGGAGTGTTGTAACGCCCCGGATGTAACTTGCCATATTTGTAACTCCAACTCTTGCCATTTTTGGCTATGTGTTATGATATTCCCTCGTGTTTGGGTTTTGTCTTCGTTTTGCATTTTTTTCATGTCATGCATTTCATATCATGGCATCATGTGCATCGCATTTGCATACGTGTTCGTCTCATGCATCCGAGAATTTTCCCCGTTGTCCGTTTTACAATCCGACACTCCCACGTGCACCGGCGTCCCCCTTTTGTCTCTCTTCGTGAGCAGGTGTTAAACGTTCTCGGAATGGACCGAGATTTGCCAAGCGGCCTTGGTACACCACCGGTAGACCACCTGTCAAGTTTCGTGCCATTTGGAGTCCGTTTGATACTCCAACGGTTAACCGGGGAACCGTAAAGGCCTCGTGTATGTTGCAGCCCAACAACCCTCCAAAACAGTCCAATAACCCATCTAAACCATCTCCATGTTCTCCGTCATCGGATCACGATCATGTGGGTGAAAACTACACTCCATTTGGACACTCCCACCTCCTTCTACCTATAAATATGTGCCCCTCCCGGAATTTTCGCGCAGATCAAACCCTAACCTAGCGCTCTGCGCCGCCGGACACGTCTGGACGGCGCCGGACGCGTCCGCCGCCGCGTCCCGTCCACTCACGCGCTGCCACCTGTTGCCCGCACCGTCCCCTCCGTCGCCGGCCCAGCGCCGGCCCTTGCGGGCCCGTACGCCGCCGCCCGTGCCCGCGCCTCCTCGCCCGGCTCCACTCCCGCGCCCCGCCGCCCGTGCCCGCGCCTCCTCGCCTGGCTCCGCTCCCGCGCCTCGCCGCCCGCGCCTCCGCGCACCCCGCCGCCTCCACCGCTCGCCGCCTCCTCCGCCAGGCGCCGGCGACCCCGCGCCGCCCACGCCGGCCGCCGCCGACCCCGCGCCGTCCCCGCGCGCCTCGCCCTCGCCCGGATCTGGCAAGGCGCCGCCGGATCCGCCGTCCCCGACCCACTCCGGCGCGCCTCCGACGAACTCCGGCCGCCGTCGCCTCAGATCCGGCGGGATCCGTCGCCGCATCGTAAACCGTGCAAACCCTAGATCGGAGTGGTATATTTTCTAAGTCCCGAAAAATCTTGCATTCTGGTCCTCTGTTCAACATGCCATAACTCATGATCCATAGCTCCGTTTTGTATGTATGATATACCGGAATGTTCATCACGATGTGCTCTTCATTTTGTTCAATTGGGCCATGTTTGTTTGAGGTCATATTGATGTAAAAATATCTGATGCAAGAGTGCTATAAAATGTTCGGTGCTGATTCTTATCAGATTATGAGCATTTGTCATTTTTGCTACATTTGATGTGTGCATCTTATGGGCTTGAGCTATACATGTGTTTTGGGCTATGCCATGCCATCTTTACATGGGGTGTATGCCATGTATTTTTATGATCTATGTGGTGACTAGCACAAGCATGCAAACTAGGCTTCGTGATGTCGCTGATTTCAGTGATTTAGAATTTCACTGTCATTTTCCTGCTATTATTTTATGCCATGTATTCATGTTGCTACAGTGAGATTCATGCCTCTTTTGAGTATGTTTAGTAAGGATGTTTTGGACATATGGTTATGCTCTATCCATCCATGCCCCTGTTTTAAATTAGGGACAATTGCATTTTTACCCCTAGTTGGTTCCTACCCACGGGTTTTGCCCTTACTTTTCGAGCTTGCTCAGTTTTGCCCTTACTTTTTTCGTCGAGGTCCCTCGAATGCCCTTTGACCGTTTGACCAAAACTTTGAAAATTCATAACTAATTCATATGAACTCAGAAAAATGCAAATAAGATATCAAAATGTTCAGATAAACATTACCTTTATGTGCATATCATTTGCATTCAGGACAAAAGCACCCTTTAAACTACCTGAGGTAATTAATGTTATTAACATTATTAAAAATAAAAAGGTATAAACAATATTTTTTTCATGAATAAAAATTATATGCAAATGTAGGCGATGTTTTCTGGACATCCAGATATCTTATTTGCATTTTTCTGAGTTCGTATCAACTTGTTATGAAGTTTCCAAATAATTGTCAAAGTCGTTAGAACATTCTTAACAAGATGATACGAACTCAGAAAAATGCAAATAAGATATCTGGATGTTTTGAAAACATCACCTACATTTGCATGTAATTTTTATTCATGAAAAAATATTGTTTATACCTTTTTATTTTTAATAATGTTAATAATAATAATTACCTCAGGTAGTTTAATGGCTGCTTTTGTCCTGAATGCAAATGATATGCACATAAAGGTAATGTTTATCTGAACATTTTGATATCTTATTTTCATTTTTCTAAGTTCATGTGAATTAGTTATTAATTTTCAAAGTTTTGGTCAAACGGTCAAAGGGCATTCGAGGGACCACGATGGAAAAAGTAAGGGCAAAACTGAGCAAGCTCGAAAAGTAAGGGCAAAACCCGTGGGTAGGAACCAACTAGGGGTAAAAATGCAATTGTCCCTTTAAATTATGGGGTGCTCTAACATGTCTTATTCTTGCTCTACTTTTGCTATAAAATGTTCTGGCAGATTGTTTACATGTTAATCAATTTTGCCATGGTTGTTGCTAGTGATCCATGCATGCTATGAACTTGCTCCTGCCATGGTTAGTTTCTTTAACATGTCTTCTTGCTGATTCTATGCTTATATTGTCATGCAAGGCCTTGTGATGAGTGAATCGAGCTCACAAAGATGCATTCATGATTCTGTTTATGCCATGCTTTGTTTTTTCTGCTAAGTCTGAATCTGTAACGAAACTTGCTATGTTTACATGGTGCCATCATATTTCCTGTGCCCTTTTGGCTCATGGTCAGTAAGGGACTTTTGTTCTATGCGTTGAGTAGATTCATGCCATGTCTTGTTTTGCTATGTTATGTTCCTATATCATGTTGTTTGTTTGCTATAAACATGGCTTCCTGGTATTATTTACGGCATGTTAGTATTTTCACCAAGTCTGTGAAGCTAATATCTTTTGCACTTTTGACATGCTTGTTTGAACCTGCTCTGTTGCGATTTAGCCGTAGCTCAGTGTTCATATTTTGTCAAGCATCGTGAGTACATCACCGCCATATGCCTTCTTGATATGTTGGAGTGCCGTAGTTTAGTTTCTTGTTGCATGCTAAGTGGCATCATGCTGTTAATCGCAGTATTGTGCCATCCTTGTTCTGCTTGTCATTTGCAAACCGTGCATCCGATTCCGGTGATCTTTATATCAATTTCAACCGAAATCATCTCATCTTTCCAGCGACATACTTGGTTTTCCAAGTTGATGCATTATTCATCTTTTCCCTTCCGGAGCATGCATATGCATTGCATATCACATCTCGCATAACATGTCATGTTTTGCTTCATGTTGCTTGTGCTTTGCCCGTGTTTGATTGTTGGTCCTTTGCTTGTGTTCTTGCTTTGGGTAGAGCCAGGAGACGAGTACGTGAACGAGGAACCTGTTGAGTACTGAAAGTGCTAGTTATCGACTAGAGGGGGGTGATGTAACGCCCTCGATGCGGCTATATCTCCCACGTGTCGAGGCACGACTTAGAGGCATAACCGCATTGAAAGCAATGTCGCAAGTGAGGTAATCTTCACACAATCCATGTAATAAATAAAGGAGAGAGATACATAGTTGGCTTACAATCGCCACTTCACACAAGTACATAAATAACATCCATCAAACAGATTACACTCAAGGTCCGACTACGGTACCAAAATGAAAGAAGACTACCCCAAATGCTAAACAGATCCCCGGATCACCCAACTGGGCTCCACTACTGATCATCTGGAAAAGAAACATAGTAACGGCCACGTTCCTCATCGAACTCCCAAGTGAGCTCGGTCGCGTCATCTGCACTGACATCGTTGGTACCTGCAACTGAGGTGATAATATCTATGAGCCACGGGGACTCAACAATCTCACACCCGCGAGATCAAGACTATTTAAGCTTAAAGGTGGGAAAAGGATAGTGAGGTGGAGCTGCAGCAAGCGACTAGCATATGGTGGCTATAGCGCAAAAGAGAGCGAGAAGAGAAGGCAAAGCATGGTCGTGAAGCTAGAAATGATCAAGAAGTGATCCTGAAACAACTTACGTCAGGCATAACTCCAACAACCGTGTTCACTTCCCGGACCCCGCCGAAAAGAGACCATCACGGTTACACACGCGGTTGATGTGTTTTAGTTAAGGTCAACTTCGGGTTTTCTACAACCGGACATTAACAAATTCCCATCTGCCTCATAACCGCGGGCACGGCTTTCGAAAGATAATACCCTGCAGGGGTGTCCCAACTTAGCCCATGATAAGCTCTCACGGTCAACGAAGGATATTCCTTCTACCGGGAAGGCCCGATCAATCTCGGAATCCCGGACTACAAGACATTTCAACAGCAATAAAACAAGTCCAGCAAAGCCGCCCGATTGTGCCGACAAATCCTGATAGGAGCTGCACATATCTCGGTCTCAGGGCACATCCGGATGAGCAGTCCGTACAACTAAAACCAGCCCTCGAGTTGCCCCGAGGTGGCGCTGCAAAGGGCTCTAGTTTGGACCAGCAATCGAAGGAGAACTGGCCCGGGGGTTTAAAATAAAGATGACCCTTGAGTCTGCAGAACCCAAGGGAAAAAGGCTAGGTGGCAACTGGTAAAACCAATGTTGGGCCTTGCTGGAAAAGTCTCATTCAAAGCGAACTGTCAAGGGGGTCCCATAAATCACCCAACCGTGTAAGGAACGCAAACTCCGGGAACATAACACCGGTATGACGGAAACTAGGGTGGCAAGAGTGGAACAAAACACCAGGCATAAGGCCGAGCCTTCCACCCTTTACCAAGTATATAGATGCATTAATTAAATAAGAGATATTGTGATATCCCAACAAGTAAACATATTCCAACAAGGAACAACAAGTCCATGTTCCAATCAAGGAACAAACTTCATCTTCACCTGCAACTAACAACGCTATAAGAGGGGCTGAGCAAAGCAGTAACATAGCCAAACAACGGTTTGCTAGGACATGGATGGTTAGGGGCTGACATGGCAATATAGGAGGCATGATAAAGCAAGTGGTGGGTATCGCAGCATAGGCATAGCAAAAGAGCGAGCAATCTAGCAAGCAAAGATAGAAGTGATTTCGAGGGTATGGTCATCTTGCCTGCAAGGTTCTCAGAGTTGTCGAAAGCTTGGTCCTCGTAAACGTTCTCAACAGGTTCCTCGTTCACGTACTCGTCTCCCGGCTCTACCCAAGACAAGAGAACAAGCAAAGGAACCAATATCAACCACGATGCAATGCGCAATCAACATGATGCAAAACATGGCATGATATGCGAGAGGTGATATGCAATGCGTATGCATGCTCCGGAAAGACAAGGATGAACAGGGCATAATCTTGGCAAACCAAGCATGCCGCTGGATAGATGAGGTGATTTCGGTTGAAATCGATATAAAGATCACCGGAATCGGATGCACGGTTTGCAAATGGCGAGCAAAACAAGAATGACACGAATCTGCCATAAACAGCATGATGCTACTTAGCAAGCAACAAATAATTAAGCTACTGCACCCAAACATGGCAACAAAGCATATTACAGTAATCTACTCAAAATGCACGACAAAAGATGAACACTGAGATTCGGCTAATTCACATCATAACAGGTTCAAACAAGCATGGCAAAAGTACAACTAGTAACAGATTCACAGACTTAGTGAAATAACAGCAAGTCAGGAAAACAACATCAGGATGACAAGTTCAGAGCAGCGAAACAACATGCTACAGGTTCAGAACATAGCAAAGTAAGGCATGGCATGAATCCACTCATAGCACTTGACAAAAGTCTCTTACTGACCATAAGCCAAAAAGGATCAGAAAATATGATTACACCCAAGTCAATTAAGCAAGTTTCGTTACAGGTTTCAGACTTAGCAGAAAACTGGACATGGCAGGAAACTGTTAACGACTAGGCATGTTCGAGAGCTCGATGCACTCACTACATAGCATTTCATGATTAACTAAACATACATACATCAAGAAGACATGGCATAGTAACTAGACATGGAAAGAATAACATCATATCATGCAAGGATCAACTACACCAAGCTTGGCAAAATCGAATAACATGTAAACAATCTGCCAGCAATATTTTGAAGCAAAAGTAGAGCTCGATTGACTCAAGCTATGGCATCCCATAATTGCAAACAAAGGCATGTATGGATTAAGCAAATACTCAAGTTCAAAACTCCCTTACTGATCATGCTCAAATTATGCATGGATCTCTCAGAAACAACATGAATACATGGCATGATAATAACAAAAGTCAGGGACTTAGTGAAATCACTAAGTCTCTGAAAACAGCAATATCATCATCCCTACTTTGCAAGCTTGAACTAGTCACCACATAGATCATAAAAATACATGGAAAAATCTTCTGGATAGGTAACATGGCATATTACAAAACTCATGTAGGACTCAACTTCATAGGAGGTACACATCAATCATGGCAAAAATGACAAAAGTGCATGTTCGGATAAGATCCAGCAACTAACATCAACTAGCTCTCTTATAACAGCATTTCGGGCATCAAGATGACTTCAAATGAAAATGATGCAATGGAACAAAATTATGTACTCTTCGAGACGAACAAAATGACATATTATACGCGCGAAACGGAGCTACAGATGCAAAGTTACGGCATGATGAACACGTGATGATATTGCAAAACTTAGAGGACTTAGAGAAAAACGAGAGGGGGAAGAAGTCAACCCTGCCGGCACGGTTTACGATGTTCGCCGGAGGGAGCGGCGGATCTGGCGGCTCGCCGGATCTCGGAGGCGAGGAGGCGGAGGAGAGGTCGGGGCGGGCCGGATCTGGCCGGATCCGGCGCCGGCGAAGTGCGGGGCGGCGCGGTGGCGCGGTGGAGGAGGCGGCGACCGGCGCGGAGGCGGCGGCGGGCGACGGCGGGAGGCCGAGGCGGGCGGCGATGCGCGCGGGGGCGCGGGGCGGCGCGCGCGGGCCCGGGCGGGCCTGCCCTGGGCCCCGTGGGCCGGCGGCGAAGTGGGCACGGGGGGACGCGTGGCGCGGCCTGACTGGACGCGGGCGGCGGCGCGGATGAACAGTGCGGCGGCGGGCTGTTTGCACGGAATTCGAGGAAAAAATTAGGGTTAGGGGGTGTTTCTCTCCCAGATTTGGACGGGGGAGACGTTTTTATAGACAGAAGGAGCTAGGGAGCTCCAAACGGAGTGCGGTTTTCGCCCACGCGATCGTGATCGAACGGCGGAGGACATGGGAGTGACTTAGATGGGTTATTGGGCTGTTTTGAAGGGGTGTTGGGCTGCAACACACACGAGGCCTTCACGGTTACCCGGTTAACCGTTGGAGTACCAAACGAACTCCGTTTGACCCGAAACTTGACAGGCGGTCTACCGGTGCTATACCAAGGCCACATGTCAAGCCTCGGTCCATTCCGAGAATGTTTAATACCCGCTCACGAAGAAATGTAAAAGTGGACGCAGAGAGACATAGGAGCGCCGGATTGCAAAACGGACAACGGGAAAGATGCTCGGATTTATGAGACGAACGCGTATGCGAATGCGATGCGCATGATGACATGATATGAAATGCATGACATGACCAAAATGCAAAACGGAGAGAACCCAACCACGGAGGGAATATCTCATAGCACATAGCCGAAAATGGCAAGAGTTGGATTACAATTATGGCAAGTTACATCGGGGGCATTACAACACACCACCACTACGAGAGGATCTCGTCCCGAGATCTAGGACTGAAAGAACTCCGGATACTCAGAACGTAGGTGGTCTTCACGCTCCCATGTGGCCTCTCGGTCTGAATGATGTGACCATTTCACTTTGAGGAATTTGATTGACTTGTTGCGAGTCTTGCGCTCAGTTGTCTCAAGAATAGCAACTGGGTGCTCATGATAAGACAAATCTTCTTGAAGATCAATCTCTTCGAAGTTGATGGTGCGCTCAGGCGTCTTGAAGCACTTGCGAAGCTGTGACACGTGGAATACATCGTGCACATTTGCAAAGTTGGAGGGGAGCTCAAGTTGATAGGCGAGATCGCCTCGTTTCCCGATGATCTTGAAGGGACCGACGTATCGCGGGGCAAGTTTCCCCTTGATACCGAAGCGGCGAGTTCCTTTCATTGGAGAGACGCGGAGGTAAACATGGTCTCCGATCTCGAATGCCACATCACGGTGTTTGCTATCGTAATAGCTCTTCTGGCGCGACTGCGCTGCCTTGAGGTTCTCACGAATCACCTTGCACATGGCCTCAGCCTCTGAGATCAAATCATTGCCGAGCAATTGGCGTTCACCGGTTTCAGACCAGTTGAGAGGAGTACGGCACTTTCTGCCATAAAGAATCTCGAATGGGGCTTTGCCCGAACTGGCTTGAAAGCTGTTGTTGTAAGAGAACTCAGCATAAGGAAGACAATCCTCCCACTTCATGCCGAAAGAGATAACACAGGCTCTGAGCATATCTTCAAGAATTTGATTGACACGCTCGACTTGTCCACTAGTCTGAGGGTGGAAAGCTGTGCTGAAGCGGATGTTGGTGCCCATGGCCGTCTGAAAAGAATCCCAAAATTTGGAGGTAAAGATGCTGCCACGGTCTGAAGAGATCAATTGCGGAATGCCATGCAACGAGACAATTCTGGAGGTGTAGAGCTCTGCCAGCTGCGCTGCTGTGATAGACTCTTTGATAGGAAGAAAATGAGCCACTTTGGTGAGCTTGTCGATGACGACGAAGATAGCATCATTTCCACGCTTGGACTTAGGAAAACCAGTCACGAAGTCCATTTCGATATGATCAAACTTCCATTCTGGAATAGCAAGAGGTTGGAGAAGTCCAGCTGGTCGTTGGTGTTCTGCTTTCACCCTTCTGCAGACATCACACTCATTCACGAATTGAGCGATCTCACGCTTCATTCGAGTCCACCAATACGACTGCTTGAGGTCATGGTACATCTTTGAACTTCCAGGATGAATAGACAGGAGAGAGTTGTGCGCTTCGTTCATAATGACTTTACGAAGATCACCCTTTGGAACCACGATCCGGTCCTCGAAGAAAAGAGTATCTCTGTCATCAACTCGATAGCACTTGTATTTGGGGATGCTCTTTTCAATACCACGTTTCACCTTCTTCACCATGGTATCCAACAATTGTGCCTCACGAATCTGATCTTCCAAAGTAGGAGAGACAATTAGGTTGGCAAGAACACCTTGAGGAACAACTTGGAGATTCAACTTGCGAAAAGCCTCACAGAGATCCGGTTGAAAAGGCTTGAGGATTAAGCTGTTGCAGTAAGCCTTTCTGCTCAAAGCGTCTGCAACCACATTAGCCTTGCCTGGAGTATATTCAATACTCAGATTATACTCTTGTATCATTTCGACCCATCGAGTTTGCCTGAGGTTGAGATGAGGCTGAGTGAAGATATACTTGAGACTCTTGTGATCTGTGAAAATGTCCACTTTCCTTCCCAACAGGAGATGTCTCCATGTTATTAGTGCGTGGACAACTGCCGCCAATTCAAGATCGTGAGTGGGGTAGTTCCTTTCATTGGGCTTCAACTGGCGAGAGGTATAGGCAACAACCTTCTTCTCTTGCATTAACACAGCACCGAGGCCCTGGAGAGAAGCATCACAGAATACTTCATAAGGCTTGGATTCATCAGGAGGAGTCAGAACTGGAGCAGTGACAAGTTTCTCTTTGAGAGTGTTGAAAGCAACGTCACACTCAGGAGACCAGACATATTTCACATGCTTCTGGAGGAGGTTGGAAAGAGGCTTGGCAATCTTGGAGAAATTCTCAACGAATCTTCTGCAATAGCTTGCAAGTCCAAGAAAACTGCGAAGCTGCTTGACATTCTGAGGAGGATTCCAATTCAAAACTGCAGACACCCTCTCTGGATTAACAGCGATGCCCTTGGCAGAGATGATATGACCAAGATAAAGAACTTCATCCAGCCAGAATTCACATTTGGAGAACTTCGCATATAGTTGATACTCTCTGAGCTTGTCGAGTACCAATCGCAAATGTTCGGCATGATCCTTCTTATTCTTGGAGAAGACCAAAATATCATCGAGATAGACCAAGACAAATTCGTTGATGTAGGGGTTGAAGATGAAATTCATCAATCGAGTGAAATACGGAGGAGCATTGACAAGACCGAAAGACATGACAGTATATTCATAAGAACCAAAGCTTGTTCTGAATGCTGTCTTGGGAATATCTTCTTCACGAATGCGAATCTGATGATAACCCATGCGAAGGTCAAGCTTGGAGAACACCTTAGCACCTTTGAGTTGCTCAAATAGCTCATTGATGTTGGGAAGTGGGTACTTGTTCTTGATAGTCTTCTTGTTCAATGGACGGTAATCGACGCAAAGTCGGTCCGTGCCATCCTTCTTCTTGACAAAAAGAACACCACAACCCCAAGGAGAAGAACTCGGTCTGATCAGACCCAGACGTTCTTGTTTATCGAGTTGAATCTTCAATTCCTTGAGCTCATCTGGTCCAAGCTTGTAAGGACGCTTGCAAACGGGTTCCGTGCCAGGCTCAAGCTCAATAACGAATTCAACTGGCCTGCGAGGAGGCATACCCGGAAGCTCTTCTGGAAAAACATCTTGGTACTCACAAACAACTGGAATCTGAGAGATAGCCTCCATTTCACCCATCTCATTGAGAGAAAACAACCGAATGGTATCATCACGAGAAGCATAGATGATCACATCGTTCGAAGTGTGAGTCAATTTGATTTCCCTGGCAGCACACTCAAGCTGAGCCTTGTGCTTAGAAAGCCAGTCCATCCCGAGAATAAGATCAATATCAGAATCACCAAGCACCATTGGAGAAGATAGAAATTTATAGTCGCCCATCTTGATGGAAACATCCGGAACCGAAACTCGAGAAGTCAATTGCTTACCCGGGGACACAATAGACAAAGGTCTCGGCAAAACTTGAGTAACGAAATCATGCTTAGACGCAAAAGGTCTTGAGATGAAACAATGTGATGCACCCGTATCAAATAAGACTTTGGCAGGAATATCATTAACAGGAAGATTACCCATGATCACTTCAGAAGAATCCTCTGCTTGAGCTGCATTCAACATGTTCACCTTGGCATGCTTAGGATTATGCTTGACCACTGCATTGCTGGAAGCTTTCACAGGAGGAGGAGGCGGAAGGCGCCTCTGGTTGAAGCACTTGTTCGCATAGTGACCCTTCTGCTGACATTTGTTACAAGTCACTTCTGAGAGCGGACGATGGTAAGGAGCACTTGGCCTTGGAGTTTGGTTCTGAGACTTGTTCTGATAACCAGGGTTGGGTGGGTGGGAAGATCCACGGCCACTTGAATTCTTCTGCTGATAAGGCTGACGGAACGGAGGAGGAGGAGGCAACCAGAACTTCTGTTGCTTAGCTGCCACAAGTGAGGAAGAAGAAGACTGAACTGCGTCTCTGACTCTCTTCTTAGATGCCTCACACTTGAGCTGAGCAGCTTCTTGTTTCAGTGCCATGTTGTAAAATTC
The DNA here is from genome assembly GCA_032464435.1 of Aegilops umbellulata. Classification (NCBI taxonomy): domain Eukaryota; kingdom Viridiplantae; phylum Streptophyta; class Magnoliopsida; order Poales; family Poaceae; genus Aegilops; species Aegilops umbellulata. Next base: position 92,926,445 of record CP136059.1, on the reverse strand, counting down.
ATCATACTTTAATGGCTCGAAAAGCACGAGAGCAAGCTGCAGATCTTCTCTGAGACCACGCCTGAACTGGTAGATCATACTCTTCTCATCAGGAATGTCTTGCCTTGCAAAACGAGAAAGCTTCTGGAACTGAGTGTTGTATTGATAGACAGTCATGTTGCCTTGCTTGAGATTGCGGAATTCCTCACGCTTAAGCTCAACAACACTTTCTGGAATGTGGTGCGCTTTGAAGTCACGGCGGAAATCATCCCAAGTGATCACACGACCTCCTCTGGAATCTTTGTATTGCTGGAACCACTCAGCAGCTTGATCTTTGAGTTGAAAAGAGGCAAACTTGACAAAGTCCTCAGGTCTGACATTGCTGCACTCGAAATGCTTGCTGATGTCCACGAGCCAATCATCTGCGTCTGTGGCCTCGACACAGTAGCTGAAGGTCTTTGGCTGATTAGCAAGGAACTGGTTCAGTGAAGCAAAGTGCGGCTGATTGTTGCCTTGGCCTTGATTCTCTTGATTAGCTTGACCCTGGTTGCGATCTTGCAAGAGCTGAATCAGAATCTGAGCATTGGCATTTGTGGCAGTCATCAAGGCTTGCCAGGCTTCCGGAGGCGGAGGTGGTGGCGGAGGGTTAGCCTGATCTCCATCATTGCGTTCCGGATTCAGACGAGTAGGCGGAGCCATCCTGAAGAGGGTGACATCCATTAGCATCTTGACAGAGATATATTGAAGCTGAATCAAAGGAACAAAATTGCAACATATAGTCTTCACAATTAACATTCGAACGAGAATGAACGAATGAATTCCAATGAAAATTATCACACTTCCAAAGCTGAGAAGCCACTTAGAACATGGTAAGGAATAAAATCAACAAGGTACGGAAGTGAACAAATACTTGGTAATGATTACCCAATCACAAACCAAATATCTGCGGAAGAAATACTAAGGCTACATGAATTCCCACTTATAAACTCCCGAAATTTTCTGGTTATGCAATCAGGTGTTGGGGATACAGGGGAAGCATAATATCTCACCCAAACTAGCAAATCCTACAACCAGCTGTATCCATCCTTCAACACATAACCAAGAAACCTTCGGAAATCGTCTACCTCAACCTTCGAAAACACATCCGTTATACAAGTCATGGCAATACTCCTGCACTCGCCACAGTACTGGGCTATCAGGTTATCTCACCAACAACTGTACAAAAGAGATTTTCGATGTCGGTCGTACTAAACTCAGGTATTCCAGAACCACAACGATAAGATTATGACGACAACACCTCGGAGCTCAACTCCCCGGGACACTGCCACAACCCCTAAATGTCAGGAGGCAACCAAGACAATGTTGTCATCATAAAACCATCGGAACGATTGTAATATACCCGCGTGATCCTAAAAATTTTTTTTAGTGAAATTTGAGAAGAGAAGAGTCAAAACTCTACGTCAGGATGCCTTACCAGAAGGTCGAAGGGACTGGGAAGTAAAAAGAATTCCTAAACTCTCCGATATATAATTCCTAAATGACTCAAAACATTTTTCTAGACACAACTCGGCCACTAAAGACGATCAAACAGTGGGGGCTCCTAAGGTCGGGAAAGGCTCTGATTACCAACTTGTAACGCCCTCGATGCGGCTATATCTCCCACGTGTCGAGGCACGACTTAGAGGCATAACCGCATTGAAAGCAATGTCGCAAGTGAGGTAATCTTCACACAATCCATGTAATAAATAAAGGAGAGAGATACATAGTTGGCTTACAATCGCCACTTCACACAAGTACATAAATAACATCCATCAAACAGATTACACTCAAGGTCCGACTACGGTACCAAAATGAAAGAAGACTACCCCAAATGCTAAACAGATCCCCGGATCACCCAACTGGGCTCCACTACTGATCATCTGGAAAAGAAACATAGTAACGGCCACGTTCCTCATCGAACTCCCAAGTGAGCTCGGTCGCGTCATCTGCACTGACATCGTTGGTACCTGCAACTGAGGTGATAATATCTGTGAGCCACGGGGACTCAACAATCTCACACCCGCGAGATCAAGACTATTTAAGCTTAAAGGTGGGAAAAGGATAGTGAGGTGGAGCTGCAGCAAGCGACTAGCATATGGTGGCTATAGCGCAAAAGAGAGCGAGAAGAGAAGGCAAAGCACGGTCGTGAAGCTAGAAATGATCAAGAAGTGATCCTGAAACAACTTACGTCAGGCATAACTCCAACAACCGTGTTCACTTCCCGGACCCCGCCGAGAAGAGACCATCACGGTTACACACGCGGTTGATGTGTTTTAGTTAAGGTCAACTTCGGGTTTTCTACAACCGGACATTAACAAATTCCCATCTGCCTCATAACCGCGGGCACGGCTTTCGAAAGATAATACCCTGCAGGGGTGTCCCAACTTAGCCCATGATAAGCTCTCACGGTCAACGAAGGATATTCCTTCTACCGGGAAGGCCCGATCAATCTCGGAATCCCGGACTACAAGACATTTCAACAGCAATAAAACAAGTCCAGCAAAGCCGCCCGATTGTGCCGACAAATCCTGATAGGAGCTGCACATATCTCGGTCTCAGGGCACATCCGGATGAGCAGTCCGTACAACTAAAACCAGCCCTCGAGTTGCCCCGAGGTGGCGCTGCAAAGGGCTCTAGTTTGGACCAGCAATCGAAGGAGAACTGGCCCGGGGGTTTAAAATAAAGATGACCCTTGAGTCTACAGAACCCAAGGGAAAAAGGCTAGGTGGCAACTGGTAAAACCAATGTTGGGCCTTGCTGGAAAAGTCTCATTCAAAGCGAACTGTCAAGGGGGTCCCATAAATCACCCAACCGTGTAAGGAACGCAAACTCCGGGAACATAACACCGGTATGACGGAAACTAGGGTGGCAAGAGTGGAACAAAACACCAGGCATAAGGCCGAGCCTTCCACCCTTTACCAAGTATATAGATGCATTAATTAAATAAGAGATATTGTGATATCCCAACAAGTAAACATATTCCAACAAGGAACAACAAGTCCATGTTCCAATCAAGGAACAAACTTCATCTTCACCTGCAACTAACAACGCTATAAGAGGGGCTGAGCAAAGCAGTAACATAGCCAAACAACGGTTTGCTAGGACATGGATGGTTAGGGGCTGACATGGCAATATAGGAGGCATGATAAAGCAAGTGGTGGGTATCGCAGCATAGGCATAGCAAAAGAGCGAGCAATCTAGCAAGCAAAGATAGAAGTGATTTCGAGGGTATGGTCATCTTGCCTGCAAGGTTCTCAGAGTTGTCGAAAGCTTGGTCCTCGTAAACGTTCTCAACAGGTTCCTCGTTCACGTACTCGTCTCCCGGCTCTACCCAAGACAAGAGAACAAGCAAAGGAACCAATATCAACCACGATGCAATGCGCAATCAACATGATGCAAAACATGGCATGATATGCGAGAGGTGATATGCAATGCGTATGCATGCTCCGGAAAGACAAGGATGAACAGGGCATAATCTTGGCAAACCAAGCATGCCGCTGGATAGATGAGGTGATTTCGGTTGAAATCGATATAAAGATCACCGGAATCGGATGCACGGTTTGCAAATGGCGAGCAAAACAAGAATGACACGAATCTGCCATAAACAGCATGATGCTACTTAGCAAGCAACAAATAATTAAGCTACTGCACCCAAACATGGCAACAAAGCATATTACAGTAATCTACTCAAAATGCACGACAAAAGATGAACACTGAGCTTCGGCTAATTCACATCATAACAGGTTCAAACAAGCATGGCAAAAGTACAACTAGTAACAGATTCACAGACTTAGTGAAATAACAGCAAGTCAGGAAAACAACATCAGGATGACAAGTTCAGAGCAGCGAAACAACATGCTACAGGTTCAGAACATAGCAAAGTAAGGCATGGCATGAATCCACTCATAGCACTTGACAAAAGTCTCTTACTGACCATAAGCCAAAAAGGATCAGAAAATATGATTACACCCAAGTCAATTAAGCAAGTTTCGTTACAGGTTTCAGACTTAGCAGAAAACTGGACATGGCAGGAAACTGTTAACGACTAGGCATGTTCGAGAGCTCGATGCACTCACTACATAGCATTTCATGATTAACTAAACATACATACATCAAGAAGACATGGCATAGTAACTAGACATGGAAAGAATAACATCATATCATGCAAGGATCAACTACACCAAGCTTGGCAAAATCGAATAACATGTAAACAATCTGCCAGCAATATTTTGAAGCAAAAGTAGAGCTCGATTGACTCAAGCTATGGCATCCCATAATTGCAAACAAAGGCATGTATGGATTAAGCAAATACTCAAGTTCAAAACTCCCTTACTGATCATGCTCAAATTATGCATGGATCTCTCAGAAACAACATGAATACATGGCATGATAATAACAAAAGTCAGGGACTTAGTGAAATCACTAAGTCTCTGAAAACAGCAATATCATCATCCCTACTTTGCAAGCTTGAACTAGTCACCACATAGATCATAAAAATACATGGAAAAATCTTCTGGATAGGTAACATGGCATATTACAAAACTCATGTAGGACTCAACTTCATAGGAGGTACACATCAATCATGGCAAAAATGACAAAAGTGCATGTTCGGATAAGATCCAGCAACTAACATCAACTAGCTCTCTTATAACAGCATTTCGGGCATCAAGATGACTTCAAATGAAAATGATGCAATGGAACAAAATTATGTACTCTTCGAGACGAACAAAATGACATATTATACGCGCGAAACGGAGCTACAGATGCAAAGTTACGGCATGATGAACACGTGATGATATTGCAAAACTTAGAGGACTTAGAGAAAAACGAGAGGGGGAAGAAGTCAACCCTGCCGGCACGGTTTACGATGTTCGCCGGAGGGAGCGGCGGATCTGGCGGCTCGCCGGATCTCGGAGGCGAGGAGGCGGAGGAGAGGTCGGGGCGGGCCGGATCTGGCCGGATCCGGCGCCGGCGAAGTGCGGGGCGGCGCGGTGGCGCGGTGGAGGAGGCGGCGACCGGCGCGGAGGCGGCGGCGGGCGACGGCGGGAGGCCGAGGCGGGCGGCGATGCGCGCGGGGGCGCGGGGCGGCGCGCGCGGGCCCGGGCGGGCCTGCCCTGGGCCCCGTGGGCCGGCGGCGAAGTGGGCACGGGGGGACGCGTGGCGCGGCCTGACTGGACGCGGGCGGCGGCGCGGATGAACAGTGCGGCGGCGGGCTGTTTGCACGGAATTCGAGGAAAAAATTAGGGTTAGGGGGTGTTTCTCTCCCAGATTTGGACGGGGGAGACGTTTTTATAGACAGAAGGAGCTAGGGAGCTCCAAACGGAGTGCGGTTTTCGCCCACGCGATCGTGATCGAACGGCGGAGGACATGGGAGTGACTTAGATGGGTTATTGGGCTGTTTTGAAGGGGTGTTGGGCTGCAACACACACGAGGCCTTCACGGTTACCCGGTTAACCGTTGGAGTACCAAACGAACTCCGTTTGACCCGAAACTTGACAGGCGGTCTACCGGTGCTATACCAAGGCCACATGTCAAGCCTCGGTCCATTCCGAGAATGTTTAATACCCGCTCACGAAGAAATGTAAAAGTGGACGCAGAGAGACATAGGAGCGCCGGATTGCAAAACGGACAACGGGAAAGATGCTCGGATTTATGAGACGAACGCGTATGCGAATGCGATGCGCATGATGACATGATATGAAATGCATGACATGACCAAAATGCAAAACGGAGAGAACCCAACCACGGAGGGAATATCTCATAGCACATAGCCGAAAATGGCAAGAGTTGGATTACAATTATGGCAAGTTACATCGGGGGCGTTACAGGTGAATAGGCGATTTTTATGAAAGTCTTCAAAACATGGAAGTTTCAAAGACAAACAGTAGAAATGAACCTATTGATATGCAGCGGAAGATAAACTACACAAAGCTATCCATAGTCAAGTATGCAATAATGTGAGAGTATGAAGACTAATAGCAGCTAGGTAGTAAGGATCAGAATGGAAGATGGTATGAAGCCAAACAGCAAGAGTAGTCAAGTAATGAAGTCAATCAGGTATGACAAGCAGACAATGACTTCACGAAGACAAACTATAAGTAAAGGGAGGAGAGGATAGAACCAGTCACTTGTCGAAGGCACATGATTTGTTTGACCAGTTCCAGTTGCTGTGACAACTGTACATCTGGTTAGGGAGGCTGAGATTCAACTCAGAAGACCGCGTCTTCACCTTATTCCCCTTGAGCTAAGGACACACAGTCCTCGCCCAATCACTCTGGTAAGTCTTCAAGGTAGACTTCCAAACCTTCACAGACTTCGTTCACCGGCGATCCACAATGACTCTTGGATGCTCAGAACGCGACGCCTAACCGGCTGGAGGATTCACAGTCCTCAAGTGTAATAAGTTTTCAGGTCACACAGACAGAAAGACTTCAGTGATGCCTAACACTCTTTGGCTCTGAGTGTTTGGGCTTTGTCCTCGCAAGGATTTCTCTCTCTCAAAGGCTTCGAGGTGGGTTGCTCTCAAACAACAAAAGCCGTGCACTAACTCTAAGCAGCCCCCAATTTATGGTGTAGGGGGTGGGCTATTTATAGCCACTGGGCAACCCGACCTAATATGTCCGAAATGACCCTGGGTCACTAAGGAACTGACACGTGTACCAACGGTCAGATTTCAAACACACACGGCAACTTTACTTGGGCTACAAGCAAAGCTGACTTATCCAGCTCTGGATAAGATTTGCTCTCATTGTCTTCGCTCGAAGACATAAGATTTGGGTTGAGCATCACTTCAGTCATTCTGACTATGTTCACTTGGACCCCACTTAACAGTACGGTGGTTCCTATGACTCAACAAAGAAGAAAAGGAAACAACAAAACATCTTAGTCTTCGCGCTCCATAGTCTTCACTGAATGTCTTCTCATGTCATAGTCTTCAATATGAATATCTTCATATACCACCATTGTCGTCAATGTCTTCGTACATTTTTAGGGGTCGCCTCCGGTAGGTAAACCGAATCAATGAGGGACACTACCTGTGTTATCCTGCAATTCTCACAAACACATTAGTCCCTCAACCAAATTTTTCGTCAATACTCCAAAACCAACTAGGGGTGGCACTAGATGCACTTACAAGAACACTTACGAGGATCAAGCTTTCGATAACTCTGAGAACTTTGCAGGCAAGATGACCATACCCTCGAAATCACTTCTATCTTTACTTGCTAGTTGCTCGCTCTTTTGCTATGCCGCGATACGTACCACTTGCTATATCATGCCTCCCATGTTGCCATGTCAAGCCTCTAACCATCCTTTCCTAGCAAACCGTTGTTTGGCTAAGTTACCGCTTTTGCTCAGCCCCTCTTATAGCGTTGTTAGTTGCAGGTGAAGATGAGTTGGTTCCATGGTGGAACATGGATACTTTGGGATATCACAATATCTCTTATTTAAATTAATGCATCTATATACTTAGTAAAGGGTGGAAGGCTCGGCCTTATGCCTGGTGTTTTGTTCCACTCTTGCCGCCCTAGTTTTCCGTCATACCGGTGTTATGTTCCTTGATTTTGCGTTCCTTACGCGGTTGGGTGATTTATGGGACCCCCTTAACAATTCGCCTTGAATAAAATTCCTCCAGCAAGGCCCAACCTTGGTTTTACATTTGCCTACCTAAGCCTTTTTCCCTTAGGTTTTCGCGAGCCCGAGGGTCATTTTATTTTAACCCCCGGGCTAGTGCTCCTCTGAGTGTTGGTCCAAACTAGAGCACCGTGCGGGACCGTCCCTTGGCAACTTGGGTTACGTTGGTACCTGTACGCTTAGCTTATACGGTGTGCCCTGAGAACGAGATATATGCAGCTCCTATCGGATTTGTCGGTACAGTCGGGTGGTCTTGCTGGTCTTGTTTTACCATTGTCGAAATGTCTTGTAACCGAGATTCCGAGCCTGATCGGGTCTTCCCGGGAGAAGGAATATCCTTCGTTGACCGTGAGAGCTTATGATGGACTAAGTTGGGACACCCCTGCAGGGTATTATCTTTCGAAAGCCGTGCCCGCGGTTATGTGGCAGACGGGAATTTGTTAATGTCCGGTTGTAGAGAACTTGACACTTGACTTAGTTAAAATACATCAACCGCGTGTGTAGCCGTGATGGTCTCTTTTCGGCGGAGTCCGGGAAGTGAACACGGTTTGGGTTATGTATGAACGTAAGTAGTTTCAGGACCACTTCTAGCTTAACGACGTGCATTGCTTCTCTTCCCGGTCTCTTTTGCGTATGTTAGCCACCATATTTGCTTAGTGCTTGCTGCAGCTCCACCTCATTACTTCACCCTTCCTATAAGCTTAAATAGTCTTGATCTCGCGGGTGTGAGATTGCTGAGTCCTCGTGACTCACAGATTCTACCAAACCAGTTGCAGGTGTCGACGATGCCAGTGCAGGTGACGCAACCGAACTCAAGTGGGAGTTCGACGAGGAACGTGGTCGTTACTATGTTTCTTTCCCTGATGATCAGTAGTGGAGCCCAGTTGGGACGATCGGGGATCTAGCATTTGGGGTTGTCTTCTTTTATTTTGGTTCCGTAGTCGGAACTTGATTGTACTCTGAACGATGTATTTTAATTTATGTACTGTGTGAAATGGCGATTGTAAGCCAACTCTTTTTATCCCATTCTTGTTCATTACATGGGATTGTGTGAAGACGACCCTTCTTGCGTCAAAGCCTACAATGCGGTTACGCCTCTAAGTCGTGCCTCGACACATGGGAGATATAGCCGCATCGTGGGCGTTACATAATGTCACCACTAATGAGAAGTGATGATCACATTTTTAGTCGTTTGCAACCAAACAACATGTTGTTTGTCTAACAACAGCGACGCAGACAACCATACAACGTGCTAACTAATTGCCCCCTCATACATGGAGCCTAATGCAAGCAACCAAACTATATGCAAATGTTGATTTTTACTCTGCATTGACTCAACCAGGACAAGTATGCAAAATGCCCTAAAATATAGATGTGAACCAAGCGCATCCTAGGTATATCAGCCTAGTCTCTTATCATGTCTCCTTTGGTTCATAAAAATATTGTAGGCATTGCAAAGGATAGAAACTTTGTAGGAATTGCGAAGGATAGGAACTTTGTAGGAAATTTTTTTTGAAGTCCTTTCGTTTGTAATGGGTTCCTGTTCCTATGTAGGATAGTGATCAATCCTTCACATTTTAAAAGAAAAAAAAACATTGGCCTAGACTCAGTGAAAAAATTCTTATTTTATGCATTAGATAACATCTGTTTATCTACTATAAGATTTGAGATGCATGCCATCTCACTTCCTATGATTTTTTCTATTCCTATACTATTGCTATCCTATGAACCAAAGGAGACCTCAATGTTTTATCAAGAATACTTTTTTTAGTAGTCAGGAAAATAGTTATAATAAAACTTCAAGAACAAATAATCAATTTCCTCCGCGAACTCATCGCATCCTAAGGCCTTCCACTATGTAGACCAAAAGAGGTGCCAAATCTACTTCTACTCAATTTGGCACCGGTGCCCTCCATAGCCCATGCGGTGCTATAAAAAATATTATGGGAACCGGAGCAAGTGCTGGCACCGATGCCCACTTTAAGCATGACAATAAAATACATTTAATTATGCACCGATGCCTGATCGAGGGGGAGGTTGGCTTGCTCGATTTCTTTATGTACGTGCGGGTCCTGCTTTTCTAGGGGCTGCAACCCAACGGGGAGTGCGGTGCCAAATTTTTTCCTGAGGGCATCGATGCCCAATCTACCATATTTTAATGCACCAGGCACCGGTCACATAGTGGAGGACCTAAGCGACCAAACACACCCCCGACCACGTAACGGAGAAGTCGAGGATAATGACGTCGTCGGCGGCGGCGAGGAACCAGCACCTGGATGAGCTCCGCGCGCTCATGGCGTCGCACTCGCCGCCGATCCACGCGCTCCTCATCCCCTCCGAGGATGCCCACCAGGTTGTTGCTCCTGCCGCCCGCGCCGATCGGAACCGATCAGGGTAGATCAGATCCTGTCGGGCTCGACTGCGCCGAGTTTAGGGTTTTGTGATCTCTTCTGCTTTACTGGTTCGTTCCTCTGCTCGATGGTTGAGAATTGGTTTGCTCATCTGGTTCGTGTTCGTGCAGAGCGAGTACGTGTCGGAGCGGGACAAGCGGCGGCAATTCATCTCCGGGTTCACTGGAAGCGCTGGTAAGTGTTAATCCATCCGTCTTCTTAGCTCTTAGTCGATCGCTCCTTTGCCAATTGCTACGAGTTCAGGTCGACAGCACCGCCTATTAGTTGGCAATACTAGGGTTGTGCTGTTGTAGGCTTGTAGCAACTTGTTTTGCCACTTGTGTGCTACATCAATTGCAAGCGGCAGCAGGGAGGTTTTCAAAGTAGCTAAGATAGCATGTCATCATGGTGAACAATTGATCGAATCCAGTATCAGCTTCGTGCTTTGTTGAGGCTTGGTTAGGTTTTATTATGCGATTAGTTGAGTTCCCGTCCGTTGCCATGGAACGACATATATTTTTTCCTCTAAGCGCACTGAGCCACTTCTCCTTTCTGCAGCTGTGATGAATCCGTCATCACGTCCTCCAGTTGTCCACCGGCCCCTTCCCCCTTGCATACTATCTACACTTGCTGTCTTCTCCCTTGAATCCTATAGCGGATGCCCTTTCCATCATGTCGATCTCTCTCACATCATCTCCTCCTGTCACCGTCGTTTACTACCAATCCCATTATTGTCTCCTCGGATAGCTGGTTGGGGCTGTGGAGCCTCCACCTGTATGAGGTGAACACCAGATGGCATGGCACATCGACGCTTGCCCCCATCAATTCTGTCATAAAGAGTATGGGTAGGGCTAGCTATATATCTGTATGTTGCCATGGATTAAAATTTTGGATTTTCTCGACATGTTTCATCAGAAAGGACTTTATTGATTTGAATTATTATGTTGGTATGGATATCTGAAAGTGTAGGTGTTGCAACATGCCGAGCCTGATGTTCATTATTTCCTTTTACTTAATTGTCACGCGTCTTATTTGGTTCGTATCCTCAATTCCTATACAGGGTTGGCCCTTATCACTACAAAGGAGGCGTTATTATGGACGGATGGACGATACTTCTTGCAGGCCACGAATCAACTTAGCGATCGGTGGAGACTCATGCGCATGGGAGAAGACCCACCAGTCGAAGTCTGGATAGCTGATGTAAGTATTGACCACCTTCCCTTGCACATTTGGTTCAATTTTCTAATCTACCACACAGAACTTGTACAAATGATGAGGAACCTACTATGCTGTCCGTTTTGAGTTCTGCCACAATTTCAGTGATGTGAGTCTGCAAATGTGGTTTTCTTGTTCACCATAGTAAGGTTATCTCCTCAGAGTTCTGTCTAAATAGATATAAGCGTTCAGCTTCAGCATTTAAGGAAACACACCAATCAATCTGTAATTGAAACTGCTTGTTATTTCTTCAAGAGTTGTGGAATATGTCAAAATTGTGAACGCCTTAACTTCATTGCCATCTCTGTTAGACCTTTGAACCTGAGCATTGATAGTTGTGGATGACACTAGGAGAATTGGGACAATTTTTGTTGGTTTATTTCTCACGCAATGCCATTGCCCAACCTGAGGGGTTGGGGATACATACTTATAGGCTGCTAGCCAGCCAAGCATATGCTGAGATGCTACTAAGATGCCAGTCTAAGATGCTAGTCTAAGATGCTGGTCTAAGATGCTATCCTAACTGCCAGTCCTTGATGGTCAGGAACTCTATCCTAACTGCCACAAGGACCATGTGCTGCAGCCCCACAAGGACTATGTGCTGCAGCCCCACAAAGACCCTAGTCACAGACTTATCCAACATTCTCCCCCTAAGTCTTGTACGTCGTCTTGTGGGAGTGTTGAATCATCCCGATCCTGGAGCAAAGCTCGAGGAACTTGACCCTCCCAAGAGGCTTGGTGAGCAGGTCTGCGAGCTGATCCTTGGTGTTGATGTAGCTCGCCTCGATGCTCCCTTCTTCCACACAACTGCGGATGAAGTGATACCTCAGACGGATGTGCTTGCTCCGTTCGTGGAACACGGGGTTCTTTGCCAGGGCCAGGGCGGACTTGCTGTCCACCAGGAGCTGCACCGTTCTGGTGTCTTGAACGAGAAGATCACCAAGCAGTCGAGCGAGCCAAAGCGCCTGAGTGCAGGCGGTGGAGGCCGCTATGTACTCAGCCTCACAGCTGGACAGGGCCACTGCTTGACCGATTGCCAGCTCACGAGACACTTGCCGAGGAAGAGGAGGATCCCGCTCGTGCTCTTGCTGGTGTCGATGTCGCCGGCGTGGTCACTGTCGCTGTACCCGACGAAGTGTGCTGCCCCCGGACACCTAGGGTAGTGGAGGCCGTGGTCGAGGGTCCCTGCTATGTAGCGGATGATCCTCTTCACTGCCTGCTGGTGTTCCGACGTTGGTCGCTCCATGAACCGACTGACATAGCCGACGGAGAATGCTAGGTCCGGCCGTGTGTGGGTGAGGTAGCGAAGGCACCCCACAAGGCGGCGGTACTGTGTAGCATCCACTTCCTTCGTCGTGCTGTCGCGGCTCAGTTTTAGCCTCTCCTCCATCGGAGTGAGAGCTGGATGGCAGCCGGTGAGCCCAGCTAGCTCAACGATGCGCTTGGCGTAGGCGGACTGTCGAAGCGCGATCCCGGAGTGATCCTGGTGCACCTCAATCCCTAGATAGAAGGAGAGGAGCCCCAGATCACTCATCTGGAAGGTGGCCTTCATGTCTTCCTTGAATGCCGCTACCTCTGCATCTTTGGTGCCGGTGATCACCAAGTCGTCAACATAGACGCCCACCAGCAGGGCATTTCCTCCACTGCCCCATCGGTAGACAGCGGCCTCATGCGGGCTTTGCTCGAAGCCCATCTTCTTTAGCGTGGAGTCCAGCTTGGCGTTCCACGCCCTAGGTGCCTGCCGTAGGCCATAGAGGGCCTTGCGCAGGCGGAGTACCTTGCCCTCCTGGCCGGGAATCGCAAAACCCGGTGGCTGATGCACGTAGACTTCCTCCTTCAAGTCACCGTTGAGGAATGCCGACTTGACATCCATGTGATGGACACGTCAGCCCTCCTGGGCAGCCAGCGCAAGGAGGAGTCGCACGGACTCCATCCGTGCCACGGGAGCGAAGGCATCGTCGAAATCGACTCCTTCCTGCTGCAAGAAGCCTCGGGCCACCAGGCGAGCCTTGTGCTTGATGATGGCGCCGGCTCCATCCCTCTTCAGCTTGAACACCCACTTAAGGGTGATTGCGCGGTGACCACGGGGGAGGTCAGCGAGCTCCCAGGTGCGGTTTTGCTCGACCGCATCCATCTCCAACTGCATCGCGGCACGCCATGCCGCATCTCTCTCGGCCTCTGCAAAGGACCGTGGTTCGCCGTCCTCACACACGAGTTGTAGCTGCGCCTCCAGGTCACGTGGCATCAGTTCCGGCACCGGCTGGTCGCCGAGTAGATCATCCATCGTGCGATACCGCAGCTGTTTGCCTCCATACCACGCGTCGACCCGCTCCTCGTCGTGAGTAAGCGGGGAAGCGAACTTCATCGGGTTGTGCTCTGCGTGAGCTGGTGCTGATGAAGACGAACCCGGAGTGGCGACCGCCGGGGCTGGAGTATGCGGCGTCGCCAGTCGTGGTGCCGTCGGCGTAGCGGGCACCGGAGTTGATGTAGTTTTGGGGGCCGGGGTAGACGTGCCCGGCGGAGAGGAGCTACTTGCTCCCCCGGCTTCCTTGAATTGAGCGTACTCGACAATGAAGTCGTCATACGTCGGCGTCGCGCCGTCGTCCACCGCCTTGTCCCATTGCCACCCTCGCCCTTCGTTGAACACAACGTCTCGCGCCGTGCGCACACGCTGTGTCTTTGGGTCGAGGATGCGGTAGGCCTTTGAGCCCTCCGCGTAGCCGATGAAGACTCCCGGAGTGCTCCTGTCGTCGAGCTTGCCGATGTGGCCAAGCTCCTTGGCGAACGCAAGACAGCCAAAGACCCGCAAATGGGAGACCGCCGGCTTCCGCCCATGCCAGGCCTCATACGGTGTCCTGCCGTCGAGTGCCTTAGTAGGCGAGCGGTTGAGGATGTAGACGGCCGTCAGCACCGCCTCTCCCCAGAAAACAGCCGGCATCCCTCGCTGCTTGAGGAGAGCTCGAGCCATCCCCACAACCGTCTGGTTGCGCCGCTCGACGACTCCGTTTTGTTGCGGGCTGTACGGCGCGGAGTAGTGGCGCTGGATGCCCTCATTGGCGCAGTACGACGCGAATTCAGCCACCGTGAATTCGCCACCGTTGTCAGTGCGCAGCACGCGCAATTTGCGGCCGCTCTCCGCCTCCACACCAGCCTGCGCGCGCCTGATGGCATCCGCCGCTTCTCCCTTGCTGCCGAGAATCATCGCCCACATGTAGCGAGAGAGATCGTCGACGAGCAGCAGGAAGTAGCGTCGACCTCCTGGTGTGGCTGGCGTCACCGGGCCGCACAAGTCTCCGTGCACGAGCTCCAGCTTCTCCTTGGCCCGAAAACTCGCCTGTTGGGGAAAGGGGAGTCGTCTCTGCTTCGTCAGTACGCAGATGTCGCAGAACTGCTCCACATGGTCGAGGCATGGCAGGCCTCGTACCATCTCCTTGGCACTTAGACGCTTCAGGGCCTCAAAGTGAAGATGCCCAAAGCGCTCATGCCATTGCCACGCCTCGTCGTCCCGACGGACAGCGAGACAAACCGGTTGTGCCACCTGCACCTCAAGGACGTAGAGTCGATTTCCACCTCTGGGTACCTTGGCGAGAAGGCGACCCTGGCGATCCCAGATGCGTAGGACCCCATGCTCAATCAGCACGCGTGAGCCGTTCTCATCCAGCTGTCCCAAGCTGATGATGGAGTTCCTTAGCGCGGGGATGTAGTAGACATCGGTGAGCAGCCGGTGCTCTCCCGTCTTGGTGGTGAAGATGACGGAGCCGACGCCCTTAATTTCCACAGCGGAGGCATCCCCAAACTTGACGGAGCCTCGCACATCGGCATCGAGCTCGGCGAAGAATTCCCTTCGACCGGTCATGTGGTGGGTGGCGCCGGTGTCGAGGCACCACCCCGTAGTCTTGTCCTTCCCGGAGGCATCGCCGAGAAGAGCGTGCGCCTTTGGCTCGTCGAGGTGGATGAGAGCTTTTGCGACTGGTGTCGCTGAAGATAGCTCAATGCTTGCATGCGCCATGAACAGAGCCGTCTCCTCCTCCTTCGCTTGTGCGACGTGAGCCTGGCCTTGTCGTGGTTGCCGACACTCATTGGCCCAATGGCCAAACCGGCCACAGTTGTGGCAGCTGTTGTCTTGTGCCGGCTTGGGCTTGCCAGTGGCGCCGTCCTTGGCGCCTCCGCGGGCGTCCCCTTCGGCACGTCCTTGTGCCCTGCCCAGGGGGCCTCTTCGCGTCTTACGCTGCTTGCCACGCTTGCGGCCGCCCATCGTGGAAGAAGGCTGCCCCTTCTTCCTGTCACCAAGGCTGGCATCCCACGGCTCCCGAGTTAGGAGCAGCTTCCGCCGGTGGTGATGGTCCCCGAGGAAGGCTGTGGCTCGTCGGTGTCGACGACCTTGAGGCGACCTATCGCCTCCTCGATTGTCATCGTGGAGAGGTCCAGCAAGGACTCAATCGACCGAGCCATCTGCTTGTACTTCTCGGGGATGCACCGAAAAAGCTTCTCGACAGCTCTCTCCTCGGTGTAGGTGGCATCACCAAACTTCACCAACTTCTGCAGCAGAGTGTTGAGACGGAGAGCAAAGTCATCAACGTCCTCACCTGGCTTGAAAGCCAGGCTCTCCCACTCCTTACGAAGTGCTTGCAGAGTGGACTTGCGAGCACGGTCGCTGCCGATGCGTGCCGCGGCGATGGCGTCCCAAGCTTCCTTGGCAGTCCGCTTGCTGGAAAGCAAGAACTGCATCTCGGGCGGGACTGTGGCGATGAGGGCGTCCAGCGCCCGTCGGTCCTCTTGGTGGTCGACGTTGCTGTCCTGGACTGCCTCCCACATGCGCCGCACCTGGAGCCTGACCTTCATGATCCCGGCCCACTCGACGTAGTTGGTTTTAGTGAGGGTAGGCCACCCAGCACTGGGACCAACATCCCTGACCACAGTCAGGACCTCATAGAGGCCGCGGTCCTGGTCGTTGCAGCCGCCGTCGCGGTGTGCACCTCCACCTGGAGCGCGGGTGTGTTCGGCTGCCCACTGCGCCGTCCGCTCTTGCGCCACTTTGGCGCGGTCTGCGTCAGCGCCGTCGTCCGCAGGCGCGGAGCTGTTGGAGCTGCCGGAGCCGCCGCGGAGTGCTTTGGCATCCGCCGTAGCCTCACGTGCTGCGTCCGCCGCTGCTGCTGCTTCTAACTCCGCCCTGGCTGCTTCTACCTCCGCTTTGGCTGCTGCCAGCTCCGCTGCAGCCAGCCTCGACACCCTTGCTGCCGCAGCAGCTGCTGCTACAGCTGCTCGCTCACGCTCCTCTGCCACGGCGCGCTCGGCCTCCTGCCGGCGCCGCATGCTCGAGGTAGCCGTGTGCTGAGAGCGACCTGCAGACATGGCTTGCTGCAGGTGGGCTGTTGCGTGAAGAGGAGGTTGTTGAAGACGAACTGCTGCTCGACAGTCCGGAGGGAGGAAAGTAACCAGAGGCAGACGGAGCAGCTGCTGCTACCGACTTGGGCTGCTCACAGGAAATGCTCAGGGTACAAGATAACTTGGCTCTGATACCACTTGTTAGACCTTTGAACCTGAGCATTGATAGTTGTGGATGACACTAGGAGAATTGGGACAATTTTTGTTGGTTTATTTCTCACACAATGCCATTGCCCAACCTGAGGGGTTGGGGATACATACTTATAGGCTGCTAGCCAGCCAAGCATATGCTGAGATGCTACTAAGATTCCAGTCTAAGATGCTAGTCTAAGATGCTGGTCTAAGATGCTATCCTAACTGCCAGTCCTTGATGGTCAGGAACTCTATCCTAACTGCCACAAGGACCATGTGCTGCAGCCCCACAAGGACTATGTGCTGCAGCCCCACAAAGACCCTAGTACACAGACTTATCCAACAATCTCACCATCTGTTAATTGAATACTCGTCTCTAATTTAATTTGTAAAAACTAAATCCGCTGTTGTGTTCTCAGAATCTCTCGGATGAAGCGGTTATTGGAATTGATTCATGGTGCATCTCTGTGGATTCTGCTCAGAGATATGAGCAAGCATTTTTAAAGAATAATCAGACGTTGTTTCAGCTTTCCTCTGACCTTGTCGATGAAGTTTGGAAAGATCGTCCTCCGAATGATGCTACACCTGTAATTGTGCACCCTGTAGAATTTGCTGGGCGTAGTGTAGCACAAAAGATGAAGGAGTTAAGAGAAAAGTTACAGCATGAAAAGGCTAGTGGCATTATAATTACTGCCCTTGATGAGGTACAGTTAATTGATATGCATCTTAGTTTCACTCATTCCGTACGGTCTATTAAATTGAATCTGTTCTATTTTCTCAAATTTTATAGGATTTATGAGCATTTTAATTTCCTCTTTATATAAATCCCCATTTTAGGTTGCTTGGTTGTACAATGTTCGGGGAAATGATGTGCATTACAGCCCAGTGGTTCATTCTTATGCTATTGTAACCCTGCATGGTGCCTTCTTTTATGTGGATAAGAGAAAAGTAACAACTGAGGTCAGTGAGTAAACTGAATGTTTTAAATTTGCAATCTTCCCATTGTGGTGTTAATGGTGATCTGGTGCAGGTTAAGAATTACATGTCTGAAAGTGGTATTGATATCAGAGAGTATGATATGGTTCAGCTGGATGTGAGCTTGCTTGCATCTGGACAGCTGAAAGGCTCTGCAGTTAATGGTAGCTTGCACATGGAAAATGATGTCAACGTGGCGGAACAGTCCAAAATCTGGATTGATTCAAATTCGTGTTGCCTTGCACTCTACTCAAAGCTTAGACCAGATCAAGCTTTGATCCTGCAATCGCCCATTACTCTACCAAAGGCTGTCAAGGTTTTTTCTTTTCTTTTCTTTTCTATGCATGTGTGTTTAATAGAAATTCGTGTGCATGCAATCACCTTTAGCCTTTCCGGTAGACTGCAATCACCTTTAGCTTTTCCAATGGATTTTGACATACATACCATTTTTTTTAAACTCCCCTAAATCTAGTACTGTTAAGAAAATTTATGCTTCATGATTAAGCATGGGAACTTGATATTTGCATGTGCCTAAATTGCGCTGGATAAATGAGCTCAGTAATTTCTAGGAGCACCAAGAGTACGCATTGAAAGAAAGAAAAGTGTTAAGTGTTAACATTGAGTCACTCAAATGAGTTAATTTGGTATCAGCTATCAAGTATAATGAAGTGTTAAAAACAGGTTTTGCCATAATTGTGTGTACTGATCATATCCCTTTTGATTGTGATCATATATTATCACATTAAACAAATGTTTCATGTTAGAAGTACATCCTGTAAGGCTGTAACTATTATGCAGAATACAGATATAATAGTTTGCATGCTAAAAGTGTATCTTGTTCAAGCAATATTTTTTTTTCTTACTCCCTCCGTTCACTTATGTAAGTCGTTTCAGACAACTCAAAATGGGCTGTTTTGCACATTGTCTGAAATGTCTTCAAGGTCTTATAAAAGTGAACAGAGGGAGTATTTCACTTTGTATTTTTGCATAAGCACATAGTGTGCATTTCAGTTAGTACGTACGGGTATGTAAGATAAGCTATATGTCCTTGCAAGTTTAATCATTTAGTATTTTTTTGCCTAAACATTTTAAATTTGTTGTAATGATGATATAGAATCCCATGGAGCTGACTGGTTTGAGGAAGGCACACATTCGAGATGGCGCAGCTGTTGTGCAATACCTGGCTTGGCTGGATAATCAGGTCAGTTAATTAGACTTTTTACTTGTAAATGCTCCATGACTTAAAACATGGCATAACCTATGTTTTTAAGGCGACGCCTTACCGCCTTAGGGAAGGGGGTGCTTTGGCGCCTAGGCGACGCCTAGGCGGGCGCTTTGGACGCCTAGGCGCCCAAAGCGGTCGATTTTCCAAAGCGGAGGGGGAGCGCTTCGACGCCTAGGCGATGCCTAGGCGTCACCTTAGGGACGCTTTAAAAACATAGGGCATAACCCTACCGCTTCCTAGGATCTGACCTCTAGGGTCTTAAGCCGCCTCCCTTGCCGCCATGCATGGGAACTCCAGCAAGATCCTAGTGATGTGGTTGCCCCGCTTCACGCCCCCCCAATCTGCAGTTTCTACCATTTTCACAGCCCAAATCCTCTTCTCACCGGGCTAAACGGCTGCGGCAGCTACCCTCCATGCCCTTTCTGACACCACAGGCCGTCGCATCACCTCCTTGGGCTGAGTGGCCTTGACAATGTGGCTGCACATAACCCAACCTGGTCAATCTCATCCTTGCCCTTGAGGACCATGCACTTGCTTGTTTCCGTGGTTATCGTCCGAGCCTACTAGCCCAGTTCTCTGCTCTGGCGTGCTCTCGGGTTTGTTCACGTTGTAGGAGAGGCGCTGTTCGTGAAGCTGCTCTTGAGGATGGGAGGAGTTGATTTACACATCAAAAGGTGGTAGCAGTGGCGGACCCAGGAATAGTTGACGCCCCAGGCGAACAACTAATGGCTAAAAACTACCCAGAAAAAACTTCAATTTCAAGGCATACAATAATCAATCAATGTTTTGCATAACTAATAAGAAACCAAACGTGATATTCAATGGCAGCATTTGTTCCATGATGGGTTAACTAATAAAGCAAGACAAATCAAAAGACAATATGTGGCATAGATAAATGATACAGAAGATTGATACCAAATCAAATGATTGGTTGATCTGAGCCTCCCATGACTACATCTTCAATAGCAGACATCGCTAAACCTTCAATCATCAATTTTGAAATGCGAATCAATGCATAATATAGCAGGCAAAACTAATTAACAATAGATGCAAAATGTGAAAACTTACGTGTAGGATGAGGCAAAACACCTTTACGTGTGCGATAACCTTGAAACCGCTCAATGATCTTGGATTCTTCGATACTAACAAATACATCTCTCTCAATGTAACATACCATTCTATGATTTATCCAATCATCACCCATTTTGTTTCTCAATCCGGTCTTGATAATGCTCATTGCTGAGAATGCCCTTTCCACGGTTGCGGTTGCAACAGGTAAAATCAATGCTAACTCAACCAGACCCAAGGGAAAAGTTGTGTGCATATCACTTTTAACCATATTCATGGCAAGATGATCAAGATCATTGCAATTCATCAAATGTGGATCACCTCTTGCTTCCCGAATGAATGAGTCTAGTTGGTTTCTAAGGACAAAAGTAACTTCATATGTAGAGAAGTCAGCAGCATACATATTAGCAAGATCTACTAGCTTGTCTTCATTATAATTGGCAAATGAATTCTTGGGATCAAGACAAGCAATGCATCTCAACAATTGAGTAGACCTTTCAGCTAAGCGGTTGTTCAACTCCACAATAAGTTGATCATGCAACAGATTGAATATTTCAATTTTGAAATGATGGTTGTAAGTTACCAATTGCCCACCCCAAGACCTTGAACGGCCATTAGCAGTTCTTGTATCTTCCATATTTGGCACTACAATGTTGTATTTGACACAAAAGTCTGTTACCTCTTTGAAGAGCTCATCCCAACCATTTTGCCTTATCTCTTGAATATCCTCCAATGTGGTTTTAATCAATCCCACAACACGTACAATATTTTGATTTTTCAATTGCAAGCATTGTGACAGATTGTTAGTCTTGCCCAATAATCTAATCATAAGATGCAATATGAGAACAAATTCAAAAGACTCCATGTGCTTTATCAACCCCGCGGTTGTAGTTCTTTGGGCAACATTATCTGCATCATTGTGTAAATTTTCTAATACCTTTAGAACTGGTTTCCACATCTCAACAAGACGACACAATGTTTTATGATGTGATCCCCACCGTGTATCACCAGGTCTTGCAAGGTTAGTTAATTGGTTTTTCCCTTTTCCCTTAAGAAGTTCCCCGGACTCTATTTGGCGTACTATTTCATCATGTTGCTCTTGGGCTAACTGATCATGTCTTTTACAAGAAACATTAACAATGTTAACAACCATGCTTGTGTACTAAAAAAAATCCCTTACTGATGAACAACACTTGGCAACAGCAGCAGGTGGGCAAAACAATGTATATAATGAGCATAAGGATTTTCCGCCAAGATCAATCTTTGCAATCCACGAAATTCCCCTCTCATGTTTGAAGCCCCATCATAACCCTGCCCTCTTAAATTAGACATAGATAAGCCAAGATTACCAAACATACCATCCAAAGCTACCTTCAGTGAAGTTGCTTTAGTGTCAGGAACATGCTCAACTGCCATGAATCTCTCAATCACCTCCCCTCGTTTGCCGAGATACCTACATAAGACAAAGGAGCATGATTAATATATAAGAACTTTAAGAAAATACACCTATAAGGCTACAATAACACACACACAAGCAAATGTACTGACCTCAAACACATAGCCATTTGCTCCTTCATAGATGCATCTCTGGACTCATCAACAAGTAATGCAAATTTACTATCTCCAATCTCCTCAAGAATGGCACTGGTGGTCTCTTTTGCACAAGCCTTGCATAAATCCTTTTGTATCTTATGTGATGTCAGCTTATGGTTATCTCCCGCATCCCCAAATAATTTTGCCACCTTTGGGTCTTTCTTTATGAACAAGTCCAACAACTCTTTAAAGTTATCCTTATTCATTGAGCTAGTAGACTCATCATGACCACGAAAAGCAAGAGCTTGTAGTTAAAAAATTTGACAATACCCAATATAATCAAGAGACGGGCTTTGTATTCTTCTTGCTTCTAAGAACCCCTATCAAAGACATGTGGCAGATTTTGTCTTTGATTTTTGAAATCCTCATAATGTTGCCTAGATTTATTATAAGCACTATCATGCTTGCCAACATGCTGATTAAAAACTTTAGGTCCATCCTTCCAAGATTTGAATCCATTTCTCGTGAATGCTTCAATACCATAGTTTTCAGCTCTTGGTTGCTTAAACAGAAAACAATAAAAGCAAAAGGCTGATTTTTTTCAATGCTATATTCCAACCAGCCGCGATGATCATTGAACCAATAGTCATGAAAGCTCCTACCATTTATCTTTTCATATGTATGATTAGTTGGTTGGCAAGGACCCATACTAATGTACTCCCTTCTAGCAAGATCTCTAATGTCTGGATCTAACTCCTCAATTGGTATTCTCTTACCGGGGTCAAATTCAACATCACCGGGTTTGAGTTCAGCTCTAACATTAGGGGCAGATTCAACATCAGTTGTTTGAGCTGAAGGACCCGTTTCTGCAGCTTTGGTGGTTTGAACTTGAAAAAAAGAATTCAATGTCTTGTTTCTTTTGCTCATCTTGAGCTCCTGTAAAATTTTAGAGAAACAAAAATTCCTCAATGTCAAAATTGGTTTCTACATGACAACATCTAACAAACAGACAAACAGTGGCATCTAGCAACTAAAACCATCATCATCCAATCGAATACTGACAAGACAATGGCATCTATAAACAAAAACAGGGCATCAAGCCATCAAAATTGTACTGAGAAAGTGAGGACTACCTCGCTGGACGCCGGGCCGGGCAGGCTGCAGCCTCACGCGGTCGCGCCCTCGCCGGACGCCGGACACGGCGAACAGGACAGCAGCCGCAACCCGCAGCGGCACAACGGGGGAGGGGGGGGCGCTGAAACGGGGGCGATGGAAGGGGGGGATCCGGGGGTACTGCCGAAAGGGGGCAAGAAGCTGACCGGCGACGGCTTAGGGTTAGTCAGGTCCAGTCCAGACTGAGTCGGGGGCAGAGCGTCTGGCTGTTGCGAGTTCGTGCGACCGTGCGGGTGAGTTGGCCTGGGCGGCCTGCCGGCTAGGCCTGTTCGCCTGGGCTTGGACCTGGGCTGCGCCCCAGGCCAAAGTTTTTTTATTTTAAATATAGGCCTACGATTTATTCCACGCCCCAGGCAATGGCCTGGCCTGCCTGGGGCCCAAATCCGCCCATGGGTGGTAGAGCTTTGCCAGCACTAGGGGAGACATATGCCTTGATGGCTCCTGTGCTTCCCCAAGGAGCAGGAGGCTAAGGCTATGTTTGGTTGAGCTGCAGATTCGGAAAAAGCTGCGGTGAGCTGTGACCTGTGAGAAAGTTGCTGTGAGCTTTCAGCTGTGAAAAAGCTGGAAGCTGTTTGGTTGGAACAACTGTTAAACTGTAGATTTTGTTGGATAAGTCTGTGTACTAGGGTCTTTGTGGGGCTGCAGCACATAGTCCTTGTGGGGCTGCAGCACATGGTCCTTGTGGCAGTTAGGATAGAGTTCCTGACCATCAAGGACTGGCAGTTAGGATAGCATCTTAGACCAACATCTTAGACTAGCATCTTAGACTGGCATCTTAGTAGCATCTCAGCATATCCTTGGCTGGCTAGCAGCCTATAAGTATGTATCCCCAACCCCTCAGGTTGGCAATGGCATTGTATGAGAAATAAACCAACAAAAATTGTCCCAATTCTCCTAGTGTCATCCACAACTATCAATGCTCAGGTTCAAAGGTCTAACAAGTGGTATCAGAGCCAAGTTATCTTGTACCCTGAGCATTTCCTGTGAGCAGCCCAAGTCGGTAGCAGCAGCCCAAGACGCCATCGCCGCGGCACGCATCGGCAGCGACCGTGCTCGCAAGTCCACTCTGCAAGCACTTCGTAAGGAGTGGGAGAGCCTGGCTTTCAAGCCAGGTGAGGACGTTGATGACTTTGCTCTCCGTCTCAACACTCTGCTGCAGAAGTTGGTGAAGTTTGGTGATGCCACCTACACCGAGGAGAGAGCTGTCGAGAAGCTTTTTCGGTGCATCCCCGAGAAGTACAAGCAGATGGCTCGGTCGATTGAGTCCTTGCTGGACCTCTCCACGATGACAATCGAGGAGGCGATAGGTCGCCTCAAGGTCGTCGACACCGACGAGCCACAGCCTTCCTCGGGGACCATCACCACCGGCGGAAGCTGCTCCTAACTCGGGAGCCGTGGGATGCCAGCCTTGGTGACAGGAAGAAGGGGCAGCCTTCTTCCACGATGGGCGGCCGCAAGCGTGGCAAGCAGCGTAAGACGCGAAGAGGCCCCCTGGGCAGGGCACAAGGACGTGCCGAAGGGGACGCCCGCGGAGGCGCCAAGGACGGCGCCGCTGGCAAGCCCAAGCCGGCACAAGACAACAGCTGCCACAACTGTGGCCGGTTTGGCCATTGGGCCAATGAGTGTCGGCAACCACGACAAGGCCAGGCTCACGTCGCACAAGCGAAGGAGGAGGAGACGGCTCTGTTCATGGCGCATGCAAGCATTGAGCTATCTTCAGCGACACCAGTCGCAAAAGCTCTCATCCACCTCGACGAGCCAAAGGCGCACGCTCTTCTCGGCGATGCCTCCGGGAAGGACAAGACTACGGGGTGGTGCCTCGACACCGGCGCCACCCACCACATGACCGGTCGAAGGGAATTCTTCGCCGAGCTCGATGCCGATGTGCGAGGCTCCGTCAAGTTTGGGGATGCCTCCGCTGTGGAAATTAAGGGCGTCGGCTCCGTCATCTTCACCACCAAGACGGGAGAGCACCGGCTGCTCACCGATGTCTACTACATCCCCGCGCTAAGGAACTCCATCATCAGCTTGGGACAGCTGGATGAGAACGGCTCATGCGTGCTGATTGAGCATGGGGTCCTACGCATCTGGGATCGCCAGGGTCGCCTTCTCGCCAAGGTACCCAGAGGTGGAAATCGACTCTACGTCCTTGAGGTGCAGGTGGCACAACCGGTTTGTCTCGCTGTCCGTCGGGACGACGAGGCGTGGCAATGGCATGAGCGCTTTGGGCATCTTCACTTTGAGGCCCTGAAGCGTCTAAGTGCCAAGGAGATGGTACGAGGCCTGCCATGCCTCGACCATGTGGAGCAGTTCTGCGACATCTGCGTACTGACGAAGCAGAGACGACTCCCCTTTCCCCAACAGGCGAGTTTTTGGGCCAAGGAGAAGCTGGAGCTCGTGCACGGAGACTTGTGCGGCCCGGTGACGCCAGCCACACCAGGAGGTCGACGCTACTTCCTGCTGCTCGTCGACGATCTCTCTCGCTACATGTGGGCGATGATTCTCGGCAGCAAGGGAGAAGCGGCGGATGCCATCAGGCGCGCGCAGGCTGGTGTGGAGGCGGAGAGCGGCCGCAAATTGCGCGTGCTGCGCACTGACAACGGTGGCGAATTCACGGTGGCTGAATTCGCGTCGTACTGCGCCAATGAGGGCATCCAGCGCCACTACTCCGCGCCGTACAGCCCGCAACAAAACGGAGTCGTCGAGCGGCGCAACCAGACGGTTGTGGGGATGGCTCGAGCTCTCCTCAAGCAGCGAGGGATGCCGGCTGTTTTCTGGGGAGAGGCGGTGCTGACGGCCGTCTACATCCTCAACCGCTCGCCTACTAAGGCACTCGACGGCAGGACACCGTATGAGGCCTGGCATGGGCGGAAGCCGGCGGTCTCCCATTTGCGGGTCTTTGGCTGTCTTGCGTTCGCCAAGGAGCTTGGCCACATCGGCAAGCTCGACGACAGGAGCACTCCGGGAGTCTTCATCGGCTACGCGGAGGGCTCAAAGGCCTACCGCATCCTCGACCCAAAGACACAGCGTGTGCGCACGGCGCGAGACGTTGTGTTCAACGAAGGGCGAGGGTGGCAATGGGACAAGGCGGTGGACGACGGCGCGACGCCGACGTATGACGACTTCATTGTTGAGTACGCTCAATTCAAGGAAGCCGGGGGAGCAAGTAGCTCCTCTCCGCCGGGCACGTCTACCCCGGCCCCCAAAACTACATCAACTCCGGTGCCCGCTACGCCGACGGCACCACGACTGGCGACGCCGCATACTCCAGCCCCGGCGGTCGCCACTCCGGGTTCGTCTTCATCAGCACCAGCTCACGCAGAGCACAACCCGATGAAGTTCGCTTACCCGCTTACTCACGACGAGGAGCGGGTCGACGCGTGGTATGGAGGCGAACAGCTGCGGTATCGCACGATGGATGATCTACTCGGCGACCAGCCGGTGCCGGGCCTGATGCCACGTGACCTGGAGGCGCAGCTACAACTCGTGTGTGAGGACGGCGAACCACGGTCCTTTGCAGAGGCCGAGAGAGATGCGGCATGGCATGCCGCGATGCAGTTGGAGATGGATGCGGTCGAGCAAAACCGCACCTGGGAGCTCGCTGACCTCCCCCGTGGTCACCGCGCAATCACCCTTAAGTGGGTGTTCAAGCTGAAGAGGGATGGAGCCGGCGCCATCATCAAGCACAAGGCTCGCCTGGTGGCCCGAGGCTTCTTGCAGCAGGAAGGAGTCGATTTCGACGACGCCTTCGCTCCCGTGGCACGGATGGAGTCCGTGCGACTCCTCCTTGCGCTGGCTGCCCAGGAGGGCTGGCGTGTCCATCACATGGATGTCAAGTCGGCATTCCTCAACGGAGACTTGAAGGAGGAAGTCTACGTGCATCAGCCACCGGGTTTTGCGATTCCCGGCCAGGAGGGCAAGGTACTCCGCCTGCGCAAGGCCCTCTATGGCCTACGGCAGGCACCTAGGGCGTGGAACGCCAAGCTGGACTCCACGCTAAAGAAGATGGGCTTCGAGCAAAGCCCGCATGAGGCCGCTGTCTACCGATGGGGCAGTGGAGGAAATGCCCTGCTGGTGGGCGTCTATGTTGACGACTTGGTGATCACCGGCACCAAAGATGCAGAGGTAGCGGCATTCAAGGAAGACATGAAGGCCACCTTCCAGATGAGTGATCTGGGGCTCCTCTCCTTCTATCTAGGGATTGAGGTGCACCAGGATCACTCCGGGATCGCGCTTCGACAGTCCGCCTACGCCAAGCGCATCGTTGAGCTAGCTGGGCTCACCGGCTGCCATCCAGCTCTCACTCCGATGGAGGAGAGGCTGAAACTGAGCCGCGACAGCACGACGAAGGAAGTGGATGCTACACAGTACCGCCGCCTTGTGGGGAGCCTTCGCTACCTCACCCACACACGGCCGGACCTAGCATTCTCCGTCGGCTATGTCAGTCGGTTCATGGAGCGACCAACGTCGGAACACCAGCAGGCAGTGAAGAGGATCATCCGCTACATAGCAGGGACCCTCGACCACGGCCTCCACTACCCTAGGTGTCCGGGGGCAGCACACTTCGTCGGGTACAGCGACAGTGACCACGCCGGCGACATCGACACCAGCAAGAGCACGAGCGGGATCCTCCTCTTCCTCGGCAAGTGTCTCGTGAGCTGGCAATCAGTCAAGCAGCAGGTGGTGGCCCTGTCCAGCTGTGAGGCTGAGTACATAGCGGCCTCCACCGCCTGCACTCAGGCGCTTTGGCTCGCTCGACTGCTTGGTGATCTTCTCGTTCAAGACACCAGAACGGTGCAGCTCCTGGTGGACAGCAAGTCCGCCCTGGCCCTGGCAAAGAACCCCGTGTTCCACGAACGGAGCAAGCACATCCGGCTGAGGTATCACTTCATCCGCAGCTGTGTGGAAGAAGGGAGCATCGAGGCGAGCTACATCAACACCAAGGATCAGCTCGCAGACCTGCTCACCAAGCCTCTTGGGAGGGTCAAGTTCCTCGAGATTTGCTCCAGGATCGGGATGATTCAACACTCCCACAAGACGACGTACAAGACTTAGGGGGAGAATGTTGGATAAGTCTGTGTACTAGGGTCTTTGTGGGGCTGCAGCACATAGTCCTTGTGGGGCTGCAGCACATGGTCCTTGTGGCAGTTAGGATAGAGTTCCTGACCATCAAGGACTGGCAGTTAGGATAGCATCTTAGACCAGCATCTTAGACTAGCATCTTAGACTGGCATCTTAGTAGCATCTCAGCATATGCTTGGCTGGCTAGCAGCCTATAAGTATGTATCCCCAACCCCTCAGGTTGGCAATGGCATTGTGTGAGAAATAAACCAACGAAAATTGTCCCAATTCTCCTACTGTCATCCACAACTATCAATGCTCAGGTTCAAAGGTCTAACAGATTTGACTGAATTGTCTGCAATGCCCCTGAGACTGTTTATATGCTAATTGACGGTAAAACACCGATATGCAAGTTAATTGACATATAAATTACTACTTCGGGAAGAAAAAAATTCATTTTTTAAATGTTGCACTATATATGTATATACAAACATGAGAGCACTATACATCTTTGATTGCACAAGACATGCATAAACAGGAGAGCACTATACATCTTTGATTTCATAGGACATGCATAAACAGGAGAGCAATTTATTTTCATACACGCATGATATACAATGTAGCTCTGGATCCAATTGAGCCAAAGGCAAGACAAAAAATTAACTAGATCCAATTGAGCCATGAGTTGTTATAAGAAATCTGACCATAATCAGCTCAACTACTAATAAACACTAAAATTGTTGGTGATCTCCTAGCTTTCTTCAATCGCTCATGTAGCACCTGAGCTCATATCAGCAAGCCAACAATCATGCTGAATTAACAATCTTGAAGGCAAACTTTACTTGCAATGATGTCTTCAAGAAAATACTTTATAGGCAATGCTTCACAAACTCTTGTGTTGTCTGTCACACAGATCGCCAGATTTTACCTGCAATCTTTGAGCACAAGGGGTCAAGAGTCGTGTCTGTTCCATCTCAAACAAACAAGAAGCTATACTGACGACAACATGAAACAACAACACTATGAGCATGTTTCTCTCCTGCTCTCGTGCGAAGTATGGCATCGATGTACAATTTAACAATCAATCACATGCCAATTAACCATTCTGTACACACATCTCCCTCTCGTACTGACACAACATTACAGAACAAACACTATTCTTCCTACAGGCATTCTCACAAACACCTCGCAAGCATACTCCATACCATGTCTAAACAAACAGAAGATGATGGAGGGAGGGAGGGGATGAGGGAAGATGGTGGCGGACGCGGGAGGCGGCGTCGGCGTAGCTCCCGGGCCGTTGCTGTTGGGCGGGAGGGCGGCTTCAGGGAGCCACGACGCTGCTGGGATGGGGGCGGTTGCTCCAAGGGAGGCGTCGAGGCGGGGCAGAGGAGGGTCCGGCGTGGCGGCGGACGCAGGAGGCGGCGCCGACGGCGGAGGTTAGGTGGCGGCGCTTGCGGCGGCTAGGAACCCTAGCTGCCCGCGCTCTGGACAAGTGGAAAGAGACGGGGACGAGGCGCTCTCGTGTCGTCGTGGTGGGCTTACGTTCGGGGGGAGAGAATAGATCAGAAGGTTTTCCACTTACGAGTCCAAAGGTGGGTAAATAGGTGGGTAAATACCACACGCTTGGGATAGTCAAGGATGGGTTAGGGCCATCCCTATTTTTGGATGGGATAATCCAGTTTGGGTGTTTGTTTGGTTCAAGGGATAGAGATGGTTGGGATGAGTCGGCTGGAGTGTTGGTGGTGGATGAACATGACCAAGTGGGTTTGAGATGACCCTCTCATCTATGTGGTAAGATTACCCCTATATTTTGCTTGAACAAGGTTTTAAATCGTTTTGTGGCATCATTATAGCTATGACAGCTATCGTGGAAACTATTTACAATAGTGTTTCTAAAGTAAAAGTAGAAAATTAAGTGTCTAACAAAAACACTGGCCAAGTGGCTTACTTTCTTTCTTGGTTGTCACATCGTGAGTGCCGGTGGGAGTCGCTTGGAAGAAGTCGCCAACCGGCCGAAGCTCCAACATCAAACAACCTCCCAAGAAAGATTGGATGCTTCATTGTTAGGGTTTCTATTGTTTCATGTTATTTAGTTACATACATGGTCGTTTTGGATTAAGTTTGCATGTACAAATGATTACAGGCTATTTTTGTCCCATGCACACGTACAAGATAATACTTTAGCTATAGCTGATAGTGAGCTATACCAAATAGCATGCTATAGAGGTCGTCGTTAGGATAGTGGTACAAAGTTCCATAGCTTGGCTTTTGAACTCCCAAAAGGCTGTAGCTACCAATTTAAATCCTTGTGTATGAAGTCTAATCCTACAAGAAATATTGTCACAAACATATAAATTATCACAAAAATTGCATTTCGAAGAAATGTCATACATGCGTAAACTATTAACAACAACAGCAACAAAGCCTTTAGTCCCAAACAAGTTGGGGGTAGGCTAGAGTTGAAACCCATAAGATCTCGCAACTATCTCATGGTTCTGGCACATGGGTAGCTAGCTTCCACACACCCTTCTCCATGGCTAGTTCTTTGGTGATATTCCAGTCCTTCAGATCTCTCTTCGTGGACTCCTCCCATGTCAAATTTGGTCTATCCCGACCTCTCTTGACATTATCAGCACGCTTTAGCCATCCGCTATGTACTAGAGCTTTCGGAGGCCTGCGTTGAATATGCCCAAACCATCTCAGACGATGTTGGACAAGCTTCTCTTCAATCGGTGCTACCCCAACTCTATCCCGTATATCATCATTCCGAACCTGATCCTTCCTTGTGTGGTCAAACATCCATCTCAACATCCACATCTCTGCTACACTAACTGCTGAACATGTTGCATTTTAGTCGGCAAACACTCAGCGCCATACAACATTGTGAGTCGAATCGCTGTCCTGTAGAACCTGCCTTTTAGCTTTTGTGGCACTTTCCTGTCACAAAGAATGCCAGAAGGTTGACGCCACTTCATCCATCCAACTTTGATTCGATGGCTCACATCTTCATTGATATCACCATCCTTCTGCAGCATTGACCCCAAATATCAAAAGGTGTCATTGTGAGGTACCATCTGCCCATCAAGGCTAACCTCCTCCTCGTGCCTAGTAGTACTCCGCGCCTCATGTACTCAGTTTTAGTTCTACTATAAGCCTTAAACCTTTTGATTCCAAGGTTTGTCTCCATAGCTCTTTTTTCTGTTAACCCTCGCCCGACTATCATCGACTAGCACCACATCATCCTCAAAGAGCATACAACATGGGATATCTCCTTTTATATCCCTTGTGACCTCATCCATCACCAAAGCAAAAATATAAGGGCTCAAAGCTGAACCTTGGTGTAGTCCTATTTTAATCGCGAAGTCATCAGTGTCGCCATCACTTGTTCAAACACCACATTATCGTACATGTCCTTAATGATGGTAATGTACTTTGTCGGGACTTTGTGTTTCTCCAAGGCCCACCACTCCAAGGCCCACCACATGACATTCCATAGTATCTTATCGTAGGCCTTCTCCAAGTCAATGAACACCATATGCAGGTCCTTCTTGTGCTCCCTATATCTCCATAAGTTGTCGTACCAAGAAAATGGCTTCCATGGTCGACCTCCCAGGTCCTTCTTTTGCTCCCTATATCTCCATAAGTTGTCATACCAAGAAAATGGCTTCCATGGTCGACCTCTCAGGCATGAAACCAAACTGATTTTTGGTCATGCTTGTCATTCTTCTTAAGCGGTGCCGTGACTCTCCCATAGCTTCGTTGTATGGCTCATCTGCTTAATTCCACGATAATTAGTACAATTTTGCCTTGTTCTTGAAGATTGGTACTAATATACTCCGCCTCCATTCTCCTGGCATCCTGTTTGCCTGAAAAATGAGGTTGAAAAGCTTAGTTAGCCATACGTCGCTCTCCCCGAGGCCTCTCTGCACCTCAATGGGGATACAATCAGGGCCCATCGCCTTGCCTCATTTCATCCTTTTTAAAGCCTCCCTGACCTCAAACTCCTGGATTAGGCGCACAAGACGTTGTACATGTCCTTAAAAGGATGTCATCGGAGACAACGACTATCTTATCAACCATTACATGCAAGTCTTAAGTACATGAAACAATGAATTTTGATTCACAGAAGGTAATGAAAGCATATGTACACAATTTACGTGCTTTCCTGCTTAGAGCATCTCCAGCAGCTTCCAAAAAAACCTTCCCTATAAGTGTGTATTGGGGCTCTCCCCATAAATTTATTGGGTTTCACAGGTGTGCTTCTGTAGCAGATCCCCAATACAACTTTCCCTATACTTAGTATGACATATGTGCCACACCTGTCAGTGGCTTATCTCTCTTTCTCTCGTGTGCACGGAAGACACCGGCACGGAAGACACTGGCAGAGCTTCGGCGATCAGCGGCATGGTGGGGTGGGGGCCTGGTGCGGTAGGCAGCGGAGCTAGTGGCTTACGCGGTAGGCAGCGGAGCTAGTGGCTTACGATGGTGGTCCGGCGGCGGTCCTGCGAGCATTGACGGTGGTCCAACGGTAATTGGCGGCGGCGCGCTGATGTGTCTTTTATTGGGAAAAATATAGGGGAAGATGCATCTCCTCTATAGGGGAAGATGGGGTGTTTTTGGGTGAGATCCTAAAAATTATTGTGTTCAGGGAAACTGGTGGAGCGCGTTTTCTCTGTCAACTTCCCCTATACGTGATTTTTTTTGGGAATAGGGGAGCTGCTGTAGATGCTCTTATAACTTACTTTTGACTTGGACGCTCACAAGCCCATGACTGCTACATGTTTTCCTGCTTAAAAAAAATAGAAACATATTATTTAACTTTTAAGAGATGTATATTATGAATTGTTTGTGCTGCAATTACTAACAAAATGGTAATGAAAATTTTGTAAAGTATGTTGCTTACTATCCAAAGAGCTATGTTTTTTGAGACTGTATGTGTATTCGAGTGAGGTAATTTAATCTCACCATTCTTATGCAAGAGGTGAGCTGATCATACTTATTCCATTCTATCTCTCCAACCAAACGCTATAATGGAACCATTCTGCTCCATCTGTACGGGACCAGTCCCATTCCAGATTCCGCTGGAATGGAACCATGACATTACACTCCACTTGGTTCTCCAACCAAACACACCCTTAATTTGCATCTGATATGGAGCTCATGTACTTTGATGATGTGGCATGCTTATCAATGATCCTGTTCAACATGTTTAGTTGGTATTTGCTATTTGCTTTGATGTTAATTTATTTTGTTTTCCTCTAATCACAGATGCAAGAGAACTATGGGGCTTCTGGTTACTTCAGTGAGGCCAATGGATCACAGAAAAAAGAGCATTTGTGAGTTTACCCTTTTATTTTTGCAGTTTGTTTTTTGAGCATCCTGTGAGCTGTCTTTAGTCTAAGCTAGAGCCAAGCATTACTACACAACGAAAACTATTATATGTTCCTAGAGTAGGCTGCTAGACATTTTACGTGGTTTTCTGGAGTGGGGATTTGCATTAGAAGTGCATATGTCTTATAAGACTAAGTGGCTTTATGATAAATGAACTTATGATTCATCATTGACCAATCTTTTGTAACGGAATACCTAATTATGTCATCATGATTATGATACATAATTAGGCAGTCTTTGGAGCAAAGAGACTTAACTGGTTCATGATGATTATGGGGAGTGCTAGTGTCATTTTTTTCAGTAGTGGTACTGATAAAAATTGTGGTTCCTTCAAATATCTAACTCCGGCGTCTGATTGTTTTAACTGGCCATGAGATCTGTTCTACTGCAGTATTACTAGTGTGCACTTCTATTGTTGGCTTATTGTTACAACAATAACATATCGTTAGTTCTACAGGCACATTCCTTGTAGTTCCAAGTTTCAACTATCAGACCGAATTTTCTATTTGCATCTTATTTTTCAGTACATGAAAAAGGATCTTGCATCCATGCTACGTGACCTATTGAATGATTTATTTGCCCTACGCTCTGTATCCTATGATAAACACATGCATATGTTTTACTGTTGTTTATTAGAGGGTCAGAGACCAGGGATTTGGTTATGTTAAATCTGCTCTTTTTGTACTTCAGGGAAATAAAACTTACTGAGGTTTCTGTCAGTGATAAACTCGAAGCCTTCCGTGCGGAGAAAGAGGTATTCTGCAGTATTTATGGAATTTACCATCCCAGCAAGTCACTTGATAGTATACACGGAATCTGCTTAAACATAAACCACTTTTCATGATCCTATCAGCCAGTTTTACCGACTTCTTGTGTGTCCCATTATAAGTTTGTCACAACCGTAAACTGAGGCTTAAGATAAGGCCCCTAGGTGCCTTTTAGTTTTATTTGCAATTCCAATGTGGGTGTTTTTTTTGCAGTAAATTAGTAGAGCATAAATATGCAGTTACTATGTCAAGGCATAGTAGCCTGGTTCGCAGGTCAAGGGTGCGATCCCCGTCATGGGGATGGGGTCAATCGACCCCGATCAGGGCCGGGGACGACGTCGGGTCGAGCTAGATCGATTGCCGGATTGCGACCTTGATCGATGGACGCTGACCTAGATCGATTCATGGGGAATTGATGCTTACCATGCAATCGCACTCCAATAACCTGAACTCTTCCGGCCTGCCGGAGCCCGCCTTTCCATGATCCGCTGCTAAGCTGACGTCCATTTGTGCTGTCCTGTTAGGAGCTAGGGTTCTACCGGGTCTAGGCCGGAGGTTGTAGGGGAAGGAGGGAGCTGGTCGTGGACGATCTCGCGGCCGGCGGCGGCTGGGCGCCGTCGTACGCGAGGAGGCGGCGGCTGAGAGGAAGATGGCGCAGGGGAGGAGGCGGCTAGGGTTAGGTCTCCCGGCTCCCCAAGGAAGCCGAGCAAATATTATTGCTTCTTGCTTAATTAGATTGATACATCTCCTCTCCTTATATAGAGAGGTTTACTTGACTCCTAAGCAAACGACCCTAATAACGATAAGATAATTGGGCTAAGCCCCTAATAACAATAAGATAACTTGGGCCACAACCCACTGGGCTAAGCCCCTAATATGCCGGTCATAACATGTCCGCTGCCATATGCGGCGTCTCCTGTCCTGCTCCCACCATTAATACGCCGTACGCGAGCGGTGAGCCATTAGAGATTTCGACGCCGATTGGGGAAGCACGAGGCAAAAAGAATGGCGGGAAAGGCAAACAGGAGAACGTGGAGTCTGATGGGGGGAGGCTTGGAGCTTGATCCATGCCAAACTGGAGCTTTGAAGATGAACCGGCGAAGAGGGCTTTGGTCATAGTTGTGCAACCAATGCTTCGTAGGAAAGTAATAATCACGCCATAGGCTGACTTGTGGCCCCATTTTATAATCACTTTTTATTTTTATTGTGTGAAATTTCAGGCTGGATCTTTTCCCTTCCTGCAATATTGGGAAGTATATCTGTGCAGGTCGTAAAGTTCTTTCTTTCCCTCCATGCAAAAATTGGGATTGCGTACCACAACCCGATGTATCATACCGGGGTCATCGACCCGAAAACCTTTGGATCGCGATCCACACCAATTAGCGTCCTGAAGAAGTATACCCCTCGTTGAACCTCGATCCGGTGGGGTGTCCACCCGCTACCCTCGACCAGGGCGGCCCAGATTCCCTGCAACTATGTGTCGGGGTGACATTGGTACTAATATGTAGTGTTGTGGTGTTTCTTGAAATATGTGTGTTTTTGGAACATTGTTTCTTAAAATACGTATTTTTTTGGAACATCTTTTCTTAGCATGTTTTATACAAACTTATATTTAATACCCATTCCTCGTGGGCAATTTGTATTCAATCTCTTGATACATATCAGCTTTGACCAGTCATTATATGTTGCTGCAGCATTTTAAAGGTTTAAGTTTTCCTACGATATCATCTGTGGGGCCAAATGCAGCAATAATTCACTATTCTCCTGAGGCAAATACATGTGCGGAACTTGATGCTGATAAAATATATCTCTGTGACTCTGGGGCACAGGTTGAGTACATATCTGTCTTGAACTGCAATTTTCTGTTTGCGGATTCCATAGAATCTAATGAATTTAGTGATGGTATACTTGCAGTACCTGGATGGCACTACAGACATTACAAGAACTGTACATTTTGGTAAACCCTCAGAGCATCAGAAATCGTGCTACACAGCTGTAAGTTATATTTTTGATTACTTGTTCTTAATATATACTATAATTTATTATGAGATATGGAGTCAGGTTTTATATTTTTTGGAATATTATTTCTTCAAGCGTGGCATATCACGGTGTTTTCATGTGTTCTCACCTTATGAACTCTCCATTTATGGAGTTAAAGAATTCCTTGAGCTTACAGCTTAACCTTGTTACTCAATTAGTAGTTTGATCAATGATTGTCACACAATATCCAAACACCTCACCTGTTAGCTCAGCTACTATTACTATCGGTGCTCTGTGAATGTCTGTCCCATTATTCTGCTGTTAGAACACATGTTTATATTTCAACTAAAGGCAGTTTGATATTTGAAGTAGGCATGCTATTTTATTTACCTTATTAAGTAAAATAACTCTGATCTTAAATACTTGACTTACGTTTGATCCATTGCCAATACTTTATATGCTGTGATAACTCACATCTAGTATAATTTTCACATTAATTTTTATTTTTGGACTACTTATGTTTGACCTCATGCTGATACCAAAGTGGTGTTGAATATCGAAAATAGGTCTTGAAAGGCCACATTGCCCTAGATGCTGCTGTGTTTCCTAATGGGACCACAGGTGAGTCGTTTTTCCAGTGTTCTTGTGACGTGAACTCTTGTGCCTTCTCAAGAAATCTATGCATATGCATAGCACTGTGCAGGCAAAGCTTTTGTAGAGAAAATTATCAAAATATTGCAAAAGTTTGACGTGTGATCAGCCATGCTTTTACCATTTTCGAGCATGCCGTGAACTAAACAAATATTGCTTTGGTTGAAAAGATTGCCTTCAGTTGAATTCATTTCCCTCTCAAATATGTTGATTTTGGTTATACTTTGATTGGATTAACCTTGTGAGGCATGCATCATGTGTGGTCTGAAGTAGGAGTAGGTCATATTTGGAGGACACTATCAAAAGTCCAAACAAAGCCTTGCTATCTGCATAGCATAGTTATTACAATGAAAGAATTGGGAACATGATGAAATATGTTCCGCAACCTTTGCCGGCGAGTCCGGTCCAAGGGCTGCGGAGCGGGAGGCATAGTTGTAGTTTTCGATTACGCAGAAGCACACAAAAGTACAGAAGGTAAATTGACAAGGTAAATTGACAGAGGAAATATGGGAAGAGCTCTTTACTAGTGATTCTCATCTACTGTGCGTACTATGGGTGCTCTCCTCTTTATATACCAATTGTGAACAGCTACCGATGCATGCTGGAGGGGGTGGGATTTGAGGGGGGAGTGTTTGCAGGTTCTCATTCGCAATTCTCAGCGAGGAAGGAGCTACAGTAATACGAAACATCGTTCAATTGCCAAAGGTTTAGCTAACATAGAGCTTACAACCCAACCGAAATGAGTGTACTAGTTTAGCCTAAGGAACCATATAAACAAACAGGAAACCAAGCGGAGTGAACGAGGGAGCCAAGTACTCCAGCCTAGATGGCAAGCCGGCTAAGCATCTCATAGGAGAACTTCTGCTAGGGTAGCATCAACATCGAGTTAGGGTGGAGGGGTGAAGCCAATGGCTCTACCATGGGCACCTCCAAGGCGCCATCATAGGAGTAGATTGTGCTCCTCTGGACAATGGAGGTACCCTGCTCCAAAGTGGTTGCGCAACCAGGTTCTACTCCGTCATCTCATGGAGGCAAACTATGTGCTCCAGCCTCTTGAATTGCTTTTCGAGAGCGATCCAAAAGGGCTAGGGCACTGTGTTCTGCATGTACTCATTTTGCAGGTCCCGTGGAGATGGGAGTTCAAGAAAATGCATTGCCTAGGCATTCCCCTATGAGTGGTGAGGACCATCTGGGTCCCCAAGCCTATCGTCCTCTAAATTCACTTGGATTCAAGGATGATCTCCAGGTCGAATGCTTCTTGGGGTAATCTAGCCCATTATGGCCAAGCCGTTGGTCTCTTGGTTTATTGATTTTGGCCATCAGCATTAATGCGAGCTTTGGGGAATTACATTGGGTAATCCATAGCGTAAAGGCGATGATGGTTCATATTTATTTATCAAAATGGCATTCTAGTATATTTTAAAACACGCTAAAATATGCAATACTTGACGATTAGAAATAATGAACGATTAATCCATGACACTAAAAACATATAATAAAATCGTGTACATTAAGGTAGCATGTTAAGTGCGTCAAAACCTGAAATTAATGCAAAAACCGCACCCGAGAGGCTTAAGCCTAGATATGTGCAGCAACAACAACAACAACAACAACAACAAAGCCTTTAGTCCCAAACAAGTTGGGGTAGGCTAGAGGTGAAACCCATAAGATCTCGCAACCAACTCATGGCTCTGGCACATGGATAGCAAGCTTCCACGCACCCCTGTCCATAACTAGCTTTTTGTTGATCTGTTGAACATGTCGCCTTTTAGTTGGCCAACACTCAGCGCCATACAACATTGCGTGTCGAACCGCCGTCCTGTAGAACATGCCTTTTAGCTTTTGTGTCACTCTCTTGTCACAGAGAATGCCAGAAGCTTGGCGCCACTTCATCCATCCGGCTTTGATTCGATGGTTCACATCTTCATCAATACCCCCATCCTCCTGTAGCATTGACCCCAAATACCGAAAGGTGTCCTTCTGAGGTACCACCTGGCCATCAAAGCTAACCTCCTCACACCTAGTAGTATCGAAACCGCACATCATGTGCTCGGTTTTAGTTCTACTAAGCCTAAACCCTTTTGATTTCAAGGTTTGTCTCCATAATTCTAACTTCCTATTTACCCCCGTCCAACCATCGTCAACTAGCACCACATCATCCGCAAAGAGCATACACCATGGAATATCTCCTTGTGACCTCATCCATCACCAATGTAAAAAGTTAAGGGCTCAAAGCTGACCCCTGATGCAGTCCTATCTTAATCGGGAAGTCATCAGTCTTGACATCACTTGTTCGAACACTTGTCACAACATTATCGTACATGTCTTTGATGAGGGTAATGTACTTTGCTGGGACTTTGTGTTTCTTCAAGGCCCATCACACGACATTCCGCGATATCTTGTATAGGCCTTCTCCAAGTCAATGAACACCATATGCAAGTCCTTCTTTTGCTCCCTATATCTCTCTATAAGTTGTCGTACCAAGAAAATGGCTTCCATGGTCGACCTCCCAGGCATGAAACCAAACTGATTTTTGGTCACGCTTGTCATTCTTCTTAAGCGGTGCTCAATGACTCTCTTCCATAGCTTCATTGTATGGCTCATCAGCTTAACTCTTGGTACTAATATACTCCGTCTCCATTCTTTTGGCATCTTGTTTGCCTGAAAAATGAGGTTGAAAAGCTTGGTTAGCCATACCATCGCTATGTCCCTGAGACCTTTCCACACCTCAATGGGGATACAATCAGGGCCCATCGCCTTGCCTTCTTTCATCCTTTTTGAGGCCTCCTTGACCTCAGACTCCTGGATTCGCCGCACAAAACGCATGCTGGTCTCATCAAAGGAGTCGTCCAGTACAATGGTAGAACTCTCATTCTCCCCATTGAAAAAGCTTGTCGAAGTACTCCCGCCATCTATGCTTAATCTCCTCGTCCTTCACCAAGAGTTGGCCTGCTCCCGCCATCTATAGATGTCCCTTTCGCCTTCCTTCGTGCCTAACCGTTGGTAGAGGTCCTCATATGCCCGATCCCTTGCTTCACCAACAGCTCGCTTTGCGGCCTTCTTTGTCATCTTGTACTTCTCTATGTTATCTGCACTCCTATCCAGGTATAGGCGTCTGAAGCAATCTTTCTTCTCTTTAATCGCCTTCTGAACATCATCATTCCACCATCAGGTATCCTTATCTTCGCTTCTCCTTCCCCTGGACACTCCAAACTCCTCCGAGGCCACCTTACGAATGCAAGTCGCCATCTTCATCCACACATTGTCCGCATCCCCTCCTTCCTCCCAAGGGCCCTCCTTAATGACCCTCTCCTTGAACGCCTGAGCTACCTCCCCCTTGAGCTTCCACCACTTCGTTCTAGCGACTTTGGCACGCCGCTGGACACGAATCCAAAAACGAAAGTCAGCAACCACCAGCTTATGCTGGGGTACAACACTCTCTCCAGGTATCACCTTACAGTCTAGGCACGCACGCCTATCTTCTCTTCTCGAGAGGATGAAATCAATCTGGCTAGAGTGTTGGCCACTACTAAAAGTCACCTGATGTGATTCTCTCTTTCTAAAGAGGGTGTTAGCTACAATCATGTTGTAGGCTAGAGCAAAGCTTAAGACATCTTCTCCTTCTTGATTCTTGATGCCATAGCCAAAGCTCCCATGCGCCCCTTCAAAACCTATGTTAGATGTACCCACGTGGCCATTGAGGTCTCCTCCTATGAAGAGCTTCTCACCAATCGGTACACTCCTAACCATGTCTTCCAGGCCTTCCCAGAACTCCCTCTTGGTGTTCTCATTGTGGCCTACTTGCGGGGCATACGCGCTGATAACATTGAGAACCAAGTTCTCAACTACTAGCTTGACCAGGATAATCCGGTCCCCACGTCTCTTGACGTCTACCACTTCATACTTGAGGCTCTTGTTAATCAAGATGCCTACGCCATTTCTGTTTGCAGCCGTCCCTGTGTACCACTGCTTGAAGCCGGTATCCTCCACCTCCTTCGCCTTCTGTCCTCTCCATTTGGTTTCTTGGACGCAAAGGATATCAACACCTCTCCTCACCGCTGCATCAACTAGCTTTCGAAGCTTCCTGTCAGAGACCCTACGTTCTAGCTACCTAAGCGAATCCTTCTAGGCTAAATATGTGCATTTTAGAAAAATAGATAGTCTGGGGGGCTTATGCGTAAAATAATTAACCAGAAATGTTAATCACATAACTACATAGAAACTATAGGGGCTAAACTACAAATATTCGTGTCGAATTGAAAGACAGTGAGCCAATATGCACCGAATGCAACCAATCTGTTTATTTTGAATTAGGCTATATGCCACACAACCCTTAGCGGCCCAAAACCATGGCAACTCGTTACCGGGGTGCGGCGACTTGGGTTTCCACTACTCGGCAGTGGTGGAGACTATGGTTGGGGCTGAAAGCAGCAGTCCACGGTGCAGGGCGGGGTGGGGTGCTCGGGAGCCAGAAGCAAACGACGTGGTAATGCTCGCGGCGTGTGAACTGACCCGCAAGGCAGTGCATGACTAACACTCAACGGCTTGGAGCAGAGCTGGCGCAGCAGGGGTGGAGCCAGTCAGTGCGCTAGTGACGACTACAGATCGGGCACGCTAAGAGCTCGTGATGGCAGCTTGGCCTTGCGAGCGAGGTATAGCTCAGCGGTGGCACGTGGCTCAGCGTGCACCAGATGACGGTGAGTGGCCAGTGTTCGGTGGCTTGAGGTGTTGTTGAGGCCAGCAGGGGCCTGACGGCGAGCTCGGCTCGAGCAAAGTTTGCGGCATGTGCACGGGTCGTGGCCTATGGGCGGTGCGTGAGCATTGCCAGAGCGCGACAATGGCACGAATGCGATTGGGCACGATAGCTGCACGGGCATGCCAGCGCATGGTGTCCAGCATGGCTGACGGCTTGGGCAGCTAGTGCACATCTGGCAATGCTAGGGCACGTAGGGAGCCCGCGCATGGCACGTCGACGCTCTCAAGTAGTCGGCAACATGATTTTGTGGCGGCCATCGAGGCCAAGGCATGATGGAAGTGGTGCAACCCGGCCGTAGTAGTCGGCAGTTCGGTGTGCGTCGTGCTCAGTGACGTGTCACTGACACGCACACTATGAGCTCAGGAAGACTTGTCTTGTTTGTCTGCCTTCTGGCACCGTCTACCTCCGGTGTAGTCAACAAACTCATTTATGCAAATAAAGAATCAACATTGGTGAGCGATATCAAGTTTGCTCGGTCTCGCTAGGTGCAAAATATTTCGTAAACTATGGGAATTGCAAAAACATAATCAAAATTAGATGAGGAATCCATTTTTGAAACAATATTTCGGATCAATACCTCTGTGACGATCAACAAGAGCCCGCTCGATGGAGGCTCGGGGTAGAGTTTGGGGAGCAGACGTGTTGATTACGTGTTCCGCAACTTTTAACGGCGAGTCCAGTCCAAGGGTTACGAAGCGGGAGGTGTAGACGAAGTTGTCGATCATGGATGTCAAAATGAGAACCCCATTGGCCAGTGAAGTTGTAGTTATTTATAAACAACTAGTGGCTGATATGCGCCTTGGCGCGCCCCACCACGGCATATTATATGGAATAGGGGACATAAATGCATGTGAACACATCTAAAACAAACATCGAATGAAAACATACTTGGGTTGTTCAAAGAGATACAAATGGCGTTTGTAAATCCATATTATTTGATTGCTTCAAAGAAGTACTTTTCAGCACTAAACTTGTATGTCTTACAGTAAGATGCAAAATTTGCGCGCACAAATCTTCCATAGTAACAACATAGTGCTAGGTAATTAGCTGAGATTTACAACTTTGATTGGAACCTTCAACATATCACGTGTTAAGTCTGCTGGGGGACACAACCATGTATTCTGCACGCGGCTTGTCAGTCCGCGCTGGTCCATGTGCCCCTGCGCGTGGCGGCATGCATCCTTTGGGCGGTGGTGGCCGTGCTGCCAAATGCCATGTTGCATGTGCCTCCATGTGCTGCCTTGCCTTTTCTTTTTAAACTTGATGTCAGATTGCTTGGCTTTGCTAGTATAAGCTGGTAAGCGTTGTCTGCTGACAGCTGAATGCACCAAGTGAGCAAGAAGAGAGCGCGCTCATTCACATTCAAGTTTTGCAAACTTAGTTGATTCATCTTCAACATCAATGATGAGCACGAGCGCGCAACATGTGTGCCTGTCCAACAGCTGCACCACGTGGTTGGTGCATTGTGCATGCGTGCCTTGGCCTCGCCATTGGAGCATCAACAGCTTGGAGCAGCAGCAGCGTGTTGTGCTGTCGACCGCCCGCCCGTGTCGGCTGACTTGATCCGGACCCAGCTTGCCACGCCAATAGAGTAGCAGCACGCCGTGTCAATCCGGCTCGTCGGTGCCTGGAGACCTGGTGCGGTGCCCAACCCGGTGAGCATCAGCATGCCATTCCCTGCAGCCCAACATTGCACTCTCCAACAGCGGCCCGGAGGCCTCGCGTCCATTCTTCATCGCTTCGGTGGACCAAGACGCTCACAACATGCTTGAGCTGGCTGCGCATAGGCAACACCGAGCTCCATCGGCCGCCATTGCCACACTCGGTGAGCGCTCGAGCTCTAGCGGCCACCACCGTCAAGGTCGCCGCGCGCTCGAGCTGCCCCCGGCTCCAGCCCCCGCAGGCGCAATCGCCGCTGCCATCTCACTTGCACGCTGACATCGGTGTTGAGCTGGCCATCATCCGCGCTCGGTTGTGGTGAGCGGCCCTGACGGTTTTCGTGTTGCCGAAGGATCGAGGTAGCTTGCTCGCCTTGCCTCCACAGACAAACAGCCGCCGCGTACAACTCAGTCAAGCCGTTGTGGTTGCCGATATCGTTCTCTGCAGCCTGGGTCTGACCACGCCCGAGGAAACGAACGCAGCTGTGTGAAGAGGACGAGGTGGGTTGCAAAAGAGCAGGAGCACAAGACGGTGGCAACGCACCTCGCTCAAAGAGGCCATTGACGAGCACGAGATAGTAGCGGCGGCGCACCTCCCTGGCCTGGGAGGACTCGTTTCACTTGATTCGTTCCGTCGTACCCGCACTATTCCTAATTTTTTTTCTATTTTGAAAAAAAGCGGCATGCGCAAGAGGGGGGAAGAGACTAGGGAGCGAGGCTGACAGCGGTGGCTGAATCTGGGGAAGGGAGAGAGATGCGTAGGGAGACAAGAGAGAGGGAGAGACGGTGGTTGTGAGATGGGATGGCAGGAGAACGGGCTCGGGGGCCTAGAAGGGGGTGTGCCTCTTAGAATAAACCCGAGGCGCGTAGTCGATCATCCGAGGACCAAGCAATCACACAAGCACGACACTGAGATTTGTTAACGAGGTTCACCGATATGGCTACATCCTCGGGGCCTGACTACGGGCGCTCCTCCCTGTGACACCCTCACAATACCGCACCCCGGTTGCTCGGGTGCCGGCACACGCCGCCGGCTCCCCCTGCGCGCCTGTTCTATTATGTTGGCATAGGTTACATCATGTGTCTACCCTCGCTACATATGAGAGGCCTAGGATACAAGTGTCCTACTAGAACACGACTCCATATCCTATCTAAACACAATACTACCCAGAGTCCAACTGTAACCTACCTTGTACACTATATTCGACGCAACTCTTAACAAACTCCACCTTGGCGAATATTCTCCACCATCTTGAATTCGTCAATGCGTCAAACTTTCATGTACATTGGACTTGAGCTTATCCCATGAGTACCACTGCTACTCCAAAGACTCCATATGACTCCACCTGCAACTTGTAGTCCCTTCTTTTCTTGACCAGTCACTCGAGCAAAATTAAGTTCATTGTTACTCTAATTTGTGCTCACACAATGATCACTGGCCTGCGTGAAAGTGAACAACTCATATATTGGGTGTCACACATAAGAGTTACCTGAACTCAACATCACCGTTCATCACCGCTCCTTTCTTGACCGCCTGTCTGAAACTTGAAAGAATTTCACCATTGCTTGTAGTCATCCCGAGTCAAATTCGCAGTTGTCTCACCACATGTATGACCACCAGAGACCTGGCCCGTCTCCATGCCTCGTGCATAGCACACGCCTCGCCGCTATTACCGCGGCGAGCCTCTGCTGTCCCGGTCGAGTCTCAAGGGTCGCAAACCTACACCACTCAACCCCCACTACATAGTACCACCGATCATCACCGACCGAT
The DNA here is from genome assembly GCA_032464435.1 of Aegilops umbellulata. NCBI lineage: Eukaryota > Viridiplantae > Streptophyta > Magnoliopsida > Poales > Poaceae > Aegilops > Aegilops umbellulata. The sequence continues at coordinate 92,881,661 of CP136059.1, read as the reverse complement.
GACGAGTTTTACGCTTCCATCAGACCATTGGGCTCCAGCCCGAATTACGTGTCCCTTGCTTTTCCCCGCTGAAATAGGCTTCGACTCTTTGGATCCTTACACCGTAACCCCTCAATCCAGCTCCACCTTCAACATGACTCCATGGTAGATGATCAGTCCACCCTCGCGCCCCGTCGATTTCAAGCTCTGTGTGCACACCACCTTGAATCAACCTTGCGCCATAGTCTTGTCGAAGCCACACAAGCCCTCAGGGCTGCGCCACGTGTTTCCACGCCCAGAAGTCGGTCACCATCAACATCACGCTCCTATGTCGCTGTCGCCGATCTCATCACCGTCTTTTATTCCAATCGACTCACGTCGATCGGACTACCTAGTCCGACCCAGCTGAACCTGTTCGACTGCACGACACACTCGAGGCTCCCAAATCATCTTCCGCGAATTCTAATCCATCACATGATAATTCCATCTTAGCTGACATGACTACCTGCAATGCCTTCAAGCATCCATGTTGTGCCAACAAATTTTTCATCCTTGTCTGCCATAACCCAAGGTTTTCAATCCCGTCGAACTTCTCCACCACAAATCAAGTACCCGTTGGCGCCATGATTCTTCATATGGCTGACCCATGAAAAATTAACCAAGCTGCTACCAGACACAATGCCTTGCAGTCCGTGTACGTCTAGCAGCCCAAAGTCTCTAACACCCTTCTCATGTACTAGTAGCAAAATACTAGACTGAAACTTGACTGAACTTGCTACTCACGGAACTTTGCTCCTTGATGCTTAGCCAGATCCTTTGTACTGCTACGTCACTGTTCTGTCTACTGCCAAACACATGACCTGATGCAAACTTTGCTAAAGCCTTCCGCTAATTCCGATGTTGTATCGCTGATGGATTTTCCTAGTTCGCTCGAATCAATATGTATGTGCATTGTGTACGAGGACTCGGTCCTCCTTTTGTTCCGAACAAATCTCGCGTATTGCCTTGGTACAGCACAACGCAACACATCTCGCCCTAGCAGCTTCCTTGCGCGACGCACGCGGCACGCCTGCACGTGGGCCACATGCTTCCACGTTGGCCTGGCTCGGCCAACCCTCGAGGACGCCCTTGCGAACCCTTGTGCTTCTGCTCTGCTGCCGCCACACGTCTGCTGCCATCGACCGCCTCCTCCGTGCCGCCGCTTGCACGTGTTGCACTGTGTACGCTTGCCCGATCGATCTGATCGATCGCTGCACGTCCCGTCTGCTGCCTGTACACATCTCGCTCTGATTTGCTTTTGCCGATATTGCAGAGAACCACACCATAGTCAGCTGCATCTCAACTCAATCCTTTCTCTAAATCGATGACCTGCATCCTCAAATCGAACCTTGCTCATGATACCACTTGTTAGAATAAACCCGAGGCGCGTAGTCGATTATCCGAGGACCAAGCAATCACACAAGCACGACACTGAGATTTGTTAACGAGGTTCACCGATATGGCTACATCCTAGGGGCTTGACTACGGGTGCTCCTCCCCGTGACACCGTCACAATACCGCACCCCGGCCGCCCGGGCGCCGGCACACGCCGTCGGCTCCCCTGCGCGCCTGTTCTATTATGTTGGCATAGGTTACATCGTGTGTCTACCCTCGCTATATATGAGAGGCCTAGGATACATGTGTCCTACTAGAACACGACTACATATCCTATCTAAACACAATACTACCCAGAGTCCAACTATAACCTACCTTGTACACTATTCGACACAACTCTAACAGTGCCGAGGTGAAACCGAGTTTTTCAGGGCTATATTGTGACTTTGGAGGGCTGCCGTGGGATGATCGATCCGCCATCGATTTGCGGCCAAGGTCAGGGAATCATGGATGAAAAAAAGGGTACGACGTGGATAGTGTGGCTGCGCACCCACTCGCGCAGAGTTTCTCCTGGCGAATTGGACAATTAAGACTAATCCTTGTATTTTCTTAGCGAAGCTAACTATTTATACGTGTACCTGCATTTGCATTTACATACAAGGAGATGGCATTATCTTTATTTTGCCGTTAATGGAATGTTCTGTGTAACTATTCAACATTGCTTGTAGGTCATGCTCTTGACATACTGGCAAGAACCCCACTGTGGAAAAGTGGTCTTGACTATCGGCATGGCACAGGCCATGGAATCGGATCTTATTTGAATGTCCATGAAGGTCAGATGGGTGACTCATCCTCTTTATTTTCTCTTAGTTCATCTGAATGAATAGCCATCATGGAATGATGTGACCATCTTTTTCTTTGTAACCAGGCCCTCATCTAATTAGCTTCAGACCTTCTGCTCGCAATGTACCACTGCAAGCATCAATGACTGTAACAGATGGTCAGTGAATATCTGAGCTCACACTGCTGTTAACAGTTCAAAATGGAATTACTTATACTCCAGTTTCAGTCCTGTTGTCTCAAATCCCAGGGAATGTAAGTTGCATAATCTCTTGTTGCAGAGCCTGGTTACTACGAAGATGGAAACTTTGGTATAAGGTTGGAGAATGTTCTTATAGTCAAAGAGGCTGATACTAAATTTAATTTTGGGGAGAAGGGTTATTTGTCATTTGAACATATAACATGGGTAAGTATTGTTTGTTCATTGTCCACCGCAATAGCTGTTATTGATGTTCTTTGTTTTCACTTTGAACTAGCGCTTCCAAGTTAGTAGCTGATGAAGTTAAGACATTCATGGAAAATAGCTGCTTTTCTAGGTTCAGCGCTCTGAGGAGGGTCTTCGATTTCACAATGTTATGAGCCCTGGAATTCTATTCAATAAATAATACATTCTCTTAGCTTTTGCTGCTGTTTTTCTTATCCAAGTCAATATATTTCTTGTCTTATAAGTTGTTTTAAGTATCCTGAGTCCATACTGCTACCTCTGCCAAATTATAAGACGTTTTTGTAGGCTAAACTAACCTACAGAAACGTCTTATGTTTTGATACGGAGGGAGTACTATACTAGGATCTGATGTATGACAATTGCTATGCTTAAGTAATGTGTATAATCTGTCCTGGCAAGGAATCCCAATCGTGCCTCCAAAATAAGGGAAGTAGCATCTCTTTAAATCCTGCATGGAGGTCTTTCAGGCGAAGCCTTCAATATTTATCACTGATTCACATTTAATATAAGAAAACTTTGCAGGCTCACCGGCATTTCCATAACCTACTGTTCTTTTCACCTGTTCACTTGACCATGTGTTTCTTGTCATGTACCACTCCTTCCTCGTATGCTGATGAATTTCTTACGTCGTGCAGGCTCCATACCAGACTAAACTTATAAACACTGCCTTGTTGACCCCTGCGGAGATCGAATGGGTAAACTTGTACCACTCCGACTGCCAGAAAATCTTGGAGTCTTGCCTAAATGTTCAGGAGAAGGAATGGCTGAGGAAGGCCACCGAACCTATAACTGCAAGCAGTTAAGCCAGCCACTTCATGGTTACTGCTGTTGTGCGCCAAACGTAGATAGATGGTTGCCCGAATATTTAATCAACTTTAATAAGTGTGAATAGCACCAAGTGAGCACCCGTATTCTTTATGTATTTTGTGCCGCCTAGCGTGAGGCCGGAAATAAGAATACAGATACTGAATGAATATTGAATTGTTACTTCGCTTGAAGACGAGTTGACCGGTTCTTGTTAGAGGTGGATGTTATTTTTGCAACGGCATCGACTCCGCAACCATATTAAACCACAAGATCACTTCACTTTGACTAAAAAAAAAAGCTAAAGAAAAGCTAGTTCCATTCCTTCAGCAAGCATGACAAATTAAGATTAGACATGGCAAAGATATCAATTTGTCACGCCTAATATGCGACCTATCTGAGAAGAACTTGAAGGTCCCATCAAGGATACAGCCGGAACTCGAAGGTCCCATAGCCGCATATTGGAACACTTTGCAAGGTGGATATCATTACATCGTATCATTACATAATAGTTGAGGATACATATAAAGGCATACATACGCCAAATTAATACATCAAACATCATATATGAGTAAATGACATCCACCCTGCTAGCCCAGACTGTCGACCAGGAATCTATTCCAAGATCGACGAAGAAACAGAAGAACTCTAAAACAAGTAAACATCGCTCTCATGTCATGATCATCGCATTACCTGTACCTGCAACTGTTGTTGTAGTAATCTGTGAGCCACGAGGATCTCAGCAATCCCATTACCATGGGTATAGCTTAATGTGTATGAAAAAGATAAGTAATGAGGTTGCAGCAAGCGACTAAGCATTGTATGGTGGCTAACTTACGAGTACAAGAGTAAGATGAGAAACTACGCAAACGGTCGCAAACTAGTAATTATCAATAAGTAATCCTGAACTACTTACGTTCAAACATAACCCCACCGTGTTCTCTTCTCGACTCACTCGAAAAGAGACCGTCCGGTTGGTGTATTTTAAATTAAGTTTAGTTCAAGTCCACTACAACCGGATATTAAAAATTCCCATCTGCCACATAACCGCGGGCACGGCTCTCGAAAGTTTAAACGCTGCAGGGGTGTCCCAACTTAGGCCATGACAAGCTCACGATCCACGGAGACAATCCTCCATCGCGGGACCCTACGATCAGACTCGGATTCCCGGTGCACAAGACATTTCGACAATTGTAAAACTAATCCAGCAAGACCTCCTGGCGTGCCGACACCCTGGTAGTAGCCGCGCGTATCGTCTCAGGGCACGTCCGGATGAGAAGTACGTACGGCATCCGAAAATCCCGGGTGAAGGGGTGGCACCGCAAGTGGCTCTGTTTGGGACCAACACCATTAGCATTGGCCCCCCTGTATTATGTTGAATTACTCCTCGGGTAGCGCTAACTCCCTATGCGTCAAATTTAATATCATGTTTAGTTATTATGTTGGGCAAATGGTAAAACCAATGTTGGGCCTTGCTGAAAGAGTTCTATTCAAAGCGAACTGTCAAGAGGGGCCCATAAACCCTCACTATGTTAGGGACGCAAAATCAAGGAACATAACACTGGTATGACGGAAACTAAGGCGGCAAGAGTGGAACAAAACACCAGGCAAAAGGCCGAGCTTTCCAACCTTTATCAAGTATATAGATGCATTAATTAAATAAGATATATTGTGATATCCGAGAATATCCATGATATCCATGTCCCAACATGGAACAACCTGCAACTATACTTGCAACTAGCAACGCTATAAGAGGGGCTGAGCAAAGTAGTAACATAGCCAAACAACGGTTTGCTGGGATGATGGAAAAAGGTTAGAGGCTGACATGGCAATTTGGGAGGCTTGATAAACAAGTGGTAGGTAGCGCGACATAGCGATAGCATCGAGACAACTAGCATAGCAAAGATAGTAGTGAGATCCAAGGTGACGGTCATCTTGCCTGAAATCCTGCTAGGAAGAAGATCGAGTCCATGAAGAAGAGAACCAACGTAGTCGAACGGATCCCCACAATCGCATCATTATCGGAACTATCAAGGAGAAGCACAACCGGAAAGAAGCAAACAACATGGTAATCAACCATCACATAACATGACATGATACACAATCAAGTATGATGAACTATACATGTCAAAATCATGTTGATTAGCGTGTCAGGAACCTACCATAAGAAGCGACGATCGAACCAAGCAAATTCCAGCCACAACAATGCTTCCATGAGAAAGTTAGTGCCTGGTATGAGCGTGCCCGCTCGTACCAGCTGGCGACCTCTCCCCCTAGTTGAAAATTTTACCTCGGTGGCTTCAAATCGCAAATCAGAGCAACATAGAGATTAGAAACTTCCCTGGGACCAAGAACCCTAGCCTCCGGGAGGGATCCATACCGAGGATTGATAGAAGGGCTCCGCTACGCCGTCAACCCGATGAAGGAGAATCCGGTATCAACCATCGTCATCACCATCTCCCTATTCATGTCTTTGTAATACCAAACCCTAGGTGGATTCCTACGTGTATACTTTGATCGTTCATTCATGATTACCACGATTATCCTTTTGATGTCTGTTGTCTCCGTGTACGAGTAAAACCCCTGGTTCTTAGGGATATGGAGGAACCCTAGTATGTTTAGGTGCTGAACGCCAAAAGTACATATAATCCTCCTTTGCAAGTTTATGTTAATGTTCGTCATTAGTGTTGTTTAAGGTCAACCACTCAACATTTTGCCTTTATGTCCATGAAGAACATTACTATTGTTGTAATGGTGGGATGGGGATATAAAAAAGGTGAAAGTAATATCCTCCCTTCCTTCCTAGAGCACTTATAGGGGAATAACAGAGAACCGACCATTCAACACATCCATGGGGTAACCCTTAATCCCCGTTGTTGTAACTTGTTGTGGGGAGGAATGATTGTGCACTACCGGGAAATGCCCTATATGTGAACTATAAATAGTGGCGGGCAGGGCAGGGTGATGACTGATCGTGAGCTTCTCCTCAGTCTTCACCAGAAGGTCGATCGCAACCACAAATGGGTTAAGCGTCAGTTTGGTTCTATTCTTCACAACATGACTGCTACACACAATGTAGTGAAGAAAAATCTGTATGGTGAAGAAGATCTAAAGCAAATGGGTCTCAAGCAGGACTTTGACTGGTCTCAGCCACCAGCGAAGAAATACAAGAAGGTCAAAGTTCCCTCCTTGGTGGCCAGCTCATATTCTTCATCGCGCGACACGGATGAGCATGAAGATTTGGACGACACTGCGGCAGGCCCTACTACAACAACTGACCCCAACAATGTTGGCGCTCCTCCCTCAACATGATATTCTTCAGGGGCGTTAGTCCTCATTTTTCGATCCTTTTGGTCATTCGATGACAAAGGGGGAGAAATTTGAGTTAGTCTTCAAGCGGGTCTACCTATATGGGCGTTGTTTTGCTAAGTTACAATGCTCATCCATTTGATGACTTTGCTGGATCAAGTTGTAAACTTAAACCCTATGGTGGTCTGATACTTTTGTTGTGTTATTCTGCATGCTTATTCCTCATATATGTTAGTGCACGCATGCTGAATTACATCAGTCACCATATTTCATCATGCATTTAAAATTCTTCATATTATATGTCAAATGTGTGTATGAAGTACAACATATAGGGGGAGATCTCCATGATTCTACTCTTCAAGTGTGCATTGCTTCAAAAGCAAATTCCTCACTATGCACATCTTCAGGGGAGTTCTTCTATATCTTGCAATCAAATTCCTCAATATCAGTATTTACACTTCATATATTTATCCCCGTTGAAAACTTAACCTATATTGTCATCAATCACCAAAAAGGGGGAGATTGTAAGTGCATCTAGTGCCCCTTAGTGATTTTGGTGTATTGAAGACTTATACGTTACGGGACTAATGTGTTTGTGAGTGTACACAGGTCTATAAGTGTAACGCCCTCAATGCGGCTATATCTCCCACGTGTCGAAGCACGACTTAGAGGCATAACCGCATTGAAAGCAATGTCGCAAGTGAGGTAATCTTTACACAACCCATGTAATACATAAGGGAAAAAGATACATAGTTGGCTTACAATCGCCACTTCACACAAATACCTGAATAAAACATTACATCATACAGTTACAATCAGGGCCCGACTACGGAGCCAAAATAAAAGAAGAAACCCCAAAAACGACAAAGGTCCCCGATCGACCCCAACTGGGCTCCACTACTGATCGACTAGAACGGAGCAACATAAAGGACAAGATCTTCATCGAACTCCTCCTTGAGCTCGGGTGCGACACCTGCACGGATTCATCGGCACCTGCAAACTGGTTTTGGAAGTATCTGTGAGTCACGGGGACCCAGCAATCTCACACCCGCGAGATCAAGACTATTTAAGCTTAAAGGTAGGACAGGGTAGTGAGGTGGAGCTGTGGCAGCGACTAGCATATATGGTGGCTAACATACGCAAATGAGAGCGAGAAGAGAAGGCAAAGCACGGTCGAACAACTATGATCAATAAGTGATCCTGAAACTACTTACGTCAAGCATAACTCCAACAACCGTGTTCACTTCCCGGACCCCGCCGAGAAGAGACCATCACGGTTACACACGCGGTTGGTGTATTTTAATTAAGATCAACTTCGGGTTTTCTACAACCGGACATTAACAAATTCCCATCTGCCACATAACCGCGGGCACGGCTTTCGAAAGTTCAAACCCTGCAGGGGTGTCCCAACTTAGCCCATGATAAGCTCTCGCGATCAACGAAGGATATTCCTTCTCCCCGGGAAGACCCGATCAGTCTCGGAATCCCGGCTACAAGACATTTCGACAGCAATAAAACAAGTCCAGCAAAGCCGCCCGATGCGCCGACATCCTGATAGGAGTTGTACATATCTCGTTCTCAGGGCAACACCGGATAAGTCAAGCTACGAGTAAAACCAGACCTCGGGTTTCCACGAGGGGGCCCCGCAGGCTGCTCGGTTTGGACCAACACTTAGACAAGCATTGGCCAGGGGGGGCTAAATAAAGATGACCCTCGGGTTGATCAGACCCAAGGGAAAAGGGTAGGTGGTAGGCAAATGGTAAAACCAAGGTTGGGCCTTGCTGGAAGAGTCTTATTCAAAGCGAACTGTCAAGGGGGTCCCATAAATCACCCGACCGCGTTACGGACGCAAAAATCCGGGAACATAACACCGATATGACGGAAACTAGGGCGGCAAGAGTGGAACAAAACACCAGGCATAAGGCCGAGCCTTCCACCCTTTACCAAGTATATAGATGCATTAATTAAATAAGATATATTGTGATATCCCAACAAGTAAACATGTTCCAACAAGGAACAACATCTCCATGTTCCAACAAGGAACAAACTTCATCTTCACCTGCAACTAACAACGCTATAAGAGGGGCTGAGCAGAGCGGTAACATAGCCAAACAACGGTTTGCTAGGACAAGGTGTGTTAGAGGCTTGGTTTAACAATATGGGAGGCATGATAAGCAAGTGGTAGGTATCGCAGCATAGGCATAGCAAAAGAGCGAGCAATCTAGCAAGCAAAGATAGTAGTGATTTCGAGGGTATGGTCATCTTGCCTGAGATCCCGCAAGGAAGAAGAACGAGTCCATGAAGAAGACAAACGGACGTAGATGAACGGATCCTCACAATCGCAACGCTATCGGAACTAACCCGAAGAAGCAACACCGGAAAGAAGCAAACAACAAAGTAAACAACCACCACATAAACATGGCATGATATGCGAGATGTGGTATGCAATGCATATGCATGCTTCGAAAGGAAAAATATGAACCAGGCATAATCTTGGCAAACCAAGTATGCCACTGGAAAGGGGAGGTGATTTCGGTTGAAATCGATATAAAGATCACCGGAATCGGATGCACGGTTTGCAAATGACAAGCAAAACAAGAATGACAATAATCTGCCATTAACAGCATGATGCTACTTAGCATGCAACAAGAAACTAAGCTACTGCACCCAAACTTGTCAACAAAGCATATGACAGTAATCTAATCAAGATGCTTGACAAAAGATGAACACTGAGCTATGGCTAAATCACTCCATAACAGGTTCAAACAAGCATGGCAAAAGTGCAAAAGATAACAGGTTCACAGACTTAGTGAGAATACTATCATGCCAGAAATTAACATCAGGATGACATGTTTAGAGCAAGGAAACAACAAGCTACAGGAACACAATATAGCAAATCAAGGCATGGCATAAATCTACTCAAAGCACTTAACAAAAGTCCCTTACTGACCATAAGACAAAAGGGATCAGAAAATATAACAACACCCATGTCAATTAAGCAAGTTTCGTTACAGGTTTCAGACTTTGCAGAAAACTGGACATGTCAAAAACAGATGACAAGTAGGCATGTTTACGAGCTCGATGCACTCACTACAGAGCATTGCATGATAAACTAAGCATACATACATCAAGAAGACAAGGCATAGAAGCTATACATGGCAAGAACAACATCATAGCATGCAAAGATCAACTACAACAAGCTTGGCAAAATCGAATAACATGTAAACAATCTGCCAGTAACATTTTTATAGCAAAAGTAGAGCTCGATTGACTCAAGCTATGGCACTCCATAAATACCAATAAAGGCATGGATGGATAGAGCAAATCCATATGTTCAAAACACTCTTACTGATCATGCTCAAAAGAGGCATAGATCTCTCTGAAACAACATGAACACATGGCATAAAAATAACAGCAGGCAGGGACTTAGTGAAAATACTAAGTCTCTGAAATCAGCAACAATAAGTACACTAGTTTGCATGCTTGTGCTAGTCACCACAAAGATCACAAAAATACATGGCATAAATCTCTGGAAAGATGGCATGGCATTTTACAAAACACATGTAGGACTCAACTTCATAGGATGCACACATCAATCATGGCAAAAATGGCAAAAGTGCATGTACTGAAACAGATCTGAATCTACCATCACATAGCCCTCTTCTAACAGCATTTCGGGCAACAAGATGAGCTCAAATGAAAATGATGCAATGAGATGAAATGATGTACTCGTCGAGATGAACAATTTGACATATTACACGCACGAAACGGAGCAGTATGCAGCAAGTTATAATGCGATGAACATGGCCACATGAATGTGGAAACTTCGGGGACTTAGTGAAAATTATACCTCCGGAAAAAGTCAAACCGGGACGAGGTGGAGCGGGACGGAGCGGTCCAGGGGGAGGCGCGCCATTTGGATGAGATCCCGGTGGATCTCGTCCCGATCCACCGGATCTCGCCGGAGAGGAAGGAGACGTCGCCGGAGAGGAAGGCGCCGGCGAGGAGGAGGACGCTGGCGAGGCGCGGCGGCGGCGCCATGGCACGAGGCGGCGGCGGGGAGAGGCGGCTGCGGGCGGCGGCGAACCGGCAGGCGCAAGCGCGCAGCGGCGGCGGGCGGCGGAGCGGAGGCGGGCGCTGGCGGCGGAGCAGCGGCGCCGGCGGAGGAGGAGGAGGCGGCGCGGGAGGGCGGCGGAGGCGGCGCGGGGGAGGCGCGGCACCGGCGGAGGAGGAGGAGGCGCCGCGGGAGGGCGGCGGAGGCGGCGCGGGGGAGGCGCGACACCGGTGGAGGCGGCGGCGGCCGGCGAACGAGCCGGGCAGCGGAGGCGCGGGCGCCTCGGGCCCGGGGCGGCGCGGGGCGGGCCTCCCGTGGGCTCGGCGGGCCACGGCGGCGGCGGAGCGGACGGGGACACGGCGGCGCGACACGTGGTAGGCGGGGAGTGGGCGCGGGAGGCGGCGGAGCTGAGGTGGCAGCGCGGGATTGGTCGGGCGACGTGGCTGCGGGGCGGCGGACGCGTCCGGAAGGCTGCGGACATGTCCGGCGGCGCGAGGGGACGGGGCTAGGGTTCATCTGCGCGAAAATCCGAGGGGAGCACATATAAATAGGTAGAGGGGGCTAGGAAGCTTCAAATGGAGTACGGTTTTCGGCCACGCGATCGTGATCGAACGACCGAGAGGATGGAAGGGACTTAGGTGGGTTTTGGCCCACTTAGGAGGGGGTGTTGGGCTGCAAAGAGAAGGAGGCTTTCACGGTTACCCGGTCAACCGTTGGAGTATCAAACGACCTCCGATTGACCCGAAACTTGACAGGCGGTCTACCGGTGCTATACCAAGGCCGCTTGGCAAATATCGGTCCATTCCAAGAAAGTTTAATACACGCTCACGAAAAAAGGTGAAAGGGGACGCCGGGAAACATCGGAGCGCCGGATTGCAAAACGGACAACGGGGAAAATGCTCGGATGCATGAAACGAACACGTATGCAAATGCGATGCACATGAAGACATGATATGAAATGCAGATGATGACATGGCAAAGTAAGGCATGCAAGCACATGACATGGCAACGACGGCGAATAACTGGCGGACACCTGGCGCATCAGATCCGGGGCGTTACAATAAGTCTATGAGGAGTTTGATATTTACAGAGAAAGTCGACCCCTAAAAATGAATAATTTCGACTAAGGACTTTGGATTTCTAAAGACTTTCTGAAGACTTTGAAAGTGAAGAAATTGGTGTGACCTTGAAGACTTGGTATTCATTCGAGGAACATGAAGCGTGAAGACTTTTGTTTTCGTAGTTTCATTTTCTCTTTCTTGAGTCATAGGAAACACCGTACTGTTAAACGGGGTCGAGGAAATACTAAGGAAAAATTTCCAAGTGATGTTCAATTCAAAATCCTACACCTACCAATCCCTTCGAGTGAAGCCATTGGAAATCTCATACAGTTCAGTCAATTTCTTCAATGACAGAGACGAAGTTCTTCTGGTCTCTGAGGAATTTGTTCTGACTGAGGAGTTAGGAATTCGCCAGTGCGGATTGCCTACAAGTGAGGAACATGATAGACCTGAGGAATTTGTTAGTCAAATTTCCGACCGTTGCTGTGCTACGCGCCAGCTGTCCCAAAATATCTACCCACCTAACGGTCATGTCATTGAAGGGCATTTATGTCTTATCATATCGGGCTGCTCCCTAGGCTATAAATAGCCGCCCCCTACAACCACTAGCTGGTTGGATGCTGCGAGAGAATCTAACACTTGTCATTTGAGAGCATCCCATCCTCCGAGGTCTTTGAGCGAAAATCATCAAGTGACGAAAACCCAAACCCAAACACCTACAACCCAAAAGTGATTGAGCATCACTGAAGATATTGATCCTGCGTGGATCCGACGCTTGTTACCTTTGAAGACTGTGCATCTTCCAGACGGTTAGGCGTCATGGTCTAGAGCATCCAAGAGGAAATTGTGGATCGCTGAGTGACCAAGTTTGTGAAGGTTTGGAAGTCACCTGAAGACTTACCACGAGTGATTGGGCGAGGTCTGTGTGACCTAAGCTCAAGGTGAATACGGTGAGGACTGTGTGTCCTCAGGTTTAAATACCCAGCCGCTCCAACCAGACGTACAACCGTCACAGCAGTTGGAGCTGGTCTACCAAATCATTGTCTTGAGCAAGCCTACTGGTTCTATTTCCTCAACTCCTTCATTTCCTCAAAACTGTGTTGTGTGCTTGTTCATATCTGTTTGAAGACTTTGACTGAAGACTTTCTCAATTTTCTCAGTTCAATTTCTTCAGTCTGTTTATCTTCATCCTGTTTTATCCTGTGCTTACACTTCTTGTACTCTGTGTCTGTGTTTCATTTCATCATGATGTCCATGTTTATGTTATGTCATGTATGCTTCTGAGTACTTTTTCCACTGCTAGTAGTTCTTCGCTTAGGAATTTCCTCACCCTCAAATTCCTCAGTGAAGAATTCATAAAAATCGCCTATTCACCCCCCTCTAGTCGACTTAACGCACTTTCACCCCTCTATAGCGATCGAGCATTGGGCTGCCGCTGCGTCACCCCGTCGGGCTGCAGCGCCGCCGCCCTGTGGTTCTCCTCGCGGCTGCATCGATTCATGCGTCACCGCTGCGTCGCCCCTTCGGGCCGTACTGCCGTGATACGCGGTCCCCGCCGCAGCCCCGAGGTCGTCCCCGCGGTTGCACCGACCTGCTCTCCACCGCTGGGCCGCCCCTTCGGGTTGTAACGCCGCGGCCCGTCGGTCCCTGCCATCGCCCCGACCTGCCCGCTGCCGCTGTGTCGCCCGTTTGGGTCGTAGCGCCGCGGCCTGCGGTCCACTCCGTCGTCACAGCACGTCGACCTCCCGTGGTATGCGCCGCACCCTCTCCATTGGTGTAGGAACACCACCATCCAGCCGGTCTTCGTCACACTGTTGGGTTCCTCGCCTACTTCGAGCATCGCTGCCGCACTCCTAACCTAGCTGCCGCCGCTACCCTTGTAGCCATCGCCGCCCGTCCACCTCCTTCGTCTTTGTCAAAACACCAGCCCATCTCCAGCATTGTCGTCATCTACCCCGACCACTTCGTGTACTCCGACCACCGTTGGTGACATCGGCCCCATGCCGATTGGCGCCACAACCATCGTCGAGTCTTCTTCTATGCTGGCCCTTCGACTCCTCGACATGGCGTCCAGCTCATGCAGGTCCCTCATCTATGCATGCCCGGTGCTGGCAACACCGATGCATGCCTTCATCCACGACATGTCCCCGGGTGTGGCAAGCCTGGCGCGACGCTTCGTCAACTTTGTCTTCGTCCGTCTATGCATGCCCGGTGCTGGCGACATCGACGCGTGCCTTCGTCTATGACGTGTCCCCGGGTTTGGCAAGCCTGGCGCGACGCTTCGCCAACTTTGTCTTCAACCGTCTACGCATGCCCGGTGCTGGCAACACTGATGCATGCCTTCTTCTACGATGTGTCCCCGGGTACCACAACCGTCGTCGAGTCTTCTTCTTTGCTGGCCCTTCGACTCCTCGACATGGTGTACAGTTCGTGCAGGTCCCTCATCTACGCATGCTCGGTGCTGACAACACTGATGCATGCATTTATCCATGACGTGTCCCCGGGCGTGGCAAGGCTGGCGCGACGCTTTATCAACTTTGTCTTCGTTCGTCTACGCATGCCTGATGTTGGCAACACCGATGCATGCCTTTGTCTACGACGTGTCCTCGGGTTTGGCAAACCCGGTGCGACGCCTTGACAACATCGTCTTCTTCCTAGCACACCACTACTTCGACAACACTATGCACATGACTAACTCGGCACCTCCTTGCGCCCGCGGCTCCACAACAACTTCCTCGACACCGGCTACCCCAACTCGACATCGACCACAACATTCTTCGCACGGCTACCTCGAGCACGGCTGCACCACCCATGCCCTCGGCTACCTCGACAAACGGCATAAAGGGCTACCGCCTTGCTTGATCAACCTCATTGGTTTCCACTCCAGCCATGACTTCCGCGATGCATCAACTGTTATGACTGTGGGGGGTGTCTGTCGGCTTGCCTTCGGATTCTACTCTAGTTTCACCGTCTGCGTCGCTACCTTTGGGACTGCGGGGGTATGTTGAGTGACGTGATTGTATTGGAAACATAGGATATACTAGGAAATATTCTGGCTTGTCTTATACTCCAAGTAGATCATGTTCTCCTATATATATGCCCACAAGGCTCAAGCAATACAACAACTATTCCACCAGTCCCTCTCTCTCCCTTCTAACAGTCCCTACGATCGCAATCGAATGGTCAAGAAACATAGGTTAGGGGAGTCCAATAAATAAATCAAAAATATTTGGGGATGTTTGCATGCCCGAGCGATTCGGGTTCAGGGCAGTTTTGCACACACGTGAGGGGGTCTGAGAGAGGTCGACAAAGATAAAGAGGCCCGACAAAAGGTCAACAGAGACAAAGGAAGAAGTGGCAACCATGAACGACTACAAGTTTTATGAAAACATGCGGATGCAGTGCACATGATGACATGATGGAATGCAACAAGAAAAGATAATTAAATCGACTACAACGAAAACATGGAAGGCGTCTGGAGCATCGGTATCGGGCTGTTACAACTCTCCCCCACTTACAAGAGATCTCGCCCCGAGATCTAGGGATGACAAATGGAAGAGGAAGAGAAGAGGTAAAACTAAGTTGCTTCTTGACAAAAGAGAGAAACCAAAGAACCTTGAGAGTTTGAACAACTTGAAAGAAAGAATACAACGGAGAAGAACAAGTTTGAGAACAGTCCGTTGGACAAGAGGAACAAGGAATACGACGAGAACCAAGAGCTTAAGGGAGAAGATAGACTTTGAAACCACTATGGTTAAAATGAGATGGACAAGGAATAAGAACGAAAGAATTTAGACAATGCTCCGACTGAAAATGGAAGGAATAAAACATGAACTTGATAAGATGGGATGATACTTGATGAGAGCAACAACATAATGCCTCCGGAACAAATGAATGATAATTAGATAGTTGGAATGAATACAATGAAGAATGAAACCAACATTTCCTACCATAAATGAATTTTAAAGAGCATCCTTACAAAGAAGGATTGAACGGAGTTGTTGGAAAATCAATACTGAAAAGAATATGCTTGTTGTGGGTTTATGGAAAACATCTCAAAAATTGAGGTGAAATTCTACCACTAACAAAACAATTGAGTGCTTGATAGAAATGAAGAGATGCAAAACTCCACTTCAAGAGATAAGGGAGAATGAGTTGCACTTCAAAATGCAAGAAAAATAATACTTGAGCTCCTCCAACAAGAATCTTGATGAACATTTCTATAATGAAAGGAATCTTTGATGAACCACCATGTAGAGTCTCCATGAAGAACTCCGGTAACAAAAGGATGATGAGAAAGAAGTGAATGATGAAAAGAATAAGATTGAAGCCTTGCAATAATTTAGATGGAGCTTCATGATGAGATAACGCGAAATCTTGGAACTCCGTAAAAGAAAAGCTGAACAACTTAGAACCAAGAATTTAATATCATGAACGAACTCCGGAAGAAGGAGTTAAATCATCTCGAGGAAACAAGAATAAGAATTATGTCATGCTTACCCTTCATCAACTTAACTTGATGACAAGCAATGGATAGGCATGCTCCTTATTCTTCTTGCAAGGATTGAGGAGAGATATGGTGCAAACTTGGGAAAATCTTGAATGACTCACCGGTAGGATTTTAGGAAGAATGAATGAATGATACGATAATAAAGCAATAGGAATGTTGAATGAACCACGTAAAAATTTGAAAACGAATGAAGAAAATAGAATGAATCGTCGGGAAGAATTAGAAAATGAACGAAGATACTTGAGGGAATTTAGATCCAAGAGAACGAAGAGATCACAATCTGACTAGAGAATACTTGAACGACGCACAGGTAAGATTTGGAGTTGAATGGAGAAACAACAATTAAGGAGAATTGTTGAGCAAGAGCTGAAACTATGAACGGATAAATATTTGGTGGCACCCCGGCTCAGAGCGGCCGGTTTGCCTTGCATTGCCAGCCCAGAGATCAAGTCTTATGGCAACACACAATAGATTGGTAAAGAAATACAATCACTTTATTGGTACTAGTGGATCCTAGAGTTTGATATTACATCAAGTAGCGAGGCCAAGCGGCACACTCAATGCTGCTGAACATATGTACATTATTTAGTAGACATAAGAAGGGGCCTCGACATCACGATAAGACTACGCGGCAGTGGAACGACGACGTAGAAGGACTCCATCTCACAAAGACACTGATGTGGACACGGTCTAGACTGCGATGCGATAAGAAACTCCAACTCCGGTAAGATTTCTCCTGAAACTGGCATGACACGCCAGGTCAGTACATTGAATGTACTTGCAAGCTCACACAAACAAAGCAACAAGCCAACAATGACAAACAACAATAATGATATTTAAGCAGGTTTAATGTAAGAATTCAACATGCTTTTCATGAAGTGATTGTGCTCATAACAAGGCCTTTCCGACCCGCTTACCATCTCGGTTACCTCATAACCACGAAACTCATCATATCAAGGTGATCACTTCCAGATCACAATCGAAACCATCTTGATGATCTCAACAACTTCACCATCATGACCAGTGCCACAAATATTCACTTAGTGTGCAAGTTTTAATATTTTTGTCGATCCAGGGTGTAAACTACTATGAACTTGTGTCCATGACCGATGACGCGGCTATCGATAGATTATATACACTCTACAGAGGTTAGCACACTATACCCACACCACGGAACCCATGAACTCGGACTCCCATTCGGGTGGACTAGCGGCGTTCCGACAGAACCAGTCTATTGCCATGACACTCTCCCGGCCACTACAACCAAATCCCCTTTGGACTAAGTCATGGGTGGCCCCGATGCCACTCCGTACATCCAATGGTCACAGTCGTGGCCAAAACAATCATCCCAAATAGGGACATGGTACCAAAACAACTACAGTCACACAAGGTTATACCTGCCTACCGGGCCAGGGTACCGCCAGCGAATAACCTTCCCTAGTTGGAGGCACCGGCGAGAGGCATAACAACAGAATGCGAAAGGGCCCCCTCATAAAGGCAAATGTGGTTGCACTTAGGGAATCTCGATTCGGTGGCACCATGACTCGATCAACAACATGTTCAAGTTGGTTTATTATCAGGTTTCAACTAGTAAATAATTTTACCGAGTCATAGTATGCCATGAAAATGCAATGATCCATATATGCATCATTTTAACATAACACCGATATGAACTAGCTCAAGCATAACATCACATTACTCTACTGCATAGACTTAGTTATTCAAGTAAAATGCTACTAATAACAGAACAATATAGCATGAACATGAAACTATCATCAAATAGCATTATATGAATTTTCTATATGCATTTAAAATGATCATATTCAAGTAAAAACCATAGTTATTGAAATGACACTCTTGCAAATATTTGTGATGGCTTGCCTTAGTGCAGAGGAGGGTCACACTCCCTTTGGTGATCTTCAAGGTTCAGTCAATATTCTGAACAAGGTCGATCCAAGCATTTGAGTTGAAGCCAGGTCGATTGAGTGAGACTGTAGCCTCTTGGCAAATTTCTGGACAAAAAACTTTGGAGCTTAATAGAGAATAATCTAGAGAGAGTTTAGAGCTAATTTTTGGTGGTTAAGAGTTTCTTAGGAGGGTAATGAAGCCCTAAAAATTTCAGCTCCATTGGATCAAGGAAAAATGCACTTCCTTTAGAACCTGCATTTTCTTGACAGAACAGAAATTCTGTAGCAAAATATTCCAAATAACCATGAAATATTTCTGCACAGGGAGGTGTTCCAAGGTCCAAAGAATATTCAGGAATTTTCTCAGACTTTTGGGGGCAAGAAAAATGAGGGTTGCTTAGGATTAGAAGTGCCTGAAGTGGTGTTTCAGAGAGAAAATGAATATTTTTCATTTAAGAAAAATATTCCCATGGCCATATTTTGATATATCAGAGAGAGAGAGAGAGATGAGTTTGAGTGTGAGATGACTCACTTGGGTGGAAGTCAAAGAAATGCCTAATTGATTAAGTCCAAATGAGTTGATTCAAAACTCAAATTCAAATCAAAATGCAATAAAAATCCAGAAAAAGAAAGAGGGCAAAACCCAGGGTGTCACAAACCCCCCCCCCTTAGGATGAGTCTCGCCCTCGAGTGCTCAGGAAACAATTCGAGATAAGCTGTCCTTAAAAATCCTCTCTTTCCCAGGTAGCTTCATTCTCGGTATGGTGTTCCCACTGAACCTTGTAAAACTTAACCGGCTTGTTGCGGGTGACTCTTTCCATCTCGTGCAATATTCGAAAAGGTTTCTCTTCATATGTAAGATCCTTAGCAAGCTCCATTTCTACCATATCAGTTCGTTTCTCAGGTGGTGAGATACACCTTCGCAACTGTGATACGTGGAAGATATTATGTATCTCTGACGGTTCCGGGGAAAGTTCCAATTGATATGCCAATGTTCCAATCTTGGACATAACTGGGAATGGGCCAATATATCTTGGTGCAAGCTTTCCCCAAGTCTGAAATCTCTTGACTCCTTTCATAGGTGTGACTCGGAGGTAGACATATTCACCATGTTTAAAACTGATCTGTTGGTGCTTAGCATCATAGTAGCTCTTTTGTCGAGACTTGGCTAGTTGTAATCTGTCTCGGATTTCCCTGACTTGTTTCTCGGCTTCCATCATCAAGTGAGTCCCGAAAATACGACTGTCTCCGGTCTGGGACTAGTTTAAGGGGGTACGACACTTGCGTCCATACAAGGCTTCATATGGTGACATCTTTAGGCTGGCTTCATAGCTGTTGTTGTAGGAAAACTCAGTATAGGGTAAGCTGTCTTCCCACTTGGGTCCTTGAGCGAGAGCACATGCCCTGAGCATGTCCTCAAGTATTTGATTTACTCGCTCCATCTGGCCATCTGTCTGAGGGTGATAGGCTATGCTATATTTCAATGATGTCCCCAAAGCTTGGTGAAGACGTGCCCAGAATGCTGAGGTAAAAAGGGATACTCGATCTGAGTGATAGTTCTAGGTACGCCATGCAAACTGACAACTCGGGACACATAGAGTTGAACCAGTTGATTTGCACGGTTTGTCATCCGGATAGGAATGAAATGGGCCACCTTGGTTAGCATGTCCACTACGAACCATATAGCATTGTTTCCACGTGGGGTGGTTGGAAGACCGGTGATAAAGTCCATGCAGACATCGTCCCATTTCCATTGTGGGACGGGCAAAGGTTGAAGTAGCCCGGTGGGTTTTTGATGTTCTGCCTTAACCCTATTGCATATATCACAACAGGCGACGAAGTATGCAATATCCTTCTTCATTCCATCACACCAAAACGTTTGCCTGAGGTCCTCGTACATTTTGGTACCTTCGGGATGGAACGAGTATGAGGATTCGTGTGCTTCCTTTAATATCTTCTCCCTCAACTCTTCTACTTTGGGTACACATATTCATCCTCGAAATCATAGCGTACCCTGATCATCCATTAGGAAATCTTGAGTCTTGCCTTCTTTTATCCGGTGACTTGGTGTTGCAAGAACGTATCTCCTGACTAAGCTTTGCGAATTTCTTCTTCAAGAGTGGGAGTGACTACCATCACATGGTGCAGTCAACCTCTACAATAGTCAGATTGAGTTGGGCCATCTCTTCTTGTAGCCCGGGAGGCAATGATGTCATTAATGAATTGACTGTGCCCGGCTTGCAGCTGAGAGCATCTGCGACCATGTTAGCTTTACCCGGATGATAGTTTATCCTGAGGTCATAATCCTTGAGCAACTCAATCCATCTTCTTTGTCGGAGATTTAAATCAGGTTGCAACATATGTACTTGAGACTTTTGTGGTCGGTGAATATTTGACACTGCTTGCCAATAAGGTAATGCCTCCAAAATTTGAAGGCATGCACAACGCTGCTAGCTCCAAGTCATGAGTAGGATAATTTCCTTCGTGTGGTCGTAGCTGTCTGGATGCATAAGCCACAAACTTGTCATCTTGCATGAGTACGCATCCTAGGCCCTTTCGAGATGCATCGCAGTACACATTAAAGCATCAATAGATGTTTGGGAGTGTCAACACGGGTGCTGAGGTCAAACGAGTCTTTAATTCGTTGAAGCTCTTCTCACAATCCTCTGACCATATGAACTTTTGGTCTTTCTTGAGCAGTTTTGTCTTGGGCTTAACAATCTTGGAGAAGCCTTCAATGAGTCGGCGGTAATAACCAACAAGCCCTAGAAAACTTTTGATTTCTGTCACTAACGGGGGTGCTGGACATTTTAGCACATCCTTAATCTTGCTTGGATCCACAACTATTCCTTCAGCAGAAAGTATGTGCCCCAAAAATCCGACTTGCTTAAGCCAGAATTCACACTTCCTGAATTTTGCATATAACTGGTGGTCACGAAGCCTTTGCAATACTTCTCGGAGATGTTGTTTATGCTCTTTTTCTCCCTTTGAGTATATTAGAATATCATCGATAAATACCACCACAAATTTGTCCAAAAAAATCCATGAACACTTTGTTCATCATATGCATGAAGAATGCAGGAGCATTAGTCAGCCCGAATGACATAACTGTGTATTCATATAGACCGTAACGAGTGGTGAATGCGGTCTTAGGAATATCTTCTTTCCGGATCTTGAGTTGATGATACCCAGTCCTTAAATCAATCTTGGAAAAGATTTGAGCTCCATGCAGTTGATCGAAAAAATCATCAATTCTGGGGAGCGGGTATTTATTCTTGATAGTAACATTGTTGAGATGATGATAGTCTATGCACATCCGAAGACTACCATCCTTTTTGTTCATGAATATGGCAGGTGACCCCCAGGGCGAAGAACTAGGGCGGATGTATCCTTTCTTGAGCATCTCACCGAGTTGTTTCTTTAGCTCAACTAGTTCAGATGAAGGCATCCGGTAATATTTCTTGTATATAGGTGCCGTTCTTGGCACGAGATCAATGGCAAACTCGAGTTCCTGGTTTGGTAGAATTCCTAGTAATTCTTCAGGGAATACATCTGGAAACTCACTGACCACTGGTATTAAATCCATATATGAGGATATTGCTGCAAAAAACCATTTCCTTCTTAGGCATGGTTCTCCGAGCCACAAACCTTGCAGTCTGTCCTGCTGGATTTTTTAATGTAACTTCCCTTGTTGCACAATTTATGCAGACCTGATGCTTTGTCAGCCAATCCATTCCCAAAATGACATCCAACCTTTCGGATTCAATGACTACTAGAGTAGTGTGGCAGGGAACATGACTCCAAGAATCAGTATTTCCAAGTCATGACATACCAAATTTGTTTTGAGCATGGATCCTGGGGATTGCACCATCATTCTTTTCTCAAGAATAGAGCAAGAAAACTTGTTTTGGGCAACAAAACTCAACAAAATAAAGGAATGGGAAGCCCCCGAATCGAATAGAATTATTGTAGGTATGTCATTAACAGGAAACATACCGATGACCACTTGGGGGTTTTCTTGGGCTTCTTCGGCGAAGAGATGATGCACCTGACCTTGGATCAGTTCCTCCTTAGTGTAGGATTCCATGTGGTTGACTTGAGGCTTGAGGGGTGCATTCGACTTGTTGTTTTTGGGACACTGTTTTGTATAGTGTCCGGTCTGCCCACAAGAGAAACATGCATTGCTGCACTGATAGCCTTCCCGGACAGGATTGGCCACAATGTTCTTGAATTGATTGTTGGTATTGTTGGTATTATGCTGCCAGGTTGATTTGAACTCAAACTGAGGTTGCTGCCAGGTACGAGCCTTCTGCACTGGTTGTCCATCCTTCTTAGGCTCGAACTTGCGTCTATAGTCATTATAAGCAGGCTTATTGTCATGAACGAGCTTGTGCTCCCCTTCTGCAATGAGGGCCTTGTTCACCAAAGTCTGAAGGCCGGGGAAGTCGAACATGCTGAGTGTGCATCGGAGGTGCTGGTTGAGTCCTCCAAGGAATCGGGCGATCTTCCTTTCTTCAGTGGCCACATCATAGATGGAATACCGAGCCAAGTGATTGAATTTATTCAGATACTCATTTACTGACAGGTTTCCTTGAGTGAGAGCGAGGAACTCACGTTTCTTGACTTTCATGATACCGGCGGGAATGTGGTACTTGCGGAAATTGTCCTTGAATTTATCCCAAGTGATCTCATCATCCGCAGGCCACATAGCTTTAGCATTATCCCACCATATAGCGGCTGCTCCTTCAAGATAATGTGTAGCAAATGGAACCTTGTCGGCTTCTTCGGTGCGGGAAATTTCAAGCTTCTTCTCAATAGTTCGCAACCAATCATCGGCTTCCAAAGGATCGACAACTTGACTGAAACTGGGAGGCTTAGTCCTCTGAAAGTCTGATAGTTTGGAGTGATTGCCATACTGATTTCCATTCTGCCCAACCATAGGCTACACACTTCTCAGTAATTCAAGTAAGTCTTGGTTTCTTCTTTCTTCGAACATTCTCATAATCTGCTCTGTGTTAGGTGGTTGCAATGGAGGAGGTGGTGGTGGCTGATATGGTTCAGGGGAATGCCCTGCTTGTCGGGCGGAGCGACGAACAGGAGTATTGTCACCTGCCTGATTGCTGCTACCTCCTCTTGTTGTCCTACTTTTGTTTCCCAATATGAAGCATCGAGATGAGCAACATCCATAAATGGGGAAGAAAAGCAAGCGACAAATCCCGAAAGAAAGCAAAAAGAAACCAAGACGAATAATAACGGAGAAAAGTTCCAACATAATTATACATAGACTCATACAGGAAATGAAACATCATGACCAGTACGACTACAATCGTACATGGAAGGAAACATCATGACAAGTACGACTACTTGCGTACATGAAAGGAAACATCATGAAAAGTATGACTACTCTCGTACATCCAAGCATCATGACAACCTCGGATACTTTGGCGATCTAGTGCTCTGCTGGTCCTGCTGGGTCTTCTCCTGACTCGGACTCGGATCCTGAACTGACGACGTTAACGGAAACCTCCGGGTTAAAGGTAACACGACGACGCTGCCTCCAGGGCTCTCCCTTAGGGGCGTGTGCTGGATGAGGCTGGAGCATAGGGGCTGCGGGAGTAGCGAGAAGTGAAGCCCACTCGGCAGGGGCACTGTGGGGAGTCACGGTCGAGGTGCCCGAGCTACTGGAAGGAGTAACCGGGGTAGCTGGCGAGCTAGAAACTGGGGGAATAACGGGGGTAAATCCTATGGAAGGTGGAACGAAACTGGACCTAGTGGCCACCAAAGCAGTACGAGCACGATTCAGCTCTCGGGCTAGCTCGTGAATCAGAAGATAGCTAGCAGTGATATAGCGGGTAAGGTGGCTAGCAGGACTCTTCCCCGCCGGATCAATAATAGGAAAACGGATACGCCCGTCATCGTGCAGTCATGGGTAGTAGTACAAGCCTGGGTGAGTCTGCATTTGGATCTCGTTATAGCGTAACTCAACGAGAATCTCAAACGCAGCAAACTGAACATCCTGAGTGGGGGTAGAAGCGAAACCACTCCTAGAAGAACGGGTGTATGAGCCAGATGTCGAACTGCAACGCAAGGTAACCACTGCGTGATACTCGAATACCGAGTCTACTAGGCACTCCCGGTACACCCGACACACTGGGTCGTCACCGCGAGGGTAGAGTCGACACCATACGCCTCAAAGAAGGTGCGGCGAAGTGTGCGGTGCCAGCTCCAACTGACACGCATACGGTACTGGAGCCATCTACACTCACAACCATTTGCCGGTTAGTAATAAAATAAACTATATGCATGTGCATCAACCAAAAGCACACAAGCACTACCGGCACTCAGAGTTACTATCCATCGTTTGAAATAAAGCGTTAGCTATCTAGCGTGTCCTACAGTCAGCGTAGCTCTGATGCCAATCGGTGTGGCACCCTGGCTCAGAGCAACCGGTTTGCCTTGCATTGCCAACCCAAAGATCAAGTCCTCTGGCAACACACAACAGATTGGTACAGAAATACAACCGCTTTATTGGTACTAGCGGATCCTAGAGTTTGATATTACATCAAGTAGCGAGGCCAATCAGCACACTCGGTGCTGCTGAACATATGTGTCGGTGTACTAAAATAGGGGTACCTTAGTACCCCGAACTTGTGCACGGGCAGTCGTAGCACCCCGCGGCAAGGCTTGCCAGGCGATCGCCAAGACTCTCCATGGTCCTTTTTTGGGCCATCCAAGAACAAAGCATTTGAGCCAAGGCCCCGGCAGGAGGAGCCTGCCGGGAAGACCACCCGAAGAGAGCAAGGCCCCTGCAAGAGGAGCTTGCCGGGACGACCGCTCAAAGTACAAGGCCCCGGCGAGAGGAGCTTGCCGGGAAGGCCGACCGAGGCACGACAAGAGACTTGCTGCAACGCGCTCCGCGTCCCGGCAAGGACCGGTGAGCGACAAGCTCCCGGGCGCGACAAGGCATCAACCGCGGCAAGGCGCTTGCCGCGGCAAGTCACCACCCCGCGCCTGCGCTCCAGCTCATCCACCCACGCGTCGCTCTGGGGCCATTCCAGGCGTACGTGGCGAGAGGCTGCGCAGCTAGGGGCATGCGGTGGCGAAGCAACGCTGACAGAGTAGCCATCGTGGCAAACGGTGGCGCTCCTGACGGTCCCCTTTCCTGCACCGTCTGGGCGATGCGGACGGGCATTTAATGCCCTTGTCCCCTGCCGTCAGAGTTAGGTATGTTAGCACTGTGCAAACAACTGTACCCAACACAGCGTTTTCCAGTTTTGCCCCCGCCTACGTTGCCACCAGTGGGTAACCCCTTGCACATATAAAAGGAGGCCCCATGCGCAACGGGAAAAAGAAGGAGGCCATTCACGCTCTCTCTCGCCAGCAGCTCGCGTGTACTGTAGCACCACACGCTCCCGAGCAAGAACACAATACAAAACCACAAAGCAGCAGTAGGGTTTTACGCATCCTTGCGGCCCAAAGCTGGGTAAATCCCTTGTGTGCATCGCCTCGATCCGCTCTTCGCGCGACCTCCGCCCCCCGCCGAACCAAGAAAGGGGCTCGGTCCCCATAGGTGTTCGTGGAGGCAGATTTCCCCCGACATCTTTGGCGCGCCAGGTAGGGGGCGTCGAGGTTGTGTGAACCTGATCCACCGTCTGCACAGGCTAGATCTCCATCATCTTCATCGACATGCCACCGAAGAAGAAAGCTCCGGAGGTGGCCGGTCCGTCCGCGTCGAACCCACCGCCCTTGGAGCAAACGGGTGGTGGGGACGGCACCGGCGGCGGAACGGGCGTCATCGAGCCAGCTCATGGCGCCACGGCGTCCGAACATGCACCGCGCCCCTCTCAGGAGGCACGGGACCAGCAGCATCTTGGCACTCACGGTACCATACGCTCGCTAGACCCAGATCGAGCCGGCGGATCCCAGGGCGCTCAAGGCCAGCACTCACATCTACGTGCTGGCGCGAGCGTGGCGCGGCTGCCTGGTCCGGGTGTTGCTCCTTCTAACGTAGTTAGAAGTTCGAGCACATCCCGCTCCACGCGCCATTCGCCACCGCTGCCCGCCACTCCAGCAGAAGCTCTGGTGCGAGCTCAACTGCTCCTAGACTACCCTCCAACGACGCACAAGCTCGACGACTGGAGGGCCATGATACAGAGCCTCATCGGTTTCGCCAATGGCGACACCCCGCGGCAGTACAGCGCGTCGCAGCCGCGGCGGGACGGCCAGGCGAGAACCGATGGCGCCAAGACCGGCGGGGGTGCGACCACCGTGCACTCCCCGCCCCAAAGGCCCAGATCGCCGACTCGCCGGAACCATCACGACAACGACTCCACCGCGTCGTCGAATCCGCGAACTCGTCGCGATCAACGCCAAGTTCTTCACGAGCGAGAGCAAGAGGACGCTCGCACTCGCATCGAGCGTCGGAGAGAAGCGCGGCGTCAATCAGACCAGCGCGCTGGGCCCTCTGTCGACATGCATGCACCGGGGGAACCAGGCGACCTGCCGTACGCGGTGGGCTGCCCTGCGTTCACCCGTGAGCTGCGGCAAGTCCAGTGGCCCAGCACGAAGAATTTCAAGCCAGATGTACCAGAGAAGTACGACGGCAAGTCGCATCCATCAGAGTTCCTCAGCATCTACACCATCGCGGGGCAGGCTGCTGGAGGGCGAGACGACAAGATCCTTGCCAACTACTTCCCGCTGGTACTCAAATCCAACGTCAGATCCTGGCTCATGCACTTGCTGAACAACTCCATAACCTCCTGGACAGACTTGTGCCATCAGTTTGTTGGCGCCTTTACGGGCGGCCACAAACCCCATGGCCAAGCGAGCGACCTTCATCTGCTCGTCCAGAAGGAAGGGGAACCTTTGCGCAAGTTCATCCAGAGATTCAGCCGTGTACACTACAACATCCCAGACGTCCACCCCGCCGCGGTCATCAGCGCGTTCCATCAGAACGTGCGTAACCGCAGGATGCGGGAGGAGATGGCGATGTGCAAGATCAAAGATGTCAGCGAGCTATATGCCCTGGCCGACAAGTGTGCCCGTGCTGAGGAGGGGAGGAAACTCCACGGAGAGAACACTGGAGCAGGAGAATCTGACAGTGAGGATACCGCCTCGGCAAGGAAGAGCCGGCGGCGGAGCAGCAGGAAGAAGAAGAGCCAAGAAGTACTGGTTGTTGAGCAGTCCGGCGATGAAGGCGCCACCAAGAAGGCCCAGGCTGGTAGCTCCGGCAAGGAGGTTGCCGGATGCGCCAACTGCCAGGCTGTGGCGGTCGCCGACAAGCGGGACGGCACCAACAAACAGTACTGCAAGATCCACCACACCAAGGGCCATGACCTCCAGAGCTGCAAGCAGGTCGAGCGGCTCGTCGAGCTGCAAAAGGCCGAGTACGAGCGGCGCGACAAGGAGAGAGCCCGGGGAGGTGGCGGAGGATCAGGCACGAAGCGCGCCGGCCAGGGAGGACGCCGCGACAAGGACAAGCAGCGGCAAGCGGACAGACCTCCCCGCGGCCGCGACAAGAACGAAGACGACGACGAAGACGACGACATGGATGACGTCGAGACCAGTGAGCAGGAGTTTCAGAAAGCCACAGAGGTCTTGTGCATGGACGGCGGTGCTTCCCTGCATACTTTTCACCGCCGGCTCAAGCAGTGGGCGCGGGAAGTCAATGCGGCGGAACCACCCGTCGAGTCGCGCAAGCCTTTGAAATGGTCTAGCACGCCTATCATCTTTGATATTGAGGACCACCCTGATCGCACAACTGCGATCGGGTGCTTGCCGATGTTGGTCTCACCAACAGTGCGCAACCTCAAGGTCACTAAGATGCTAGTTGACGGCGGGGCCGGCTTGAACCTGATCTCCTCCGCTGTGCTCCGGAAACTCCAAGTCCCCGACAGCGAGCTCGAAGAGACCGGCACGTTCCAAGGAATCAACCCGGGAAGGAGCAAGCCGAAGGGGAAGATAACGTTGCCAGTGACATTTGGCAGCGAGCTGAACTTCAGGACAGAGAGGATCACTTTTGACGTTGCCGATTTTCCATTGCCCTACAATGGAATTCTCGGCCGTCCAGCGCTCGCCAAGTTCATGGCGGCCTCTCACTACGCATACAACATGCTCAAGATGCCAGGCCCGATAAGCGTCATCTCTGTCCCTGGCGACAAGAAGGATGCCCTTATCTGTGCCGACAAGATCTACCGGGAAGCAGCAGCCGCAGCGGATCACAAGCCGCTTGCCGCTGAAGCTCCCGAAGGGAAGAAGAGGACCAAGCTCGGCGAGTGCTCTGGCGCCCACTCCGGCAAGCGCACCTCTTCGGAGTGCTGCGCTACCGTCGAGGACGCGCCATCGAGCTCCACCGGCAAGAGTAAGAAGACAATGGCAGCTCTGCCAACGACCAAGAAGGTGTCCGCCAAGGAGGACAGCACTGGTGGTACCTTCACCATCAGTGCCACACTCGACCCCAAATAGGAAAGCGCGCTCGTTGCTTTCCTGCGGGCGAATGTCGATGTGTTTGCCTAGCAACCATCTGACATCCCCGGCGTTCCCAGGAATGTGATTGAGCACCACCTCGCCGTCTGTCCTCATGCGCGGCCCGTCAAGCAGAGAGTCAGGAAGCAAGCGGTGGAACGCCAAGAGTTCATCGCAGAAGAGATCAAGAAGTTGGAAGCAGCAGGCCTCGTCAGAGGTGTGCTCCATCCGACGTGGTTGGCCAATCCTTTTGTCGTGCGCAAAGCAAATGGGAAATGGAGGCTTTGCATCGACTTCACTGATGTTAACAAAGCTTGTCCCAAAGATCCATTTCCCTTGCCGCGCATTGACCAGATTGTTGACTCCACGGCCGGATGTGACCTGCTTTCATTTCTTGTCGCTTACTCAGGATACCATCAGATCTTCATGGCTGAAGAAGATGAAGAAAAGACCGCGTTCATCACTCCATGTGGCACATACTGTTTCGTACGGATGCCTTTCGGACTGAAGAATGCCGGTTCAACATTTGCGAGGGTTGTCCACACCGCTTTTGAGCCACAAATCCACAGAAATGTGGAGGCCTACATGGATGACATAGTGGTCAAAAGCAGGGACAGGGCAACCCTGATTCAAGACCTAGAAGAGACCTTTGCGAACCTGCACAGGATCAGCCTCAAGCTCAACCCCGAGAAGTGCGTGTTCAGAGTCCCTTCCGGCAAGCTTCTCGGGTTCTTCGTGTCTCAGCGAGGAATCGAAGCCAACCCAGACAAGATCAAGGCCATCGAGCAGATTGAAGCACCAACACGTGTCAAGGACGTACGAAGACTTGCCGGCTGCGTCGCGGCTCTCAGCAGGTTTATTTCCAAGTCTGCAGAACGCGCCCTGCCGTTTTTCAAAATTTTGAAAAAGGCGGGTCCAGTAAAATGGACTCCGGAAGCGGAGGCTGCGCTGCAGGACTTGAAGAAATACCTGTCCTCCGCTCCAATACTTGTCGTGCCTAAACCACAAGAGAAGTTGCTGCTATACCTGGCGGCAACCAATCAAGTGGTTAGTGCTGCGTTAGTAGCGGAGAGGGAGGCAGATGATGAGCTAGCAACCGCGGCAAGCACGTCCAACGACAAGCAGGGGGCTTCCCCGACAAGCTCTGGCCCCGACAAGGATGAATCTGCGCAGGAGCAAGTGGAGGTGCAGAAGAAGAAAATGGTGCAGCGCCCAGTTTACTTTGTTAGCTCCCTTTTGCAGGGGGCTAGGTCAAGGTACTATGGTGTGCAGAAATTGCTTTTCGGCCTTCTCATGGCCTCGAGAAAGCTGCGCCATTACTTCCAAGCACATGAAATTACAGTTGTCACCCGCTTTCCGCTGAAGAGGATACTGCAGAATCCAGAAGCAACAGGCAGGATTGTCGAGTGGGCACTAGAACTGTCGAGCTTCGGTCTCCAGTTCGAGAGCACCTCGACTATCCAAAGCAGAGCATTGGCGGAGTTCATAGCAGAGTGGACACCGACACCAGACGAAGATATCCCAGAGACGAGCATCCCCGCCAAAGAAGCAAGCAAAGAGTGGCTGATGTACTTTGATGGTGCTTTCTCGCTGCATGGCGCCAGTGCTGGCGCGTTACTTATCGCGCCCACCAGAGAGCACCTCAAGTACGTAGTCCAGATGCACTTCCCCAAGGAGCAAGCAACCAACAATACTGCAGAGTATGAAGGTTTGCTCGCCGGTCTCAGGATCGTGGCAGAACTTGGGATCAAGAAGCTCATTGTCAGGGGTGACTCGCAGCTTGCCGTCCGCCAAGTGAACAAAGATTACCAGAGTCCGTTGATGGAAGCGTACATTGATGAAGTGAGGAAGCTAGAAGAGCACTTTGACGGCCTGCAAATGGAACACATTCCAAGAGCTGAGAACGACATCGCTGATGGCCTGTCAAAGTGCGCAGCATTTAAGTTACCTGTGGAACCAGGAACCTTTGTGCTCAAGCTGACTCAGCCATCCGTAACGCCATCAACCAGACAGAGCAAGAAGAGGAAGTTGGTCTCCGGCGACTATCTTCCGATAGAGCTCCCCGGAGCCGCCGCCAAGAAGGTCCCCAAGATCGACGCCAAGAGAGCTGAGGAGCCGTCTGCTCCGGAAAACCCCAGGGTTTGTTCCGTAGTAGCAGGCGCTCCCGACAAGTTTTGCTCCGGCAAGCTTGCCGGGGAACGTCAAGCTCCGGCTGAGCCCCAGATCCTCGCCGTAGAAGCGGACGTTCCCGCAGCAGCAGAAGTGCCTTCAGTCCTTGTTGTCGAGTCGCAGGCTCCAGCATGGGCGCAACAGACTGTCCATTTCCTCCAGCACGGAGAACTTCCCGAAGAGCAAGAAGAAGCGGAAAGAGTAGCCCGGCGCTCGAGTA
This sequence comes from Aegilops umbellulata, assembly GCA_032464435.1. Taxonomy (NCBI): domain Eukaryota; kingdom Viridiplantae; phylum Streptophyta; class Magnoliopsida; order Poales; family Poaceae; genus Aegilops; species Aegilops umbellulata. Next base: position 92,850,525 of record CP136059.1, on the reverse strand, counting down.
TGTACCAATTCGTCGACAACACACTGTACAGATGAGGGCGCAACGGTGTGAAATTGAAGTGTATTTCCCGGGAAGGCGGACAGAAGCTGTTGGCAAAGATACATGGAGGCATATGTGGTCACCACATTGGCGCAAGAGCACTTGCCGGCAAAGCATTCCGGCAAGGTTTCTTCTGGCCGACAGCCCTCCAGGATGCAATTGCACAAGTAACCAAGTGTGAAGCGTGCCCGTTCCATTCCAAGCAGATACACCAGCCAGCTCAAGCTCTCCAGACGATCCCTTTATCCTGGCCATTTTCGGTCTGGGGGCTCGACATCCTCGGCCCCTTCCCCCGAGCTGTCGGGGGCTTTGAGTACTTGTACATCGCAATCGACAAGTTCACAAAGTGGCCGGAAGTGGAACCAGTGAGGAAGGTGACAGCACAGTCAGCAGTCAAGTTCTTCAGGTCGATTGTTTGCCGCTTCGGGATCCCCAACAGGATCATCACCGACAACGGTACGCAATTCACGAGCCACGCCTTCATGCAACGGTCAAGGTCTGCTTCGCTTTTGTTGCTCATCCCAGGAGCAACGGTCAAGCTGAAAGGGCCAATGCCGAAGTGCTGCGCGGGCTCAAGACCAGAACTTTCGACAGGCTGCACAAGTGCGGAAGAAACTGGATCGAGGAGCTGCCGGTGGCTCTTTGGTCGATCAGAACGACGCCAAATCGAGCCACTGGCCAGACACCATTTGCTCTAGTCTATGGAGCAGAAGCAGTTACCCCCACGGAACTCGTATACGGGTCACCTCGAGTGCTCGCTTATGATGAGCTTGAGCAAGAGCGGTTGCGTGAAGATGACGCGCTGCTCCTTGAGGAAGATCGTCTTCAGGCTGCTGTGCGAGCCTCTCGCTACCAGCAAGCTTTGCGTCGCTACCATAGCCACAACGTTAAGGCCAGAAGCTTCGAGGAAGGCGACCTTGTTCTTCCGCGCGCTCCATCCGCCAAGAATCATAACAAGTTGACGCCGAAGTGGGAAGGCCCTTACCGGGTGAGACGAGTCACGAGGCCCGGCGCTGTCCGCCTCGAGACCGAAGATGGCACTTCGGTGAGCAACTCCTGGAATATTGAGCATCTTCGTAAGTTTTACCCATAAGGCGCGGTTGTCGGGCCCCGCCCGGCAACCAACCTTTTGTACAAGTCTTGCCGCTGTTGCATGTAATCCTTTGTACAAAGCCAGGCGCAGACCCTGAGCAGCAGTAAATGAAGCGTTGGCGCCCTAAGTTTTAGCATGCATGCTGAGTCGAGTCTCGTCCTTGGTTAGGGTTGATAGTGCCTAACAGCTGCTAACCCCTAGCTTAGAGGTCGAGTCTGCGTCCTTTTTCCTGTTCCTTCATTTCCTTTGGTTCGCAGGGTTTTGCATATCCTGGCCAGACCGCTTAAGGACGAAGAAGAGAAGAAGGGCGGGCCAGCATCTGGTCCCCGGCAAGCCAGTGTTGCCGGGGGCTGCAAGTACGAAGATTCGCCCGCGGCAAGCCAAAGTTGCCGGGGGCTGCAATCCCAGATAAGTTTTTGCATCCCTTGTCATGCATTCTCTTATGAACTGTGGAATACGAAAACCTTGTTTCCTCCTAAAAGCTACCATGCTCCCTTAACGACAGGCCCCAGAGCGCGTTCCTGGGGCCCGTTTTGGTAGTAGTCGCGGCGGCAAAGGGGCGGAACGAGGGGCCCGAACCCGCCTCATCCCTTCCTCTGCCAAAGGCGTGAGAGAGGTCGAGTGGCGCGGGAAGACGGCAGGCCCTGTTGCCGGGCAAAGAAGTGTCTATCTTAACGATATAAATGATTCGCTCCTTGGCGTGGGTTTTACCCACGGGACAAATGGCCCGGCAAACATCCCCTTTTCATTAAAAACATTCCGCTCAGGTACAGTTCAGAGAGAATGAAAAACATGAAAGATGGGATTACAAGTTTTAAACACAACTAAGGCCCGAGGGCTTACAGATTGAAAAAAGATAAGATGCCCGTAATCCCTTTCTTGTCTCTCTCCTAAGGAGTTAGGACAAGGAGGCGAAAGGGGCAAAAGGGGCGCCTAGGTGAGCTACGGGTGGCAGAAGACACGAGCAGAACACCCCGGGGGCCGGCTGAAAGCTGGACGGTGATGGTGGCGCCGGAAGAAGGGCTCGACGAGGCGGCAGGGCGTCAGCACGCTGTCGAGGGCGCCGTGCCCTCGTACTCCGAGTTGACGGCCTTGCCGCCAGCCCTCTTCCTCTTCCGCAGCCTCGCTACGCCAACCGCCAAGGAGACGACCCCGGGAAGCTCAAGGAGCCGGCGACACGGATGATGGGGTCGCCAGTGCCACACGGAGCTGCGACCGGCGCCTAGTCGGACCCGTCATCCCGACGACCGCTACCCTCGTCGTCGCTGTCGCTCCCCTCCTCGTCACTCTCGCTCGAGGAGGAGCCTTCGCTGTCGGAGGAGCTATCCACGCAGCACCGGGCCCGGGTCCCGAAGTCCCCGAAGGCCTTGACGGAGAGGAGATCGCCCTCCATCAACTTAAAATGGAGGGTGAACCCCTCCATCAAGCTATGGATACGGGCGAATGTCTTCCACCCTCGGCCAAGATATACCACACCGGGGGCTGGGGACTCGACGTGGACCCGCGTGCCGCTGATCCCGCAGCCCTTCATGCGCAGCCTTAGCGTCTCGGGTTGCTCCATCACCATCACGCTTGCGAAGGGAGCCGGGAGGCGGAGGCGGCGGCGAGGCGCCCGACGCAGCCTGACGAAGAACTCGCAAGGATCGTCCCCGATGTGGACCGCCGAGGGAAGAAGAGCCGCTGGCGGAGGCGAGGCTAGCGCGCCGCCCTGCCCGCCTCTTCCCTGAACGCCTCGGCCTCGTCCACGACCTCGTCCACGACCTCGCCCCCTCCCCCTTCCCCTTACGGTTGGCTCCGCCACCGCGGGTGCAGGGGGAGGAGGGGCGCGTTGCCTAGCGGCAACCCTTGCCGCCACCGATGAAGGACCAGGGTTCCCTTTCTCCATGGCGAATGGAGGGAGGGGATCAGAAGCCGAAGGGGAGGAAAGACGAAGGAGTGCGGATTTCCGTTGCCCCCTCTTGCTCTTTATAAAGAAGCAGGGTGGGGGCTCGGCCGCCCCGCTCAGCCAATCAAGACGTAGGAAGGCCAGGCGACTGGGGCCGACCTGCTGCCCCGACCCGCGACGGCCCGGTTTCCTGCCTCCACCGTCCGCAACCCCGGATGCATGGAAGTCGCGTGGCTGGCGTGCAGGACCGAGGCGGCGGATGAGGCGACCTCTCCCCACCCCGTGATCGTGGGGAGCGGGCGCCTCGGAAACCATGCCTCGGCCCCGTCCAGCGAACGAGCCACGCCTCCACACCTCCCTCCACTTATGGAGCTAGCGCGAACCGTCCCCCTTTATTGCGACGTGACGCATGCCTGCGGGGTTCGGCCCCACGCACGCCGCCCACGTCACGCACGCCTCTCCCCATGTGGGCCGCGTTCGACGCGTGCCGTTCGGGGAGGACGTGGTGGACGCAGAAGCAGATGCAGCGTGAGCCACGCTGTGCGTGCCCGTGCACTGTTTTGGGCCTGGCCCAACAGCGCTCGGCACCGTGTATGGCCCAGGCCCGGGGGCTCCTGTCGGTGTACTAAAATAGGGGTACCTTAGTACCCCGAACTTGTGCACGGGCAGTCGTAGCACCCCACGGCAAGGCTTGCCAGGCGATCGCCAAGACTCTCCATGGTCCTCTTTTGGGCCATCCAAGAACAAAGCATTTGAGCCAAGGCCCCGGCAGGAGGAGCCTGCCGGGAAGACCACCCGAAGAGAGCAAGGCCCCGGCAAGAGGAGCTTGCCGGGACGACCGCTCAAAGTACAAGGCCCCGACAAGAGGAGCTTGCCGGGAAGGCCGACCGAGGCACGACAAGAGACTTGCTGCGACGCGCTCCGCGTCCCGGCAAGGACCGGTGAGCGACAAGCTCCCGGGCGCGACAAGGCATCAACCGCGGCAAGGCGCTTGCCGCGGCAAGTCACCACCCCACGCCTGCGCTCCAGCTCATCCACCCACGCGTCGCTCTGGGGCCATTCCAGGCGTACATGGCGAGAGGCTGCGCAACCAGGGGCATGCGGTGGCGAAGCAATGCTGACAGAGTAGCCATCGTGGCAAACGGTGGCGCTCCTGACGGTCCCCTTTCCTGCACCGTCTGGGCGATGCGGACGGGCATTTAATGCCCTTGTCCCCTGCCGTCAGAGTTAGGTATGTTAGCACTGTGCAAACAGCTGTACCCAACACAACGTTTTCCAGTTTTGCCCCCGCCTACGTTGCCACCTGTGGGTAACCCCTTGCACATATAAAAGGAGGCCCCATGCGCAACGGGAAAAAGAAGGAGGCCATTCACGCTCTCTCTCGCCAGCAGCTCGCGTGTACTGTAGCACCACACGCTCCCGAGCAAGAACACAATACAAAACCACAAAGCAGCAGTAGGGTTTTATGCATCCTTGCGGCCCGAAGCTGGGTAAATCCCTTGTGTGCATCGCCTCGATCCGCTCTTCGCGCGACCTCCGCCCCCCGCCGAACCAAGAAAGGGGCTCGGTCCCCATAGGTGTTCGTGGAGGCAGATTTCCCCCGACAATATGTACATTATTTAGTAGACATAAGCAGGGGCCTCGACATCACGATAAGACTACACGGCAGCGGAACGACGACGTAGAAGGACTCCATCTCACAGAGACACTGATGTGGACACGGTCTAGACTGCGATGCGATAAGAAACTCCAACTCCGGTAAGATTTCTCCTGAAACTGGCATGACACGCCAGGTCAGTACATTGAATGTACTTGCAAGCTCACACAAACAAAGCAACAAGCCAACAATGACAAACAACAATAATGATATTTAAGCAGGTTTAATGTAAGAATTCAACATGCTTTTCATGAAGTGATTGTGCTCATAACAAGGCCTTTCCGACCCGCTTACCATTTCGGTTACCTCGTAACCACCAAACTCATCATATCAAGGTGATCACTTCCGGATCACAACCGAAACCATCTCGATGGTCTCAACAACTTCACCGTCATAACCAGTGCCACAAATATTCACTTATTGTGCAAGTTTTGATATTTTTGTTGATCCACTGTGTGAACTACTACGAACTTGTGTCCATGACCGAGGACGCGGCTATCGATAGATTATACACACTCTGCAGAGGTTAGCACACTGCACCCACACCATGGAACCCATGTCCTTGGACTCCCATTCGGGTGGACCAATGGCGTTTCAACAGAACCAGTCTATTGCCATGAAACTCTCCCAGCCACTCCGACCAACTTCCCTTTGGGCTAAGTCATGGGTGGCCCCGATGCCACTCCGAACATCCAGTGGCCACCGTCATGGAAAAAACAATCATCCCAAAGAGGGGCATGGTACCAAAACAACTACGGGCACACAAGGTTATACCTGCCTACCGGGCCAGGGTAGTGCCAACGAATAACCTTCCCTAGTTGGAGGCACCGACGAGAGGCATAACAACAGACTGCGAAAGGGCCCCCCTCATAAAGGCAAATGTGGTTGCACTTAGGGAAGCTCGATTCGGTGGCACCATGACTCGATCAACAACATGTTCAAGTTGGTTTATTATCAGGTTTCAACTAGCAAATAGTTTTACCGAGTCATAATACGCCATGAAAATGCAATGATCCATATATGCATCATTTTAACATAACACCGATATGAACTAGCTCAAGCATAACATCATATTACTCTACTGGATAGACTTAGTTATTCAAGTAAAATGCTACTAATAACAGAACAATATAGCATGAACATGAAACTATCATCAAATAACTTTATATGAATTTTCTATATGCATTTAAAATGATCATATTCAAGTAAAAACCATAGTTAACAAAATGACACTCTTGCAAATATTTGTGATGGCTTGCCTTAGTGCAGAGGAGGGTCACACTCCCTCTGGTGATCTTCAAGGCAAGAAATCCCTTCAAAAAATAATTAAAATAGCAAAAATAAAATGTTAAATAACACTGTTTAATTCACCAAAAAATAATCACAGCAAGCAAAAATCTCATCTTTTGCATGCTGATAGACAGTTTCAACACAAAATTAATGCAAAAAGAATCATGTCATTTGGACTTATAGAATAGAAGTTATAGCTGGTCAAAGTTTAGTAAATATTCTGAATTTAAATTGATTTTTGAAAAATCCAGAGAGGGGTGACGTCGAAGGTGTATTTCAGCGAATACGCCACCACTCGTACCGCTTCAGGCGCGAGTGGTGAGGCTGACAGTGGGCCCCACCTGTCAGTTTTAGAGAGAGGGAGAGAAACAGAGGAGGGGTGGCGCGTCGCCGGCGTTTCCCTGGCGAAGAGAGGTTGGCGTCCGCCGTGGAAGGAATGGGAGGACGTGCAAGACTACGGCGCACCCGCACATACCTGTAGCTTGGCGAGAGGTGGACGGATGAGGTCGGTGCGGTCATCTCCAGCGGCCGCAGCAGGCGGAGCTCGTCGGAGAGGAAGGCGCCGGTGTCGAGGGGTCGTTCCAGTGGCTCCAGGGGCACCAGCTAGCACCAGTGGACCACCAGGAACACGCTTGCCTAGTAGGTCGAGGTTGAGCTCGAGAGGCAGTGGAGTGGGAGGGGGCAGAGGAGGGGGATCACCGACGAGCTCGGGAGGGGAACGACGGTCATAGGCCTACCCTGCCGGGCCGCGGCTATCTAGGAGGGGTGGTGGTTCCAGAGGAGCGCGGTGATGAGGAGAAATGAGCTCGGGAGGGTCCTATTTATAGGTGGAGACAAGGCGGGGATGGAGATCTCGCCGGAGATTCTGGAAGCAGCGCACGACGAGAGGCGCCAGTGAGAGAGGGGGAAGCCTCCATGATTCACGCGACCACTGTGGGAGGACGGGGACGAGCACAGGGCGCGGGTGGAGACGAGCACAGGGGCACGGACGCATTGTGCACTTGGCCTCGTCATGCCCGTGTTCGCTGCGGCGAACTCCGATGTCAGCAAGCGGCAGGGAGAGGTCAAGGGCGATGAGTCGAGGCAGCAGACGCTAGGTGGCGAGCTGGTTTGGCCTTGGGCACGCGCACGAGCGAAATGGAGGCGTCGACGGCACCCAGAACGCGTCGAACGCATGCCTGGCATCGTGTCCACATGTGGTCACCACGTGAACTTTGGCTACACACTGGCAGAGCATTAAATTCATGTCTGGCGTGTTTTTCATGCAAGACTAGGTCGATCCAAGCATTCGAGTTGAAGCCAGGTCGACTGAGTGAGACTGTAGCCTCTTGGCAAGTTTATGGACAGAAACTTTGGAGCTTAATAGAGAATAATCTAGAGAGAGTTTAGAGATGATTTATGGTGGTTAAGAGTTTCTTAGGAGGGAAATGAATCCCTAAAAATTTCAGCTCCATTGGATCAAGGAAAAATGCACTTCCTTCACAACCTGCATTTTCTGCACACAGAAAAGATTTTCTGTAGCAAAAATATTCCAAATAACCATGAAATATTTTTGCACAGGGAGGTGTGCCAAGGTCCAAAGGATATTAAGGAATTTTCTCATATTTTTTTGGGCAAGAAAAATGAGGGTTGCTTTGGAGTAGAAGTGCATGAAGTGGTGCTTCACAGAGAAAATGAATATTTTTCATTTAAGAAAAATATTCTGATACGTCTCCAACGTATCTATAATTTATGAAGTATTCATGCTGTTATATTACCATTCTTGGATGTTTTACAATCATTTTATAGCAACTTTATATCATTTTTTTGGGACTAACCTATTGACATAGTGCCTAGTGCGAGTTGCTGTTTTTTGCTTGTTTTTTACATCACAGAAAATCAATACCAAACGGAGTCCAAACGCAGCGAAACATTTTGTGGACCAGAAGACATCCAATGGGCCAGAGCATCACCTATGGGGTGCACCGAGGGGGGCACAACCCACCGGGGGGCGCCCCAGGCGCGCCCCGCTGGGTTGTGCCTACCTCGGTGGCCTGCCGCACCCCCTCTTCACCCTATAAATTGTCAAATATTCCAAAAACCCTCGGGGTAACCCTAGATCAGAAGTTCCGCCGCCACAAGCCTCTGTAGCCACGAAAAACCAATCCAAACCCCGTTCCGGCACTCCGCCAGAGGGGGAGATCATCACCGGTGGCCATCTTCATCATCCCGGCGGCCACCATGATGAGCATGGAGTAGTCCGCCCTCGGGGTTGAAGGTTTGTACCAGTAGCTATATGTTTAATCTCTCTCTCTCTCTCTCTCTCTCTCTCTCGTGTTCTTGAGATGGCTCGATCTTGATGTATCGCGGGCTTTGTTAATATAGTTTGATCATATGGTGCTTTCCCCTCTCTATCTTGTTGTGATGAATTGAGTTTTCCCTTTGAGATTTCATTTTATCGGATTGAATACTTTTATGGATTTGAGAACACTTTATGTATGTCTTGATATGAATACATGTGGTGACAATGGGATATTGTATTGATTCACTTGATATATGTTTTGGCACTCAACTCGTGGATTCTCGACGTGACTGGGGTAATCTATGCATGGGGGTTGATACACGTTCTTGTCTTTGTTTCTCCGGTAGAAATCTTGGGGCACCCTTTGAGGTTCTTTGTGTTGGATTGAGTATTATGAATCTGAAATTATTTGGTGTTATTTTAGTACGAACTCTTGGATAGATCGATCGTAAAGAATAGCTTCGAGGTGGTTTCGTACCCTACAAACAATTTCTTCTTATGTTCTTTGCTAGATAAGAACTTTGGAGTCATTCTTCATCGCACTTTGAGGGATGGTTATATGATCCAATTATATTAGCATTGTTGAGAGATTGCACTAGTGAAAGTACGGACCCTAGGCCTCATTTTCAAGCATTGTAATACCGTTTGTTCTCCATCTTATCAATTGTTACCTTGCTGTTTTTTATTGTTCCTATTACAAAAATGAATATCTACTATCATTACTACACTTTTATCACCATCTCTTCATCGGACTAGTGCACCTATACAATTTTCCATTGTGTTTGGTGTGTTGGGGACATAAGAGACACTTTGTTATTTGGTTGCAGGGTTGTTTTGGAGAGACCATCTTCATCCTACGCCTCCCACAGATTGATAAACCTTAGGTCATCCACTTGAGAGAAAATTGCTATTGTCCTACAAAACTCCGCGCTTGGAGGCCCAACACGAGTCTACAGGAATAAAGTTGTGTAGTAGACATCAAGCTCTTTTCTGGCGCCGTTGCTGGGGAGGTGAGTGTGCTGAAGGTATATCTTTAGATCTTGCAATTGAATCTTTTAGTTTCTTGTTTTATCACTAGTTTAGTTTTATAATAGAAAACTACAAAAAAAATGGAGATTCGGATACCTCAGGTTGTTCTTTATCTTTATAATGTCTATCTTGAGAATAAGGATTCTAATAATTGTGCTCAATTGCTAGAAAAAGAATTCAACATAATTTATGGCATAAAAACGTTGGGTGATGGGCATGATTGCAATATTGCTAGTATGAATTCTTTGAATATCCATGATGTTAATGATAATTGCATTAGTCATGATAATGATGTCTCCTATAAGAATGTCAATTTTTGCGGAGTGAATTGGGAGTGCAATTGCGCACCAAAAAGGGAAGATAGATCTCGTAAGAAGCATAAATATTTAGAAACAAAAAAGTTGCAAGAGGGGCTAGATGATTGTGCTGAAAGATTTATTTTTTCTCGCCATCCTTGTGAACTTTGCAATGAACGTGGTCATTTATATCTCCAATCCAAATTGTTTCATGATCAAATCGTGTCCAAAAATATTGATAACTTGATTACCCTTGAGCATCATAAAGAGCTTAGTCTTCTTTTGCGGTATGAAGAAATGAAACGTATAACTAAGGGTATTCCAAAATTTAATCTCAAGAGATTTCTTGATTTTGATCTAGAGGAAATTTATATGTTTTGTGCAGTAAATTGCATTGAGAATCCTTATATTGCCAACTATCTAAACACAAGAAAACAAATAGAATATGAAGAGAGTACTAATGAAAGGGAAAATATTTCCCAATAACCTCCTAGTGTTTATTATGATGAATCAGGTAACGAGGAGGAGCTTCCTATCCAATCAATCTCTTCAACAAGAAGCTTGATTTTTTATGAAACCCACACATGATGTGGTGAAGAATAAGAAAAGAAGAAATAATAGAGGTAAAAAGGTATCTCTCCCAAATAATGTTGCTCCTATTATTGTTGTGCCTCATGAAAATGAAACAAAAATAATTGTAGAAGATGATGCACTTGATGATGATTTTGTTATGACTATTGCTTGTTGTGATAATTATGATTGGGAAGATACTGATACTTCTTATAATCTTGGAAATCTTTTTGGCACCAACTTGGGAAATTATGATGATAGCAATTGTTATACCGCTGATGCTATTCATACTATTAATGATGAGAGTGATTATGCTTATGATATGCCAAGCCACAAGCTTGGGGATGCTATGTTTGATGAAAATGACATGTTTGAGAATTTATTTGCTACAATTAATGTTTTGTTGGGGAACGTTGCAGAAAATTAAAATTTTTTCCTACGGTTTCACCAAGATCCATCTATGAGTTCATCTAGCAACGAGTATTCAGATTAGATAGCATCTACATACCACTTTGTAGATCGCAACGGAAGCGTTCAAGTGAACGTGGATGAGGTAGTCGTACTTGCCGTGATCCAATTCACCGATGATCTAGTACCGAACGGACGACACCTCCGCGTTCAACACACGTACGGGACGGGAGACGTCTCCTCCTTCTTGATCCAGCAAGGGGGAAGGAGAGGTTGAGGAAGATCCAGCACGATGGTGTGGTGGTGGATGCAGCAGAACTCCGGCAGGGCTTCGCTAAGCAACTACGGGAGGAGGAGGAGGTGTTGCAGGGAGGAGGGAGGAGCCAGGGCATAGGGTGCGGCCACCCCTCCCTCCCCTCCCTTTATATAGGCGCATGAGAGGGGGGGAGGGCGCAGCCTTGCCCCTTCCTCCAAGGAAGGGGTGCGGCCAAAGGGGGGGAGGAGTCCATCCTCCCCAAGGCACCTCGGAGGTGCCTTCCCCTCTTTGGACTCTTCCCTCTCCAAGTCTCCTTGGCGCATGGGCCCTTGGGGCTGGTGCCCTTGGCCCATATAGGCCAGGGCGCACCCCCTATAGCCCATGTGGCCCCCCGGGGCAGGTGGACCCCCCCGGTGGACCCCCGGGACCCCTCCGGTGGTCCCGGTACAATACCGATAACACCGAAACTTGTCCCGATGGCCAAAATAACACTTCCTATATATAATTCTTTACCTCCGGACCATTCCGGAACTCCTCGTGACGTCCGGGATCTCATCCGGGACTCCGAACAACATTCGGGTTACTGCACATACATATCTTCACAACCCTAGCGTCACCGAACCTTAAGTGTGTAGACCCTACGGGTTCGGGAGACATGCAGACATGACCGAGACGGCTCTCGGGCAATAACCAACAGCGGGATCTGGATACCCATGTTGGCTCCCACATGCTCCACGATGATCTCATTGGATGAACCACGATGTCGAGGATTCAATTAATCCCGTATACGATTCCCTTTGTCAATCGGTATTTTACTTGCCCGAGATTCGATCATCGGTATACCAATACCTCGTTCAATCTCGTTATCGGCAAGTCACTTTTCTCGTTACCGCAATGCATGATCCCGTGATCAAACACTTTGATCACCTTGAGCTCATTGTGATGATGCATTACCGAGAGGGCCCGGTGATACCTCTCCGTCAAGCGGAGTGACAAATCCCAGTCTCGATCCATGTCAACCCAACAGACACTTTCAGAGATACCCGTAGCATACCTTTATAGTCACCCAGTTACGTTGTGACGTTTGGCACACCCAAAGCACTCCTACGGTATCCGGGAGTTACACGATCTCATGGTCTAAGGAAAAGATACTTGACATTGGATAACTCTAGCAAACGAACTATGCGATCTTATGCTATGTTTAGGATTGGGTCTTGTCCATCACATCATTCTCCTAATGATGTGATCCCGTTATCGATGACATCTAATGTCCATAGTCAGGAAACCATGACTATCTGTCGATCAACAAGCTAGTCAACTAGAGGCTCACTAGGGACATGTTTGTTGTCTGTTATTCACACATGTATTACGATTTCCGGATAACACAATTATAGCACGAATAAAGACAATTATCATGAATAAGGAAATATAATAATAATGCTTTTATTATTGCCTCTAGGGCATATTTCCAACAGTCTCCCACTTGCACTAGAGTCAATAATCTAGTTACATTGTGATGAATCGAACACCCATAGAGTTCTGGTGCTGATCATGTTTTGCCTTAGGGAGAGGTTTAGTCAATGGATCTGCGACATTCAGATCCGTGTGCACTTTACAAATTTCTATGTCTCCATCTTGAACATTTTCACGAATGGAGTTGAAGCGACGCTTGATGTGCCTGGTCTTCTTGTGAAACCTGGGCTCCTTTGCAAGTGCAATAGCTCCAGTGTTGTCACAGAAGAGCTTGATTGGCCCCGACGCATTCGGTATGACTCTGAGGTCGGTGATGAACTCCTTCACCCAAATTGCTTCATGTGCTGCCTCCGAGGCTGCCATGTACTCCGCTTCACATGTAGATCCCGCCACGACGCTTTGCTTGCAACTGCACCAGCTTACTGCCCCACCATTCAAAATATACACGTATCCGGTTTGTGACTTAGAGTCATCCAGATCTGTGTCGAAGCTAGCGTCGACGTAACCTTTTACGACGAGCTCTTTGTCACCTCCATAAACGAGAAACATTTCCTTAGTCCTTTTCAGGTACTTCAGGATATTCTTGACCGCTGTCCAGTGTTCCTTGCCGGGATTACTTTGGTACCTACCTACCAAACTTACGGCAAGGTTTACATCAGGTCTGGTACACAGCATGGCATACATAATAGAACCTATGGCTGAGGCATAGGGGATGACACTCATCTCTTCTATATCTTCTGCCGTGGTCGGACATTGAGCTGAGCTCAATTTCACACCTTGTAACACAGGTAAGAACCCTTTCTTAGATTGATCCATATTGAATTTCTTCAATATCTTATCAAGGTATGTGCTTTGCGAAAGACCTATGAGGCGTCTCGATCTATCTATATAGATCTTGATGCCTAATATATAAGCAGCTTCTCCAAGGTCCTTCATTGAAAAACTTTTATTCAAGTAGGCCTTAATGCTGTCCAAGAGTTCTATATCATTTCCCATCAAAAGTATGTCGTCTACATATAATATGAGAAATGCTACAGAGCTCCCACTTACTTTCTTGTAAACACAGGCTTCTCCATAAGTCTGTGTAAACCCAAACGCTTTGATCATCTCATCAAAGCGAATGTTCCAACTCCGAGATGCTTGCACCAGCCCATAAATCGAGCGTTGGAGCTTGCACACCTTGTCAGCATTCTTAGGATCGACAAAACCTTCCGGCTGCACCATATACAATTCTTCCTTAAGGAAACCATTAAGGAATGCCGTTTTGACGTCCATTTGCCATATCTCATAATCATAGTATGCGGCAATTGCTAACATGATTCGGACGGACTTCAGCTTTGCTACCGGTGAGAAAGTCTCATCGTAGTCAATTCCTTGAACTTGTCGATAACCCTTAGCGACAAGCCGAGCTTTATAGATGGTCACATTACCATCCGCGTCTGTCTTTTTCTTAAAGATCCATTTATTTTCTATGGCTCGCCGTTCAACGGGCAAGTCAGTCAAAGTCCATACTTCGTTTTCATACATGGATCCTATCTCGGATTTCATGGCTTCCAGCCATTTGTCGGAATCCGGGCTCGCCATTGCTTCCTCATAGTTCGAAGGTTCACCGTTGTCTAACAACATGATTTCCAAGACAGGGTTGCCGTACCACTCTGGTGCGGAACGTGTCCTTGTGGACCTTCGAATTTCAGTAGGAGCTTGATCAGAAGCATCTTGATCATCATCATTATTTTCCTCTCTAGTCGGTGCAGGCACCTCAGAAACGTTTTCTTGAGTTTCGCCATTTTCCGGTTCAAGAGGTAACACTTCATCAAGTTCTACTTTCCTCCCACTTACTTCTTTCGAGAGAAACTCTTTCTCCAGAAAGGATCCATTCTTGGCAACAAAGATCTTGCCTTCGGATCTGAGGTAGAAGGTATACCCAACAGTTTCTTTCGGGTATCCTATGAAGACGCATTTTTCCGACTTGGGTTCGAGCTTCTCAGGTTGAAGTTTCTTGACATAAGCATCGCATCCCCAAACTTTTAGAAACGACAGCTTAGGTTTCTTCCCAAACCATAATTCATACGGTGTCGTCTCAACGGATTTCGACGGAGCCCTATTTAAAGTGAATGCGGCAGTCTCTAAAGCATAGCCCCAAAAAGATAGCGGTAAGTCGGTAAGAGACATCATAGATCGCACCATATCTAATAGAGTGCGATTACGACGTTCGGACACACCATTACGCTGAGGTGTTCCAGGCGGCGTGAGTTGTGAAACTATTCCACATTTTCTTAAGTGTGTGCCAAATTCATGACTCAAGTATTCTCCTCCACGATCTGATCGTAGAAACTTGATCTTTTTATCACGTTGATTTTCAACCTCACTCTGAAATTCCTTGAACTTTTCAAAGGTTTCAGACTTGTGTTTCATTAAGTAGATATACCCATATCTACTCAAGTCATCAGTGAGGGTGAGAACATAACGATAGCCACCGCGAGCCTCAACACTCATTGGACCGCACACATCGGTATGTATGATTTCCAATAAGTTGGTTGCTCGCTCCATTGTTCCTGAGAACGGAGTCTTGGTCATTTTACCGATGAGGCATGGTTCGCACGTGTCAAATGATTCATAATCAAGAGACTCTAAAAGTCCATCTGCATGGAGCTTCTTCATGCGTTTGACATCTATGTGACCAAGGCGGCAGTGCCACAAATATGTGGAACTATTGTTATCAACTTTAACTCTTTTGGTATTCACACTATGAATATGTGTATCATCACGTACGAGATTCATCAAGAATAAACCATCAACCATCGGAGCATGACCATAAAACATATCTCTCATATAAATGGAACAACCATTATTCTCTGATTTAAATGAGTAGCCATCTCGAATTAAGCGAGATCCAGATACAATGTTCATGCTCAAACTTGGCACTAAATAACAATTATTGAGGTTTAAAACTAATCCCGTAGGTAAATGTAGAGGCAGCGTGCCGACGGCGATCACATCGACCTTGGAACCATTCCCGACGCGCATCGTCACCTCATCCTTCGCCAGTCTCCGTTTATTCCGCAGCTCCTGCTTTGAGTTAAATATGTGAGCAACTGCACCGGTATCAAATACCCAAGAGCTACTACGAGTACTGGTAAGGTACACATCAATTACATGTATATCACATATACCTTTGGTTTTGCCGGCCTTCTTGTCCGCTAAGTATTTGGGGCAGTTCCGCTTCCAGTGACCACTTCCCTTGCAATAAAAGCACTCAGTTTCGGGCTTGGGTCCATTCTTTGGCTTCTTCCCGGGAACTTTCTTACCAGGCGCGGCAACTTCCTTGCCGTCCTTCTTGAAGTTCTTTTTACCCTTGCCCTTCTTGAACTTAGTGGTTTTATTCACCATCAACACTTGATGCTCCTTCTTGATTTCTACCTCTGCTGATTTCAGCATAGCATATACTTCAGGAATGGTCTTTACCATCCCCTGCATATTGTAGTTCATCACAAAGCTCTTGTAGCTAGGTGGAAGCGACTGGAGGATTCTGTCAATGACCGCTTCTTCCGGGAGATTAACTTCCAGTTGAGTCATGCGGTTGTGCAACCCAGACATTTTGAGTATGTGTTCACTGACAGAACTATTTTCCTCCATCTTACAACTAAAGAATTTGTCGGAGACTTCATATCTCTCGACCCGGGCATGAGCTTGGAAAACCATTTTCAGCTCTTCGAACATCTCATATGCTCCATGTCTCTCAAAACGCTTTTGGAGTCCCGGCTCTAAGCTGTAAAGCATGCCGCACTGAACGAGGGAGTAATCATCGCAGCGTGACTGCCAAGCGTTCATAACGTCTTGTTCTGCAGGGAGAATAGGTGCGTCACCCAGCGGTGCTCTTAGGACATAATCTTTCTTGGCAGCTATGAGGATAATCCTCAGGTTCCGGACCCAGTCCGTATAGTTGCTACCATCGTCTTTCAGCTTGGTTTTCTCTAGGAACGCGTTGAAGTTGAGGACTACGTTGGCCATCTGATCTACAAGACATATTGTAAATTTTTTAGACTAAGTTCATGATAATAAAGTTCATTTAATCAAATTATTTAATGAACTCCCACTTAGATAGACATCCCTCTTCTAGTCATCTAAGTATTACATGATCCGAGTCAACTAGGCCGTGTCCGATCATCACGTGAGACGGACTAGTCAACATCGGTGAACATCTTCATGTTGATCGTATCTTCTATACGACTCATGCTCGACCTTTCGGTCTTCTGTGTTCCGAGGCCATGTCTGTACATGCTAGGCTCGTCAAGTCAACCTAAGTGTTTTGCGTGTGTAAATCTGTCTTACACCCGTTGTATGCGAACGTAAGGACCTATCACACCCGATCATCACGTGGTGCTTCGGAACGACGAACCTTAGCAACGGTGCACAGTTAGGGTGAACACTTTCTTGAAATTATTATGAGGGATCATCTTATTTACTACCGTCGTTCTAAGTAAACAAGATGCAAAACATGATAAACATCACATGCAATCAAATAATAAACGTGACATGATATGGCCAATATCACATAGCTCCTTTGATCTTCATCTTGGGGCTCCATGATCATCTTGTCACCGGCTTGACACCATGATCTTCATCATCATGATCTTCATCATCGTGTCTCCATGAAGTTGCTCGCCAACTATTACTTCTACTACTATGGCTAACGCGTTTAGCAATAAAGTAAAGTAATTTACATGGCGTTTCTCAATGACACGCAGGTCATACAAAAAATAAAGACAACTCCTATGGCTCCTGCCGGTTGTCATACTCATCGACATGCAAGTCGTGATTCCTATTACAATAGCATGAACATCTCATACATCACATATAGATCATTCATCATTCATCACAACTTTGTGCATATCATATCACAAAGCACTTGCTGCAAAAACAAGTTAGACGTCCTCTAATTGTTGTTGCAAGTTTTACGTGGCTGAATTAGGGTTCTAGCAAGAACATTTTCTTACCTACGTTAAAACCACAACGTGATTTGTCAACTTCTATTTACCCTTCATAAGGACCCTTTTCATCGAATCCGCTCCAACTAAAGTAGGAGAGACAGACACCCGCCAGCCACCTTATGCAACTAGTGCATGTTAGTCGGTGGAACCGGTCTCACGTAAGCGTACGTGTAAGGTTGGTCCGGGCCGCTTCATCCCACAATACCGCTGAAGCAAGACAAGACTAGTAGCGGCAAGAAAAGTTGACAACATCTACGCCCACAACAAATTGTGTTCTACTCGCGCAAGAAGAACTACGCATAGACCTAGCTCTGATACCACTGTTGGGGAACGTTGCAGAAAATTAAAATTTTTTCCTATGGTTTCACCAAGATCCATCTATGAGTTCATATAGCAACGAGTATTCAGATTAGATAGCATCTACATACCACTTTGTAGATCGCAACGGAAGCGTTCAAGTGAACATGGATGAGGTAGTCGTACTTGCCGTGATCCAATTCACCGATGATCTAGTACCGAACGGACGGCACCTCCGCATTCAACACACGTACGGGACGGGAGACGTCTCCTCCTTCTTGATCCAGCAAGGGGGAAGGAGAGGTTGAGGAAGATCCAGCACGACGGTGTGGTGGTGGATGCAGCAGAACTCCGGCAGGGCTTTGCTAAGCAACTACGGGAGGAGGAGGAGGTGTTGCAGGGAGGAGGGAGGAGCCAGGGCATAGGGTGCGGCCACCCCTCCCTCCCCTCCCTTTATATAGGCGCATGAGAGGGGGGGAGGGCGCAGCCTTGCCCCTTCCTCCAAGGAAGGGGTGCGGCCAAAGGGGGGGAGGAGTCCATCCTCCCCAAGGCACCTCGGAGGTGCCTTCCCCTCTTTGGACTCTTCCCTCTCCAAGTCTCCTTGGCGCATGGGACCTTGGGGCTGGTGCCCTTGGCCCATATAGGCCAGGGCGCACCCCCTATAGCCCATGTGGCCCCCCGGGGCAGGTGGACCCCCCCGGTGGACCCCCGGGACCCCTCCGGTGGTCCCGGTACAATACCGATAACACCGAAACTTGTCCCGATGGCCAAAATAACACTTCCTATATATAATTCTTTACCTCCGGACCATTCCGGAACTCCTCGTGACGTCCGGGATCTCATCCGGGACTCCTAACAACATTCGGGTTACTGCACATACATATCTTCACAACCCTAGCGTCACCGAACCTTAAGTGTGTAGACCCTACGGGTTCGGGAGACATGCAGACATGACCGAGACGGCTCTCGGGCAATAACCAACAGCGGGATCTGGATACCCATGTTGGCTCCCACATGCTCCACGATGATCTCATCGGATGAACCACGATGTCGAGGATTCAATTAATCCCGTATACGATTCCCTTTGTCAATCGGTATTTTACTTGCCCGAGATTCGATCGTCGGTATACCAATACCTCGTTCAATCTCGTTATCGGCAAGTCACTTTTCTCGTTACCGCAATGCATGATCCCGTGATCAAACACTTTGATCACCTTGAGCTCATTGTGATGATGCATTACCGAGAGGGCCCGGTGATACCTCTCCGTCAAGCGGAGTGACAAATCCCAGTCTCGATCCATGTCAACCCAACAGACACTTTCAGAGATACCCGTAGCATACCTTTATAGTCACCCAGTTACGTTGTGACGTTTGGCACACCCAAAGCACTCCTACGGTATCCGGGAGTTACACGATCTCATGGTCTAAGGAAAAGATACTTGACATTGGATAACTCTAGCAAACGAACTATGCGATCTTATGCTATGTTTAGGATTGGGTCTTGTCCATCACATCATTCTCCTAATGATGTGATCCCGTTATCGATGACATCTAATGTCCATAGTCAGGAAACCATGACTATCTGTCGATCAACAAGCTAGTCAACTAGAGGCTCACTAGGGACATGTTTGTTGTCTGTTATTCACACATGTATTACGATTTCCGGATAACACAATTATAGCACGAATAAAGACAATTATCATGAATAAGGAAATATAATAATAATGCTTTTATTATTGCCTCTAGGGCATATTTCCAACAGTCTCCCACTTGCACTAGAGTCAATAATCTAGTTACATTGTGATGAATCGAACACCCATAGAGTTCTGGTGCTGATCATGTTTTGCCTTAGGGAGAGGTTTAGTCAATGGATCTGCGACATTCAGATCCGTGTGCACTTTACAAATTTCTATGTCTCCATCTTGAACATTTTCACGAATGGAGTTGAAGCGACGCTTGATGTGCCTGGTCTTCTTGTGAAACCTGGGCTCCTTTGCAAGTGCAATAGCTCCAGTGTTGTCACAGAAGAGCTTGATTGGCCCCGACGCATTCGGTATGACTCTGAGGTCGGTGATGAACTCCTTCACCCAAATTGCTTCATGTGCTGCCTCCGAGGCTGCCATGTACTCCGCTTCACATGTAGATCCCGCCACGACGCTTTGCTTGCAACTGCACCAGCTTACTGCCCCACCATTCAAAATATACACGTATCCGGTTTGTGACTTAGAGTCATCCAGATCTGTGTCGAAGCTAGCGTCGACGTAACCTTTTACGACGAGCTCTTTGTCACCTCCATAAACGAGAAACATTTCCTTAGTCCTTTTCAGGTACTTCAGGATATTCTTGACCGCTGTCCAGTGTTCCTTGCCGGGATTACTTTGGTACCTACCTACCAAACTTACGGCAAGGTTTACATCAGGTCTGGTACACAGCATGGCATACATAATAGAACCTATGGCTGAGGCATAGGGGATGACACTCATCTCTTCTATATCTTCTGCCGTGGTCGGACATTGAGCTGAGCTCAATTTCACACCTTGTAACACAGGTAAGAACCCTTTCTTAGATTGATCCATATTGAATTTCTTCAATATCTTATCAAGGTATGTGCTTTGCGAAAGACCTATGAGGCGTCTCGATCTATCTATATAGATCTTGATGCCTAATATATAAGCAGCTTCTCCAAGGTCCTTCATTGAAAAACTTTTATTCAAGTAGGCCTTAATGCTGTCCAAGAGTTCTATATCATTTCCCATCAAAAGTATGTCGTCTACATATAATATGAGAAATGCTACAGAGCTCCCACTCACTTTCTTGTAAACACAGGCTTCTCCATAAGTCTGTGTAAACCCAAACGCTTTGATCATCTCATCAAAGCGAATGTTCCAACTCCGAGATGCTTGCACCAGCCCATAAATCGAGCGTTGGAGCTTGCACACCTTGTCAGCATTCTTAGGATCGACAAAACCTTCCGGCTGCACCATATACAATTCTTCCTTAAGGAAACCATTAAGGAATGCCGTTTTGACGTCCATTTGCCATATCTCATAATCATAGTATGCGGCAATTGCTAACATGATTCGGACGGACTTCAGCTTTGCTACCGGTGAGAAAGTCTCATCGTAGTCAATTCCTTGAACTTGTCGATAACCCTTAGCGACAAGCCGAGCTTTATAGATGGTCACATTACCATCCGCGTCTGTCTTTTTCTTAAAGATCCATTTATTTTCTATGGCTCGCCGTTCAACGGGCAAGTCAGTCAAAGTCCATACTTCGTTTTCATACATGGATCCTATCTCGGATTTCATGGCTTCCAGCCATTTGTCGGAATCCGGGCTCGCCATTGCTTCCTCATAGTTCGAAGGTTCACCGTTGTCTAACAACATGATTTCCAAGACAGGGTTGCCGTACCACTCTGGTGCGGAATGTGTCCTTGTGGACCTTCGAATTTCAGTAGGAGCTTGATCAGAAGCATCTTGATCATCATCATTATTTTCCTCTCTAGTCGGTGCAGGCACCTCAGAAACGTTTTCTTGAGTTTCGCCATTTTCCGGTTCAAGAGGTAACACTTCATCAAGTTCTACTTTCCTCCCACTTACTTCTTTCGAGAGAAACTCTTTCTCCAGAAAGGATCCATTCTTGGCAACAAAGATCTTGCCTTCGGATCTGAGGTAGAAGGTATACCCAACAGTTTCTTTCGGGTATCCTATGAAGACGCATTTTTCCGACTTGGGTTCGAGCTTCTCAGGTTGAAGTTTCTTGACATAAGCATCGCATCCCCAAACTTTTAGAAACGACAGCTTAGGTTTCTTCCCAAACCATAATTCATACGGTGTCGTCTCAACGGATTTCGACGGAGCCCTATTTAAAGTGAATGCGGCAGTCTCTAAAGCATAGCCCCAAAAAGATAGCGGTAAGTCGGTAAGAGACATCATAGATCGCACCATATCTAATAGAGTGCGATTACGACGTTCGGACACACCATTACGCTGAGGTGTTCCAGGCGGCGTGAGTTGTGAAACTATTCCACATTTTCTTAAGTGTGTGCCAAATTCATGACTCAAGTATTCTCCTCCACGATCTGATCGTAGAAACTTGATCTTTTTATCACGTTGATTTTCAACCTCACTCTGAAATTCCTTGAACTTTTCAAAGGTTTCAGACTTGTGTTTCATTAAGTAGATATACCCATATCTACTCAAGTCATCAGTGAGGGTGAGAACATAACGATAGCCACCGCGAGCCTCAACACTCATTGGACCGCACACATCGGTATGTATGATTTCCAATAAGTTGGTTGCTCGCTCCATTGTTCCTGAGAACGGAGTCTTGGTCATTTTACCGATGAGGCATGGTTCGCACGTGTCAAATGATTCATAATCAAGAGACTCTAAAAGTCCATCTGCATGGAGCTTCTTCATGCGTTTGACATCTATGTGACCAAGGCGGCAGTGCCACAAATATGTGGAACTATTGTTATCAACTTTAACTCTTTTGGTATTCACACTATGAATATGTGTATCATCACGTACGAGATTCATCAAGAATAAACCATCAACCATCGGAGCATGACCATAAAACATATCTCTCATATAAATGGAACAACCATTATTCTCTGATTTAAATGAGTAGCCATCTCGAATTAAGCGAGATCCAGATACAATGTTCATGCTCAAACTTGGCACTAAATAACAATTATTGAGGTTTAAAACTAATCCCGTAGGTAAATGTAGAGGCAGCGTGCCGACGGCGATCACATCGACCTTGGAACCATTCCCGACGCGCATCGTCACCTCATCCTTCGCCAGTCTCCGTTTATTCCGCAGCTCCTGCTTTGAGTTAAATATGTGAGCAACTGCACCGGTATCAAATACCCAAGAGCTACTACGAGTACTGGTAAGGTACACATCAATTACATGTATATCACATATACCTTTGGTTTTGCCGGCCTTCTTGTCCGCTAAGTATTTGGGGCAGTTCCGCTTCCAGTGACCACTTCCCTTGCAATAAAAGCACTCAGTTTCGGGCTTGGGTCCATTCTTTGGCTTCTTCCCGGGAACTTTCTTACCAGGCGCGGCAACTTCCTTGCCGTCCTTCTTGAAGTTCTTTTTACCCTTGCCCTTCTTGAACTTAGTGGTTTTATTCACCATCAACACTTGATGCTCCTTCTTGATTTCTACCTCTGCTGATTTCAGCATAGCATATACTTCAGGAATGGTCTTTACCATCCCCTGCATATTGTAGTTCATCACAAAGCTCTTGTAGCTAGGTGGAAGCGACTGGAGGATTCTGTCAATGACCGCTTCTTCCGGGAGATTAACTTCCAGTTGAGTCATGCGGTTGTGCAACCCAGACATTTTGAGTATGTGTTCACTGACAGAACTATTTTCCTCCATCTTACAACTAAAGAATTTGTCGGAGACTTCATATCTCTCGACCCGGGCATGAGCTTGGAAAACCATTTTCAGCTCTTCGAACATCTCATATGCTCCATGTCTCTCAAAACGCTTTTGGAGTCCCGGCTCTAAGCTGTAAAGCATGCCGCACTGAACGAGGGAGTAATCATCGCAGCGTGACTGCCAAGCGTTCATAACGTCTTGTTCTGCAGGGAGAATAGGTGCGTCACCCAGCGGTGCTCTTAGGACATAATCTTTCTTGGCAGCTATGAGGATAATCCTCAGGTTCCGGACCCAGTCCGTATAGTTGCTACCATCGTCTTTCAGCTTGGTTTTCTCTAGGAACGCGTTGAAGTTGAGGACTACGTTGGCCATCTGATCTACAAGACATATTGTAAATTTTTTAGACTAAGTTCATGATAATAAAGTTCATTTAATCAAATTATTTAATGAACTCCCACTTAGATAGACATCCCTCTTCTAGTCATCTAAGTATTACATGATCCGAGTCAACTAGGCCGTGTCCGATCATCACGTGAGACGGACTAGTCAACATCGGTGAACATCTTCATGTTGATCGTATCTTCTATACGACTCATGCTCGACCTTTCGGTCTTCTGTGTTCCGAGGCCATGTCTGTACATGCTAGGCTCGTCAAGTCAACCTAAGTGTTTTGCGTGTGTAAATCTGTCTTACACCCGTTGTATGCGAACGTAAGGACCTATCACACCCGATCATCACGTGGTGCTTCGGAACGACGAACCTTAGCAACGGTGCACAGTTAGGGTGAACACTTTCTTGAAATTATTATGAGGGATCATCTTATTTACTACCGTCGTTCTAAGTAAACAAGATGCAAAACATGATAAACATCACATGCAATCAAATAATAAACGTGACATGATATGGCCAATATCACATAGCTCCTTTGATCTTCATCTTGGGGCTCCATGATCATCTTGTCACCGGCTTGACACCATGATCTTCATCATCATGATCTTCATCATCGTGTCTCCATGAAGTTGCTCGCCAACTATTACTTCTACTACTATGGCTAACGCGTTTAGCAATAAAGTAAAGTAATTTACATGGCGTTTCTCAATGACACGCAGGTCATACAAAAAATAAAGACAACTCCTATGGCTCCTGCCGGTTGTCATACTCATCGACATGCAAGTCGTGATTCCTATTACAATAGCATGAACATCTCATACATCACATATAGATCATTCATCATTCATCACAACTTTGTGCATATCATATCACAAAGCACTTGCTGCAAAAACAAGTTAGACGTCCTCTAATTGTTGTTGCAAGTTTTACGTGGCTGAATTAGGGTTCTAGCAAGAACATTTTCTTACCTACGTTAAAACCACAACGTGATTTGTCAACTTCTATTTACCCTTCATAAGGACCCTTTTCATCGAATCCGCTCCAACTAAAGTAGGAGAGACAGACACCCGCCAGCCACCTTATGCAACTAGTGCATGTTAGTCGGTGGAACCGGTCTCACGTAAGCGTACGTGTAAGGTTGGTCCGGGCCGCTTCATCCCACAATACCGCTGAAGAAAGACAAGACTAGTAGCGGCAAGAAAAGTTGACAACATCTACGCCCACAACAAATTGTGTTCTACTCGCGCAAGAAGAACTACGCATAGACCTAGCTCTGATACCACTGTTGGGGAACGTTGCAGAAAATTAAAATTTTTTCCTACGGTTTCACCAAGATCCATCTATGAGTTCATATAGCAACGAGTATTCAGATTAGATAGCATCTACATACCACTTTGTAGATCGCAACGGAAGCGTTCAAGTGAACATGGATGAGGTAGTCGTACTTGCCGTGATCCAATTCACCGATGATCTAGTACCGAACGGACGGCACCTCCGCATTCAACACACGTACGGGACGGGAGACGTCTCCTCCTTCTTGATCCAGCAAGGGGGAAGGAGAGGTTGAGGAAGATCCAGCACGACGGTGTGGTGGTGGATGCAGCAGAACTCCGGCAGGGCTTCGCTAAGCAACTACGGGAGGAGGAGGAGGTGTTGCAGGGAGGAGGGAGGAGCCAGGGCATAGGGTGCGTCCACCCCTCCCTCCCCTCCCTTTATATAGGCGCATGAGAGGGGGGAGGGCGCAGCCTTGCCCCTTCCTCCAAGGAAGGGGTGCGGCCAAAGGGGGGGAGGAGTCCATCCTCCCCAAGGCACCTCGGAGGTGCCTTCCCCTCTTTGGACTCTTCCCTCTCCAAGTCTCCTTGGCGCATGGGCCCTTGGGGCTGGTGCCCTTGGCCCATATAGGCCAGGGCGCACCCCCTATAGCCCATGTGGCCCCCCGGGGCAGGTGGACCCCCCCGGTGGACCCCCGGGACCCCTCCGGTGGTCCCGGTACAATACGGATAACACCGAAACTTGTCCCGATGGCCAAAATAACACTTCCTATATATAATTCTTTACCTCCGGACCATTCCGGAACTCCTCGTGACGTCCAGGATCTCATCCGGGACTCCGAACAACGTTCGGGTTACTGCGCATACATATCTTCACAACCCTAGCGTCACCGAACCTTAAGTGTGTAGACCCTACGGGTTCGGGAGACATGCAGACATGACCGAGACGGCTCTCGGGCAATAACCAACAGCGGGATCTGGATACCCATGTTGGCTCCCACATGCTCCACGATGATCTCATCGGATGAACCACGATGTCGAGGATTCAATTAATCCCGTATACGATTCCCTTTGTCAATCGGTATTTTACTTGCCCGAGAATCGATCGTCGGTATACCAATACCTCGTTCAATCTCGTTATTGGCAAGTCACTTTTCTCGTTACCGTAATGCATGATCCCGTGATCAAACACTTTGATCACCTTGAGCTCATTGTGATGATGCATTACCGAGAGGGCCCGGTGATACCTCTCCGTCAAGCGGAGTGACAAATCCCAGTCTCGATCCATGTCAACCCAACAGACACTTTCAGAGATACCCGTAGCATACCTTTATAGTCACCCAGTTACGTTGTGACGTTTGGCACACCCAAAGCACTCCTACGGTATCCGGGAGTTACACGATCTCATGGTCTAAGGAAAAGATACTTGACATTGGATAACTCTAGCAAACGAACTATGCGATCTTATGCTATGTTTAGGATTGGGTCTTGTCCATCACATCATTCTCCTAATGATGTGATCCCGTTATCGATGACATCTAATGTCCATAGTCAGGAAACCATGACTATCTGTCGATCAACAAGCTAGTCAACTAGAGGCTCACTAGGGACATGTTTGTTGTCTGTTATTCACACATGTATTACGATTTCCGGATAACACAATTATAGCACGAATAAAGACAATTATCATGAATAAGGAAATATAATAATAATGCTTTTATTATTGCCTCTAGGGCATATTTCCAACATGTTTGTCCCAAGCTTTGGGATGCTATGTTTAATGAAGATGATCTTATTAGCCCCCTACTTTGAATGATCAAATTTGCTATGATGATTGCATGCCTCCTATCTATGATGAGAACAAAGTTGTTACTTATGATGATTATTGTGATTATACTTATGTTATAAAAAGTAGTGATGATTCTATTCATAAAATTTGTCATAGTTATGATTACCCTTTTCCTGAACATTGTTCTTTTAATGTGGAAACAATTTATAGTATTCGAGTTTCATATGATACTCTCACCATTATGAATGAGAATAAATTTTCTTATGTGGAGAGTAATAAAATTTCTATGCTTGTGGATCATGAAAAGAATGCTTTATGTAATGGTTATATTGATGAGTCTATTCATGATGCTACTGAAAATTATTATGAGAGAGGAACTTATGATTCATGATGCTCTTGTTATGTTTCAATCCGTATCTTTTATGCGAGCATCATTGAACTCATCATGCCTAGCTAAAAGGCATTAAAGAAAAGCGCTTGTTGGGAGACAACCCAACACTTTTACCTACTATTTCGGTGTGTTCACATGAATACGCTACTTTAGTGATCATGTTTTGTTAGGGAACATAGCATGCAATTTAAAAAAATTCGTACGCTCATGCAAGATCTATCTAGGAGATGCATAGAAACGAGAGGGGAGAGTGTGTCCACGTACCCTCGTAGACCAAAAGCGGAAGCGTTAGTTTAACGCGGTTGATGTAGTTGAACATCTTCGCGATTCAACCAATCAAGTACCAAACGTACGGCACCTTCGAGTTCAGCACACGTTCAGCTCGATGACGTCCCCCTAACTCTTGATATAGCAAAGTGTCGAAGGAGAGTTTCGTCAGCATGACGGCATGGTGACGATGATGGTGAAGTGATCCGCGCAGGGCTTCGCCTAAGCACTACGATAATATGACCGGAGGAGTAAACGGTGGAGGGAGCACCGCACACGGCTAAGAACAATTTGTGTGTCCTAGAGGCGCCCCCCGCCCCCGTATATAAAGGAGGGAGAGGGAAGGAGGCCGGCCTAGGGGCGCCCCAAGTGGGAGGAGTCCCACTTGGGCTCCTAGTCCAATTCGCCCCTTCCTATTATCGGAGGGGGAAAGGGGGAAGGAGAGGGAGAGGGAGAAGGAAAGGGGGGCGCCGCCCCCTCCCCTAGTCCAAATCAGACTCCTCATGGGGGGGTGCGCCACCCCTTGTGGGTTGCCTTGCCTCCCTCCTATGGCCCATATCTTCCCTCGGGGGGTTCCGATAACCCCCCAGTACTCTGATACGTACCGATACATTCCGAAACACTTCTGGTGTCCGAATACTATCATCCAATATATCAACCTTTACCTCTCAACCATTTGGAGACTCCTCATCATGTACCGGATCTCATCCGGGACTCTGAACAATCTTCGGTCACCAAAACACATAACTCATAATACAAATCGTCATCGAACGCTAAGTGTGTGGACCTTACGGGTTCGAGAAATATGTAGACATGACCGAGACACATCTTCGGGCAATAACCAACAACGGAACCTGGATGCTCATATTGGTTCCTACATATTCTATGAAGATCTTTATCGGTCAAACCGTAATGACAACATACGCCATTCCCTTTGACATCAGTATGTTACTTGTCCAAGATTCAATCGTCGGTATCTTCATACCTAGTTCAATCTCGTTACCGACAAGTCTCTTTACTCATTCTGTAATACATCATCCCGCTACTAACTCATTAGTCACATTTCTTGCAAGGCTTATCATGATGTGTATTACCGAGAGGGCCCAAAGATACCTCTCCGATACTCGGAGTGACAAATCCTAATCTCGATCTATGCCAACCCAACAAACACCTTCGGAGACACCTGTAGAGCATCTTTATAATCACCCAGTTATGTTGTGACGTTTGATAGAACACAAGGTGTTCCTTCGATATTCGGGAGTTGCATAATCTCATAGTCAAAGGAATATGTATAAGTCATAAAAAAGCAGTAGCAATAAAACTTAACGATCATTATGCTAAGCTAACGGATGGGTCTTGTCCTAGTGATCATTATGCTAAGCTAATGATCTTTAGGAGTTGCATTATCCTAATGATGTGATACCGTTCATCAAATGACAACACATGTCTATGGTTAGGAAACTTAACCATCTTTGATTAACGAGCTAGTCTAGTAGAGGCATACTAGGGACACTGTGTTTTGTCAATGTATCCACACATGTATCAAGTTTCCGGTTAATACAATTCCAGCATGAATAATAAACATTTAACATGATATAAGGAAATATAAATAACAACTTTTTTATTGCCTCTAGGGCATATTTCCTTCAGTCTCCCACTTGCACTAGAGTCAATAATCTAGATTACATTGTAATGATTCTAACACCCATGGAGTCTTGGTGCTGATCATGTTTTGCTCGTGGAAGAGGCTTAGTCAACGGGTCTACAACATTCAAATCCGTATGTATTTGCAAATCTCTATGTCTCCCTCCTTGACTTGATCACAGATGGATTTGAAGCGTCTCTTGATGTGTTTGGTTCTCTTTTGAAATTTGGATTCATTCGCTAAGGCAATTTCTCCAGTATTGTCACAAAATATTTTCATTGGACCCGATGCACTAGGTATTACACCTAGATCGGATATGAACTCCTTCATCCACACTCCTTCATTTGCCGCTTCTAAAGCAGCTATATACTCCGCTTCACACGTAGATCCCGCCACGACGCTTTGCTTGGAACTACACCAACTGACAGCTAGACCATTCAATATAAATACATATCTGGTTTGTGACTTAGAGTCATTCGGATCAGTGTCAAAGCTAGCATCAATGTAACCATTTACGATGAGCTCTTTGTCACCTCCATAAACGAGAAACATATCCTTAGTCCTTTTCAGGTATTTTAGGATGTTCTTGACCGCTGTCCAGTGATCCACTCTTGGATTACTTTGGTACCTACTTGCTTGACTTATAGCAAGGCACACATCAGGTCTGGTACACAGCATTGCATATATGATAGAACCTATGACTGAGGCATAGAGAATGACTTTCATTTTCTCTCTATCTTCTGCAGTGGCCGGGCATTGAGTCTGACCCAACTTCACACCTTGTAACACAGGCAAGAACCCTTTCTTTGACTGATCCATTTTGAACTTCTTCAAAACTTTATCAAGGTATGTGCTTTGTGAAAGTCCAATTAAGCGTCTTGATCTATCTCTATAGATCTTGATGCCCAATATATAAGCAGCTTCACCGAGGTCTTTCATTGAAAAACTCTTATTCAAGTATCCTTTTATGCTATCCAGAAATTCTATATCATTTCCAATCAACAATATGTCATCCAATTATAATATTAGAAATGCTACAGAGCTCCCACTCAATTTCTTATAAATACAGGCTTCTCCAAAAGTCTGTATAAAACCATATGCTTTGATCACCTCATCAAAGTGTATATTCCAACTCTGAGATGCTTGCACCAGTCCATAAATGGATCGTTGGAGCTTGCACACTTTGTTAGCACCTTTAGGATCAACAAAACCTTCTAGTTGCATCATATACAACTCTTCTTTGAGAGATCCATTAAGGAATGCAGTTTTGACATCCATTTGCCAGATTTCATAATCATAAAAGGTGGCAATTGCTAACATGATTCAGACAGACTTAAGCATCGCTATGGGTGAGAAGGTCTCATCGTAGTCAACTCCTTGGACTTGTCGAAAACCTTTCGCAACAAGTCGAGCTTTGTAGACAGTAACATTACCATCAGCATCAGTCTTCTTCTTGAAGATCCATTTATTCTCTATGGCTCGCCGATCATCGGCAAGTCAACCAAAGTCCATACTTTGTTCTCATACATGGATCCCATCTCAGATTTCATGGCCTCAAGCCATTTAGCGGAATCTGGGCTCATCACCGCTTCCTCATAGCTCGTAGGTTCGTCATGATCTAGTAACATGACTTCCAGAACAAGATTACCGTACCACTCTGGTGCGGATTGTACTCTGTTTGACCTACAACGTTCGGTAGTAACTTGATCTAAAGTTTCATGATCATCATCATTAGCTTCCTCACTAATTGGTGTAGGCATCACTGGAACTGATTTCTATGATGAACTACTTTCCAATTTTAGAGAAGGTACAATTACCTCATCAAGTTCTACTCTCCTCCCACTCACTTCTTTCGAGAGAAACTCCTTCTCTAGAAATGATCCATTCTTAGCAAAAAAGATCTTGCCTTCAGATCTGTGATAGAAGGTGTACCCAACAGTTTCTTTTGGGTATCCTATGAAGACGCACTTCTCCGATTTGGGTTCGAGCTTATCAGGCTAAAGCTTTTTCACATAAGCATCACAACCCCAAACTTTAAGAAACAACAACTTAGGTTTCTTGCCAAACCATAGTTCATATGGTGTTGTCTCAACGGATTTAGATGGTGCCCTATTTAACATGAATGCAGCTGTCTCTAATGCATAACCCCAAAATGATAGTGGTAAATCGATAAGAGACATCATAGTTCACACCATATCTAATAAAGTACGGTTATGACGTTCGGACACACCATTACGCAGTGGTGTTCTAGGTGGCGTGAGTTGTGAAACTATTCCACATTGTTTTAAATGAAGGCCAAACTCGTAACTCAAATATTCGCCTCCGTGATCAGATCGTAGAAGCTTTATTTTCTTGTTATGATGATTTTCCACTTCACTCTGAAATTCTTTGAACTTTTCAAATGTTTCAGACTTATGTTCCATTAAGTAGATATACCCATATCTGCTCAGATCATCTGTGAAGGTCAGAAAATAATGATACCCACCGCGAGCCTCAACACTCATCGGACCGCATACATTGGTATGTATTATTACCAATAAGTCAGTAGCTCGCTCCATTGTTCCGGAGAACGGAGTTTTAGTCATCTTGCCCATGAGGCATGGTTTGCAAGAATCAAATGATTCATAATCAAGTGATTCCAAAAGCCCATTTGCATGGAGTTTCTTCATGCGCTTTACAGCAATATGACCTAAACGACAGTGCCACAAATATGTTGCACTATCATTATCAGCTTTGCATCTTTTGGCATCAATATTATGAATATGTGTATCACCACGATCGACATTCAACAAAAATAGACCACTTTTCAAGGGTGCATGACCATAAAAGATATTACTCATATAAATAGAACAACCATTATTCTCTGATTTAAATGAATAACCGTCTCGCATCAAACAAGATCCAAATATAATGTTCATGCTCAACGCGGGCACCAAATAACAATTATTTAGGTCTAAAACTAATTCCGAAGGTAGATGTAGAGGTAGCGTGCCGATGGTGATCACATCGTCCTTGGAACCACTCCCGACGCGCATCGTCACCTCGCCCTCAGCCAATCTTCGTTTAATCCGCAGCCCCTATTTTGAGTTGAAAATATGAGCAACAGAACCAGTATCAAATACCCAGGCACTACTACGAGCATTAGTAAGGTACACATCAATAACATGTATATCAAATATACCTTTGTTCACTTTTCCATCCTTCTTATCCACCAAATACTTGGGGCAGTTCTGCTTCTAGTGTCCAGTCCCTTTGCAGTAGAAGCACTCAGTTTTAGGCTTAGGTCCAGACTTGGGCTTCTTCCCGGGAGTGACAACTTGCTTGCCATTCTTCTTGAAGTTCCCCTTCTTTCCCTTGCCCTTTTTCTTGAAACTAGTGGTCTTGTCAACCATCAACACTTGATGCTCTTTCTTGATTTCTACCTCCGCAACTTTGAGCATAGCGAAGAGCTCGGGAATTGTCTTATCCATCCCTTGCATATTATAGTTCATCACGAAGCCTTTGTAGCTTGGTGGCAGTGATTGAAAAACTCTGTCAATAACACTATCATCAGGAAGGTTAACTCCCAGGTTAGTCAAGTGGTTATGGTACCCAGACATTCTAAGTATGTGTTCACTAACAAAACTAGTCTCCTCCGTCTTGCAGCTATAGAACTTTTTGGAGACTTCATATCTCTCAACTCGGGCATTTGCTTGAAATATTAACTTCAACTCCTGGAACATCTCATATGGTCCTGACATTCAAAACGTCTTTGAAGTCCCGATTCTAAGACGTAGAGCATGGCACACTGAACTATAGAGTAGTCATCAGACCGTGTCTGCCAGACGCTCAAAGTGTCTACATTAGCGGGAGGGGGCTTTTCACCTAGCGGTGCATCAAGGACATAATTCTTCTATGCAGCAATGAGGATAATCCTCAAGTTACATACCCAGTCCATGTAGTTGCTACCATCATCTTTCAACTTATCTTTATCTAGGAACGCATTAAAATTCAAGGGAACGGTAGCACGGGCCATTGATCTACAACATAGATATGCAAAAACTATCAGGACTAAGTTCATGATAAATTAAGTTCAATTAATCATATTACTTAAGAACTCTCACTTAGATAGACATCCCTCGAGTCATCTAAATGATCATGTGATCCATATCAACTAAACCATGTCCGATCATCACGTGAGATGGAGTAGTTTTCAATGGTGAACATCTCTATGTTGATCATATCTACAATATGATTCACGTTCGACCTTTCAGTCTCCAGTGTTCCGAGGCCATGTCTGTACATGCTAGGATCGTCACGTTTAACCCGAGTATTCCGTAGTGCAAAACTGTCTTGCACCCATTGTATGTGAACGTAGAGCTTATCACACTCGATCATCACGTGGTGTCTCGGCATGACGAACTATGCCAATGGTACATACTCAGGGAGAACACTTATACCTTGAAATTTTAGTGAGGGATCATCTTATAATGCTACCGCCGTACTAAGCAAAATAAGATACATAAAAGATAAACATCACATGCAAACAAAATATGTGAAATGATATGGCCATCATCATCTTGTGCCTTTGATCTCCATCTCCAAAGCACCGTCATGATTTCCATCGTCACCGTCTTGGCACCTTGATCTCCATCATAGCGTTGTTGTCGTCTCGCCAACTATTGCTTCTACAACTATCGCTAGCACATAGTGATAAAGTAAATAAATTACATGGCGTTTGAATTTCATACAATAAAGCGACAACAATAAGGCTCCTGCCAGTTGCCGATAACTTTTACAAAACATGATTATCTCATACAATAGTGTATATCACATCATGTCTTGACCATATCACATCACAACATGCCCTGCAAAAACAAGTTAGATGTCATCTACTTTGTTGTTGCAAGTTTTACGTGGCTGCTATGGGCTTCTAGCAAGAACCGCTCTTACCTACGCATCAAAACCACAATGATGTTTCGTCAAGTTTGCTATTTTAACCTTCAACAAGGACCGTCCATAGTCAAATTTGATTCAACTAAAGTTGGAGAAACAGACACCCGCCAGTCACCTTTTGCAAAAAAAGTTGCATGTCTGTCGGTGGAACCGGTCTCATGAACGTGGTCATGTAAGGTTGGTTCGGGCTGCTTCATCCAACAATACCACTGAATAAAAATAAGAAGTTGGTGGTAAGCAGTATGACTATGATCGCCCACAACTCTTTGTGTTCTACTCATGCATAACATCTACGCATAGACCTGGCTCGGATGCCACTGTTGGGAAACGTAGCATGCAATTTCAAAAGATTTCCCACGCTCACACAAGATCTATCTAGGAGATGCATAGCAACAAGAGGGGAGAGTGTGTCCATTTACCCTTGTAGAACGAAAGCAAAAGCGTTAGTTTAACGTGGTTGATGTATCGAACATCTTCGTGATTCAACCGATCAAGTACTGAACGTACGACACCTCCGAGTTAGCACACATTCAGCTCGATGATGTCCCTCGAACTCTTGATCCAGCAAAGTGTCGAGGGAGAGTTTCGTTAGCACGACGGCGTGGTGACTGTGATGGTGAAGTGATCCGTGCAGGGCTTCGCCTAAGCACTACGACAATATGACCAGATGAGTAAACGATGGAGGGGGGGCGCCGCACATGGCTAAGAATAATTGGTGTGTTCTAGAGGCGCCCCTACTCTGTATATAAAGGAGGGAGAGGGGAGTAGGCCGGCCTAGGGGCTGCCTTGCCTCCCTCCTATGGCCCATATCTTCCCCCCGGGGGTTTCGGTAACCCCCCTAGAACTCCGATACGTACCCGATACATTCCGAAACACTTTTGGTGTCCGAATACTATCATCCAATATATCAATCTTTACCTCTCGACCATTTTGAGACTCCCCGTCATGTTCGTGAACTCATCCGGGACTCCGAACAATCTTCGGTCACCAAAACACATAACTCATAATACAAATCGTCATCGAGCATTAAGCGTGCCAACCCTACGGGTTCGAGAACTATGTAGACATGACCGAGACAAATCTCTGGTCAATAACCAACGGTGGAACCTGGATGCTCATATTGGTTCCTACACATTCTACGAAGATCTTTATCGGTCAAACCGTAATGACAACATATGTCATTCCCTTTGTCATCTGTATGTTACTTGTCCGAGATTCGATCGTCGGTATCTTCATACCTGGTCCAATCTCATTACCGACAAGTCTCTTTACTCGTTGCATAATACATCATCCTGCAACTAAGTCATTAGTCACATTGCTTGCAAGGCTTATCATTATGTGTATTACCAAGAGGGCCCAAAGATACCCCTCCGATACTCGGAGTGACAAATCCTAATCTTGATCTATGCCAACCTAACAAACACCTTCGGAGACACATGTAGAGCATCTTTATAATCACCCAGTTACGTTGTGACATTTGATAGCACACAAGGTGTTCCACCGGTATTCGGGAGTTGCATAATCTCATAGTCAAAGGAATATGTATAAGTGATGAAGAAAGCAGTAGCAATAAAACTTAATGATCATTATGCTAAGCTAACAGATGGGTCTTGTCCATCACATCATTCTCCTAATGATGTGATACCGTTCATCAAATGACAACACATGTCTATGGTTAGGTAACTTAACCATCTTTGGTTAACGAGCTAGTCTAGTAGAGGCATACTAGGGACACTGTGTTTTGTCTATGTATCCACACATGTATCAAGTTTCCGGTTAATACAATTCTAGCATGAATAATAAAAATTTATCATGATATAAGGAAATATAAATAACAACTTTATTATTGCCTCTATGGCATATTTCCTTCATGTTTTATTGCTTTTGTTTCAATAAAGTGCCAAGTAAAGCCTTTGGGATAGTGTGGATGATAGTTGACTTGATTCTATCAAAAAATAGAACCTTTTGTGCTCAGTCCAGGAATTTTGAAAATTCACGGGAATGTGATTTTGATATGAATTTTTTATAGGTGATAGATATAAAAATTCCCTACGTTATCCTAATTTTGTAGAAGTTTTGGAGTAGCATAAGTTTGGTTGGAGTACACATTCCTACAGACTGTTATGTTTTTGACAAATTCTGTTTTCAATGCATAGTTTGCTTGCTTTCTAGTTTTATGGCTTATATTGCTCAATATAAATTGTGGAAATGATATGGTAAAGTAGGAACAGTGTGAGGACAATTATGAATCTTGTCTTTGGCAGTACCAAAAGTGAGTGGTTTGCTCTTTATCATACTAACCTATCTCACGAAGTTTTGTTAAGTTTTGTGTGATTGAAGTTTTCAAGTTTTCAGTGAGATATCGATATGAGGAGAATAAGGAGTGATAATACCCTAAGATTGGGGATGCCCAAGGCACCCCACAGTAATATTGAAGGAAGATCCAAGCAACTAAGCTTGGGGATGCCCCAGAAGGCATCCCCTCTTTCGTCTTCAACATTATCGGTAACCTCACTTGGAGCTATGTCGTCACATGATATGAGTTTTACTTGGAGCATCATTTTATTTTGTTAGGCTTTGCTTGCTGTTATTTAGAATATTTTTCCATCTTTCTTTTCAATAAAAATGCCAAGGATAGCCTTTACCATGCTTATTTTGCAAGTCTATGTGTTGCTATTTCAAAACAGAAAGTTTATCGTTGTTGCAAAAATTCCTGAGAAAAGTCAGAATGTGATAAAATGTTGAAACTTTTGGCACAATAAGCTCTGATAAATTTTCTACAGCATGGTAAATTTTCATAATTTTTGGAGTTAAAAAAGTATTGATACTCTTGCATTCTTTAGAGACTATAGTATTTTGGCAGATTGCTGTTATGTTTGCATTGTTTGCATATGTTTTCTTGTTTAATGATTCTATTTGAGGATATGAGTATTAAATATGCAGAGTCATTTAGTATGCAATGTTGAATAATAATTTTAGTGATTTGCTACAGTAGAGAATGATAAGGTTTTTGCATTGGTTTATACTAACTTATCTCACGAGTTCTTGTTGAGTTTTGTGTGGATGAAGTTTTTAAGATTTAGGGAAACTGTGATATAAAAGGAATTAAGGAGACACAAAAGCTCAAGCTTGGGGATGCCCAAGGCACCCCAAGATAATATTTCAAGAAGTCTCAAGCATCTAAGCTTGGGGCTGCCCCGATAGGCATCCCACCTTTCTTCTTCAACAATTATCGGTTAGTATCGGTTGAGCCTAAGTTTTTGCTTCTTCACATGATATGTGCTATTCTTAGAATGTCATTTTATTTTTATTTTGCTTGCTGTTTTAATACTTAAATCTGAAAGTTTTTAAATAAGAGGGAGTCCACAATTAGCTACCTATTTACTTAACCACTTGCTTGATCTTCACTTATATCTTTTTGGAGTAGCTTGTCATTTATTCTTGTGCTTCACTTATATCTTATGAGTAAATTGTTGAATGAAATGAATATCATGAAGTTGAACTTATATCATGCCTAGTAGTAGCTTCACATTGGGTTTAGAAAGTGAAATCTTTTGAAACTTGACAATCACAATATTGGTCATACAAGCAATTCACGAATGATTAGTAGAAGGAAGAGACCTTTCACATGGAAATACACTATCTTGGAAATCTTTTGTGATTGTGAGCCCCCATCAAAATATTATATGCCAAAATTGTTGAGGTTCGACAAGGAAGACAACGTAATGATTTATGTTTGTTCATATTCACATAGAAGTTATATTGTCATAGATCCTTCAACATGTGGTGCTTGCCCCCCATCTTTGCTAGCCAAAAATTCCCCACCAAGTAGAGATAATACTTGTGCATCCAAAAACCCTTAAACCCAAATATTATTTTCAAGAGTCCACCACACCTACCTAAGGATTGAGTAAGATCCTTCAAGTAAGTTGTCATCGGTGCAATAAGGCAATAAAAATTGCTTCTAAAAGTGCTAGATCATTTAGTGTAAGAGAAAATTGAGCGTTGTACGAACTTGTGATGGCAAAGAATAAAAGCGACAGCCTGCATAATAAAGGTTGCTATCATAAGGGGCAATATAAAGGTTGCTAGCATAGAAACAAAGAGCGCATGGCAACCTCTGCTTCCCTCTACGAACAACCTACCTTTTACTTCTATGTATTTACTTTCATGCAAGAGTCAAAGTTTTTCTCTCTATTCCTTTTTATTTTTCTCTTTTGGCAAGCATAATGTGGTGAGGAAAGATCTAGGCACATATATCCAGTTGGATATGGGTAGCATGAGTTATTATTGTTGACATCACCCTTGAGGTGAATACGTTGGGAGGCGAAATTATAAGCCCCTATCTTTAGGGCTTATTCCATCTGTGCCCCCAATTCCTTAGTTGTGCTCAGTTTTCCCCACGCTTCAAACTTTTGCTCACTTTTCCCCATTCCCTTAGCTGAAACTCTCACAAATGTTCATAACAGACGTTTGCCGTCTTGGCCGTTAACTGACTTGTGGGGCCACGTTGGACTCTGTTTTTTTAGGGGCTCATTGGACTCTGTTGACTGTGGCTGTGGCTTCGCTGGTTGGGCCGTGTTTGTGTTCATAGGACGGGCCCGTTAGTTTGTTGGTAATAAATTAAAAAAGCCTGCTATCGATGGATGCAGCCTGCTATGCATGCCCGGCTTTGGCATCGATGTAGCCTGCTATGCATGCGAACACCGCCACGCACGCATCTAGTGACCTAGACCTAATCGCATGCATGCACGCCGACACACACGCATCGATCCGTGCCGCACGGTTGCCGGTGGATTCAGTCGCTCCGCATCATCGTTTCACGCGTCGCAGGCATACGTGCCGGTGGCAGAAGGGGCAGGCTGCATGCACGGTCGCGTCCATATGTCGAGGCATTGGTTCACGCCGCAGGCTGCACGCACGCTCGTGAATGGGAGGCAAGCAGCCGCCAACGCAGAGCACGCAGAAGGGGGAGGCAGACAGCCGCCAACGCAGAGCACACAAAGCACGCTCGCATCGATTCACGTTTACACATTGATGATCGCATTGGTTCACGCACGCACTGAGTCACGATCTACGCCGGCTGTTTGCGCGTGTACCCACTTCGTCTCCCCCGGCTATTTAAACTGCCCTCCATTGCCTCTTCTTCTACAGATCCATCTGCGCCTCCAACTTCTTCTCTTCTTCCCCCAAAAGCCAAAGCCGTTCCACTCAGCGAAGCGAGCAAGATGCAGTACAACGGGCCGACGTTCCAAGTGCCGCCCACCGTGCCGGAACGGCGGTACCCCGCCCACGTCGTCGTCGAGGAATCCCTCCACCTCTGGGCGTTCTCCCGCTGGAGGGGAAGCACTGAGCTTGCATGGGGGTTCCTCCGTGCGGGCTTCCACCACCTCCCGGCGGGCTCGCCGCCCATGTTCAACCTCGTGGAGCAGCGTCCCCACGCCAACGCACCAGTGGTAGGGCTCGTCGTCCACTTCACCAACAGGTTCGATGCCTACTACCTGCTCGGCAAGGTGTATTGGTGTGGGTGCGAGTTCATCGCATTCATGACCTATAACATCTTCATCGACTTCGAGACCGTCTTGCCCGCTCGCAACTGCATGCACAGCCTCCCGTACTACCTCGGCGACAACGGCCGTGAGGAGGAGTACTGAAGCCGGCGGCGAAGAAGATGGTGAAGCCGGCGGTTAAGGTGAAGACATGGCGGTGTTGCCCTAGCTACCCTATCTATCTATCTAGTATGTAGTGTTAGTTTGGTGTGTGTGTTGCCCGAGCTATCTATGTAAGGTTAACTATTATCTATGGTGTCTATGTAAGAACTTATGTTGCCCTAGCAACCGTACCCTATCTAAGTTAAGTTATGTGTGTTATATTAATGCTTTGTTATGTTTGTATTTTGTTTGTCCCAAGTTTAGACACGGCTAATTGGCGTGGGAAAAATTAACCAAACAAACTAAAAATGATGTGTTTATAGATGCCTTCTAAAAATAAGAACATATTGTACATTTGTACACGGCTTTGGTTTGAGAGCTCT
Source organism: Aegilops umbellulata (assembly GCA_032464435.1). Lineage (NCBI taxonomy): Eukaryota > Viridiplantae > Streptophyta > Magnoliopsida > Poales > Poaceae > Aegilops > Aegilops umbellulata. The sequence goes on along the minus strand of CP136059.1, from coordinate 92,810,839 downwards.
GTATTTTTTAGGTATTCAAAGAATACTTTGGTTTTCAGAAATATTCAAGTATCAAATACTTTGAGATAATTGGCTTTAGTCAAAAGTGTAGTTTTAACTACACTATGTTTGAAGTATATAAAAAAGAGGTTTAGACCTCCTTTTCTAATCATGAAGTATTGGTTCGCTAGGCATAATAATACTGCGGTTTGCAAATACTTTGATTCTAAAAAATGAAGGGACCCATAAAGGAAAGCCAAAAAAATTCCTCAATGAGATAGAATAGATTGGGCAATCAAATTAATGAAAAAAGCAATCAGAAACAAAAAAGAACAAAGCAATCCTTCCGAAACAAAAAAAGAAACATCGCTTGTTTCTGGGCTTCTTTTTGGGCCAGCGAACTAGGTTTTTTTTAGCAGAACTGACGAACTCGAGGACAAAAGTTTGGCAAGTGCGACAGAGAAGAGATGAACTTGATGTATATTCGTTGTGCTGCTCAAGTACTACTTACTGTCATCTGACGAGCTATGGTATGATCCAATACTCGAGGTTATTAGCTAACAAAATAATCCTATCACTGAACTGGTAGTTGTTTTCTGCCGAAACTGAAAGTGTCGAAACTTAACAGTAAACTACATACATTCAGTGATCGACAGTTGCACAAACATCTCTAACGAGAGATGGCCATCAAGTAAAAAATTCCTAGAGCAAGTATTCCTAAAGCTATCAGATTGGATTGCTTCTTCAACTCAATCAGATGCTTGAAGTTCTTGTTCATCTTCTTCAATTCCGTCTTCAGTTCGACATCTACCACCGTCGGGTATTCTGGACGCGCTGCTGCTGCCGGAGCGGCACTGTCATGGGGCAGATTGGACTCGCTGATTGCATCCCCCCTCGAATCCAGCAAGCCCGACCCTTGAAGCCTCTGGATGTAATCATCCATCCACTCGAAATGGTGGCATTTCTTCACGATCTGAAAACGAAATCATGTAACCTAAATCCAAATTTGACAGATTTTTTGAGAAATTAGAGATAAAGGATGTGAAGAAAACTCAGATCTAACCTGCCCCTCCGGCTTGCTCTCGCATTTGACGAACTCGCGCCCAAAGTTCCCATTCTTCTCCTCCTTCGAAGTCAACCGCTTCAGTGGCGTAGTCCATGGGCAGTCAGTGCATCGAGTCATCGGCACTGAACCATACACCAGCCACGTGGAACGGGGGGCTGACGAGGAGGTCGACATATCGCCCGAGAGGAAGAAACAGAGGAATTGCTCGAGAGGAAGAAGAACGAGAAGATGGAGAAAGAAACAGAGGAATTGCTCGATCTGCTCGATGCCTTTGTTTGTCATATGGAGAAGAGGAGAAGGGCAAGCTATATTGACGATTTGCCACATTGTATTTTGCAGTTTCAATATTTGAACCAACTCTTAACACTGACATGTGGTGGTCATGTGCGAAAAATACAATTTCATATGTACAGTGGGGAAGATCGTAAAAAACCCGAGAAGGACAGTGCAGTAGCCAATCAGGATGCATCACGTGTATCGCGCATGCCTGCCCCACATCTGACGGGTGGTGTTTGGCGCTTGGTAGGATCCGACGGCGCACGTTCGACGCTAGGGTTTGGAGCATTTCTGCGGGGTTATGAGCGAGTTAACGGGGTTATTAGGGTTTGACCAGATTTCAAATGGCCATAACTAAATTAGAAAAAATCGCAAAAATATAAAACAAACATAGTTCGTCCGTTTATGAGACCTAGTTACCATAAAAAAATATAAACTCGGTATAGGGGTGTTTTTTTGAAAAATCATTTTTTGAAGTGATTTGTCGAAATCAAGTTCAAATGTTTTTAAAAAATTCAAAAAAAATCAAAATGTTGTAATTCTTGTGCACATAGCCGTCATATGTGACAAGGTTATGAGAAAAAATATAAACTTGGTGTAGGTCATTTTCATGAAAAAAGTCTTCACACAAATGAGCTATCACCTATGAACATTTTCAGAGTTCATAGAATAGGGAGAGAGGGTTTAGGGTTTGAAAAAAAATCAAAATAATTAAAAAAATCAGAAAAATCTCCATAGCTTCATTTTGGAGTGGGTAAGAAGGATCTGAACTTACTTTTTCATTTTCATATCTAAAACGTGCTATTTGACGGTTTTGAATTAAAAGCATATTCTTTTCAAAAAAATGTAGTAATATGAATATTAATCAATAAATAGTGAGACTTCGTTTTTACCCTATATATATGGAACAAGTGTTAATAAAAAAATGCCTCATTTAGGCAAGGTAAAAAAACTTGATTTCAAATAGGGTTGTTTACCCTAGTTTTCGAGCTCGTTTCTAGCACATTTCTCATTCGGACTGTTCACCTACGAATATTGGACTTAAAATGCTCGATCAAATACACCGCATAGAGCCATGAACCTCCAATGTTCAACTTCAACTTTGACTCGAATCCAAATTTGGGCCCAAATTCAAATATTGATTTAAATTCAAATTTTGATGGAAATTTGAATTCTGACTCAAATAAGAAACCAAAGTAGAAGCAACATTATTACAACTGATAAGTTTTCACAGTAGCTCAAATCTACCAAGTTTTAAGATGCCAACATCTTAATGCAAATCTACCAAGTTTTAAGCGATCCACTCGCCCTCAAATTGACAACACAAACATTTCCCAACAACTTAATTCAAATTTTCGACTTGCTCCTTATGTTTGCAGCTAGCTTCACCGTCTTGCTCCTGGTTTCCCTAGTTGAGATGCTCTTTTCTTTCAGACTCTTGTTACTTTTGATCTTGGGCTTTACTTGGGGTGCTGATGGAGTAGTTGCACTCGCCGAGCACTTGACGACCATTTGACGGTCATCTATGGGTTCAGTAATCTTTAAAGGCACAATTGGAAAAATTACGCCCTCCTCTTCCTCTCTTATAGATTCAAAACCATCAAAGGCCACGGTTTCAAAATCTTCTGCTTCTTCATCTCTTGGCCTTTTCTCCCTAGAGCTGGTAAATAAAATTATAAGCCATAGGGCAAAAAGAGAACAAATGCAAACAAAAGGGTAGCCGCATTCTATAAAGGGTGCAAACACATACCAAGATGCTTCATTTGCTGCTGCATTCTCCACTGCTTCATTTGCTGCTACATTCTCCACTGCATCTCCAGTCTCCATTGCTACTGCATTCTCCTCAGCATTGGCTGCTGTCCATCTTTCCTCCTCTCCAAATGATGCATCCACTGCATTGGTACAAAGCCTAGCAATATGCCCCAGAACTCCACATTTTTTGCAAGCACGCTTCTTTGGTAGACGACCCTCCTCACCTGCTCTAATCCTCTGGTTCCTTGGTCTTCCTGGTGGTCTAGTAATGACAGGGGCATGGAGTTTGAACCCTGGATCTACTATGTTCCATTGATCTTTCCCCAATAGTGCAGGCACATTGTCAGCATAAGCAGCCATAAATTTGGCAACAGAGAAATACTCAGAGCAATATTGATCAACTTCACCATCTGCACCCCCGATAATGGTCATCAGATGTAGGGCATGTATGCATGGCTTCCCACGGATCTGCCATTGCCTACAAGTACATTCTCTAGTACTTAGGTTCATAGGATACCTCCATACCCTATTTTTAGTGTCAGTATAGGTAACCTCTCCCTCATATGTACCAGATCGAATACATTTCATCTTCAGTCCTCTTGCCTTCAAGTGCAATGCCTTAATCAGTGATGGGAGCATTTGATGATCAACATATTGTGTTTCTGCAATTCTTTTGCGAAGAGCCATCTTTATCATGATCATTTGCCTCATCTTGTCAAATGCCTGCCACAACAAGATCCCTTTCACTGACTTGAACTTTGAATTGAAGCATTCTGCAAGGTTACTGGTCACATAATCTACTTTGCAGATTTCGTTGAATTTGCTTCTTGACCACACCTTGCCATGATGTGCATCCATGTACTCCTTCACAAGAGGATTTTGAGCATACAACACTCTCAAATGGTGTTCATGCTTCCTTTTGCTGCATGTGTATGATGCTGGCCATAAGTTCTCATCATAAACTTTACCTTTGAACTTCTTTCTGAAATTATGCGCTAGGTGTCGCATACATTCCCTATGCTCCACTCCAGGGAATACAATTTCCACTGCACTCTCTATACCCTTGCAAGCATATGTGTGTATAGCTAAACCTGGGGGTGTGCCTATAATGTTGCGCAACTGCTGCAGAAACCAGACCCAACTTTCCTCAGACTCTGCCTCCACCACACCAAATGCAACTGGGAATAGCCAGTTGTGTCCATCAACTGCAGAAGCTGCTACTAGCTGTCCTCTCCATCTTCCAGTCAAATGTGTAGCATCTACAGCCAAATAGGGCCTGAACCATCTAGAAACCCCTGCCAGCAAGCCTTGAAACAAACAAAAGCCCTTCTGAAGCACTCCTTCTGAAACGACTTCCCTTTTATTTTGAATGGAACTGTATGCTTGTCAATCTCTACAACATTCCCTGGACTTGCCATCTCCACTTCAGCTTTGAAAGTGTAAAGTAGCTGAAAACTGTCATTCCATTGACCATTAATTCTGTCAAGAGCCTTTTCCCTAGCATTGAAAATTCTCATGTAAGGAATTTCTATCTTGTACTTCTCAAAAAGCTTCCCATGGAGTGTTGTTGGACCAAGTCCAGGTTCTTCTCTCAGCCAATCCAATATAGCATCTGCCACCCACCTAGTTTTTGCTAGCTTGGTTTTGGCCTTCCCCCCTCCCCCTCCAGGTGGACAGGTGTGCTTGTGTGGGTTTTTCTTTATCTGAAACAAAACAAAAGGGTAAAGAACAGTTAAAAAACCTTACTCAACAATCTGAAACTAAATTACTAACTGAACTTGGATTACCTGAATATATTTGCTCTTTCTCATACGAGATGCATGCAACTTCCACCTACACCTAGGATATGGACAAAAAACTATGAACCTTGCTGGCTCACTCCTTTTAATCTTATAGGTGTTTTCAGATATAATGCACCATGTTGTCACTGCATTTCGACGGTCCACCATTGATTGGAAAATGGTACCTACACTAAGCTCAGGTTTTTCCCTGTTCCACTCAATTGTTGGCATGTCATCACTATCGTATTCATCCTCGATTAAGCTGTCCGTGTTCTCCACCTTCTCTTCATCGTCAGTGTCATCAAACCTAGCTTGGCTGATGGGCTCCTCCATATATTCGTCATCCACTGCTTGCTGACTGGCTACATCGACCAGTTCAGGAAACATCATCTCATCTTCATCATCATTTGTAGGCACTGCCTCATCAGGTTCTGCATCTTCTTCTACACCAACTGCAGAAGGTACACGAGAAGCAGCAGCTGAATCGGAACCAGAATTGGCAGCAGGCATGTTGTGGCTCCATGAACCACTTGCTTTACTTGGTGTCGACCTACAAGGAGTGCCGGGGTGCTGGCTATTAGCACAGACAGATGATGTCTGAACTCCCTTCTCCTTCGCCCGTTCTGCACGTGGCTGAAGCACATCGATTTGGAGTTTACCGAATTGGCAGCCAGCAATCCCAGCAAAAAGCAACGGCATATGATCGTCGCAAGTTAGTGGGAGAAATCTTTGCTCGTCACTGCTGAAGTAATTCAGTTCAACAACATCGGCATCACTCCAGGGATAGGTGTTTCGGAGCTCAGCTCACAAATCTTTGAAAGATATGCTGGTTTCTACCACTTTGGGATAGAAAAATGATGAAATCAAATGCGGTTTAGTACCATGCAGCACACTAGTTTCCATTCTAATCGCCAGCCGGAAAGCCAGCGCGGGATCAATCCTACAATATGACTTCAGTTAGCTGGGTAAAATCGAGCACAAATTCGAACGATTCAAGCAAACAGAAGTCAAATACGGCCTACAATACGACTTAGAACGTCAATTTGAGAGGAAACAATGCTTACCCAGGTTTAATCCATGAATTATCTCCCGCGGATTCGACCCAATCCTCTCCATGATCGACTGCATTCCGGGCGTCCTCACTCAACATCGCTATGTAATCCCAGATGGGGGGTGGGCTATATCTGGCGGAGACCCGGCGTCATCGACGAACGGACGAGGGCATAGGGTGGAAGAAACAAATGCGGTGGACGCGGCAAGACGCCGGCGGAGGGGGCGGGGCGGCGCTGTGTAGTGCGGCCTATCTAGATCTGTTTTAGATTCGGACAAGCTGCCCAATACATGTCTCCTTGCGGTCCCACCCGTCAACAAGAAACAGTGAGACGAAGACTCGGCCCCACTCGTCAGCAATTAACGGTCAATGGACGGTCAAGACGGCAAACGCCCGCTATGAGCATTTGTGAGAGTTTCAGCTGAGGAAGAGGGGAAAACTGAGCAAATGTTTGGAGCGTGGGGAAAAGTGAGCACAACTAAGGAACCAGGGGCACTAATTTAAATATCCTCTATCTTTATATCTGTCCGGTTGGGACATTTTGCTCATGTGTATGCGGTGAATGTTAGCAATCATAGAAGACTATATGATGGTTGAATATGTGTAGCGCTTACTTAGACTCTGTTGAATAAGTTGAATTCCAATTGTTTGGTGACTAAGAATATAGGTTGTTGAGTTTCAAGAGAATTAATTGTTTGGAGCTTAAAATGTGAATTGGTTGCTACTTTGTCATGATGAGTTTTATGAGAAAGAGTTGTTGTTATGATGCTAGGGAAAGTGATTGAAATTATCATTGATCAAACTTATGCACTTTGCTAGCATTCACACTTCATAAATTATTTCTTTTATCATTTACCTACTTGAGGACGAGTAGGAATTAAGCTTGGCGATGCTGATACGTCTCCAATATATCTATAACTTATGAAGTATTCATGATGTTATATTATCATTCTTGGATATTTTACAATGATTTTATAGCAACTTTATATCATTTTTTGGGACTAACCTATTGACATAGTGCCCAGTGTCAGTTGGTGTTTTTGCTTGTTTTTTACATCGTAGAAAATCAATACCAAACGGAGTCCAAATGCAGCGAAACTTTTTGTGGATTTTTTATGGACCAGAAGACGTCCAATGGGCCAAAGCAGCACCTGGGGGGTGCCCCGAGGGGGCACAACCCTCCAGGGCATGCATGGCCCCCAGGCGCGCCCCGGTGGGTTGTGCCCACCTCGGTGGCCTCCCGCACCCCCTCTTCGCCCTATAAATTGTCAAATATTCCAAAAACCCTCGGGGTAACCCTAGATTAGAAGTTCCGCCGCCACAAGCCTCTGTAGCCACGAAAAACGAATCTAGACCCCGTTCCTGCACTCCGCCGGATGGGGAGATCACCGTTGGCCATCTTCATCATCCCGACGGCCACCATGATGAGGAGGGAGTAGTCCACCCTCGGGCTGAGGGTTTGTACCAGTAGCTATGTGTTTAATCTCTCTCTCTCGTGTTCTTGAGATGTCCCGATCTTGATGTATCGCGGGCTTTGTTAATATAGTTGGATCATATGGTATTTCCCCTCTCTATCTTGTTGTGATGAATTGAGTTTTCCCTTTGAGATTTCATTTTATCGGATTGAATACTTTTATGGATTTGAGAACACTTATGTATGTCTTGCTATGAATACCCGTGTTGACAATGGGGTATCGTATTGATTCACTTGATATATGTTTTGGCACTCAACTCGCGGATTCCCGAGGTGACATTTAGGTAATCTATGCATGGGGGTTGATGCACGTTCTTGTCTTTGTTTCTCCGGTAGAAATCTTGGGGCACCCTTTGAGGTTCTTTGTGTTGGATTGAGTATTATGAATCTGAAATTATTTGGTGTTATTTTGTACGAACTCTTGGATAGATCGATCGGAAAGAATAGCTTCGAGGTGATTTCGTACCCTACAAACAATTTCTTCTTATGTTCTCCGCTAGATGGGAACTTTGGAGTGACTCTTCATCGCACTTTGAGGGATGGTTATATGATCCAATTATATTAGCATTATTGAGAGATTGCACTAGGGAAAGTACGGACCCTAGGCCTCATTTTCAAGCATTGCAATACCATTTGTGCTCCATTTTATCAATTTTTACCTTGCTGTTTTTATTGTTCCTATTACAAAAATCAATATCTGTTATCATTACTACACTTTTATCACCATCTCTTCACCGAGCTAGTGCACCTATACAATTTGCCATTGTATTTGGTGTGTTGGGGACACAAGAGACTCTTTGTTATTTGGTTGAAAGGTTGTTTGAGAGAGACCATCTTCATCCTATGGCTCCCACGGATTGATAAACCTTAGGTCATCCACTTGAGGGGAAATTGCTACTGTCCTACAAAACTCTGCGCTCGGAGGCCCAACACGAGTCTACAAGAATAAAGTTGTGTAGTAGACATCATATTCCCATGGCCATATTTTGATGTATCAGAGAGAGAGAGATGAGTCACTTGGGTGAAGTCAAAGAAATGCCCAAGTGATTAAGTCCAAATGAGTTGATTCAAAACTCAAATTCAAATCAAAATGCAATAAAAATCCAGAAAAAGAAAGAGGGCAAAAACCAGGGTGTCACATATTCTGAGATGATGGCCTCCAGAAATCAAAACCAAAACACTCCTGAAAAGCTTCAAATGGTTGTGAAAGGAATTCTCAAAATCGAAACCAATTGAGAGGATAGCAATAAGCTAGAACCATGAATCTTCAAAAGAATGGAGCAAGATTTAGAGAAAAACTCTTCTTCGGTCTTCAATGCTGGAAAAGAGAACGAAGAACACCACCATGAATTGTTGAAACACTCTGGAACAATAAAGAATAAGAAGTTGAACCAAAGATGAAAGAATTCGAAAGTGAAATTGGAGGATACATTTGACTGATGAGAATTCATTCTTATGTCAAACATGGAAATGAATTTGAGAATAACTTTGATTATTTTAGAAGAGTTAGGTAAGATCCTCGAGAAAAGACATGTGGGTTATGGGCCCACTCAAAAGAAACACCGTTGAAACAATTTTTGGAGATTTTGCACCGGATGAATTAAATGGCTACAACCTCAAAATATCTTGAACGGATTAAGAATGGAATAGCGAATCTTCTGAGATATCTTCAGCACTCCGGAAAAAAATGAACAACGAGAGGTGAATGATTAAGAGGTGCACCGGCATGAGAAAGCATTTGAAACGAGGAAATGGATATGACTAGCACCGAAAGCTTGAATTTAGTCCACCATAAAAGGAAGGAGAATGAAGAATGATAAACTTGTAGCTCCTGAGCATTTTCATGCGGAATCGCCGGATGAAACTTGGAAGAGAAGTACGACGAAAATTCACATAAATAAAAGGATACTTGATTAAGAAATCTGAGGCCTTGGAGAAAAGGGCGGGATGGTGGAAAAAATAAAGGCAACTTGGGACAGATGAAACGAACACCGTTGGGAAAACTGAGAATTGATCTTGCAAATGGGGAAAATGATAGGATCATCTTGAAGAGAAGCGCACCGGTTGGGAAAGAATTGCATGAAAATCTCGATGATCAAGAAGGATCAGTACTCCCATAGAAATATGAGAACACAACTTAGGAAAAAGGTATGGAACAACACTCATAACGTCAAAGCAACTCGAATATCACAACTCAAAACAAAACAAAGGATTTGGCTTGCAAAATAAGCCCGAAACAAACATATGATAGAGATTTGACCCGAAATTTTCATGGTGGGGCCCACACGGGCTCGATCGTACAACACCATCATGTACAAGGGAGTGCACATGACATATGAAGCGTCCTTGAGCCATAGCCAAGCTACATAGGGCTCATTAAGACACAACAAGACCACTATAAAACCGATCGTATACAGGTGGACCACTACACGTCGAACCCCAATCTCGTATCATGCATTTGTCGGAAAGATATCCTGGGTAACTACTTGAACTCCCACCTAGGAACTCCTCAAATTTTCTGGTTATGCAATCTAGTTCAACGGATACAAGGAGAAAAAATAATCACACAACTCCTAGCAGAACTCTACGCTCCAAATGTATCACATCCGTCAACAAATAACCAGGGAAACCTTGGAAACTCGTGTACCTCAGAACTTCGTAAACAACAGTGATACTAGTCATGGAAGATCATCCGTGCTATCTCCTTCAGTACTGGGGATAAGTTACGACACTATTTGCCATCGTGAAAAGTATAGCAGCGTTTCGATGTCGGCGTCCTCTGGTATCTCGGAACTGAAATAATCGCCAATGTGACAAGAACCCCTTGTAGGTCAACTCCCTGGAAGAAGTGAAGTCAGACAGGAGGCACCAAGAACAGAGTTCCATCACATCGATATCGCAGCGATCCCAACAATACCCGCGTGATCCTAAAAAAAATTGAGTGAGAAGAGTACTAGAATCCAAACACCTATGTCGCAAGTCCTCACTAGAGTGACGAAGGGGATAAGGAGTAAAAATAATTCCTACTCTCCGATATATATCCACGACTCAAAATAGTTATTTTCTAGACTCGACAACGACAATGGTTCGATCATTCAAGGGGGCTCCTGCGATCAGTAAGGCTCTGATACGAAGTTGTAGCACCCAAGATGCAATTCTATTCCGATCACATTCTGAATTAATGATTGGGGCAGAATCACATTTCGAGCGCATAGCAAGGTGGATATCATTACAACATACCATGTACTGAATAGATGAGAATACCAGATAAAGGCTTACACTCTCCACAAGCTACATCATGAATACATGAATACATCAATACATAGTAATCATCATACAGAAGAGCAGGATCCGACTATGGATGAAACCAAACGAGAAGAGACGACATCCACCCTGCTAATCCCAGGCTCTCGACCCGAAAACTATCCCTTGATTGATGAAGAAGAAGCACAAGAAGAACTCCAATGCAAACATGCATTGCTCTCGCAACAAAGCATTACTTTACATGTACCTGCACCTATTGTTGTAGTAATCTGCGAGCCACGCAGACTCAGCAATCCCATTACCATGGGTATCAAAACTAGCAAAGCTTAATGGGCACGGAATAGTTAAGTGGTGAGGTTGTAGCAGCACTAAGCATTAAGCACAAAGCATTTGTATGGTGGCTAACTTACGAGTACAAGAGTAAATTATGCATAACATTCGCAAACTAGTAATGATCAATAAGTGATCTTGAACTACTTACAAGTCAAACATAACCCCACCGCGTCCCTTCCCGAACCCTCAAAAAGAGACGATCATGGTTACGCATGCGGTTGGTGTATTTTATTTGGGTTTAGTGCCAAGTTCTCTACAACCGGATATTATAAATTTCCAAGTCGCCACATAACCGTGGGCACGGCTTCCGAAAAGATTTAACCCTACAGGGGTGCTCCAACTTAATCCATTATAAACTACCACATGCATCTGATGGAACATCCTCACACCATGTATAACACGATGCTTACGATAAGGAATCCCGGTGGACAAGTCACTCGGCAAATGTGCAAATAAACCAGCAAGACCACCCGGTTTGTTTTCACCTCGATAAGAGCTGCGCGTATCTCGTTCTCAGGACACAACCATCTATGCGAAGTGGAATATAGCCAAAATACCATCGAGTTGCCCCGAGGCGGCACCGCCGACTGCTAGGCAGGTGGACCAACACTCATGAGGACCACTATCCCCGCTTGTTGATTAATTATCCATGTGGGGCGGCAGGTCCCTATGCAAGTTTTAGTTGTTATTAGGCAAATAGTAAAACCAACATTGGGTCTTGCTGGAAGAGTTAAACCTAAGCGAATGATCAGGGGGGGTCCCCATAAAACCTCACACATGTTAGGAGCGCTCATCATGGAATATGACACCGGTATGACGGAAACTAAGGCGACAAGAGTGGAGCAAAACACCAGGCAAAAGGCCGAGCCTTCCACCCATTGCCAAGTATATAGGTGCATTAATTAAACAAGAGGTATTGTGATATCCCATGATATCCATGACCCAACATGGAACAACCTTCAACTGCACCTGCAACTAGCAACGTTGTAATATGGGCTGAACAACGCAGTAACGTAGCTAAACAACGGTTTGCTGGGATGGTGGAAGGTTAGAGACTTATCATGGCAACCTGGGAGGCTGACAAACAAGTGGTAGGTAGCACGACATAGCGATAGCATCGAGACAACTAGCAAGCAAAGATAGTAATGATATCCAAGGTAATGATCATCTTGCCTGAAATCCTGCTAGGAAGAAAACCGAGTCCATGAAGTAGATGAACAAACGTAGTCGAATGAATCCTCACAATCGCAACATTACCGGTATTATTGGGAAGAAGGACAAGCGGAAAGAAGCAAACAACACGGTAAACCAACAAGCATAATCATGACATGATACACAACCAAGTATGATGCATGTCTGGTTTAATGTGGCTTGGCATGGCAAGAGCAACAATCGCATACTACAAATTAAGTGGAGCTCAATATGCTATGAGTTGCGTATTGATGAAACACCACATTCAATTAGTTAATTTGCTCTTGTTTATGTACATGACAAGATTAAATGTTGGTTAACATGGAAAAGGTGAACCATAATTAATCTACCTATCTAGGCAAGTTAAATGAGGCCGGAATCAACAAACAACAATTCCGAAAAATCCCCATATGCACATTTGGAATTTGCTACTGTTCTGCGTAAAGCACAATTTTAATGTTGTTAAACAACAAATAAAGTGCACCAAGTTAACCTTCACATTTTCCCACTCCATTTACATATAAAGTTTATTTAAATCAGAGCTACAGTTAATTAGTTACGAAATAAACCATTTTAACATGTCAATCATGTTAGTTAATGCAAACAATAATTTTAAAACATCTTTTACCATGGATGAGAGTTGCAAATTATGAAACTACATGAAACTCTAATCATTTTACATATATAAGTTGTTTAATTACGATGCACGGTTGTGGAGTTATTAAATGCATGAACATGAGGGTGTTTCTGTAAAACAGTAATTATTCAGATAAACAGATAATTCGTCCCATGAAAAAAAATGTGTCGGGCCGAAATCTGGATCGACTGGGCTGCTCACTATGGGCTGAGGCCCAGGTCGGTGGGGAGGTGGAGACAGGCCGGCGGTGACGGCGCACTGGGCCTTGGCAGCTTGGCTGGAAGCGGTCGATGGAGAAGTCAACGCGGGCGAGCGACAGAGGAACGACTCGAGAGGATAGAGGAGGTGACGCGAGCAGGGACGGTCTCTGGCCTGTTTCAGCCAGATCCATCGACGACGCGCGCGGGGACGACGAACTTGGCGCGGGGGAGCATGGATCCACGGCGGGGCACTCAAGGGGGACCCGATCCGACCAGGGGGATGCCGGACCTAGCCGGTGGCGGCGAGGCAGAGTAGGACCAGCGGTGGAGCTCCATGGGGTGGCCTTGGATGGTCTGCACGAGGAGACGAGGGGAAGGCAACGTCTTGAAAGCAACGGCGTCGTGGGGATGACCATGATGCTCATGCGAGTTTCATGGAGAAGAGAGAGAGAGAGAGCGAGTGAGAGAGGGATCCAGAGGGAACAAGAGAAGAAGGGAAGGAGATGCAACGGGTCATGGCGGCTGCCGGTGACGAGGCCCTCGGGCAGTGGCGCGCTCGGGAGGAGCTCTGGATTGGGGCTCCTCTCCCGATCTGGAAGCTCGGGTAGGTCGGGGAGGCGGGGTTTTGGCGACGAGGAGACATGAGGTCTCGGGCGCCATGGCTGCAGGGGGCAGGCGGAGAGCTTGGCCAGATGTGTCCACGAGCTGCAGCGGCAGCAGTCAAAGGGGCCTGCGGGCGGCACTGAAAGCAAGGAGGAGCGGCACGGCTGTGGGTTGGTTCGATGCTGAAAACGAGGGAGGTGGTCGGGGGCTGAGGATTGCAGCGACGGGGATCCCGAGGAAGATGGAGTGAGTGAGTGGCGGTTGACGGAATGGAAGGATGAGACATCTCCTAGGATCTAGGTTTTGGTATGATTGATAAGAGGTGTTTTGAGTAGGGGCTATCTTGTTCCTACAATCGCAATCGAATGGCCGAGAAACATAGATTAGGGGAGTTCAAAAAATAAATAAAAAATACTAGTAAAAAGTGCCCGTGCGTTGTAATGGGAAAATAGATTTCATTGCACATATTTAAGAGAATATTGTAGCAGAACACCGCACTTCAGAAACTCGACAGTAGATCATATGAATTCATGCATGATCGTTGATGCATACTCTTATTAATGCTACTTTCAATGTTTGTGGCTCACTTCAAGAGATAATTTTTATATCATCTCCATCAATACATCTGAGCTCTATCTTTGACCTCTTGTTCCTTGGCTATAGAGAACGTTGCAGTGGCTCATTTGTTTTTTCCTTTCCTCACTGAACAAACAACTCAATCTAGTCTTATACAGGCCATTACCTTTTCCATGCACATAATCTGCCAAGGTAATTATTCTAGATTGCCCTGTAAAAGAAAGTTGGTCATTATTCTATATTGCCCTGTAAAAGAAAGTTGTTTTCTTAGGATTGAATGAAACCTGTAAAAAATGATCCTTCTAATGTTGCAGCCCGAAAGCTTATGCTGGTTTTATATAATCGAGATATTTATCACCTTGCATTACCTCAAAAAATCTTCCACGTCAGAGCTCCAAATTCTGAAAGTTAGAACACTTTCCTCTATCGAATTCATGAGTGTGTTGACAACTGCGTTTACAGTGCTTCACATAATAGTCCAAGCGAACCCACCTCATGTAGAACCTCAGTCCAGTATACAATCCCGCTGAAAATAAGAATTTATTGTCGGCGCTTAGCATAGAGCCTAAAGGTGCACCTGATCCGGTCAGCGTTTGAACAGAATAAAGAACCACTTTCTCCTCTAAAGTTAATCAACACATGCATGTCCTATGGATGATGTTTACTCAGCTCTATTTAATCCGCACGTAGGAATAGAATCTCCCATGGGTATTAACCACAATCATGGCATTGGCAATGTTGACCCGAGGCACCGCTGCAAGGATCTGGATGTTCCATGAGAAGTTTGTTCACCCAATGACCTACATCCCTAATATCATATGAAAAAAAATCCATCTGAACCATCCACACAAAATCAAGAATAGGTCACATTTAATTAATTAAGTAGTTTTCTATGCCGCTTAGTCATTCTGCAAATCTAGCGTCATGTTCGATTTCATGAAGCCATATAAAAGATATTGCCCTAATAAAGTAGTAATTCTTCAAACACAAATTTCTTGTGGGAATTAGCACAAAGATTTGCTTGACAACTAAAAATCATTTCAATCCATTATTAATGGTGTCGAGTTGATCTTAACCTTGTAATAAGAGGGTTGTGCATATTTAGCCATCACTCAGTTGAAAAAGAAAAATTATGAGGCATTGGTTCCTGAAACCTAACCATGTGTGTTCCTCTGTTCTAACTAAACACCGATGCTTTGTTTTCTACCCTGAACGAATAGTTCGTGGGTGCGTGTATGTGTAACCACTTGCGAGGGAGTTATTGAGAGGGGTAACGGCAAGACATGTGCTATGACATTCTGAAACCACCATTTGAATTGGGAATCAACTATTGAACCATACAAAAATTGCAATGATCAAGATTACATGCTTTGAAGGCATGCAAGGACTCCAGGAGCGGAAAGGGCTCAGGTTTATACCTTGTTTGGGACAGCTCCATCAGCCCGAGTCTTCTTCAGTAGTTGGGCGCCGAAGCTCTTGGTGCTTAAGTGATTTGTAAGCCAACCATTTCTTCTTCATATACAAACAGAGAAGAAGGTTTGTTTCTGTTCTTACTATTGGACTGAAGATTGGAATAAGGGAAGAAGGGGGTGGAGGGGGGGGGGTGGACAAAATCTCATTGGTGGGGAAATGTCCTCAGTGTTTATTCAAATGAAAAAATGAATCACATAAAAAGTATTTACCGTCTTCGAATAGTAGAGAACCACATAATATTCAGTCCAAACTTCAGAGAAGGCGAGGTGTCACTCGTCAACTTATGTTTTAGAGGGACTACGCCGGCCTGAATCACTTCATAAAACTGAGAACCATACAAAGGCAAATGATATAGTTGGATTAATAGAAACGAGAAGGAGGGACAAAATTAAAATCTCGTAGATAGGTGATACAACATGGTGCTCCAATCTCTAAGGAGCCATTTCTTAATTTCATTTGAATACCTGTTGGACCACAACATAAAATGATCAACAATCTTGCTAGCAGTAATGTGCAATTCCTCAAAAAATATCCTAGAAGAGCTTGGAGTTCATGCGCTTCCATATAATCCAGAGGACCGTGATAAGCACAATAGAGTGAATCTTGTTGAAATAATTTTCTTCCTAGAGACGTTTGACTGAATTAGCATTGAGTGAATGAAAACTCTGAAGTTCAGACCACAACAATGGTGGATGCCCAGCGGAGGAACACAACTAGCAAAGAAGGATAAATAGGAGCATATTTCTCACCTTGGAGGTGTTGAATAGCAGCCACTTAGGGTGCGTTTGGATCTAAGGCAAAAACTAAACTAGCCTCGCTAGGCAAGGTCATGCGTTTGGTATGGACAGAAAAATCTAGCTTTTCATGGCAATTAAGCCTGTAACCACTGTTAAAACCTTGCTCGCGGAGGAGAGCCAATTTGGCTCGCTCGTGCAAGCAAGCCAACAGGCACAAAACAACAATCCCACTTCCCTGTACACCCGAGACATAACTCCCTCGTCCATGAGTCATGGTCCACGATGCACCGCTTCTATTCGAGTTGTTTTCCCGTGATGTTATCCGATGTATAGCTCATTGCAACCAAACAAGCAGGTTTGCTCTTATGAGCTCTTGCTCACACCAGCTAGGAAAATCTACCCTGGCTAAGCAAGGCTGGCTAATGAACCAAACGCACCCTTAGTCACTTTGGAGCTTGACACCGCACTGATCGACGGCGTGCGTCGTGATGAGGTGGTGCGGTGGGGTGGTCCTGCCTCCGTAAGCCCTGGCAGGCCAGCCGGGACGGCCTGAAGGCTTGCTTCCGGGGGTGCCTCCATCCTTGCCAGACTCGCTTGCCCGACAAGGGAGGTTTTCCCCTTAGCAATATCATGCTTCTATGGCTAGTCTTGGTCCTCTTGTGCTGCATGCCGGTCCTTTGAAGGACTGATCCCTTGTGTTCCAATCTGACCTTGGTGCTGTAAGCTTGCTATCATGCGTGTGCACAATCTGGGTAACGGACCCAGGGTTTGTTGCATCGACACTATATGATGATTGAGTATGTGGAGCTCTTACTTAGACTCTGTTAAATAAGTTGAATTGCAATTGTTTGGTGACTAAGAATATAGGTTGTTGAGTTTCAAGAGAATTCATTGTTTGAACCTTAACATGTGAATTGGTTGCTACTTTAACATGAGAAGTTTTATGAGAAATAATTGATGTTATGATGCTAGGAAAAGTGATTAAAATTATCATTGATCAAACTTATGCACTATGCTAGCATTCACACTTCATAAATTACTTCTTTTATCATTTACCTACTCAAGGATGAGAAGGAATTAAGCTTGGGGATGATGATACGTCTCCAACGTATCTATAATTTATGAAGTATTAATGCCATCTTAACAACAATTTTATATGGTTTTATGCACTTTTATATGATTTTCATGAACTAACATATTGACCTAGTGCCTAGTGATAGTTGCTGTTTTTTGCTTGTTTTTGGTTTTCCAGAAAATCCATATCAAATGAAGTCCAAATGCAGCGAAACTTTTTGACAATTGTTTGGAACAAAATAGATCCCCGAAGCTTCGTGGGAGAACCATAAGAGCCACGAGGCCCCCACAAGCGACCAGGGTGCGGCCAGGGGGTGGTCGTGGCCTGGTGGCTTGTGAGTCCATATTAGCTCGTTTTCGTGTGATTCCAACTCTGAAAATTCTTATAAATAGAGAAACCCCCAGAAATAACCCTAGAACTTCGACTTCGCCGCCGCAAGCCTATGTACCAAAGATATCCCATCTAGAGCCATATTCTGACACCCTGCTAGAGGGGGAAATCATCAGCCATCTTCATCATCCCGGCAGTATGCATGACGAGGAGGGAGTAGTTCACCTTCGGGGCTAAGGGTATATGTCAGTAGCTATGTGTTTGCTATCTCTCTCTCTCTCTCTCTCTGTGTGTGTGTGTGTGTGTGTTCTCGATTCGGCAAGATCTTGATGTACCGCGAACTTTGTTAATATAGTTGGCTCATATGGTGTTTCTTCCCTCTCTATCTTGTTGTGATGAATTGAGTTTTTACCTTTGGGGTTTCACTATTGTCATATTGAATAATTGTTGGATTTGAGAACACTTGATGTATGTCTTGCATATGAATACCCGTTGTAACAATGGGGTATTATATTAATTCACTTGATATATGTTTTGGCACTCAGCTTGCGGACTCCAGAGGTGACATTGGGGTATCTATGCATAGGGGTTGATGCACGTTTTCGTCCTAGTTTCTCTAGTAGAAACTTTGGAGCACTCTTTGAGGTTCTTTGTGTTGGATTGTATATTATGAATCTGAAGTTGTTTGATGCATATAGAATAATCAACTCACAGATACTTGTGGCGACATTGGAGTATCTAGGTGACATTAGAGTTGGTTGATGCGTATCATATGGTGTTATTTTAGTACGAACTCTAGGGCTGTTTGTGACACTTATAGGGATGGCTCAACAGATTGATCAGAAAAGATAACTTTGAGGTGGTTTCGTACCCTACAATAATTTCATCTTATGTTCTCCGCTAGATAAGAACTTTGGAATGATTCTTTATAGCACGTTGAGGGACTATTACATGAGTCAATTATGTTAGCACTGTTGAGAGATTGCACTAGTGAAAGTATGAACCCTAGGGGCTTGTTTTCAAGCATTGCAATGCCGTTCGTGCTCTGTTTTATCACTTGCTACCTTGCTGTTTTTTCATTTTCAGATTACAAAAACCAATATCTACTATCCATACTACACTTGTATCACCATCTCTTTGCCGAACTAGTGCATCTATATAAATTTCCATTGTATTGGGTGTGTTGGGGACACAAGAGATTTCTTGTATTTGTTGTAGGGTTGTTTGAGAGAGACCATCTTCATCCTACGCCTCCCATGGATTGATAAACCTTAGGTCATCCACTTGAGGGAAAATTGTTCTTGTCCTACAAAACTCTGCGCTTGGAGGCCCAACATGAGTCTACAAGAATAAGTTTTGTAGTAGACATCAAAGATCATCCATCTTAAACACCCTCTTGTGTACGCAAAGGTTCACTATTCTCAACTATGATGAAGCCTAAGGAACTATTAGCAGATCATCGACAGCCAGAGTCGATCGATTGTCAGAACCTTGTAACAAAGATACATCATAGTGTCGATGAACTAAACTGAAGCAACACTCAAGGGAAGCATAACAAGAACATCAATGCTCACATCCACATGTGATCTAGATCGCAACTGGTACCTACTCATATAACTTCTCACGATGCCACTGTTGGGAAACATGCTATAGAATAATTTTTCATGCTTACGCACACCCAAGATCAATATGGAGATGCATAACAGGTTGGGATCATGACCATTACCGTCACTGAGTTGTTGCGGAAAGAGAATATGTCGGTGTAGGTTGTACTTGGAGTCCCTCGAACCATCTAGGAACGATCCCATGAACCGCAAACAAACAATCCCTCGAACAGAAGACTGAAAGCACGACCTCTGTACATGGTTGCAAGCATGCAGCCTTCACGATCCAGTAGTGCTTCGCCATCTAGAGCTAATCGTCGCCAAAGAATTAGAGGGAGAAGATTAGAACCACACTAGGCTTCTAATTATGACGATTACGGGAACTAGACCAAGATCTATTTAGTCATCTAGGACCAACTAGAACTAGGACTAGATGAACTAGAGGAGGCACCAAAACTTCTCTATCCAGTAGAGAAAAAAACCCTAGTATATATAGGTTAGAGGGGATGGAAAGGGAAGACACCAAGGAGGGGAAGTCCCTACTTGGTGCGCCGGCCAACGGCGGGGAGGAGGAGTCCTCCGCCCTCTCCAATTCAGCCCCCTTCCACGACAACGGCGACGCCTCCCCTACTTGCGCCTTGGTGGACCAAGTTGCCTTACACCACTGGGCCTTTTAAGTCCCGTTGATACTAAATTAAATATAAAAGCCTTCTAATTATTATTAGACCCTTTTATATGTAATTTAACATCACCAGGAACATTTTCCACCTATATATTAATTGTCGGGAATACCTGGTACTGCGTGATAAGCTATGAACCCTTCTGGTGACCCCAAAACGCTTCTGGATCCTCTTAAAACTATTATGAATATTAATCAAACAATTCCACAAATATATTATCATCACCCCCGTCCTTCTAACACTCAGAAGATTGTGATTTCCTTAAGCTTGTAACCCCATAGGTTTGGTAACTCATAGACATGAACGAAACGCCTTCGTTCAATGACAGATAGCGGAACCGTGGACGTCCATATCGATCCCTATGAGCACATGAATGATATTCAAGTGAACCTTTGTTTATCATGTGATGTTCCCTTTGCTTCATGATACTTTACAAAACCCACGATGCATCGGTATCCTCCCGAGTCATCGCATGCTCACTATACCAAAATCCTTGTTACCGGTTTTGTTCTTCTTTCTCATTGTCGTTGATACGTCTCGAACGTATCTATAATTTTTTATTGTTCCATGCTATTGTAGTATCAATCTTGGATGTTGTTATGCAATTATATATCAAGTTTTGGGAGTAACCTATTAACCTAGTGCCCAGTGCCAGTTGTTGTTTTTTGCTTGCTTTTGGCTTTTCAGGAAATCAATATCAAGTAGAGTCCAAACAGATAAAGAAACTTTGGATTAATTCTTTTTGGATCAGAAGAGACCCTAGAAGGTTCGGGAGAAGACCTGACGTGCCACTAGGGAGCGGCAAGCTCGGCAGGCGCGCTCCCCAGGCTTGGGGGCCCCTCGTGAAACCTCTTGACATAATTCCGCTTCTATAAATTCTCAAATATTCCCCTGACATCAGAGAGCCACCCGAAGTAATTTTTCTGCCGCCACAAGTTTCTGTTCTCAAGAGATCCCATATGTATGCCTTCTCCCGTACTTTGTCGGAGGGGGAATCGACCATGGATGGGCTCTACATCAACCTTGCTGCCCTTCCTATGATGTGTGAGTAGTTTACCACAGACCTAGGGGTCCATAGCTAGTAGCTAGATGACTTCTTCTCCGTCTTTGATCTTCAATACAACATTCTCCTCGATGTTCTTGGAGATCTATTCAATGTAATCCTTTTTGTGGTGTGTTTGTTGGGATCCGATGAATTGTGAGTTTATGATCAAATTATCTACGAACATTATTTGAGTCTTCTCTGAACTCAATTATGCATGATTATTATAGCTTTGTATTTCTCTCCGGTTTATTGATTTGGTTTGTCCAACTAGATTGAGGTGCTTTGTGATGGGTTCAATCTTGTGGTGCTCTATATCCCAGTGACAGAAGGGGACAAGACACGTATTTGTGTTGTTTTCATTAAGGATAAAACGATGGGGTTTATTCATATTGCTTGATTTTACTTTGACTACATCATGTCATCTTGCTTAAGGCGTTACTCCATTACTTATGAACTTAATACTCTAGATGCATGCTGGATAACGGTCGATGTGTGGAGTAATAGTAGTAGATGCAGGAAGGAGTCAGCCTACTTGTCTCGGACGTGATGCCTATATACATGATCATTGCCTTGGATATCGTCATGATTATTCGCTTTTTATCAATTACTCAACAGTAATTTGTTTACCCACCGTATGCTTTCTTGAAGACAGAAGCCTCTAGTCAAAACTATAGCCCCGGGGTCTATTTTACGATATATTAAAACCCAAAAATACCTTGCTGCAATTTTATTTACTTTATTTTATTTTGTGTTTTTGTTCTATCTATCTATCACTACGAGATTTGATCCTTGCAATTAACCGCCGAGGAATTCACAACCCCTTCTTCGCGTTGGGTGCAAGTATTTGTTATTTTGTGTGTAGGTACTTCTAACGAGGTGTTGCGTGGTTCTCCTACTTGATTAATAACCTTGGTTCTTAACTTAGGGAAATACTTATCTCTATTGTACCGCGTCATCCTCCCCTCTTCGAGGATATCCAAACGCAGCTCACAAGTAGCAGGAAGAATTTCTGGCGCCGTCGCCGGGGAGGCATCATAAACATCTATCAAGTACCATCGCATAAACTTTCATCTCCTTGCATTTACATTATTTGCCCTTTTCCTCTTGTTTTCATCTACCCCCACTTCTAAAATGTTTTTACAAAAATACAAAAATATTTTTCGTTTGATTTTTTGCTTGGTTTGTCGCATTGTCTCAAGAAAATACAAAATTGTGTGAATTTTCCAATACTAATAATAATGATTTTATTAGTACTCCGATTGCTCGTCCCGCCACTAGTGCGGAGTCTTGTGGTGTTAATGCCGCTTTGTTAAATCTTGTCATGTAAGAATAATTTTCCATTAGTCCTAATTAAGATGTCGCATCCCATCCTAACACTTCCGTTGAGTTGTGTGATATGCAAAAGAAAAAAATGTGGATAATGATATTGTAAATTTAAAATTATTTCTGTTCTCACTATGAGATTGTGCTAAACTTGGTTTTCGTCCTTGCCATGAAATAGTATTGATTCTCGGGATAAGAGTAAGGATGCTTTTATTGCCAAGTATTTTCCTCCCGTGAAAATTATTTCTCTTAGAAACCAAATTATGAATTTTAAGCAACTTAAGCATGAACATGTTGCCCAATCTTGGGACACGATGAAATTAATGATAAAAAATTTCCCTACTCATGGCTTAAGTTTATGGATGATCATACAATATTTTTATGCGGGATTGAATTTTGCCTCTAGAAATCTTTTATATTCCGTCGCGAGTGGTAGTTTTTTATGTAAATCACGTTTAGAGAAGCTAAAAATTGCTCGATAATATTACGGCAATTTATTCATAATACATACTAAAAGAACGCCTACTAGTAAAAAAGTGAATTTTGTTGAATAAATTAGTACTTTGAGTGATAAAGTAGATGCGCTTAGGAAAATTGTTGCTAGTAAAAGTGTTCATATTGATCATAATGATGTGCCATTGTCTAGTTTGATTGAGTAAAGTAATGATACCATATACCTGTAATTTTAAGGGATAATTAATTCTGTGCCCTTAGTTGTGTCCCCCTGGGAAGGTTTACCCCTAGTTTCCGAAAACACTCGTTCCTACCCAAACCACTTTGCTCATCTTATGCTTTTGCCCTTTGACCGTTTGACCATCACTTTAAAAAATATAGAAAATTCATACTTACTCAGAAAAATGTGAGTAAGATATCAAAATGTTCATAAAAATATCACCTACATGTGCATGTTATTTGCATTCATGACAAATGTGTTAGGAGCTCCCCATCTCAGATAGAGCTCCTGTGATCTCATCTTCAACAGTAAAATCCGAAAAAAAATGTTAACAAATTCTAAAAATTCTAAATTTTATAGGTGTCGAACAGTGACCAATGTTTTGAGTTCTTGCCAAGTTTCATAAGGGAGTGACATTCATGGAAGTCGTGGTGAAAAAAACAAAACCGATGCTCGAAAACAAAAGCATTTTGGAGTCCTAATTTTGTTTTTTGGCCACGACTTTCCTGAATGTCATTCACTAATGAAACTTGGCAAGCAATAAAAACATTGGCCTATGTTTGCCACAAAAAATATTAAGATTCTTTGAAACGTTTTTCAATTTTTTAGATTTTACTATTCATGTTGAGACCATATGATCTCAAACTAAGATGTGAACTTCCCAACACTTTTTTCATGAGCGCAAATCACATGCACATATAAGTGATATTTTTCTTAACATTTTGATATCTTATTCTTATTTTTTTGAGTTAGTATGGATTTGTTATGAACTTTTTGAATTCATGGTCAAACGGTCAAAGGGCAAAAGCATAATACGAACAAAGTAGATAGGGCGTGAACGAGTGTTCGAAAACTAGGGGTAAACCTGCCGAGTGTGACCCAATTAGGGGCATAAAATCAATTTCCCTAATTTTAATCCTAGGCCATTTCGTGGAAATTCCTCTAATAATTATGGCAATTCCTATGGTAATTCTTATATTAATAATAGTAGGATGACCTTTGATCTTGAAAATAATATTAAAGAATTTATTAATGCTCAAAAGGTTTTTAGTATTATGATAGAAGAAAAACTGAGTAAACTTGATGATATGTCTAGGAGCATGGATAGAATTGTTCATGATGTGGAAAATCTTAAGTCTAAATTTTTTCCACCAAAGCTTGATATTAATGAATCCATTAAATCTATTTATGTATCCATGGATGAAAGTAAAGAAAGAACCGCTAGGTTGAGGGCCAAGCGAGAATTCTTAGAGAAAGTGATTTCGCCCGGTTTTTATCGTACTAATGATGAAGATATTAAAATGATTGGTCTTGCACCCATTGAATATTTATTCAGTGATATTAAACTTGATGAAAAAGGGACTAAAGAAGATTCAACTTTAGCAAAAGGCATCCCCATTGTTCGGAGGGTGAAAATCTTAATGAAAAAGTTGATAAAGGTGGGTTTGGAGAGGTAAAAACTTTAAGTAGCGATGTGCCCACTATTTTGGAGTTCAAGGACTTTAATTACGATAGTTGTTCTTTAGTTGAGCATATTTCATTGTTGCAATCCATGATAAATTCACCCAATGCTTACGAACAAAATAAGGCTTTACTAAACATATCATAGAAGTGATGATGAAGGCTTTGGAAATTATATGATGAGTCGGAACCTACCATTAAAGTTAAAATTAAAAATTATGAGTGCAATGCTTTATGTGATTTGGGTCCTAGCATTTCCACAATACCAAAATCTCTATGTGACGTGATAGGTTTTACCAATATGGATGAATGTTCTCTTAATTTGCACTTAGCTGATTCCACTATTAAGAAACCTTTGTGTCGGCCCAGTGGGAACGAGGGTACCACGGGCCACCTGCCTACGGCCCAGGAAGGGCCGCTTGGCCCAAATCATGAGGCAGCCCACTAGCGGGCGCCACGGGCCAGCAGCCTCATGAGGAACCTCCCCCGCTAGGGGCTCTCCTCCACGAAGGACTTCACAGAAACTACCGCAACCACAGGCAGCCTCGAGGGCGCCCTCTCGCAAGGTGCCCCCTCATGAGGCGCCCTCTCTCGAGGCTTCCCGAGGAGCTGAGCAGGGCTGGTGCCACCCGTCACATGGGTGACGTCGATGAAGCAGGCGCCAGCCTGTGCGGCCAGGACAGTGTCCCCTTTGGTGTTAAGGGGTTAGGTGTGTCTACCTACCCCCAAAGCAAGCCCAAAGGTTTCCCCTTTGGTGATAGAAGACGAGGGCGGCGGCGTGGCAGGGCGGAGGTTATCGTGTAGCCATGGCATGTCATGGATAACAGCTTTTGCAGGTGAAGACCACCTTTCATCAGGAGAAGCACCGGCGCGTGTCCCCTTTCAAATTGCCGCCCTGTGGTAGGCCTTTCCTGGTCATATTTTTGGGGAAGAGGCCCAAGAAATCTATATAAGGGACAGTGCAGCCACCGTAGCAAGGGGATCGACCGATCGACTCCTGCCGAAATCCTAGTGCCATAGCTAGCACCCAAAGGGCTCCAACTCATCTTGTAGCTCCAAGAGCGTTGCCCACAACCAATACAACCAAGCAGGAGTAGGGTATTACACCGCAAGGTGGATCGAACCTGGGTAGTTCACTGTGTCCTCGCCATGCCTAGCCCGTAGCCTCATAGACGCAAAGCCAGGGCCCTAGAGGTCGAACCAGGCTTTTTGGAGGGTTTCCTGTGGCTCGGAAGCAATCCCCTGTTAGGCATGCCAGGTAGGGGGATTGGTTTTTGTGCCTCAAGCTTCAGCTCCGCCATGGCAGACGACCGAGCTCGCCGTGCCAACCGCATCCAAACGGAGCTCGTTGGTGTCCCTCGCGTTTGCCGCACTCGCGCCGCCAACTTGGGCATAGAGCCAGAGGCGGAAACCTCCTCCGAGCATCCTTCGGTTCGGCAGCACCAACGGCGCCCACTGCCCACGCGCATGGCCACGGCAACTTTGCTCCCCCGCCGCGACCCACTGGCTCCGCAGGCTATGCTCCTCATGGCGCAAGAGCTGTTGTGCTACCACCCCACTGACGATGGCTGCGATGCCCGGCTCACTCGTATCACCGAGCTCATCAACATTGCCGGTGATGCCCCGACGCATCTCACTCCCTGCCGCCTCCGCCGTCATGTGATGCGCGGGCGTGGCAGGACGTGCCTCCTCCACCTCCTCCGCTCAACGACGGCGTGCCATGTCACCGTCGGGAGCGCTCGCCTGATCCCTCCCATGGCTCCTCCCCGCCGCACGGTGACAACCCGAGCAGCCATATCATCCAGCACACGTGCCCAGATGCGCGGGTGCTCCTTGAAAGGTAGCATGAGTGCCAGAACCGCACCATCCAGGAGGTCGTCGCCGCCGGGCGCCAGAACTACGCCGCTCTTGCAGGTGGCGGCGTCGTATCATTGGGGGCTGCATGGCCTTCACGCACGAGCTCCCCTGCGTGGTGTGGCCCGTGAAGTTCAAGCTGGAGCTGCCTCTCCACTACGACGACAACGCCAACCCCGTGGAGTTCCCGTCGCTCTACTCCTTAAGCATCCGGGCCGCTGAGGGGCCGACAAAGTCATGGCGAGCTGGTTCCCTCATGGCTAATGAACCTCACCGAGGTCTCCATCTCCTCGTGGGAGGAGTTGTGCCAGCTATTCGTCTCCAACTTCAAGGGCACGCCCGACCGCCCCCTCGCGCTCAGCAGCCTGCGCACCATCCACCAGCGCCCTAATGTGCCGCTCCGTAAGTACATCCAACACTTCAGCCAGGTGCGCAATAGGATCCCACAGGCCTCTGATGCCGTGGTTATCACGACATTATCCACAACAGTCATGAATGTTAGGATGCGCGAGAAGCTCACCGTCCATGACAAGCTCGACGCCGTGGTTGAGTTGTTCGACCTCACCGATAAGTGCACCAAGGATGAGGAGGGATGCCTCTTCGCCCACAACGATCCTGACGCCGACGTTGACGTTGCCATGCCCAAGGGTAGGGATACCACGTGCAAGGGCCCCATCGTGCTTGCGGCAAAGTCCGAGCGGAAGCGCGGCCGCGACCGCGACGAGGCCCGGAAAGACGATCGCCCCTTCAGCGCCTATCACAACATGCACTCCAACACCACCGAAGACTGCCACGAGCTCAAGCTACTTCACGACGAGCGGCAGGAGAGGCGCGGCAACCGCAACGACTGCGGCTCAAGCCATAGCGGCAGCGGCAAGGGTGGACGCTGGAAGGAGCATGACAACGACAACAACTCTCTCCAGGGATGGCAGGACTAGCCTTGGTAGGCCAACCCTCAGCAGGCCAATGCGGCCCTCCCGCGCCCCAACAGGAACAACAACACCCTGCCTGAAGAGGACACTAGAGGCTACAAAGAGCCTTGCATGGTGGCCTACATCCTTGGCGGAGCTCAAGCCCCTCCCTCCAACTAGCACTTCAAGCAATTCTTTCGTGAGGTGAATTCGGCCCTCCCAGAGCCTGCTGACGCCAAGCCTCTCAAGTGGTCACAGTACAGGATCACCTTTGATCACACCGATCACCCCAAGTCCACAAAGTTTGTGGGCACCATCCCTCTGTTGTGCACCCCCACCATCAACAATGTGGCAGTCACCAAGACGCTCATCGACGGTAGCGCTGGCCTCAACATGATCTCTGGGGAGACCTTCGAGTAGCTCCAGGTGCCCTATGAGCGCTTGATGCCCACAAGGCCCTTCTCGGGCGTGACCGATGGCTCCACGGTGTCCCCGGGTCAGGTGCGCCTTGCCGTCAGCTACGGCTCACACAAGAACTACATTCCGTACTGGGATCATATGAACTTATGATTGGCCCTCTAGCAAGCATCTGCAACTACTAGATATCATTAAGGTAAACCCAACCATGCTCATTAAGTATCAAGTCCCCTTTACTCCCATACGCAACAACCCCCTTACACGGGTGTAAGCTTCTGTCACTCTAGCCACCCATTATAAGCAAATCATGAACGTATTGCAACACCCTAGAGCGGGAATCCTCCATGTGTGCGTGACACGGAGGGCACCATAGGACAACACCAAAATAAAACATACAACTCAAACCAATCAAGATCATCAATAACCCAAAGAACGAAATAAATCTACTCAAACATCATAGGATGGCAACACATCATTGGATAATATTATGTGGCATAAAGCACCATGTTCAAGTAGGGGATTGCAACGGAGTGCGAGAGAGTGGACAGCTGAAAAGAGATGAGGGGGTGATGAAGATGGTGATATTGATGAAGACAATCACCGCGATGATGGTTCCCCAGGCGGCACTATGGTGCCACCGAGAGATAGGGGGAGTGAAAGGATCAAGAAGAGGTGTCTAGAGGGGGGAGGGGGGGTGATTAGACCCTCAACAAGCAAAAGTAGCAGATTTTAAGTTCTTCAAGTTAAGGTGGAGTTTTAGCACAAGTTTAAGCATTCACAATACATTTCAAGCAAGCATGGTAAGAGTATCTGCAGCGGAAAGAGTAAAGCATGCAGGTTGCAAGAAAGTGAAGGGATGGGATTGGAGTGTGCAAACGCAATGAAGACAGGGACATTTTTGGCGTGGTTCCGATAGGTAGTGCTATCGTACGTCCACGTTGATGGAGACTTCAACCCATGAAGGGTAACAGTTGCATGAGTCCACGGAGGGATCCACCCACGAAGGGTCCACGAAGAAGCAACCTTGTCTATCCCACCATGGCCATCGCCCATGAAGGACTTGCCTCACTCGGGTAGATCTTCATGAAGTAGGCGATCTCCTTGCCCTTACAAACTCCTTGGTTCAACTCCACAATCTTGTCGGAGGCTCCCAAGTGACACCTAACCAATCTAGGAGACACCACTCTCCAAAAGGTAATAGATGGTGTGATGATGATGAACTCCTTGCTCTTGTGCTTCCAATGATAGTCTCCCAAACACTCAACTCTCTCTCATAGATTTGGCTATGGTGGAAAGATGATTTGAGTGGAAAGCAACTTGGGGAAGGCTAGATATCAAGATTCTTGTGGTTGGATTGGAATGTCTTGGTCTCAACACATGAGTAGGTGGTTCTCTCTCGTAAAATGAGTAGTGGAAGTGTAGGCACGTTCTGATGGCTCTCTCTTCAATTGAGAAGGGGTGGAGGGGTATATATATAGCCTCCACACAAAATCCAACCATTACACATATTTGACCCAACTCGGTCAAACCGAATAGAAGAACTCGGTGAGACCGATTAAGTTCAAAATGTGAATGCTAGGAATCTCCGTGGGACCGACATGATCAACTCGGTGGGACCAATGTGCTAGGGTTAGGGCACAACCTCATCTTGGTGAGACCGATTGCATGAACTCGGTGAGACCGATTTCAGCAAAGAGCAAACACCGAGTTGGTCAAGCAAACTCGGTGGGACCGATTGCACATTTTGGTGAGACCGAAATAATTACAACAGGTAACAGAGAGTTTGCAAGGCTATCTCGATGAGACCGAGAGCCCGATTGGTGAGACCATGTTGTCTAGGGGTTCTGGCAGTGGCTAGGTCAAGTGAACTTGGTGGCACCGGATAGATCAAATCGGTGGGGCCGAGTTTGACTTTAGGTTTTCGACATATGTGGAAATGAGAAAGTGGCTGAGGGCTGTGGAGTAATATCATTAAGCACTTTGAGAAAGCAGACCATTAGGCAACACCTCATCCCCTTTTAATAGTATTGACTTTCCTATGGACTCAATGTGATCTTGGATCACTAAAATGAAAATGAAGAGTCTTGAGCCTTTGCCAATCTTTTTATTAGCATTTTGAAGGGGTTCCACATCCTCTTGTCCTTGCCACGCCATTGTTGAACTCATCTGAAATATACTATATAAAACTATTAGTCCAACAACAGATATGTTGACATGAATTACCAAAATCACCACTACAAAAAAAAGACACATCCGTGACAGTTTGGGCCGAACGAAATTTTTTTCTGTCATACTTATGACACTTCTATGACAATAATTGTGACAAAACACGATATCATCATAGATGTGGTGGGGTCCTACTTCTATGACAAAAAATCATGAAAGAAAATGGGCTTTTCGTCCTGGGCGGGCCGGAGACGCAACTGCATGACATTCTTTGGGCCATCCATGACGGAAAAAAACATGGTAGAAGCGAGGGCGAGGAAAATATCAGGGTGTTCCCGGTTATGGTGGGTGGTCGGGGCCGAGCGATGCGTGTTTCTCTCGTACACACACACGCGTGAGTGCGAGGCGTTGGGCTCTAACTGAACCCGAGCGAGGCGTTGGGCTCTAACTGAACCCGAGCGATTGCACTGAAGGCTACGCGTTACTGAACCCGAGCGATCGATCGATGGCTGTTAACTGAACCCGATCGAGCGATTCCTTCGCTACTGCTGCTAACTGAAGCCGATCGATGCTGCCTCTGGATGAACAGTGAGCGTTGCTGGGGGGGTGGATGAATAGTTCCCGGTGGGAGTGGATGAACAGGACCCCGTGGTGTTGCCTCTGGATGAACAGTGAGCGTCGCTTGGGGGTTTGGATGAACAGTTCCCGGTGGGGGTGGATGAACAGGACCCCGTGGTGCCTCTGGATGAACAGGACCCCGATCGATCGAGCCGGTTGGGGCTGGATGAACAGGACCCCGTGGAGGGCTGGATGAACAGGACCACCCCGTGGAGGGCAGGATGAACAGTAGACGGTGGAGGGCTGGATGAACAGTAGCCCGTGGAGGGGTGGTTGAACAGGAGCCCGTGGAGAGGGCTGGTTGAACAGTAGACAGTGGAGTAGCGCGCGGTGGAGGCTGGATGAACAAGAGCACGTGGATGAACAGTCGCAGGTGGAGGCTCGAGGAGGTCGACAGTGGATGAACAATAGCTCGTGGAGGCTGGAGGGGGTCGATGGTGGAGATGAATAGCATCCCGTGGAGTCCCATTTTGCGGTACGCCACACCCCTCCCGATGAACAGGACCCCCGTTTTGACCGTAGCGCTCCAACACAAGTCCGTTTCCTCTGTTTTGCGGTACGCCACACCCCTCGCGATCAACAGGACCCACGTTTCGACCGTAGGAGGTCCGTTTCCTCCGTTTTGTGGTACGCCAGACCCCTCCCAATGAACAGGATCCCGTTTCGAATGTGGCCGGTCGAACACAAGGCCATTTCCTCCGTTCTGCGGTACGCCAGGCCTCGTTTCCATCGGCTGTTCCGTCCAAGCCGGTTGGCTCCCATGCGTTCCGTTGCCTCCCGATGAACACGACGCATTCCGTTGCCTCCCCATGAACATGACGACGACGCAGTTTCTCCGTTCCGACCCAGCCATGTACACGAGCCCTGGCCGTATGTATGCGCGAGTAGGCGTTCGAGACCCCGCCCGTATGTACGTACGTGGCCGTATTTTCTTTCTTGCACACTGGCCGCTGTAGGTACGTGTACATGCTACATGCGCGCCTCAACTACGACACGTGCGCGCTCTACATCGACCATTATGTACGTACACGTTCGCGACCAGAATGACAACGCTACGTACGCTTCCACCAGGTGGGTCCCGACTATTAGGCACTTCCTTGCGTGTGAAGATATAGCTGGTGGGTCCGAACAGTCAGGGGGGCGAATCATTTTTTTTGCCCGGACGCACTTCCTTGCGTGCGAAGATGTAGCTGGTGGGTCCCAGCAGTCAGGGGGAAACATTTTTCACAAAATACGGTAGCCCGTCCGGTGGGTCCCCGCTGTCAGGTACAGGAATAATTATTTTGCGCGTAATAAGGAGGCACTTCCTTGCGGCTTCCGTGGACTCAGCTGTCAGCCTCTCCATGTACAGTACTCTTTTGATGAAAGTCGCTCGTTGACCACATTGACCACGCCGCGCCGGGAGCACCAAGGCGGTGGACGACGGCGAGGCCTAGGAAGGGGACGACGCAGAGCCAGGGAAGACACGACAGTGGATGCCCACGCGTAGAGGAGTATGAGGGTTCACGGGTTCGCTGCAGTGTGAGGCTGCCGTCGCCACAGAATAACTGGGGGTGTGGGTGAGTAGAGGGATGGCCTGGCCAGCGGTGGGAGTGGTAGGGGAGGTGAGGCCTCCACCGCATTGCAGCCGGCCACGGGAGGCAGGAGCACGAGGCACGACCGGCGCTGGTTTGGGTGGCTGGAGCAAGAAGACCAGAGGTTGAAGAAGCACTACGGCCGTTGGATGGATATCATATGGTCATTGGATCTAGAATCGTGCATATTGACTAATTTGACAAAGCCCTCCGTCCCCGTCAACTTAGTAGGCCCACAAGTCGGCCTGCCACTATACTGGGTCCCAGCTAGCAGGGGGAGTATTCATTTTTTTGTGCGTAATAAGGAGGCACTTCCTTGCGTGTGAAGATATAGATGGTGGGTCCGAGCTATCAGCAGCCGTAACGTTTTTTTTCGCGAAATACAGAGGCTCTTCCGGTGGGTCCCAGATGTCACGTGGAGGAATCATTATTTTGCACGTAATAAGGAGGCATTTCCTTGCGTGCGGCCGTGGACCCAACTGTTAGTCTCTCCACATATAGTCCACTTCAGATGCATGTCGGTCGTTGTCCATGTTGACCAGGCCGCGCCGAGAGCACCAGGGCGGTGGATGACGGCAAGGCCTTGGAAGGGAACGACACGGAGCCAGGGAAGACTCGACAGTTGTTTCCCACGCGGAGGGGAGTACGACTGTACGAGGGTTTACTGGTTTGTCTGCCGTCGCCGGAGAATAACAGTAGGTGTGGGTGAGTAGAGGGATGGCTAGGCAAGCAATGGGAGTACGGTGGGGCGGTGAGGCCTGCGCGGCAGCACAGCCGGCTACGAGGAGGAGGGTGCAGGCAGTCCCACCGACGCTTGTTTGAGCGGCTGGAGCAGGAAGAGAAGAGACTGAAGAAGCACGACGACTGTTGGATGGAAATCCAACAGTCACTGCTTGTGCGTCAACCTTTTTTTAGGAAAGCCTCAAATATGTGGGAAACATCATACAACCCATCTGCCATTATTTCTAATAATTTACAGCCCATTTTCTAACTCTTAAGGTCTTTTTGGAGCCCATATTCTTTTTGTTAGCATTACAGCCCATATTGTGGCCACGGTTAAAAAATTATAGGAAATTTTGCATATTTCGGTGCGGTCCGAACTGTTTTTAATCCTGAAATTTCAAGTCACATTCAAACTGATTTTAAAAATAAATGTATATCAATATAAAATCCAACAAATTGTCCACGCATAAAAATCAATGCAATTTAAAATCTCGAAAGAAGGAAATTTGAAACTAATTGCCGGTTTGATGTGTTTTAAAAATGTACAACCCATTTCTCATTACAGATAGGCCATTTTCTTGGCTAGCCGAATGAAGCTCTCCTCGTCTTGAAAGATTTGCAGCCCAACATGCCTAACAAAGCGACTTACTTGGCAAATCACAAAAAACTGGGCTGTGGCCGTGGACCCAGCTGCGGCCATGGAACCACCTGTCAGCCTCTCCACGTACACTACTCTTTTGATGGAAGTCGGTCGTTGACTACATTGACCACGCCGCGCCGAGAGCACCAAGGCGGTGGACGACGACGAGGCCTAGGAAGGGGACGACATGGAGTCGGGAAGACACGACAGTGGATGCCCACGCGGAGAGGAGTACGACAGTTCACTGGTTCGGCTGCGGTGTGAGGCTGTCGTTGCCGCAGAATAACAGGGGGTGTGGGTGAGTGGAGGGATGGCCTGGCCAGCGGTGGGAGTAGTATGGGGGCGTTGAGGCCTCCGTGGCAGCACAGCCGGCCACGGGAGGCAGGAGCAGGCGGCACGACCAGCGCTGCTTTGGGCGGCTGGAGCAAGAAGACCAGAGGTTGAAGAAGCACTATGGCCGTTGGATGGACATCGTACGGTCACTGGAGCTAGAATCGTTCATATTGACTAAGTAAACAAAGCCCTCTGTCCCTGTCAACTTAGTAGGCCCACAAGTCAGTCACCCACTATGGTGTGTCCCAGCTAGCAGGGGGTATTCATTTTGTGTGCGTCATAAGGACGCACTTCCTTGCGTGCGAAGATATAGCTGGTGGGTCCGACCTGTCAGCGGGGGGAACGTTTTTTTCGCGAAATACAGAAGCCCTTCCCGTGGGTCCTAGCTGTCAGGTGGAGGAACCATTATTTTGCGCGTAATAAGGAGGCATTTCCTTGCGTGCGGCCGTGGACCCAGCTGTCAGCCTCTCCACGTACAGTCCACTTCCGATGGATGTCGTTCATTGACCACATTGACCAGGCCGCGCCGAGAGCACCAGGGCGGTGGACGACGGCGAGGCCTGATACGTCTCCAACGTATCTATAATTTTTGATTGCTCCATGGTATATTATCTACTGATTTGGACATTATTGGGCTTTATTATCCACTTTTATATTATTTTTTGGACTAACCTATTAACCGGAGGCCCAGCCCAGAATTGCAGTTTTTTTGCCTATTTCAGAGTTTCGCAGAAAAGGAATATCAAACGGAGTCCAAACGGAATGAAACCTTCGGGAACGTGATTTTTAGGAAGATTATTATCTGGGAGACTTGGACCCTATGCCAAGAAACAAGGGAGGAGGCCACGAGGTATGGGGACGCCCCCCCAGGGCGCGCCCTACACCCTCGTGGGCCCCCTGTTGCTCCACCGACGTACTCCTTCCTCCTATATATACCTACGTACCCCCAAACGATCAGATACGGAGCTAAAAACCTAATTCCACTGCCGCAACCTTCTGTACCCACGAGATCCCATCTTGGGGCCTGTTCCGGAGCTCCGCCGGAGGGGGCATCCATCACGGAGGGCTTCTACATCAACACCATAGCCTCTCCGATGAAGTGTGAGTAGTTTACCTCAGACCTTCGGGTCCATAGTCAGTAGCTAGATGGCTTCTTCTCTCTTTTTGGATCTCAATACAATGTTCTCCCGCTCTCTTGTGGAGATCTATTCGATGTAATCTTCTTTTTGCGGTGTGTTTGTTGAGACCGATGAATTGTGGGTTTATGATCAAGATTATCTATGAACAATATTTGAATCTTCTCTGAATTCTTTTATGTATGATTGGTTATCTTTGCAAGTCTCTTCGAATTATTAGTTTGGTTTGGCCTACTAGATTGATCTTTCTTGCAATGGGAGAAGTGCTTAGCTTTGGGTTCAATCTTGCAGTGTCCTTTCCCAGTGACAGTAGGGGCAGCAAGGCACATATTGTATTGTTGCCATCGAGGATAACAAGATGTTTTTTTTATCATATTGCATGAATTTATCCCTCTACATCATGTCATCTTGCTTAAGGCATTACTCTGTTTTCATGAACTTAATACTCTAGATGCATGCTGGATAGCAGTCAATGAGTGGAGTAATAGTAGTAGATGCAGGCAGGAGTCGGTCTACTTGTCTCGGACGTGATGCCTATATACGTGATCATACCTAGATACTCTCATAACTATGCTCAATATTGTCAATTGCTCAACAGTAATTCGTTCACCCACCGTAAAATACTTATGCTCTTGAGAGAAGCCACTAGTGAAACCTATGGCCCCCGGGTCTATTTTCATCATATTAATCTTCCAACACTTAGTTATTTCCTTTGCTTTTTTACTTTGCTTTTATTTTACTTTGCATCTTTATCACAAAAATACCAAAAATATTATCCTATCATATCTCACTCTCGTAAGTGACCGTGAAGGGATTGACTACCCCTTATCGCGTTGGTTGCGAGGAGTTATTTGTTTTCTGCAGGTACGAGGGACTCGCGCGTAGCCTCCTACTGGATTGATACCTTGGTTCTCAAAAACCGAGGGAAATACTTACGCTACTTTGCTGCATCATCCTTTCCTCTTCAAGGAAATCCAACGCAGTGCTCAAGAGGTAGCAAGAAGAATTTCTGGCGCCGTTGCCAGGGAGTCTAAGCAAAAGTCAACATACCAAGCACCCATCACAAACCCTTATCTCCCGCATTACATTATTTGCCATTTGCCTCTTGTTTTCCTCTCCCCCACTTCACTCTTGCCGTTTTATTCGCCCTCTCTTTTTCGTTCGCCTTCTTCTTCTTTCCCCTCACTCTCTCTGTCGTTATGTCTGAAATTGGGGAAATTATTGCCGATATGGACAATAATAATATCATAGAAAATTCTGATGCTCCTGCTGAAGAACCCCTACCTTGCATACAAAAAGATTTTGAATTGGTAGTGGTAATATTATTGGAAAAGGAGTTATTCAAGATTTCTTTACTTGTGCCGGTGCTTTGACTTCTATGGGCGGTTCTATTCTCCATAGAACTAGTAGTCTCGCGAACGCTATTGCCATGCTTATAGTTGAACTTTAAAGGCAATTTATGCACATGCATCCTTGCATACAAAGAATTTTCCTAGAATTCTCTAATATTGAGCATTCTTCTGTTAAGCGTGCCGCCACTATCTTTTTGGCTCATGAGTTTAGATTTATAATAAAAGAGGCCAAAGAAATCTTTGCGCATTATAGGGTAGATGCTAGTCATCCTCCCATTGAAGCTATCCTTTTTAATCAAGAAGACATGATGCGTTTGCAATCTTTAGATCATATTGCTTATAACGAAAATCTTAGGAAAATGTTTCTCGCCGACGTTCTAGTTGATAGAATTTCCGAGCTTAATGATGATTTTGCTATTCAGAATAATGGATTAGGTTTTCCTCTTGAACAAAGGCTTGTGACTTTTTGCCAAAAGAATGCTCTTAATGATGAATTGGTTGTGCATTACAAAGGGCCTAGGGAGGAACCCATACCTCCCGAGATTGATCTTGGGGACTTTTGTCCCATTAAATTTAGCCCTTTTGATTATTTTTGCTTCCTCAAAGAAAACTTGCTGCTGAACATAGAGAATATGAGAAAAAATTTCATGACTTGCCATACCACTATTATGGCAATATCTAGATCTATCCTTGCTTTTATGCCTAGCTAGGGGTGTTAAACGATAGCGCTTGTTGGGAGGCAACCCAATTTTATTTTTAGTTTTTGCTTATGTTTAGGAATAAATCTTTGTTCTAGCCTCTGGTTAGATGTGTTTTATGTTTTAATTAGTGTTTGTGCCAAGTTAAAACTATAGGATCTTCTTGGATGATAGTTATTTGATCTTGCTGTAATTTCCAGAAACTTTCTGTTCAAAAAAACAATTGTTAAAAATCACCAGAATATGATAAAATAGTGATTAAAATTGCTGCTAATCAATAAACAAATTGTCTAGGTCGTCCTAGTTTGGTAGATGTTTTGGAGTTACAGAAGTTTGCGTTAGTTACAGATTACTACAGACTGTTCTGTTTTTGACAGATTCTGTTTTTCGTGTGTTGTTTGCTTATTTTGATGAATCTATGGTTAGTAAAATAGTTTATAAACCATAGAGAAGTTGGAATGCAGTAGGTTTAACACCAATATAAATAAAGAATGTGTTCATTATAGTACCTTGAAGTGGTCTTTTGTTTTCTTTCGCTAACGGAGCTTACGAGATTTCTGTTGAGTTTTGTGTTGTGAAGTTTTGAAGTTTTGGGTGAACGATTTGATGGATTATGGAACAAGGAGTGGCAAGAGCCTAAGCTTGGGGATGCCCATGGCACCCCCAATATAATCCAAGGACACCAAAAAGCCAAAGCTTGGGGATGCCCCGGAAGGCATCCCCTCTTTCGTCTACTTCCATCGGTAATTTTACTTGTAGCTATATTTTTATTCACCACATGATATGTGTTTTGCTTGGAGCGTCTTGTATGATTTGAGTCTTTGATTTTAGTTTACCACAATCATCCTTTCTGTACACACCTTTTGAGAGAGTCATACATGATTTGGAAATTGTTAGAATACTCTATGTGCTTCACTTATATCTTTTGAGTTATATAGTTTTGCTCTAGTACTTCACTTATATCTTTTTAGAGCACGGTGGTGGATTTGTTTTATAGAAACTATTGACCTCTCATGCTTCACTTAGATTATTTTGAGAGTCTTAAATAGCATGGTAATTTGCTTAAATAATCCTAATATGCTTGGTATTCAAGATTAGTAAAATCTTTCTTATGAGTGTGTTGAATGCTAAGAAACGTTTGGTGCTTGATAATTGTTTTGAGATATAAAAACGGTGATATCAATGCGCTTTGACATATTAATAAAATTGCAATAGAAACAATTTAGCGGCCCAAATTTTAGGGCCCCAGCTAATTACCTTTTGCTCCTTGTTTATTTTCCTTTTTCTATTGACAACTTTATCAGTTAGCACCCGTACACTCTGGTAGGTTTCCTATTTGCCACGGGCTTTATAGCGCCCCGCAATACGACAACAAAGTCCTCACACTTTTTACAGTATAAATCGGCACCCCGAATTTAATTAGCACTATATGCATTGGCTCCGAATCATGTCTTTGGTCAATAGTTGGGTTGCCCGGCTCCTGTGCTTACTACCTTACGCTCCGCTATATCGGCTAGGGCAGTAAAGGGAGAACTACTGCGATTGTGCCCTGGTTCATCCGGATGAGCACCTCCGTAGAGAAAGCCGAAAACAGACTGTCATGATGCGGCGAGAGCGGGTCAGCTCTTAGGAGGTTTCAAATTGCTGGAGGTTTTTTTCCGCATTACGCGATGACTCGATTTTTATCCGATTAGGTGTTTACAGAATCCCCCAGTTCGTACGTCCAAATACCAGGGGTTGCGCCAAAAAATCTATTATCGAACTCCTATGGCTAAGTGAGGGTGATAAAGCATTATAGTCCGATTGCCTTGTTCGTTGCGCTAAACACCTCCTTCAAGAACCAAATAATTGGATCAAGAGTGTTTGCCCCCGTACTACCTATGTGGGGGCTGAAGTCGACGACTGGCCAACTCTCAAATTTAATAAAAACGGCCGCACAAGAGGTAAAAATCTAACACAAAGTATTATATTACATAAACTGTCTTTGTTTCATAATACAGGGTGAGAAAAAATATGAATGTATTCATTCAAAGATCACGTCTTTCGCACACTGCCCCGCAACAATGCGGAACCCCTCCAGGACGTCTCCAAAATATCGCTCGGGTGTGCGGTGCTCCTTGCCCTCAGGCGGCCCCTCGTTCGCTAGCTTGACGGCGTCCATCTTTGCCCACCACACCTTGACATAGGCGAAGGCCAGGCGCGCGCCCTCAATGCAGACCGACCGCTTGACGACGTACAGCCGAGGACAGTCATTCACTAGCCGCTTCACAAGGCTGAAGTAGCTGCTCTGTATAGCTTCGGCAGGCCATAGCCGGATTATCACATCCTTCATGGCCAGTTCAGCCACCCTATGCAGCTCGACCAGCTGTTTCAGCTGATCGGTGAAGGGCACTGGATGTTCTGGCGCAAGGTATTGCGACCAGAACAGCTTCTCCGTCGAGCTCCCTTCTTCAGCCCTGAAGAACTCTGCAGCGTCTGACACGCTGCGCGGCAAGTC
This sequence comes from Aegilops umbellulata, assembly GCA_032464435.1. Lineage (NCBI taxonomy): Eukaryota > Viridiplantae > Streptophyta > Magnoliopsida > Poales > Poaceae > Aegilops > Aegilops umbellulata. Next base: position 92,771,336 of record CP136059.1, on the reverse strand, counting down.
CACAAAAGCCCCTGGAGAACTCTGAATCCGGGTTAGTAAAAGATACTTCGTCTTCACATTCTTTCTTTGCATACTAAATGCCTTACCCGCCGCGATCTTCCTGGTCTCCTAGATCTCCTGGAGGGTGCCTTGGGCCTCATTCCGAGCCGTCTCTGCGCTTTGACGAGCCTTGGCGAGTTCGGCATCTTGAGCCGACACATCGCGCTCCAAGGTCTCACACTTCCTTACCGCGTCCTGGAGCTCTTGATGGACCTCATTGACCCGAGCCTTGAGCTTCCTACGAGCGGCTTGCTCCTTGATAGCCTTCCCCTCGGCTTCAGCCAGGGCCTTTCTGAGGGCCTCAACCTCGGTCGTTGCTTATATACATATCATGACACTTCGGTTAATATACATCATTTTACTCTTTTTCGAATATATAACGGGTTATCACATACCTTGTTTTTCTTGGAGCCGCCTCCTCACCTGGCCGAGCTCCTCCTCGGCCTGCTCTAGCTTCAGCTTCAGCCCGTAGACCTCGGCAGTATGCGAGGCCGCGGCCAACAGCGATGCCTGCGTATTCATTTTAGACATATTTAGTTAGTTTCCTGCAATAAGGGATTGATCCTCTGTCCGGCTTTTTCTTTCCGGACGTCGGACAGTGTCTCGGGGGCTACTGTTTGTATTGGGATCTTCTCTTTTTTCCTCGCTTACCTCAAAACCTGTCAGCAGGCTGCTGCAGGCTTCGGTTAGTCCACTTTTGGCGGACTGAACCCTTTCAATTATTGTGCCCATAAGAACACGGTGCTCATCCACAATGGAGGTGCCTTGTAGCGCTTCCAGCAGAAAATTCGGTGCCCCTGGTTGGACAGGGGTCACCGGCGGGATAGGCATACCCCCTTCTTGCGAAGAAGGTTGCATGCCGGATTCCGGAGTCGTATCGCTCTCCGGAATCGAGTTCGGCTGAGGGCCGAATTGAATACGGCCCTCATCACCAGTCTCCATGGGGATTGGCTCCCCCTGGTGTCTGGCGATGGAGGCTTCGCCTTCTGCGCCTCCTGAACCTCTCCCCGGCCTGGGAAAGTCCTTCGGGACCGCACCTCTGCATCGTCCTTGGCCTTGGGGGAGTGAGCGGTCGGCGGCGACTCGCTGGCAATCGCCTTTGATCCAGCGAACCTCGTGACGAGGATCGCTGGGAGCTGTCGTGGGCCGGACTGCAATAGCATAGCTAATCATGTCAATACAATGAAGAGGAGAGGCTAGATCTATGGGTATGTGTGAGTCTTAGCACTTACGATGCAGCCCGAGGCTTAGTGCGGGGGCGTCGCTCCGGACAGCTGTCGACATCCCACGCGGAGTTATCCGCGAGGGAGCCCTTCCCCTTCTTGGACGTCTCCGTCTCCAGGTTGGTGGAGGCCGCCCTCTTCTTCTTTCCCTCATCAGGGGGAGGGTTGTTCTCCTCCTCCTCCTCCTCCTCGTCGTCTGATACATCTCTGTCGTATCTACTTTTCCAAACACTTTTTCCCTTGTTTTGGACTCTAACTTGTATGATTTGAATGGAACTAACCCGGACTGATGTTGTTTTCAGCAGAATTGCCATGATGTTGTTTTATGTGCAGAAAACAAAAGTTCTCGGAATGACCTGAAACTCCACGGAATATCTTAGAATAAATAATAAATAATCCTCGCCAAAGATGAAGACTAGGGGGCCCACACCCTGTCCACGAGGGTGGGGGGCGCCCCCCTAGGGCGCGCCCCCTACCTCGTGGGCCCCCTGGACACCTTCCGACGCCAACTCCAACTCTATATATTGGCTTTCGGGGAGAAAAAAATAGAGGAGAAGAAATCATCGCGTTTTACGATACGGAGCCGCCGCCAAGCCCTAAAACCTCCCGGGAGGGCTGATCTGGAGTCCGTTCGGGGATCCGGAGAGGGGGATTCGTTGTTGTCGTCATCATAAACCATCCTCCATCACCAATTTCATGATGCTCACCTCCGTGTGTGAGTAATTCCATCGTAGGCTTGCTGGACGGTGATGGGTTGGATGAGATTTATCATGTAATTGAGTTAGTTTTGTTAGGGTTTGATCCCTAGTATCCATTATGTTCCAAGATTGATGTTGCTATGACTTTGCTATGCTTAATGCTTGTCACTAGGGCCCGAGTGCCATGATTTCAGATCTGAACCTATTATGTTTTCATGAATATATGTGAGTTCTTGATCCTATCTTGCAAGTCTATAGTCACCTACTATGTGTTATGATCTGGCAACCCCGAAGTGACAATAATCGGGACCACTCCCGGTGACGACCTTAGTCTGAGGAGTTCATGTATTCACTATGTGCTAATGCTTTGTTCCGGTTCTCTATTAAAAGGAGGCCTTAATATCCCTTTGTTTCCAATAGGACCCCGCTGCCATGGGAGGGTAGGACAAAAGATGTCATGCAAGTTCTTTTCCATAAGCACGTATGACTATATTCGGAATACATGGCCTACATTACATTGATGAATTGGAGCTAGTTCTGTGTCACCCTATGTTATGACTGTTACATGATGAACCGCATCCGGCATAATTATCCATCATTGACCCGGTGCCTACGAGCTTTCCATATACTGGTTTACACTTATTTACTTTCCCGTTGCTGCTGTTACAATCACTACAAAACACCAAAAATATTACTTTGCTTTCATTACTCTTTTGTTACCGTTACCACCACTATCATATTACTTTGCTACTAAACACTTTGCTGCCGATACTAAGTTTCCAGGTGTGGTTGAATTGACAACTCAACTGCTAATACTTGAGAATATTCTTTGGCTCCCCTTGTGTCGAATCAATAAATTTGGGTCGAATACTCTACCCTCGAAAGCTGTTGCGATCCCCTATACTTGTGGGTTATCAAGACTAGTTTCTGGCGCCGTTGACAGGGAGCATAGCTCTATTCTTTGAGTCACTTGGGATTTATATCAGCTGGACTCTATGAAGAACTTGAAAGACGCTAAGACAAAAATTTATCCCTCAACTACGAGGGGAGGTAAGGAACTGCCATCTAGCTCTGCACTTGATTGACCTTCTGTTATGAGTAAGCTTGCGACACCTAAACCTGCTTCTGCTATTCATCCGATATGTCGCATGTTATTGATGATGCCACTTCTACTATGCATGATACTTATGATGAAACTACTTCTATGCCTGATACTACTGTGCCCCTTAGTGAATTTCTTGATGAACAAATTGCTAGGGCTAGAGAGAAAGAAATTATTGAATCTGATTATAATGATGAAAGTGATGATGAAGATAGGCCTATTATTCCTAAGGGTTATGTTTTTGATATGGAATCTTCTGCCACTATTCTAGCTTGCAGAGATCGTCATGAACTTAAAAGGCTATTAATTAAATGGAACAAAGAATCTCTTAAAGATAAAATGAGGCCTGACCCTGCTTTTGCTACTTCACCTATCTGTGTTTCTGATAAGGATTATGAATTCTCCGTTGATCCTGATATAATTACTTTGGTTGAGTCTGATCCTTTCCATGGTTATGAATCTGAAACTGTTGTGGCACATCTTACTAAATTAAATGATATAGCCACCCTGTTTACTAATGATGAGAGATCGCGCTACTTTTATATACTTAAAATATTTCCGTTCTCATTAAAGGGTGATGCTAAGATATGGTTTAATTCTCTTGATCCTGGTTGTGTGCGTAGTCCCCAGGATATGATTTATTACTTCTCTGCTAAATATTTCCCTGCTCATAAGAAACAAGCTGCTTTAAAGGAAATATACAACTTTGTGCAAATTAAAGAAGAGAGTCTCCCACAAGCGTGGGGGAGGCTTCTCAAGTTACTTAATGCTTTGCCTGATCATCCTCTTAAGAAAAATGAAATACTTGATATCTTTTATAATAGACTAACCGATGCTTCCAGAGATTACCTAGATAGTTGTGCTGGTTCTCTTTTCAGGGAAAGAACACCAGATGAAGCTGAAATACTATTGAATAATATGTTGACAAATGAAAATAATTGGGCACCTCCTGAGCCAGCTCCTGCTCCAATTAATGATCCTATTCCTAAACCAACTCCAAAGAAGAGAGGTGTTCTATTTCTCAGTCACGAGGATATGCAAGAGGCAAAGAAATCTATGAAAGAAAAAAGTATTAAAGCTAAAGATGTTAAGAATTTACCTCCCATTGAAGAAATACATGGTCATAATTTACCGCCTGTCGAAGAAACATATGATCTTGATCCTTTACCTATTCAAGAACCTCCTGATCCCGATAACCCGACACAGGTAGTAAAGGTAAATTCTCTCTATAGATATGATACAGCTGAAATCCCTCCTACTAAAATGGCTAGTCAGTGCTTGGATGAGTTTGATAACTTTATGTTTAAGCAAGAAGACTTTAATGCTTATTTTGGTAGACAATTGAATTACGATTCCGATATGATTAAACACTTGGGTGATTATATGGCTAATATTAAAGGTGAACTTAAACTTGTTAGTAAACATGCTTCTATGGTTACCACTCAAGTAGAACAAGTACTTAAAGCTCAAAAATAATTGCTCCATGAAATGAATAGTAAGAAAAATGATTATGCTGTTAGAGTGGCTACTAGAACTGGTAGAATGACTCAGGAACCTTTGTATCCTGAAGGCCACCCTAAGAGAATTGAGCAAGATTCTTAGAGAAATAATATTGATGCACCTAGTTCTTCTAAAAAGAAGAAAAAGAAAAATGATAGAACTGTGCAAACTTCCAGTGAACCTATTGCTGAACCACCTGATAATCCAAATGATATCTCTATGTCTGATGCTGAAACACAATCTGGTAATGAACATGAACCTAATGAAAATGTTAATGACGATGTTCATGATGATGCTCAACCTAGTAATGATAATGATGTAGAAATTGAACCTGCTGTTGATCTTGATAACCCACAATCAAAGAATCAATGTTATGATAAGAGAGACTTTGTTGCTAGGAAACATGGTAAAGAAAGAGAACCTTGGGTTCATAAACCCATGCCTTTTCCTCCCAAACCATCCAAGAAAAAGGATGATGAGGATTTTGAGCGCTTTGCTGAAATGATTAGACCTATCTTTTTGCGTATGTGATTGACTGATATGTTCAAAATGAATCCTTATGCTAAATACATGAAAGATATTATTACAAATAAAAGAAATATACCGGAAGCTGAAATTTCCACCATGCTTGCTAATTATACTTTTAAGGGTGGAATACCAAAGAAACTTGGAGATCCAGGAGTACCTACTATACCTTGCTCCATTAAAAGAAATTATGTTAAAACTGCTTTATGTGATCTTGGAGCCGGTGTTAGTGTTATGCCTCTCTCTTTATATCGTAGACTTGACTTGAATAAGTTGACACCTACTGAAATATCTTTGCAAATGGCTGATAAATCAACTGCTATACCTGTCGGTATTTGTGAGGATGTGCCTGTTGTGGTTGCAAACGTTACTATTTTAACGGACTTTATTATTCTTGATATTCCCAAGGACGATAGTATGTCTATTATTCTTGGAGGACCTTTTCTTAATACTGCAGGGGCTGTTATTGATTGTAACAAAGGCAATGTCACTTTTCATGTTAATGGTAATGAGCATACGGTACACTTTCTGAGGAAACAACCTCAAGTCCACAGTATCAATTCTATTGGAAAAGTTCCATCGATTATATTTGGAGGTTTTGAATTTCCTCTTCCTACTGTCAAAAAGAAATATGATATACTTATTATTGGGATGTGCATATCCCCGTTGAGGTAACCTAGTGTTATTCCAAATTTCTCCAGTTTCATGTTAATCGGAATGAGTTTGTTTTTTTGAGAAACTTGACAGTAGGGGGAAAACCCCTACTGTTTTTCATATATCTATATAAATGGGGTGTTTACATAGACATATCAGCCATTTTACATGGTGCACCTTTCCACCTAGTGTGCAGCTAGGGAGCTCTAATACAGTGTAAGTTTTGGTTATACAATAGAGTTACAAAAGGTGATAAAGGCAGCTCTATGGGCTGCTTTAACTCTATGTTGAAGAAGCTGGAGATCCTCTTTGAATCGTGTCAACCAGCCCCCCACCGTCGGAGCCACTCCTCTGAAATATTTGTTGTTTCGCTCTTTCCAAATGCTCCAAGCCGAGGTGAGGAATGTTTCAAAGAAGAAAGGGTTCTACCAAGCGTCTTCTGTTGTTTGAAGGAGATCGAGGCGGCTGTCAAAAGGTGCCCAAACTATGTGGAGTTTCGCCCAACAGCTTTGGTTGAAAGGGCAAGTGAAGATCATATGGTCAATGGTTTCCTCGACGTGATGCTCACATAGTATGCAATCAAAGTTATTCCCGATGTTATAATGCCTCCTTTTGAGCATATTGCATGTGTTGAGCCTGTCCAGGAAGAGCAGCTAGCCGAACACTTTGATTTTCATAGTACATCTCGATTTCCACAGATGGTTGAAAGCTTGGTGCGCCTCCCCGTCCCTGAAGTAGTTGTTATAGTAGTCCTTTGACTGGTAGTACGTCAACCCCCACGAGTAATGCCATACATCATGTAGCGAGGTCGAGGGGGAAATCCAATGTGGAGAGGAGTACATATCTTGGATTTCTTCAAGCGCCTGCGGCGAGACAGATAGGTGAAAGGTTTCATGCAGATCCGTACTATTCATTGCCTCAGCCACAGAAAGATCCTCATGAATGGAAAATGAGAAAGCACGAGGTGAGATATTTGTAGAATTTCCTCCTTCCATAGATCTTTCCAAAAGAGCGTCGTCTTGCTGTCAACCACCTGAACACATGTGATTCCGCAAAAAATGGGGGTGAGTTTTAAGATGTCTTTCCACCAGAACGAGCCAACAACGTCCACTGCATGAGGTATTTTGTCCACGTAATGATTGTCCCAAACGAGATTCACCCAGGGAATATCCAGTTTGTTGAAGAACTTGTGCAGGAATTTTAGCAGCAGAGCCTCATTATGTATCTTTAAGTTGATCACTCCAAGCCCTCCATTTTTCTTGGGTCGGCAGACCAAATCCCAAGCAGCCAGCGAGTTACATTTGTCCCCTTGTTCTGTTTTCTTAGTCCAAAGGCATCGACATCTGATTTTATCAAGGATCTCAATGAGTTTAGGAGGGAACTTGAGCGTGCACATGGCAAACACAAGGAGCGATGTAACCGACGCATTTAACCAACCAAGCTTGCCTCCATACGACATCAAAGAAATTGTGGACGTGAGCTGTCTTTCCAATGTACAGACCAGAGGCATGAGCTCTTGCACGGAGGGTTTTGTCGTGCCTAATGGGAGGCCAAGGTAGGTGAATGGCACCGATCCAATTGCACATCGGAATGAGTTTGTTAACAAGACTTGATCAACCTTGTTAGTGGACTCCTTTTAATGAGCATGAGATGGATGAAACTAGAAGCACAACCTTCTGTACCCTCTCTATACTTTCTGTTCTTTAGTAGAAATAAAGTAAAAATAGTATTTTTCTGTCAGTTTCCTGATTTATCCGTGCAATATAAAAATATCCCAAAAATAAAAGTCCTCATAATGACATGCCAATTTAATATGATTTTTACGGGAATATTTGAGGATTTATGGTGCAAAAATCACCGCGGGGGGAGCTGCCACCTGGCCACGAGGGTGGAGGGCGCGCCCTACCCCCTAGGCGCGCCCCCTGCCTCGTGGGCCCACGGTGGCCCTCCTCCACTTATTCCAGCACCCATCTTCTTCTTCCTCCTCACACAAACACGAAAAACCAACTCAAGCACGAGCTCCAGCCCTCTTTGCTGTAATTTTCGATCTCCTTGCTCAAAGCACCTCTCGCAAAACTGCTTGGGGAGATTGTTCCTTGGTATGTGACTCCTCCATTGGTCCAATTAGTTTTTGTTCTAGTGCTTTATTCTTTGCAAATTTGTGCTGCATAGGTGACCATGTTCTTGAGCTTTCATGTCAAATTTATATGGTTCCAAGTAGTTCTAATGCTTGATATAGGCCCTAGGCACTTGTAGGAGTTGTTGCTACCAATTTTATTGAAGTTGGTTCACTTTTGTTTGAAGTTACTAAAAATTTCAGAAATTTTTCAGAGAAAAGCAATATGCTTAGGAAGATGTTCCAAGGTGGTTCCGCTAAGAAGCAAGGACCCAGGCTTGCTATGCGTGATGCTGACGAGGAACCACCAAGAGACGCTCTAGTGCGGCCTTGCGAATGGCCGTCGGAAAACTTTATGGATCGTGCAGGAATTAAAGAAGAATATAATGCATATTCGCGTAATGCCGGTCTTGGGACTTTGAGGCAGACAAATGCCCCCAGTATCATGATATCACAAGTTCATTTGTGAGGAGGTTTGAATATTTATCTTCGTGTAATTCTCCTTCAGTCATGTTTGAACTTTATGACAAATCTTATACCATGGACTTAGAGGATTTCACTCTTGCTTGCAAACTTCCACAATGGGGTAGTGTTAGGGATCCCCCTAAATCTGAATTTAGAAACTTTCTTACTAGCATAACTGTAGGGGATTCTAGAGATATAACGCAAGCTACTATAGGGAGCATTCACTTTCCTGCTATACATTATTTTGCTCTCTTCATAGGTAGATGCATAAATGCTAAGGATGAAGCATGTCACATGTGTGTCCCTGACCTTAGCATTCTCAGGAGTGCTATGTTAGGAGACCAATCTTATCATATGGGAGACATTATAGATCATAGGTTGCATCATAATAGATATAATGGAGATTTATTTGGAGGAATTTATGCAACCCTCTTAGCTAAATTTCTTGAGATAGACGTTCGTAAAGGAGACATGGAGTTGCCTCCTGCTTATTTAGATTTTGATTCTATGGTTTCTCACTATTTTGTTGAGAGGACTGAGTCACCTCTCTAGTATCGATTAATTTTTAACAAACGACATGTTGTCCGTATTACTCTCCCTGCTCCTGCCTTCTTTGATTACCAGGCAAACGGAAGATATACTATTACTAGAGAGGAGGTAGATGAGTACGAGAGGAGAGCGGAGGCAGCCCATGCTGCAGCTCAGGATGCGATAGCCGCTGCATCACAGTACAACCCCAACTATTCTTCATCGCAATACGACCCCAGCTACACCTACGGGTATCTGCCAGGCTATCCCTGGCCATAAACCAACTTAGGCCAAAAGCCTAAGCTTGGGGGAGTACGTATTTCTCACCGACATTACATTTATGTTCACACACACTCATTGCTAGATGTTGGTGCTCATACTCTTTCACTGTAATATCCATGCTAGTTTATTTTCTTTTTCCTGATTTCTTCTTGTGTGTTTGCTAAACCTTAAGAAAAACCAAAAAAATTAGTAGTAGTTTACTTTCCTGCTGTAGTATTAGTAACTAAAAAGAAAACCCAAAAATATTTCCCGTTCTTCTTTTGCTTGTTGGGAGCTTTCCCATGTAAATAGTTTTCTTTTCTTTTCTTTGGGGGTCAGTAGGAGAAGACCATGATTAAATTGTTGAAGTGGCTCTTATATGCATTATTGTTGATTTAACCAAGAGCCCATATTTCCTTGTCTTCTCCTGTTCATTGAATGCTCACAGATTCTAGCTTAGTCCAATGCACGTGCACTCTTATTATTATTCACATCGTTCGGTCGTGCAAGTGAAAGGCAATTATGATGATATATGATGGACCAACTGAGATGAGAAAAGCTGGTATGAACTCGACCTCTTTTGTTTTTGTAAATATGATGAGTTCAACGTTCTTGATTCAGCTTATTATGAACAAACATGTTTGCAATGACAATTAGAGATCATAGTTGCTTGTGCCATGCTTTATTAGCTATGAGTTATAATGATTTACCTTGCGTGCCAACATGCAATTGAGATGGTTATGATGTGGTATGATGGGGTGGTATCCTCCTTTGAATGATTTAAGTGACTTGACTTGGCACATGTTCATGCATGTAGTTGAAACAAAATCAACATAGCCTTCACGATATTTATGTTCATGGTGGATTATATCCTACTCATGCTTGCATCCAATGTTTATTAATTTTAATGCATGTACATGGTTGTTGTCTCTCTCTAGGTCGCTTCCCAGTCTTTTGCTACCCTTCACCTATACTAAGCGGGAATATTGCTTGTGCATCCAATCCTCTAAACCCCAAAGTTATTCCAGATGAGTCCACCATACCTTCATATATGTGGTATCTACTTGCCATTCCAAGTAAATTTGTATGTGCCAAACTCTAAACCTTCAAATAAACATTCTGTTTTGTATGCTCGAATAGCTCATGTATCAACCAAGGCTGCCCTTATCTTCCATGTTAGGCGGGTTATTCTCAAGAGGAGTGGACTCCGCTCCTCACTCATGAGAAAATGGCTGGTCACCGGGATGCCCAGTCCCATGCTTTATGCAAACTAAATCAAAATTAATTGCAAACAAAACTCCCCCTAGGACCTGATGTATGTTGGAGGCACTCGTTGTTCGAGCAAGCCATGGATTGATGCTTGTTGGTGGAGGGGGAGTATAAACTTTACCATTCTGTTTGGGAACCGCCTATAATATGTGTGACATGGAAGATATCGCCATCTCTTAGTTGCTATGTTGACAATGAAAGTATGCCGCTCAAAATATTATTTATCTCTATTTCAAAACCGAGCTCTGGCACCTCTACAAATCCCTGCTTCCCTCTGCGAAGGGCCTATCTATTTACTTTTATGTTGAGTCATCACCCTCTTATTAAAGAGCACTAGCTGGAGAGCACATCTGTCATTTACATTCATCACTATTAATTTATATTGGGTGTGACTATGATTGGATCTCTTTTACCATGAATTACAATGTCTAGGTAGTCCTTGATCTTTAAAGGTGCTATGCATTTATGTTTTGCGGTCTCAGAAAGGGCTAGCGAGATACCATCTTGTTATATCATACTATGATTGTTTTGAGAAAGTGTTGTCATCCGAGATTTATTATTATGGCTCGCTAGTTGATTATGCTATTGATATGAGTAATTATGAGACCTGAGAATTATTGCAAATGTGGTTAGTTATAATCTTTGCTGAAAACTTGAATGCTGGCTTGACATATTTACAAAAACAAGAGCAAACAGAGTTTGTAAATGTTTTTCTTTATTTCTTTCAGTTTGTCAACTGAATTGCTTGAGGACAAGCAAGGGTTTAAGCTTGGGGGAGTTGATACGTCTCCGTCGTATCTACTTTTCCAAACACTTCTGCCCTTGCTTTGGACTCTAACTTGTATGATTTGAATGGAACTAACCCGGACCGACGCTGTTTTTAGCAGAATTGCCATGATGTTGTTTTATGTGCAGAAAACAAAAGTTTCTCGGAATGACCTGAAACTCCACGGAATATCTTAGAATAAATAATAAAAAATCCTCGCCAAAGTTGAAGACCAGGGGGCCCACACCCTGTCCACGAGGGTGGGGGCGCCCCCCTAGGGTGCGCCCCCTACCTCGTGGTCCCCCTGACACCTTGCGACGCCAACTCCAACTCTATATATTGGCTTTCGGGGAGAAAAAAATAGAGGAGAAGAAATCATCGCGTTTTACGATACGGAGCCGCCGCCAAGCCCTAAAACCTCTCGGGAGGGCTGATCTGGAGTCCGTTGGGGGCTCCGGAGAGGGGCATTCGTCGCCGTCGTCATCATCAACCGTCCTCCATCACCAATTTCATGATGCTCAACGCCGTGAGTGAGTAATTCCATCGTAGGCTTGCTGGACGGTGATGGGTTGGATGAGATTTATCATGTAATCGAGTTAGTTTTGTTAGGGTTTGATCCCTAGTATCCATTATGTTCTGAGATTGATGTTGCTATGACTTGGTTATGCTTAATGCTTGTCACTAGGGCCCGAGTGCCATGATTTCATATTTGAACCTATTATGTTTTCATGAATATATGTGAGTTTTTGATCCTATCTTGCAAGTCTACAGTCACCTACTATGTGTAATGATCTAGCAACCCCGAAGTGACAATAATCGGGATCACTCCCGGTGATGAACTTAGTTTGAGGAGTTCATGTATCACTATGTGCTAATGCTTTGTTCCGGTTCTCTATTAAAAGGAGGCCTTAATATCCCTTAGTTTCAAATAGGACCCCGCTGCCACGGGAGGGTAAGACAAAAGATGTCATGCAAGTTCTTTTCCATAAACACGTATGACTATATTCGGAATACTTGCCTAAATTACATTGATGAAATGGAGCTAGTTCTGTGTCAGCCTATGTTATGACTGTTACATGATGAACCGCATCCGGCATAATTATCCATCATTGATCCGGTGCCTACGAGCTTTCCATATACTGGTTTATGCTTATTTACTTTCCCGTTGCTGCTGTGACAATCATTACAAAACACCAAAAATATTACTTTGCTTTCATTACTCTTTTGTTACCGTTACCACCACTATCATATTACTTTGCTACTAAACACTTTGCTGCAGATACTAAGTTTCCAGGTGTGGTTGAATTGACAACTCAACTGCTAATACTTGAGAATATTCCTTTGCTCCCCTTGTGTCGAATCAATAAATTTGGGTTGAATACTCTACCCTCGAAAGCTGTTGCGATCCCCTATACTTGTGGATTATCATCGTCGTCCTCAGCGACGGAGGAAAAGGTCACTTCGTCTTCGGACGTCACGCCCGAAGCACCCTTGCAACGGGGGCCACCCTTGGCCCCCTTGGCCTTCTTCTTGGCCTTCTTTTTCGGCGGCCTATAGGGTGCCGGAATCAGCATCTTCGCTAGGAGCGGGATGACTGGCTCTTCGGGCAGCGGAGCCGAACTATGGATCCGCTCCGCTCTCTCCGTCCACACCTAAAAAATATATCAAAGATTAGGCATCCTCCTTGAACGAACAAGTAGAAGGTACTCCTTAAGAACTCACCTCATTGGCGGGATGGATGTGATCGTGCCCATGTCCGAATCTATGACCGGCGGCTTCTCGTTGCCCTTGAAGAGCAATTTCCAGGCGTCTTCGTGAGTAGTTCCGAAGAGCCCTCCCAGGGTCTGGTGCTTCTCCGGATCGGATTCCCATAAAGGGAAGCTTCGGCTTTGGCAGGGGAGAATCCGGCGAACCAGCATCACCTGGATCACGTCGACGAGCTTGATGTTTTATCCACCATGCTCTGAATGTGCGTTTGCAGCGCTATCAGCTCATCTGACGCAGACCAATTGGGGCCCTTCTCCGTCCAGGAGGTGAGCCACGTTGGAGCTCCGACCTTAAATTCGGGAGCCACCGCCCAAGTGGCGCCGCGTGGCTCTGTGATGCAGAACCACTGCTTCTGGCACTCCTTGACAGTCTCCACGAAAGTGCCTGTGGGCCAAGTGATGTTGGGCATCTTGCTCACCATGGCGCCTCCGCACTCCGCGTGCGGACCATCCACCACCTTCGGCTTCACGTTGAAGACCTTGAGCCATAGGCCGAAGTGGGGATGGATGCGGAGGAAGGACTCACACACGACAATGAATGCCGAGATATTGAGGAAGGAGTTCGGGGCTAGATCAGGGAAATATAGCCCGTAATAGTACATCAGTCCGCGGACAAAGGGGTGAAGTGGAAACCCCAATCCGCGGACGAACCGAGGGAGGAAATCTACACTCTCAGTAGGCTTCGGGCCGGGGATGACTTGCCCCATGGAGGGCAGACGGTGGGCGATTCCTTTTTCCAGGTACCCGGCCGCCCGAAGCTGGGTGATATCCTTCTCCTTGACGGAGGAGACCATCCACTTGCCTTGGCCTCCGGATCCGAACATGATCGAGTGCTTCCTTGAGATGGAGAAGATGGGAACTTGGGCGCTGGAGCTCGAGAATGGGAGAGGAGCCGTGGGTGAAGAAAGGGGATTCTTATCTCCTTATAAAGGCAGTGAACGTTGAATGCCTCCCCACTCGCCTTAAAACTCGCATATTCCCAAGGGCTGTGTAAACGGCACGGTTGTGTTACCCATGCCCGTATTGATGAGAATCCCGCAATAAGCGGACATGATCTCTGCTTTGACAAGACGTGCCAATGGCAACCGCGTCTCGAAACATGGAGTGACAGACGAAAAACAGTTCGAAATTATGACCGGACAGACGTGATGTCCTCTCACAAAAAGTTGTCAGCAGATCGGACTCGTGAAATATTAAACTCTCTACGGCTGTGTGTGTGCTGCTTGTGTTGCAGATCCGGACACGTTCGTTGCGTCCGAAGACTATCTTGGGGTACTCGGGAAGGAGAACCGGCCTTGCAATGCCGAAGACAATCTGCGCGCTGGACACCTCGTCATTGAAGCCTGGTTCAGGGGCTACTGAGGGAGTCCTAGACTAAGGGGTCCTCGGGCGTTCGGCCTGTTAGCCATGGGTCGGACTGATGGGCTGTGAAGATACAAAGACCGAAGACTTTACTCGTGTCCGGATGAGACTCTCCTTGGCGTGGAAGGCAAGCTTGGCGATCAAATATGTAGATTCCTTTCTTTGTAACCGACCTTGTATAACCCTATATCCTCCCGGTGTCTATATAAACCGGGGGACTTAGTCCGGAGGCGAGGCTCATAACCATAGTCATACAGGCTACACTTTTAGGGTTTAGCCACTACGATCTCGTGGTAGATCAACTCTTGTAATACTCATATTCATCAAGATCAGTCAAGCAGGAAGTAGGGTATTACCTCCATAGAGAGGGACCGAACCTGGGTAAACATTGTTTCCCCTGTCTCCTGTTACCATCATCCTTAGACGCACAGTTCGGGACCCCCTAACCGAGACCTGCCGGTTTTGACACCGACAACCGCCATGGAGGCAGATGACGCCACGGGCGGTGGCGACGGAGCAGGCGGCTCCGGTGGAGGAGGAGGCAGTCTCGAGGACTGGCCAGACGATGACGAGGAGGAGCATGTGCCATGCCGCCCGTCGGTTGCCAACAGGACGGGGGCGAGCTCCTCAGCGGCGTCGGCTGCACCAGGCGGCGCACACAAGCGATGTGTCGGCTCGCAGCCGCAAGTTGGCTGGCCGAAGAAGCCCCAGGGTTCGGCCGCAGCGACCCGGTGGGAGGAGGCCGCGGCGAAGGCGACCTGGTTCCAAAGGTCCCCGAAGCAGCCGCCGACAGTGTTCGCGTAAGTACTTGTCCTTCCTTGTATCTTCCTTTGTCCTTTCTATGTCTTTTTCACAAACCTCCTCTGAGTTCTTCTTGTCTTGTGTGAATAGAGCCCCAACCTCTCTTGAGCGGTCGACCTCCGCCTCCATCATCGGGGGGATGGAGGGCTCCACCAACACCCACCGCATAGACCCACTCGCCGACTTCTGGGAGGCGACAGAGAAGAACGTGCGGGAGCGCGCGTGAGGAGAAGGAGAGGGTGGAGCAGGCGAAGGCGGACGCGGCCAAGGCGGTGCAGGAGGGGGAGGACGCGGCGGCCAAGGCCAAATCCTGGTAGGAGGAGACAACCAAGGCCCAGGCAGACACGACCGCCAAGGCGCAAGCAGGAGCAGCCGTGGGTGGCCAGGCTCCACAGCTGGTCATTCTGCTGCGCTCCATGTCGCCGGCGACAGAGATCCCGACACCGACTGGAGGAGCCGACAACGACCAGCCGGTCATGGAGAGGGAGGGAGGCGACGCCGTCATCCCGAGGATGGAGGTGTCCCAGCAGACGCTGACTGCCGAGGCTCAGGGTAGTCGGCCTGATGCGCCATTGGCGCCTCGAGTCAGCGGCGAGCTGGTGGTGGGGGTGACTTCCGTTGTCCGCACTCCGGCGCCGGCGTGTGACTAAGGCGACTTCAGCGCCGCGGCCTCAGGAAGTCGGAGCCTCAAGCTCGTCGGCCCCAGAAGCGGAGTCCACTAGTGCCGTCCCGCGGGAGTGGACGTCTGGGAGCGGGACGGGCGTCCTGAACAAGGCTGCACAGGAAGTCCACTCTCTGCTTCAGGCACAAGGCGGCGCCCTCCAGAACAACACGAAGAAGTTCTTGGCATCGCGAGCTGCCGTCCGGGTATGCTCCTTATGCTTTGCTTTCAATCTTTGCAATCTTCCATGGGGGCGCGCCAGCGCACCCACTGGGTGTAGCTCCCGAGTTCTGGGCCGGCTGCTGAGCAGGCGGCTCGGAACTTAAAGGTATGTTTCGAGTGTTAACCCTTTCTTTTCTTTTGTTGATTCTGTTGCAGGATTACCACAACATTAGTGCGGCCGCCTACAACTCCCAAGTCCAGGTGCTGGACAAGCAGACCACTGAGTTGACCGACAGCTGGAGTAAGCACTCCATTCTTCATTCTCGCGGTGGTGCGCCAGCGCACCCACGGGGTGTAGCCCCCAAGATTCAGGCCGACTGTTGAGCAGTCGGTTCGGATCTTCCGACAACTACTTCTTTCTTGTTTCTTTCATAGAATTACTCAGTCCTTAGTCTCGGGGGGGGGGGGGGGGGTGCGCTAGCGCACCCGCCGGGTGTAGACCCCGAGATTCAGGCCAACTACTGAGCAGTCGGGTCAGATCTAACGGCAACTACTTCTTTCCTTGTTGATTTGCTGACCTCTTCTCTCTCTTGTCTTCTGCAGGAGCCAATGCCACCTTGCGGCAGAAAAATGGGCGAAGCTTAGACCGCGCTGCACGCCAAGGAGGAGGAGCGCCTCAAGGTGGAGCAAGGGCGAGACCGCCTGGCCAAGCAGCTGGCTGACCAGGCGGACAAGCACAAGGCGGAGCTGCAGAAGCTCAAGGATGCGGAGGAGGCCCTTCAGGCTGAGTTCGAGACTCGGCGCTCGAACTGGGTCGAGAAGGCGAAGGCCTTGTCGGACGGCTACGGCGAAATCGAGGACCTACTCGATGGTGAGTTGTCCTTCTCTTTCTTCCGCCTGCCGTCTTGTTGTATGAGCCGGCTTCTGGCTTCGTACTTCTTTTTTCTTTTTTTGCAGAGTATTTCCCTGGTTACTCCGTCGCTGCCAGCCAAACCGTCGAGGCTCGCTGTGATGAGAGGAGGTTGGATGGTGCAACAATCGCACCCAACACCCCTCGGACTCTCGCCGGGCATATGCTCGCCATCCAGGCTCGTCTCCGGCCGGCGCATCAGGCCCTCCGGCGTCTTCAGCGCGCCGGTGCCCAGGTGGTTTCCGCCCTCTGGCCAGGTACTCCCGTTCTGCGCACCGCCAGTCGGACCTCCGACTGGTTGGAGGTGGCCATCGGTCGCATCGAGGCGTGGAAGGGCTCCTCTGCCCGGGCGGGTGCGCGCCGAGCCTTGGAATTCGTTAAGGGGTGTTACCCTGGGCTAAACTTAGACTAGCTGGCCACGCTCCATGCTGAAGCCGGCGAGGAACTGGATGCGGTGGCGTCCGAGCTCTATCACCGTGCCGCGGCGATCACCGAGTACACGGACACCAGCGTCTTCCTCCCCGAGTTGGACGAAGCGGGCGCCGAGGTGCCGCCCAACTAGTTCGGGCTGAACCCAGAAGGCAGCGAGGACTCGATGGAGGAGATCGCCTCTAGCGACAAAGGCGAGGAGGATGAAGATGTGGACGAGGACGACGAAGACGATGCGCCGGACGGTGAAGACGGCGGCCGGCCTCATCCTGACCAGGTTTGACCAACGAGCGGCACGCCGGCGAGCCGGCTACCGCCGATGCCGACCAAGATGAGACCAACCAGATGGCCGTTCCACCACCCGGAGCCTCGACCTCCGCCGACCCTTCTGATCCGGCTGCTGCTCCTCTGGCCTAGGCAACTAAGTTATCTTTCTTTCCTGTTTTGTAATCTCTTTGAACAAATTTGTTATACTTGCGCAGTTCCACCCGCTGGGGGTGTATTCAAACTCTGTTGAATGCCGGCCAAGGGCCTTTTGCTGTGTAAATTGTCTTTGCCAATTTCCGACTTGTCTTGATTTTCTACTCTTTGGCTTTTTCCTTTGCCGCCTTCCCTTGGATGTCGTCTTGCCAGCCGAAAAGCCGCTCTGCGGTCTGTGGCTGGGTCAAGTACTTGGCTGCTTTGGGAAGGCAAGTACTTTAGCCATTGGTAGAGTGTAGCAATTAAAGTTAGAAACCGGCCGGCCGGCTGCTCAGCAGTCGGTCGGCGAGGCGAGGAGCCGGCTCGGCCTATGAAATAGCTTTAGTCCTTAGCCATTTTTTGTGTGGGTAGTGTTTCCTGCCTTTAACTCTTGCTGGCCGGCCAGTCGCTCTGCGAGCTGCGGCTTGTGGCAAGAGAGGGCTTAGGTGCCGGCACACTACTTGTCCGACTGCTGGTAGCATTCACATAGTACAAGGCGGCAAGCCCCCGGGCCGACTGGTCGAATCCGGTGCCAGGCAGAATGATGAAGGGCAAACTTTGTTTTAGCCACTCTAGTTTTTGCCAAGTTTGCTAATGCCACTCTAGAGTTTGACATTTCAGTTTTGCCACTCTTAGCTTTTGACAATATATCACTTTTGCCATTCCGTGGCAAAAGCAAAATTTTCAGAGTGGCAATTATGGTACATTGTCAAAAGCTAAGAGTGGCAAAAGTGAAATGAAAAATTATAATTTTTGCCATGGAATGGCATTTGTGATGTATTGTCAAAAGCTAAGAGTGGCAAAAATGAGATGTCAAATTCTAGAGTGGCATAAGCGAAATTGTCAAAAACTAGAGTGGCAAAAAGAAAGTTTTCCCAATGATGAAATAACATATTCATAGGCATAGAACTTATCACATACATAAAGAGGGTAGCCCCCGAGTGCTCCTCGAGGGACCTGATGTCTTAGTTCTTAATACAAAAGGTAGCGTGGTACATACTGAATCAACTGTAAAATCTTTGGCGGAGATTTCTGTTCCACAGGAGCTCTAATTCCTTGCCTGAATCGTCTCTCTTGCGTGCTCTGGGCTTCTTCGCGTCGATGAGGTAGTAGGAGTCATTTCGCAATGCCTTGCTAATGATGAAGGGGCCTTCCCAAGGGGCTGAGAGCTTGTGCTGGCCGGCTGTTCGCTGGATCAGCCGGAGTACAAGGTCTCCCTCTTGGAAGGATCTTGGCTTGACCTTTCGACCGTGGTAGTGGTGCAGAATCTACTGGTAGATGGTGGACCGGATGAGTGCCAACAACCGGCCTTCTTCTGGCAGATCGACGCCGTCTTCTCGCGCCTCTTTCGCCTCCGCCTTCGTGTACATGGTGACGCGAGGTGAGTCAAACTCAATATCAGTTGGGATGACGGCCTCGTCACCGTACACGATGAAGAATGGAGTGAAGCTGGTTGATTTATTCGGAGTGGTGCGGAGGCTCCAGAGGATGGTCGGCAGCTCGTTGATCCAGCAGCCGGTCGACCGCTCCAGTGGCTCGACCAGTCGGGGCTTGATGCCGGAGAGGATGATGCCGTTTGCTCGCTCGACTTGGCCGTTTGACTGCGGACAGGCAACGGAAGCTAAGTCCAGTCGGATGCCCTGCGTCATGCAGAAACGGGCCAAGGCTCCCTCGGCAAAGTTCCTACCATTGTCGGTGATGATGCTGTGTGGTACTCCGTACCGGGTGGTGATGTCTGCAATGAAGATCACGGCAGTCGGACCATTCAACTTCTTGATTGGCTTTGCTTCAATCCACTTGGTGAACTTGTCCACGACGACGAGCAGATGGGTCATGCCGGCGCATGCTATCTTGAATGGTCCCACCATGTCCAACCCCCACACGGCAAAGGGCGAAGCCAGGGGGATGGTCTTGAGTGCTGAAGCCGGTAGATGTTGGTGAGAGCTGAACTTCTGACACCCTTTGCAATGCTTGACCAACTCGTTGGCGTCTTCCAAAGCAGTTGGCCAGAAGAAACCATGGCGGAAGGCCTTGGCAACAAGGGATCTGGAGGCCGCGTGGCGGCCGCACTCGCCTTGGTGGATATCTTTGAGGATTGCTTGGCCTTTCTCTGATTCTACGCAGCGCTGAAAGACTCCAGTCATGCTGCGCCTAACAAGCTCTCTGTTTACTATCATGTAAGATCCTGCTTGGCGCTGCACTTGCCGGGCCGAGATCTCATCAGTCGGCAGCTCTATGTTTACCAGAAACTTGAGGATGGGCAATGCCCAGAAGGTACTTGAATTTCTTCTACTGCCACTACGGCCACTTTTACGAGGGCGGTTGGGTTGGGAGGCGGCGGGTTGGAATTGATTGCCGCTTGCTGCGCTGCTGAAGTCCCCGGGCCGACTGCTGCAGCCCCCGGGCCGGGTGCGACTGCTGCAGTCCCCGAGCCGCTTGGTGAAGTCCCCGGGCCGACTGCTGCAGTCCCCGGGCCGGGTTGCAAAGTTCTCGGGCCGGGTACGACTGCTGCAGTACCCGGGCCGGCTGCTGCAGCCCCTGAGTCGGATCCGACTGCTTCAGGAGGAGCCGACACGAAGATGGACTCAGATTCTGGAGAAGGCTTGATTGACGGCTTGTGGAGGCACTGAAGGGAGACGCCGACTGGTATTGCTTGACGGGTGGAGCCAATCCGTGCCAGGGTATCAGCTGGCTCGTTTTCATTCTGTGGCACGTGAAGGAACTCACACCCTTCAAAATATCCGCTGAGTTGCTGATCGAGGAAACGGTAGCTCACCATGTTTGCATCCTTGGCGTCCCAGTCACCAGACGACAGTTGGACCACCAAGTCAGAGTCGCCGTAGCACATGATCCGGCGGATGTCGATCTCTTTGGCTAATCGGAGGCCGTGTATTAGTGCTTCATACTCGCCTACATTGATGGAGGTGGCGAAATGGATCTGCAATGTGTATCTGAGCATGTCGCCTTTGGGAGAGGTGAGAACAATGTCAGCTCCCAAGCCGGTGTGTATCTTCGAGCCATCAAAGTGCATTTGCCAATGAGTGGAGTCCGGAGCTAGCGGCAAGTACTGGGTCTCGGCCCAGTCGACAAGGAAGTCGGCCAGTACTTGGGACTTGATGGCGGTGCGCGGCTGGTAGAAGATGGTGTAGGGGGCAACTCGATGGCCCATTTGTCCACTCGGCCAGATGCGTCTCTGTTGCCAATTATCTCGGCAAGTAGGGCAGTGCAGACAACCATGATTGGGTGCTCTCGAAAGTATGGCTTCAGCTTCTTGGCGGCAAAGTGCACGCTGTAGCACATCTTCTGGTAGTGAGGGTAGTTTTGCTTTGAGGTTGAAGCACCTCGCTCAAATAGTACACATGCCTCTGGACTGGCGGTGCTCTGCCATCTTCTGGGCGCTCTACCACCATGACTGTGCTGACCAACCGGCTGTTGGCGGCGATGTAGAGGTACATGGGCTCTTTAGCAGTCAGAGCTGCCAGGACAGGCGGCGTGGCCAACATCTTCTTTAACTGGAGAAAAGCTTCATCCGCCTTTTCATTCCACTCGAAATGAGTGGTCTTCTTCATGAGCTGGTACAAGGGAAGAGCCTTCTCGCCCAGCCGACTGATGAAATGGTTGATGGATGCCAAACAGCCGGTGAACTTCTGGACGTCTCTTAGTCGGCTGGGTTTCTCCATCCTCTCGATGGCCTTGATCTTCACAGGGTTGCACTCTATGCCGCGCTCTGAGACCAGGAAGCAAAGGAGTTGGCCGACTGGTACTCCAAAGACGAATTTCTCTAGGTTGAGCTTGATCTGAAACAGACGCAGATTTTCAAAAGTTTCCTTGAGATCTTCCAAGAGGGTACCGCGCTTCTCCATCTTCACCACAATATCATCCACATAGACGTGGGCATTTCTGCCGAGCTGCTTGAGGAGGCACTTCTGCATGCAACGCTGAAACGTGGCATCGACATTTCTCAGGCCGAATGTCATGGTCGGGTAGCAGAAGGCTCTGAATGGTGTGATGAAGGCGGTCTTCAGGCGGTCTGCCGGGTTTAACTTGATCTGGTAGTAATCTGAGTAGGCATCCAAGAAACTCAATAGCTTGCATCCGGCTGTGGAGTCTATCACTTGGTCAATCCGGGGTAATGCAAACGGATCCTTGGGGCAGGCTTTGTTGAGACTAGTGTAATCAATGCACATACGCCACTTGTTGTTCTTCTTCAGTACAAGGACTGGGTTGGCGAGCCACTTTGGGAAGAAAACTTCCATCATGAAGTCGGCTGCCAACAGGCGGGTGATCTCTTCTCCAGCAATTCGTCTCTTCTCCTCCGACAGTAGGCGGAGGGGTTGCTTGACTGTCTTGGCATCTTCTCTGACGTGTAGCTTGTGCTCGGCGTAATCCGTCATAACACCTGGCATGTCTTTGGGGGACCATGCAAAGATGTCCCGATTCTTACGGAGGAAATCAACGAGCTCGCTTTCCTATTTGCTATCAAGGTTGGCACCTATGATAGCGTGCCTCTCCGGGTCCTCAGGGTCCAAGGGAATCTTCTTTGTCTCTTTGGCCGGCTGGAAGGAGCCCTGGGTTTCTGACTCTTTGGGCTCTGGGGACATGTCCGGTTGCTTGCCGGCCATGGCCACCACCCGGTCCAGGAGCTTCTTCTCAGCAGCAATCACAAGGGACTCGACCAGTCGGCTGCTGGCTGCAGCACAGGCGGACGACTTCTCATAGTCTCCACTGATCGTGATGATGCCCTTGGTTCCTAGCATCTTCATCTTGAGGTAGGCATAATGAGGCACTGCCATAAACTTGGCCAGAGCGGACCGGCCTAGGAGTACATGGTAAGGACTCTCCAGGTCAACCACCTCAAACCAAATTGCTTCATGGCGGAAGTGATCCTTGTCTCCGAAGAGGACGTCTATCTTGATCTTGCCGATTGGTGAGCAGGACAAGCCGGGCACAATGCCATGAAACACAGTCTGACTGGGCAGTAGCTGCTTCACTTTGATTTTCAACTTCTACATGGTATCGCGGTAAAGGATGTTGATGCTGCTACCGCCATCTATCAGGACCCGGGAAAACCGAGCAACTCGCCTTTTTGTTGCAAGGGTAGCATCCAATACCAGGGCATAGGAACCTGGGGAAGGCATCTTCTAGGTGGTCAACATGGCTCCAACTAATAGGCTTCTCAGACCAGTGCATGAATTATAGGGCAGCTGAGGCAACTGCTGTCGGATTTCGGGTTCCGGCAGACCCTTGAGGTTCGAACACTTGGGTGCACGCGGAGATCTCTCCCCTATCGATCTACGTCTGATCCTCTCGTGCGAACTGAGATGAAAACGATGAACAACACAAGGGACACGGGGTTTATACTGGTTCGGGCCACCGTTGTGGTGTAATACCCTACTCCAGTGTGTGGTGTGGTGGATTGCTTTAGGGGCTGATGATGAACCGTACAAAGGAAGAACAGCCTCGCGAGAGGTGTTCTTGAGTTGGTGCGGAAGTTCTACTTAGCCTATACTGGGTTTCACCTTGCTCTTCTTTTTCTCCTCTTCTCTACTCTCGGGTGGCTAGCTCTATTTATAGAGGCCCTGGGCCTCTCCCCAAAATAATGAGCGGGAAGGGCGCCAACAATTGGCCATTTTTAAGGGGAACATCTAGTACAAGTTATCCTGACCAAAGGTGGTCTTCGGCTGCCAAAAGCTCTAGTGGTGACGCCGTCTTGGGCTCCGCGGTGACCTCCGTCCGGCCGCCCGGCTGGTCTTGGTCTTGTTGCACTGGAATGGTAATCTTTGCCTGATACCTTGGCCTGAGCTTGCCTCCTTTGCACCAAAGGGGAAACAAGGACTCTGCGCAGGCCGGTGCCCGCCTGGCGCCCGCCTGGCCTTGATCGTCATGGCTTGCGTAATTGTATCCTCGCGAGGTCCCCTTGCATTGATCTCTCCGCCTCCTCGCGAGCCTGCCTGATGAGGCCGCTCCTGAGGAAACTCTCTATCATCCGCCCCGCGAGGCTTGGCCCCTTGCGAGGGTCTTGAGGTTTTGTTGATGAAGATGGGCCATGCTGGGCCCCCACTTGAGCCACGCCGCAGGCCGCAGGCAGGCAAGTCTGGGGACCCCCGTTCCTAGAATGCCGACAGTAGCCCCCGGGCCCAAGGTGCGCGCGGGCTTGGCTTAGCAATGAAGCGAAGGGGCAAGCGCGAAGCACCGCGGGCCCTAACAGCCTGCGGCCTTGGGCGCCGCGTGGCGGTTGATTGGACGTGGGCGTCTGCGCTTCCCCACGACGCCTTGTCATACGCCCGGCTAAGCGGACCCGTAGTTGCACACACAGTTGTTCCTCCTTTGGCTGCCCACCCGCCTCCTACCTTTCCTTCTTCTCCTAGCTCCGACCTCCGTCGCCAATCCGGCCTGAGCTCCTCCCCCTCCCCAACGCCATGGCGCCGGCGAAGAAAGGAAAGGGGAAAAAGCCCGCGCCTTCGCCCTGCGCGCCTCTAGCGGCGGCTCCCGCCGTCGATCGGTCAATCATACTCAGCCTGGAAGCCTTGGACAAGGTCCACTCCGCCCTTGCTTCCATCTTCAATGAGTGTGGCCGGACCACAGTTTGGCCCGCATCCCGCACCTTTCTCGCTAGGACCGTCACGGAGGTCCGATTCTTCGCCGATGCCCTGTGGGCGGGTCTGGTTCCCCCCTTTCTGCTTTCTTCAATGTTGTGCTCTCCCGTTATCAGATCCACATGATGCATATCGGGCCAGAGTCCATTACCCTTTTGGCTGTCTTTGCTTTCGTGTGCGAGGCGATGATAGGCATCCCTCCTTCCGTTGCCCTGTTTTGCCACTTCTTTTCTTTGCGCCTGAGCGATCCTACTCAATGCTCAGGGTGCGTAAGCTTCTTTGCCGTGCCTGAGACGACTGCTTCAGGGATTGACTTTGGCCTTCCGCCTTCTCAGGCCGGGTTCAGAGAGCGATGGCTGTACGTTGACGTCGGGGTGCCTAGCCCCCTGCTCTCCCACCCGACCTTACCTGCTGTTCCCAACCCAGGCTGGGGTCACGAACCACTCGCGAGCCCCCGGCTCGCTTTCGTCTGGCGTCGCTTCAAAGGTTTGAGGGCGCTCAATGTGACAGCGCCCAAGGTGGTGAGGGAGTTCCTTCTGTGCCACGTTGCTCCTCTCCAGCGCCACTCTCGCCGGATGTGGGACTTTGCTGGGCGCGGAGACCACATGCGGCTTCAGGAGGAGCACTTGGCGCCCGAAGTGCTTCGAAAGGTGCTCCGGGTCTTGGCTGGTGATCCTTCCCCAGGCAGCCTACGGAGCGGTGGCATCCTTCCGTACCTTTGTTTCGGCAGGGCTGATTTCGTGAGGCAGATGCTGAAGGAAATATACCCTAGAGGCAATAATAAAGTTATTATTTATTTCCTTATTTCATGATAAATGTTTATTATTCATGCTAGAATTGTATTAACCGGAAACATAATAGATGTGTGAATACATAGACAAACAGAGTGTCACTAGTATGCCTCTACTTGACTAGCTCGTTGATCAAAGATGGTTAAATTTCCTAGCCATAGACATGAGTTGTCATTTGATTAACGGGATCACATCATTAGGAGAATGATGTGATTGACATGACCCATTCGTTAGCTTAGCACCCGATCGTTTAGTATGTTGCTATTGCTTTCTTCATGACTTATACATGTTCCTATGACTATGAGATTATGCAACTCCCGTTTGCCGAAGGAACACTTTGTGTGCTACCAAACGTTACAACGTAACTGGGTGATTATAAAGGAGCTCTACAGGTGTAACGCCCTCGATGCGGCTATATCTCCCACGTGTCGAGGCACGACTTAGAGGCATAACCGCATTGAAAGCAATGTCGCAAGTGAGGCAATCTTCACACAATCCATGTAATAAATAAAGGGGAAAGATACATAGTTGGCTTACAATCGCCACTTCACACAAGTACATAAATAACATCCATCATACAGATTACACTCAAGGTCCGACTACGGTACCAAAATGAAAGAAGACTACCCCAAATGCTAACAGATCCCCGGATCACCCAACTGGGCTCCACTACTGATCATCTGGAAAAGAAACATAGTAACGGCCACGTTCCTCGTCGAACTCCCAAGTGAGCTCGGTCGCGTCATCTGCGCTGGCATCGTTGGTACCTGCAACTGTGGTGATAATATCTGTGAGTCACGGGGACTCAACAATCTCACACCCGCGAGATCAAGACTATTTAAGCTTAAATGTGGGAAAGGGGTTTGTGAGGTGGAACTGCAGCAAGCGACTAGCATATGGTGGCTACAGCGCAAAAGAGAGCGAGAAGAGAAGGCAAAGCATGGTCGTGAAGCTAGAAGTGATCAAGAAGTGATCCTGAAAGGACCTACGTCAGACATTACTCCAACACCGTGTTCACTTCCCGGACCCCGCCGAGAAGAGACCCTTACTGAATCTACTCAAAGCACTTGACAAAAGTCCCTTACTGACCATAAGCCAAAAAGGATCAGAAAATATGATTACACCCATGTCAAATAAGCAAGTTTCGTTACAGGTTTCAGACTTAGTAGAAAACTGGACATGGCAGAAATTAATAACGACTAGGCATGTTCGTGAGCTCGACGCACTCACTACAGAGCATTGCATGATAAACTACGCATACATACATCAAGAAGAGATGGCATAGTAACTAGACATGGCAAGAATAACATCATAGCATGCAAGGATCAACTACACCAAGCTTGGCAAAATCGAATAACACGTAAACAATCTGCCAGCAACATTTTGTAGCAAAAGTAGAGCTCGATTGACTCAAGCTATGGCACTCCATAATTGCAATCAAAGGCATGTATGGATAGAGCAAATGCTCAAGTCCAAAACTCCCTTACTGATCATGCTCAAATTATGCATAGATCTCTCAGAAACAACATGAATACATGACATGAAAATAACAGCAGTCAGGGACTTAGTGAAATCACTAAGTCTCTGAAATCAGCAACATCAAGTGACCTAGTTTGCATGCTTGTGCTAGTCACCACATAGATCACAAAAATACATGGCAAAATTCTCTGGAAAGGTAACATGGCATATTACAAAACTCATGTAGGACTCAACTTCATAGTAGGTACACAACAATCATGGCAAAAATGACAAAAGTGCAAGTTCAGATAATATCCAGCAACTAACATCAACTAGCCCTCTTCTAACAGCATTTCGGGCATCAAGATGACCTCGAATGAAAATGATACAATGAAACAAAATGATGTACTCTTCAGGGCGAACAATTTGACATATTATACACGCGAAACGGAGCTACATGCAGAGAGTTATGATGCGTTGAACTTGTGATGATGATGCAAAAAGTGAGGGACTTAGAAATATCCGGGGGTGAGGGAAAAGTCAACCCTTGCGCGCGGAAAACGAGGAACGCCGGCGCGGCTCGCCGGAGTGCGTCGGAGCGGCGGCGGCGGAGACGGATCCGGCCGCGGGAGGCGCGGGGCGGCGAGGGGAGGCGCGTGGCGGCGCGGGCGCCGGGCGACGGCGCGGAGGAGGCGCGGCGGCGGCGGTCTGGCGACGGCGACGTGCGCAGGAGCGGGCGCCGGCGAGGGGCGGAGCCGGGCGCCTCGCGGCAGGCGGCGGCGGCGGATGGGCCCGGGCGGGCCGGATCTGGGTTCCCCGGGCCCGCGGCGAAGTGGGCGCGGGGGAGGTGAGGTGGCGCGGCGCGAGTGGCTGGGGGCGGCGGCGCGCGCTAGCGTGTCACGCGCGGATTGGCCGGGCGACGTGGCCGGCGGACGTGTCCGGCTCGGGCGGACGCGTCCGGCGGCGCGGAGGGGAGCGGGGCTAGGTTTAGGGTGGATTTGGACCCGAAATGGAGGAGGGGAGGCCTTTTTATAGGTAGGAGGAGCTAGGAAGCTCCAAATGGAGTGCGGTTTTCGGCCACGCGATCGTGATCGAACGGCGGAGGACATGGGAGTGACTTAGACAGGTTATTGGGCTGTTTTGAAGGGGTGTTGGGCTGCAACACACATGAGGCCTTCACGGTTACCCGGTTAACCGTTGGAGTACCAAACGAACTCCGATTGACCCGAAACTTGACAGGCGGTCTACCGGCGCTATACCGAGGCCGCATGGCAAACCTCGGTCCAATCCGAGAAAGTTTAATACCCGCTCACGAAGAAATGCAAAAGGGGACACCGGGGGAGATAGGAGCGCCGGATTGCAAAACGGACAACGGGGAAAATGCTCGGATTCATGAGACGAACATGTATGTGAATGCGATGCACATGATGACATGATATGAAATGCATGACATGACCAAAATGTAAAACGAAGAGAACCCAACCACGGAGGGAATATCATAACACATAGCCGGAAATGGCAAGAGTTGGATAACAAATATGGCAAGTTACATCTGGGGCGTTACAACACACCACCACTACGAGAGGATCTCGTCCCGAGATCTAGGACTGAAAGAACTCCGGATACTCGGAACGTAGGTGGTCTTCACGCTCCCAGGTGGCTTCTCGGTCTGAGTGATGTGACCATTTCACTTTGAGGAATTTGATTGACTTGTTGCGAGTCTTGCGCTCAGTTGTCTCAAGAATAGCAACTGGATGCTCATGATAGGACAAATCTTCTTGAAGATCAATCTCTTCGAAGTTGATGGTGCGCTCAGGCGTCTTGAAGCACTTGCGAAGCTGTGACACGTGGAAAACATCGTGCACATTTGCAAAGTTGGAGGGAAGCTCAAGTTGATAGGCTAGATCGCCTCGTTTCCCGATGATCTTGAAGGGGCCCACGTATCGCGGAGCAAGTTTCCCCTTGATACCGAAGCGACGAGTTCCTTTCATTGGCGAGACACGGAGGTAAACATGGTCTCCGATCTCGAATGCCACATCACGATGTTTGCTGTCGTAATAGCTCTTCTGGCGCGACTGCGCGGCTTTGAGGTTCTCACGAATCACCTTGCACATAGCCTCAGCCTCTGAGATCAAATCATTGCCGAGCAATTGACGTTCACCGGTTTCAGACCAGTTGAGAGGAGTACGGCACTTTCTGCCATAGAGGATCTCGAATGGGGCTTTGCCCGAGCTGGCTTGAAAGCTGTTGTTGTAAGATAACTCAGCATAAGGAAGACAATCCTCCCACTTCATGCCGAAAGAGATAACACAGGCTCTGAGCATATCTTCAAGAATTTGGTTGACACGCTCGACTTGTCCACTAGTCTGAGGGTGGAAAGCTGTGCTGAAGCGAATGTTGGTGCCCATGGCCTTCTGAAAAGAATCCCAAAACTTGGAGGTAAAGATGCTGCCACGGTCTGAAGAGATCAATTGTGGAATGCCGTGCAAGGAGACAATTCTGGAGGTGTAGAGCTCTGCCAGCTGCGCTGCTGTGATAGACTCTTTGATAGGAAGAAAATGAGCCACTTTGGTGAGCTTGTCGATGACGACGAAGATAGCATCATTTCCACGCTTGGACTTAGGAAAACCAGTCACGAAGTCCATTTCGATATGATCGAACTTCCATTCTGGGATAGCAAGAGGTTGGAGAAGTCCAGCTGGTCGTTGGTGTTCTGCTTTCACCCTTCTGCAGACATCACACTCATTCACGAATTGAGCGATCTCACACTTCATTCGAGTCCACCAATACGACTGCTTGAGGTCATGGTACATCTTCGAACTTCCAGGATGAATAGACAGGAGAGAGTTGTGCGCTTCATTCATAATGACTTTACGAAGATCACCCTTTGGAACCACGATCCGGTCCTCGAAGAAAAGAGTATCGCTGTCATCAACTCGATAGCACTTGTATTTGGACATACCCTTATCAATACCACGTTTCACCTTCTTCACCATGGTATCCAACAGTTGTGCCTCACGAATTTGATCTTCCAAGGTAGGAGAGACGATGAGGTTGGCAAGAAAACCTTGAGGGACAACTTGGATATTCAACTTGCGAAAAGCTTCACAAAGATCCGGTTGAAAGGGCTTGAGGATTAAGCTGTTGCAGTAAGCCTTTCTGCTCAAAGCGTCTGCAATCACATTAGCCTTGCCTGGAGTATATTCAATACTCGGATTATACTGTTGAATCATTTCGACCCATCGAGTTTGCCTGAGGTTGAGATGAGGCTGAGTGAAGATATACTTGAGACTCTTGTGATCGGTGAAAATGTCCACTTTCCTTCCCAACAGGAGATGTCTCCATGTTAACAGTGCGTGGACAACTGCCGCCAACTCAAGATCATGAGTGGGGTAGTTCCTTTCATTGGGCTTCAACTGGCGAGAGGTATAGGCAACAACGTTCTTCTCTTGCATTAAGACGGCACCGAGGCCCTGGAGAGAAGCATCACATAATACTTCATAAGGCTTGGATTCGTCAGGAGGAGTCAGAACTGGAGCAGTGACGAGTTTCTCTTTGAGAGTCTTGAAAGCAACGTCACACTCAGGAGACCAGACATACTTCACATGCTTCTGGAGGAGGTTGGAAAGAGGCTTTGCAATCTTGGAGAAATTCTCAACGAATCTTCGGCAATAGCTTGCAAGTCCAAGAAAACTGCGAAGCTGCTTGACATTCTGAGGGGGTTGCCAATTCAAAACTGCAGACACCCTCTCTGGATTAATAGCGATGCCCTTGGCAGAGATGATATGGCCAATATAAAGAACTTCATCAAGCCAGAATTCACATTTGGAGAACTTCGCATATAATTGATACTCTCTGAGCTTGTCGAGTACCAACCGCAAATGTTTGGCATGATCCTTCTTATTCTTGGAGAAGACCAAAATATCATCGAGATAGACCAAGACAAATTCGTTGATGTAGGGGTTGAAGATGAAATTCATCAAGCGAGTGAAATACGGTGGAGCATTGACAAGGCCGAATGACATGACAGTATATTCATAAGAACCAAAGCTTGTTCTGAATGCTGTCTTGGGAATATCTTCTTCACGAATGCGAATCTGATGATAACCCATACGAAGGTCAAGCTTGGAGAACACCTTAGCACCTTTAAGTTGCTCAAATAGCTCATTGATGTTGGGAAGTGGGTACTTGTTCTTGATAGTCTTCTTGTTCAATGGACGGTAATCGACGCAAAGTCGGTCCGTGCCATCCTTCTTCTTGACAAAAAGAACACCACAACCCCACGGAGAAGAACTCGGTCTGATCAGACCCAGACGTTCTTGTTTATCGAGTTGAATCTTCAATTCCTTGAGCTCATCTGGTCCAAGCTTGTAAGGACGCTTGCAAACGGGTTCCGTGCCAGGCTCAAGATCAATAACGAATTCAACTGGCAGACGGGGAGGCATACCCGGAAGCTCTTCTGGAAAAACATCTTGGTACTCACAAACGACTGGAATCTGAGAGATAGCCTCCAATTCATCATTCTCATTGAGAGAAAACAACCGAATGGTATCATCACGAGAAGCATAGATGATCACATCTTTAGAAGAGTGAGTCAATTTGATTTCCCTGGCAGCACACTCGAGCTGAGCCTTGTGCTTAGAAAGCCAGTCCATCCCGAGAATAAGATCAATATCAGAATCACCAAGAACAATTGGTTTAGACAAGAATTTGTAGTCACCCATCTTCATGGAAACATTGGGAACCACCAAACTGGAGCTCAAACGTTTACCAGGAGAAATGACAGGCATGGGTCTATCCAAATTTGAAGAAGTGAACTCATACTTGGCGAAAAATGGTCTTGACATGAAACAATGCGATGCACCAGTATCAAATAAGACTTTTGCAGGAATATCATTAACAGGAAGATTACCCATGATCACTTCAGAAGAATCCTCTGCTTGAGCTGCATTCATCATGTTCACCTTGGCGTGCTTAGGATTATGCTTGACCACTGCATTGCCGGAAGATTTCACAGGAGGAGGAGGCGGAAGGCGCCTCTGGTTGAAGCACTTGTTCGCATAGTGACCCTTCTGCTGACATTTGTTACAAGTCACCTCTAAGAGCGGACGATGGTAAGGAGCACTTGGCCTTGGAGTTTGGTTCTGAGACTTGTTCTGATATCCAGGGTTGGGTGGGTAGGAAGATCCACGACCACTTGAGTTCTTCTGCTGATAAGGCTGACGGAACGGAGGAGGAGGAGGCAACCAGAACTTCTGTTGCTTAGCTGCCACAAGTGAAGAAGAAGAAGACTGAACTGCGTCTCTGACTCTCTTCTTAGAAGCCTCACACTTGAGCTGAGCAGCTTCTTGTTTCAGTGCCATGTTGTAGAATTCATCATACTTTAATGGCTCGAAAAGCACGAGAGCAAGTTGCAGATCTTCTCTGAGACCACGCCTGAACTGGTAGATCATACTCTTCTCATCAGGAATGTCTTGCCTTGCAAAATGAGAGAGCTTCTGGAACTGAGTGTTGTATTGATAGACAGACATGGTGCCTTGCTTGAGATTGCGGAATTCCTCACGCTTAAGCTCAACAACACTTTTTGGAATGTGGTGCGCTTTGAAGTCACGACAGAAATCATCCCAAGTGATCACACGACCTCCTCTGGAATCTTTGTATTGCTGGAACCACTCAGCAGCTTGATCTTTGAGTTGAAAAGAGGCAAACTTGACAAAGTCCTCAGGTCTGACATTGCTGCACTCGAAATGCTTGCTGATGTCCACGAGCCAATCATCGGCGTCTGTGGCCTCGACACAGTAGCTGAAGGTCTTTGGCTGATTAGCAAGGAACTGGTTCAGTGAAGCGAAGTGCGGCTGATTGTTGCCTTGGCCTTGATTATCTTGATTAGCTTGCCCTTGGTTGCGATCTTGCAAGAGCTGAATAAGAATCTGAGCATTGGCATTTGTGGCAGTCATCAGGGCTTGCCAAGCTTCCGGAGGCGGAGGTGGTGGCGGAGGGTTAGCCTGATTCCCTTCATTGCGTTCCGGATTCTGCCGCGTTGGTGGAGCCATCCTGAAGAGGGTGACATCCATTAGCATCTTGACAGAGATATATTGAAGCTGAATCAAAGGAACGACATTGCAACATATAGTCTTCACAATTAACATTCGAACAAGAATGAACGAATGAATTCCAATGTAAATCATCACACTTCCAAAGCTGAGAAGCCACTTAGAACATGGTAAGGAATAAAATCAACAAGGTACGGAAGTGAACAAATACTTGGTAAGGATTACCCAATCACAAACCAAATATCTGCGGAAGAAATACTAGAGCTAAAGAATTCCCACTTATAAACTCCCGAAACTTTCTGGTTATGCAATCAGGTGTTGGGGATACAGGGGAAACATAATATCTCACCCAAACTAGCAAATCCTACAACCAGCTGTATCCATCCTTCAACACATAACCAAGAAACCTTCGGAAATCGTCTACCTCAACCTTCGAAAAGCATCCGTTATACAAGTCATGGCAATACCCCCGCACTCGCCACAGTACTAGGCTATCAGGGTTATCTCACCAACAACTGTACAAAAGAGATTTTCGATGTCGGCGTACTAAACTCAGGTAAACCAAAACCGCAATGATAAGATTATGACGACAACACCTCGGAGCTCAACTCCCCGGGACACTGCCACAACCCCTAAATGTCAGGAGGCAACCAAGACAATGTTGTCCTCATAAAACCATCGGAACGATTGTAATATACCCGCGTGATCCTAAATTTTTTTTAGTGAAATTTGAGAAGAGAAGAGTCAAAACTCTACGTCAGGATGCCTTACCAGAAGGTCGAAGGGACTGGGGGGTAAAAAGAATTCCTAATCTCTCCGATATATAATTCCTAAATGACTCAAAGCATTTTTTTCTAGACACAACTCGGCCACTAAAGACGATCAAACAGTGGGGGCTCCTAAGGTCGGGGAAAGGCTCTGATTACCAACTTGTAACGCCCTCGATGCGGATATATCTCCCACGTGTCGAGGCACGACTTAGAGGCATAACCGCATTGAAAGCAATGTCGCAAGTGAGGTAATCTTCACACAATCCATGTAATAAATAAAGGGGAAAGATACATAGTTGGCTTACAATCGCCACTTCACACAAGTACATAAATAACATCCATCATACAGATTACACTCAAGGTCCGACTACGGTACCAAAATGAAAGAAGACTACCCCAAATGCTAACAGATCCCCGGATCACCCAACTGGGCTCTACTACTGATCATCTGGAAAACAAACATAGTAACGGCCACGTTCCTCGTCGAACTCCCAAGTGAGCTCGGTCGCGTCATCTGCGCTGGCATCGTTGGTACCTGCAACTGTGGTGATAATATCTGTGAGTCACGGGGACTCAGCAATCTCACACCCGCGAGATCAAGACTATTTAAGCTTAAAGGTGGGAAAGGGGTTTGTGAGGTGGAACTGCAGCAAGCGACTAGCATATGGTGGCTACAGCGCAAAAGAGAGCGAGAAGAGAAGGCAAAGCATGGTCGTGAAGCTAGAAGTGATCAAGAAGTGATCCTGAAATGACCTACGTCAGACATTACTCCAACACCGTGTTCACTTCCCGGACCCCGCCGAGAAGAGACCATCACGGTTACACACGCGGTTGATGTGTTTTAGTTAAGGTCAACTTCGGGTTTTCTACAACCGGACATCAACAAATTCCCATCTGCCTCATAACCGCGGGCACGGCTTTCGAAAGATAATACCCTGCAGGGGTGTCCCAACTTAGCCCATGATAAGCTCTCACGGTCAACGAAGGATATTCCTTCTACCGGGAAGACCCGATCAATCTCGGAATCCCGGACTACAAGACATCTCGGCAGTAATAAAACAAGTCCAGCAAAGCCGCCCGATTGTGCCGACAAATCCTGATAGGAGCTGCACATATCTCGGTCTCAGGGCACATCCGGATAAGTCAAGCTACGAGTAAAACCAGGCCTCGAGTTGCCACGAGGTGGCCCCGCAGGTTTCTCGGTTCGGGCCAACACTTAGAGAAGCACTGGTCCGGGGGCTAAAATAAAGATGACCCTCGGGCTCGCGAAAACCCGGGGGAAAAAGGGGTAAGTGGTGGCAAATGGTAAAACTAATGTTGGGCCTTGCTGGAAAAGTCTTATTCAAAGCGAACTGTCAGGGGGGTCCCATAAATCACCCAACCGTGTAAGGAACGCAAACTCCGGGAACATAACACCGGTATGACGGAAACTAGGGTGGCAAGAGTGGAACAAAACACCAGGCATAAGGCCGAGCCTTCCACCCTTAACCAAGTATATAGATGCATTAATTAAATAAGAGGTATTGTGATATTCCAACAAGTAAACATGTTCCAACAAGGAACAACAAGTCAATGTTCCAACAAGGAACAAACTTCATCTTCACCTGCAACTAGCAACGCTATAAGAGGGGCTGAGCAAAAGCGGTAACATAGCCAATCAACGGTTTGCTAGGACAAGGATGGTTAGGGTCTGACATGGCAATATAGGAGGCATGATATAGCAAGTGGTAGGTATCGTAGCATAGGCATAGCAAAAGAGCGAGCAATCTAGCAAGCAAAGATAGAAGTGATTTCGAGGGTATGGTCATCTTGCCTGCAAGGTTCTCAGAGTTGTCGAAAGCTTGGTCCTCGTAAGCGTTCTCAACAGAATCCTCGATCACGTACTCGTCTCCCGGCTCTACCCAAGACAAGAGAACAAGCAAAGGAACCAATATCAACCACGATGCAATGCGCAAGCAACATGATGCAAAACATGGCATGATATGCGAGAGGTGATATGCAATGCGCATGCATGCTCCGGAAGGACAAAGATGAACAGGGCATAATCTTGGCAAACCAAGCATGTCACTGGATAGGTGAGGTGATTTCGGTTGAAATCGATATAAAGTTCACCGGAATCGGATGCACGGGAGCAATACAAGAATGACAATAATCTGCCATTAACAGCATGATGCTACTTAGCAAGCAACAAATAATTAAGCTACTGCACCCAAACATGGCAACAAAGCATATGGCAGTAATCTACACAAGATGCACGACAAAAGATGAACACTAAGCTACGGCTAAATCACATCATAACAGGTCCAAACAATCATGGCAAAAGTGCAAACGATAACAAGTTCTCAGACTTAGTGAAATAATCAACATAGCAGAAACTAACATCAGGATGGCAGGTTCAGAGCAATGAAACAACATGCTACAGGATCAGAACATAGCAGAGTAAGGCATGGCATGAATCTACTCAAAGCACTTAACAAAAGTCCCTTAATGACCATAAGCCAAAAAGGATCAGAAAATATGATTACACCCATGTCAAATAAGCAAGTTTCGTTACAGGTTTCAGACTTAGTAGAAAACTGGACATGGCAGAAATTAATAACGACTAGGCATGTTCGTGAGCTCGACGCACTCACTACAGAGCATTGCATGATAAACTACGCATACATACATCAAGAAGAGATGGCATAGCAAGAATAACATCATAGCATGCAAGGATCAACTACACCAAGCTTGGCAAAATCGAATAACACGTAAACAATCTGCCAGCAACATTTTGTAGCAAAAGTAGAGCTCGATTGACTCAAGCTATGGCACTCCATAATTGCAATCAAAGGCATGTATGGATAGAGCAAATGCTCAAGTCCAAAACTCCCTTACTGATCATGCTCAAATTATGCATAGATCTCTCAGAAACAACATGAATACATGGCATGAAAATAACAGCATTCAGGGACTTAGTGAAATCACTAAGTCTCTGAAATCAGCAACATCAAGTGACCTAGTTTGCATGCTTGTGCTAGTCACCACATAGATCACAAAAATACATGGCAAAATTCTCTGGAAAGTTAACATGGCATATTACAAAACTCATGTAGGACTCAACTTCATAGTAGGTACACAACAATCATGGCAAAAATGACAAAAGTGCAAGTTCAGATAATATCCAGCAACTAACATCAACTAGCCCTCTTCTAACAGCATTTCAGGCATCAAGATGACCTCTAATGAAAATGATGCAATGAAACTAATTGATGTACTCTTCGGGGCGAACAATTTGACATATTATACTCGCGAAACGGAGCTACATGCAGAGAGTTATGATGCGTTGAACTTGTGATGATGATGCAAAAAGTGAGGGACTTAGAAATATCCGGGGGTGAGGGAAAAGTCAACCCTGGCGCGCGGAAAACGAGGAACGCCGGCGCGGCTCGCCGGAGTGCGTCGGAGCGGCGGTGGCGGAGACGGATCCGGCCGGATCCGGGCGGCGCCGGCCCGGATCTGGCCGCGGGAGGCGCGGGGCGGCGAGGGGAGGCGCGTGGCGGCGCGGGCGCCGGGCGACGGCGCGGAGGAGGCGCGGCGGCGGCGGTCCGGCGACGGCGACGTGCGCGGGAGCGGGCGCCGGCGTGGGGCGGAGCCGGGCGCCTCGCGGCAGGCGGCGGCGGCGGATGGGCCCGGGCGGGCCGGATCTGGGTTCCCGGGGCCCGCGGCGAAGTGGGCGCGGGGGAGGTGAGGTGGCGCGGCGCGAGTGGCTGGGGGCGGCGGCGCGCGCTGACGTGTCACACGCGGATTGGCCGGGCGACGTGGCCGGCGGACGTGTCCGGCGCGGGCGGACGTGTCCGGCGGCGCGGAGGGGAACGGGGCTAGGTTTAGGGTGGATTTGGACCCGAAATGGAGGAGGGGAGGCCTTTTTATAGGTAGGAGGAGCTAGGAAGCTCCAAATGGAGTGCGGTTTTCGGCCACGCGATCGTGATCGAACGGCGGAGCACATGGGAGTGACTTAGACGGGTTATTGGGCTGTTTTGAAGGGGTGTTGGGCTGCAACACACATGAGGCCTTCACGGTTACCCGGTTAACCGTTGGAGTACCAAACGAACTCCGATTGACCCGAAACTTGACAGGCGGTCTACCGGTGCTATACCGAGGCCGCATGGCAAACCTCTGTCCAATCCGAGAAAGTTTAATACCCGCTCACGAAGAAATGCAAAAGGGACACCGGGGGAGATAGGAGCACCGGATTGCAAAACGGACAACGGGGAAAATGCTCGGATTCATGAGACGAACACGTATGCGAATGCGATGCACATGATGACATGATATGAAATGCATGACATGAACAAAATGTAAAACGAAGAGAACCCAACCACGGAGGGAATATCATAACACATAGCCGGAAATGGCAAGAGTTGGATAACAAATATGGCAAGTTACATCTGGGGCGTTACAACAGGTGTCTCCAAAGGTAGATGTTGGGTTGGCGTATTTCGAGATTAGGATTTGTCACTCCGATTGTCGGAGAGGTATCTCTGGGCCCTCTCGGTAATGCACATCACATAAGCCTTGCAATCATTACAACTAATATGTTATTTGTGAGATGATGTATTACGGAACGAGTAAAGAGACTTGCCGGCAACGAGATTGAACTAGGTATTAGATACCGACGATCGAATCTCGGGCAAGTAAGATACCGATGACAAAGGGAACAACGTATGTTGTTATGCTGTTTGACCGATAAAGATCTTCATAGAATATGTAGGAGCCAATATGGGCATCCAGGTCCCGCTATTGGTTATTGACCGGAGACGTGTCTCGGTCATGTCTACATTGTTCTGGAACCGTAGGGTCCGCACGCTTAAGGTTTCGATGACAGTTATATAATGAGTTTATGAGTTTTGATGTACCGAAGGAGTTCGGAGTTCCAGATGAGATCGGGGACATGACGAGGAGTCTCGAAATGGTCGAGACGTAAAGATCGATATATTGGACGACTATATTCGGACATCGGAAATGTTCTGAGAGGTTCGGGTATTTTCGGGAGTACCGGGGAGTTACGGGAATACGGGGGAAGAAGTATATGGGCCTTATTGGGCTTTAGGGGAGAGGGAGAGGCAGGCCGCGCCCCCCATTGGCTAGTCCGAATTGGACTAGGGGGAGGGGCGGCGCCCCCTCCTTCCCTCTCTTCCCTCTTCCCCTTCCTTGTCTCCTACTCCTAATACATGGAAGGACTCCTAGTTGGACTAGGAAAGGGGGAATCCTACTCCCGGTGGGAGTAGGACTCCCCTAGGGCGCGCCATAGAGAGGGCCGACCCTCCCCTCCTCCACTCCTTTATATACGGGGGCAGGGGGCACCCCATAGACACATAAGTTGATCTTCGTGATCGTTCCTTAGCCGTGTGCGGTGCCCCCCTCCACCATATTCCACCTCGGTCATATCGTTGCGGTGCTTAGGCGAAGCCCTGCGTCGGTAGAACATCAAGATTGTCACCACGCCGTCGTGCTGACGAAACTCCTCCCCGAAGCTTTGCTGAATCGGAGCCCGGGGTGCGTCATCGAGCTGAACGTGTGCCAAGAACTCGGAGGTGCCGGAGTAACGGTGCTTGGATCGGTTGGACCGGGAAGACGTACGACTACTTCCTCTACGTTGCGTCAATGCTTCCGCTTCGGTCTACGAGGGTACGTAGACAACACTCTCCCCTCTCGTTGCTATGCATCACCATGATTTTGCGTGTGCGTAGGAATTTTTTTGAAATTACTACGTTCCCCAACAGATGCCCAGCTTCGACAAGTGGGGGTTGCGCCCAGCTGGCCTCACGCGGCCACGCGAGAACCGAGTTGCCGTGGTTGTTCCCCCCGTCACCCACATCAGTTCTTCCTTAGGTGACCGAGCGGGGAGAGAGCCAACTGGAGCTGAGGTGGCTGATGTCGAGGTGGTGGCGCTGCGTGGCACTTCGGAGGCCATGCCTCCCGAGGCCCGCCCTGGGGGGGCGTTTAATGCTGGGTCCAGGTCTTTGGCTCCCGAGGCTGGGGCTTCAGAGCCCCCAGCCGTTCCTCGCGACGCGAGGCCCCAAGATGCCCCCAAAGTTGACTCCTCCGGCACCGACAATCCCGAGGCTTCTCCTTTGCCCCGGGCCGACCCCCGTCCCAGGCGCTTGGGTCGGTTTCACATAGACTTCGAGGCCCTTAGCAAGAGGAAGGAGGCCTCAGGTGGCAGCGACCGCCCTTGTCGCTTGTTGAAGCGCAGGAAGTACTTTGCCATGGATGAGTAAGCCTCCTTCTTTCTCTGCTCATTTGCTCTGTTGCCCTTGTTGCTGATTGTGGCTCTTCAGGTCCCATCTTGCTGAATCCGCCGAGTCGACCCGGGAGCCAGCCCCCACAGCTTCGCCCCTTTTGCTGGCTCCGGTCCTGCCGAGCTCGGGTCGCACTCTGGCTGCTGGACCGGTTGGGGGAGTGATCCGCTGTATAGGGCACTCAGAGCCGGCTCGTTCGATGCCCTCTCTTTACAAGCCTTCTTGGGGCACGTCGAGTTTGCCCTACGCTCCTCCTCTGATCATAGACGGTGAGTGGTTGAAGTCCGCCTTAGGCTCCTCCTCCACAGATGAACTGACGCCAGGCCAGACTCTCAGAGGGGTTTGTTCGGCGATGGCTGGGGCGGCAGCCCCCAGCCCCACACTGGGAGGGGGCTCGCCACCTCGGGGTCCTTCGCATGCCTCGGTGGATGAAGGCGATGCAGAAGACGTGCTCAGGCGCGCTCGGGAGCGTCGCGCCCTTCGCGAGGGGTTCCTCCATGGGGCAGCGGATGTGATGAACCGGGTCGGGGCAGAGCTTGCCGCCGAAGATGCGCGCCTTGAGACCGAAGGCCTGCGCCTCGCTGAGGAGAGGCACAAGTTGAAGGTTGCCATCGCCCTCGCTCGCCACCAACGTGATCGTGACAACGCGGCGGCCGAAGCGTTGCTAACGGCGTCGCGGGAGGCCTGCTCCCAGGCTATCGAGGAGGCTCGGGAGGCAGACCGGCGGCGTAGGGATGCGGAGGAGCGCATATGGGAGCTTCAAGACCGGAGGAACTCCTTGGAGCAGCAAGTGGAGCTGCGCCATGCGGCCCTTGGGTCAATGCAGGAAGCCGCCGTCGACCGGACGGAGCTCCAGAGGCGCGAGGAGGCGCTGACACTGGAGGCCGCCGAGCGTAGCCTTGACTTGGAGCGGTTGGAGACGAGGGAGCGCCTGGCGGCCCAGGCAGAGGACGACATGGCGGCGCGCGAGGCCCGGATCCAGGAAGAGGTCGACCGCCGCGTGGCGGGTGCTCGCTCGGCCCTCGAGCGTGAACACGAGGCAAATTTATGCTGATCAGGGCCGAGGCCGAGGGCAAGACAGCGGCCATCAAGGCCAAGTTGGTTGAAGAGACGCGGCGTGCGGATTCTTCCGCAGCCGCCCTTGACGCGGCACGGGCAGAGTTGTCCTCTTCCCGGGCTGAGCTGCTTCTTGTTTGACAGAGGGTTGGTGATGCCGAAGCCACTGCACGGAAAAATGAGGACGAGATCCGCCAGCAGAGGCTCCTAGAGCACGAGCACGCTCCCATGCTTCAGACGCTCAGGGAGAAGGCCAACTCAGCCTTAGGTGAGATTTGCGAGGCCTCCGCTAAGGAACCGCATGAGACCAAGTATGCCGGCAACCTTCAGTTCTTCACCGACGTGGTGACGCCTCTGGAGAACCGCTCCTAGAGGGCCTGTTGGCTCGTTGAAGAGAGGAGCCGAGCCTTGCTTAAGCGCACCTTCTCCCGTGTCTTCAGCTATCTGCAGGAAAGAGACCCCACTTCGACTTCGATGCCACCATAGCACCGGTGCCCATAGCTGTCCGGGGCGACCTGGCGCAATGGGTGGAGAACAACATGGATGCCCTTGTCCGGGCCTTCACGTGCGACGACGACGGTGTAGTCATGGGTGCTGACGAAGGCGGCGTTGTAGAGGAGCCTGGTGCTGACAGGAACGCAGGTGGCGGGGGTGACGGCACCAGCGATGCCATCAACGCTTCTGGGAATGCCCCAGAAGATGCGGTGAGCGATATGTCCGACTGACTGCATGTTTCCGTGGTTTATCCTGCATAGCGAAGATTCGGGCTTGGCCCCGAAGAGTGTAAGAGCATTTTGGGAGGGGAGGCCCCTCATGTAAAGATTTGTAATTGGTACCCTGGCGAGTACAACATTGCACGTGAGTTTAGTCGCTAGCCTGGCGACGGTTCTGTTGGTTTGTTTACCTTTCAGCCCGGGCGAGCCCTGGACGGGCCTGCAAGGGGACGCCGCGCCTTGGGCGCCTTTTGATTAACCCACCGATCCTGTGATGAGAACCTCCGGAGAGGGAGCGGGGACAGTGGTCCTGGTGGTGGGCGTGCCCGGCCCGGCCCTGCTCACAAAGGGCTCGTGAGGGGGGGAGTTAGCCGACACTAGCTTGGGGCGTAAAGCCGAAATCAGAACGCGAGAGATTGCTCGAACGAGACTAAACACCCCTTCCCCAACGCACGCAAGCTTCGAATTCAAATCCAACTTAAATCCAAACCGAAGGAACTCGTCAACCAAGGAGAAGCAAAAAAGCAAAAGGCCGCGTCCGGCACCTAGTCTAGTCTAGTCTTCGACGTCTTCTCACCAGCGCGGAGCTAAGTGCTGCCACTGGGCGTGGGCGGGAACCCCAGGGCCTGAGGCCGGCACCCCTGAGACTCCGGGGCGTGTACAGCCCCACTCATTATTACGTGAGAGTGTCACGGGGCGGCGAGCTTCACAGGCACTGGGCCTTCTTCACAGGTACCGGCCTTGCTTCATATCGCCAGACGAGGGCCCCACCTTGCACCACACTCTGCCACCATTGGCGACGACCGGAAACCAAGGACGACTCCAACGGGGTAGAGCGGTCACCAGCGGTTCCCCCGACGACCACGGGTCCTCTGCCGGGGCCAGGCCACGGGGCACCTCCCCGGTAGAGGGCCTACCGCCTGAGAACACCTTGCTCCGTCCGCCGC
Organism: Aegilops umbellulata; assembly: GCA_032464435.1. Taxonomy (NCBI): domain Eukaryota; kingdom Viridiplantae; phylum Streptophyta; class Magnoliopsida; order Poales; family Poaceae; genus Aegilops; species Aegilops umbellulata. The sequence continues at coordinate 92,728,972 of CP136059.1, read as the reverse complement.
GAGGGCGAGCCCTGATCTCGGCCCCTCTCCTGCAGCCCCCTGCGCCCTCCTCTTGAGGGATAGGAGGCTGCAGCATTGGGGCAGCCATCTGCTGCGGCGACCTGTACCTTCTGCGACCCATGATTAGCGTAAGCTTGCTCCTGAGGGATGAGTGGTACCCGATAGTTGCTGCCATCGGTGCGGTTGTCGAGGCTCACCTGGGGTCCCTGAAAGAGCTCGGCTTCCGCCGCCTCCTCGTCCCAGTCGGGCCCGAGGAACGAGCCGTGATCTTCTTCCAGTTTGCGTCCCTAATCCACCATGCGGGGGACATAATTCTCCGGGGCTACCTCCTCGTGGACCTCGCCGTAGCGCCTCGCATGCCACGCAGTCTGGCTTGGAGCGTCGCCTTGGGGGTGATGGCACGGTGGTCCGCTGAGGCCGAAGGCTGCGGCGCGCATCCCTTCGCCGGCCTAAGGAAAGGCCGGCGCGACCTGCCGCCTGGTGCTGATGGTGGTGTTGGCGCTGGACTGGCCCGGGAGCCCGCTTGAAGTGGTATGAGCACGCACAACGCTGCCGTGCGACCCGTCCTGGACCTGGGGCGACAGCTGGATGCAGAAAGGGGGGGGGGGCTCCTGAGGCAGCGGCGTCCAGGAGCTCGGCCACTCGCTCCAGCAACACGTCGTGGCCGCCTTCCAGCAAACGACACCGTAGTAGCTCTCGGGCCACCGTGAGCGCGGCCCTTGAGTTCGCCTGCTACCGTCGGGTGTACGGAGCTGTGGCAGCGTCATGGTTCGAGGCCCTTGCGGCGGCCCGCACCTGCCGTGGCGTGAGGGCAGGTGGCGTCTGGCCGCGTCGCCCGCGCCCCGCAGCGCCTTGTGGAGCGCGAGCTGCCTGAGGCGCAAGGTTGAGGTCACCCTGAGACGGCGACATGGCGTGGGCGGGCCACGCCGCCCAGAGGTCGGCATTAGCGGCCGGGTTGCTTGACATCTGGGTGGTGGAGCGGCGGAACGCGATGCGGAGGAGGAAAGATTCTGGCACACCACTACCTGGCGCGCCAAATGTCGGATTTCGGGTTCCGGCAGACCCTTGAGTTTTGAACACTGGGGTGCGCGCGGAGATCTCTCCCCTATCGATCTACGTCCGATCCTCTCGTGTGAACTGAGATGAAAACGATGAACAACACAAGGGAGACGGGTTTATACTGGTTCGGGCCACCGTTGTGGTGTAATACCCTCCTCAAGTGTGTGGTGTGGTGGATTGCCTCAGGGGCTGATGATGAACAGTATAAAGGAAGAATAGCCTCGCGAGAGGTGTTCTTGAGCTGGTGCGGAAGTTCTACTTAGCCTATACTGGGTTTCACCTTGCTCTTCTTTTTCTCCTCTTCTCTACTCTAGGGTGGCTAGCTCCATTTATAGAGGCCCTGGGCCTCTCCCCGAAATAATGAGCGGGAAGGGCGCCAACAATTAGCCATTTTGAAGGGGAACATCTAGTACAAGTTATCCTGACCGAAGGTGGTCTTCGGCTGCCAAAAGCTCTGGTGGTGACGCCGTCTTGGGCTCCACGGTGACCTCCGTCCGGCCGCCCGGCTGGTCTTGGTCTCGTTGCACTGGAATGGTAACCTTTGCCTGATACCTTGGCCTGAGCTTGCCTCCTTTGCACCAAAGGGGAAACAAGGACTCTGCGCAGGCCGGCGCCCACCTGGCCTTGATCGTCATGGCTTGCGTCACTGGAACCTCGCGAGGTCCCCTTGCATTGATCTCTCCGCCTCCTCGCGAGCCTGCCTCATGAGGCCGCTCTTGAGGAAACTCTCTTTCGTCCGCCCTGCGAGGCTTGGCCCCTCGCGAGGGTCTTGAGCTTGTGTTGATGAAGATGGGCCATGCTGGGCCCCCACTTGAGCCACGCCGTAGGCCGCAGGCAGGCAAGTCTGGGGACCCCCGTTCCCAGAATGCCGACAACTGCATTCACTTCACGCTGCTGCTGATGTTGGCTGTGTCTGTCGCTGGCCACACTGGTGAAGACAACGTAAGCACCTTGTTCTTTAGGGTAATCATCTTGGATCGCACCGACTACAGGACGGGCGGCCGACTGCTGAGGAGGCGGAGCCGGTGGGCCAGCGGGCGGATGAGGCAGTCCTTCTCCCTTGCCGATGCGGACAAGCCAGTGGCACTTCCGAGTTGTATGGTTGGACGGCTTCGCACCGATGTGGAACTTGTAGGGAGCATCGAGGGTCTGCTCGAAGGAGAAAGCGGGCAACCAAGCTGGATTGCCGCCCTTCTGGCGCTTGGGGAGTGGCTGTCCTTCAGGTTGTTTATCCTCAACTGTAGCCACCTGCCGGCTAGTGGAAGCCGGCTGGGGGGCTTTGCGCTTGTTGTCGTTCGGCTGCTGGCGCCGACTGTTGTCTCCAGCCGGCGTTCGAGGAGCCGGAGGGAGCACCTTCCCAGAAGCGTCCACTTGGAGCTCCGACTTCATGGAGGAGTCGACAGTGGCGTACTTGTCTACTATGATCAGTAGTTCGTCGAGCGTGGCCGGCTTGTCACAGAGGAGTCAGTGTTTGAGTAAGGTGCCCTCTCGCCACCCGGCAGTGAAGTACTCGATAGCTTGGACCTCATGCACCCCTTCACAGGAGTTGCGCAATTCTGCCCACCGCGTCAGGTAGTCGCGGGTAGACTCGTTGGGGCCTTGAATGCACAGCGAGAGCTGGCGAGGCTTGGGAGGCCGCTTGTAGGTGCTGGTGAAGTTGCGGACGAAGACCTCAGTGAAATCTACCCAGTTGTTGATGCTACGGGGCTTCAGGCTGTTCAGCCATGTCCGGGCCGTGCCCTGGAGCATGAGCGGAACATACTTCACAGCGACACGCTTGTTGCCGTTCGCTATGCTGACTGCGGTGGAGTAGTCGACCAACCAGTCCTCCGGCTTCACGGAGCCGTTGTACTTGGGCGTATCTCGTGGAAGCGTCAACCCTCTGGGAAAGGGCTCATCGCGGATGCGGGGGCCGAAACAAGGCGGGCCCAATGCATCTTCCTCTTCTAGCGCCAGGGACCGATTGAGGCGGTCGATCCAGTGGCGCGCGTCATTCTCTCTGATTCCCTCTCGGCGGCCTAGCCGGTCACCGAGAGTTGGGTTGTCAACAGGCAGCAGGGAAGCATGCCTTTCCCTCTGAGAAGGAGGGGGAGGCAGACAATCGTCCCGTCGATCCACTGCTTGTGGGTGACCGTCTTGGTCGCACTCGATGGTGAGGCGTGTGTGGCTGCGGTTAGCAGCCGACTCTTTGTCTCGTCTGTCACGGATGCCCGGTGTCCGGGAGGCTGCGCCTTGCTCTCGGCGAGGGGGCGGGTTCTCAACCCACTGGCGAGGATCGTCTGCGGGGCAGCTGGCCTCTTGTAGCGCGGCAACCGCGTCAATGAGCTGCTGGACGCGCTCCGTCATGTAGCGACGCTCATCGCCCTAGAGGTGGTCCAGCTCGTCTACTGCCGCCTGGGCAGCTCGTATGTTCTCCATGGGCGTGGCATAGACAGGGCGGTATGCCCCAAACATGCTGGCGATGACAGCGCCACGCTGCCGGACCGTGCTAATGCGGCTGGGCCCGCCGACAGCCGGCGTGCCGCCAACAGCGCGATTTATCTCGCGCCGGTAGGCCTCTGAGAGGTGTCTCATGGTGGCCAACTTCTTGGCGCTTTTGATGAGAGAGACGCGGTGGGCTTCCAGCGTCTCGGCGTCGGCGTCTTCCGCGATGGGCGCAGACAGGTCCCACAGGGCCGCCTGCAGCGGGTCTTGAGCACCACCCGAGGCTCCGTCATGGCTGATGACGAGCAGCTCCATGACGGTGCTGCCGCTGCTATCGGCGCAAGGGATAGGGTCGTCGATGACCACCACTTTGGTGGGGAAGGCGTCAAGTGATGCCGTGTCGGAGTTGACAAGAATCGGGTCGGTGGAGCCGATCGACTCCAGGTCGTAGGCCGGCTCGTTGGCGATGTTGAGCTTGCCAAGGAGGTAGAGTAGGCAGCTCTCGGAGCTGGCTACTCCCGCGTTGGGCGGGGGGTCGTCAGAGAGGCGCACCTCGCCGATGAGGTCACTGAGGCATGCGGCGAGCTTAGCGCCTTGCAGCGTGTCAGCGCAAGCGCCATCAGGCATGCCAGGCTGGCTACGCTCGCTGGGGAGGAACAGGGTTCCCGTCTAGAACAGAACTTCGGACGACGATGCACCTAGCCCCACGGTGGGCGCCAAATGTCGGGGGTGTCATGCGACAAATGCCAAAGGATGGCTTATCATGGAGGGGGCTAATAATACGTCGCCGGTGCCAGGAAACGGGATAAGGCGCAAACATGCACACTGGCGAATCTTACCCAGGTTCGGGGCTCTCCTTGGATATAACACCCCAACAATGGTGGCTACAAGCTTGCTCCTTGAGTTGTTTCCCTAGAGGGGGAAGAAGAACAATGCTTGCCCTAGCTTCCTCTCTCTATAGGTGTGTATGAATGAACTAAGGTCTGAACCCTTTGCATGGGTGCCCTGTGGGTTTATATAGGCCTACCCCCAAGCAGTACAAAGGTAATCAAGCCGAGTGTAGGACCCGGCCGTCAGTGTCTATGGTCGCCGGCTTCTCTGCCGGCCACTGGGGCCCATCGACTGGTGGGACCCGCCGGCTATCTTGTACTCGACCGACAGGCCGCGCCCGCCGCTGGCGGGTCTTGTCAGCTGCTTAGTACTGTGGCAATGCCACTGATGGTGTATGCTTTGTCAGGGAAGCGTGGCTACAGTACCGCCGCCTGGCGGGCGATCGCTGTAGCCATTCCCCATCTCTTCTGATTAATGGCGCATGAACTTTGAGGGAGGGGGAGGGCCTCCTACTAGGAGTCGGCCTCCCCTCATACCGACTGGTCCGAACTCACCGCCTTCTGGCTTCTCACTGACAGGTAGGGCCCACCGCCCGTGGGCCGCACCGGCAGGCCGTAGTGGGAGCATGGCCTTCTCTGCCATGGGTGATGTTATGGGCTGCATGGCAAGAGTGCCATGCCGGGCGGGGGATGTCTGCCCCGTACAATGCACTGTGGCCACGCTTGGCCCTGGATTCGGGGGTGGCTGACCGCACTGTAGCCACGCCGCGTCTCATCGTATATATGTGGGTGCAGACTCTGAGGACGCTTGGGGCTGCCTGCTAGGAGTCGTTCCACTTTGAGGCCATCTTCTGGGCCTTGCAGTCTTCGGGCAGCCGGCCGCTTGGACCAGCCGGCCACAAGAAGTCGGCGCCTAGTGAGGGAGTCCTGGACTAAGGGGTCGTCGGGCGTCCGGCCTGTTAGCCATGGGCCGGACTGGTGGGCTGTGAAGACACGAAGACCGAAGACTGCACCCGTGTCTGGATGGGACTCTCCTTGGCGTGGAAGGCAAGCCTGGCGACCAAACATGTGGATTCCTTTCTTTGTAACCGACCTTGTGTAACCCTAGATCCTCCTGGTGTCTATATAAACCAGAGGACTTAGTCTAGAGGAGGAGAGAGACTCATTACCATAGTCATACATGCTAGACTTCTAGGGTTCACCCATTACAATCTCGTGGTATATCAACTCTTGTAATACTCATATTCATCAAGATCAATCAAGAAGGAAGTAGGGTATTACCTCCATAGAGAGGGCCCGAACCTGGGTAAACATCGTGTCCCCTGTCTCCTGTTACCATCGACCATAGACGCACAGTTCGTGACCCCCTACCCGAGATCCGCTGGTTTTGACACCGACATTGGTGCTTTCATTGAGAGATCCACTGTGTCGTCCCCAAAAGGTTTGATGGCCCCTTCAATCACTAACAACGATGCTGTCCAAGGCAAGACTTTCCTCCCCAGGCAGATCTTCGTGTTCGGCGGCTTTGCAGTGCGGGCCAACTCGCTTGGCCATCTAGAGCAGATCAATAGCTATGCCCCTGGCCACCAGGTCAGATTTGCAAGCTTGAACTACGTTGTGGACATCCGCGGAGATTTTATCTTCTCCAGATTCAAGACCACGGCAACCACTCCTGGTCACCCCGATGAACATGACCTAAATCTGTCATCGGATTGCATCCAGGAGATAGCTCCGGTAACCACTCCGGCCTTAGATCCGGAGCAGATTGTGCCATCCAAGGATTGGAGGCTCAACCCCACCACAGAGGCCACATATTCCCCGGTGTTGCAGCCGCACATGGACTTAACCTCACACAATATTTGTGTCACAAGAACTCCGGACTTGTCTCTGGGTGTAAGTTTCGAACCATGTGAGTTCGCGGATGCCGAACTTGATCGTTTATCGATCTTCGAGTTCAGCGCCGCAGACATCTTCCAGCACTCGCCCTTGGGTGATGTGCTAAACTCATTAAAGAGCCTGTCCTTGGCGGGGAACTCACAGCCTAACTATGTTCGGTTCGAACTAGGGGCTGATGATGGAGAATCTTGTTTCCCACCCGCCACCCACTTCATAGCCACAGTCGAGGATTTAACTGACACGCTTGATTATGACTCCAAAGACATCGACGGTATGGACGACGATACTGATGAGGAGCAAAATCAAAGTCCGCCATTCACTGGACGCTGGACGGCCACTTCTTCGTACGATGTGTACATGGTGGACACACCCAAAACAACCAACGATGATGACAAAGAAAATCCAAATGAGAATAAACTCCCTGAGACACAGCAAAAACGCCGGCGTCCTCGGCGCCGCTCTAAGTCACCTCGTTCCAAAGACAGCAATACTGGCACCGGAGAAAATAATACTACGGATGATGCCAAAAACAATGAAGACCCTGGTGAGGTCACATCCGAGCAGGGGGATCAATGAAATGGGCAAACTAGCCCCGACGAATAGGCCAGGCCCAACGACTCGGAGGACGGTAGTTATCGTCCGCTCTCTGAGGATGAGGAAAGCCTCGGCAATGAAGATTTTATCGTGCCTGAGGAATCTCTTGAGCAGGAGCGCTTCAAGCGCCAGCTAATAGCCACTGCAAGGAGCCTGAAAAAGAAGCAGCAGCAGCTTCAAGCTGACCAAGATCTGCTCGTCTACAAATGGACTGATGTCCTGGCAGCCGAAGAATACAGCCTCAGACGCCCAGCCAAGAGTTACCCAAAGCGAAGGTTCCTACCTTAGTTCGATGAAGAGGCGCCGGAGCCCATACCTCCCTCGCGTAATGCGGCCAACCAAACACTATGCGGTCGGGACAGTGCGGCGGACCGACCACCTCATGGTCGGGATAGAGTGGCAATTCGAGCCGAACAGCAGCCCGCCCCACCGCCATGGAAAAATAGAGACAAAACAGTTCTGGGTCACACATACGACCTCCGGCAAACCCTGGATAGCAGAGCAGGATACACCCGATCGATTTACGGATCGCGGGGGCGTTCTTCGACACGTGATGATGGCTACCTATTCAGATGTGACAAACCTAGTCACACCCGAGCCGACAACCGTAGACGGACTCCATCAGAGGTACGTCGCGACGCAGCCCGATATAGATGCGCCGCACACCCTCTTTGCTTCACTGATGAAGTAATGGATCATGAATTCCCCAAAGGGTTCAAACCCGTGAATATTGAATCATACGACAGAACAACTGATCCTGCGGTATGGATCAAGAACTTTATCCTCCACATCCACATGGCCCGCGGAGATGACCTCCATGCTATCAAATACCTCCCGCTAAAGCTTAAAGGGCCAGCTCGACACTGGTTAAATAGCCTGCCTGAAAACTCTATTGGCAGTTGGGAGGACTTGGAAGAGGCCTTCCTCGATAACTTCCAAGGTACATATGTCCAGCCACCAGATGCCGATGACTTAAGGCACATAGTCCAACAACATGGAGAGTCAGCTAGGAAATTTTGGACTAGGTTCTTAACCAAAAAAAACCAGACCGTCGACTGTTCGGATGCCGAAGCCCTAGCGGCCTTTAAGCATAGCATCCGTGACGAATGGCTCGCCCGCCACCTCGGCCAGGAAAAGCCAAAATCTATGGAAGGCCTCACGGCACTCATGACCCACTTCTGTGCGGGACAGGATAGCTGGTTGGCCCGTAGCAAGAATACAGCAAGTGACACAAGCACCTCCGAGGCCAAAAATAGCAACGGCAAGCTCCGACGCAACAGACACAAACACTGAAGTAATGGTGACAACACCGATGACACGACAGTCAATGCCAGATTCAGTGGTTCCAAGTCCGGTGAGCGGAAGAAGCCATATAAAAGAAACAATCAGGGACCATCAAGCTTGGATCGCATACTCGATCGTCCGTGCCAAATCCATGGCACCTCTGATAAACCAGCCAATCATACCAACAGAGATTGCTGGGTTTTTAAACTGGCCGGCAAGTTAAATGCCGAGAAGAAAGAAAAGGGATCGCAAAGCAAGGATGATGTCGAGGAGCTCCGGCAACTGAACACAGGGGGACAAAAGAAGTTTCCTCCCCAGGTCAAATCGGTGAACATGATATATGCTACACACATCCCCAAGAGGGAACGCAAGCGCGCGCTCAGGGATGTCTATGCGATAGAGCTGGTCGCCTCAAAATTTAATCCTTGGTCGTCGTGCCCGATCACTTTTGATCGACGGGACCACCCGACCAGTATCCGTCATGGTAGTTCAGCCGCATTGGTTCTTGACCCAATAATCGATGGATTCCACCTAACGCGAGTTCTTATGGACGGCGACAGCAGCCTGAACCTGCTCTATCAGGATACAGTGCGCAAAATGGGCATTAACCCGTCACGGATCAAGCCCACAAAGACGACCTTTAAAGGACTCATACCAGGCATAGAGGCTCGCTGTACGGGCTCAATTATGCTAGAGGTTGTCTTCGGATCTCTGGACAACTTCAGAAGCAAGGAGTTAATCTTTGACATCGTCCCTTTTCGCAGCAGCTTCCACGCACTGCTCGGATGAACCGCATTTGCTCGATTCAATGCGGTGCCTCATTATGCCTACCTCAAGCTCAAGATGCCCGGGCCACACGGCGTCATAACAGTTAATGGAAACACAGAACGCTCCCTCTGTACAGAAGAGCACACAGCTGCCTTAGCAGTAGAAGTACAGAGCGGCCTTCTCAAGCAGAACCCTGATTCGGCTGCCAAGCCCACGGACACCGTTAAGAGGGTCTGAACTGTTGGGGAACATAGTAATTTCAAAAATTTCCTACGCACACGCAAGATCATGGTGATGCATAGCAACAAGAGGGGAGAGTGTTGTCTACGTACCCTCGTAGACCGAAAGCGGAAGCGTTATATCAACGCGGTTGATGTAGTCATACGTCTTCACGATCCGACCGATCCAAGCACCGTTACTCCGGCACCTCCGAGTTCTTGGCACACGTTCAGCTGGATGACGATCCCCGGGCTCCGATCCAGCAAAGCGTCGGGGAGGAGTTCCGTCAGGACGACGGCGTGGTGACGATCTTGATGTTCTACTGTCGCAGGGCTTCGCCTAAGCACCGCTACAATATGACCGAGGTGTAATATCATGGAGGGGGGCACCGCACACGGCTAAGAAACGATCACGAAGATCAACTTGTGTGTCTATGGGGTGCCCCCTGCCCCCTATATAAAGGAGTGGAGGAGGGGAGAGCCGCCCCTCTCTATGGCGCGCCCTAGGGAGTCCTACTACCACCGGGAGTAGGATTCCCCCTTTCCTAGTCCAACTAGGAGTCCTTCCATGTAGTAGGAGTAGGAGACAAGGAAGGGGAAATGAGAAGGGAAGGAAGGAGGGGGCGCAGCCCCTCCCCCTAGTCCAATTCGGACTAGGCCTTGGGGGGCGTGCGGCCTGCCCTAGGCAACCCCTCTCTCTTTCCCGTATGGCCCAATAAGGCCCAATACTTTTCCCCCGTATTCCCGTAACTCCCCGGTACTCCGAAAAATACCCGAACCACTCAGAACCTTTCCGATGTCCGAATATAGTCGTCCAATATATCGATCTTTACGTCTCGACCATTTCGAGACTCCTCGTCATGTCCCCGATCTCATCCGGGACTCCGAACTCCTTCGGTACATCAAAACTCATAAACTCATTATATAACTGTCATCGAAACCTTAAGCGTGCGGACCCTACGGTTCGAGAACAATGTAGACATGACCGAGACACGTCTCAGGTCAATAACCAATAGCGGAACCTGGATGCTCATATTGGATCCCACATATTCTACAAAGATCTTTATCGGTCAGACCGCATAACAACATACGTTGTTCCCTTTGTCATCGGTATGTTACTTGCCCGAGATTCGATCATCGGTATCTAATACCTAGTTCAATCTCGTTACCGGCAAGTCTCTTTACTCGTTCCGTAATACATCATCCCGCAACTAACTCATTAGTTGCAATGCTTGCAAGGCTTAAGTGATGTGCATTACCGAGAGGGCCCAGAGATACCTCTCCGACATTCGGAGTGACAAATCCTAATCTCGAAATATGCCAACCCAACAAGTACCTTCAGAGACACCTGTAGAGCACCTTTATAATCACCCAGTTACGTTGTGACGTTTGATAGCACACAAAGTGTTCCTCCGGTAAACGGGAGTTGCATAATCTCATAGTCATAGGAACATGTATAAGTCATGAAGAAAGCAATAGCAACATACTAAACGATCGGGTGCTAAGCTAATGGAATGGGTCATGTCAATCAGATCATTCACCTAATGATGTGATCTCGTTAATCAAATAACAACTATTTGTCCATGGTTAGGAAACATAACCATCTTTGATTAACGAGCTAGTCAAGTAGAGGCATACTAGTGACACTCTGTTTGTCTATATATTCACACATGTATTATGTTTCCGGTTAATACAATTCTAGCATGAATAATAAACATTTATCATGAAATAAGGAAATAAATAATAACTTTATTATTGCCTCTAGGGCATATTTCCTTCAGTCTCCCACTTGCACTAGAGTCAATAATCTAGTTCACATCGCCATGTGATTTAGCAGCAATAGTTCACATCACCATGTGATTAACACCCATAGTTCACATCGATATGTGACCAACACCCAAAGGATTTACTAGAGTCAATAATCTAGTTCACATCGCTATGTGATTAACACCCAAAGAGTACTAAGGTGTGATCATGTTTTGCTTGTGAGATAATTTTAGTCAACTGGTCTGTCATATTCAGATCCGTAAGTATTTTGCAAATTTCTATGTCAACAATACTCTGTACGGAGCTACTCTAGCTAATTGCTCCCACTTTCAATATGTATCTAGACCGAGACTTAGAGTCATCTAGATTAGTGTCAAAACTTGCATCGGCGTAACCCTTTACGACGAACCTTTTGTCACCTCCATAATCGAGAAACATATCCTTATTCCACCAAGGATAATTTTGACCGCTGTCCAGTGATCTACTCCTAGATCACTATTGTACTCCCTTGCTAAACACAGTGTAGGGTATACAATAGATCTGGTACACAACATGGCATACTTTATAGAACCTATGGCCAAGGCATAGGGAATGACTTTCATTCTCTTTCTATCTTCTGCCGTGGTCGGGTTTTTGAGTCTTACTTAATTTCACACCTTGTAACACATACAAGAACTCTTTCTTTGACTGTTCTATTTTGAACTACTTCAAAATCTTGTCAAGGTATGTACTCATTGAAAACTTATCAAGCGTCTTGATCTATCTCTATAGATCTTGATGCTTAATATGTAAGCAGCTTCACCGAGGTCCTTGTTCGAAAAACTCCTTTCAAATACTCCTTTATGCTTCGCAGAATAATTCTACATTATTTCCGATCAACAATATGTCATTTACATATACTTATCAGAAATGCTGTAGTGCTCCCACTCACTTTCTTGTAAATACAGGCTTCACCGCAAGTCTATATAAAACTATATGATTTGATCAACTTATCAAAGCGTATATTCCAACTCCGAGATGCTTGCACCAGTCCATAGATGGATCGCTGGAGCTTGCATATTTTGTTAACACCTTTAGGATCGACAATACCTTCTAGTTGCATCGTATACAACTCTTCTTTGATAAATCCATTAAGGAATGCAGTTTTGTTTATCCATTTGCCGAATTTCATAAAATGCGGCAATTGCTAACATGATTCGGACAGACTTAAGCATAGATACGAGTGAGAAGCTCTCATCGTAGTCAACACCTTGAACTTGTCGAAAACCTTTTGTGACAATTCTAGCTTTGTAGATAGTAACACTACTATCAGCGTCTAACTTCCTCTTGAAGATCCATTTATTTTCTATTGCTTGCCGATTATCGGGCAAGTCAACCAAAGTTCACACTTTGTTCTCATACATGGAGCCCATCTCAGATTTCATGGCTTCAAGCCATTTTGCGGAATCTGGGCTCACCATCGCTTCTTCATAGTTCGTAGGTTCATCATGATCTAGTAGCATGACTTCCAGAACAGGATTGCCGTACCACTCTGGTGCGGATCTTACTCTGGTTGATCTACGAGGTTCTGTAGTAACTTATCTGAAGTTCTATGATAATCATCATTAACTTCCTCACTAATTTGTGTAGTAGTCACAAGAACAGATTTCTGTGATGAACTATTTTCCAATAAGGGAGAAGGTACAATTACCTTATCAAGTTCTACTTTCCTCCCACTCACTTCTTTCAAGAGAAACTTCTTCTCTAGAAAGTATCCATTCTCAGCAACGAATGTCTTGCCTCCGGATCTGTGATAGAAGGTGTACCCAACTGTCTCCTTTGGGTATCCTATGAAGACTCATTTCTCCGATTTGGGTTTGAGCTTGTCATGATGAAATTTTTTCTTATAAGCATCGCAACCCCAAACTTTAAGAAACGACAACTTTGGTTTCTTGCCAAACCATAGTTCATATTGTGTCGTCTCAACGGACTTAGATGGTGCCCCTTTTTAACGTGAACGCAGCTGTCTCTAATGCATGATCCCAAAACGATATTGGTAAATCGGTAAGAAACATCATAGATTGTACTATATCCAATAAAGTACGGTTATGACGTTCAGACACACCATTATGCTGTGGTGTTCCAGGTGGCATGAGTTTGTGAAACTATTCCACATTGCTTGAACTGAAGACCAAACTCGTAACTCAAATATTCGTTTCCGCGATCAGATCGTAGAAACTTTATTTTCTTGTCACGATGATTTTCCACTTCACTCTGAAATACTCTAAACTTTTCAGACTTATGTTTCATCAAGTAGATATGCTCATATCTGCTTAAATCATCTGTGAAGGTCAGAAAATAATGATACTTGTCACGAGCTTTAATATTCATCGGACCACATACATCAGTATGTATGATTTCCAACAAGTTAGTTTCTCGCTCCATTGTTCCGTAGAACGGAGTTTTAGTCATCTTTCCCATAAGGCATGGTATGTAAGCATCAAGTGTTTCATAATCAAGTGATTCCAAAATCCCATCAGCATGGAGTTTCTTCATGCGCTTTACACCAATATGACCTAAACTACAGTGCCACAAATAAGTTGCACTATCATTATTAACTTTATTATTGCCTCTAGGGCATATTTCCTTCATGAACTACCCTGCAGCAGGACATCTCGGCTTGTCAGGAGCTCGACTAGCAATCCGGCCTCCGTCTCAGTCCCGATCAAGTGGTGGCATTCGTGCCACACGTACATAACTACGCACTCAAAATTCATTGGCATTGACAGAGGCGTAGCTAGCTTGTGATCCACAGTGCGGCTCAACCGGCTCCGGATACACACATACTTTGACTTTGACTTTTTCCTTTGAGGTCTCAATCCCGTAGGCCCCATCCGATGGCCTGATCATGGGTCCTCTCGAAAGACAAACACACCAAGACGGCAAGAAATACATACATATTGGGGACTTCTCTAGGTGGTTTCATCAAACGATCACTCTACCTGTTTTTCAAGACCCATACGCAGCTCTCTCTTGGTGAAGGCATAGTAAATAGCCTTTCTGCTTATTGCACTACTTGTATAAATGCGCTTTAACGCACCACTGAAATTATAATAGAAACAGTTTGCGGCCCAAATTTCCACGGCTCTGGCTTACCACTGGTTCTTCCTATTTCTTTCTTTTTGCCTTTTCCTTCCTAGTAATTCTATCAGATAACACCCATACACTCGGTGTGTCCCACCTTGCCAGGGGCTTCATAGCACCCCACAACATGGCAACAAAAGTCCGAACAATTTTATAGTATAGTTCGGCACCCCGAATTTAGCACTATATGCATTGGCTCCGAATCATGTCTTTGGTCAATAGTTGGGTTGCCCGGCTCCTGTGCTTGCTACCTTACGTTCCGCTATATCGGCTAAGGTAGTAAAGGGAGAACTGCTGCGATTGTGCCCTGGTTTATCCAAAGGAGCACCTCAGTAGAGAAAGCCGAAAACTAACTGTCATGATACGGCGAGAGCCGGTCAGTTGTTCGGAGGTTGCAAATCGTTGGAGATTTCTCCCGCATTATGCGAAGGACCGGTACTTCCCGATCAGACGCTCATAGCACTCTGGTTCAGATACTAGGGGCTGCACCCATGTTTTATTGTAAAACTCCTATGGCTATGTGAGGGCGTTCAAGCAGCATAGTCTGATTGCCTGGTTCGTTGCGCTAAACAACTCCTTCAAGGACCATATAATTGGATCAAGATTGTTTAGATTCCATCCCGAACACCCCCGTACTACCAACGTGGGGGCAGAAGCCGACGACTGGCCAACCCTCAGATTTCATACAACACGGCCGGACAAGAGGAAAAAATAAAAACATAACAAGCATTATACTACAAATCGACTTTATTTCGTCGTACAAGGCAAAGACAACATGAATGTATTCATTCGAAAATAATTTCTTGCCCACACTGCATTACTACAATGCGAGATCCCTCCAGGACGTCCCCAAAATACCGCTCAGGTGTGCGGTGCTCTTTGCCCTCGGGCGTCCCTTCAGTCGCTAGCTTGACGGCGTCCATCCTGGCCCAACACACCTTGACATAAGAGAAGGCCAGGCGCGCGTCCTCGATGCAGACAGACCGCTTGACGGTGTCCAGCCGAGGACAGGCATCCACCAGCCGCTTCCCAAGGCCGAAGTAACTGTTGGGTATAGCTTCGGCTGGCCACAGCCGTATTATTAAATCCTTCATGGCCAGTTCGGCCACCCTGTGCAGCTCGACCAGCTGCTTTAGCTGATCGCTGAAGGGCACCGGACGTTCGGGCGCAAGATATTGCGACCAGAACAGCTTCTCCGTGGAGCTCCCTTCTTCGGCTCGGAAAAACTCCGCGGCGTTGGACACACTACGTGGCAGATCAGCAAAGGCTCCTGGAGAACTCCGAATCCAGGTTAGTAAAAGATACTTCCTCCTTACATATTTGCTTTGCATACTAAACACCTTACCCGCCGCGATCTTACTGGCCTCTTGGATCTCCTGGAGGGCGCCCTGGGCTTCAACCCGAGCCGCTTCCGCGCTTTGACGAGCCTTGGAGAGTTCGGTCTCTCGAGCCGAAACAACGCCCTTCAGGGTCTCGTTCTTCTTCACCACGTCCTGGAGCTCTTGCTGGACCTCATTCAGCTGGGCCTTCAGCTTCTTGCGAGCGGCCTGCTCCTTGATAGCTTTCCCCTCGGCTTTGGCCGGGGCCTCTTTCAGGGCCGCGACCTCGGTCGCCGCCCCTACACATATAATGACACTACAGTCAGTATACATAATTTGCTATTTCCGAGTATATAGCGAGCCATTGCATACCTTGCTGGTCTTCGAGCTGCTTCCTCGCCAGGCCGAGCTCTTTTTGGCCCGCTCCAGTTTCTGCTTTAGTTCGGCGACTTGGACAGTGTGAGAAGTCATGGCCAGCAGCGACGCCTGCTTATTCACATCATACATAGTTTGATTAGTTTCCTGCAAATTTAATTGATCCTATGTCCGGCTATTCATTCCGAACACCGGACAGTGTCTCAGGGGCTACTGTCTATGCGGGGATTTTCTTGATTAAACGCCGCTTACCTCAAAACTTGTCAGCAGGCTACGACAGGCTTCGGTCAGTCTGCTTTTAACAGACTGAACCTTCTCAATCATCGTACCCATAAGTATACGGTGTTTTTCCACAATGGAAGCGCCTCGTAGCGCTTCCAATAGATTGTCCGACGCCTCTGGTTGGACAAAGGTCGCCGGCGGGATGGGCATGCCTCCTTCTCTTGAAGGAAGCTGCGTGTCGGATCCCAAGGCTGTATGAGTCTCTGGATTCGTGCTCTTATGGGGGCCGAACTGAGCTCGACCCCCATCGTAAGTCTCCATGGGGGCTTGCTCCCCCATGTGTCCGGTGGCCGAGTTATCGCCCTCTGGTGCCACCTTGACAGCCTCCTAAACCTCCCCTGGCCTGGGAAGGTCCGTTGGGAGAGCACCTCGTCGTCTCCCTTGGCCTTGGGAGAGTACGCGGCCGCCGATGTCTCTCTGGCCATCTCCTTTGAGTCCAACGAGCCTCTTGATGAGGATCGCTGGGACCTGTCGCGGGCCGGACTGCAACAGCATAATTAACCATGTCAATACGACGAAGAGGAGAGGCTAGATTTATGGGCTTGTACGAGTCTTAGCACTTATGATGCGGCCCGAGGCTTAGTGCGGGGGCGTCGCTCCGGACTGCTGTCGACATCCCATGCGGAGCTGCCAGCAAGCGGGCCTTTCCCCTTCTTGGGCGCCTCCGCCTCCAGAATTGTGGAGGCCGCCCTCTTCTTTCTCCCCCCATCAGAGGGAGATTTGCTCTCCTCCTCCTCCTCATCGTCGTCGTCTTTGGCGACGGGGGAATGGGTCTTGTCTTCGGACGTCGTGTTCGAAGCGCCCTTACGGCGGGGGCCACTCGGGACCCCCTTGGCCTTCCCCGTGGCCTTCTTCGCCGACACCGTGTAGGGCGCCGGCACCAGCATCTTCACTAAACGTGGAATGACTGGTTCTTCAGGCAGCGGAGCCGGACACTGGACATTCTTCGCCCTCTCCATCCATTCCTGAAGAGGTAATGATAGTAAAAGTTCAGATATCCTCCTTGAAACAAACAAGTAGAGGACGCGTTAAAAACTTACCTCGCTGGCAGGGTGGTTAATATCGTGCCCACAGTCCGAATTCGTCGTTGGCGGTGTTTCGTTGCCCTTGAAGAGCAACTTCCACGCATCTTCGTGAGTAGTTTCGAAGAGCCTCTTCAGGGTACGGTGCTCCTTCGGATTGAACTTCCATAGCAGGAGGCTTCGGCTTTGGCACGGAATAATCCGGCAAACTAGCATCGCCTGGTTAATATCGACAAGTTTGACATCCTTGTCCACCATGCTTTGAACGCGTGTCTACAGCGCTATCAGCTCATCTGGCGAACACCAGTTCGGGCCCTTCTCGACCCAGGAGGTGAGTCGCATGGGAGTGCCGGAGTTAAATTCGGCAGCCGCGGCTCAGTTTGTGCCGCGAGGTTCTGTGATGTAGAACAATTGTTTCTACCATTCCTTGACAGTCTCCACGAAAGTGCCTTTCAGCCAGGAGACATTGGTCAGCTTACTGACCATGGCTCCTCCACACTCCACGTGCTGGCCGTCCACCACCTTCAGCTTCACGTTGAAGACTTTGAGCCACAACCCGAAGTGAGGTTGGATGCGGAGGAAGGCCTCACACACGATGATGAACGCCGACATATTGAGGAAGGAGTTCGGGGATAGATCATGAAAGTCTATCCCGTAATAGTACATCAGCCCACAGACGAAAGGGTGGAGTGGAAACCCTAGTCCGCGGAAGAAATGAGGGATGAATACCACCCTCTCGTTGGGCTTCGACATGGCAACGACTTGTCCCTGGGCCGGCAGACGATGGGAGATTTCCTTCGCCAAGTACCCGGCCGCCCGAAGCTCAGTAATGTCCTTCTTCTTGACGGAGGAGACCATCCATTTGCCTTGGCCTCCAGATCCGGACATGGTTGAGTGCTAGCTTAAGTGGGAAGAAGATGAGAACTTGGGCGCTGGAGCTCAAGAGTGGAAGGGCAGAGGAAGAGAGAAGGCATGGGAGAAGAAGGGGGAATCCTTATCTCCTTATAAAGGCAGTAAATATCGAACGCCTCCCCACTCGCCCTAAAACTCGCCTATTCCCAAGGGCTGTGTAAACGACACAGTTGGGTTACCCATGCCCGCATTGATGAAAATCCCACAATAAGGGGATACGATCTCTGCTTTGACAAGACATGCAAATGGAAACCGCATCTCGAAATGCGGAATGGCGGACAAAAACAGTTCGATGTAGTGACCGAACAAATGTGATATCATCTTGCAAAACATTGTCAGCAGATGGGACTCATGGGATATTATATTCCCTCTGTGGTTGTGTGTGGTGCGTGTGTTACAGGTCTGGACACGATCAATACGTCCGAAGACTATCTTGGAGTTCGGAAGGAGGAACCCGCCTTGCAATGCCGAAGACAATCTGCGCGCCAAACACCTTGTCATTGAAGCCAGGTTTAGTGGCTACTGAGGGAGTCCTAGACTAAGGGGTCCTCGGGCGTCCGGCCTATTAGCCATGGGTCGGACTGATGGGTTGTGAAGACACGAAGACCGAAGACTGCATCCGTGTCCGAATGGGACTCTCCTTGGCATGGAAGGCAAGCCTGGTGACCAAACATGTAGATTCCTTTTTTTGTAACCGACCTTGTCTAACCCTAGATCCTCCTGGTGTCTATATAAACCAGAGGACTTAGTCCGGAGGAGGAGAGAGACTCATTACCATAGTCATACAGGCTAGACTTATAGGGTTTAGCCATTATGATCTCGTGGTAGATCAACTCTTGTAATACTCATATTCATCAAGATCAATCAAGCAGGAAGTAGGATATTACCTCCATAGAGAGGGCCCAAGCCTGGGTAAACATCGTGTCCCATGTCTCCTGTTACCATCGACCTTAGACGCACAGTTTGGGACCCCCTACCCGAGATCCGCCGGTTTTGACACCAACACCTAGTCCTATTTATAGGCAAAGGCCCAGGGCCTCTTCCCAAATATTGAGCGGGAAGGGCGCCAACAATTGGCCATTTTGAAGGGGAACATCTGGTACACTTATCTTGACTAAAGTTGGTCCTCGCCTGCCAAAGGCTCTAGTGGTGACGCTGGCTTGGGCTCCACAATGACTTCCCCCCTGCTGTTGGGTTGGTCTTGGTCTCGTTGCACCGAAACGGGTGCCTTTGCTTGATGCTCTCGCCTGCGCTTGCTCCCTTTGCACCAAAGAGGAAAGGAGGACACTGCGCGGGCTGGCGCTCGCCTGGCGCCCTTGGTCGTCGTGGCTTGCGTCACGGGCACCTCGTGAGGTACCCCGCCTTGATCTCTCCGCCTCCTCGCGAGCCAGCCTGATGAGGCCGTGCCTGAGGAAGCTCCGTGTTGTTCGCCCCGCGAGGCTTGGCCCCTCGCGAGGGTCTTGGGTCTGTGTTGATGAAGATGGGCCATGCTGGCCCCCCCTTTGAGCCACGCCGCGGGCCGTAGGCAGGCAAGTCTGGGAACCCCCGTTCCCAGAACGCCGACAGTAGCCCTCGGGCCCGAGGCACGCCCGGACTTGGCTGTGCAGGGAGGCGAAAGGGCAAGGGCGAAGCGCCGCGGGCCCTAACAGCCTGCGGCCTTGGGCTCCGCGTGGCAGTTGATTGGACATGAGCGCCTTAGCAACCGCACAAGTTGATAAGGGAGCGGCATCTGCCCAGGCTTTGCTCTTTTTTGCTCTCTCCGGTTGCTGCTCAGATCCCCTTTCTTGCGCCTCTCCTTCCTTCCTCCAAAATTTCCAGATCTACTTCGACCGCGTGACCTAGGAAGCCATGGAGCCTCGTCAGTCCCCGGCCGGAGCTTGGTACTCGTCTGCCCTGGACTCGCCGAACGTGTCGGAGGCGAGCCTCGCCCGGCTGCGCCGGATGGCGGCGGCGCAGGGCATCGACGGGGCGAAGGTGTTCAAGGCCGGCTCCACCACCCCTGAGGGACAGGGGAGCACCTTCTATCCGTTCTTTGCAAGTGCCATTGCTGCTGGCTTGGTGCCTCCGTTCTCCGAGTTCTTCTTCTCTGTCCTCCGCCATTATAGGCTACAGGCTTTGCATCTCCACCCCAACTCCGTCCTTCTCCTGGCAATCTTTGCCTATTACTGCGAGGCTCACGTAGGGGTGCAGCCCTCAGTGGCCTTGCTGCGCCACTACTTCTACCTCCAGACCTCCCGCGGTCCTGCTTCCACATGCGCGAGCTTCGTCGTGTACGGTGGCGCCATTGCCATTTCGAGCCCCGGGAAAAGGATTGAGGGCTTCAGGAGCAAGTGGGTCTTGGTAGATGCTGGGCGCATCCACCCTCGGCTAATCTTGCCCACGGAGCAACCCGCGAGCTCCAGCGATTGGGGTCGAGCGGAGCTCGCGGAACCCCGTGCGAAGCTGGTGTTGGAGAAGATGGACGCGGATCTAAAGCCGGCCAACATGGGCTGATGAGGCCGCGCCTGAGGAAGCTCCGTGTCGTCCGCCCCACGAGGCTTGGCCCCTCGCGAGGGTCTTGGGTTTGTGTTGATGAAGATGGGCCCTGCTGGGCCCCCCTTTGAGCCACGCCGCAGGCCGCAGGCAGGCAAGTCTGGGGACCCCCGTTCCCAGAACGCCGACAGTAGCCCCCGGGCCCAAGGCGCGCCTAGACTTGGCCGTGCAGTGAGGCGAAAGGGCAAGGGCGAAGCGCCGCGGGCCCTAACAGCCTGCGGCCTTGGGCGCCGCGTGGCGGTTGATTGGACGTGGGCGCCTTAGCGACCGCGCGAGTTGATAAAGGAGCGGCATCTGCCTAGGCTTTGCTTTTTTGCTTTCTCCAGTTGCTGCTCAGATCCCCTTTCTTGCGCCTCTCCTACCTTCCTCCAAAACTTCCAGATCTACTCCGACCGCGCAACCTTGGAAGCCATGGCGCCTCGTCAGTCCCCGGCCGGAGCATGGTACTCGTCTGCCCTGGACCCGCCGAACGTGTCGGAGGCGAGCCTCGCCCGGTTGCGCTGGATGGCGGCGATGTAGGCATCGACGGGGCGAAGGCGTTCAAGGCCGGCTCCGCCACCCCTGAGGGCCAGGGGAGCACCTTCTATCCGTTCTTTGCAAGCGACATTGCTGTTGGCCTAGTGCCTCCCTTCTCCGAGTTCTTCTTCTCTGTCCTCCGCCATTATAGGCTACAGGCTCTGCATCTCCACCCCAACTCCGTCCTTCTCTTGGCAATCTTCGCCTATTACTGCGAGGCTCACGTAGGGGTGCAGCACTCAGTGGCCTTGCTGCGCCACTACTTCTACCGCCGGACCTCCCGCGGTCCTGCTTCCGCGTGCGCGAGCTTCGTCGCATACGGTGGTGCCATCGCCATTTCGAGCCCCGGGAAAAGGATTGAGGGCTTTAGGAGCAAGTGGGTCTTGGTAGATGCTGGGCGCATCCATCCTCGGCTGATTTTGCCCACGGAGCAACCCGCGAGCTCCAGCGATTGGGGTCGAGCGGAGCTCGTGGACCCCCGCGCGAAGCCGGTGTTGGAGAAGATGGACGCGGATCTGAAGCCCGCCAACATGGCGGCGGTGAAGCTAACCGGCGCGTCGCTGTTGAGGGAATTCCTAGAGCACCAGCTGGCTCCGCTTCGGCAGTACTCGCTTCCGATGTGGAGGCCCCATCTGAGCCCCGCGGCCTTGGCCGACGAAGATCTGGCCGCGGTCCTGCAATCTCTAGTCGGGGGCGATGTGGCGAGGTTGGAGGGCACTCCTACGCCCTTGTTCCTCCGCGACGACTGGGAGAAGGTAGTGGAGTCCATGCCCGTCTTCAACGGGGACGGGCCCGTGCCCACGGAAGCTCCCAAGGAACCGGTGGACGTGTCCTCCGACGACTCCAGCGAAGAGGAGGAAGGAGGGGAGCAGGAAAAGGGGCCTGACTCCGAGGCGACCGACGGAGAGTCAAGGGCTCCCCTCCCCCGGCGCAGGCCCCGCGGCCTCCGCCTCTCCCCGAGCGATGACGACGAGGATGATGACGAGCAGGGCGGCGGGAGCTTGCCCCCGACCCCGAAGAAAGACAGGACCGGGCTGCTCTCCCGCGGGTCTGCCCCGGCCCCGAGGCAGACCGCAGAAGCGCCTTCCGCTCCCGAGCTTCCCGAGGCTGACCCTTCCAGCCGGCTTTCGGGCTTCAAATTTGGCCGGAGGCTGCTCGAGCTCGATGGCGATGACCCGTCAGCGCTTGATTCTTGTCTTTATTTCTTGTTCTGCTGCTGAGGCTTGACGTTCGCGTCTCTTGGATACGCTGGCGCCCTCATCAAAGAAGCTGAAGGGAGCTCCTGAGGTTCCATCCGGGGCAGCGCCTCTGCCCGCGAAGGAAGGTGACCCCGACGCACGGGCCTCTCCTGCCCGGTTGTCCTCGCGAGGCCAGGCTGAGCTGGCTGGGGCGAGCCCAGCCCCCATGGCCCAAGCAACTCCCGAGGTGCCTTCGCCTGCTGCCGCCTCCGCAGCCGTGGGGGCGCAGCAGGCTTCGCCTCAGGATGTTGTGGTTGTGCATCCGACTTCTCCTCCTACTCCACCGACTGCTGTCTCTCTGACTCCTCCTACCGTTCTGGATCGTGCTGCTGCCGAGCTAGACCGGCTACGGCAAGATCTTCTCGGCGCCGACCCTCGCTTGGTGGCCGGGCGCTTGGAGCTGGCTTCAGGATGGATTCGCTCTGACGCTTCGATTCGGGCGGCGCTGGTCCAGGCCTCGACGGCTTGCAATGAGGAGAGGCAGGTCGTCCTTGAGGCGAAGGCTGCTCGTGACGCAGCCCTGGGGGAGGTGGTCGACGTTCGTGGTTGCTGCAAGGAGCTGGAGGACGAGCTGCAAGGCCTGCAGACCAGCTCGCGAAAGAGGCCCGCCTTCGCCAAGAGCAGGAAGAAGGTGTGAAGGCTCGCGAGGCGGCCGTCAAGGGCCGGGAGGCCAAGCTCAAGAAGCGCCGTGACCGCCTAGGCGCGCTGGAGCAGGAGTTGGGGGCGAGGAAGGTCGAGCTGGACGAGAAGGCCCAGGTTCTTGCCGAGGACCGTGTGGCCTTCGCGGAGATGGAGGCGAGGGCTCGCTCCTCGCTGAGGACGCTTTACGACAACGGCTTGGAGAGCCCGCTGGCTGGCGCTGAGGACGGCCCTGCCAAGCTGCCTCCCTTCCTGGTTCGCGCTCTTGAAGATGTCGCCCTTGGCCTTGGCCCCACGACCGAGGCCGAGGCACGTGTCCTATCTTCTGCAGCGCTGACGCGGGTCCTCACCTACATCTACCTTCGCGATCCGAGCGTCGACCTCGACAGCCTGCTGGAGCCAGCAGCGGCGCTCGATGCTCCCCAAGCTCCACCAACTCTTCTTCAGGAGACTCCTTCAGCGGTGGCCGCAGCCAGCACCCACGCCGTCGCGCTTGCTTGGGGGGTGGCGATTCGTCCGCCTGTCACCGCGCCCCGGTGATGCGCGAGAGGGAGTCCGCCTGAGCCCTGGAGGCATCCCGGGTCGCCTCGGCTGGCCGTAGCGAGGCGAGCCGCGCCGGGCTCGTCCTTTCTTTTCCTTTTGTTTCCTGCGTAAAAGAGAACAACTACATGGAGCCCTGTAGGGGCGTGTTGGAAGTTATTGTTGTTAACAACTACCTTGATTTAGCTTTCGCGCTTTTCAGCTGTGTGTCTGCACGTAAATAGTTCCCGGCCCCAGCCGTGGGGGGCGACCAACCCAGGCCCTGTGTGTGTGTCGCGGTGCCCGAGGGGCACGGACCGGAGGGGTGCTCCCGTAATGGACCCAGGTCGTGAAACCTTAGAACGAGTAGAACAGGAACCCTCGCGAGGGCGTTCTGCTGCTCCCCCTCACGAGACTTATTGCAAGAGGAATCAAAACGGGGGAGTGAAAATCAATGAAATGTAAACCAATGACGGCAATAATTTCAATAAAACTTCAACTGCGAACAAAGCGAACCAACTGCGGAAAGCAAATGAAAAAGCCGCGTCCGGCACCTAATCTAGTCTTCGACGTCTTCTCACCAGCGCGGAGCTAAGTGCTGCCACTAGGCGTGGGAGGGAGCCCCAGGGCCTGAGGCCGGCGCTCCTAAGACTTCGGGGCGTGTACAGCCCCACTCATTATTACGTGAGAGTGTCACGGGCGGCGAGCTTCACAGGCATTGGCCTTCTTCACAGGCTCCGGGCTTTTCTTCTTGGGGTAACGAGCTTCAGAGGCCCTTGCCTTCCTCACAGGCTCTGGGCCTTTTCCAAAAGGGATTGATCTTCACAGGCGTTCGCCCTCTTCATAGGCTCAGGGCCTTTTCCAAAAAGGATTAATCTTCACAGGCGTTCGCCTTCTTCACAGGCTCAGGGCCTTTTCCAAAAAGGATTAATCTTCACAGGCGTTTGCCTTCTTCACAAGCTTAGGGCCTTTTCCAAAAAGGATTAATCTTCACAGACGTTCGCCTTCTTCACAGGCTCAGGGCCTTTTCCAAAAAGGATTAATCTTCACAGGCGTTCGCCTTCTTCACAAGCTCAGGGCCTTTTATGGGTAGAACCTCCGGAGGTGTTGGATGTTCCACGCGTTCTGGATAGGCTCCCCTTCCTGATTCTCCAAGCGCACGGAGCCTAGCCTGGAAACATGAACAACCTTGAACGGGCCCTCCCACATGGGAGAGAGCTTGTGCAGCCCTTCCCTGGAGAGAACCCGTCTGAGCACGAGGTCTCCTACCTCAAGGGTCCTGGGGCGGATGCTGCAATAGTGTTATCATCGCAGCGCCTGCTGGTACCTCGCCGCTCGCAGCGCGGCTTCTCGGCGGCGTTCCTCCCCCAGCACGAGGTCCATCCCCCGCATGGGTCCTGTTGCGCCTCATCAAACGCTAGGACCCGCGCGGAGCGATGTCTGACCTCGTGAGGGAGGACTGCTTCGGCTCCTTAGACCAGGAAGAACGGGGTCTCCCCGGTTGGCTTGGTCGCGGTCGTGCGGATGGACCACAACACGGACTGGAGCTCATCGTACCAACCTCTGTCGCAGGCCTCCAGCTTCTTCTTGAACGTCCTTGTCTTGAGGCCCCTCAGGACCTCCGCGTTAGCTCGTTCGGCCTGGCCGTTGCTCCGCGGGTGCGCCACCGAAGCGTAGCATATCTGCGTTCCAAGGTTAGCACAGTATGTTTTGAAGAGGTTACTGGTGAACTGCGAACCATTGTCTGTGATGATGCGGTTCGGCACCCCGAACCGGCTCATGATACCCCTGATGAACCTGACCGCGGAACCCGCGGGGATGGTGCGGACAGCCTCCACTTCTGCCCACTTGGTGAATTTGTCAATGGCGACGTAGAGGTCGCGGTAGCCCCCTGGCGCCCGAGGGAACGGGCCCAAAATGTCCAGCCCCCAAACTGCAAATGGCCATGAAAGGGGTATAGTCTGCAAGCCTCCTGCCGGCTGATGGATCTGTTTGGTGTGAAATTGGCAAGCCTCACAAGCTTTCACTAGCTCGACAGCGTCGTTGAGTGCGGTGGGCCAATAGAACCCGCTGCGGAATGCTTTGCCGACGAGGGTCCGTGATGACGAGTGATGCCCGCAGTCCCCGCGGTGTATGTCCTCCAACAGTTCCTTCCCTTGCTCCCTGGAAATGCAGCGCAGGGATACGTCGTTTGGCCGCTTCTGGTAGAGCTCTCTGTCCCTGATGCAGTATGTCGTGGCTTGCCACGCCACATGCTCCGCTTCTTCATCCTGCTCCGGCAGGGCCCCCTGTGTTAAATAACTCCGGAGTTCCGTGATCCAGCATTCCTCCCGAGGTTCCATAGTCAGGAGCAGGCGTGCCCCTGAGGCAGGGCCGCAGGCCGGGGCTCCTGAGGCAGGTGGCTGGGGGAGTTCCTCTCGAGGCTGGGCAGTGTTTGACAACGACGGCTGGGCCGAGGGCTTGAAGAGCCGTTCTTCAAAGACGCCAGGCTCCTGAGGCAACTGCCTGGATGCCGGTCTGGCAATGTCATCGGCTTCCTGATTGGTGCCACGGGGCACATGCTTCAATTCCAGCCCCCAGAACTGCTTCTCCATCCTGCGGACCTCCGCTAGATAGGCCTCCATGTGCTCATCCCTTGGTTCGTACACCTTGTTGGAGAAGTTGACAAGGAGCTGCGAATCACCCTTGACGGTGAGGCGCTTCACCCCCAAAGCTGCTGTGGCCTTCAACCCCGCTATCAGACCCTCATATTCCGCGATGTTGTTCGAGACCTTTTCGCCTTGCTGGAAACAGAGCTGTACGGCATAGTAGAGCTCGTCCTGAGTGGGCGATATCAGCACCGCACCTGCCCCGGCGCCGTGCCTGGAGAACGCCCCATCGAAGTACACGACCCAGCCTTCCGGTGCCTCACTCCCTGGGAAGAGGGACCGATCCTCGTTGTTCTCGAGGTCGGGTGCCTCCGTCCATTCTGCCACGAAATCTGCTAACGCTGCTCCTTTGATGACCCTGGTCGTGCTAAACTCGAGCTGGAACGCCTGTAGTTCTATGTTCCACTCGGCGACCCGTCCAGCTCAGTTAGGGCTCCTGAGCACTCTTTCCAAGGGGTATGATGAGACGACCTTGATGGGATGCCCTTGGAAGTAGTGACGCAGCTTGCGCGAGGCCACCAGTAGTGCGAGGAGGAGCTTCTGGGGCATGGGGTACCGTGCCCTCACGTCCTGCAACACCGTGCTGACAAAGTAGACTGGGTGCTCAACAAGGCCGAGAGCATCAGTGTTCGCAGCGCCCTCCGGAGGCAAGGGCGCTTTGCGAGGTGATGTGGCCCCGGGAGGTTGTCCGTCCAGGTGAGTGGCCTCTCCTGCTTCTGGTGCATTCTTCGACGGCTGATCCCCCTCAGCCGTAGTACGTCTCCCGTGGGCCTTCCTTGTTCCTGCCTTGCCTTGTCTCGGGCTGCTGATGTGGCTCTGATTTGGCGCTCTTCCCTAACCGCCACCAGGGCTGCGCTGGTAGAGTAGGGAGAGGCGGCGAGGTAGAGCAGCAGGGGCTCTTGAGGGCGCGGAGCCACCATGACTGGGGGACTGGTTAGGTACCTCTTGAGATCTTGAAACGCCTTATCTGCCTCTTCAGTCCATTCAAAAGGCCCCTTCTTCTTCATTAGCTGGAAGAAAGGCAGTGCTCACTCCCCCAGTTTGGAGATGAAGCACCCTAGCGCGATCACGCGTCCGGTGAGCTTCTGCATTTCTCTGAGGGTTTTTGGCGGGCTCATGTCCTCGACCGCCTTGACTTTCTCCGGGTTAGCCTCGGTGCCTCGATGGGACACGAGAAAGCCCTAGAGCTTGCGTGAGGGGACTCCGAACACACAATTCTCAGGGTTGAGCCACAGGTTCACTGCGTCGAGGCTCGCGAAGGTCTCCTCCAGGTCTTGTATCAGGATCTTGGCCTCCTGAGATTTCACCACAATGTCGTCAACGTAAGCTTCGACATTCTTCCCGAGCTGCGGGCCCAAGGTGATGTGCATCAGCCGTTGAAAGGTCGCCCCTGCGTTATGCTGCCCAAATGGCATGCATGTATAGCAGTATACCCCGCATGGGGTTAAGAAGGCGGTCTTGTCGACGTCTTCTACCGCCATCTTGATCTGGTGGTACCCAGAGAAGGCGTCCAGGAAGCAGAGTAGGTCGCACTCCGTGGTGGAATCGACGATCTGATCGATGCGGGGGAGCAGGAACGGATCTTGCGGGCTTGCCTTGTTGAGGTTGGTGAAGTCGACACACATGCGTTCCTTTCCCCCCTTCTTGGGCACAACGACAGGGTTGGCCAACCAATCCGGGTATCGGACCTCACGAATGACCCCAGCGGCCTCCAACTTGCGGGTTTCTTGGACGATGAAGGCTTGCTTCTCTATGGACTGCCACCTGGTTTTCTGCTTCACGGGGCGCACGTTCGGGCACACGTTGAGGTGATGCTCGATGACGCTCCGGGGGATCCCTACTAACTGATCAGGCTCCCAAGCGAACACCTTCTTATTTGCGCGCAGGAACCTGATCAGAGCTTCCTCTTGCTCAGGCTCGAGGTTGGCGCCTATGGTGAAAGTGGCACTGGAGGACCCGTCTTCGTCGACAGGTATCTGCTTGGTTTCTGCTTTGTCCTGGGTGAACAACTGCCTCTTCTTGGCTGGCGCAGCCCCCTTGGGTTCGGGGGTCCCCGCGTCGGCTGGCTGTGCCGAGGCCGCTGTCTTGTAGGCGAGCTTGAGTACCCGCAGGGCATCTCCGGTGTCCCCAGGCACGGTGAGGACATCGCTGCTCCCGGGCATCTTCATGAGGTTATACGCCGGGTGCTTGGCGGCCATGAACTGGGCCAGCGCCGGGTAGACGAGGATGGCGTTGTAAGGAAGGCCGATGGGGGCGATGTCGAAATCGACCATTTCTGTGCGGAAGTTGTCATAGGTGCCGAAGGTTACTGGGAGCCAGATCTGTCCCAAGGAGCTGGATGACCCGCCCCCGACGCCCAAGAAATACCGACTGGGTTGCAGCCGCTCCAGGGGTATGCGGAGGAGGTTGAAGGTCTCAACCAAAAGCACGCTGAGGACGGCGCCGCCGTCGACGAGGGTTCTGGTGACAGCTACCTGGCAGATGGTGGGGGTGCACAACATGGGGAGCGCACCCGAGCCAGCCAAGTTGGCGGGGTGGTCCTCCGAGCTGAAGGCCAGACCGACCTCGCGCGCCACTTGGTCCATGGGAGCCCCGTGCCGTACGGAAACGGCACCGACCCGGCGGACAAACGGCTTCACGTGGCGACTTGTGGGCGGCGCCTTCGAGCCGCCCAGGAGGGTCGCGACGACCGGGGGTGTTGATGTAGCGGTGCGGTTATCTTGCCGCACAGGCAGATGCTGGGATGACGCTTGATGCTCGTTCCCCGCCAGGCCGGTGGCGGCGAGCGACGGGGAACGACGAGGACGTCCACCGACGGGGGCCGCCTGGGCGACGCAGGCTCGACGAGTGTCGGACATGGACACGACGGTCGGAGGAGAACGAAACGGTGGAGGACAACATCTGGCGCACCCCTACCTGGCGCGCCAAATGTCGAATTTCGGGTTCCGGCAGACCCTTGAGGTTTGAACTCTGGGGTGCGCGCGGAGATTCTTCCTTCTACCTCTCCGTCTCGTAAGGGTCTAGCTACTGAAAGAACCACACAAGGGACACAGAGTTTATGCTAGTTCGGGCCACCATTGTGGTGTAATACCCAACTCTAGTTTATGGCGGGTGGATTGCCTCTTGGGCTGATGATGGTGAGCAATACAAGGAAGAACAGCCTCGCGAGGGTCTGTTCTTGGCGAGGGGGATGAACTGCTAGGAGGAGTTCAACCGCCCTTCTCTCTCTTGCCCTCTGCTTGCTCGGATTCTGGGTACCAGATGCCTCTACCCTGGGGGTGGCTAGTCCTATTTATAGGCAAGGGCCCTGGGCCTCTTCCCAAATATTGAGTGGGAAGGGCGCCAACAATTGGCCAATTTGAAGGGGAACATCCAGTACACTTATCCTGACTAAAGTTGGTCCTCGCCTGCCAAAGGCCCTGTGGTGACGCCGTCGTGGGCTCCACGATGACCTCTTTCCCACCGTTGGACTGGTCTTGGTCTTGTTGCACCGAAATGGATGCCTTTGCTTGATCCTCTCGCCTGCGCTTGCCCCCTTTGCACCAAAGAGGAAAGGAAGGACACTGCGCGGGCTGGCGCCCGCCTGGCGCCCTTGGTCGTCATGGCTTGCATCATGGGCACCTCGTGAGGTACCCTGCCTTGATCTCTCCGCCTGCTCATGAGCCAGCCTGATGAGGCCGCGCCTGAGGAAGCACCGTGTCGTCTGCCCCGCGAGGCTTGGCCCCTCGCGAGGGTCTTGGGTCTAGTGTTGATGAAGATGGGCCGTGCTGGGCCCCTTGGAGCCACGCCGCAGGCCGCAGGTAGGCAACTCTGGGGACCCCCGTTCGCAGAATGCCGACACTCGTGGCAGACAGAATTTGGCACTACTAGGAAAATGCTTATACATAGAAGATTGCCAGTAGCGTGTGTTCTCGAAACCACACTACTGATAATTACCAGTAGCGTATGTTATAAAGCATGCTGCTGGTACAACATAGTAGCAGCATGGGTTTCTGGAGGCCACGCTACTGGTAAGTTTGCCACATCACAGCACCCGACCAAACAATATGAGCAGCATTAGTAGTCTAAGCAGCGCTACTATTGAGAAAATAGTTGTAGCGCCTGCGTACCTAGATGCGCTACTGCTATTTCTTCTATGGGTAAACTTATACCAGTAGCACTGTTTTTGTACAAGTGCTATAGCTAGTTTTACGTACTAGTAGATATTTTAGCTGGCACTCATAGCAGTAGCGTGCTTTGGCGCCCCGCTCTACTGCTATGGTCGCCAGTCACCTACCACCTTTCCCCTCCTTCCTCCCCTTTCTTCTTCCTCTCCCCTTCCTTTATCCCCCTTTCCTTGCACCTTGCTTGTTCCTTTCAATGCTCCCCCTCCACCACCCCTCCATTAGAGCCCTCCCTCCCCCTCTTCTTTGCCCTCCACCACCCCCCTCTTCTTTGCCCCTCCACCACCCCCCTCCATTAGAGCCCTCCCTCCCCTCTTCTTTGCCCTCCACCACCCCCCTCTTCTTTGTGCCCTCCACTACCCCCCTCCATTAATGCTCTCCCTCCCCCTCTTCTTTTCCCTCCACCCCCTTCCATTATAGCCTTCCCTCTTCTCTTCCTCTCCTCTCCCACTATCTCCCTAGCTCTCTCTCTCTCTCTCCAGCTAGCTAGCTAGTTAGAGCTATATATCTAGAGCTACTAGGTAATTAAGAAGAAAGGTGCTCAGTATCCCTCTAGACACATAGGTGAGCCAAAAAGGTGTTTGTGTGGATAGGACCGAAACTATATATATATACATCTGGGATATTCTGTTATGCGTAACAGAATATTATTTTGTTACCCTTTTTGAACTGACGTGGTTCGCAGTCTGGACTGACGTGTTTTTCAACAAGAACTGATCTTCCTGCGTGCACGACGGACTGAAACAGGGGGTGCAACGTGGAGCTTCCGGTCGTTCCCCGGCGCGATGCTGCGGGCCATTCGTTGCTAGAGGAGACGTGTAAGGGGTTCCGCACGTCCGCGCGCTCAGCTGGATGAGTTTTGCGATCTGTAGTCACCGGAGGTGACGGCGTGTGCTTTTTTGGCGGCGGACGTGATTTTGGGCGTCAGTGTTTACTGTGGTGTTCGTGGGCCTCAATTTACATCGTGTTTGTCGTTTTTGATGTGAGAATTATCGGTATGTTATAGTTTTTGAGATTTTTTTCATCTGTAATTTATGATTACAGGTTTTTGCGTTCTTGGTCGTTTTCCACGCCCGCCATGGAAATATGTTCTTCTTTTTCTGTTGTTTTTACTTTCGAATTGGTATTGCAGGGAGAGATATAAGGACTGTATGAAAAGATTTGCATTGTCAATTTTGCTTTTTTGAGTTGTTTCTACCCCGGATTCCCATGTTGTTTTGTCATTGGCGGAGGTTGTGTATGGAGGCTGACTTTAAGCTGCGATTTCGGGTAATCTGGTCAAACTGTGTAATTAAGTTGTGTGTTTTTCAGTGTTGTTTTGAATTGATGCCCGTATGTGTAGTTGGACTGCTGCCGTGTCAAAGTTTTGTTACTGTGTGTTGACATGGGAGCCGCACCGATGGCTCTGCACTTTGATTATAAAGCCCGAGCCCTCTGTCAGTTTCATTCTACGAGCTGCCACCAAAGAAAAGGGAGATGGATCCTGAGCTGGGAGAGGTTACGGAGGAGGAGGGGGACGCCATAGATGTTAGTGCTACAGTAGCGGAGCAGAGGAGGAGGCGCAGGCGCAGGTAGATGGCGCGACGTGCTGCCGAGCAGGAACTGGAGGTAGAGTTCAACAGATGACTTGCGCGTGAGGTGATGGATACTTGCAACCCCAATGAATTGGAGCTTCTTTTCACAGAGGGCAGGGGAAGGAACCATATTCAGATCATTAGTTGGGCTAGGGCGAGAGCAGCCATGGGTCCACATCCATCCACCAGGGCAAAATGGCATCGTTTCTTTGATCGTTATGACTGAAGTAGTGAATATTATGTTTTTAAGATTTTTTTTGTGAGGGAGCAGATGTTCAAATGACTAAATGAATTCAACTTTGTTTTTTGTCTCTGAATGTGTTGTTTTGTCTGCATATGTTCGACATGTGCACCTTTGAACTACTTGGTTTTCTGAAGTTGAACTGATCTGCGGTCAAATGTTGGATGGCTTGTGTAATAACTATTTCCTACCAGCTCGCTGCCCATGTGCCTATTTATTATTTTTATAATCTGCGAGTGTCCCTGACTATAAACGTTATCCATCTATGTGTGGTGTGTGGCCAAGTCTTCCCCCTCCCTTTTATTCATTCTTCCAGAATCAGATCTAGGTTCCTCTCTCTTCTCTTTGTTGCCTTTTTCTCTGTTCTTGTGTGTTCGATGGAGGATTGTTCATGCGGATGCCTGGTAAAGATGGCGCGCATAGCTGACGGCTGTGTGTACGAGTCTGGTATGGAGCTCACTCAGGCTCAGCGGCGTGGGCAACTTTCTTGTTTGCTGTACGACAACCATGGGTTTCGTACACCCTATGTTTGTCACCTGACGGATGGTGACTTGAAGGAATCATGGGTATGTGTTTCTATTCGTTTTGTTTTCTACTTTCTTGTTGGTTTCTGTTCGAAACCCATGGACTGGATCTGCAGTTTGTCTTATGAATAGCTTGTCTATATTTTTTTAATTTGGTTTTGTTGGATTTTTAACAGTAGGGATTTCTGTGTGTATTTGTTCATTACTTAACAGTATTTAAACCATTTTTTGTATAATACCTGATCTGTTTATGAATAGATGTTTTTACTGTTGGTGTATTGATATGTATATTTTTCAGTTTAGTCAGTTCACATGTCTAGTTAGTTTTGTGTTATTGTTTTGCTTCAGATTTTTTCCATTTTAGTTTGTTATGCAAATCGTTCCTATATCTGTGTAAAAATTCAGTTCTGTCAGGTGTTCATTTTGTTTTGTACTCCCATGTCCATTTGCAGAAAATGTCACCCAGGATCAGGATTGTTGCTCCTAGTTCCGGTGTTCTGAAGATGGAGACTTCAGACAAGAATGGGTATCAGTTGATGGATGTTGCCTACCACATCGACTTTGATGGTTGCATCAACCTAAGTACTGGGTGGAAGGAGTTTGCGGCTGAGTCTGGATTTGAGGATGGTGATGTGGTTATGGTTGTGTTCTTGAGAGAAGACGACTCTCTGACGTTCAGAATTTATGTGTTGTAGGTTTAAATGTGGCAAATGTTGCCGGCTTTGAGATTTGTGTATGGTTGATTATGTTGTAGTATTTTTTTCTTTTAAAACATTTGCATGTGAGATGGTTGAATTGTATGGTTTTATCAGAATGGCATGGAACTAGTTATGTAATGTTTTTCCTATTGTTCTGCTCAATTACAAGTGTTTTATTTATACATTCTTTATACTAGTACTGGAACATTTTCTATAGTTGAACTGATGGGCATCCTTTGTTTTGGCTGGTATATTTTTCATGTTCATAACTCGGAGACGGTGCTATACGCTGATGATTTTTTTAGAACCCTATTTTTGTTATTGAGTTTGCTAAACTTACATTCTGTTAATGATAGTACCGCTTTATTTTAGGGTGTCAATTACCAATCAAATTTGTTTGTTGTATAATATTTTTTTCTTACTTTTTTTCATGAATTTTGGAGCACGTTTTTTTTCTTTTTTATAGATGAATAATGATAGTTTTGGTATTTTATAAAAAAAAAAAAAATCTTCGCTGCACAACACTTTCTTTTTATTTTTGTACTTGAACCTTATGAACTGTAGTAGTTGAACTTTTTTGTAAATTCGTTTCTGAAATTTTAATTTTTAGTTTTATATATGTATACATATATATTTTTTACTTATTACCATTAAGATGTGTTTGAACTTTTTCATAATATTTTTTTTATTAACTGATTTTTTCTTGTGATTTTTTTAATTTATTTTCATTTTTTATTTTTTGTCGTGCGTGATCTACTGGATTTTTGTAATGGGGCGAAGTACTTTGTTGGTCCATCGGCCTGGGTCGTTGTATTCAGCCCGGATAGCTTCTCTCGCGCGGCTGTGCAGCACGGCGTGCGCGTGAGCTATGTGTTTAGTCCCACCTCTCTAGTCGAGGAGGCTCTAGACTTGTTTATAAGCGCACCCGATGCTCAGCAGTCGAACTCCTCTGAACACTTACCTGAGCGCTTATACACAACGCTCTCTCTCTCTCTCTCTCTCTCTTGACCTGTGGGCCCTGTACGGCAGGCCCTGCCGGTATGCGGATTACTAGGGATTCGCCCATGGGCTCGAGTTCAAGTATGTAGCATTTGTCAGGGCCCGCGCCTGTCCTTGGGCGGTTAATTTTCTTTTGTTTTTTGGATCTAGTACTTGACTACACCAGTAACTTGGACTGGTACTTTTTTGTCCTTGTGCTGTCAATTTTTTCTTTTTCTTTTTTTGTTTGTTTGAATACATTACTATGGCATGACTTGCCCCCGCACCGAACCGTACCGAGGGGCATAGTTGTACCGACACATCTTCCTTGTATGGACTTTGCCCCATTATCTATCTTAGGGGGTGTGGGTGCGTGGGTTTAGGGTGGGGGGAAACAGAATAACCGCACTGCGCCTGTCAAACGAGCGCACTGTCGCGTTAGCGCGAGGCCGAGCCGGGGGGGAGGGGGGTCGGGACCCCCCTCCCCCATCCCGGCGAGGCCGAGCCAGGAACGAACCGTAGCAGGCGACGACGCGGCGTGCCGCGGCGTCGCATGCGGAGGCGAGTCCGTAACATGACTTGCCCCATTATCCTATCTTTTTTATTTCATAGGGGTGTGGGTGCGTGGGGAAACAGAATAACCGCGTTTTCTATATTTTTTAGGGGTGTGGGTGAGTGGGGGAAACATGACTTGCCCCCGCACCGAACCGTACCGAGGGGCATAGTTGTACTGACACATCTTCATTGTATGGACTTTGCCCCATTATCTATCTTAGGGGGTGTGGGTGCGTGGGTTTAGGGTGGGGGGAAACAGAATAACCGCACTGCGCCTGTCAAACGAGCGGACTGCCGCGTTAGCGCGAGGCCGAGCCGGGGGGGAGGGGGGTCGGGGCCCCCCCCTCCCCCATTCCGGCGAGGCCGAGCCAGGAACGAGCCGTTGCAGGCGACGACGCGGCGTGCCGCGGCGTCGCATGCGGAGGCGAGTCCGTAACAAGACTTGCCCCATTATCTTATCTTTTTTATTTCTTAGGGGTGTGGGTGCGTGGGGAAATAGAATAACCGCGTTTTCTATCTTGTTTACGGGTGTGGGTGCGTGGGGGAAACATGACTTGCCCCTGCACCGAACCGTACCGAGGGGCATAGTTGTACTGACACATCTTCCTTGTATGGACTTTGCCCCGTTATCTATCTTAGGGGGTGTGGGTGCGTGGGTTTAGGGTGGGGGGAAACAGAATAACCGCACTGCGCCTGTCAAACGAGCGCACTGCCGTGTTAGCGCAAGGCCGAGCCGGGGGGGAGGAGGGTCGGGACCCCCCTCCCCCATCCCGGCGAGGCCGAGCCAGGAACGAGCCATAGCAGGCGACGGCGCGGCGTGCCGCGGCATCGCATGCGGAGGCGAGTCCGTAACATGACTTGCCCCATTATCTTATCTTTTTTATTTCTTAGGGGTGGGTATGTGGGGAAACAGAATAACCGCGTTTTCTATCTTTTTTAGGTGTGTGGGTGCATGGGGGAAACATGACTTGCCCCCGCACCGAACCGTACCGAGGGGCATAGTTGTACTGACACATCTTCCTTGTATGGACTTTGCCCCATTATCTATCTTAGGGGGTGTGGGTGCGTGGGTTTAGGGTGGGGGGAAACAGAATAACTGCACTACGCCTGTCAAACGAGCGCACTGCCGCGTTAGCGTGAGGCCGAGCCGGGGGGGAGGGGGGTCGGGACCCCCCTCCCCCATCCCGGCGAGGCCGAGCCAGGAACGAGCCGTAGCAGGCGACGACGCGGTGTGCCGCGGCGTCGCATGCGGAGGCGAGTCCGTAACATGACTTGCCCCATTATCTTATCTTTTTTATTTCTTAGGGGTGTGGGTGCGTGGGGAAACAGAATAACCGCATTTTCTATCTTTTTTAGGGGTGTGGGTGCGTGTGGGAATCATGACTTGCCCCCGCACTGAACCGTACCGACGGGCATAGTTGTACTGACACATCTTCCTTGTATGGACTTTGCCCCATTATCTATCTTAGGTGGGTGTGGGTGCGTGGGTTTAGGGTGGGGGATACAGAATAACCGCACTGCGCCTGTCAAACGAGCGCACTGCCGCGTTAGCGCGAGGCCGAGCCGGGGGGGAGGAGGGTCGGGACCCCCCTCCCCCATCCCGGCGAGGCTGAGCCAGGAACGAGCCGTAGCAGGCGACGACGCGGCGTGCCGCGGCGTCGCATGCGGAGGCGAGTCCGTAACATGACTTGCCCCATTATTTTATCTTTTTTATTTCTTAGGGGAAAAACTTCACCGTTATGAATTGTTTTTACATTTCTACTTTTTTGATAATTTTTTTTGTACTGTTGTGAGTTATTATTTGTACTTTAGCCGTTTGTTTTCACCATCTATATTAATTATTTTTATTTGTATTTGATTTTTGGTATTATCTATTGTAACTGGCTAGAGATAGTGGGCTTCGCCACGGTTGTGGGCTTTAGGCGTCCATTTTCTCCCAGTCATCTTTTAACCCTCCCACTCACCTTTTAACCTCCTATCTTCCCCGTTCCGCTCCTCTCCCGTCCCCAAATCGATTGCGTCTTCGTTCCCCTCTTCTTCTCTTCTCGGAGCAGGAGTTGTTTCTCTTGTTTCGCCGCGGGAGCGTCGGCCGGAGGGTTCAACCCTAGGGGTGGAGGTCCCGGTCCTCTTGTTTGTTCTTTTTGCTCTGCCATTGACTTTGCTTGCGTCTTGTTATGTTCAGATTTTCTCTCTATTTCTAATCTCTTGCTCTCTTTGCTATCCCAGGCTGCACTCGCTAGGGTTCCTTTACTGTTGAACGAGCGTTTGGCGGCAGTGATACTGGATTGCGTGGCGGATTTTGTGTTTGCTGGTAAGAGTTTTGCTTTTGTATGGCGTGCTTCGTTTCTGAAATAGTTCAAATCCCTAATTTTTATTCATGTGTCTTACAGATCTGGTTCGGCCGATTTTAGGACTGTCAATCTCAATGGGTACATCATCCAGTCCGGACAAATTGAATGCATGTGATTTTCCCTGTATTTTGGATGATGTTTTAATAGATCTGGTTTTTATGTTGTACAGTTGTTGTCTTATCGTCTTTATAAGTTGTATGTATTTTGATATGTATTAATTTTGTCCTGGATTGTATGGCGTGTATGGTTTTGGCAGTTGATGCAACGTGCAGACAGGATGTAGTACTTATGACCATGTGTATTTTGAACTATTGTCCTGGCATTTGAATAGGTTGTAGTAGTCAATGAGGAACTAGTATGGTGTTGAAAGAGTTGTGTTTTCTGAAGTTTGTTCTGCAAGTGGTGGGTTCATATTTGTTTTATTCGGTGAACTTGTAGTGTTCACATAGTTGAACTGATTGATTGTTCTTGTACTTTTTTTGCTAATTATGATGTTGTTGCAGATGTTGGAGTGTCGGTGCCTCCTGATTCTGACAAATTAGAATGCTTTCAAGATCTTGTGAATGTTATTTTTGAGACACCAAATCCTGTAGAAGAACTTGCGAATGTTGCTGGTGTTTCCCTTATATTTGCTCTATGTTTATTAGCCTTTAATACATATATATGCTTACTTACATCAGTTGTTCTGTTTTGTTTTGTGTCTGATGCAATGCGCTTTATTTATCTTTTGTGTCTGCAATGCTAATTGTGTTTTAATTTTTTATGTGTGTGGTTATGTTATTGGTTTATGCAGTTAATGACAGCCATGGTGTTCCAGAGGACATTGCTGATGTTGTTAAAGATATTAATGATGGAATGTATTCACTTAACATTGATGATACTGGTGGCAGCTTGCAGTTGTCTGTTACTCAGTCTCAAAGTGTTGATGGCACTGAGCCTGTTACCCAAGCTGAGTATGTTCCTATGCAGTTACAGCTCGAGGATTAAAGGATAAGAAAGAAGAGTATGAATTCCAGAAGAGAAAGGAATTGGAACGGCGTCAAAAGGCTGCCTGTGTGCCAGAAAGTGATGTTGATGTTGCTCAAGCTCCTAAATGTGTAGGGGACGAAGGTGGTGACGCGGGTTTTTCAACTATTCATGTCGGATCTCATGGAAGTGACATGCATGTCAAGACAAACTTGATGCAAACTCGTTTGACGCAAGTGTTTGATCATGATGGAGTTAAGGAGAAGAAAGTTGTTTTGAAGAGGAAGATGTCAGATCGAATTCCTGATGGCACACAGAGGTGTAGTCCACGTGTGAAAGCTGTTTCCCAACCTGGTAATAGCAAAGCTGATGCGGATAGTTTTGCTGTGAAAATTGGTCCAAGCAAACTTGGTGGCTCCTCTGTTCGTCGGAGTCCACGAGGTTTGACAAATAAGAAGCCTTCTTCGTCTCCTCTTCAAGAGCGGTCTTTGTTGAAAGAAAATAAGAAGCGTAAAGTTCATCCTGCAAAAGTGAACAAAGGCGTGAAGAAGCATGCTCGTGTTGAAGTTGAAGATTCTGCATCTGAAGAAGATGATATTGAAGTTGATTCAGAAGATGAATTTGCAGTGGTATGTGTTTTGTACTGCATGTGTCTTGCTAGTTGTACTTGCAATGATTTAATTGTGTTTGGGCTTGTATGCTGGCCAGGTGAGGCTGGTCATTGCTTTGCATCTATTTTGATTGTGGTACTTATGTTGTTTCAATAGTTGAACTTGTGCAATCTTTTTTTTACTTACATTCGTATGCTTGTTTTGTTTTCTATATTCATTGTTTGCAGTGGTTTGTGTTTTGTACTGCATGTGACTTACTAGTTGTACTTGCAATGATTTAATTGTGTTTCGGCTGGTATTGCGGCCAGGTTAGGCTGATCATTGTTTGCATCAATTGAGGGGTGGTACTGATGTTGTTTTAATAGTTGAACTTGTGCAATCTTTTCTTTTTCTTTTTACTTGCATTCATATGCTTTTGTTGTTTTCTATATTTATTTTTTTAAGGTGTGGCTTTTTT
This sequence comes from Aegilops umbellulata, assembly GCA_032464435.1. Classification (NCBI taxonomy): domain Eukaryota; kingdom Viridiplantae; phylum Streptophyta; class Magnoliopsida; order Poales; family Poaceae; genus Aegilops; species Aegilops umbellulata. The sequence continues at coordinate 92,689,889 of CP136059.1, read as the reverse complement.
GTTTTCATTTACAACCTGTTAGCGTCAGGAGTCCGGTCAGGCCGGTAGGAGGCAATGCCGGAAAAGTTGCCTTGGATGAAGGTGACCAACGGAAATTGAACTTAACTGTGCGGTTCGTTGAGAGAGGTTGAAGATTGTGCTAAATTGCTCGAGAGTCGACATGTGGCTAGGGTTCATGCATCTGGTTTTGGTTCTATGTTCGGGTGGAGGGTGAAGTCTAACATTTCCCGCCCTCTGATGGGAGTTTTGTACCTGAGGATAGATTGTGATACAATGACTCTTGACATGGGTGAGGCTAATAAGAAGCTTCGCATCACTAGCGATGGTATACAACAATTATTTGGTTTCCCTCGTGGTGGTCGTTCTGCGCCAAGGCCGACAGAGGATGGATACGATGACGCTCTGATGAAGTTAAGATCGGAGCTTGACATTAGCAGGGACAAAGATATTAAGACAAAGGATTTGAGGAATAAGCTCAAGGTGCTCGTCAAGGATCCTAGCAAAGATGACCTTGCTCTGAAAGTGTTCTTCATTATTGTGTTTATGAAGGTTGTGTTGCCTGGATCTTCCCCGCGTGTTTCCAGAGAGGCAGCAATGTTTGAGGGTCTCGTCTTTGAGGACATGGCTAATATGGATTATTGCCAGCTGATGGTTGATGCTTAGAAGGGCTGTTGCCAAGTACCAAAGTGGTCATACCATGGGGAAGGCAATCACAGGCTGTGCCATAGGGCCTGTACTAATGTACCTTGACTGCCTTATCCGTGGCAAAACTGCGAAGCCTGACATGCGAGTCCCCCGCATATGTTATATGGATCCTGCCAAGCTTTCTGATCTGGTTGATGCAGATTTGATAAAAAAAGGCAACGCAGATCCAAAGACTTGGGTGTTTGGGAAGCTTCCGGTGAGTTTTGTTTGTTTTGTCTCTTGCAGACCTTTTTTTTATTTTTAGGTATAGCTATTTTTTGCTGTAGTGGACATGTTTGTACTGTAGAGTTGTCTGTTTATATTTTGTATGGTTTAGGTATGGATTTTTAGTACTGTTGTTTCGTGTTTGGTTGAACTGAATAACTTTGTTCAACTGGCATGTTGGTAAATACTAACAAATTGGCAATGACAGTTAAAGTTTTATTAGCGGTGTTGATTTTAAATCTGTTAATATCATGATTTATTTTTCCCTATGTGTTGCGTTGATTGATTAACTATTTTTCCCTTTTGTTTGTAGTGGAAAACTCAAGAGGAGGTTGTTTTTTTCCGAGTGTATAAACGGCCAGTCCTGGAGATGCCGTCGTCTCAGGTTTCGAAGTTTTCATCTCTGCCGGATGAGTTGAGGGATTGTCGTGGTGTTGAGGGTGTTGTCTATGCCCCCTGGCCCTAGTAATGCTAGTGCTTCACAGAGGCAGGGTTTTGGTATTAATGTTGCTGTTTCAGCGTTGGAGCGCGCTGAGCATATCTTAAGTAATGTGTGTTCTGAGCTGCGAAAGGTCCCAACGATAGTTGAGCGTTTGAGATGTATCAATGGTATCCTTCCTGAAGGTCATCAATTTAACGCTGAGGAATCTGTTGACTACATTGAGAAGGAGAGAATTTTAATCGGTGATATGCGCGACGGTGCCGCTAATCTAGTTCAGAGCTCGGTTCGCCTGTTGAACGACATGAAGCGTTTCAGAACTATGCAAAACTCTCGCTGCAAGCCATATGAAGAAAGTGCAAATATTGTTATCAAGCAGTTTGAGCAGGATGAGGCTGCTGCCACCGACAGCAGGGCTGGTGATGGTACTGAGGCTAATGTTTTTGACCATGAAACGAATGATGTTGGCTTTGAGCGTCCTGATGTTGATGTGAGTTAGTCCTTGGTGTTTTGCAATTTTTATGTTGTTGTCCTGATGTCAGTGTTGTAGTTGAACTTCCTCATGTTCATCTATTTATTAATAATTTTCTTTCATCCAGATTGATCACGATGAGGCTGCTGGCACCGATAGCAGGGCTGATTATGGTACTGAGGCTAATGTTTCTGATCAGCGTACGAACGATGTTGGCTCGCAGCACCCTGTTGTTGATGTGAGTCAGTCCTCATTGTTTGTATGTTTTTACTATGTTGTTCTGCTGTCAGTATTGTAGTTGAACTTCCTGATCTACATCTGTTTATTAATTTTTCTTTTCATGCAGGAGACCAGTCGTAATGTTGAGGCTGCTTTTGACGGTTGAGTTAATGATCTATCTACTGATAAGTGCAAGGTTATTTTTATTTTCATTGTGTTTATTAATATTTTCTTAAAATTTCATGCGCATCGGTGTGTCTTGCTTGTTCATTTTTCTATCCCACACCGTTTATTGTTGCTCATAATAGCATTGTTTTTTGTCTCATTACATTTGAATCAGGGTCCTATTGTTGGCGATGAGCCTTGTTTGCCTGTCGGTGATGTCGCTTTGAATGCTAGCAGTAGCAAGTTCGATGATGTTGCTGTGAATGCTTCCAAGGTTTATTTTTCTGTGCACCTATTGGTAGCTTATTTTTTATTGTTAGTTTTGTTCATATTATTTACTTTTTTCCGAATTTTTATTTTCATCAGATTACTATTGTTGAGCGTGAGGTTGTCCTTAGTGGTGGAGATGATGCTTATGATGTTCCATTGAGTAGTGGGTGCAATGTTGGTACCAAAGTTGCTGATGAGGATGCTGGTGTCGCCAGCATACTTGATGCCAAATCGCATGGTGTTGGTATTACTGGGAATGAAAATGTTTCTGGTTGTGAAGATTTGCCGCCGGAGAATTTCCTGCCTGGAGGTGTTGATTACGGTGATGCATTGCAATATGCTTCTAGCATGGAGGAGGTGCCATCCGAGGATGATGATTTACTTCTGTCAATTTCTTCTGACCCCTTGATGCAGGAGGCGCTCTTGTCGTCCCAGGATTTTCTTTCTACAGACCCTGAAAGCGCATCAATATTGGTGTCCTCTCAAGATGTCCCATCGTCAAACCCTGAATCTGGAGGCATAATGGTCTCATCACAGGAACTACCGTCATCGTCAAACCCTGATAGTCCAGGTAAGGGCTTGTAAATGGGTTGTACTTCTCAATTTTGGCATTTTTCACATGTTCTCTTGTAGTTGTTGAACTTATTATTTTTCATCATTTTCTGCAAGCAGAAAGTGGTAGTGTTGTTAAGGTTGATACGTTTTTCTTCGCTGTTATGAGGTTGCGCATGAACCGTACGGAATGGTTAGTTTGGGATTTTGCCCGTACCATTTTTGTCTCTTTTTCTTTCTCTAGTGTGATTATTGTTGTTGTTGCAGTAGTTTTAATTCATGTAATCTTTTGTGTTTTTCTAGTCACAAGCCGATGTTTCAAAATAAAGAATGTGATGCCAGTGTTGGTTCTATTGCTAAAGCGTTTGTCCCCACTGGCATGCTCAACTCAGACAGTGCTGATGTTGTTTTATATTCTCTACGTCAGAAGTACCGCGACACTGACAAGTTGATAGATCCCAGATGGGTGACGGTCAGTATTTTTGCTTTTTTTGTAAATAGGATGATAACTTGTTTTGCCAATTTTCTAACTATTGTTGTTCTTTTTGTACAACAGACCAAGATCCGTGATGGAAATATTGATTCCAATGTGCTAAATTGGTTCACAAGATCAGATGCTGATGGTTTTGACCAAGTAGGTGAACTTGGACTTTTTGTACTCATTAACTAGAACTGTCATGTGTTTCTTTGCAGTTTTGGGAGGTGTGGGGAATGAACTTGATCTGTGCTTCTTTTATTAAAGATGTACTTATTGTTGCAAGGGAATTGAACTGATATGATTGTTCCTCAATTTGGGGCGGTGGATATAATTTTCTTTATGATTATTTGATTTTTTGTTTGTACTTATGAATTTCAATTTACCTCTTTTATTTTATTGTTTGGTAAATTCATTTTTCCTCTGCGATTTTTTTAGCTTCTTTTCCCTACATTTGATCTGCCGTCATTTGTGGCTACCATGAAGCCTAGTGAAGTATCTGGGCATTGGTGCTTGGTTGTTCTGAATTTGAAGTTCCGTCGTTTCGAGTGTCTTGATTCACTCTGTGATGAAACCTGGGGTCATGCAGTTAGATTTTTAAGGAATATGACAGATAATATAAAGAAGCTTTGGAGGGAGTCCAGTGTAGACAGGGCCAAACCGTTCTCACCGGCGCATATTGATGGTTTCTCTTGCGAGTTTGTGCGGGTGCCTCAGCAGGAAAACACGTGAGTATCCGTTTTTAATGATTTTTGCTGGTTGTTTTTGTTGCTGGAGGATGTTGTTCCTGTATTTTTTGGATTTTGTGTTGTACCATTTTTTTGATTTTTCCTTTATTTACAGGCATGATTGTGGATTCTTTATGCTACAAAGCTGCAAGACCTATTATTGCCGGGAGGATGGTGTAATTGAAATGGCCGATTACAGCCATGAAGACATTTTGGACATTAGGAAGACTTTGCTGTATACCTGCGCAACTAGCGTTGTGTTTGATGTTGACTTCCGGGGTTTGTTTGGCATCGAACCCTGTACGTGTGCATGGACTTTTGTAATTTTTTTGCAGCTTGTACTTCTCTATTAGTACTTTCATGAAATATGTATTTGAACTTACGCTTTGTGCGGTCTTCTTTTTTTTCAGGTGAATGGCTGGATCTTGGTGAGGCTGACTACAGGTTCTTTGGTATCCAGTTCTTGGAGCTCGAGCGCGTAGCTATTGATCTTAGCCAGGGGCGTTCTCCCGAAAAGACAAGATCTGGTGTTATGAAGGGGCGGTTGGGAGCTCTGAGAGGTTTTACGGCGGCTTGTGCAGATAGCCCTACTACACCCAAGAATCCCATTGTGGAATTGATAGAGAGTGATGATGATGTGTTTGACAAGATTGCTGGTGTTGGAAGAGTCACGAGGAGCGCTACTGCCAAGGGTTTATCTCCCCTTGCTGGAATAGTGGCTCGTAGAGCTGGTGGTGCTAGGAATGATCCCGCTTTGGATTCTGGCAATGTTGTAAGCACGAAGCGTGCGCCCAGAGCTCCTATAAAGTTTTGCTCCCCTGTGCAGCAGCTTCACTGTGACGCCCCCGATTCAATCGTACACTAATCATGCACGCAAATGTGTACGATCAAGATCAGGGACTCACGGGAAGATATCACAACACAACTCTACAAATAAAATAAGTCATACAAGCATCATAATACAAGCCAGGGGCCTCGAGGGCTCGAATACAAGTGCTCGATCATAGACGAGTCAGCGGAAGCAACAATATCTGAGTACATACATAAGTTAAACAAGTTTGCCTTAAGAAGGCTAGCACAAACTGAGATACAGATCGAAAGAGGCGCAGGCCTCGTGCCTGGGATCCTCCAAAACTACTCTTGGTCGTCGTCAGCGGGCTGCACATAGTAGTAGGCACCTCCGGGATAGTAGTCGTCATCGACGGTGGTGTCTGGATCCTGGGCTCCATCGTCTGGTCGCAGCAATCGGATAGAGGTATGGGGGAAAAGGGGAAACAATGCAACCGTGAGTACTCATCCAAAGTACTCGCAAGCAAGGAACTACACTTCATATGCATGGATATATGTGTAAAGGGCCATATCAGTGGACTGAACTGCAGAATGCCAGAATAAGAGGGGGATAGCTAGTCTTATCGAAGACTACGCTTCTGGTCGCCTCCGTCTTGCAGCAGGTAGAAGAGAGTAGACTGAAGTCCTCCAAGTAGCATCGCATAGCATAATCCTACCCGGCAATCCCCTCCTCGATGCCCTGTTAGAGAGCGATCATCGGGTTGTATCTGGCACTTGGAAGGGTGTGTTTTATTAAGTATCCTGTTCTAGTTGTCATAAGGTCAAGGTACAACTCCGGGTCGTCCTTTTACCGAGGGACACGGCTATTCGAATAGATTAACTTCCCTGCAGGGGTGCACCACATAGCCCAACACGCTTGATCCCATTTGGCCGGACACACTTTCCTGGGTCATGCCCGGCCTCGGAAGATCAACACGTCGCAGCCCCACCTAGGCACAACAGAGAGGTCAGCACGCCGATCTAAACCTAAGCGCGCAGGGGTCTGGGCCCATCGCCCTGAGCACACCTGCACGTTGCAAACGCGGCCGGAAGCAGATCTAGCCCCCTTAATACAAGAGCAAGCTTACGATCCAATGCGGCGCGCGCCACTCAGTCGCTGACGTCACGAAGGCTTCGGCTGATACCACGATGCCGAGTGCCCATATCTTTCCCGCGTAGTTGGTTAGTGCGTATAGGCTAGTAGCCAGACTCAGATCAAATTCCCAGATCTCGTTAAGCGTGTTAAGTATCCTCTCTCCTAGGTGGTTTGAACCTGCCCTGTCGCTCCGCCACAAAGTAACAGTCGGGGGCCGTCGAGAACCCAGGCCCACCACTACCTGGGTGGAACCACCTGCCCCTTCAGCCCCCATCTCCGAACAGTATCACAGGTAATGTAACAGTGTAAAGTATATAGTATATGCCCGCGATCACTTCCCGAAGTGATCACGGCCCAGTAGTATAGCATGGCAGACGGACAAGAGTGTAGGGCCACTGATGGAACACTAGCATCCTATACTAAGCAGTAGGATAGCAGGTAAAGGTGTCAACAGCAGTATCAAAGACAGGCTATGCATCAGGATAGGAATAACGAAAGCAGTAACATGCTACACTACTCTAATGCAAGCAGTATAGAGGAGAGTAGGCAATATCTGGTGATCAAGGGGGGGGCTTGCCTGGTTGCTCTGGCAAGAGAGAGAGGGGTCGTCGCTGACGTAGTCGACCACAGGGGCATCAGCATCGTCATGGGGTCTACCGAAGAGAAGAGGGGGGGAGAAACAGTGAATACATAGCAAGCAAGTGCATAACAGGACAGCAGGCAGAGCTAGACGTGTTCTAACGCGGTATGAGGTGGTACCGGTGAAGAGGGAAAACATCCGGGAAAGTATCCCCGGTGTTTCGTGTTTTCGGCCAGAAGAGCCGGAGGGGGAAAAGTTGCGAGTTTGATACGTTAGGAATGTGTGGCGGACGAACGGGCTGCGTATCCGGGTTCGTCTCGTCATTCTGAGCAACTTTCATGTAGAAAGTATTTTCATCTGAGCTACAGTTTATTTTATATGATTTTCTAAAGTTTTAAACATTTTTAGAATTTATTTAACTATTTAATTCTAACATTATCCAGAATAGTGCACGCTGACGTCATCATGACGTCAGCAGTCAACAGGGAGTTGACTGTGTCAATCTGACGTGTGGGTCCCGCATGTCATACTCTGTTTACTCTAATTAGGATTTAACTAATCTAATCACAGTTTAATTAACTCACAATAGTTATTTAGGTTAACTAAACAAGATTAATTAAGTTAATTAATTCACTAATTAATCAGCTAATTAATTATTAATTTTATTAATTCATTTTTTATTTTATTTCCTTTTTCTTTTCTTCTCTTTTTTTAAACGTTCTGGGGCCGGGCCCCACATGTCTGTGGCCCATAGGGTCCTAGAGGGCGCGGGCGAGCGGGTGCGGGCGCCCGCCCGAATGGGGCGCAGGCAAGGCCGTGGTCGGCGATGGCCACCGGAGCGGTGGCGCGGCACCGGCAAGGGGAAGCAGGGGCGAGGCCAGGTGCAGTGGTGGTCGGGGTGGCCTGCGGAGAGGCGGGGCCGCAAGGGCCACCGCAGGCGCGGCGGGCGCCAGCAGCGAAGAGCAGCGCCAGCCGGGGCTGGCGAGGGCGAGGCCCTAGCCTGCAGGAGGGATGGTGCGGGCAACGACGAGCGTTGGGTGTGGGCGGCAAGTGGGCGCGAAGCCGACGACAGGCCGCGGCGACGGGGAGAGGGGCGCGGTGAGCGCGCAACGGGCGCGGCCGGAGCGCGTCGACCACGCGCGGGGAGGACGGTGACCGTGGCTACCCAGAGAGAGGGGGCGAAGGGGGACAACGACGCTCACTTGCGAGCAGGGAATGGGGGGCGACGGGGCGCGTTGGCGTCCGGTGAGGGAGAGGCGAGGCGGCGTGTCCGGCGAGGGCGGCGCCGGGGTTGGGTGCCGGCGACGGAGGCGTGGGGCGGCGCGGGATCTGGCCCCTCCCCGATCCAGTCGTATGGTGGCGCCTGGGAGGAGGCAGTGGGCGGCATTCGACGGGGTAGAGGTCCGGCCGGAGGCGCCAGGCAGCGGCGGCGGCGAAGGGGTCGGGGCCCTCTGCCCCGATCCAGACGGGAAAAGGGAGGGAGGCGGCCGAGGGAAGCGAGTGGGGGAAGTGGGGATCGAGAGGGGTTAGGGTTCGGGGAGTGGGGTGGGGGTGGCCTAATAGGCCAGCGGGCAGCAAGGGTGGGCCGGTTGGGCCGCAAGGGTGCCCATCTGGGCCTGTTGGCTCAGTTGGGCAGGGGGGTCTCCTTTGCAATTTAATTTATGTTTAATTTTTGGCTAGGATTTTCTATTAAACTATAAATCTAAACAAGCTTTGTTAGATATGAGACTTACCTCATAAAACAAGCACATTAATCCTAGGAGTCACAAAAAGTTTGAGGCCAAAGGAAGTTGTTTAACCAATTTTAGAAATTGGAAAGGCCAATTTAATAATTGTTGGACCATAAGATAGAATCCTAGGGGCATTTTGGGAACTCAAATGAGGTTGGTTCCAACATGACAAATATCCATGGATTATTTGCCACACTTTGAACATTTTAGTTTGCATGTTTGAGAAATTAGAATTTTGGACTTTAATTTGAATTTAAATTGGGATTTGGATAAAGTAAGGATCAACAACAGTAATGTGATGACATGGCACCATTAGCGGGGATTACTGTAGCTTAATTATCCGGGCGTCACAATGACCCTTATAAATTCCCTCACCTGGACAAGGCTCGCAGGTTGTATAATCTGTTGCTTAGTAATGAATGGCGTGAGAAGTATGGCGAGTGAGTATCTCTCATTTTTTTTCCTCTTCCTTCTCTTTTGTTGTAACTGCTAGATAAATATGGCCTGAACTGTTCCTTTTTATACAACTCGAACTGCTATGAATGCCCTATCTTTCTTCTCCTTCTTTTTGTTCTTGTGTGTGCTGCAGGAATACATTCTCAATGATACCTCAGCCTGATGGAAACGTAACTAACTTCACTAGGAATCGCATCTGGGAAGTTTTTTCACCTGGGCAAATGATGGAGGGTGATGTAATTGACTTCCTCATTGATGATTGGAAGCAAGATCCCGATAGAAATGCTGATTTCGCATCTGGGAAAAGGATATTGCTGAGTCCATATTTCATCACGGTAATCAATCAGATCGGTTTCTTTATGTTGAACAAGACTGTCTATTGTTTTTACGATTTTTAATAATACTTTGCTTGTTGATTCTTTTTCCGCTGTCTATTTTCTATTTTGGCTTTTTTGCAGGTTGTGCTTGACTATTCGTTTTATGAGGATGAAAATAAAGTGTTTAATGTGGAGAGTGCAGCGAGAGATTTCAAGAGCTATGTTAAAGCTAATGAAGACTTGCTCAGTGCCGACCTTGTGAGATCTACTAGCTGATTTTTGGTTTTTATTTGTTTGTTGTGATGCTTCTTTTTACTTTGAATATTTAACATCTCTTTTTTGGTCATTTGTTTTTAGATCATGATGCCTCTATTCAAGCCTATGATTTTATCAAAGGATAAGAAAGTGAGCCACTATTCCTTATATGTCATGAATCGGTACCGAAGTAGCGTTGACATCCTTGACTCTTTACCTTATCCAAAGAACCGCCGTCCTTCGAAGAACACCTATCACAAAGACTGCGAGAAGATTGTGTGTGACATTTATTATCTGTACTGGATTAATATTTTCTGCATCTTTGTTTTCTGCTGTTTCTCGGATCTAAAACTGTGTGGGTTGTTTTGTTTTTTTACAGATTTCTAGATTGGTCAAAGTAATGAAGGCTGTGTATGGTGATGCTCAGTACAATGCGAGCAAGCAGCCCAACTGGGAGCTGTTTGCAAAGAAACCAACATTTGTCAAGGTTCCACTTCAAGGGCCGAATGAATGTGGCCATTATACTCTGAAGTATGCGGGATGCTATGATGGTGAAAAGATCGTTGAGAACATTCGAGATAATGACGTGGGTTTCTTGTTGAGCTTTTCACTTTCTGTTTTGGCTTATTGTGCATCCTTTTTTTTATGTGCCATGATTTTTGATAATTTGTTTTATTGTTTTGCAGCCACGCATTGTTGATTGGAACGCTGAGGATCTGTATAGAGTTGTGTTCAACCGTAATAACCATCTTATGGTGACAGAGCTTCCCAAGGAGGTTCAGGCTTTGGCTCCTGATGCATAGGATAAATTGTCATCATTTGCATAGTGAATTGGATAGTTGTGTGATATATCTCTTGAAAACATTGTAGGCTATATTTTGTAGTGTTTGATGTGTTGTCGAGTACTATGTAATAACTAGTATATTTTGTGTTGTGTTTTAAGTGTGGCACAATGTTTCATTAGGAATTCGTTTTGGTTAAGTTTTTTTTATACTGAAGACTTATATAGTAGTTGAACTGAAATCATTATTTTATGTGATTCCATCCTAACTTATACCTTTATAGTTTCTGTACTCTCGTTTTCCTGTACTTATGATATAGTTCTGTTAGTACTGATTTGAAGTCTCATTCAGCGTAAGGCTTTCAAAATTTTAGTGCCAAATTTCTTTTTGAACTTCTTGAACTTTAGTAGTTGAACTTGATAGTAAGAGTTAATGTACTGTTTTAAATTAGCTACGTTTAATACGTATTCCTATTAAGTTCAAAACTATTTTCTTTCTCAATGCATTAATTGGTATCATCATAGCACTTACCGAATAAACTTAGTTGTACCGAGATTCCAATTGTGCTAGTACTTTTGATTATTTATTTATTGTTTGTGTTGTTTGATGCTAGTATGTCTTCTGTTGTGTTTCTTGTGATTTTTCTATTTTGATGAACTTATATTTTTTTGATTTAGTTTTTGGCCTTCTTTTTTTCTAGGCTGTGGTTCTTCTCCATGCAATGTTCGGTACAATCCTAGCACTTGCTGTATAGACTAAGTTGTACTGAGATTTCAGTTGTATTGCCACTATTAATTCTTAGTATGCCACTGTTTTTAAGGAATGCGAACTGAAGCTTCCCGTTCCTTTTTATATTTTTGTACAATGAACGTATCGTGTGTTCAACTGTACCAGAACTTTTCAGCCCTAGGATGCTAGTGACTAGGAAATACGTACTAGTGTTTCTTTGCTTTTCCTGATGCAGTACTTAGTGAATTTCTAACTACTTTTTACCATGATGCTTTTTAGTACTGAATGTTGTCCTCGGTCGAAACTTAGTCTTTTTAGTGTCGTCTGAAACAAAAAACTGATTTTTTCAGCGTGATAGTACTACCGTTCATGCCTAAGCTGTACTGAGCGTCGAAGTCTACTATTTGCTTTTGTCCTTAGTTACTCTGCCACTTTTTTTCTCCATGACTAGTGCTGCGTGGCAGTCATCAAGTTTCAACTTCAACCTACTTCAACTTCAAATGATGGATGAACAAAATAGGAAGCTAGCAAACTTGTTGGACGACATAAGCAAACGATGTACTTGATAGACACAGGAAACTTGTTCAAACCCTGACACACATAGCATAAGGTAGCTGGTTCAACATAACGAAAGCAAACTACAAATCTGAAACAACAATACTAAGGACACACACACATCATAAGGTAGCTGGTTCAACATAACAAATGCAGACTTTCATGCATCTTCATCCGCGAAGTTGAAGTGGTAGTAGGAGTCAGCCTCCTGCTCTTTTGAAATTTCCCAACTTGTCACGATGTTGTCGATTGTCTTCCATGACTTGTACATTGCGTACGCATCTATTCCTGCGTACGTGATGAGGTTGTCGGGCAGCGGGCTGTTCCCCCACAGTTTGTGGTCTGCCCTGTTCATTTTCTTCTTCATGCCTTCGTAGAATGGGTGGATGACGCCGCCTGCAACATCGGCCAAGGAGTCGTAGTATTTGCTGGTCTTTGGATCTTTCCACTTGCGCTGCATGTCGATGAAGTTGTTGGGGTTGATTTCCAAACCAGACTCCTGCAGCATCTGCTTGTCACCTCCAATGCTGAAACCAACAAATGTGTACAATTTCTCCTCCCGCAGGAAGTCTTTGAGGCGCTTGGGCCTGCAAGGGGGGAGACACACATTTATAGATTAGTCTTCTCTTTTGAGGATTTAATTCTTCTGCTTTTTTTGTTTTACAAGTGATAATCCATGAGGTAGATGCTTATATATTGTGAGTCATGCATGAATGTAGTTCAGAAACTAGTACACAAAGTCTTGAAATTAAATTCAACTACACCGTGTTATTTTTTCTTTTTTGCTATCTTCTTTGCTTTACCAAATGCTTCACCAAATTAGAGAATCATTTTACCAGAGTCAATGATAGATGCGTTACTTGATTCAAGTTTAGTTTTCTTTTTTGTTGAATAAAAGACCTATACCAGTGCTTGATACATCTTTGTGCATTAATTCTATATCAAGTCCAAAAATTAGTTTGAGAAACATGTGCATGAAGATATGGACCTATACCACTTCACCAAAGATCTTTTAATAAATCAATTCTATAAACTATACTAGTGCATCAAGATCAGAATCTATGCTAGTTCATCAAGTTCAGAAATTAGTTTGGTGCATAAAGTTCAGAATGTTATAACCTTTTTTCCAGATGCTAATCTGGTGAAACAATCCACTTCACAGTTTCAGAAATGCATTTAACTTGATAAACATGTAATCGTGTATCCACTTCATAGACTATAGTAGTTCATCTAGTTGGGAAACAATTTTTAATTAAGTTTTTAGTGACTAGTACTGGTACAACAGATGAATGAACAATACTGGTTCAAAAATACATTTTCTAGTATATCTACTTGAGAAAATGTAGTAGTGCATCCACTTTTCACAAACCACACTAGTACATCTAGTTGGAAAACAAGTGTGATTAAATTTTCAAGATACAGTACTAATAAAACAGATAAACCATATGCAGGGCAAATGAGTAGGATTGCTCACCATTTTGTGGCCGCTGCGATGTGGTACACCAAACAGAGTTCCTCGACGCACAACTGCAGGACTGCCGCCATCTGTGGAGGTTTTTCCTCGTCGGTGTACTCCACATCAACTCCGATGAAGCTCGGATACAAGCCGCCGCCCTTCATCCTGAGCCTGCTCATCATATCGTCGGCCTTGTCTGGTTTGCTGGTGCAGACGATCTCCAGCGTCTCCTTGCCGTGGAGCTCAACCCCTTTGAGCGTTCTGGTGTAGTCGCGCTTCTCGCTGGGGACGTTAATGTCGACGAGGTTGCTCCACTTGTCCGACGTCTCGGCATGATGACGCTTGGCGGACGGTTCCTCCGCCATGGCCTTCCTCCGGCGACTGTGGGCTTTGGAGAGAGCCGCTGGAGGTTTGTGTGTAGTGGAAATGGAAGCGGCAATGGTGCTATGTGGGAACGATGGAGAGATGGAAGACAATGGGGTTTTTTTTGCAGTGCGCTGACGGTGGTGTGTGGGAGGCGGTTCGTCGGGGGCGTGTGTGTAGTGGTCGTGGGGGTCGCCGTTTGCAGTGCGTCGTGGCAACCGCCTAGTGGGTGGCGCGGGTGGTGGCCTGGAAGAATTAACCATCCAAGACAAATGTTTTTTACTGGTGCACTGATTAGTCTTGTCAAGCTGTACTTACGATCTGCTAAATCCCACTTGCACGTCTCTGTGGTTGTGATGATGGCATTTGGCACTGTTTAGGTGATGTATGGATCTGTGATGTTTTTCCGTGTGGATGCTTAAGTATTGTTTTTCTATTGAAGCCTTTATACACTAGTGTATGTCAAAACATTTTTTTCAGCGCCCTCGGAGTTGTTGCTCAAAACTTGTACTTATTTTATTTTCATCTGTACAAACCTAAGATAGGTCTTCATAGTTTTTGTATTCTCATTTTTACTGCACTTATGTTTTAGTACTGTGTGAACTGAATTGTAATTTCAAACAGCGCATGGGTTTGAAATTTGATGTCACAGTGGTGTGAGTGGCCTGACTGATCCTGCTATTTTAGCACTGATGTTGTATGTATGTTTTAACTGATTTTTTTTATAACTTAGGTTGGGGGTGGGGGTTTGAGATTATTTTACGAGCAGATCGTTTGTTATGGTGTGGACAGATTATATATAAATAATAAATTTAGCAGAATTGACAAATAAATTCCATTTGAAATTTTTGAATTTTAGTAGTTGAATAATTAGTTTTTATATAAATAAGAAATTTAGTATAATTGACAAACATTATATGTTTGAACTTTTATATTTTTAGTAGTTGAACTTGTCAGTTTTTATATAAACAACATTTTTAGCATAATTAACAAACATTATATGTTTTGAACTTTTTTAGTTTTAGTAGTTGAACTTGAAAGTAATATTTAATTCTGTTTTTTAAATTATGTACATTTAACAGAAAGGCTATTAAGTTTTGTTCTTTTTAGAGGTTCATTGTTTTTGTATCATATTTTTTTCCTTTTTTCTTGTAGAGGTTAATTGACAAACATTTTTCTTGTGGTTTATATTTCTTTTGTCCTGCCCTCAGGTTTGTATAGCTGGGGTTATTTGGTGGGGTGTTTTGTTGACGATGTAGAGGCTATTGGGCCGTTTTCCGGTCCATATAGCTCGTCCGCGCACCTGTGCAGTGCGTGGTGCGCGTGCGCTCTGGGTTTAGTCCCACCTCGCTAGACGAGGGGGCTTCAGACCTGTTTATAAGCGCAGCCGACGCTCACCAGTCGAACTCCTCTGAACACATACCTGAGTGCTTATACACGACGCTCGCTCTCTCTCTTGACCTGTGGGCCCTGGTCGACGGGTTCTGCGTCGTGCGGATTACTAGGGATTCGCCCATGGGCTCGAGTTCAAGTATCTAGCATTGTCAGGGCCTGCTCCTGACCTTGGGCGGTCAATTTTTTTGTTTTGTTTGAATCTAGTACTTGACTACACTAGTAACTTGGACTGGTACTTTTTGTTCTAGCTGTTGTCAGTTTTGTGTGAGTGTAATCTTTTTCATTTGAGTTTTTTGCCTTCTTTTTTGTGTTTGTTTTTGTGATTATTCTCAAGTGTCTTCTGGTGTCATTTTCAGAACTATGGTACTTGCGTGTAGACTGAGTTTTACCGATAGTGCATTCATAGTAGCGCTTACGGACTGATGCTTCTTTGTACTTTTTATTGTAGTAAGTATGTAATGTCCGATCAAGTGTACTGAGTTGTACTGACATGGAACAACGTTGTGTGATAGGTTGGATCGCAACTAGTACTTTAGAGCAACGACAACGTTCCATTCAGAAGCTACTTTTTCAATTCTGAAATGATGGATTAACAACATACGAAGCTACCAAACCAAAATTATATAATGAAATAAGCAAAACATTGTACTTGACGACATAACTAAACTTGTTCAAACATGACAAGCACGACATAATCATACTGGTTCAACCCAACAAGAGCAAACTACTAGTTTGAAACAACAAGATAAAAGGCAAGCACAAGCGGAAGTAAGACGAAGGTAGGCTCTGATGTATCTTCATCCCGCAAAGGGGCAATAGGGGTGGTCGTAGTAGTTGTTAGCCTCCCGCTCTTTCGCAATTTCTGAACCATCTGTGATGTAGTCGATCATGAACCATGACTTATACGCGGCGTACACATCTACTCCTGCGTACTCGATGAGGTTGTCTGGCAGCTCGCTTGTCCCCCACAGTTTGTAGTCTTCCTGCGTGTTGATCTTGTTCTTCATGCCTTTGTAGAATGGGTGGATGACGCTGGATGCAACATCAGTCAAGGAGTCATACTCTTTTCCGGTGTATGGAACTCTCCACTTGCACTGAATGTCGATGAACTTGTTGGGGTTGATCTCCATACCGGACAACTTCAGCTTCTCTTTGTCGCTTTCAATGCTGAAACCGGTAAATGTGAACAACTTGTCATGGTGCAGCATGTCGGTCAGGCGCTTGGACCTGCAAGGGCAGAGACATTTTGAGTATTAGCATTACTTTGATGTTTGAATTATCCATTTTTGTTTTGTTTTACAAGTGATGAATCCATGAAGTAGTTGTTTATGTAGGATAAACAATGGATGAATGTACTTCAAAAACTAGTAAAGAAAGTTCTGAAATTAAATTAAGTACATCATGTTATTGTTCTTCTTGGATTATACATAGTTTCAGTCAATGTTATATGTTCCGCATTGGTACTAGTTTATTCTACTTTTGTTGAAATAGGATAACACAGAACCAGTGCTTCACCAAGTCCTTAGTTTATTTTCTTACGAAAATAACATTGCATCAAATTCAGAAAATACTTCACTACATCAAGTTCAGAAATATCTTTTTAATACATCGAGTACATAGACTACTCTATTGTATCAACTCCAGAAACTACACTAGTCGATTAACTTCAGAATTTAATCTTCCGCAAGATTTTCCAAATAGTAATCCAGTGTATCAGGTTCAAAAATACATTTTATAGTATATCTACTTGAGAAAATGCAGTAGTGCATCCACTTTTCACAAACCACACTAGTACATCTAGTTGGGAAACAAGTGTGATTAAATTTTCAGGATACAGTACTAATAAAACAGATAAACCATATGCAGGGCAAATGAGTAGGATTGCTCACCATTTTGTGGCCGCTTCGATGTGGTACACCAAGCAGAGTTCGTCGACGCACAACTGCAGGACTGCCGCCATCTGGGGAGGTTCATCTTCGTTGGTGTAGTACACACCAACGCCGACGATCCTACGAATCCTGCCGCCAAGCTTCCTCCAGAGCCTGGAGATCACCTCGTCGGCCTTGTCTGGTTCACTGGTGCAGACGATCTCCAGCGTCTCCTTGCCGTGGAGCTCAACCCCTTTGAGCGTTCTGGTGTAGTCGCGCTTCTCGCCGGGGATGTTAATGTCGACGAGGTTGCTCCACTTGTCCGACGTCTCGGCATGATGACACTTGGCGGACGGTTCCTCCGCCATGGCCTTCCTCCGGCGACTGTGGGCTTTGGAGAGAGCCGCTGGAGGTTTGTGTGCAGTGGAAATGGAAGCGGCAATGGTGGTTTGTGGGAGGCGGGTGTATGTAGTGTGTGTAGTGGTCGTGGGGGTCGCCGTTTGCAGTGCGTCGTGGCAACCGCCCAGTGGGTGGCGCGGGTGGTGGCCTGGAAGAACTAACCGTCCAAGTTAAATGGTTTTTACTGTTGAACTGACTAGTCTTGTCTAGCTGTACTTATGACCTGCAAAATTCCACTTGCACGTCTCTGCGGTGGTGATGATGGCATTTTACTGTGGCACCGATTCGTATAGTCAAGTTGTACTTATCAGCTCCTTATCCCACTTGCATGTGTCAGCGTCGGTGTTGGTGGAGGTATAAACTCCTCTAGTGTCGTACTCGGACTGGTGATTGAAGTGTAATTGAGCGTACCAAATACCAGCGATACTATGTGTGGTGCTAATGTTTTTTTAAAACAATTTTCCTATTTTTAAAGGATTGTTTATATCAAGATAACCTGTGAGTCTTTTTTATAGATAAGTTAGATTTTCACCAGTACAGGATGTATTATATTCGCATTTTGCTTGATGTAATTATTTTTATGTACTGATGGTCTTTCTGAATTGGGACTGGTAGGAGCAGGCATAGTTTTGCGTCAGATATATCAAGATAAGTTTTTTCAATTTTACTTTTGACTGCATTCAAAAGGATTATCAAATGGTTTAAATAATAATGTCACTGCTTCAGCGGGTACAAATCAGAAATTATATCAGTACTGATGTGTACTCTGCCTTGTACTGACAACTGATAGTTATCAGTACTGATATGCTACAAGAGTTTAAAATTTTCCTTGACATATTTTTTTCCTGAGTTACTGGTTCACAGTAGCCTTTTGCGTCGGATATATCCAGATAAGTTTTTTCAAACGTATTTTGTGACTGCATTCAAAATGATTATCAAATGGTTTACATAATAATGTCACTGCTTTAGCGGGCACAAATCAGAAACAAAAAAATAACTTTAGTTCTGATCGAGAAATTGACGATAAAGCTAAATAAGTTTTGGTAAACGACAGTGTTTTTGTGAAATGCTTCCTCATTGTGTGCTGATTCAACTGAGACTACACGGTTATTTTTTAGTTGACGCAGCAGGATAACCACTATGTATTGTTCAGTCTTGAGCTTCTCCTAACTGTCCCCGAATGTTGTGCCTTGCCGGTGCTCTTTCCAGGTTGAACCTTGGCAGCTTCATCGTCAGTTTCAGTTTCCTCGCCCCCGACACTGTCATCTTCATTGTCTTCGTCTGATTGGCCGTCATTCTCATCAAACTCTCCTTCTTCATCGTCTTCATTTGATTGCTTGGAACTCTGTACCTTGCCCTGTTTATGTTCAGCTCCACTGACCTCCTTGCCCACTTTGCACGTGCGGGCATTATGACCGTCAGTTCCACCACACTTGCGGCAAGTGTAGCTGTTACGTGTGTTGTCTCCATTGGTAGAAAGTTGGGTGGCTCCAATCTGCTTGTTCTTGTTGACAGTGGCATCTGTGCGGAGTGGGCATGTGCGGTAGTTATGGTTGCTCAAGACATTGCAGAATCCGCATGCCCTTACCCCGAGGGGTTTGCTGTCCGGGCCAAATTCCACACGCTTGATGGGGCGTGGTGGCTTTTTGGCTGCTGCTTTCGCAGCTTTCGCTGCTTGCGTCTTGCTCTTCCTCCCCTTTGTGTTTGAGAATATTGGGGGTTTAATCACCCTTTCCTGCTGCTACTCGTAGGATGTGCTATTGTCACGTCGTTCGCCTACAGCACCATCAAGCTCATGATCTCGCATGTGAGTTTGTCGGTGCTCTTGAGTGTCCACATGAGCAAGCTCCGGTTGCTGCTGCTCCTCTTCCTCGTTCTCAAACGGGTCAATAGCTCCCATATGGTTCATCTCGGACAACATTGTAGCAATATCCTTCTCAATGGCTTCATTGTCCGCGACACCCCCATTGTCAGCAGAATGCATGGCGTCGAGTTCTTGTTTAAGTTTGTCGATGACGACCCGCGTCCTTGCCATTTGCTCTTGGCTTCTCAAGCTTTTTCTGTGCACCCTCATGTTCAGCGTCAGCAGTGAGCTTTCAATGTAGTATTGGGATGCCTTGTTTGACGCTACTGTCCTCAAGTCATTTCTGTCAAATGTTGGCTAGATATTCGGTCGTTTGGTGTATCTCCTGAGTATGTATTTCTCTGGAACGCTTTGAGCCTTAATTGTCTGCATCATGCACAGGACATGCACACAGAAAAGACCTGTATTTGTTTTTGGAAGAGGTGCATGTTTTTTGTCATTTCATTCGAACAAAAACTTTGCAAAAAAAGTAGTACAATATGTAACATCTTTTTTGTAGTCCTCACCTGTGTGGTCCCATAGCCTGCACTCGCACTCATATGTTTCTCCCACGGGGTCTGCAACCACCTGGAACGCGTGATGAGCCCACACAGACAGTTTTTGCGGGTGGTTGTAGCGCACTAGGTACTTTGTGGGCTCTTCCGTCTCTGTCGCCGTGAAGAGAGTGCTCAGTTTTAGCCTATCTCTGATCTCGCTGTACACAGCTCGCGTGTACAGCTTTGCCATCTTGGTGTCAAACCCATAGAAGGTCAGCGTGTTTTGTTCTGTCTGCAGATGCAAGAATGATGACCAAACTGTTAGTTTTCTCACAGGAAAAACTTCTAATAAAGTTTTTACTTTAGTAAGCATGTAATTTTTTGTCTTACGACAAGTGATAGAGCTATACCCGGTTACCCATTGTCTCCTGGTTCTCTGTCTGCCTCCTACTTTTGACGCAGGAGTTTATCTGGCTGACAAACCGGTGTAGGTTATGTCTCTAGTTTACGTAGTTCTTCTTGAGCACATAGTTCATGCTCTCACTTCGTTGTGTCGATGTCATTTTGGCGCAGAAAATTTCTTTGAAGTAGGCTGATATCCATTTCTCACGCTCGTTCCACATGCCCACCATTGTGGCATCATCGTGGAGGTTGTACTTATCCATGAGTCTTTTCCAGGCATCCTCAAACTCAGTTGGCATGAGGGGCCAGTTGAGAATTGATGTGAATTCATCCTTAAGGTCCTCGTGCAGGAAATATAGGTACGCGAGGTGTTCCCTGTACTTCTTCATAATGTGCCAGCGGCATAGCTTATGTATTGTGTTCTTCAAAACATCTGCGATCGCCAAAGCCATTGCCTGGCACTGGTCTGGTAATAAGAAAATAGACTCGGAGTGGTCAGCATATGGTGGTGCATATATACAAATAGAACTAACACAACATTTTTTACTGTGTTAATTTCCTTTTATTTTTTTGGGGGTAGGGGGTGGTGGTGGTGGTGGTTGGGGGTGGTTTTCGCGGTTGTACCTGTGAGGATGCATGTAGGAGCCTTCCCTCTCATGCACATTAAAAACGTCTTGAACAGCCATCTGAATGATTCTGCATCCTCATCTCTTATCAGGGCGAAACCAAAGAATGTAGTCTGTAAGTGGTTGTTAGTACCGACAAACACCCCAAGTGGCATATGGTACTTGTTGGTCTTGTACGTGGTGTCAAATGTTACGCAGTCACCGAAGTCCTGATATGCGCCTCGGCAGCTCGCGTTCGCCCAGAATATGTTCTTAACTCTGTCGGACTCATCGAGTTGCATGTCACAGAAGAATTCCCTGTTTATAGCTTTCATCTCCCTAAACAAGTTGACAGTCTTTAGGAAATCATCCACATCATCAATCCTTGAATTCTTTGCTTTCCTGCATATAAAAAGTTTCATTGAAAAATGCACGTTGAACTGGCGTCAGGTGATGCGTTGCTTGATATGTTTGTACTGACAGAGGAAAAAAGACGTAGGCGGTTCATGGGAGGAGAACAAGTTTTTACTTACATGTTAATCAGGTCTTTGGCATTCATTTCGAGGAAGTAGCTACCAGGGTCATCACCGCCCAGAATGCTCATGATTTGCGCGTGTTCAATGCCTTTGAACTGTAGGTACTTGACGTACTCCAAGATTGTTTTGTCAAAGTTTTTGTGGGAGTGCAAGAAGACAAGCATTTGCGGAGTGAGCTGTAGCATGTGGTTGTGTTCCCAGACTATCTCTTTTACGACAAGTGTTCCATCCTTTTCAATCTTCAGCCTCATTTTAGCCCCGCAGTTAGTCCTGGCTGTCGTTTTGTTCTGCTGTCTATTTGCTTCAGACACCTTTGATTCATAAGCTCCATGGCACGTGCAATAAAGGTAGGCTCTGGTCTTAAACTTGGGGCCTTCCCTGACAGCAAAACCAGCGTGCTTGGCATATACGTTGTAGAAGTTCTTAGTTTCTTCGAAAGTTTCAAACCTCATCTCTAGCCTTGGCAGAACATAAGCTTCAATGTCAGGTGGCTGCACACAATAGTGACAAAACAAAAATGTTAGATGGGGTGGTCACAGCACCATGGTATGGACTGTGCTTGTATTTTTTTTTCTATATGGATACTTACATGTGTATAGCTCTGGGCTGCCTCTGGTGTTTGTTGTTCTCCCTGGTTTATGGGCGCCGGTGGTGTCACCCTTGGCACATGTAGCAATGCATCTCTTGGAGGGAGCAACGATGACGAAGATCTCCATCTCTCGTTGTACGAACGTCTCTCCTCAGATTCATTGTGATGTTGCTCCTGCCTATATGCCTCATATCTTGTACTTTTTAACCTGCTAGAGTGGCCAAAATTTCTGTCTTTTTGCCCTGGTCTTCCCGTCGCAACTGCTTTTGCAGCACGGATGATTGATGTTGACGGAGCGACTGGTGGAAGCCTTCTTGTCCTTGGCTTTTTGCATGCGCTGGGGAAGGAAAACATTTGTTGTTGGTGATATTGTTGGCCTAGTTGCAACCCAGTAGCGGCAAAGCTTGCATTCCCAGACATTGTTGTTTGCTGTATAGAAGGACCTGTCCGTGCTTCTGATGATTGCGGTGTGTCTTCAAACCTGCCTGTACTGTTGAAATATCCAGTTGGTGCCCCATATCTGCTTTGCTCATGAAATGCTTGCTGCGTGCGCCGCCTTGCATGCTTCTGCAAACAACATTCAAAAGTTTTTGGGATTAATCTGGTTTCGTTCTTCAGTCGAACTGATGAACGTTCATGTTCAAACACGGATGTACTGTTTTTTAGCACTGTTTTGTAAATTGGACATTGAACTCATGCATGACTTGTAACACCCCGGATGTAACTTGCCATATTTGTAACTTCAACTCTTGCCATTTTCGGCAATGTGATATGATATTCCCTCCGTGGTAAGGTTTCCCGTCATTTTGCATTTTGTCCTTGTCATGCATTTATTATCATGTCATCATGTGCATGGCATTTGCATACGTGTTCGTCTCATGAATCCGAGCATTTTCCCCGTTGTCCGTTTTGCAATCCGGCGCTCCTATGTTCCCCGGCGTCCCCTTTTACCTTTTTCCGTGAGCGGGTATTAAACCTTCTCGGAATGGACCGAGGTTTGTCAAGCGGCCTTGGTATAGCACCGGTAGACCGCCTGTCAAGTTTCGGGTCATTCGGAGGTCGTTTGATACTCCAACGGTTAACCGGGTAACCGTGAAGGCCTCGTGTGTGTTGAAGCCCAAAACCCCTTCAAAACAGCCCAATAATCCATCTAAGACACTCCCATGTCCACCGCCGTTCGATCACGATCGCGTGGCCGAAAACGGTGCTAATTTTTGAGCCTCCTAGCCTCTCCTACCTATAAATACACCTCCCCCTCCGAAATTGCGGATCAATTCCTACCCTAACCCTAGCCCCCGCTCCTCTCCGCGCGCCGGACACCGTCCGCCGCCGTGCCCGCGGCCAACCCCGTCGCGCCACGTCGCCACCCGGGCGACCCCGCCGCCGCGCCTCCACCGCGGGCCCGCCAGGCCCGTGGCCGGCCCCCGCGGCCCGCACCGCGTGGCCGGCCCCCGCGGCCCGCACCGCGCGCCCGCCGCCGCCCGGCCGGCCCCCGCGCCTCCTCCTTGCGCGCCGGCCGCGCGCCGCGCCCCGCCGCCGGCGCCGCGCGCCCGAGCCTCTGGAGCTGCCCGCGCCGCCCGGGAGCTCCACGCAGGAGCTCCGCCGCCCCCGCGTCCGGCCTCCTCCGTCGCCGTCCCGCGCCGGATCCGGCCAGATCCGGCGGGGCCCGTCCTCCCCGACCTCTCCTGCAGCTCCAGCCGCCGTCTCCCTCCTCTCTGGCCGTTCCCCGGCGAAGTTTCCGACGAGGTTGACTTTTCCCCTCCGAAAATCCACTAAGTCCCGAAGTTATTTGGTCATTATCATGCTCTGTTCAACGTACCATAACTCTGCATCCGTGGATCCGTTTTGGGCGTATAGCACGTCAAATTGTTCGCCCCGATGAGTACATCATTTCATCTCATTGCATCATTTTCATTTGAGCTCATCTTGATGCTCGAAATGCTGTTAGAAGAGGGCTATGTGATGTTAGTTTCAGATCTATTTCAGAACATGCACTTTTGTCATTTTTGCCATGATTGATGTGTGCACCCTATGAACTTGAGCCCTACATGTGTTTTGTAATATGCCATGCCATATTTACAGGGGTGTATGCCATGTGTTTTTGTGATCTTTGTGCTGACTAGCACAAGCATGCAAACTAGGGTACATAGTGTTGCTGATTTCAGAGACTTGGTATTTTCACTAAGTCATGTTCTGCTGTTATTTTTATGCCATGTGTTCATGTTGTTTCAGAGAGATCTATGCCTCTTTTGAGCATGATCAGTAAGCGTGTTTTGAACATATGGATTTGGTCTATCCATCCATGCCTTTGTTTGTAATTATGGAGTGCAATAGCTTGAGTCAATCGAGCTCTACTTTTGCTATAAAATGTTACTGGCAGATTGTTTACATGTTATTCGATTTTGCCAAAATTGGTGTAGTGGATCCTTGCATGCTATGATGTTGTTCTTGCCATGTCTAGCTTCTATGCCATGTCTTCTTGATGGATGTATGCTTAGTTTATCATGTAATGCTCTGTAGTGAGTGCATCGAGCTCGTAAACATGCCTACTTGTTATCTGTTTTTGACACGTCCAGTTTTCTGCTAAGTCTGAAACCTGTAACGAAACTTGCTTAATTGACATGGGTGTTATTATATTTTCTGATCATTTTTGGCTTATGGTCATTAAGGGACTTTTGTTCTATGCTTTGAGTAGATTCATTCCATGGCTTATTTTGCTCTGACCATACCCTCGAAATCACTTCTATCTTTGCTTGCTAGATGCTCGCTCTTTTGCTATGCCTATGTTGCGATACCTACCACTTGCTATATCATGCCACCCATATTGCCATGTCAGCCCCTAACCATCCATGTCCTAGCAAACCGTTGATTGGCTATGTTACCGCTTTGCTCAGCCCCTCTTATAGCGTTGCTAGTTGCAGGTGAAGATGAAGTTTGTTCCTTGTTGGAACATGGACTTGTTGTTCCTTGTTGGAACATGTTTACTTGTTGGGATATCACAATACCTCTTATTTAATTAATGCATCTATATACTTGGTAAAGAGTGGAAGGCTCGGCCTTATGCCTGGTGTTTTGTTCCACTCTTGCCACCCTAGTTTCCGTCATACCGGTGTTATGTTCCTTGATTTTGCGTTCCTTACACGGTTGGGTGATTTATGGGACCCCCTTGACAGTTCGCTCTGAATAAGACTCCTCCAGCAAGGCCCAACATTGGTTTTACCATTTGCTACCTAAGCCTTTTTCCCCCGGGTTTTCGCGAGCCCGAGGGTCATCTATATTTTAACCCCCCCCCGACGCCAGTTCTCCTTCGATTGCTGGTCCAAACTAGAGCCACTTGCGGTGCCACCCTGAGGCAACTTGGGGTATCCTCTGTTGTCGTACGTACTGCTCATCCGGATGTGCCCTGAGACCGAGATATGTGCAGCTCCTATCAGGATTTGTCGGCACAATCGGGCGGCTTTGCTGGACTTGTTTTATTACTGCCGAGATGTCTTGTAGTCCGGGATTCCGAGACTGATCGGGTCTTCCTGGTAGAAGGAATATCCTTCGTTGACCGTGAGAGCTTATAATGGGCTAAGTTGGGACACCCCTGCAGGTTATGAGGCAGATGGGAATTTGTTAATGTCCGGTTGTAGAAAACCCGAAGTTGATCTTAACTAAAACACATCAACCGCGTGTGTAACCGTGATGGTCTCTTCTCGGCGGAGTCCGGGAAGTGAACACGGTGTTGGAGTTATGTTTGACGTAGGTTGTTCTAGGATCACTTCTTGATCACTTCTAGCTTCACGAGCGTGCTTTGCTTCTCTTCTCGCTCTCTTTTACGTTGTAGCCACCATATATGCTAGTCGCTTGCTGCAGCTCCACCTCACAACCCTATCCTACCTTTAAGCTTAAATAGTCTTGATCTCGCGGGTGTGAGATTGCTGAGTCCCTGTGACTCACGGATTCTACCAAAACAGTTGCAGGTGCCGACGATGCCAGTGCAGATGATTCAACCGAGCTCAAGTGGGAGTTCGACGAGGAACGTAGTCGTTACTATGTGTCTTTTCCTGATGATCAGTAGTGGAGCCCAGTTGGGGTGATTCGGGGATCTGTGTAGCATTTGGGGTAGTCTTCTTTCATTTTGGTTCCATAGTCGGACCTTGAGTGTAATCTGGATGATGAATGTTTATTTATGTATTGTGTGAAGTGGCGACTGTAAGCCAACTATGTATCTCTTTCCCTTATGTATTACATGGGTTGTGTGAAGATTACCTCACTTGCGACATTGCTTTCAATGCGGTTATGCCTCTAAGTCGTGGTTCGACACGTGGGAGATATAGTCGCATCGAGGGCATTACAAGTTGGTAATCAGAGCCTTCCCCGACCTTAGGAGCCCCCACTGATTGATCGTTTTTAGCGGCCGAGTTGTGTCTATAAAAATGTTTTGAGTCATTCAGGAATTATATATCGGAGAGTTTAGGAATTCTTTTTACTTCCCAGTCTCCTCATCGCTCTGGTAAGGCATCCTGACGTAGAGTTTTGACTCTTCTCTTCTCAAATTTCACTAAAAAAAATTTTAGGATCACGCGGGTATCTTAGAATCGTTCCGATGGTTTTATGATGACAACATTGTCTTGGTGCCTCCTATCAGCAGGGGTTTAGTGGAGGTGTCCCGGGGAGTTGAGCTCCGAGGTGTTGTCGTCATAATTTTATCGTTACAGTTTTGGAATACCTGAGTTTAGTACGCCGACATCGAAAATCTCTTTTGTACAGTTGTTGGTGAGATAACCCTGATAGCCCAGTACTGAGGCGTGTGCGGGAGTATTGCCATAACTCGTATAACGGATGTTTTTCGAAGGTTGAGGTAGACGATTTCCGAAGGTTTCTTGGTTATGTGTTGAAGGATGGATACAGCTGGATCTAGGTATTGTTAGTTTGTGTGATATATTTTGTGTCCCCTGTATCCCCAACACCTGATTGCATAACCAGAAAGTTTCAGGAGTTTATAAGTGGGAATTCATGTAGCTCTAGTATTTCTTCCCGCAGAAATTTGGTTCGTGATTGGGTAATCCTTACCAAGTATTTGTTCACATCCGTACCTTGTTGATTTTATTCCATACCTTTTGTCTAAATGGCTTCTCAACTTATGGAAGTGTGATGATTTACTTTGGAATTCATTCGTTCATTCTTGTTCGAATGTTTATTGTGAAGACTATATGTTGCAATTTCGATCCTTTGATTCAGCTTGAATATATGCCTTTCAAGATGCTAATGGATGTCACCCTCTTCAGGATGGCTCCGCCAACGCGTCAGAATCCAGAACGCAATGAAGGAAGTCAGGCTAACCCTCCGCCACCACCTCCGCCTTCGGAGGCATGGCAAGCCTTGATGACAGCCACAAATGCCAACGCTCAGATTCTGATTCAGCTCTTGCAAGATCGCAGCCAAGGGCAAGGTAATCATGGAAATCAAGGCCAAGGCAACAATCAGCCGTACTTCGCTTCACTCAATCAGTTCCTTGCTAATCAGCCAAAGACCTTCAGCTACTGTGTCGAGGCCACAGACGCCGATGATTGGCTCGTGGATATCAGCAAGCATTTTGAATGTAGCAATGTCATACCTGAGGACTTTGTCAAGTTTGCCTCTTTTCAACTCAAGGATCAAGCTGCTGAGTGGTTCCAACAATACAAAGATTCCAGAGGAGGTCGTGAGATTACCTGGGATGATTTCCGCCGTGACTTCAAAGCTCATCACATTCCAGAAAGTGTTGTTGAGTCTAAGCGTGAGGAATTCCGCAATCTCAAGCAAGGCAACATGTCTGTGTATCAATACAACACTCAGTTCCAGAAGCTCTCTCGTTTTGCTAAGCAAGACATCCCTGATGAGAAGAGTATGATCTACCAATTCAGGCGTGGTCTGAGAGAAGATTTGCAACTAGCTCTCGTGCTTTTTGAGCCGTTAAAGTATGATGAATTCTACAACATGGCGCTGAAACAAGAAGCTGCTCAGCTCAAGTGTGAGGCATCTAAGAAGAGAGTCAGAGACGCAGTTCAGTCTTCTTCTTCCTCACTTGTGGCAGCTAAGCAACAGAAGTTCTGGTTGCCTCCTCCTCCTCCTCCGTTCCGTCAGCCTTATCAGCAGAAGAACTCAGGTGGTCGTGGATCTTCCCACCCACCCAACCCTGGCTATCAGAACAAGTCTCAGAACCAAGCTCCAAGGCCAATTGCTCCTTATCATCGTCCGCTCTCAGAGGTGACTTGCAATAAATGTCAGCAAAAGGGTCACTATGCGAACAAGTGCTTCAACCAAAGGCGCCTTCCGCCTCCTCCTCCTGTGAAATCTTCCAGCAATGCAGTGGTCAAGCATAATTCCAAGTCTGCAAAGGTGAACATGATGAATGCAGCTCAAGCGGAGGATTCTTCTGAAGTGATCATGGGTAATCTTCCTGTTAATGACATTCCTGCAAAAGTCTTATTTGATACTGGAGCATCGCATTCTTTCATTTCAAGACCTTTTGCATCCATGAACAATTTGCATACCGTCGATCTGCCTAAGCCAATAGCGGTTTCCTCTCTGGGTTTGTTCATGAATACCAAGATGATGGCTCCGGATGTTTCTACCAAGATGGGCGACTATAGATTTCTGGCTAAACCTATGGTTCTTGGTGACTCTGATATTGATCTTATTCTCAGGATGGACTGGCTTTCTAAGCACAAGGCTCAGCTTGATTGTGCTGCCAGGGAAATTCAATTGACTCACTCCTCTGACGATGTGATCATTTATGCCGCTCGTGATGATACCATTCGGTTGTTTTCTCTCAATGAGAAGGGCGAATTGGATGCTATCTCTCAGATTCCAGTCGTTTGTGAGTATCAAGATGTCTTTCCATAAGAGCTTCCGGGAATGCCTCCTCACCGGCCAGTTGAATTCGTTATTGATCTTTATCCTGGCACGGAACCGGTCTGCAAGCGTCCATACAAGCTTGGGCCAAAAGAGTTGAAGGAATTGAAGAAACAACTCGATGAACAAGAGCGTCTGGGTGTGATCAGACCGAGTTCTTCTCCTTGGGGTTGTGGTGTTCTTTTTGTCCAGAAGAAGGATGGCACGGACCGACTTTGCGTCGATTACCGTCCATTGAACAAGAAGACAATCAAGAACAAGTACCCACTTCCCAACATCAATGAGCTATTCGAGCAACTTAAAGGTGCTAAAGTGTTCTCCAAGCTTGACCTTCGTATGGGTTATCATCAAATTCGCATTCGTGAAGAAGATATTCCCAAGACAGCATTCATAACAAGCTTTGGTTCTTATGAATATACTGTCATGTCTTTCGGTCTTGTCAATGCTCCTCCAACATTCTCTCGCATGATGAACTTCATCTTCAACCCCTACACCAATGAATTCGTCTTGGTCTATCTCGATGATATATTGGTCTTCTCCAAGAATAATAAGGATCATGCCAAGCGTTTGCGATTGGTGCTCGACAAGCTCAGAGAGTATAAATTCTATGCGAAGTTCTCCAAATGTGAATTCTGGCTTGATGAAGTTCTTTACCTTGGGCATATCATCTCTGCCAAGGGCATTGCTATTAATCCTGAGAGAGTGTCTACAGTTTTGAATTGGGAACCTCCTCAGAGTGTCAAGCAGCTTCGCAGTTTTCTTGGACTTGCAAGCTATTGCCGAAGATTTGTTGAGAATTTCTCAAAGATTGCAAAGCCTCTTTCCAACCTCCTCCAGAAGCATGTGAAGTATGTCTGGTCTCCTGAGTGTGACGTTGCTTTCAACACTATCAAAGAGAAACTCGTCACTGCTCCAGTTTTGACTCCTCCTGATGAATCCAAACCTTATGAAGTTTTCTGTGATCCTTCTCTTCAAGGTCTTGGTGCTGTCTTAATGCAAGAGAAGAAGGTTGTGACCTATACCTCTCGTCAGTTGAAGCCCAACGAAAAGAACTACCCCACTCACGATCTTGAGTTGGCGGCAGTTGTCCATGCGTTGATAACATGGAGACATCTCCTGTTGGGAAGGAAAGTGGACATATTCACCGACCACAAGAGTCTCAAGTACATCTTCACTCAGCCCAACCTCAACCTCAGGCAAACTCGATGGGTCGAAATGATTCAAGAGTATAATCCGAGTATTGAATATACTCCAGGCAAGGCTAATGCGATTGCAGATGCATTGAGCAGGAAGGCTTATTGCAACAGCTTAATCCTCAAGCCCTTTCAACCGGATCTCTGTGAAGCTTTCCGCAAGTTGAATCTCCAAGTTGTTCCTCAAGGTTTTCTTGCCAACCTCATCGTCTCTCCTACTTTGGAAGATCATATTCGTGAGGCACAACTGATGGATACCATGGTGAAGAAGGTGAAACGTGGTATTGACAAGGGCATTTCCAAATACAAGTGCTATCGAGTTGATGACAGAGATACTCTTTTCTTCGAGGACCGGATCATGGTTCCAAAGGGTGATCTACGTAAAGTCATTATGAACGAGGCGCACAATTCTCTTCTGTCCATTCATCCTGGAAGTACGAAGATGTACCATGACCTCAAGCAGTCGTATTGGTGGACTCGAATGAAGCGAGAAATTGCTCAATTCGTGAATGAATGTGATGTCTGCAGAAGGGTGAAAGCAGAACACCAACGACCAGCTGGTCTTCTCCAACCTCTTGCTATTCCAGAATGGAAGTTTGATCATATCGAAATGGACTTCGTGACTGGTTTTCCTAAGTCCAAGCATGGAAATGATGCTATTTTCGTCGTCATCGACAAGCTCACCAAAGTGGCTCATTTTCTTCCTATCAAAGAGTCTATCACAGCAGCGCAGCTGGTAGAGCTCTACACCTCCAGAATTGTCTCCTTGCATGGCATTCCACAATTTATCTCTTCAGACCGTGGCGGCATCTTTACATCCAAGTTTTGGGATTCTTTTCAGAAGGCCATGGGCACAAATATTCGCTTCAGCACAGCTTTCCACCCTCAAACTAGTGGACAAGTCGAGCGTGTCAACCAAATTCTTGAAGATATGCTCGGAGCTTGTGTTATCTCTTTCGGCATGAAGTGGGAGGATTGTCTTCCTTATGTTGAGTTCTCTTACAACAACAGCTTTCAAGCCAGCTCGGGCAAAGCCCCATTCGAGATTCTCTATGGCAGAAAGTGTCGTGCTCCTCTCAATTGGTCTGAGACGGGCGAACGTCAACTTCTTGGCAACGATTTGATCTCAGAGGCTGAGGCAATGTGCAAGATCATTCGCGAGAATCTTAAAGCCGCGCAATCGGGCCAGAAGAGCTATTACGATAGCAAACATCGTGATTTGGCATTCGAGATCGGAGACCATGTCTACCTCCGCGTCTCTCCAATGAAAGGAACTCGTCGCTTCGGTATCAAGGGGAAACTTGCCCCTAGATACGTGGGCCCTTTCAAGATCATCGGCAAACGAGGCGATCTCGCCTATCAACTTCAGCTTCCCTCCAACTTTGCAAATGTGCACGATGTGTTCCACGTGTCACAGCTTCACAAGTGCTTCAAGACACCTGAGCGCACCATCAACTTCGCAGAGATTGATCTTCAAGAAGATTTGTCCTATCATGAGCATCCCATTGCTATTCTTGAAGAAACTGAGCGCAAGACTCGCAACAAGTCAATCAAATTCCTGAAAGTGAAATGGTCACACCATTCAGACCGAGAAGCCACCTGGGAGCGCGAGGACCACCTCCGTTCCGAATATCCGGAGTTCTTTCAGTCCTAGATCTCGGTACGAGATCCTCTCGTAGTGGTGGAGTGTTGTAACACCCCGGATGTAACTTGCCATATTTGTAACTCTTGCCATTTTCGGCAATGTGATATGATATTCCCTCCATGGTTGGGTTTCCCGTCATTTTGCATTTTGTCCTTGTCATGCATTTATTATCATGTCATCATGTGCATCGCATTTGCATACGTGTTCGTCTCATGAATCCGAGCATTTTCCCCGCTGTCCGTTTTGCAATCCGGCGCTCCTATGTTCCCCGGCGTCCCCTTTTACCTTTTTCCGTGAGCGGGTATTAAACCTTCTCGGAATGGACCGAGGTTTGTCAAGCGGCCTTGGTATAGCACCGGTAGACCGCCTGTCAAGTTTCGGGTCATTCGGAGGTCGTTTGATACTCCAACGGTTAACAGGGTAACCGTGAAGGCCTCGTGTGTGTTGCAGCCCAAAACCCCTTCAAAACAGCCCAATAACCCATCTAAGACACTCCCATGTCCACCGCCGTTCGATCACGATCGCGTGGCCGAAAACCGTGCTCATTTTGGAGCCTCCTAGCCCCTCCTACCTATAAATACACCTCCCCTTCCGAAATTGCGGATCAATTCCTACCCTAACCCTAGCCCCCGCTCCTCTCCGCGCCCGGACACCGTCCGCCGGCGCCGGACACCGTCCGCCGCCGCTCCCGCGGCCAACCCCCTCACACCACGTCGCCACCCGGGCGACCCCGCCGCCGTGCCTCCACCGCGGGCCCGCCAGGCCCGTGGCCGTCCCACGCGGCCCGCACCGCGCGCCCGCCGCCGCCCGGCCGGCCCCCGCGCCTCCTCCTCGCGCGTCGGCCGCGCCCCGCCGCCGGCGCCGCGCGCCCGAGCCTCTGGAGCTGCCCGCGCCGCCCGGGAGCTCCACGCAGGAGCTCCGCCGCCCCCGCGTCCGGCCTCCTCCGTCGCCGTCCCGCGCTGGATCCGGCCAGATCCGGCAGGGCCCGTCCTCCCCGACCTCTCCCGCAGCTCCGGCCGCCGTCTCCCTCCTCTCCGGCCGTTCCCCGGCGAAGTTTCCGACGAGGTTGACTTTTCCCCTCCGAAAATCCACCAAGTCCCGAAGTTATTTGGTCATTATCATGCTCTGTTCAACGTACCATAACTCTGCATCCGTGGTTTCGCTTTGGGCGTATATCATGTCAAATTGTTCGCCTCGATGAGTATATCATTTCAACTCATTGCATCATTTTCATTTGAGCTCATCTTGATGCCCGAAATGTTGTTAGAAGAGGGCTATGTGATGTTAGTTTCAGATCTGTTTCAGAACATGCACTTTTGTCATTTTTGCCATGATTGATGTGTGCACCCTATGAACTTGAGCCCTACATGTGTTTTGTAATATGCCATGCCATCTTTACAGGGGTGTATGCCATGTATTTTTTTGATCTTTGTGGTGACTAGCACAAGCATGCAAACTAGGGTACATAGTGTTGCTGATTTCAGAGACTTAGTATTTTCACTAAGTCATGTTCTGCTGTTATTTTTATGCCATGTGTTCATGTTGTTTAAGAGAGATCTATGCCTCGTTTGAGCATGACCAGTAAGCGTGTTTTGAACATATGGATTTTCTCTATCCATCCATGCCTTTTTTTGTAATTATGGAGTGCAATAGCTTGAGTCAATCGAGCTCTACTTTTGCTATAAAATGTTACTGGAATATTGTTTACATGTTATTCGATTTTGCCAAGCTTGGTGTAGTGGATCCTTGCATGCTATGATGTTGTTCTTGCCATTTCTAGCTTCTATGCCATGTCTTCTTGATGGATGTATGCGTAGTTTATCATGTAATGCTCTGTAGTGAGCGCATCGAGTCTACTTGTTATCTGTTTTTGACACGTCCAGTTTTCTGCTAAGTCTGAAACCTGTAATGAAACTTGCTTAATTGACATGGGTGTTATTATATTTTCTGATCCTTTTTGGCTTATGGTCAGTAAGGGACTTTTGTTCTATGCTTTGAGTAGATTCATTCCAGTGCTTATTTTGCTATGCCCTGTTCCTGTAGCATGTTGTTTGCTTGCTCTAAACATGTCATCTTGATGTTAATTTCTGGCATGTTGTTATTTTCACCAAGTCTGTGAACCTGTTATCTTTTGCACTTTTGCCATGCTTGTTTGAACCTGTTGTTGTGTGATTTAGCCGTAGATCAGTGTTCATCTTTTGTCAAGCATCTTTAGTAGATTACTGTCATATGCTTTGTGGACACGTTTGGGTGTAGTAGCATAATTTCTTGTTGCATGCTAAGTGGCATCATGCTGTTAATGGCAGAATCTTGTCATTCTTGTTTTGCTTGCCATTTGCAAACCGTGCATCCGATTCCGGTGATCTTTATATCGATTTCAACCGAAATCACCTCACCTATCCAGTGGCATACTTGGTTTGCCAATACTATGCCTCATTCATCCTTGTCCTTCCGGAGCACGCATATGCATTGCATATCACGTCTCGCATATCATGCCATGTTTTGCATCATGTTGCTTGCGCATTGCATCGTGGTTGATAGTTGTTCCTTTGCTTGTGTTCTTGTTTTGGGGTAGAGCCGGGAGACGAGTACGTGAACGAGGAACCTGTTGAGAACGCTTACGAGGATCAAGCCTTCGACAACTCTGAGAACCTTGCAGGCAAGATGACCATACCCTCGAAATCACTTCTATCTTTGCTTGCTAGATGCTCGCTCTTTTGCTATGCCTATGCTGCGATACCTACCACTTGCTATATCATGCCACCCATATTGCCTTGTCAGCCCCTAACCATCCATGTCCTAGCAAACCGTTGATTGGCTATGTTACCGCTTTGCTCAGCCCCTCTTATAGCGTTGCTAGTTGCAGGTGAAGATGAAGTTTGTTCCTTGTTGGAACATGGACTTGTTGTTCCTTGTTGGAACATGTTTACTTGTTGGGATATCACAATACCTCTTATTTAATTAATGCATCTATATACTTGGTAAAGAGTGGAAGGCTCGGCCTTATGCCTGGTGTTTTGTTCCACTCTTGCCACCCTAGTTTCCGTCATACCGGTGTTATGTTCCTTGATTTTGCGTTCCTTACACGGTTGGGTGATTTATGGGACCCCCTTGACAGTTCGCTCTGAATAAGACTCCTCCAGCAAGGCCCAACATTGGTTTTACCATTTGCCACCTAAGCCTTTTTTCCCCGGGTTTTCGCGAGCCCGAGGGTCATCTTTATTTTAACCCCCCCCCGGGCCAGTTCTCCTTCGATTGCTGGTCCAAACTAGAGCCACTTGCGGTGCCGCCCTGAGGCAACTTGGGGTATCCTCGGTTTCCGTACGTACTGCTCATCCGGATGTGCCCTGAGACCGAGATATGTGCAACTCCTATCAGGATTTGTCGGCACAATCGGGCGGCTTTGCTGGACTTGTTTTATTACTGCCGAGATGTCTTGTAGTCCGGGATTCCGAGACTGATCGGGTCTTCCTGGTAGAAGGAATATCCTTCGTTGACCATGAGAGCTTATAATGGGCTAAGTTGGGACACCCCTGCAGGTTATGAGGCAGATGGGAATTTGTTAATGTCCAGTTGTAGAAAACCCGAAGTTGATCTTAACTAAAACACATCAACCGCGTGTGTAACCGTGATGGTCTCTTCTCGGCGGAGTCCAGGAAGTGAACACGGTGTTGGAGTTATGTTTGACGTAGGTTGTTCTAGGATCACTTCTTGATCACTTCTAGCTTCACGACCGTGCTTTGCTTCTCTTCTCGCTCTCTTTTACGTTGTAGCCACCATATATGCTAGTCGCTTGCTGCAGCTCCACCTCACAACCCTATCCTACCTTTAAGCTTAAATAGTCTTGATCTCGCGGGTGTGAGATTGCTGAGTCCCTATGACTCACGGATTCTACCAAAACAGTTACAGGTGTCGACGATGCCAGTGCAGATGATTCAACCGTGCTCAAGTGGGAGTTCGACGAGGAACGTGGTCGTTACTATGTGTCTTTTCCTGATGATCAGTAGTGGAGCCCAGTTGGGGTGATTCGGGGATCTGTGTAGCATTTGGGGTAGTCTTCTTTCATTTTGGTTCCGTAGTCAGACCTTGAGTGTAATCTGGATGATGAATGTTTATTTATGTATTGTGTGAAGTGGCGACTGTAAGCCCACTATGTATCTCTTTCCTTATGTATTACATGGGTTGTGTGAAGATTACCTCACTTGCGACTTTGCTTTCAATGCGGTTATGCCTCTAAGTCGTGCTTCGACACGTGGGAGATATAGTCGCATCGAGGGCGTTACATGACTTCTCCTTTGTTCTTCTGTAACTTATGCAACTACACTTGAAGTACTCCTAGTTTATGTATCATTGAACTTACTGTGTAACTGTGGCACTCTCTTGTCACTATCTACCTGGACTGACGCATATGTGCTATTTTTTCTAACTTGAACTGAAGATAGTATATTAGATGCACTGACAGTAACCTCGACATCCTAATCGTGCATCAACGCATATACATTACAAGTACTGCTAGCTTATGTATCACTGAACTTATTGTGTAGCAATTTTATATTTTTTTGATAACAATTTTGTTACTCGTTCGAACTGACGCAATTACATGACTTGTACTCTTAGGAATAACAACATACAACTCTCAGCGGTAGCTGAACCTTGTCACAATACCTGGACTGACGCATATGTGTTATTTTTCTTTTAACTTGAACTGAAGATAGCATATTAGATGCACTGACAGTAACCTCGACATCCTAATCGTGCATCAAGTGGCAGGGGTGTCAATGAACTGATGCTAGCATTTGCAATGTACCATCGGGTTCTTCTTCATAGCAGGACTGACGAACTGATGGAGTGACACAAACGTGGGGAGCAGACATTACCTCCAGTGTACTGTCTTCTTCTTCTACCTCTCGTGGGCGTCTTACTGGCATGTTCTTGCGAGGAGGCACCATTGACGCAGCACCTGCTTGTGGTGGACGTCTGGCGAAGAGATTCGTAGAGGAAGCACCTTGCGGGGATAACTGCCCCGGAGAAGGAGACCCGGCGACGGAGGGAGGCAGGAGGCGGGGATGACGGCTCCGATGATGGACCCGACGACGGAGGGTGGCAGGAGGCAGGGATGACGACCCAGACGATGGATCCGGCGACGGAGGGAGGTAGGAGGATGACGACTCCGACGATGGATCCGGCGACGGAGGGAGGCAGGAGGCAGGGATGACGACCCCGACGATGGATCCGGCAACGGAAGGAGGCAGGAGGCAGGGATGACGACCCCGACGATGGATCCGGCGACAGAAGGAAGGAGGAGGCGGCGGCGGATCCGTCACCGGCCAATCACGGCGCCGCGGGCTCTGTCGCTCCGGCTGCGCCCGCGATGGCTGCCTCCGGTGGTAGGAAGCGAGTCAGATTGGGGCTGGATCGGTCGTGGACGCGTCGCGCCTTATAGGGGGCGAGGGTAACAGAATAATATTCTGTTACCGGTAATAGAATAGTCCAGCCCTATATATATATATATATATATATATATATATATATATATATATATATATATATATATATATATATATATATATGTGGGCGATATGAGAATATATATACCGAATTGTGTGTGCCATAATTTGAGTTGCCTACATTGTGTATTTGATGAAATAATGTGGGTGACATGAGTTGCCTATGTTTTGCCGAAATGTCGATCCAATTCCGTTTCGGTGAATTTCGGGCAAACTCAATATGTCCTATGTTTAGGGAAGGTCATGCCGAATTTTTGTATGAATTTTATCCATGGATGCATATATACATGGTTATAATATTTGCTCCGCGCGCAGGTGATCATGAAGGTCAATGGAAGGATGGTGGAAAGATACTGGCATTCCGCTGTGGACAAAATGTACGAAAAAGACTGAAGGATGTTTTATGTCCGTGTCGAAAATGCAAAGGAATAGTCAGGCTCGACCCCTTTGAGGGTGGTACATTCAAGGCGCACCTGCTCATGCATGGTTTCATGCATTGCCATACTCGGTGGATAAGTGAAGATGATGATGAGGAGGAGGAGGACATCGACGGGGCAGGAAATAACGACATGGGGCCACTAGACGAAGAGATGACCGATTATGTGCCC
This sequence comes from Aegilops umbellulata, assembly GCA_032464435.1. NCBI lineage: Eukaryota > Viridiplantae > Streptophyta > Magnoliopsida > Poales > Poaceae > Aegilops > Aegilops umbellulata. The sequence continues at coordinate 92,652,544 of CP136059.1, read as the reverse complement.
GAAAAGGAAGACGGCCTTGGAAATGTCGATGGCGAAGAGGCAGTTCAAGGCGGAGAAGACGCGAACATGCCGCCGTCTTCGTCGCAACTAAGAACAGCCATGCCGGACCCGCATGTTCGAGACCTGCTTCACAAGAAGATGACTAGCGAGGCTTCTTCTAGAGAGGAGGCCAAACTGGCGCAACTAAAGGTAGACTCGATGACTCCTTTGTATGATGGTTGCAATCCCGAGGTGACCCGCTTGAGTTTCACACTAGAACTTCTAACGACGAAGGCAAAAAACAAATGCACAGATGCAAGCCTGGATGAGCTTCTAAAGTATCTAAAGAAGGTTCTTCCCACGGGAAGCGTGTGTCCTACTAGTGTCAAGGAGGCAAAGAAAATCGTGTGCCCTCTTGATCTGCCACACATTAGATATCACACATGCATCAATGATTAAATCATATATCGGAACGAGAACACGGAAAAAACCATCTGTCCAAAGTGCAATGGTTCACGATATAAAAAGGCCGGAAAGAAAGCTCCACAGAAAGTTGTATGGTACTTTCCGATCACTCCGCATCTACAACGGTATTTCTTAGATCCTAAGGAAGCAAAGCTTATGCGCTGGCATGCAAAGAGGGTGAAGCCAGATGATGGAGATGAGCCGAAGCTGAGACACCTCGCAGATGCTAGCCAGTGGAGAGCATTAAATGTTGAATTTGATTTTTTTTCGCAAATGATCCAAGGAACATCGTGCTTGGCGCTAGTAGTGATGGCATGAATCCATTTGGCAACCAGAACACAAATCATAGCACATGGCCCATGTTTGTATGGATGTACAACCTCCCCCCTAGTTGTGCGTGAAGGAAAAATACATACACATGGCTATGCTTATTCAAGGGCCAAGACAACCAGGAAATGATATAAATTTGTATCTCGGGTTACTGAAAGAGGAGCTACAGACCTTATGGACAACGCCGGCCAAGGCATGGGATGCAATCAGAGGAGATTATTTCTACATGAGAGGCGCGCTGATCACGACGGTGCAGGACTATCTCGGTTATGGCTATCTCTCTGGCTAGGTGTGCCACGGATATTGCGGATGCACGAGGTGAATGGATGATACAACTTCTCGGCAGCTATCGAAAGATGGCGGGTCTTCGAAAATTGTGTACATGGGGCATCGAAGATGGCTCGAGAAGGATGACCCATGGAGGAAGCGGGGAGATCTATTCAATGGTAAGGCTGAGCATGGAGGTCTTCCACGTAAGCGTAGTGGCGTAGAAATATATGAGTTATTGAAGAACTGGGAAGAGTGCCCCTCGCTGGGAAACACGAACAAAAAGGCGCCAGAGCCTCTGCTGAAGGTATGGAAGACGAGATCTGTTTTCTGGGACTTGGAATACTGGCCCATACTCGACACGCCTCATAGCCTTGATCAAATGCATATCACAAAAAATATCCTTGAGAGTTTGCTTGGAACATTGATAAACATGCCGGAGAGGACCAAGTATGGGCCGAAGGCAAGAAAAGACTTGGAATTTTTGAATATCAGGAAAGATCTCCAAATGCCCGGTAAAAGGTCGTTAGAGGAGACCGAGACAGAGACGGAGACGAAAGATAGGGGCAAAAAAGTAAACAAGAAGGAAGAACAATATTGCCTCCCTCTTGCTTCACCTTACATCCGAAGGAGGTCGATCAATTGTTCAAGTGCCTTGCCGGAATCAAAGTTTGTTCCGGATACTGTGCGAAGATAAGCAGATATCTGGACACTAAGAAAAAAAGGTTTAGTGGGATGAAGTCTCATGACTGTCATGTGATGACGTAGTTACTCCCAGTTGCACTTAGAGGGATTATGGACACACATGTGCGTGAGACGCTTACTGAACTATGCCACTTTTTTATGCTATCTCTCGAAAGTCGATCAGTGTGAAGCAACTCCATAGGCTACAGGAAGAGATCGTTGTCATACTGAATGCGCTAGAGATGTACTTCCCGCCCGTGTTCTTTGATGTCATGGTGCATCTATGTGTCCACATCGTGGATGACATCATCGACCTAGGGCCGACATTCCTGCACAACATGATGCCGTTCGAGAGGATGAATGGGGTCATCAAAGGATTCATTCGTAATATGTCCCATCCAGATGGAAGCATAGCCTAGGGATATCTGACCAAAGAGTGCATCTCTTTCTATGAGAGTTATCTAGTAGGCACCAGAGACCCTGTTGTTGGTTTGCCCGTCAACAGGCACTGTGGAAGGCTCGAAGGCGAAGGTCACACCAACGGTCATAGGGATGTGAATGTGTTATGCTCGGGCCGACAAAACGACCTTGAAAGGGCAAACTTAGTAGTGCTACAACAACTAGATGTGCTAGAGGATTTCGTGACACTACACAAAGAGACCATCACAAAGAAGTACCGTGACCGTGGGGTGCACAAGACGGACGCTGAAGTTATTAGAGAGCACAACTCCACTTTCTTGTGTTGGTTCAAAGAGTGTGTTTGGATAATCCCCCGGAAGAGGGTTTTCCAAGCGGAATGCTCATATATGCCTTAGCACATGGCCCCTCGACCAACCTCGCGACTTATCAAGCATACGATATCAACGGATACACGTTCTACACGAAAGAGAAAGATATAAACAGTGATGACCAAAACTCAGGGGTGATGATGGAAGCCACGACCGGGAATGTAATTGAAAGATATTACGGAAGGGTCGAAGAGATATGAGAGCTTAACTACTCTGGATTGCATAGCGTGACGATGTTCCGTGCCAGATGGGCTAAGAATGATAGAGAGAAAACCGACATTTCACTACCATGTGTATACCCGACCGTGATAGCGGTAACGTCAACGCCATCACAAAAAATGAGCCATGGGTACACGCTAAACACTTGACACAATGTTTCTTCATAACTGATCCAATCAATCCCAGTCGTGTCCACAATATGGACGTGTGCACGACGCCGGGGATGGAACCACGTGGAAGTACTATTATAACAAGGACCCCGAGGCCAAAAGACAGAGAAAGAAGTCCAGTCAAGTGACTATCGACGAGAAGGTGGCACGGGCGATGGAGAAAGCAAAAGCTAAGACCAAAGCTGAGATAATTGCTGCCTATAGAGATGATGTGGTGGCTGCTGTCGGTGTCAAAACCGGCGGATCTAGGGTAGGGGGTCCCGAACTGTGCATCTAAGGCAGATGGTAACAGGAGGCGGGGGACACAATGTTTACCCAGGTTCGGGCCCTCTCGATGGAGGTAATACCCTACTTCCTGCTTGATTGATCTTGATGATATGAGTATTACAAGAGTTGATCTACCACGAGATCGTAGAGTCTAAACTCTAGAAGCTAGCCTATGATTATGATTGTTCTCTTCCTACGGACAAAACCCTCCAGTTTATATAGACACTAGAGGGGGCTAGGGTTACGTAGAGTCAGTTACAAGGGAGGAGATCTACATATCCAAATTGCCAAGCTTTCCTTCCACGCAAAGGAGAGTCCCACCCGGACACGGGATGAAGTCTTCAATCTTGTATCTTCATAGTCCAACAGTCCGGCCAAAGTACATAGTCCGGCCGTCCGAGGACCCCCTTATCTAGGACTCCCTCAGTAGCCCCTGAACCAGGCTTCAATGACGATGAGTCCGGCGCGCAGATTGTCTTCAGCATTGCAAGGCGGGTTCCTCCTCCGAATACTCCATAGAAGATTTTGAATACAAGGATCGTGTCCGGCTCTGCAAAACAAATTCCACATACCACCGTAGAGAGTATAATATTCCACAAATCTAATCTGCTGACAACTTTTCATAACGCGACATCCTGTCGTGGTCCGGTCATTATTCGAACCGTTTTTCTTAACCAGCTACTGCACATATTGCGAGGCAGTTTTCTTGGCACGTCTTGTCCAAGCAGAGATCATGTCCCCTTATCACGGGATTCTCATCAATACGGGTGTGGGTAAGCCAACCGCGCCATCAATCACGGTGCTTGGGGAATAAGCGAGTTTACCAGGCAAGTGGGGAGGCGCACAGTTTCTACCACCCTTATAACAGGATAAGAACTCCTCTTTCTCACCCACGCCTTCTTCTTCCCTGCCCATCCATTCTCGCACACTCGAGCTCTAGTGCCCAAGTTCGCATTTTCTCCGCAAAACCACTCCAAACATGTCCGGAGGGGGAGGCAAGTGGACGGTTTCCTCCGTTATGGACGAGAACATTAAGAAGCTCCGGGAAGCCGGATACCTGGCCGCAGACATCGCGCACCAGCTCCCAGACGCAGGGCAGATCATCCCTACTCCAAAACCCCACGAGAGGGTTGTATTACTCACCCACTTCGTCCGCGGCCTGGGATTTCCCCTCCACCCATTTGTTCGCGGGCTCATGTTCTACTACGGGCTGGATTTCCTTGATCTGGCCCCTAATTTCATCCTCAACATCTCGGTGTTTATCGTCATGTGCGAGGCCTTCCTCCGCATCAAGCCCCACTTCGGCCTGTGGCTGAAGACCTTCAACGTTAAACCGAAGGTGGTGGTCAGCCAGCAAGCGGAGTGCGGAGGCGCCATGGTGGGCAAAATGCCCACTGTCACCTGGCTTGAAGGCTCCTATGTGGAGACCGTGAAGGGGTTGGAATCGGGGTGGTTCTACATCACCGAGCCGCGTGACACCAACTGGGTGGCGGCCCACGAATTTCGATCCGGCATCCCCATGCGGCTCACCTCCTGGAAAGAGAAGGGCCTATCCCAGGGTTCATCGGTGGAGCTGACCGGACTCCAGAACTGCGTTAAAAACATGATAAGCAAGAAAATCAAGATTGTCAACGTGGTCCAGGTCATGCTCTTCCGCCGGACCTCCTGTGCCAAACACGGGCATTCAATATGTGGGATTCGACCCGGCCAAGCACCAGACGCTGCGAGAGCTTTTCGACACGACGCACCAAGACGTCTGGAAGGTGTTGTTCAAGGCCGTTGAGGTGCCTCCTCCCCTTACCGAGGATCGCGGACTCAGTGCAAAGCGCGCTGCCAATCCGGTAAGCTCTTTATATCTTATAAGATGTTCCTTTCCCCAGTATAATCATGTGAGGGATCTGAGCCTCCACGCCATTTTAACAGGACTTGGTAGCGACAGCGGAGCAGATTGATTGTTCGGCCCCACTGCCCGAAGATCCAGCAAGGGCTCTCTTAACGGAGATGTTGGTTCTGGTGCCCTATGAGGCGCCGGAGAAGAAGGTCCAGAAGAAGGCCGCGGGGACTAGGAAAGGTCTTCGACGCAAGGTTGTATCAGACTCTGATATGTCTCCAACGTATCTATAATTTTTGTTTGCTCCATGCCATATTATCTACTGTTTTGGACTATATTGGGCTTTATTTTCCACTTTTATATTATTTTTGGGACTAACCTATTAACCGGAGGCCTAGCCCAGAATTGCTTTTTTTTGCCTATTTCAGAGTTTTGGAGAAACAGAATATCAAACGGAGTCAAAGCGGAACAAAACCTTCGGGAACGTGATTTTCTCACCGAACGTGATCCAGGAGACTTTGACCCTGCTCCAAGGAACAACCAAGGCAGTCACGAGGGTGGGGGGCTGAAAGCACAAGTGCTCCCTGGGTGGTTTTGGTAATTAATGTCAACATATCTCTTGTTGGACTAACACTTTTACCTAGTATGTTTCAGATAAGTTCAACAATGGAGTGGCATGGACTAGAGGATGTGGAACCCCTTCAAGATGCTAAGGACAAAGGATTGGCTCAAGCTTCAAGATCAAGACTCTACATTTTCTATTTTAGTGATCCAAGATCACATTGAGTCTATAGGAAAAGCCAATACTATCAAGAGGGGATGAGGTGTTGCTTAATGGCTTGCTTGCTCAAAGTGCTTAGTGATATGCTCCAAAACCCTCAACTACCTTCCCACATCCACATATGACCTAAACCAAAAGTCAAACTTGGCCCCACCGATTCTTTCTATCCGGAGCCACCGAGTTTCAATTGTCATAGCCACTGCCACAAACCCTAGCAAATCGGTTCCACCGATAGGGATCTCGGTCTCACCGAGATGGGATTGTAATCTCTCTGTGTATGTCCATTACCAAAATCGGTCTCACCGAGTTTGAGCAATCGGTACTACCAAGATTACAATGCACCGAGTTTGGTCCCACCGAGTTTGTGTAATCAGTCTCACCGAGTTTGCCTGACCAACTCTCTGGTTAGCTTATTACAAAAATCGGTCCCACCGGGTTTTTGTAATCGGTCACACCGAGATTACGTTATGCCCTAACCCTAACCATATCGGTCCTACCGAGTTGCATCTCAGTCACACCGAAAATCCTAACGGACACTAGGTTTGTTGAATCGGTCCGACCGAGTTTAACCATTCGGTCCCACTGAGTTTGGAAAATTGTGTGTAACGGTTATATTTTGTGTGGAGGCTATATATACCCCTCCACCCACTCTTCATTCGTGGAGAGAGCCATCAGAACATATCTACACTTCCAATACACATTTTCTGAGAGAGAACCACCTACACTTGTGTTGAGGTCAAGATATTCCATTCCTACCATATGAATCTTGATCTCTAGCCTTCCCAAGTTGCTTTCCACTCAAATCTTCTTTCCACCAAATCCAAATCATGTGAGAGAGAGTTGAGTGTTGGGGAGACTATCATTTGAAGCACAAGAGCAAGGAGTTCATCATCAACACACCATTTGTTACTTCTTGGAGAGTGGTGTCTCCTAGATTGTCTAGGTGTCACTTGGGAGCCTCCGACAAGATTGTGGAGTTGAACTAAGGAGTTTGTGTGGGCAAGGAGATTGCCTACTTCGTGAAGATCTACCGCTAGTGAGGCAAGTCCTTCGTGGGCGATGGCCATGCTGGAATAGACAAGGTTGCTTCTTCGTGGACCCTTCGTGGGTGGAGCCCTCCATGGACCCGCGCAACCGTTACCCTCTGTGGGTTGAAGTCTCCATCAACGAGGATGTACGATAGCACCACCTATCGGAACCACGACAAAAACATCCGTGTCTCCAATTGCATTTGAATACTCCAAACCCTTCCCTTTACATTCTTGCAAGTTGCATGCTCTACTTTCCGCTGCTCATATACTCATTGCATGCTTGCTTGATATGTATTGTGTTTGTTAAACTTGTGCTTAAACTCCACTTAAACTTAAGAATATTAAAAACTGCAACTTTTGGCACTTAGTGTCTAATCACCCCCCCTCTAGACACCTCTTCTCGATCCTGTCAATTGGTATCAGAGCTTTGGTCTCCACCTTGGTTTAAACACCAATGGAGGAAGATGGATGTGTCTACTTTGGGAAGTCTTAGACATAGAGTGCCTATGCTTGATGGAGAATACTTTCATGAGTGGAAAAATGAAATGCTTGAGATTTTCAATGAATATCATTTGAACAAGTACATTGCTAGCCCTTGTGCACCTCATGTTGATCCTTTGCACCCTACCCTAGATGAAGATCTTGACATGATTCGGAATCTTAGAACCATCAATCTTATCATAAGAGGATTGCCCAAAAATTTGATTGCTAGTTTGCCTACTCTTGATTGTGCCTATACTATATGGAAATTTCTTGAGGGACGATTTCTGAATTATTCCTTGAAAAATTTAGACGAAATTCTCCATAAGTCTATTGCCTTGAGTAAGATGAACTCTAGTGATCCTAGCTTTGGTGATTCTCTATTTGAGCTTACCAATCTCATGCGTGCTAAAGGAAACGTTGGAATCATTAGCGATATCATATCCGAAGCTATTAGAATTCATAAAGGTAACCATTTTGATGATCATTTATCTAATGAATTACCCTCTCTAGGAATTGATCAATCACAAGATGATGTTGAACATGGATACTATGATGAGGATGATGATAGTGACTATGATCTCGATGATGCGATGAGACATTTTGGTCTTATGGAAAATCTTCGCGGCTACACGGCTGGAGGAAAGGAATGGGTCCTTGATAGTGGATGTGCTGATCATATGACCGGGGATGAAGATATGTTCCATGAGCTTGCTGAAAACAACGGCCCTCGAAAATATGTCACTTTTGGTGATAATTCAAAGGGTAAGGTGGTTGGCCTTGGTAAGGTGGCCATCTCACATGATAGCTCCATAGAAAATGTCATGCTCTTTGAATCCCTTGGATACAATTTACTTTCAGTTTCTAGACTTGCGGATTTTGGTTTCAATGTCTTATTCACTGAAGTAGATTGTCAAGTGTTTCGTAGAGACAATTATAAAATGGTCTTTACCGGTATACGTAGAGGAGATCTTTACATTGTTGATTTCACTAAAAAGGCTCAACCTAAATCTTGCTTAATTGCTAAATCTTCTAAAGGCTGGTTATCGCATAGAAGACTAGGTCATGTTGGTATGCGAAATCTTGATAAGCTTATTAAATGTGATCATCTCCTTGGAATAAAAGATGTCACATTTGACAAGGATAGACTTTGTAGTGCTTGTCAAGCAGGGAAACAAGTTGGAGGAAGTCACCGCGTGAAGAACATCATGACCACAAGAAGACCACTCGAGCTACTTCACATGGATCTCTTTGGTCCAAATGCCTACAAGAGTCTTGGTGGTAACTCATTTGGTCTAGTCATAGTTGATGATTTTTCAAGATTTACGTGGGTGTTCTTTCTTGATGACAAATCGCTGGTCCAAAAGATCTTCAAAAACTTCGCTAGGAAGGCCCAAAATCAGTTTGACGTGAAGATTAAGAAGGTTCGGAGCGATAACGGAACGGAGTTCAAGAACGCAAATGTGGACACCTTTCTTGACGAACAAGGGATTTCACATGAGTTCTCGGCTATGTACACACCTCAACAAATTGGAGTTGTTGAGAGGAAGAACCGGAATCTTATCGAGATGGCAAGAACGATGCTTGATGAGTACAAAACGCCAAAGCACTTTTGGGCGAAAAGCGGTTGAGACAGCTTGTCATGCAACAAATTGCTTGTATCTTCACAAGCTACTCGGCAAGACGGCATACGAGCTCCTCACCGGTAACAAACCCCAAGTTGGATACTTTCGAGTATTCGGCTCAAAGTGCTAGCATCGTCGTTCTAAATTTGCTCCTAAATATCATGAAGGTTTCCTACTTGGTTATGGCTCAAACTCTCACACTTACCGTGTCTACAACAATTTCACCCGAAAGGTTGAAGAGACGGTAGATGTGAAGTTTGATGAATCTAACGGCTCGCAAGTAGAGCAATTGCCAATTGATGTAGGAGACAAAGACCCTTCGGAAGCAATTCAAGACTTGTCCATTGGCAAGATTCGTCCAACGGAAGTGAAGGAGAGTACCTCGTCCATCCAAGTGGAAGCTTCTACCTCACGACAAGGTGAACCAAGAGTTGATACGAAAGCATCCACAAGTGGGACACGCCAAGATGAAGAAAACGAGGAAGTACACCAAGATGAACATCAACAACCTCCTTCTCCACCACGACAAGAGAACGACAATGTCAACAATGAAGAAGGCCAAGAATAAGAACAAGATGAAGAGGATGTTCCACTCCGACCCAAGCAAAAGCTTTCACGAGTTCGAGCAAGAATTTCCAAAGATCATCCCGTCGAGAAAATCTACAATGATATCCAAACCGGGAGAATCACTCGCTCTAAAACTCGTTTAGCTAACTTTTGTGAACATTACTCATTCATCTCTAGCATTCAATCTATGAAGGTAAAAGAAGCATTGGAGGATCCAGACTGGATAAACGCTATGCATGAAGAGCTACACAACTTTGAGAGAAATCAAGTGTGGACATTGGTCGAGAAGCCCGACAACAACCACAACATCATTGGTACCAAATGGGTGTTTCGCAACAAGCAAGATGACGATGGACAAGTGGTTCGCAACAAAGCTCGTCTCGTCGCCCAAGGCTACACACAAGTTGAAGGTATGGACTATGGTGAGACATATGCTCCCGTTGCTAGACATGAGTCCATTCGCATCTTACTTGCTTATGCTAATCACCATGATATCACCTTGTAACAAATGGACATTAAAAGTGCTTTTCTAAATGGCGAAATTGAGGAGGAAGTCTATGTTAAGCAACTTCCCGGCTTCGTCAATCCTAATATACCTAATCATGTTTACAAACTTCACAAAGCCCTTTATGGTCTTAAACAAGCTCCTAGAGCATGGTATAAATGCTTGACCAAGTTCCTTATTGAAAAAGGCTTTGAAATTGGTAATATTTGATTCTACTCTTTTCATTAAAAGGGTTAATGGAGAACTATTTGTGTGCCAAATTTATGTTGATGATATCATATTTGGTTCAACTAACCCTCAATTTAGTGAGAAGTTTGGAAAGCTAATGTCAGAGAAGTTTGAGATGTCTATGATGAGTGAACTCAAATTCTTTCTTGGTTTGCAAATCAAGCAAACTAAGGAAGGTACCTTTGTCTCTCAAACAAAGTACACCAAGGACTTATTCAAGAAGTTCAATATGCAAGAATGCAAAGGTATTACTACACCCATGCCCACTAGTGGACATCTTGATTTGACCAAAGATGGTGAACCGGTTGATCAAAAGGTTTATTGCTCTATGATTGGTTCATTGTTATATCTATGTGCCCCACGTCCCGATATTATGCTAAGTGTGTGCATGTGTGCACGATATCAAGCTGCTCCTAAAGAGTGTCATCTTAAGGCTGTGAAAAGGATAGTGAGATACCTAATACATACACCAAATTTTGGCATTTGGTATCTCAAGAGGTCCTCTTTTGATCTTGTTGGCTACTCCGATTCGGACTATGCCGGAGACAAGGTTGATAGAAAGTCGACTTCGGGTACTTGTCAATTCCTTGGTAGATCTCTTGTGTCTTGGTCTTCCATTGGCAACTTTTCCCAAATGAGCTCAAATTTGGTGGCACACCCTATTTCCAAGTGTCATTCCATCCTGTTAAGTATCATAGCAATTGGAGTTCATTTTCTTGCCCAAACCAACAACAAACACCTTCTGCCATTTTTCCAAAAGCACCATTTTGACCACTTCCACTCTTCTCCATGGCCTCAACTTTTTACCACAGCCCCTCCTAGTCCTCCTCTACCTCGAGTAACAATGGTTGCAACTCAGCTCAATGATTGAGGGGTGAAACCACCTCATTTACCCCTCTAGACAGCCCCTGCACCCCTCTTCCTCACCTCCCTCCTCACTCCAGTGGATCCCCAGGGCATCCAATGCCATATCCACATTGTTTACTCCCCCTTGCAGCTGCCAGACAGAAGTGGACGCGCGAGTGCGCGCGGAAAAGCCGTGGATGCCGTACGTGTCGCGAAACACGCCTCCAAGTGGTGCCCAAACGCCTCCCTCGTGAGGTTGGCAAGGTCTGAGGCCCTTGCGAAGAGAGCCCCCAATCCCTGCCCGAGGAGGGTGCCGCGTGCGCCTTCCTATGCGACGGAAGGAGGCGCCCCTAGACCGGGCGCTGATCCTGACGAGGCTCCCGATGCGGCGCCGTCTCCTTGGGGTCCTGCGCGGCGCGGCAACTTCTTCTTGGGGACGGTCTCCGGAGGGCCTTCACCTCTGTTGTCTGGGTCGTCGATTGCTGCGGCTTAAAAGGCGCGCTCAAGAGAGCACACCGCATCCCTCTCTTCACATGGGACCGTGATGATTCCTCCACTTCCTGGCATCTTGAGAACATTGTAGTCGTGATGAATGAACTGCCATGAACTTGGCCAGGGCCGAATATCCGAGGATGGCGTTGTACGGCAAGCAGATGTGCGCGACGTCGAAGTCGATGAGCTCGGTGCGGTAGTTGTCGCGCTTGCCAAAGGTGACAGGCAGGCGGACTTACCCTATCGGTGTGGTGGAACCGTCAGTCACTCCTGAGAAAGGCTTGGTTGGCTGGAGCTGCTCATAGGGCACTTGAAGGTTGTCGAACGTGTCGACGGATAGGACATTGAGCCCTGCGCCGCCGTTGATGAGGGTCCTGGTAACTTGCACATTGCTGATGACTGGGGAGCACAGCATAGGGAGTGCGCCGGCGGTGGCTGCGCACTTGAGGTGGTCTGCTGAGCTGAAGGTGATGGCACATTGGGACCACCTGATGGGGCGCGTGGCCTCGAGCTTGGGGAGTGTCGCGTTCACCTCGCGAGCGAACTGTTTGAAGATGCGCTGAGAGGCTGGGGCCTGCGCGCCGCCCAAGATGCAAGCGATCGCGCCCAGCTCCTGGAAGCCCCCAGCCCCCTCGTCCTGGTGGTGGTCGTCGTTCCTCCTTGGTGGTGGCAGTGGGGGAAGACCGACATTGCCCTGGGGGCGATCCTCACGAGGAGGGTCTGTCCAAGCGCCCTCGCGAGGTTGTCCTGCCAGCGGTCCTCACGAGGCCGGTCACGCCACTCCTGGCGCGGGCCACGGTCTTCCCAGCGTCCACCTCCACATCCTCCACCACGGCTATAGCCCCGGTCATTGCGCTCGGGGCGTCGACCGTAGCGGCCCTCTTGTATGGTTCTGAGCTCTTGGCAGTCGCTGGTGTTGTGGGTGTTCAGGTTGTGGAAGGCGCAGAACGGCCGATTGTTCTTGGACGACTCAGGCTGATCTCTGCCTCTCTTGGTGTCGGGCTCCGCTGCGAGCACCACTGCTTCTTTGCGCTTCACGTCCTTGGCCTTGGCCTTCTTCTCCTCCGCTGCTGCAGCTGGCAGCTCGAGGAGGGAGAGACGCCCCTCCTCAGTTCTTGCGCACTTGGTCACCAAGTTGAACTTGTCGGCGTTTTGGGAACGGGGGTCCCCAGACTTGTCTGCCTACGGCCTGCGACATGGCTCAAAGGGGGGCCCAACATGGCCCAACTTCATCAACACAAGACCCAAGACCCTCGCGAGGGGCCAAGCCTCGCGGGGCGGACGACGCAGCACTTCCTCGGGCACGGCCTCGTTAGGCTGGCTCACGAGGAGGCGGAGAGATCAAGGCGGGGTACCTCGCGAGGTGCCCATGACGCAAGCCATGACGACCAAGGGCGCCAAGCGGGCACCAGCCCACGTAGTGTCCTCTCTTTCCACTTTGGTGCAAAGGGGGCAAGCGCAGGCGAGAGGATCAAGCAAAGGCATCCATTCCGGTGCAACGAGACCAAGACCAGTCCAACGGTGGGAAGGAGGTCATCATGGAGCCCAGGACGGCGTCACCACAGGGCCTTTGGCAGGCGAGGACCAACTTTAGTCAGGATAAGTGTACTGTATGTTCCCCTTCAAATTGGTCGATTGTTGGTGCTCTTCCCGCTCTATATTTGGGAAGAGGCCCAGGGCCCTTGCCTATAAATAGGACTAGCCACCCCCAGGGTAGAGGCATCTGGTATCCAGAATCCGAGCAAGGAGAAAGAGAGAGAGAGAGAGAGAGAGAGAGAGAGAGAGAGAGAGAGAAGAGCGGCCGAACTCCCCTAGCAGTTCATCGTCCCAGCTAGAACACGCCCTCGCGAGGCTGTTCTCCCTTGTACTGCTCATCATCATCAGCCAAAGAGGCAATCCACCCACCACAAACTAGAGTAGGGTATTACACCACAATGGTGGCCCGAACTAGTATAAACTCTATGTCCCTTGTGTTGTTCTTTTGGTAGTTTAGATCCTTGCGAGATGGAGGGGTAGAGGGCATAATCTCCGCGCGCACTCCAGAGTTCGAACCTTAAGGGTCTGCTGGAACCCCAAATCCGACATTTGGCGCGCCAGGTAGGGGTGCGCCGGAATTTGTCTTCCACCGCTTCGTTCTCCTCCGACCGTCGCGTCTATGTCTGATGCTCGTCGGGCCCGCGCTGAGCGCCAGGCCGCCATCGCCTTCCGCGTCGCCCAGACGGCTCCCGTCGGCGGGCGTCCTCGTCGTTCCCAGACTTCCGCCATCAACGCCGCCACCAGCATCATCTGGGCCATCCAATATGATTCCAGCCCATTTTCACTTCTGGCCCATGACGTCTTTCGGCTCATATGAGGCCCTATGTAACTCTTGGCCTACTAACGGCCCGTGGTGAAACTGGCCCGTAATGAACAGTGTATCACTTTACACCCGTTAACGGCCCGTGGTGAAACTGGCCCGTAATGAACATTGTATCACTTTATACCCCTTAACGGCCTGTTATTCAGTTGGTCCATTTCCAGCCCATGTTATCTTTCGGCCTTCTCAGAGCCCATTTATTCTTGGGCTCATTTCCAGCATTCGTTTACTTATGGCCCGTTACTGTCATTTTCTGCTTGTGGGCCAAATTCAGCCCGTGCTTACAGTCGGCCCGTTTGTGGTCTATTAATACGTTGAGTCGATTTCATAGCGTCATCAAATACGGACTTTTAACAATGGCCATTATGGTCGGCCCATGAACGGAGGATTCCAACTCTAGCCCGTTTACGGCCATATCAGTCTGTTTGGCCCATGTTTGGCCAATCGATTATACGGCCCGTATAAGGCCCATTGATAATACGGCCCGCAGAAGGCCCATTGTTTCTGTGGCTCGTAGAAGGCCCATTGTTTCTACGGCCCGTAGAAGGCCCACTGTTTCTACGGCCAGTAGGAGGCCCAGTGTCATTACATTAAATATTAGCCCATGGTTATTGTGGCCTAGTTTTAAAAAACAGGTTATTGCAGCCACTAGCTAACCGCGGAAAAAGATTTGCAATGACTAACAGCAAACAAATAAACAAGACAACAATGAAATAAATAAGCAAGCAACTAACGCTAGGCTATCACGGCTATTACACGTATTACATCCACTGGGCATCAAATTTCACCACCAGTGCAAATATAGGGAACAAAGCAGCATATCATATACACTGGTTGTCAAAGTTGGCGACCAGCGCAAATAAACGCCACATCAAAAAAATCCAGAACTGAAACCACTTTAGAAGATCTCAAGAAACAATATCCTAGGTACCCATAATGCTGGCAAGATGCTTAGCAAGCTTATTAACTTCTCTTGTTTGGCGCTTAAATCCTCCAGCGCTTGCTGTTGCACCAGAAAATATGCATCTGAATTCTGCAGGGACTTCCTCAGTCCTTCAGCTTCTTGTCACAGCACATCTGATCGATGTCTTTCAACTTGAAGTTGAGACTCAAGAAGACGAACTGATTCAGGCAGCGAGTTCGAAGAGCTTGTGCCAGCAGTAGTGGCCAGTAACTCCAACACTACATCAAGACAGGACTTTTGGGTTCCCTCACTGTCGTCAAGATAGTTTTTATCAGCTTTCTTGGAGACCAACAGGGATGTCTCACTATCTTGATCCTTATCTGCATTACTTCCTTTACCATTGGATAACGTGGTACTGTTCTCCAATATTTTGTCCGCATTCTAAAAGAGAAACAAGCAGACACATCACATGTTTACCATGTTGTATATGAAACTCATTTTGGTAAATGAGTTCAGTAGTAAAGTGGACAGGATAACAACATGAAACAAACATATATCTATGTACCATGGTCACTTTATGGTCTATATCATTCTAGTTTTTGTTGCCAAATCAAGATAGAGACACAGTTCAAATAATATTTGTTCAAGACAAAGCAGAATAGACAGAATATAAGTGTGGGTAACTGTAGAACAATAACCAACACTTGTAATGTGCATGACATGAGAACATAACTGTTTATTCAATTGAAACTGAAATCAACATAGAGCAGGTTACAACAGCAAACCAGTTAAAGAAACAGGTTTAAAACATACCTGTTGTGCCATTGGAGTTTCAATTCCATCCTTCAAATTTGAAAATAGTTGGTATGAGTAAATACAGTCATGCAAGAGCAAAGGAGTATGAACCATAGCTACAGAACCTGACCTGAGAACAAATCTTCTTCTCCTTTAAGCGTTGAGTTGGGATTCGGAGTGGTAGTCCTCATGCTTTGGGCACTGCAGTTCCCTTACTAACTGCTCGTGTTTGGGTGCTCTGTGGTGGAGACGGTGTTGTGTCAACAGGAACTGGGTTACTATCTGCCGGGGTTGTGGTTAGAAGGGGTGTAGCTGGTTCTCTGTCCAACTGGGTAGGGGTACAATCTGCGAGAGTTTGGGTTATGTGTGGTGGATCTGGTCCTTGGGGAAGTACAACCGTGGTTCTATCTGCATCAATTGGTAGCACTATGTTTTCTGAAGACCGTGTTGTTACTCCCTTAGATACTGCCATCATGCTCTCCAATTCAAATGGCTGATAAACAAGAAAAGTAATTGAAACTATAGACATTGTATGATAGGCAGGTGCAATGGATAGTGGGGAATAAAAGAGGGCATGAAATAATTCATATTTATGTTGTCTAACCAAACAGGATAGCATGACACAATTTCACATATATGATGGCTAACTAAACAGGATAGCATGACACAATTTCACATTATGATGGCTAACTAAAAAAGATGGAAAGACATAGTTCAAAATATGAGACTATGTAAACAGGATGACATGACATAACTATATAATGTGTTTATTAAATAGGTTGGCATGCCATAATTCACATACATTCACGGATAGAATGCCATAATTCAAAATATGATGACTGTAAACACTAAACAGGATGAGATGATATAACTATATGATGTCTTTATTAAATGGGTTGCCATGCCATAATTCAGATAGATGATGTGTATGTACTATATAAACATGATGGCATGGTATAATTCAAATATATGATTTATATAGTAAGCAAGTAAGCAGATGGCAATCCATATATGATGTAAAAACTAACCAATGCAAGACAACATGCATGACATGGGTAATATAACCCTGCCAAGTTTGAGCATAGACCTTAGGGGGGAAATAAGGACTGGTCATCAGTCTCTGAATCCTCCTCTGAGGAGCTCTCTGTAACCAGCAAGATGTCTGCTTCAGCAGGTAGCATTGTCTGCTCTGAATACCTTGTTTTCGCTCCAGATACTTCCATCACCGCTTCAAATTGCTGATGCACAGAAAGAGTATTTGAATATACAAACGTTGTCGACAAATGGAACACGTAATACAAAAAAATGATAGCATGATATAATTCACATACATGATGATTGGCTCAACAACATGGCATTGCATAATTCACATATATAATGCCTTTGCAACAAGATAGCATTGTATAATTCACACATATAATGTCTTGCAACAAGATGGCAATGCATAATTCACATATATGGTAACTAGACACTGAACAGGTGGCATTCACACAAAGCATGTCTAAACTAATCAAATGACATAGCAATGCGAGACACCATACGCACGATATGAGCAACATAACCCTGCCAAGTTAGAGCATACACCTCAGGGGGGAATAGGATTGGTCATCTGTCTCTGAATCCTCCTCTGAGGAGCTATTCATAACCAGCGAGATATGCGCTTCGTCAGATAGCATAGTCTGCTCTGAAGACCTTGTTTTCACTCCAGAATTTGCCATCACCGTGTCAAATGGCTGATGTACACGAAGAGCGGTTGAATGTAATAACATTGTTGACAAATGTAATATGTAACGAAAAAAAAGGATGGCCTGATATAATTTACATATAAGATGATTGGCTAAGCAGGATGGCATTGCAAAATTCACATATATGATGCCTGGCTAAACAGGATGGCGTTGCATAATTCACATAAATGATGAATAAACTAAACAGATGGCATTCGCACAAAGGATGTCTAAACTAAGCAGATGACATATTTGATGTATAAAGTAAGCAATGCAAGACACCATATGCATGATATAACCAACATCAGCATGCCAAGTTAGAGCGAAGACCTCAGGGGGTAAATAGGAGTTGTCTTCTCCTTCTGAATCCCCCTCAGAACAGATATCTTCCTCACGATTACAATCCAAAATGCATGGAGGGGGGCTGCCTTTGCGCCTACCATGGAGCGACGTCTGCATGAAATTTTATTGCCACGCAAGGCTCATCTCTTTTGCTCTACATGTTCAGTTCCATTGTTTACAATAATTGTCATGCATAGGAATAAAACATAGTGAGATTATGTAAGGAGTGCATGCAGAAATCCAGAGTGATGGTAGCAACCAGTGGATAGACCCAAAACGAATAATAGCAGGCAGATAATGGCTTTAGTTAAAAAATACAGATAATGGCTTGTTTACTGTTTGTTTCCCACCCAACATGAAACTCATAGTAGACACCGGAGATTAACCAGATAGTAGATAGATACTATTGATAGCGGCCCCGATATGTACCCCACAACCATTTAAAAACTCAAGTTTGACCATTAGTTTGGAGTTGACTCAGAGTCTAATCGGTGAACAGGAAGATAAAGTAGCATGTAATTTTAAGTGATGCATAACGTAAGCAGACACGAAAGAGTGCGACCTCTCTTGCGGACCCGTGTAGTCCTCGAGGTCATCTGCTCGGTTGATGATGGTAGTGCAGTTTTCATGGTTGCCAGTGGCGGGGAAGAAGATCTGAGGCGACGAAAGACAGTCTGGAGGCCGGATCCCCGCTGTGCAGGACCCTTCTGTCGTTGGAGCAGCTGAGCTGGGGTGGACGACGGCGCAGCAGGAGCGGGACAAACCACGCAAGGTTTTCTTTGACAACTATCTGTAAGAGAAGTAATTCTGTAAGGGCTCGTTTGAATTGGAGGATTCCAACAATGCAGGGATAGGAAATAGACAGGAATAGGATAGGAATGCACGTGCAAAACAGAGAATTTAAAAACACAGGATTTCTGCCAATCTGGGTGTTTGATTCACAACAATTGGAAGATCACAGGACGCAAAGAAGCATGGTGAGATTAAGTCAAACCACAAGAAAATGTACGGTTATAATGCTATTATCCTACTATCTCTTAGTCTTGTGCTTCATGAATAGGAATTTGAAAAGGAGGACAAGTGAAAATTAAAATTCCTACGTTTTTTCTTTCAAGGAGACACTAAAGGAACAAATATGTGTGCTCAGTGGACAATATATATAACATGTAGAGTAAAAAGAGATGCAACAAGTGTACAACCTCTTTGGCGAAGCCATGTCGATCTCAGCTTGATTGGGTTGGCCGGTGAGGATGCTCTAGCTGACTTGGATGTCGAAGGAGGGGAAGAAGATCTTAGGCGTCTGGAGATGGAGCCCGAGGTACTGCTCGGCTGTGATGGAGGGTTTCATCGTTGGAGCAGCTCCGGTGAGTTGTACGATGCCGAGGCTGAAGCAGGACAAGAGAGACAACGAACAACGTTAACCTGAGTGGAATTCTAATAGCATCTGCAATACATTACGTAAAATACATAACCACAAAGTGCTAGATGTAAAATACATCAGCCACTCATCTCTGAACTTAACTGTCGAAACTGAATTTAACTGTCGAAACTTAACTTAACTGTCGAAACTTAACTTAACTGTCGAAACTGAACTTAACTGTCGAAACTGAATTTTGTTGTCGAAACTGAACGCACTAGCAAGGTGAGGCTACGCGTCGGTCGACTGACTTTTTTATCTCTGGTCAGTCGATTTTGCAGCCGTTGGATACGAAATCAAGGGCATGGGGTTCATCTTCAACCTCCACCACCCTGAGCCGGCCAAACAGCAGCCCCCCGCCGCCCGCGGCCGGCGGTGCGCCGCCCCGCCTGCCCCGAAAACACTCCCCACCGCCAGTCTGCCGCCACCCCGGCCATCCCTCTAGGCCCCCCGTGCCGAGCTTTTTCTCCGGCGATCCCCACGCCACCGCCCCACCAACGCCCCGCCACCGTCGGCGACCACCGCCCCCATCCTGAACCCTAAGATAGATAGTGTGGTACCTCTCCGCCGAGCCCCCTCCCTGCTGCGGCTGGTTCTTCCTTCACCCCGGCGAGCCCCCCCCCCCACCCCCTGAAAATCGACTGACCCAAAAGTCGATTCAGTCGACTGAAGTGTAGCTAAATCGGAGCAGCATCGCAAGCAAGAGCAAGAGCGAGAGCTGCAGCGCGAGCAAGAGCAATAGCAAGAGCAGACCAGGCAGGGGACCGAGAGCAAGAGCAGAGCAGCAGCGCGAGCGAGAGCTAAAGCAGTAGCAGGTCCTACTGATGTGGACGTCGCCGCCGAGGGAGCGACGCCGTGGAGGAAGTGGTCGGCGACGCCGCCATGGATGGAGTCATGCCGTGTCGGCTCGGGACCAAGCGCCGGCAGCACCGTGAGATCGAATCAAGAAGAAAATGCGGCGATTAGTGTACAACCTCTTTGGTGGCGCCGATTAGGCCGCAGCTTCATCCGAGGAAACAGTGATGATGATGCTCTTCCGGTGGTGCAGGTGAAGACGGCGGTGTGGGAATGGAGGTGGCGCGAAAGACGAGGGGAACATCGGGGCAGCTCCTTGGAGGTGGAGGACGGGGTGGCTGAATCGGCAGGACGATGAGATCGACAACTGATCCTCATCCGGTACGGTGGATGAGGGACGTCGAGGTGTTGCTGTGGACGACGTCATCGGGGAAGAGGC
Source organism: Aegilops umbellulata (assembly GCA_032464435.1). Classification (NCBI taxonomy): domain Eukaryota; kingdom Viridiplantae; phylum Streptophyta; class Magnoliopsida; order Poales; family Poaceae; genus Aegilops; species Aegilops umbellulata. The sequence continues at coordinate 92,632,217 of CP136059.1, read as the reverse complement.
TCCGGCTGGGTGGCGGATGGAGCAGGGTGTGGGGTTTCGTCGCGGATTTTTGCGGCCTCAGTGTACGAATGGGTGGGCGGATGGGATGACAGTGGGGAACCATGGCTTAGAGACGCGCTTGTCCGAAATGTGGGGTAAGTTACAAAAGTACCCCCACCGATTTGAGGCAGTTCTTTCGGTTCAGGGGTACCACGGGCATTTCGCGTGTCGGCATTTCACAAGAGGTGGGAGTTTGCGTGTTGTAATTTCGGAATAGCAAGGCGCGGGTTGAGATGGAGGGAGTTATCGGAGCACAACGAGACAAAGATATATCTTAAATATTTCGGGCTAACAAGGCGCGGGTTGAAATTTCCGGACAAGCCTAACATCTACTGTACCAAATCAATGCGCCCTACAAATGTCATTCAAAACTTTGAATTCATGTTATGTTCAATTAAAATATTTCGCTACGTGTATAATGCATGCAACCTACTACTCAAATGAACGTTTTAGTGCATTCCAAACGTATATACTACCGCTTCAATATGAACTAAATTTGAATTTGTTTCTCTATTTGAATAAGATCTACAGTAATGATTGTTGTGAAGTCAAAGCATTTGAATTCGTTTCTTTGTTTTAATAAGATCTAAAATCATCATTATTGTCAAGTTAAACCATCGTTTGTGTATTATCTTCACAGCACACCACATGATTAGTCTCGAGTTACATATGAACTATGTGTACTATATGAACTCGAACTAGATTTTTTGAATCCGCTTTATTTTGATTTCAAATCACATTACATTTCTAGCTCTAGCTAGATCTTCATAATCTAAACCATGTCTCATATGTATAATGTGTTTATCACATTATGTATGGTGCCCCGCCCCCTACGCCTACAAGTATTTAGATGTGAGTTACAAACACCACACATTACCACAAATTCAAATAAAATGTGAGAATGTTTGATATATAGTATTCTTTAGATTGTTCGATATTTAGTTGTAAGCTGCAAGCGCCACACATTATCACAAATTCAAATAAAATGTGAGATTGTTTGATGTATAGTATGGTTTAGATTGTTCAGCATTTAGCTGTGAGTTGCGAACGCCATGCATTATCACATTATGGTATAACATGTGCACAACACGTGTATCACCGCTATATTCATGCATGCAATGTTTAAAACACTATGATCTCCTATTCAAATATATGAATCCGCTTTCATATCAAATTATGATCTTTGTTAGTCTCTTACACCCACACAATCCTCTAACCTTTGTAGCTACCACTAACTTTCTCTCATGCATGCACACGCCCTCCTCGCCCTCCCCCTCCCTCGGCATTCTATCCACTGGGAACATTCTTTTTTTCTTTAGGCCATTCTCCCAGAGTCTCCACAACTCCTTTCCGACACACACCGATCGATAAACCTCTCCAGCGATGCCTGCCTACAACATACAAACACACCTTCAATCTCCTCCTTTATGTGTCCTTGCCTCGTGTCTCTCATATGGTCAGACACACGTGTAAACTCTCGCCCCTCTTTTCATCGCTCTCACAACCGCACACTCCTCCCCCTATCTAGCTAGTAGTTGGGCCTCTCGCACCACCTCCTAGCTCCACTCTCTCTGTCTATCCGTCTCGCTGGGCCTTATTTGCCTCTAACAAATGGACGTACACCGATCGATCTCTCGCTATACATATAGCTAGCTAGGTCCTTATAACTCGTTTTTACCCACACGTCAAACGATCTACCTCATTAGTTGTGTCTCTCCCTTCCTCCGACAAACAACAATTGGTCTACGATCTAGTTAGGTTTGCTTACCAAACACATGGTTCCCCTTCATCATCCATGGATGTGTCCCGACAGATCTATCACGCACAGGCACACACAGAAACATATCCCCACTCTTATTGATAACATTGCAGTTCCACCCTCAGTTTGTCTAGTAGGCCTCTCCCACCATCTTCGAGAAGCAACTCCATCACCCATCCAGCACTCTACCCCTCTCCCTCCCTCTCCCTCCCTCTCTCTCTCCTCTCTCTCTCTCCCATCATATTTCCCGTCCTTCAGTTATGTATGGATGTTGACCGATCTCCCTCAAGACATAGCTGGGTCTCTCCTTCTCAACACATATACGAGTCATTCTACCTCTATAGTTAGGCCTCTGCCTACCCCTCCCACCACCCCCCTCCCCCCCCCACACACACCGATACATCGAGCGCTCTAGTCATGTCTCCCTGCCACACACAAACTTGACGTGTGCCCTCTAACGTTCCAGTAGGCCAGTCGCCCTATATCTTTGACTTGTACACACACACAATTTCGATGGCTCTCTTCATCAATCTCGCACCCACCCACTTGATCCTCTCTTCGACTCTATCGATAGCTATGACCCCTCCCTCTCTTCTCGTGGATTGCCCGACCCTCTATGTATGATATGGATAGGCCTCCATTTCACACACATTGCATGCAAAATTTTGTTTGAGATGTCATTGACACATGTTCCCACAAATAATTCATGAAATCAATCCCCACCCCACCCCCCAAACCAAAACAAAAAACACTCACGAACGCGGTTTGTATCTCTCACACACATCCATGTAGGTGGGGGACGTGCACGAAGAGAAGAGGTGCATGCACGGCGCACGTACTCCCGTCTCTTTCCCAACCACACCCGCACGGGTACACGATGGAGCCCACGTGGTAATTTGGCACGTGTACTGGTTGTCCACTTGGTGGAGGGAGGATCGTCTACCACGGGTGAACAAACAAATTGCGACTTGACGTGTTATGTCAAAAAAGAGGCAAACCATGTGGGGCCTACCTTAGAGGCAAGGCTCTATACACTGGAGTACTTTTGATGTGTCCCATCAACTCGTAGAACGAGGAGAAGCTTGCTTAGTACGCCGTCTCCCCCGCCCACGGGCGCGGTGGCTCGCATGATGAGGTGAAGCTTGCTTACTATGCCTTACGCCCGCTCCCTCGCCCATGCGCGCGGTGGCTTGCAGGACGAGGAGAAAAATTTACTACTCCCTCTGTTTACTCCTCGTCCCTACTACCTTGGTTATAGAGATTATATCACATTGTTTGGAATATATATGTTCTTTAGTAGATTTCAATATGAACTACTAGTACATACTCCAAACACTGATGTATATAGATGTATTTTAGAGTGTAGATTCACTCATTTTGCTCCATATGTAGCAGTCTCCCTCGCCCCTCGACCCTCGCCCACGTGGTGGACGTGCAGCAATTCATTCGGTCTCATATAGCCAGAATGATATATACTGCACTACCATTATTGCTCGACTTCCCGAAGAGGCGAAGTGCCAATCACAAGGTTAATATTTTGGAGATGCCAAGCGCAAGGTTATAGGAGAATGAGTAGTAGGTGCCGCGTCATTTATAAATAAAGTTTTTTTTCTTCATTGGCACGTACGCAATATAATAGGTTCGTATGGAGAGAAAAGGAAACCGCTCCACTATATACATAGTCAGGACGGGCGAGCCTACACGGTTTGCTTGCCGGGGTTGCTCTCTTCACACTCTCTCGCACAAAACGACTGTGGCCACATCTCTAACATCCCGGCGGATCACGTCTGCTTGGGGAAGGGGTGGATGGTTAGTGTAGATGCGGTGGTCGTCGCCGACGGCGAAAACCCACTGTCGGCACGTCCTGATCAGGGGTCCCCGCCGTTCTCTCTCACTACCGCGACGTGGGAAGTTGCCGCCTCCCGTCGCCCTCCTCAAGGTTGAGCTACGTCCCTCAGGTACAACTCCCTTTACAGCCGGCTTGCATCACTGCTCCAGCTGCCCACATCACTCCCTGTGGATATTTCTCTACTTCTTTGCCCCGCACATACCTCTACTGGCTTCTACGTACTGTATTTGTGATGAGTTTATGTCTCATCAACTAGTCCCAGTAATCTTATTCTAATCATGCTTGTTCAATTTCTTTGCCACAGGGATGCTCATCTCGATTTTGGTGAAACTGCACAAAATGATCCGATGGTCAAAAGGTTGCAAACTTCATTTATTCAGTAGTAGTATACCTCCTTTCGCCGAAAGCGTGGGACATCCAGCAGCCCTACGACCTCAGTAATAAAGACCAATGAGCCATCAAATCACATAGACCCAGCAGTAAGTTGGACGGACGAAGCAACCATCACTCTTGCGCCAGTGAGAGGTCGCGTCCGCTCTGCCCAGGCATGAATGCGGCACCGATTCTTTGGAGCGGCGCTGACCGTTTCGGGCGGGAAGCGCGCGCGGGTAATGGAGGGGCTTTGGGTGGGCCAGGCTGGTTAGGAGCGGGCGTGGCAGCTGTCCGCATGTCCCTACCGGACACGCCCGGAAATGAGAGGATGCACCGACTCTCGCGGCTAAAATCGTACACTACACAACATCTCTCTGTAGGAGTAGGTCGATCTGTTGCTCTCTCTAACACACACACACATGCGCGCGCACACACGCACGCACCTTGCTCCCGTTGCACCTTCTTCTTTTTTTGCGGGCAAATCAGAGAGCTTTATTCAAATAAAAGCATTCCCCGGACAGTCAGCCAAGAGGCTGGTCACAAGGAAGCTAGGGGTTTCCTCTAGCTAGGGGTCATGTTGCACTTTCTAACGTGACTTATTACACCTAGACGGAGGGAGTAGTAAGTATACGAGATTCAGTGGCACACTCACTTAAGTTGAATACAAGTGCCCAAAATTTGTGTGCATGTTATAATAAGGATTCAGGAATGTATAAAAGGTTATTTCGCTCTCGTTCAACATAACGGGAGGGTTGTGTAGCTGGTTAGCCTGTTCGCTCATCAAACTTGAGGTCTCGGGTTCGATAACTACACTTGAGCATAATTTGTGCCAGGAGGATTCTTTGACTGGTCAAAATGTTTTCTAGGGTTTGCACGCTTCACACTCTCTCTCCAGTATATATATACACGCTGGAGCCTCAACGCTTGTAGTTGCTCTCTTCACACTCTCTCGCCCTCTCCAGATCTAAACAAGACTTCATTCGCCTACACCAAAATGTCCCTGTAAACAAACACCCTCTAATAATGCCGCTGGAAAATTGATGCAATGCCACAGTTAAAAGCAAATTACTTGTTTAATGAATTTTATTGTTAATATAATCTCTATGTTAATATTAATCAATGCCACCGTTTGAGAAATGCTACTGTCTTGCTTTCTTTCCCATTTAGATAAGGTAGATGCTTCTTTTTGTTGGCTTCTGTGTCATCCACCGTTATTGACCACTAATTGTTTCCTTTGCACCTCTGTGTAAACAGGGTTATCTGCTTCACCTCGTTGACATTGTGACCTTTTGTTGCACTGCACAAAACACTTTTGTTTTTAGAGTGTTTTGTGCAGTTCAACCAAAATGTCACACCAACAACGTTGCTTGATTGCTTGATCTTAGTGGAACTGCACAAGAGGAGATCTTACTTCCTATCCGTTAAGGCGAATTTGGTTCGGATCTTCTTCTTGTGAGATGTTTGAATTCCGCATCATGAGAGGTCAGTACTAACCTTCTTTCACATGATTCTGCAGTGTGCATTCATATGTTGTGCTACTTGTACGATAATGTTGCTTGATTTTAGTGAATTGCACAAATGGAGACAAGACTTCCAATCTGTATGTGCACCATAATATCCCATTGAGGTAAGATAAGGATATTTCACAACTGCTGGCCTGTATTTTGCCACTTTCATCAGAAAATTAAGTTTAGTACTATACTTGTGCTCCCTAATTGACATGCCAAATCTTACTTTGAAGGCGAAGCTTGTTTGTTATTGAACCAAGTGATGAAGGGGAAGAACAAGGGGAATAAAAACAAAAATCAACTCCCGGTGCTGTAATGAAGCACTGGAACTGTGATGACACAAGTAATGATATAGTTTTGCATCTTAATTTATTGCTATGGCTGGAACAAGGGGAAGAAAAACAAAAATCAACTCCCGGTGCTTCATTTGTATGCTCTACACAATAAGCCTCCTGACAAAGGTTGGTACTCGCCCACTGATTTCATCCATATGATTGAGCTTTGTCATCTCTATTGGTGTTGTGCTACTGTTTAGATACTGTCATGAAAAAGTGGTATTGTCCTTGAGAAGTGCTTCAAAAGTGTTGTTTTAAATATTTCCTTTCCTTTTTTTCGAGCAAACAGTGATGCTAGCATTTAGTAGTCCTCTTGTCTTTGCACAACAGGATCATCTTCCTCTGAAGAAGAATATGGAGTACGTGAAGTGACTAGTTCCGATTATGCCAGGATGAAGAAGCCCTGTCTATCTTATCATCAGAAGGAGCAGTTGAAGGATGGTTACATTACTCCCCACAAGACCAAACTAACTTCAGCTCAGAAGGACTGACAAAATCTCCATTTTTTTGCTATGATGCGCGAGTACAATGTTGTTCTAGGATTCTTTCTGGTGAGTTCCATTTTCCTAAAAGTGTGCTCTACATGGACCATGTATGTGCCTGTTGAAACTGTCAATTCATAATACAATTTGCTCTATACTAATCACTTCTTTGTATTCGTGCAAACAGGGGTGCTCAGCTTGATTTCAATGGGAACTGCACAAAATGTTCATGAATACATTGAATCATTCATTTCCACCACAAGAAAGGAGGTGCCGATAAGTTCAAGGCGTTGCAACATATAAGGGCGAAATCATACAAGCTACGTGCGAATTTTGTTGATTTTGGTGGAACTGCACAAAAAGAACAACTGGTTTATTTAGCACGAGGTGCCATGTCAATGTCCGAACTGATGGCAAACCCTGCCCATTCCACAATTATAGGCATTTGATATTTTCGAATGGGACAACCTTGTCAAATTTTGCTCATTGATTTTAGCAAGACATGCGTTTGATATTTTCGAATGGGACGCCCTTTGCTGTCAGCAGCGTTGATCAATTTTTTCTTTATTCTTTAGTTGTGAAGTAAATATTGCCTCTGACATGTGAGTCACTGAGATGCATAATCATCGATTGTTTTGAATGTTCTCTATGAATTGCCAGGCCTGTGTGTTTGATTGCAATGTATAGAAACGCTAAAAAGCTGCTCAAACTCTTTGTACTCCTTCTGTTCCTTTTTACTTTGCACATTGTGAAAGTGCATACTTTTTTGTATAAGATTGGTCAATGTAGATATACTTTGACTGCAGACAAAACTTGTATGCAGACTAGAAAGGACCGGAGGGAGTACATGTGAAACTGCTGCAAACGAGGTGATCACCCTAGGAATAATGCTAGTACGTATTGTTTTGCATGTTCATCCAATGCCAGTGATATAGGAATTCGAACTAATCGAAATAAATTCATTCATACACGATCGGATTTCATATAAACATGCCAGATTTCTTTACATTTCATACATTCTTCAACTAAAAAGGGGTGCGCTGGAGGTATAATTAATTAACCGAAGCTACCCACCTGTGTCCCGCTGAGCCGAACAGAAGCTTCAGTGACTTAACTGCAGGTGAAGTTGCGTAACTGACATGTGGCCTGTTGGGCCCACGTGTCAGTCAGCCAACTGCACCAGCAGTTAAGTAGAAGCAGCGTTGTTCTCCAGCAGAACTCCCCGACTCCACGTCGCCGCCAAGAAGATAATCGGCCGTCAATGGTCAACCCGCCTAGCTTGGCTTCAACAGGAAGGTAGCAGCGGTGACCTTACTTGGACCCGAGCGGCGGCGACCTACCGTGTTCTACTCTTCCTTGTTTTCTGTGTGGCGCGGCCTCGTTGGCAGCGGGGCGGGGCCTCGGCGGACGATGTCCTCTATCTCGTTGCAGGCGGGCGGCACCTCAGCAGAGTGGTGGAAATCCTCCCCCGCGTTGCTGGCAGGGTGGGGCCTCGGCTGAGCCGGCGATGTCCTCTGCCTCGTTGTTGGCAGGGCGGGGCCTCGGCGGAGCCGGTGGTGTCCTCTGCCTTGTTGTTGGCGCCGCGGGGCCTCGGCGGAGCAGGGCCTCGTCGACGCCAGCGGAGCGGGGACTCGTTGGAGCTGGCATTGTCCTCTGCCTCGTCCTCGGTCTCGCCAAACAGTGCCTCGCCCGCTTCATCGCCCTCTTTGCTAGCCTCTTTGTAGGTGGCCGCAGCCTCCGCCACCCGCATGCGGTACCGCCAGCGCTCGAGGCGGCCCTTGCGGGCGGAGCGGTACGAGTCGAGCAGCGCCTCGTGCTCCGCCCGCTCCGCGGCGATCTGCTCCTCCGCCTACAGGTGCTCCCGGAGGAGATGGTGGTTGTAGGCGGCGGCGGCCTGCGCCTCCCGGAACTGCTCCTGGCGCATCTTGTAACGCCCCAAGACCGACGCTCCAGAAGCCTTCCATGTTTTTCGTTATCGTTTTGTGTATTTATTTGTTTGTTGCATCTCATCTCATAGCATCATGCGCATTGCATCTGCATGTTTTCTTAAAACTTGTAGTCGTTCGTAGTTGCCGCTCCTCGCTTTGTCTCCGTTGACCTTGTCAGGACCCTTTGCCTTTGTTAAACGTTCCGAGACCAGCCATGTTTTGTCTCCCTCTTGCCTGGCTTCCTAACCTCTCTGCACAGCCCGCAAACCCCTCGCACGCGTCCGAAACCTCTCCCGAACCCGGCCGCATGGTCATGACCAACGGATCTAGATCATCCCCATTCATTCCTAAGACATCTCTGTTTTCTTATTTAGACTCCCTAGCCTATTTTATCTCGACCATCCGATTTCGATCGGATGATCCAAACCCCCTCTCCTTTCCTTATATAAAGTCAAACCTTAGTCCCATCTTCCCCGTCGCCTGCCGCCACCTTCCAAATCCCCCTCGGGATCTCCCCTACCTGATCCACCCAACCAGCGCCGCCACCTTCCCTCTGCTCCTGCCGCCACTCCCGCGCCTCCATGCGCCCGCATCAACCAGAGGAGCCCGAGCTCCCCTGTCCTGAGACCGCGTTGCCTCCTCCTCGCCGGGGCACCCAAACGTCACCGACGACCACCTCCAGCAGGACCTCCTCCAACGCGCCCGAGCTCCTCCAGAGACCAGCCGCCGCCTCGCACGTCTCAGCCTTTGCTGCCCCGAGCCACCTCACCATCCTCGCAGTCTCCTGCAGCCGCTCGTCAGCCGCGACCCTGTTTGCCTCCTCGAGTCAAAGCTCGCCGCCGCCGGCGACAGCAACAGCAACATTGTCGTCGCCCCTCCTTCCTCCCGTTCTTCTTCTCCCTCTGCTCTAACCTCTCTCTCTCTCTCTCTTCTCCCCGTGTTCCCCTGCAGGAGCACGAGCTCCCTCATCCGTCCCGTCCCAGCGCTGGACCTGGAGCTCCGATGCCCCGTCTCTCTGCCTCGTAGAAGCCACCGCTAGAGCCGAGTCGTCGCCGTCCCGCTCGACTCCACCGTCCTGCAGATCCATCACCACCACCGGGAACCGCGCCCCTTCGCCGGGTCCACCTCCCCCTGCCCGTCCATCTCCTTCTCGTATCTCCTTCCTCCCTCACTGCCACTTCTCTGAATTTGCTTCCCTGTCATGGCCTTGCAGCTCCTGCCGTCGCCCTGCTCCGTTCGTCGCCGTCTCCGCCAGATCCGGTGAGGCCTTGCATCCCCACCTTCAGATCGCCGCGTCGCCCCACCGGAGACCGCCAGCACCATCGCCGCCCTGCTTCCCCTGCTTCCTCTGCTTCGAGGACGAGACCAGCGCCAAGAACCGCTCGTCCTGGAGCGTTGTCCGCGCCCCCTCCACCTTGTCGTTCGATCCAACCAGCCCAGCCTGCATGCACCTCGCGCCCTCTTGGGCCTCCTCCACCGACCGGGCCAATGGCCCATGGTGAGCAGCCCCCGCTCCCTGTGCACTATTGGGCCATTCAGTTTTGGCCCGTTCACGTTTTTTCCGGTTATGCGAATTTGTCTATTATCCTAGAGACTGCATAATTACAGAAAAGCCCTCTAGATCATGCATATAATAACTCATTAACAATGCATCATATGTAAAAACTTCATATATGTAAAATGCTCAGAAATTTGTGTAGTTTAATTATATGCAACTTTGATCCATGTTAAAAATGTTTAAATTGTTGTTTACATTAATTTGCATAAATGCCATGTTAAAATGATTTATTTCATAACTAAATAACCGTAACTCCGATTTTAACAAACTTTATATGTAAATGGGGTGGAAAATTGCCTAGTTTATCATGGTGTAATTGCTTTGCATGTTTAACAACTCTAAAATATGGTTTAGGGCAGAACAGTACCAAATCCATATTTTGCACATGAGGATTTTTTCGGACTTGTTGCTTGTTGTTCCGGCCTCATTTAACTTGTCTATATAGGTAGTTTTCATATGCTTCACCTCTTGCCATGATAACCAACATTCAATCTTGTCTTGTTCCTAACGAGAGCAATCTAAATACTTGATGTGGTGTTTCGTCAATATGCAACTCGTTGCATATTGAGCTCCACTTAATTTGTAGTGTTGTTTGTTGCACTTTGCCATGCCATGCCTCTTTAAACCGGACATGCAACATACTTGATTGTGCATCAAGCCATGTGTATGTGGTGATTGTTTACTATGTTGTTTGTTTCTTTCCGGGTTGCTTCTCGTTAGCTTCGGTTTCGTTTCGGAGTTGTGAGGATTCGTTCGACTACATCGGTTTGTCTTCTTCATGGACTCGTTCTTCTTCCTTGCGGGATCTCAGGCAAGATGACCATACCCTCGAAATCACTTCTATCTTTGCTTGCTAGTTGCTCGCTCTTTTGCTATGCTGCGATACCTACCACTTGATATATCATGCCTCCCATGTTGCCATGTCAAACCTCTAACCATCCTTTCCTAGCAAACCATTGTTTGGCTATGTTACCGCTTTTGCTCAGCCCCTCTTATAGCGTTGCTAGTTGCAAGTGAAGTTGAAGTTTGTTCCATGTTGGATCATGGATATGTTGGGATATCACAATATCTCTTATTTAATTAATGCATCTATATACTTGGTAAAGGGTGGAAGGCTCGGCCTTATGCCTGGTGTTTTGTTCCACTCTTGCCGCCCTAGTTTCCGTCATATCGGTATTATGTTCCCAGATTTTGCGTTCCTTACACGGTTGGGTGATTTATGGGACCCCCTTGATAGTTCGCTTTGAATAAGACTCCTCCAGCAAGGCCCAACCTTGGTTTTAACATTTGCCACCTAAGCCTTTTTCCCTTGGGTTCTGCAGACTCAAGGGTTATCTTTATTTTAACCCCCCGACCAGTGCTCCTTCGAGTGCTGGCCCAACCTGGGCGATGTCCGGCGCCCCCTGGGCAATCCAGGGTCTATGCCAACCCGACGTCTTGCCCATCCGGTGTGCCCTGAGAACGAGATATGTGCAGCTCCTATCGGGATTTGTCGGCACATTCGGGTGGCTTTGCTGGTCTTGTTTTACCATTGTCGAAATGTCTTGTAGCCGGGATTCCGAGACTGATCGGGTCTTCCCGGTAGAAGGAATATCCTTCGTTGACCGTGAGAGCTTATAATGGGCTAAGTTGGGACACCCCTGCAGGGTAATATTTTTCGAAAGCCGTGCCCGCGGTTATGAGGCAGATGGGAATTTGTTAATGTCCGGTTGTAGAGAACTTGACACTTGACTTAATTAAAAACGCATCAACCGCGTGTGTAACCGTGATGGTCTCTTTTCGGCGGAGTCCAGGAAGTGAACACGGTTTGAGTTATGCATGAACGTAAGTAGTTTCAGGATCACTTCTTGATCACTTCTAGCTTCATGACCGTGCTTTGCCTCTCTTCTCGCTCTCATTTGCGTATGTTAGCCACCATATATGCTTAGTGCTTAATGCAGCTCCACCTCATTACTTCATCCCTCCTATAAGCTTAAATAGTCTTGATCTCGTGGGTGTGAGATTGCTGAGTCCTCCTGGCTCACAGATACTTCCAAACAGTTGTAGGTGCCGATGATACCAGTGCATGTGACGCAACCTAGCTCAGATGGGAGCTCGATGAAGATCGTGTTCGTTGTGTTGTTTCGTTTCTAGTTGATCAGTAGTGGAGCCCAGTCGGGGCGATCAGGGATCTAGCATTAGGGGTTGTCTTTCTGTATTTGGTTCCGTTGTCGGACCTTGATTGTATTCTGGTTGATGTAATGTTTTATTTATGTATTGTGTGAAGTGGCGATTGTAAGCCAACTCTCTTTATCCCATTCTTGTTCATTACATGGGATTGTGTGAAGATGACCCTTCTTGCGACAAAACCTACAATGCGGTTATGCCTCTAAGTCGTGCCTCCACACGTGGGAGATATAGCCGCATCGTGGGTGTTACACATCTGCCAAACACTTTCCATATATTGGGCACGGGCCTCGCCGATGGTCATGGTGCAATGCACCGGCAAGGATGGCGCGGAGGAGGGGGTAGGCGCCGGATCATCGACTAGCATGTTCTCCATTGGGATGTCGTCATCCTCCGGCTGCCTGCCGTCCAGCCGGTCGGCAGCAATGGCTGCCATCTCCTTGTGGTTCGCCGTCTGCCCGTCCCGAAGTGCGCTGGAGCGCGAGGAAGCCATGGTGGGCAGTAGTAGTGTGGACAGGAGAAAGGGAACGGATGCGGATGACTGCGGCTATGGCCGGCGCAGCAGTTTATATAGCAATGGTGGGCGGGCGGAGGGACGGATGTGTGGCGCCGGAGTAGCCGCCTCGGCAACCACGTACCATTAATGTGGGCAGCGGATGGACAGACGGACGGCACTTGAGTCGTTTGAAGGCGGAGCAATCGCCTGCACCGGGAAGCGGGGCGGGCGGCACTGACTGTTTCTGGCGGAAAGCGCGCACGGGCGAGGAGATGACTTTACTTGGAGAGGATGACAATGGGGACCCACCAGGTCCATGGCCTCACGTATGCAAGTGCCTCCTTATTATATATATATATATGTATGTATATGTATATGTATAAAACTATACTCCCTCCGTCTAGGTGAATAAGTCATATTAGAAGGTGCATCACGACCTAGGTGCAAGCAGATTGGTGGAAAAGAAGAATATTTCTCTCTTCTAAACACAAAATTTAATCACAGCAGTTAAGAGGATGCCTTATTAGCTACCCATGCAGGCCATCGTAATTCATAGCATGCAAAGCGCTTTTATTTCTTGCCTAATAACCGCATGGACGTGCTGCATGCATTGGTCCTTGCCCGGGCAAAAAAAGGTAGGAAAGGGGTTTCCACGGGAGACAACGAGGCAGAGGTGGAAGCGCTCGCTGGAGTAATTTATTTTGCTTCCCCCTGGTTTCCTGACATCACGGTCCCACACCATTGTCAACCTATGTAGTAGTCAATAAATGAGAGAATTACACAAGAAGCGGCCGACAGCTGGGACCAAGCAGCTCGAGTAGTGTTTGTGTTTTTGAGGTGTGAGCAATGCACAGTTTTTTGATGTTTAGCCCAGATATTAATTTTTCTCCTTTGAACAACAACGAAAACCTCGTTGCAGGTATTAACTAGGCGGGGTGTGGCCCGTCTAGCCCAGGCCAGATATCCAGCCTAGATATTAATTTTTTTCAAGCTGAAAATGGCTAGCCCAGCTATACTTTTTTTAGGAATACCCAGGCAAGGTCAAGTTGTTATTCTCCGCCCCGCTGGGCTGCAAATCTTTCCTAGGAGGGATGCATTAGGCTTAACAAGAAAATGGGCTTTAAGAAATAATAAATGGGATGTAATTATAAAAACTGGGTAGTAACTATAAAAAAATGCACCAAACACGTGATTACTTTATGAAATATTATTTTTGGATATTGAAAATTTTAATTTCATTAATTGTTGCGAGCGCAATGTTTCGTTGGATTTTTACGTAATATAAATTTATTTGATCTGACTAGAAATTTCAGGATAAAAATATTTCGGATCCCATCAAAATGTGGGAAATTTAATTGAATTCTGTTTTGAACGGTTCGTTGAAATGGGCTGTACTTTTAACAAACTGTAAATGGGCTATGGTAAATTCCATTAGAATTCAAAAATGGGCTACACATTCTTACAAATCTCAAATGGGCTATAAGTTCTCTGCCACACACTTATGGCCTTACTAAGTTGACGTGTCCCCTAAAAAACAGAGTTGATGCATATGCAAGGCTTTGTCAACTTATAGTCAACATACGGTTCTAGCAGCAGTGGCCGTTGGATGTCCATCCAATGGATGCCGTGCTTCTTCTTCAATCTCGGATATTCTAGCTTCCCCCGCCTAAAAAATGATTCCTCCCCTTGACATCTGGGGTGCACCGTTTCGGAAGCTGACCTGTGGGCCTACTAAGTTGACGTACCAAGGGCTTTGTCAACTTATTAGTCAATATAAACGATTCTAGCTGCAGTGACCGTACGATGTCCATCCAACGGCCGTAGTGCTTCTTCGACCTCTGGTCTTCTTGCTCCAACCGCCCAAAGCAGCGCCAGTCGTGCCGCCTGCTCCTGCCTCCCGTGTCCAGCTGTGCTGCCGCGGAGGCCTCACCGCCCCCTACTATTCCCACCGCTGGCCAGGCCCTGCGGTGACGGCAGCCTCACACCGCAGCCGAACGAGTGAACCCTCATACTCCTCTCCGCGTGGGCATCCACTGACGCGTCTTCACCGGCTCCGCGTCGTCCCCTTCCCAGGCCTCGCCGTCGTGCACCGCCCTGGTGCTCTCGGTGCGGAGTGGTCAACGTGGTCAAGGAACGACTTCCATCGGACGTGGACTGTACGTGGAGAGGCTGACAGCTGGGTCCACAGCGGCAGCAAGGAAGTGCCTCCTTATTACGTGGGAAATAATGATTCCTCCACCTGACAGTAGTGACCCACTGGACGGGCCACCGTATTTCGCGAAAAAAAGTTTCCCCCCTGACTGCTGGGACCCACCAGCTACACCTTCGCACGCAAGGAAGTGCGTCCGGGCAAAAAAACGATTCGCCCCCCTGACTGCTGGGACCCACCAGCTACATCTTCGCACACAAGGAAGTGCGTCCGGGCAAAAAAACAAAAACGATTCGCCCCCCTGACTGCTGGGACCCACCAGCTACATCTTCGCAGGTAAGGAAGTGCCTGACAGTCAGGACCCACCTGGTCGAAGCGTACGTAGCATTGTCATTCTGGTCGCGAACGTGTACGTACAAACTGGTCGATGTAGAGGCGCGCACGTGTCGTAGTAGAGGCGCGCACGTAGCATGTACAGGTACGTACAGCGGCCAGGGTGCAAGAAAGAAAATACGGCCACGTATGTGTACATACGAGCGGGGTCTCGAACGCCTACTCGCGCATACGTACGGCCAGGGCTCGTGTACATGGCTGGGTCGAAACAGAGAAACGACGTCATTGTCGTGTTCATGGGGAGGCAACGGAATCCGTCGTGTTCATGGGGAGGGAACGGAATGCGTCGTGTTCATCATGAGGCAACGGAACGCGTGGGAGCCAACCGGCTGGGTCGGAACGGAATGTGTGGTCGTGTTCATCAGGAGGGCTTGGACGGAACAGGCGATGGAAACGAGGCCTAGCGTACCGCACAACGGAGGAAACGGACCTCCTACGTTCGGAACGGGTCCTGTTGATCAGGAGGGGTCTGGCGTACCGCAAAATGGAGGAAACGGACCTCCTACGGTCTAAACGGGGGTCCTGTTGATCGGGAGGGGTGTGGCGTACCGCAAAACGGAGGAAACGGACTTGTGTTGGAGTGCTACAGTTGAAACGGGGGTCCTGTTCATCGGGAGGGGTGTGGCGTACTGCAAAACGGGACTCCACGGGATACTGTTCATCTCCACCGTCGACCCCCTCGATCCTCCATGAGCTACTGTTCATCCACCGTCGACCTCCTCCAGCCTCCACGGGCTCCTGTTCATCCAGCCTCCACCGCGCGCTACTCCACCGGCTACTGTTCAACTACCCCTCCACCGTCTACTGTTCATCCAGCCCTCCACACCATGGGGTCCTGTTCAACCACCCCTCCGCGGGCACCCCTCCACCGTCTACTGTTCATCCAGCCCTCCACACCACGGGGTCATGTTCATCCACCCCTCCACGGGCACCCCTCCACCATCTACTATTCATCCAGCCCTCCACCACACCACGGGGTCCTGTTCATCCAGAGGCAACACCACCGCTCACTGTTCATCCAAACCCCCCCCCCCCACAACGCTCACTGTTCATCCCATCGATCGGCTTCAGTTAGCAGCAGTAGCGAAGGAATCGCTCGATCGGGTTCAGTTAACAGCCATCGATCGATCGCTCAGGTTCAGTAACGGATAGCCTGCAGTGCAAACGCTCGGGTTCAGTTAGAGCCCAACGCCTTGCTCGGATTCAGTTAGAGCCAACGCCTCGCACACATGCGCGTATGTGTACGAGAGAAACGCGCATCGCTCGGCCCCCGACCTCCCACCGTAACCGGGAACTCCCCGAAATTTTCCTCGCCCTCGCTTCTACCATGGTTTTTTCCGTCATGGACGGACCAAAGAATGTCATGCAGCTGCGTCTCCGGCCCGCCCAGGAAAGCCCATTTTATGTCATGATTTTGTGTCATAGAAGTAGGAGCCCACCACATCTATGATGATACCGGGTTTTGTCACAGTTATCGTCATAGAAGTGTCATATGTATGACAGGAAAAATTCGTTCGGCCCAAAATGTCACGGATGTGTCTTTTTTATAGTGTTGGGGCAGAGGTGGTGGAGGCGATCCATGAGCCACATCGCCCGTGGCTGGTGGAGGGCGAGGCAGAGAGTGGGACGGTGCCGGGGAGCCCCCTGCGGCACGGACGAGCTCGGGGACGCGGTCGAGCCAGTCCTCGTAGAGGTCGTCGACCGGGTGATAGCGTAGGAGCTCGTTCGCGATGAGGAGCATGGCCTGCGCGTCCATGGGAGCGCGATGTGCATGGGACAAGGAACCTGCCAGGGTTAGCGATGAAGTGGCGGTGCGGCCGTCCTGCCGCACCGATGGGTGCAGCAAGGACGCTTGTTGCTCGTTCCCCGCCAGGCCGGTAGCGGCGTTGGCGGCAGGAGACGGGGAACGACGAGGTGGCCCGCCGACGGGAGCCGTCTGAGCAACGCGGGCGGTGAGGGCAGCCCGGCGCTCAGCTCGGGCACGGCAAGCGTCCGCCATGGAGAGGACGGAGCAACGGAGCGATGAATCGACGGAAGAGAAGCTACAGCGCACCCCTACCTGGTGCGCCAAATGTCAGATGTGGGGCTCCGGCAAAACCCTTAAGGTTCGAACTCTGGGGTACGCGTGAAGTTCTTCCCTCCTACCGATCTACGCCCTAGCTCGCTAAGATCTCACGGACGAACTCGACGAACTCGCAACACAGAAAGACACGAGATTTATACTGGTTCGGGCCACTGTTGTGGTGTAATACCCTACTCCAGTGTGTGGTGGTGGATTGCCTCTTGGGCTGATGAAGAACAGTACAAGGGGAAGAACATCCTCCTGAGGTTGAGGTGTTCTTGTGCTCTGTGGACTTGTGGATGAGAACTCTCTCTCTCCTACTATGGTGGCTAGCTCTACTTATATAGGCCCTGGTCCTCTCCCTAAATATTGATCATGAAGGGAGCCAACAACGGTGGGCGGATTTGAAAGGGGACAGCTAGTACAAGCTATCCTAACAAAAGCGGTCTTCGCCTGCAAAAGGTTATGGTGGTGACGCCGTCTTGGGCTCCACGGTGACCTCTGTCTTGCCGTCCCCTGGTCTTGGTCTTGTTGCACCGATATGGCTACCTTTGCCTGATGCCTCGGTACTCCGCGCCTGCGCCTGCCTCCTTAGCACCAAAGAGGAAACAAGGACGTTGCGTGCGCTGGCACCCGCCTGGTGCCGTCTGTCATGGCTCACGTCATGAGAGCCTCGCGAGGTTTGCCCCGCCTTGATATCTCCGCTCCTCGCGAGCCTACCTGGATAGGTCGCTCCTGAGGAGGTCTTGCGTCATCCCACTTGCGAGGCTTGGCCCCTCGCGAGGGTCTTGAATGCTTTGTTGATGAAGATGGGTCGTACATGCCCGCTTGCATAGCCACGTCGTGGGCCGCAGGCAGGCAAGTCTGAGGACCCCCATTCCTAGAACGCCGACGTACGCCACGGGCCTCCTTTTATAGTGGCACGCATGAGGTGGAAAGTTGTATAGTGTACAAGCTTATCGCCTGACATCACAGGATAAAACGCATTAAATGTGCTACTTAGGTGTCCTCTTGCTTTATCGGGTATGGCAACGAAACCTGTCCCATCCGTCGCCGCTTCGCCTTGCTCCAACACGCGTCCAGGCCAACGAGGCATGCATCTCCATGTAGGCTGGTAGGCTGCTGAGCTGGTGTGGTGGCAGGGTCTTCACGAAGATTTGCATGCCACCACGCAGGTGCTTGACTAGTTGGCTTAGGAGCCACATACTGCCACGTGGGTACTTGCTTAGATGGTGGGTCGGACGCTGAGTTGGGGCGGTGACGGGGCAGCAAGGCCTTGTCGCGGTCTTGCTGATATTCCCAGCAAGGGTCTTGCCGGGGCCTTGTGGGCGCCCTTGGCAAAAGTCTTGTCGGGGCCTCGTGGGTATCTTCGGCAGGAGCCTTGCCGGGGCCTCATGGGCATCCTCGACAAGAAGCCTCGCTGTTGTCTTGTTTTCTGGTTCCTATCTAGGCCTCGCAGGCCCTTTGTCTTCACAAAGATCTGCATGCCACCATGCAGGCGCCTCCCGAGCCTTGGTTGTTGATGGTGTTGGAACCCTTAGGCTCAAGGGTGGCGGCCTCGCTGGTGTTGGGCAAGTTGCCCCGGCAAGGCTCTTGCCGAGGAAAGCCCATCTTGTCCCTTTGCTCCTCGCGCCTCTGGCTTGGCGCTGCTCTGGTGGTCTTGTACTTTTGCATCCTTCCTCTGCCCTGCTAAGTGTGGCTGTAGGCGCGGCTCTAACTGCCCGTGCACAAGTAAAGGGGTACAAAGAGGGCCCTTACTTATGTACACCGACACGCCGTGGCGGGATCTACATGTGAAGCGGAGTACATAGCTGCTTCGGAAGCAGCGAATGAAGAAGCTGGATGAAGGAGTTCATATCTGATCTAGGTGTAATACCTAGTGCATCGGGTCCAATGAAAATCTTCTGTGACAATACTGGAGCAATTGCCTTGGTGAAGGAATCCGGATATCACAAAAGAACCAAACACATCAAGAGACGCTTCAACTCCATCCGTGATTAAGTCAAGGAGGGAGACATAGAGATTTACAAAATACATACGGATCTGAATGTGGCAGGCCCGTTGACTAAGCCTCTTCCATGAGAAAAACATGATCAGCACCAAGACTCCATGGGTGTTAGAATCATTACAATGTAATCTAGATTATTGACTCTAGTGCAAGTGAGAGACTGAAGGAAATATGCCCTGGAGGCAATAATAAAGTTGTTATTTATATTTCCTTATATCATGATAAATGTTTATTATTCATGCTAGAATTTTATTAACCGGAAACTTGATACATGTGTGGATACATAGACAAAACACTGTGTCCCTAGTAAGCCTCTACTAGACTAGCTCGTTAATCAAAGATGGTTAAGTTTCATAACCATAGACATGAGTTGTCATTTGATGAACGGGATCACATCATTAGGAGAATGATTTGATGAGCAAGATGTCGGTGTCAAAACCGGTGGATCTCATGTAAGGGGTCCCGAACTGTGCGTCTAAGGCGAATGGTAACAAGAGGCGGGGGACACAATGTTTACCCAGGTTCGGGCCCTCTCGATGGAGGTAATACCCTACTTCCTCCTTGATTGATCTTGATGATATGAGTATTACAAGAGTTGATCTACCATGAGATTGTAGAGGCTAAACCCTAGAAGCTAGCCTATGATTGTGATTGTTCTTGTCCTACGGACCAAACCCTCTAGTTTATATAGACACCGGAGGGGGCTAGGGTTACACAGAGTCGGTTACAAGGGGGAGATCTATAGATCCGAATTGCCAAGCTTGCCTTCCACGCCAAGGAGAGTCCCACCCGGACACGGGACAAAGTCTTCAATCTTGTATCTTCATAGTCCAACAGTCCGGCCAAAGGATATAGTCCGGCTGTCCGAGGACCCCCTAATCCAGGACTCCCTCAGTAGCCCCTGAACCAGGCTTCAATGACGATGTGTCCGGCACACAGATTGTCTTCGGCATTGCAAGGCAGGTTCTTCTCCAAATCCTGAGTACCTGTTGAGTAGTGTCCGGCTTCCCATGAATGTTGCACTCCTTGGCTTCTGCGCCTAATAATGGCTATCCTCCACGTGTCGAGCGAATGCGAGAAGTCGGGGCATTTTTACACTTGACACCCCAACCATGTAAGTAAATCATCTATTTAAAGAGACGGGGATCCTCGGATCAAGATCACACCATCCTCACCCAGCGAGAATCCACCGGAGCGCGCCCGGAAAAGTCCATCCTATCATCGCCGGTCATCGCAGCTCCTCCTCTCGCTCCTGTAGCCCTAAGCCAGTCAATTGGAAGAAGTGTTCCGTCCCACACAGCCAGTTAGTAGAGTTACAGACCCATGGGTTTCTCCCTCCTGCGTACATGGTCCCTGTCCGAGCCGGATTAGCCACCTACAATGGCGAGGAGCAAGCAGAGAGCTTTCCCAATCCATCCAAGGGGGAGCGAGTATGCCTTGTCCCTTACTTATTGAGGGGACTTGGATTTCCAATCCATTCGTTCCTCCGCGGGCTCCTGGAGTCCTACGGCCTCCAGCTGCATAACTTTACTCCCACCTCCATATTACACATCGCTGGCTATGTCGCCCTTTGCGAGCTGTTTTTGGGCTGCGAAGCTCATTTCGAGCTATGGAAGAGGCTGTTCTGCCTCGTACCCCGTACACAGGAGGGGTCAATATATCAAGTGGGCGGAGCCGAGATATGGCGCATCACCGAGACCGGATACCTGTCTGGTACTCCAAAGAAGACATCCAAAGACTGGCCTTCGGAGTGGTTTTACATGGAGGACGTCCCCCTTCCAGACCCTATTCGGATGGGCCTTCCTTAGTTTGACAACGCCCCTTTGAAGAAAAGTTGCAGCTGGCATCCTCGGAGCCCCCAGGAGGAAGATAACGGAGAAGTCCTTTACCTAATGGGCTAGATAAAAACGCTGGCCAAATCAGGATTAACAATAATCGAGGTTATGTCAATATGTATAATGCGGGGGGTGCAGCCACTTCAATATCGGGGACAACCCATGTGGCACTTCAATGGAGAAGACGATGCCACCCGCTGCGGTCGTAAGGGACCGGACTCCATCGCTGCTCTAGTGAAAATATTGTCTGATTTATATAAAGGACAAGAAGAGGACTTCATCCGCATTAAGCCACGGGATGGATTCTCCATGTACAACCCCCCAAACTCGGAGCTGCTACTTTTTACTCCGAACCTTCCTGCATTCTTTGTCATAAATATTTACCTTGCTATTTCATAGCAGGAACTGCGAAAAGCTGTGAGGGAGGTCCACAGCCCACCTCCACAACCTGAGGACCCTGACCGGGCCCTCGACCCCGGACTCGAAGAAGATCCGGACACATTTGTGGAGCTCATTGACAGGACGTTCTATCAATTAAGTAGCGACGGTGCCTTGGTGGCAATCATAGCCGATTCTCCTGGACTGCTCCCTGCATCGTATGTAAGTAAAACCAGAGTCCCAACTTCCGAGAAGGATCCCTTTTTGCACTTCACCTAATGCACGCATATGGTGTCTTACAGGGAAGGTCTTCTGGACGCCATGCCGAACCCGCAGTGACTCACCAACAAGGGGCACCAAAGCCGGGTAGGCTTAAAAGGAAGGAGGTCAGGACTGACACACCGTCACGGAGGTATGAAAAAGAACCCCGCTCCGTGGTTATCGTCTTTTGAAAATATAATAACGTCCATGTTTCCTAGAAGAAAAACGCTCGCCGGACCATGTCCGGGGAGCCTGCCGGCCACGCCTCCAGCAGCCGGGTTCCAGAGCCGGACTTGGGGGCAGACGCTAACATGGGGCCAACCCTAGATATTCCTCCCACAGAGGATGCGGATAGGTTGTCCGCTACGAATTCCGAAGTGGAGAGTGCTATGAACCACAGGCGTCGCCGGGCCGTAGTCCGCGACGCTTGTTTCTCTCAAGAGGCGTTCGATGCCTTCAACTCGGGAGACGCGTACATTCGAGCTGCTCAAAATGGTCTTGCCAGAGCTACGGACCAGTATGTAAAGGATATACAGGTAAGAAAATCTAATAATTATGTATATCGGTAGCCCCTGAGACTTGAAACAGTTGGCACAACTGATTTAAGGATCATTGTTTGCATAGGTTCTTACTGAGAAGAATACCTAGTTGTCTCAAGAGCTGGAGGAGTGCAAAGCCCAGCTACGGGCCGCAGTTGCCGCAATGAAGGAGTCCGAGAAGGCCCCATCTGGTAATACTTGTCTCTATCGAGAAGGATGACATGTACCAGTTAGTATTCGGCATGCATGCAAATCTAACAATAGATTCTGCAGATGACCCCGGCGTGAATCCGGAGGTCGTGCGGGGGGATGAGCAACATGCTCAACAACAGCTAAAGGCTGACGAGTGCGTGCTTACGCAGGTCAGGCGGGAGAAAACGATCTCCAAGATGCCAATACCCTGCTGGGCGTTGAACTGAAAGATGTTCGAGCCCAGCTTGCTGACTTCGTAAAGGAGAATAACAGGCTTCGACGCGGCATTTTTAGTAAGTGCTTGAACAAACTTTTAGAGAGTTCGGCGAAGAAACCGGCTAATAGAGTTATATCTGTAGGTATGCTGACGGGTCGTCCCGCAGAGGAAATGCCCGGGTCTGCGGGTGATCTTCTGCCAGAGCTCTCACAACTGCACGAACAAATACGGCAGGTGATGCAGGGCATTGCCCAAGCCTTGTGGCCATCCGCCTCCCTGCCCGAAGGCATGGGGGAGCATGTGGATGTGCTCAAGGGAGCGTGGCAGCGCTTCCGATTATGGAAGATATCAGCCTGCCGACAAGGTGCAAGGGAAGCCTGGGCCATGGTGAAGACGCGATATACTAAGGCTGACCCAAACCACATGGCCGAGGTCGGACCTATGGGGTCTGATGGGAAAGAGATCCCCGTCAGTTTGGTGTATGACCAGGTAAAATTAGCCACAAAGTATTCCCAACAGGATTGAAGGCTAGACAGCCTGTTGGATGGTATAGAAGAAGAATTTAGTCAGTCTAAGTGACTGTGTACTTCAAATGACATATATTGTCCCTAGCCGGATTGTAAATCATTTGTCATGGCGGACCTTTTCACTTCGACCTCTGGACCCGACAATCCGGAGTGTATCCGAATACCCTCTCGGTTATGCAGAAATCGAGGTATGCGTGGAAACCAGGCGTAGGGGTCATAAGTGCTTGAACAGACAAGTACCCAACTAGTTATGTTATATTACATGGATAGTAAGAAACATCTTCTAGGGAGAATAGTTCTATTAAGGGTTCCTTTCCCTGGGTACGCATGCATTAATGTGCATGTCCGAACTGCGAAAAGAGACGCAGGATATAAACATCTGGGGGCATGTATTACAATAAATGAAAGTCATCTTTTGTTCATCGACCGAATATTCCCTTAAGAACGCTAGCTTTCGGCTTCACCCAGTCTGAGGTACACATCCGACTGGCCCGGTAGTAACAATCGCAGAGGTGCTCCCCTTATGCCCTAGCCGAATTAATGGGAACGTAGGGCATAAACACAAGAGCCAGGCAACCCAGCTTGGCCAAAACTTAAGTCATATCGATGCATATAATGGCGAAGAGAAGGTACATGTGGAAAAGTAACACATGTGCGGGGGGCATAGAGCCCGAAACTTAGTTATATTAAGCTTCTGTAGAAGAAGAACCAGGTATAATGAGCACGCCTTGCGTGTCCAGATTGTGTAGTCAAGACACATTTTAGCATTTTAAGGCCATGAAAAGGAAAGAAACAAAAGACAGATAACAGATGCAAATATAAAAAATTGACGGACGTAAGGAGACGAACAGAGTCCAGCACTAGGTGTGGAACCTTCGGAGTCTGGCTGCGTTCCACGGGTTTGGCTCAAGTCAATTGTCCAATGCGTCCCGCAGACGGTACGCTCCACCGGTCAGAACTTGGTCAATAACGAAGGGACCTTCCCATTTGGGCTTGAGCTTGTTCTTTTTCTTCTCCGGTAGGCGTAGAACGAGTTCGCAAATGTTATAAGTTTTGGCTCGTACTTCTCTGCTTTGATACCGTCGAGCCTGTTGCTGATAGAATGCGGAGCGGGCTTTTGCCACGTCACGCTCCTCCTCCAGGGCGTCCAAACTGTCCTGTCGATCAAGCTCGCCTTCTTTATCTTCGTACATGCGCACTCGAGGTGAGTCATGAATGATGTCGTAGGTCAGTACCGCCTCTGCGTCGTACACCATAAAGAACAATGTGTATCCGGTAGTGCGGTTCGGCATGGTCCGCAACCCCCATAGTACGGAGTCGAGCTCCTCTACCCAGTGCGTATCTGATTACTTCAAGGATCACACTAATCTGGGTTTAATGCCGCTCATGATAAGACCATTTGCTCGCTCTACTTGACCGTTAGTTTGCTGGTAATAGACAGAAGCATAATCGAGCTTAATGCCCATGTTGTTGCACCAAGTTTTCACCTCGTCGGCTGTAAAGTTCGAGCCTTTATCGATGATGATGCTATGGGGGACGCCGTAACGGTGTACAACCCCGGATATGAAGTCTATCACTGGTGCGGACTCAGTTGTTTTAACTGGTTTGGCTTCTTGTCACATCCCTAGTTCTGGTATGACCTGGACTAGCTGGTCATATGTGCATCATGTTTAAATTTCATTTAAATCTGAAATGAGGATTTGTGAAACCCTCAGAACTTATTTCTGGAAATGACCCAGATAAAAAGTGCTCCAAAAGGGTCCAAGAAAATGTTCATGTTGCTCTATGAAAATATTGGACAGAGATAATTGCTCTATGAAATCCAACCAATATTTTTAGGAGCTCATAAATAATTATTTGGGCATTTGGAATTAATGCAATAATTATTTGCTTTGGATATATATTGTTATGTATATAAAACATTGTCCAAAAATTGTGCCATTTGTCGGGGAGCTCTGGAATACTGCCATTAGCCCCTACAAAAATTGGCATAATATAATAAAATGGTTTAGTATTTTTATTAAACCAAACAAACGTCAGAAAAATAGAAAAAAGAAAAACAGAAAGAAATAAGAAAACCCTTAACTGGCGCTCACCTGGCCGGCCCAGCTGGCCAGCCCAGCCCACCTGTCCCCTCTCCCCTGTCGTCTTCCTCCTGCCAGGAGGACGGGCGCGTGCCCGACGCGCGCGCACCACCGCGCCGCGCCACCTCCTCCCTCCCTGCCTGCCTGTCCCTCCGCCGATGCGTTTGGACGTCGCCACGCGCCGCCCCGGACCCCCGCACTCTCTTTCGCTCTCCCTCCTCCCCTGGATCTCTCCCTCTCCCCGCGCCCGAAGCGCTGCCGTCGCCGCCGCACACCATGGCCGTAGCCACCGCCTCCCCCTCGCCTCCCCGACACGCACAGGAGCTCCGCCTCCTCGCCCTGAAGCTCTCCGCCGAGCCACGCAAGCCGGGACGCCCCGAGGAGCCGTCACCGCCGTCTTCTCCACCCCCGGCCGCCCGAGATCGCCGGCGCCCGTCCGTCGCCGTCCGGCCTTCCCCAAGCCTGCTTCGACGCCTGCTGCAACCGCTGTGAGATGCTGCTCCTCCTCCCCCTCTCCGTTCTCGCCCTCGCACACCGCAGCCGCATCCCCGCTCTAACCGAGCTCTGGCCGCCGCCGCTAGCCCCGCTCCGGCGAGCTCCGGCCACCCCACGCCCTCCCGCTTGCTCCAACCGACGCGGACGAGCTCCAGCTCCTCGCCGGTGGTCTTCGCGGCCCATTTGGTCGCCGGAGACGCAAACCCGAGCCCCTCCGCTGCGTTCGGCCTCGCCGGCGGCTAAACGCCGGTGGGGTTGACCGGGTCTAACCCCCCAGTTGACCGGGGTTTGACTACCCAGAGTCAATGACAGGTGGGGCCCGGCCCTGCTAATTTTTTAGTTAGGATTAGTTTATAAGTTAATCAACTTTGTTAACCAACATTGACACTGACGTGTGGCGCCCACACATCAGGTTTGACCCAGTCAGCGCTGTTGACTTGCTGACGCAAGCATGATGCAGTGCTGACGCAGTATTAGACTTTCTGGATTTAAAATAATTTAGATATTCCAGAAAATGATTCAAACTTCAAAAATTCATATCAATTCAACCGTAGCTCAGATTGAAATAAGTTATATATGAAAAATTATCAGAAAAATTCAATCTAACCATCTGTACTAGTTTCATGCATGACAAAACAACTTATACCTGCTGTATAGGTGAAACATATAAATGGCATATATAAGAGCTTAATTTGGAGTTGCATTTGAACCCTTGGTTCAAATGGACTTCATTCAATTTGAATACTAGTTGCATTAGCTCAAACAACATCACATCTTCATGCCATGTTCATGCATCACATTGTTGCATATGCTTCTGTATTGATTGTTGGCACCATTCCTTCTCGATAGGTCCTGCTCCGGAGACCGTTCCAGAGTACCTGTCTGTGAAGCAGTGCCTCCCTTGTTGATCTACCAGGCAAGCAAACCCCCTTGTTCATTCTGATATGATCCCACTCTCTTGCTCCTGCTCTCCTTTATTGCATTAGGACAACCACAAATCAACTGCTACTTTATGCTACGGTAGTTGAACCCATTCCTTTGCATGACCTGTCATTGCCACAGTAAATAGTTGAAACCCACTAGCATGTGTAGGAGTTGATTGAGCCATGTTGTGCTTCTACCATGCCATGCCTGCTATTGCTTAGAGTTGTGTCAGGTCTGATTCATTGGGAATGGATTGGAGTGATATGATATGTTCTGATGCTGAGAGTTAAGCGTGTGAACACGATTTGGTAAAGGTAGCGGTGAGAGGCCATGTAGGAGTACATGGTGGGTTGTCTCATTGGAACCGTCCTTAAGCACTGAGTTCTGTGTATGTTGTCCAATGACTAGATACTACCACACATTGCGTTCCGGTAACTCGACCCCTCTCGACTTATTAACCAACTTGGTCTCTGTCCAGGAGTTGCAAATAGTTTCTGGTGTTTGTAGGTAGTGTTAGTAGTCTACCAAGTGGCACCCGGCCAGGTGGGCTTGGGACAGACTAGGCACAAGTGGCACGGTGTACCAAGCGTAGATCCATCCGGCGAGATGGGCTTGGGAAACCTGCACACATCGTTTGGGGCCGTGAGCGACACCCCGGCCGGATCTCCTTGCGGATGGAACCCGAATAGGCGATAAACCTGGACTAGAGTCTTGTGTGGTTAGTTAGGTCGTGGCCGACTCCCTCGCCAGGCTTCCGCTTGAAGGTTGCCGAGATACATGACGTGTACATGGCGGTAACTGGCGAGAGCGTGTGTG
Source organism: Aegilops umbellulata (assembly GCA_032464435.1). Taxonomy (NCBI): domain Eukaryota; kingdom Viridiplantae; phylum Streptophyta; class Magnoliopsida; order Poales; family Poaceae; genus Aegilops; species Aegilops umbellulata. Next base: position 92,604,845 of record CP136059.1, on the reverse strand, counting down.
AAGAAGTACACCCCTGCAGAGTTATCATGATCTATTCGAATAGCCGTGTCCTCGGTTATGGACTTCTTGGATGCTTACGTGGTACATAGACAACTTAAAGTGGATACTCTAAAATGCTCAAGATCAGTGTGAGTGCTATGGATGGCCTTCTCATAGTGAGACGGGGATGAATCCATAGTGGTGTATTTATGTGGTGATTAGTGGACTCGTGTGCGCTGCTTCACCTCAAAGAAGTTTCTTGTGGTCGTAGAACAGGTTAGCCACTGAGTCAAAGTTGGCTTGCTGCAACTAAACTCCACATTAGGTTCTTGATACAAGTGCATGTATGATAGGATCTGATGTAAGTCTTGCTGAGTACCTTTGTACTCATGTTTGCTTTATTTATGTTTTGCAGCGGAGACTTCGGTCTTACTGGTAGTTCCGCTTGGACTTCGACGAGTAGCTTGTACCTCAGCTATGATCTTGATTGGATGTTGTAGATAGTCGGGCTCTTCAGCCTTTTTCATTTGTAGTTGTCTGTACTCAGACATGTAATGCTTCCGCTTGTTGCTTGTATGCTCTGAATGATGGGTCATGTGACCCTTGCTTGTATTTAATGCTATGTGGCTCTTCTGAGCCTTTATCTATATGAGTTTGCGTTATGTTGTGATGCCATGTTGTACAGCACATACTTGCATGTTATGCGTACGTGTAACGTGTATTGCTATGTGTGGGATCCGACAATCTAGTTGTTTATCCTTGGCAGCCTATCATATGGGGAAATGTAGTCTAGTGCTTTCTAAGCGATAGTAGTCCGCTATAGCCCGGTTCACCGGAGTCCTGCTAGCCCAGCACTACTGCTCGGAACACTTGACTGGCCGGCATGTGTTTCACTTCGTTCCTGTGTCTGTCCCTTCGGGGAAATGTCACGCGGTGTTATCCGGAGTCCTGCCTAGCCTGCTACAGCCCGGGTTACCGGAGTCCTGTTAGCCCAGTGCTACAGCCCGGATTTATACGTTGTTGACCGACATGCTCGATGTGATTCATGTATGCCTGTCCTCATGGGTTAGTGCCGCCTTGGGTTCACGACTAGCCATGCCGGCCCGGGTTCTGTCATATGGATGCTAGCGACACTATCATATACGTGAGACAAAAGGCGCAAACGGTCCCGGGCCAGGTAAGGTGGCACCCGTGGGAGTACCGTGCGTGAGGCCGCAAAGTGATATGATGTGTTACATGCGGGATCGATGTGGCTTAGGATCGGGGTCCCGACAGCTTTGGTATCAGAGCCTGACTGCCTGTAGGATTTCCAAGCCAACCTGGTCGAAGTTGAGTCTAGAAATTCTTTAGTTATGTAAGGGAATTGATTGTGGAAGGGAACGTAAGGCTCTTTTTACTCCTTATATCTCATGCCCTTCTGATCTGAGTCATCCTATCTTTCCTACGGGGTTAAGGAACTAGGCTTTCTTTTCTGTCTATCAGGATCACGTGTTGCTACTCCGTAGTCTCTTAGGATTGGTTGATCAGAGTCATAATCCAATTTTCTAGTACTTCCGGTGTAGCCTGTTAGTATGATCTCAGAACCTTGAGTGATGATGCTGATTATGTTACTACCCCATTTTTGCAGAATATCTCATTCTGAGCATTTTACTGCCGTTATGCTGCCGGAATTGTCCTAGGAGTTGAGAGATACTAAATTCTTGTGCTACCTTCTGCATCCTATAGTTGATGCTGAATCCATCCTTGTTTCCTTGGTTTCGTTCTTCAGGATGTTGCCGGTTAACCGAAGTTCTGCTGCTCGTAGCCGGAACCACGGAGATGGTAGAGATGAGGATCCTCCCGACCAGTCTTCGTTGGCAAAGTTCATGTTAGAGGTTGAGATGAACAAGCGTGAGTCTAACCGCTTGTTAGCACGTATCGAGGAGAACACCGCACCCTAGTGCAAAGAGTCAGCTACCATCCAGGATTTCATTGATCTGAAACCACCCACCTTCCATCATTCTATTGAGCCACTCCATGCAGATGACTGGTTCCGTAGTATCACACACAAGCTGCGTTCTGCGAACATAGCTGAAAGTGACAAGGTCACTTATGTTGCATATCACCTGGAAGGTCCTGCTAGTCTCTGGTGGCAGAACTATGAGGCTATGCTTCCAGTTGGTCAGATTCCTACCTGGAGAGATTTCACTGAGGCTTTTCGCGAGCATCACCTTCCTGAAGCCCTCATCGATCGCAAGAGAGAAGAGTTCTGTGGTTTCACCCAGGGTAAGATGGTTGTTGATGCTTACAGTAGAGAGTTTGAGAACCTCGCCCGCTATGCTACAGAAGAAGTGTCCACGGACGCCAAGAAGCAGGCTAGGTTCCGGAAGGGTCTCAACCCCAAGTTGCGTCGAGATCTCCACTTGCACCATTGCAATACGTTCCAGGCTCTTATGAACAAGGCCATTAATGCAGAGACAGCTCAACTCACCTATGAGGAGTCTCGTAAGCACAACCGTGATTTGGGTTCTTCCTCCGGTTCTAGTTCTCAGAAGCGTCGGATTTGGGTTCCGAACTCTGCTCTTCCACCCGGCTACACACCGACGCCATCCTATGTGGCGCCTCACCCAGTTCAGCCATATGCTCCACCTAGGCCTATTGGTGGACCGCCTGCCAATGCGGGTCCACGTCCTACCTCCAAGATTTGTTACAAGTGCGGAGAGCCAGGCCACATTACCCGTATTTGCACTCAGACCAATGTTGCTCCACCCCAGCCCGAGAAGTTTGATGGCCGTGGAAGTAAGCCATCACGCGGGATGATCAGTGCCAAGTCAGCTCCCACTGAACATGGACGTGTGCATCACGTCTCAGCTCAAGACGCTCATGATGATCCAGATGTCGTTCTTGGCACACTCCTTGTAAACTGTCATCCAGCATCAGTTCTATACGATACTGGAGCGTCTCATTCCTTCATTTCCAAAAGTTATGCCCGCTTGCACGACATGTCATTTTGTGATATGCCTTCCCCACTACTCATTCAAACTCCTGGATCCAAATGGCAAACCTCTAGGATAAGTTATGGCAATGAAATACATGTTGACAGACTTGTATTTCTAGCTTCCCTGATATCTCTTAAGTCTTCAGATATTAACATCATCTTGGGTATGGACTGGATGAAAGCTCACTATGCCAAGATTGATTGTTACACCAGGTCTGTTCAGCTCACACACCCCTCTAGCAAGATAGTCACTGTCTCCACCAGAGTTGCAAAGCGTCAACTCTACTCTCTTAATGCCAGCCCTCTTCCAAACCTTGAGGATATCCCGGTAGTCCGTGACTTTCCGGATGTCTTTCCAGAAGAACTGCCAGGTGTTCCACCTGACAGAGATGTAGAATTTGTCATAGATATTCTCCCAGGAACCGCCCCAATTTCTAGGAGACCTTACAAGATGGCACCCTTAGAACTAGCCGAGCTTAAGAAACAACTTGATGAGTCCTTGCAAAAGGGTTTCATCCATCCTAGTTCTTCTCCCTGGGCTTGCCCCGTTCTCTTCGTCAAGAAGAAGGATGGTACGGACCAGATGGTTGTAGATTATCGTCCCGTTAATTTGGTCACAATAAAGAACAAGTATCCGCTCCCCAGGATCAACGACCTGTATGATCAGCTCGCTGGATCCTCAGTCTTTTCCAAGATGGATTTGAGGTTAGGCTACCACCAAATCAAGATCAGAAACGGGGACATTCCTAAGACGGCTTTTGTCACTCGTTATGGCCAGTACGAGTAAACCGTCATGTCCTTTGGTCTAACCAATGCTCCAGCTAGCTTCTCCCGCTTGATGAACTCGATCTTCATGGAGTACTTAGATAAGTTCATCGTGGTTTACCTCGATGATATTCTTATTTACTCGAAGAACGAGGAAGAGCATGCCGAACATCTTAGACTTGTGTTAGAATAACTCAGAGAGCACCGCCTTTATGCCAAGTTCTCCAAGTGTGAATTTTGGTTGCCAGAAGTGACCTACCTGGGCCACGTGATCTCTGGTAAGGGCATTGCTGTCAACCCCGAGAGAGTTTAGGCCGTTCTTGATTGGACTCCACCTGAAACCGTTAAGCAAGTTAGGAGTTTCCTTGGTCTAACCAGTTATTGTCGCCGCTTCGTTGAAAACTTCTCCAAAGTGGCCAAACCTCTCACGGAACTTCTCAAGAAAGATAAAAAGTTTGAGTGGTCCCCACAGTGTGAGTACAGTTTTCAGGAACTGAAAAGACGCCTGACTTTTGCTCCCATACTTGTGCCACCGGCTTTCACCAAAGACTTTGTCATCTATTGTGATGCCTCACGACAGGGACTAGGTTGCATTCTTATGCAAGATCGTCATGTGATAGCCTATGCATCTCGACAGTTGCATCCACATGAGGAGAATTATACTACACATGATCTAGAGCTTGCAGCCGTAGTCTATGCACTTAAGATATGGCGACATTACCTTCTCAGTAAACGTTGTGAGATATACACCGATCACCAGAGTCTCAAGTATATCTTCACCCAACCAGATTTGAACCTTAGGCAAAGACCTTGGTTGGAGTTGATCTCAGACTACGACTTAGGGATTACCTACACCCCAGGCAAGGGTAATGTCATGGCTGATGCGCTAAGTCGTAAGTCCTATTGCAACAATCTTATGTTGCAGCAGGGACAACCACTCCTCCATGAGGAATTATGTAAGCTTAATCTTCACATTGCTCCTCAAGGATTCCTTACTACCTTGGTGGCGAAACCTAGTCTTGTGGATCATATCATAGAAGCCCAGAAGCATGATACGGGGATTACCCGGATCAAGAGAAACATTGCCAAGGGTATTGATGGTAGTTTCTCTGTAGATGATCGAGGTGTCGTTTTCTTTGGGAACCGCCTGGTGGTCCCCAAGAAGCAGCATCTTCGACAACTGATTCTTAAGGAGGCTCATGAATCCCCTCTCACGATTTATCCCGGTAGCACTAAGATGTATCAGGACCTACGCCAGAGGTTCTGGTGGACGAGGATGAAGAGAGAAATCGCTCAGTTCATTGCTAACTGTGACGTCTGTCGTCGCGTTAAGGCAGAACATCAAAGACCTGCTGGCACCCTTCAGCCTCTAGCTATTCCTAAGTGGAAATGGGATAAAGTTGGTATGGACTTCATCACCGGCTTTCCCAGGACCAACAAAGGGAATAATGCTATCTTCGTAGTCATTGATCGTCTTTCCAAAGTGGCTCACTTCCTACCTGTTCGAGAGAATATCACTGCTAGTCAGCTCGCTGACTTATATATTTCTCGAATAGTTTCACTTCATGGTGTTCCACTAGAGATCAATTCAGACCATGGTAGTCTTTTCACTTCTCATTTCTGGGAGAGTTTCCAAACTGCCATGGGCACCCATCTTTCCTTCAGTACCGCTTTCCACCCTCAATCAAGTGGTCAGGTGGAAAGAGTCAACCAAATCCTCGAAGACATGCTTAGAGCTTGCGTTATCTCATTCGGTATGGATTAGGAGAAGTGTCTTCCTTTCGCCGAGTTTGCTTATAACAATAGCTACCAATCCAGTCTCAAGAAAGCTCCTTTTGAGATTCTGTATGGACGAAGATGTCGAACACCTTTGAACTGGTCAGAAACCGGTGAAAGACAATTCTTTGGACCGGATATGATCCAGGAGGCAGAAGAGCAAGTTCGCATCATTCGTGAGAATTTGAAACAGCCCAATCTCGTCAAAAGAGCCAGGATGACCGTCGTCATAAGGAAGTGGCTTATGAAGTTGGCGACAAGGCTTACCTTCGGGTTACCCCTTTGAAGGGTACCCATCGTTTCGGTATCAAGGGCAAGTTGGCTCCTCGTTATATTGGTCCCTTTCTCATTCTCGCTAAATGAGGAGAGGTTGCCTACCACTTGGAACTACCGCCACACCTTTCTCGAGTACATGATGTCTTCCACGTCTCTCAACTCAGGCGTTGCTTCTCGGATCCCATCTGCCGAGTGGACCACGAAACGCTTGATCTCCAAGATAACCTCACATATCGAGAGTACCCTGTTCGCATTCTTGATCAAGCAGAGCGTGTCACTCGACGTCAGAACATCAAGTTTCTCAAAGTTCAGTGGTCTCATCATTCCGAAAGAGAAGCTACTTGGGAGCGAGAAGATCGTCTTTGACTGGAGTACCCCGCTTTCTTTCCGTCGACCCCTGAATCTCGGGACGAGATTCTTTCAAGTGGGGGCGAGTTGTCACATCCCTAGTTCTGGTATGACCTGGACTAGCTGGTCATATGTGCATCATGTTTAAATTTCATTTAAATCTGAAATGAGGATTTGTGAAACCCTCAGAACTTATTTCTGGAAATGACCCAGATAAAAAGTGCTCCAAAAGGGTCCAAGAAAATGTTCATGTTGCTCTATGAAAATATTGGACAGAGATAAAAATCCAACCAATATTTTAGGAGCTCATAAATAATTATTTGGGCATTTGGAATTAATGCAATAATTATTTGCTTTGGATATATATTGTTATGTATATAAAACATTGTCCAAAAATTGTGCCATTTGTTGGGGAGCTCTGGAATACTGCCATTAGCCCCTACAAAAATTGGCATAATATAATAAAATGGTTTAGTATTTTTATTAAACCAAACAAACGTCAGAAAAATAGAAAAAAGAAAAACAGAAAGAAATAAGAAAACCCTTACCTGGCGCTCACCTGGCCGGCCCAGCTAGCCAGCCCAGCCCACCTGTCCCATCTCCCCTGTCGTCTTCCTCCTGCCAGGAGGACGGGCGCGTGCCCGACGCGCGCGCACCGCCGCGCCGCGCCACCTCCTCCCTCCTTGCCTGCCTGTCCCTCCGCCGATGCGTTTGGACGTCGCCACGCGCCGCCCCGGACCCCCGCACTCTCTTTCGCTCTCCCTCCTCCCCTGGATCTCTCCCTCTCCCCGCGCCCGAAGCGCTGCCGTCGCCGCCGCACGCCGTGGCCGTAGCCACCGCCTCCCCCTCGCCTCCCCGACACGCACAGGAGCTCCGCCTCCTCCCCCCGAAGCTCTCCGCTGAGCCACGCAAGCCGGGATGCCCCGAGGAGCCGTCACCGCCATTTTCTCCACCCCTGGCCGCCCGAGATCGCCGGCGCCCGTCCGTCGCCGTCCGGCCTTCCCCGAGCCTGCTTCGACGCCTGCTGCAACCGCTGTGAGATGCTGCTCCTCCTCCCCCTCTCCGTTCTCGCCCTCGCACACCGCAGCCGCATCCCCGCTCGAACCAAGCTCCGGTCGCCGCCGCGAGCCCCGCTCCGGCGAGCTCCGGCCACCCCGCGCCCTCCCGCTTGCTCCAACCGACGCGGACGAGCTCCAGCTCCTCGCCGGTGGTCTTCGCGGCCCATTTGGTCGCCGGAGACGCAAACCCGAGCCCCTCCGCCGCGTTCGGCCTCGCCGGCGGCTAAAGGCCGGTGGGGTTGACCGGGTCTAACCCCAAGTTGACCGGGGTTTGACTACCCAGAGTCAATGACAGGTGGGGCCTGGCCCTGCTAATTTTTTAGTTAGGATTAGTTTATAAGTTAATCAACTCTGTTAACCAACATTGACACTGACGTGTGGCCCCCACACGTCAGGTTTGACCCAGTCAGCGCTGTTGACTTGCTGACGCAAGCATGACGCAGTATTAGAGTTTCTGGATTTAAAATAATTTAGAAATTCCAGAAAATGATTCAAACTTCAAAAATTCATATCAATTCAACCGTAGCTCAGATTGAAATAAGTTATATATGAAAAATTATCAAAAAAATTCAATCTAACCATCTGTACCAGTTTCATGCATGACAAAACAACTTTTACCTGCTGTATAGGTGAAACATATAAATGGCATATATAAGAGCTTAATTTGGAGTTGCATTTGAACCCTTGGTTCAAATGGACTTCATTCAATTTGAATACTAGTTGCATTAGCTCAAACAACATCACATCTTCATGCCATGTTCATGCATCATATTGTTGCATATGCTTCTGTATTGATTGTTGGCACCGTTCCTTCTCGATAGGTCCTGCTCCGGAGACCGTTCCAGAGTACCTGTCTGTGAAGCAGTGCCTCCCTTGTTGATCTACCAGGCAAGCAAACCCCCTTGTTCATTCCGATATGATCCCACTCTCTCGCTCCTGCTCTCCTTTATTGCATTAGGACAACCGCAAATCAACTGCTACTTTATGCTACGGTAGTTGAACCCATTCCTTTGCATGACCTGTCATTGCCACAGTAAATAGTTGAAACCCACTAGCATGTGTAGGAGTTGATTGAGCCATGTTGTGCTTCTACCATGCCATGCCTGCTATTGCTTAGAGTTGTGTGAGGTCTGATTCATTGGGAATGGATTGGAGTGATATGATATGTTCTGATGCTGAGAGTTAAGCGTGTGAACACGATTTGGTAAAGGTAGCGGTGAGAGGCCATGTAGGAGTACATGGTGGGTTGTCTCATTGGAACCGTCCTTAAGCACTGAGTTCTGTGTATGTTGTCCAATGACTAGATACTACCACACATTGGGTTCCGGTAACTCGACCCCTCTCGACTTATTAACCAACTTGGTCTCTGTCCAGGAGTTGCAAATAGTTTCTGGTGTTTGTAGGTAGTGTTAGTAGTCTACCAAGTGGCACCCGGCCAGGTGGGCTTGGGACAGACTAGGCACAAGTGGCACGGTGTACCAAGCGTAGATCCATCCGGCGAGATGGGCTTGGGAACCCTGCACACATCGTTTGGGGCCGTGAGCGACACCCCGGCCGGATCTCCTTGCGGATGGAATCCGAATAGGCGATAAACCTGGACTAGAGTCTTGTGTGGTTAGTTAGGTCGTGGCCGACTCCCTCGCCAGGCTTCCGCTTGAAGGTTGCCGAGATACATGACGTGTACATGGCGGTAAGTGGCGAGAGCGTGTGTGAAGAAGTACACCCCTGCAGGGTTATCATGATCTATTCGAATAGCCGTGTCCTCGGTTATGGACTTCTTGGATGCTTATGTGGTACATAGACAACTTAATGTGGATACTCTAAAATGCTCAAGATAAGTGTGAGTGCTATGGATTGCCTTCTCGTAGTGAGACGGGGATGAATCCATAGTGGTGTATTGATGTGGTGATTAGTGGACTCGTGTGCGCTGCTTCACCTCAAAGAAGTTTCTTGTGGTCGTAGAACAGGTTAGCCACTGAGTCAAAGCTGGCTTGCTGCAACTAAACTCCACATTACCTTCTTGATACAAGTGCATGTATGTTAGGATCTGATGTAAGTCTTGCTGAGTACCTTTGTACTCATGTTTGCTTTATTTATGTTTTGCAGCGGAGACTTCGGTCTTACTGGTAGTTCCGCTTGGACTTCGACGAGTAGCTTGTACCTCAGCTACGATCTTGATTGGATGTTGTAGATAGTCGGGCTCTTCAGCCTTTTTCATTTGTAGTTGTCTGTACTCAGACATGTAATGCTTCCGCTTGTTGCTTGTATGCTCTGAATGATGGGTCATGTGACCCTTGCTTGTATTTAATGCTATGTGGCTCTTCTGAGCCTTTATCTATATGAGTTTGTGTTATGTTGTGATGCCATCTTGTACAGCACATACTTGCATGTTATGTGTACGTGTAACGTGTATTGCTATGTGTGGGATCCGACAATCTAGTTGTTTATCCTTGGCAGACTATCCTATGGGGAAATGTAGTCTAGTGCATTCTAAGCGATAGTAGTCTGCTACAGCCCGGTTCACCGGAGTCCTGCTAGCCCAGCACTACTGCTCGGAACACTTGACTGGCCGGCATGTGTTTCACTTCGTTCCTGTGTCTGTCCCTTCGGGGAAATGTCACGCGGTGTTATCCGGAGTCCTGCCTAGCCTGCTACAGCCCGGGTTACCGGAGTCCTGTTAGCCCAGTGCTACAGCCCGGATTTATACGTTGTTGACGGACATGCTCGATGTGATTCATGTATGCCTGTCCTCATGGGTTAGTGCTGCCTTGGGTTCACGACTAGCCATGCCGGCCCGGGTTCTCTGTCATATGGATGCTAGCGACACTATCATATACGTGAGCCAAAAGGCGCAAACGGTCCCGGGCCAGGTAAGGTGGCACCCGTGGGAGTACCGTGCGTGAGGCCGCAAAGTGATATGATGTGTTACATGCTGGATCGATGTGGCTTAGGATCGGGGTCCCGACACTTCTATCCATTTGGTGAATTTATCCACCATGACCAATAGGTATTTTTTCTTGTGGCTTCCCCCTTTAAAGGGTCCGACCATATCAAGCCCCCAGACCGCAAAGGGCCATGTAATGGGGATTGTTTGGAGAGCGGTAGGTGGCATATGGCTTTGGTTTGCAAAAAGCTGGCAACTGACGCAATGTTGAACGAGGTCCTGTGCGTCTGCTCGGGCCGTCGGCCAGTAAAAACCTGTACGGAAGGCCTTGCTTACAAGGGCCCGAGCTGTAGCGTGGTGGCCGCCAGGTCCAGCATGAATTTCTGCCAAAAGTTGCCGCCCTTCATCTTCAGAGATGCACCTTTGAAGTACTCCGGTAGCGCTTTTCTTATAAAGCTCTCCCTCGTGGACCTTGTAGGCTTTAGACTGCCGCACAATGCAATGCAACTCGTTTGGGTCCTCAGGTAGTTCTTGCCTAGTTAGGTAGGCCTAGAAGGGTTCTGTCCACGGGGCGATGACAGCCATAATCACATGGGCCAAAGGCGTTATTTCGGTGGCAGAGCCTCCGATTATGTTAGAGTGTTCGGTATCTGGTGTTGTGGCCAGGCCCGGACTGTTGTTGCCGGTCTCTCCTTCCCATACCACGGATGGCTTAAACAGCCTTTCCAAGAAGATATTAGGTGGGACAGGGTCGCGCTTAGCACCGATGCGGGCGAGGATATCCGCCGCTTGATTGTTTTCTCGGGCCACATGGTGGAATTCCAGCCCCTCGAACCGAGCTGACATTTTGAGGACGGCGTTGTGGTAAGCCGCCATTTTTTGGTCCTTGGCGTCAAAGTCTCCATTTATTTGTGATATTGCAAGGTTCGGATCCCCACGCACCTCTAGGCATTGAATGCCCATGGAGACTGCCATCCGGAGACCATGCAGCAGGGCCTCACATTCTGCTGCATTGTTGGAGTCTGTGATAATATTTGTAGTACATATTGGACTGTATCTCCGGTGGGGGATGTCAGGACTAGGCCTGCCCCCAGACCAGCCAGCATCTTAGAGCCATCAAAGTGCATGATCCAATTGGAGTACACGATGTACTCTTTAGGGAGTTCGGCTTCCGTCCATTTGGCGATGAAGTCAGCCAGTACTTGCGACTTAATGGCTCGCCTTGGTTTTATGTTATGTCGAACAGGAGGAGCTCGATAGCCCATTTAGCAATCCGGCCCATGGCATCACAGTTATTTATTATGTCATTGAGTGGTACTTCGGAGGCCACCATAATTGAACACTCTTGAAAGTAGTGTCGTAATTTCCGGGATGCCATGAAGACCGCGTATGTTATCTTTTGATAATGTGGGTACCGTGATTTGCATGGAGTGAGGACGGTGGATACGTAGTATACCAGCTTTCGAAGCGGGAACTTATGTCCGTCCGTCTCTCGTTCGATGACGAGCACTGCGCTTACAACTTGGTGTGTTGCCGCTATATATAACAGCATTGGTTCGCCGACATTTGGCACGGCCAAGATTGGGTTGGTGGCCAAGACAGCATTTATTTCTTCCAATCCGGCCGTGGCCGCATCCGTCCACTCAAAGTGTTCGGTGCGTCGAAGAAGGCGATAAAGAGGTAATGTCTTTTCTCCTAATCGGGAGATAAAGCGGCTTAAGGCAGCCACGCATCCAGTTAATTTCTGGATTAGATTGAGGTATGTTGGGGTAGCCAACTATGACAAAGCTCGGATTTTAGCCGGATTTGCTTCAATTCCTCTACTGGAGACGATGAAGCCCAAAAGCTTTCCGGCGGGCACGCCAAAAAAACTTTTTTCCAGATTCAGCTTGATGTCATATGTTTAGAGATTGTCGAACGTGAGCCTCAAATCTTCTACTCCACCTGTTCCTTGATATAAGGTGTATAGATTTTTCAGAAAAAAACCCAAAATATAGGGCGTATTGCGTTGCACAACTCGTTTGGATAACTTTTCTAGGGATTTGGTTACATTTCCTTATATCGGGCAAGCTCCTCTATCTTCTCATGTCAATTAGTCAGGTGTAATCTTGTCCAAAACTTGTGAAAATTTTCCTACACGTGCGTTCTTTAATTTCCGTGCTAAAAACTATACACCCTATATTTAGGAACGGAGGGAGTATTAAGGATTCGATGTGTCTGGTTTTAATGACCACATCGTCTCGTATGCCTCCACTGTTTTGCCGATTTGTGTTTCCAGGCATGTCTGAATCATGCGTTGATAGGTTCCACCGGCGTTTTTGAGCCCAGAAGGCATGGTGTTGAAACAAAAGGGGCCGTATGGAGTGATAAATGCCGTTGCGGCTTGATCGGAATCTGCCATCTTAATTTGATGGTATCCGGAGTATGCGTCGAGGAAACACAATGAATCGTGTCCTGCGGTGGCGTCGATAATTTGATCGATGTGGGGGAGGGGGAAGGGATCCTTGGGGCAAGCTTTGTTGAGGTCCTTGAAATCGACACATCAGCGCCAGGATTTGTCCTTCTTTGGTACCATCACCAGGTTTGCTAGCCAGTCCAAATGTTTTATTTCTCTAATGAATCCGGCCTCAAGTAACTTGGGCCATGGCTTATCGCTTAGGTTCAGAGAAACATTGAAGAGTCTGCTTGACCGGCTTGAATCCCTTTAGAATGTTAAGGCTATGCTCGGCCAGCCTGCGTGGGATTCCTGGCATGTCTGAAGGATGCCAGGCGAAGATGTCCCAATTCTCGCGCAAGAACTCCCGCAGTGCGGCGTCTACTGTGGGGTTTAACTGTGCCCTGATGGATGCTGTTTTTGTAGGGTCCATTGGGTGGACCTAGAATTTGACTATTTCGTCCGCTGGTTTAAAAGAGGTGGACTTGGGTCTTTTGTCGAGTATCACGTCGTCCCTGTCCAATGTGGAGCGCAGCGCAGTTAGTCCTTCGGCCGCAAGGGCTTCAGATAACGCCTCGAGGGCTAGTGCAGCGGTTTTATTTTCGGCTCGGAGTGCTATGTCCGGATCACTAGCCAGAGTGATGATTCCATTGGGCCCGGGCATTTTGAGTTTCATGTACCCGTAATGGGGTATAGCTTGGAAGATCGTGAATGCCTCCAGCCCTAAAAGGGCGTGGTATCCGCTACTGAATGGGGCCACTTGGAATGTGATTTCTTCGGACCTATAATTCTCCGGCGTGCTGAATACCACATCTAGTATGATTTTTCCTGCACATTGTGCCTCCTGACTAGGGATGATTCCTCTGAAGGTCGTGCTGCTTTGCTCAATGCGGCTCTTGTCTATTTCCATTTTTCGAAGAGTCTCCTCATATATGAGGTTTAACCCACTGCCACTGTCCATGAGCACTTTAGTAAGCCGGAAGCTGATCACAATTGGACTAAGGACCAAGGCGGCTGGTGCTCGGGCTGTTCGGAATTTAGGTTCGTCATTGGCATTGAAGGTTATAGTCGTATCGCTCCATGGATTTATTGTTGCCACATGGCAGACTTTGGCAAGGCTGCGGAGTGCTCGCTTGCGCCTATTATTTGAGGCGAAGGTCTTGAAGACTATCAACACTGTGTGGTTATTTTCCACGGGATGGTGCTCTATTGTTTTGTTGACGAGGATATCCTTGCCGCTGTTGGCCACCTGCCGGAGTATCCAACATGCTCTAAGGCTATGTGTTGGTCTGGTATCCGCTGAACTGTGGATTTTGCATGGCCCATTGAGCCATCCCTCCAATACGGTTCCACGCCCTGTGGTGGGCTTTTGTTTCTTTGTAATTGGATCGGGTGACTTATGAGAGTACACCCTTTTAGTTCGGACGGGGGGTTTAGAGAGAGCCGGAGGATCCCATAATTTTGTTCGGGTTTTCCAGGCGCTTTCCATCGCACAATACTTCTGTACTATGGCCACCAAGTCAGCAAAGTGTGCTATGTCATGACAACTTATGGCGTTGAGGATTCCCTTGTCCGTGCAATTTTTGAAAAAGAATGAAATTGTGTCTTCCTCGTGACAGTCCTTGACCTTGCTCATTACAAGGAGGAATATGGCCCAATAGTGATGTACTGTCTCTTGGGGCTCTTGTCTAATGTGGAAAAGATCACTTGTATCTGGGTGGGTGGGTAGATTTAAGTCCGAACTACCCGATCTGAGACCCAGGGGAGGAGGAGTTTCCGAGCTTGGCCGTTCGGGCTCCGGGATGCTGCTCAATAGATCGGGCCTGTTGTCTGATTCTAGGTTCAAAGCTTGGGCCATGTCCTCCCGTGGATGGGTATCCGGCTCGGAGAGCTCGGGAATCCGGACATAATTTTTCCTCAAGATAGAGGAAGAATTGCTGCATTGCTCCTCCACCACAATCTGATGGGTGATCAGCAAAGAGTTAATCTCCCTTTGGTCGGGTTTAAGCCTGATCCGATCATAGTCCGTAGCAACTCCCAAGGCGGCGATGCGATCCAAGAGCTCATTCAAAGAAGAGAGCTCCATTGGATCCATCTGCTCGGTGAATTCCGAGCCGACGTGGAGGCTGTTTTTGATGACCCGAGAAGTCATCGTCGGCGCAACGGCCGAACGGGGGGTCATGACGAAGCCGCCTAATAGGAGAGTTTGGCCAACAGCCAGGGCTCCCCTAGAGGTGATGTTGTCCTTGACAACAAGACGAGTCATCAAGCCTTATGGTGACGACACAGTGGAACTCTCAATGAAAGCACCAATGTCGGTGTCAAAACCAGCGGATCTCGGGTAGGGGGTCCCGAGCTGTGCATCTAAGGCGGATGGTAACAGGAGGTGAGGGACACAATGTTTACCCAGGTTTGGGCCCTCTCTATGGAGGTAATACCCTACTTCCTGCTTGATTGATCTTGATGATATGAGTATCACAAGAGTTGATCTACCACGAGATTGTAGAGGCTAAACCCTAGAAGCTAGCCTATGATTATGATTGTTCTTGTCATAAGGACCAAACCTTCCGGTTTATATAGACACGGGAGGGGGCTAGGGTTACACAGAGTCGGTTACAAGGGAGGAGATCTACAGATCCGAATTGCCAAGCTTGCCTTCCACGCCAAGGAGAGTTCCACCCGGACACGGGATGAAGTCTTCAATCTTGTATCTTCATAGTCCAATAGTCCGGCCAAACAGTATTGTCCGGCTGTCCGAGGACCCCCTAATCCAGGACTCCCTCACAAGATCCATCCGTTAGCTTAGCATAATGATCGTTAAGTTTTATTGCTATTGCTTTCTTCATGTCATATACATATTCCTTTGACTATGAGATTATGCAACTCCCGGATATCGGAGGAATAAATTGTGTGTTATGAAACGTCACAACGTAACTGGGTGATTATGAAGATGCTCTACAGGTATCTCCGAAGGTGTTTGTTGGGTTGGCATAGATGGAGATTAGGATTTTTCACTCCAAGTATCGAAGAGGTATCTCTGGGCCCTCTCGGCAATGCACATCATGTTGGGGAACGCGGTATTTCAAAAAAATTGCTACAATCACGCAAGATCTATCTAGGAGATGCATAGCAACAAGCGGGGAGAGTGCGTCCACGTACCCTCGTAGACCGAAAGCGGAATCATTTAGTAACGCGGTTGATGTAGTCAAAGGTCTTCGCATTCCAACCGATCCTAGCACCGAACGTACAGCACCTCCGTGTTCAGCACACGTTCAGCATGATGACGTCCCTCGAGCTCTTGATCCATTTGAGGACGAGCGAGAGTTCCGTCAGCATGACGGCGTGGCGATGGTGATGATGAAGTTACCGGCGCAGGTCTTCGCCTAAGCACGACGACGATATGACCGAGGTGCTAAACTGTGGAGGGGGCGCCGCACATGGCTAAGAGAAGACTTGTTGTGCCTTTGGGGTGCCCATAGCCTCCGTATATAAAGGGGGAAGGAGGAGGAGGCTGCCCCCCTAGGGGCGCGCCAAGTGTGGGGAGTCCTACTAGGACTCCCTAGTCCTAGTAGGATTCCCCTCTCCTTTTTCCTTTTCCAGAGTAGCAAAGGGGGAAAGAGAGAAGGAGTAGGAGAGGGAAAGGGGGGGCGCCGCCCCCACCCCTTATCCAATTCGGATTGGCAAGGGGGGCGCGTGCCACCTCCTAGCCGGCCCTCTCTCTTCTCCACTAAGGCCCATGTTGGCCTATTAACTTCTCGGGAGGGTTCCGGTAACCCTCGGTGCTCTGAAACTTATCCGAAACTTCTCTACACCATTCCGGTGTCCGAATGCAACCTTCCAATATATGAATCTTTACCTCTTGACCATTTCGATACTCCTCGTCATGTCCATGATCACATCCGGGACTCCAACAATCTTCGGTCATCAAATCACATAACTCATAATATAAATCGTCATCGAACGTTAAGCATGCGGACCCTACGGGTTTGAGAACTATATAGACATGACCGACACACATCTCCGGTCAGTAACCAATAGCGGCACCTGGATGCTCATATTGGCTCCTACATATTCTATGAAGATCTTTATCGGTCAAACTGCATAACAACATACGTTGTTCCCTTTGTCATCAGTATGTTACTTGCCCGAGATTCGATCGTCGGTATCATCATACCTAGTTCAATCTCGTTACGAGCAAGTCTCTTTACTCGTTTCGCAATGCGTCATCCCGTAACTAACTAATTAGTCACATTGCTTGCAAGTCTTATAGTGATGAGCATTACCGAGAAGGCCCAGCGATACCTCTCCGTTACACGGAGTGACAAATCCTAATATCGATCTATGCCAACTCAACAAACACCATCGGAGACACCTGTAGAGCACATTTACAATAACCCAGTTACATTGTGACGTTTGATAGCACACAAGGTGTTCCTCCGGTATTCGGGAGTTGCATAATCTCATAGTCAGAGGAACATGTATAAGTCATGAAGAAAGCAATAGAAATAGAACTAAACGATCATTTATGCTAAGCTAACGGATGGGTCTTGTCCATCACATCATTCTCTAATGATGTGATCCCGTTCATCAAATGACACGTGTCTATGGTTAGGAAACTTAACCATCTTTGATTAACGAGCTAGTCAAGTAGAGGCATACTAGGGACACTCTGTTTGTCTATGTATTCACACATGAACTAAGTTTCTGGTTAATACAATTCTAGCATGAATAATAAACATTTATCATGATATAAGGAAATATAATTAACAACTTTATTATTGCCTCTAGGGCATATTTCCTTCTGTCTCCCCCTTGCACTAGATTCAATAATCTAGATTACATAGTAATGATTCTAACACCCATGGAGTTTCGGTGATAATCATGTTTTGCTCATGAGAGAGGCTTGGTCAATGGGTCTGCAACATTCAGATCCGTATGTATATTGCAAATCTCTATGTCTCCCTCCTTGACTTGATCGCGGATGGAATTGAAGCATCTCTTGATGTGTTTGGTTCTCTTGTGATATCTAGATTCCTTCGCCAAGGCAATTGCTCCAGTATTGTCACAAAAGATTTTCATTGGACCCGATGCACTATGTATTACACCTAGATCGGATATGAACTCCTTCATCTAGAATCCTTCATTTGTTACTTCTGAAGCAGCTATGTACTCTGCTTCACACGTAGATCCTGCCACGACGCTCTGCTTGGAACTGCACCAACTGACAGCTCCACCATTCAATATAAATATGTATTCGGTTTGCGACTTAGAGTCATCTGAATCAGTGTCAAAGCTTGCATCGACGTAACCATTTATGACGAGCTCTTTGTCACCTCCATAAACGAGAAACATATCCTTAGTCCTTTTCAGGTATTTCAGGATGTTCTTCACCGCTGTCTAGTGATCCACTCCTAGATTACTTTGGTACCTCCCTGATAAGCTTATAGCAAGGCACACATCAGGTCTGGTACACAGCATTGCATACATGATAGAACCTATGGCTGAGGCATAGGGAATGACTTTCATTTTCTCTCTATCTTCTGAAGTGGTTGGGCATTGAGTCTGACTTAACTTCACACCTTATAACACAGGCAAGAACCATTTCTTTGACTGATCCATTTTGAAATTCTTCAAAACTTTATCAAGGTAAGTCCTTTGTGAAAGTCCAATTAAGTGTCTTGATCTATCTCTATAGATCTTGATGCCTAATATATAAGCAGCTTCACCGAGATCTTTCATTGTCAAATTCTTATTCAAGTATCGTTTTATGCTATCCAGAAATTATTTACTATTTCTAATCAACAATATGTCATCCACATATAATATTAGAAATTCCAAAGAGCTCCCACTCATTTTGTTGTAAATGCAGGCTTCTCCAAAAGTTTGTATATAACCATATGCTTTGATCACACTATGAAAGCGTATATTCCAACTCCGAGAGGCTTGCACCAGTCCATAAATGGATAGCTAGATCTTGCAGACTTCGTTAGTACCTTTAGGGTTGACAAAACCTTCTGGTTGCATCATATACAACTCTTCTTTAGATATCCATTAAGGAATGCAGTTTTGACATCCATTTGCCAAATTTCATAATCATAAAATGCGGCAATTGGTAACATGATTTGGACAGACTTCAGCATCGCTACGGGTGAGAAGGTCACATCGTAGTCAACTCCTTGAACTTGTCGAAAACCTTTCGCAACAAGTCTAGCTTTGTAGACAATAAAATTACCGTCAGCGTCAGTATTCTTCTTGAAGATCCATTTATTCTCTATGGCTTGCCGATCATCGGGCAAGTCAACCAAATTCCACACTTTGTTCTCATACATGGATCCCATCTCAGATTTCATGGCCTCAAGCCATTTTGCGGAATCTGGGCTCGTCATCGCTTCCTCATAGTTCGTACGTTCGTCATGGTCAAGTAACATGACCTCCAGAACAAGATTATCATACCACTCTGGTTCGGATCGTACTCTGCTTGACCTACGAGGTTCAGTAGTAACTTGATCTGAAGTTTCATGGTCATCATAATTAGCTTCCTCACTAATTGGTGTCAGAATCAATGGAACTGATTTCTGTGATGAACTACTTTCCAATAAGGGAGAAGGTACAATTACCTCATCAAGTTCTACTTTCCTCTCACTCACTTCTTTCGAGAGAAACTCCTTCTCTAGAAAGGATCCATTCTTAGCAAGCAATATCTTGCCTTCGGATCTGTGATAGAAAGTCTGCCCAACAGTCTCCTTTGGGTATCCTATGAAGACACATTTCTCCGATTTGAGTTCGAGCTTATCAGGTTGAAGCTTTTTCACACAAGCATCGCAGCCCCAAACTTTAAGAAACGACAACTTTGGTTTCTTGACAAACCATAGTTCATATGGTGTCGTCTCAACGGATTTAGATGGTGCCCTATTTAACGTGAATGCGACCGTCTCTAAAGCATAACCCCAAAACAATAGCGGTAAATCGGTAAGAGACATCATAGATCGCACCATATCTAATAAAGTACAGTTACGACGTTTGGACACACCATTACGCTGTGGTGTTCCAGGTGGCATGAGTTGCGAAAATTTTCCACATTGTTTCAAATGAAGACCAATCTCATAACTCAAATATTCAACTCCACGATCAGATCATAGAAACTTTATTTTCTTGTTATGATCATTTTCCACGTCACTCTGAAATTCTTTGAACTTTTCAAATGTTTCAGATTTATGTTTCATCAAGTAGATATACCCATATCTGCTTAAATCATCTATGAAGGTCAGAAAATAACAATACCCGCCGCGAGCATCAACACTCATCGGACCGCATACATCAGTATGTATTATTTCCAACAAATCAGTTGCACGCTCCATTGTTCCGAAGAACGGAGTCTTAGTCATCTTGCCCATGAGGCATGCTTCGCAATCATCAAGTGATTCCAAAAGTCCATCAGCATGGAGTTTCTTCATGCGCTTTACACCAATATGACCCAAATGGCAGTGCTACAAATAAGTTGCGCTATCATTACTAACTTTTCATCTTTTGGCTTCAATATTATGAATATGTGTATCACTACAATCGAGATTCAACAAAAATTGACCACTCATTAAGGGTGCATGACCATAAAAGATATTACTCATATAAATCGAACAACCATTATTCTCTAATTTAAATGAATAACCGTCTCGCATCAAACAAGATCCAGGTATAATGTTCATGCTTAACGCTGGCACCAAATAACAATTATTCAGGTCTAAAACTAATCCCGAAGGTAGATGTAGAGGTAGCGACCGCGATCACATCGACTTTGGAACCATTTCCCACGTGCATCATCACCTCGTCCTTAGCCAATCTTCATTTAATCCGTAGCCCCTGTTTTGAGTTGCAAATATGAGCAACAGAACCATTATGCGCTACTATGAGCATTAGTAAGGTATGTTGGGGAACGCAGTAATTTCAAAAAAATTCATACGGACACGCAAGATCCATCTAGGTGATGCATAGCAACAAGAGGGGAGAGTGTTGTCGATGTACCCTCGTAGACTGAAATCGGAAGCGTTATGACAATGCGGTTGATGTAGTCGTACGTCTTCACGATCCGACCGATCCTAACACCGAAGGTACGACACCTCCGCGATCTGCACACATTCAGCTCGGTGACGTCCCACTAACTCTAGATCCAGCTGAGGTCAAGGGAGAGTTCCGCCAGCAGGACGGCGTGGTGACGATAATGATGAAGTTACCGGTGCAGGGCTTCGCCTAAGTACTGCAACGATATGACCGAGGTGGAAATCTGTGGAGGGGGGCACCGCACATGGCTAGGACAACTGTCAACTTGTGTGTTCTAGGGTGCCCCCTGCCCCCGTATATAAAGGAGCAAGGGGAGGGGGCGGCGGCCTCATAGGGTGTGCCCCAAGGGGGGAATCCTACTCCTACTAGGAGTAGGTTCCCCCTTTCCTTGTCCAATTAGGAGGGGAAGGAAAGAGGAGCGGGGGAGAAGGAAAGCAAGGACCGGCCCCGCAAGCCCTAAACCAATTTAGTTCGGGCCTAGGGGGGCGTTCCCCACTGCTCCCTTGCTGCCCTCTATTTCCAATAAGGCCCATGAAGGCCCATTGACCCCCCGGGGGGTTTCGGTAACTCCCCGGTACTCCGGTATTTATCCGGTGACCCCAGGAACCTTTCCGGTGTCCGAATATAACCTTCCTATATATCACTCTTTATGTCTCGACCATTTCGAGACCCTTCGTCATGTCTGTGATTTCATCCGAGACTCCGAACAACCTTCGGTACATCAAAACACATAAACTCATATTATCGATCGTCATCGAACCTTAAGCGTGCGGACCCTACGGGTTCGAGAACTATGTAGACATGACCGAGACTCATCTCCGGTCAATAACCAATAACGGAACCTAGATGCTCATATTGGTTCCCACATATTCTACGAATATCTTTATCGGTCAAACTGTATAACAGCATACGTTGTTCCCTTTGTCATCGGTATGTTACTTGCCCGAGATTCGGTCGTTGGTATCTCAATATCTAGTTCAATCTCGTTGCCATCAAGTCTCTTTACTCGTTCCGTAATGCATCATCCCGCAACTAACTCATTAGTCACATTGCTTGCAAGGCTTATAGTGATGTGCATTGCCGAGAGGGCCCAGAGATACCTCTCCGACAATCGGAGTGACAAATCCTAATCTCGATCTATGCCAACTCAACAAACACCATCAGAGACACCTGTAGAGCATCTTTATAATCACCCAATTATGTTGTGACATTTTATAGCACACTAAGTGTGCCTCTGGTATTCGGGAGTTGCATAATCTCATAGTCATAGGAACATGTATAAGTCATGAAGAAAGCAATAGCAACAAACTAAACGATCATCGTGCTAAGCTAACAGATGGGTCATGTCAATCACATCATTCTCTAGTGATGTGATCCCGTTAATCAAATGACAACTCAGGTCTATGGCTAGGAAACTTAACCATCTTTGATCAACGAGCTAGTCAAGTAGAGGCATACTAATGACACTTTGTTTGTCTATATATTCACACATGTACTAAGTTTCCGGTTAATACAATTCTAGCATGAATAATAAACATTTATCATGATATAAGGAAATATAAATAAAAACTTTATTATTGCCTCTAAGGCATATTTCCTTCAGTCTCCCACTTTCACTAGAGTCAATAATCTAGTTCAAATTGCCATGTGATTTAACACCAATAGTTCACATCACCATGTGATTAACACCCATTGTTCACATCGCCATGTGACCAATACTCAAAAGGTTTACTAGAGTGAATAATCTAGTTCACATCACTATGTGATTAACACCCAAGAGTAATAAGGTATGATCATGTTTTGCTTGTGAGAGAAATTTTAATCTATGGGTCTGCATCAGAACTGTTTGTATTTTGCACATTTCTATGTCTACAATACTCTGCATGGAGCTACTCTAGCTAATTGCTCCCACTTTCAATATGTATCTAGAACGAGACTTAGAGTCATCCAGATCAGTGTCAAAGCTTGCATCGACGTAACTCTTTACGACATACTCTTTGTTACCTCCATAACCGAGAAATATTTCCTTATTCCACTAAGGATAATTTTGACCGTTGTCTAATGATCCAATCCTGGATCACTATTGTACCCTATTGCCAAACTCATGGTGAGGTACACAATAGGTGTGGTACACAACATAGCACACTTTATAGAACCTATGGCTGAGGCATAGGGAATGACTTTCATTCTCTCTCTATCTTCTACCGTGGTCGGGTTTTGAGTCTTACTCAACTTCACACCTTGCAGCACAGGAAAGAACTCCTTCTTTTATTGTTCCTTTTTGAACTACTTCCAAAACTTGTCAAGGTATGTACTCATTGAAAAAACTTTATCAGGCGTCTTGATCTATCTCTATAGATCTTGATGCTCAATATATACGCAGCTTCACTTAGGTCTTTATTTGAAAAACTCCTTTCAAACACTCCTTCATGTTTTCCAAAAAATTCTACATCATTTTCTATCAACAATATGTCATTCACATATACTTATCAGAAAGGCTGTAGTCAATATGTATATCAACAATATGATCTTGTTGCATCATATACAACTCTTCTTTAAGGAATACATTAAGGAATGTAGTTTTGACATACATTTGCCAGATTTCATTAAATTTGGCAATTGCTAACATGATTCGGACAGACTTAAGCATCGCTATGAGTGAGAAAATCTCATCGTAGTCAACACCTTGAACTTGTCGAAAACCTTTTTGCGACAACTCGAACTTTGTAGATAGTAACACTACTATCAGCATATGGCTTCCTCTTGAAGATAAATTTTATTCTCTATGGCTTGCCGATCATCGGGCAAGTCAACCAAAGTCCATACTTTGTTCTCATACATGGATCCCATCTCAGATTTCATGGCCTCAAGCCATTTCGCGGAATCTGGGCTCATCATTGCTTCCTCATAGTTCATAGGTTCGTCGTGGGCTAGTAACATGACTTCCAGAACAGGATTACCATATCACTCTGGTGTGGTTTGTACTCTAGTTGACCTACGAGGTTCGGTAGTAACTTGATCTGAAGTTTCATGATCATCCTCATTAGCTTCCTCACTAATTGGTGTAGGAATCACTGGAACTGATTTCTGTGATGAACTACTTTCCAATTCGGGAGAAGGTACAATTACCTCATCAAGTTCTACTTTCCTCCCACTAACTTCTTTCAAGAGAAACTCCTTCTCTAGAAAGGATCCATTCTTAGCAACAAATATCTTGCCTTCGGATCGATGATAGAAGGTGTACCCAACAGTTTCTTTTGGGTATCCTATGAAGACGCACTTCTCCGATTTGGTTTCGAGCTTATCAGTTTGAAACTTTTTCACATAAGCATCGAAACCCCAAACTTTAAGAAACGACAGCTTAGGTTTCTTGACAAACCACGGTTCATACGGTGTCATCTCAACGGATTTTGATGGTGCCCTATTTAACGTGAATGTAACTGTCTCTAATGCATAACCCCAAAACGATAGTGGTAAATCGGTAAGAGACATCATAGATCGCACCATATCTAATAAAGTACGGTTATGATGTTTGGACACAACATTACGCTGTAGTGTTCTAGGTGGCGTGAGTTGCGAAACTATTCCACATTGTTTCAAATGAAGACCAAACTCGTAACTCAAATATTCGTCTCCACGATCAGATCGTAGAAACTTTATTTTCTTGTTACGATGATTTTCCACTTCACTCTAAAATTCTTTGAACTTTTCAAATGTTTCAGACTTATGTTTCATCAAGTAGATATACCCATATCTGCTCAAATCATCTGTGAAGGTCAGAAAATAACGATACCCGCCATGAGCCTCAACACTCATCGGATCACATACATCAGTATGTATTATTTCCAATAAGTCAATTGCCCGCTCCATTGTTCCGGAGAACGGAGTCTTAGTCATCTTGCCCATGAGGCATGGTTCGCAAGCATCAAGTGATTCCAAAAATCCCATCAGCATGGAGTTTCTTCATGCGCTTTATACCAATATGGCCTAAATGGCAGTGCCACAAATATATTGCACTATCATTATCAACTTTGAATCTTTTGGCATCAATATTATGAATATGTGTATCATTACGATCGAGATTCAGTAAACCATTTATATTAAGTGTATGACCATAGAAGGTTTTATTCATGTAAACAGAAAAACAATTATTCTTTGATTTAAATGAATAAACGTATTGCCATAAACATGATCCAATCATATCCATGCTCAACGCAAACACCAAATAACATTTATTTTGGTCCAACACTAATCTCGAAGGTAGAGGGAGTGTGCGATGGTGATCTTATCAACCATGGAATCATTTCCAACACACATCATCACTTCACCCATAACTAGTTCTTGTTCATTCTGCAGCTCCTATTTTTAGTTACTACTCTTAGAAACTAAACCAGTATCAAATACTGAGGGGTTGCTATAAACACTAGTAAAGTACACATCAATAACATGTATATCAAATATACTTTTGTTCACCTCGCCATCCTTCTTATCCGCCAAGTATCTAGGGCAGTTCCACTTCCAGTGACCATTGCCTTTGAAGTAGAAGCACTCAGTTCCAGGCTTGGGTCTAGCTTTGGGCTTCTTCATGGGAGAAGAAACTTGCTTGCTATTCTTCTTTGAAGTTCCTCTTTCTTTCCCTTTGCCCTTTTCTTGAAACTGGTAGCCTTGTTAACCATCAACACTTGATGCTATTTCTTGATTTCTACCTTCACTGATTTCAGCATCGCGAAGAGCTTGGGAATTACTTTCGTCATCCCTTGCTTATTATAGTTCATCACTAAGTTCTAGTAACTTGGTGATAGTGACTAGAGAACTTTGTCAATTACTATCTTATCTGGAAGATTAACTTCCACTTGATTCAAGCAATTGTAGTACCCAGACAATCTGAGCACATGCTCACTGGTTGAGCTATTCTCCTCCATATTGTAGGCAAAGTACTATCAGAGGTCTCATACTTCTCGACACGGGCATGAGTATGAAATACCAATTTCAACTCTTAGAACATCTTATATGCTCTGTGGCGTTCAAAACATTTTTGAAGTCCCGGTTCTAAGCCGTAAAGCATGGTGCACTAAACTATTAAGTAGTCATCATACCGAGCTTTGTCAAACATTCATAACGTGTGCATCTGCTCCTGCAATAGGTCTGTCACCTAGCGGTGCATCAAGGACATAATTCATCTGTGTAGCAATGAGGATAATCCTCAAATCACGGACCAAGTCCGCATCATTGCTACTATCATCTTCCAACTTATTTTTCTCTAGGAACATATCAAAAATAAACTAGAAGCTACATTGCAAGTTATTGATCTACAACATAGATATGCAAATACTATCAGGACTAAGTTCATGATAAATTAAAGTTCAATTAATCATATTACTTAAGAACTCCCATTTCGATACACATCCCTCGAGTCACCTAAATGATCACGTGATCCATATCAACTAAACCATGTACGATCATCACGTGAGATGGAGTAGCTTTCAATGGTGAACATCACTATGTTGATCATATCTAGTATATGATTCATGCTCGACCTTTAGGTCTTAGTGTTCTGAGGCCATATCTGCATATGCTAGGCTCGTCAAGTTTAAGCTGAGTATTCTGCGTGTGCAAAACTGGCTTGCACCCGTTGTATGTGAACGTAGAGCTTATCACACTCGATCATCACGTGGTGTCTCGGCACGACGAACTTTCGCAATGGTGCATACTCAGGGAGAACACTTGTACCTTGAAATTTAGTGAGAGATCATCTTATAATGCTACCGCCGACCTAAGCAAAATAATATGCATAAAGGATAAACATCACATGCAATCAATATAAGTGATATAATATGGCCATCATCATCTTGTGCCTTTGATCTCCATCTCCAAAGCACAGTTATGATCACCATCGTCACCGGTGCGACACCTTGATCTCCATCGTAGCATCGTTGTCGTCTCGCCAACTATTGCTTCTACGACTATCGCTACCGCTTAGTGATAAAGTAAAAACAATTACAGGGTGATTGCATTGCATACAATAAAGCGACAACCATATGGCTCCTGCCAGTTGCCGATAACTTTGTTACAAAACATGATCATCTCATACAACAAAATTTAGCATCATGTGTTGACCATATCACATCACAACATGCCCTGCAAAAACAAGTTAGACGTCCTCCACTTTGTTATTGCAAGTTTTACGTGGCTGCTATGGACTGAGCAAGAGCCGTTCTTACCTACGCATCAAAACCACAACGTTTTTTGTCAAGTGTGTTGATTTAACCTTCAACAAGGACCGGGCGTAGTCACTCTCGATTCAACTGAAGTTGGAGGAACTGACACCCGCTAGCCACCTGTGGGCAAAGCACGTCGGTAGAACCAGTCTCGCGTAAGCGTACGCGTAATGTCAGATCGGGCCGCTTCATCCAACAATACCGCCGAATCAAAGTATGACATGCCGGTAAGCAGTATGACTATTATCGCCCACAACTCTTTGTGTTCTACTCGTGCATATAACATTGACGCATAGACCTGGCTCGGATGCCACTGTTGGGGAACGCGGTAATTTCAAAAAAAATCCTACGCACACGCAAGATCCATCTAGGTGATGCATAGCAACGAGAGGGGAGAGTGTTGTCCATGTACACTCGTAGACTGAAAGCGTATGACAACACGGTTGACATAGTCGTACGTCTTCACGATCCGAGGGATCCTAGCACCAAAGGTATGGCACCTCCACGATCTGCACACGTTCAGCTCAGTGACGTCCCACAAACTCTAGGTCCAGCTGAGGGAGAGTTTCGTCAGCACGATGGCGTGGTGACGGTGATGATGAAGTTACCGGCGCAGGGCTTCGCCTAAGCACTGCAACGATATGACCGAGGTGGAAATCTGTGGAGGGGGGCACCGCACACGGCTAAGAAAACTCTCAACTTGTGTGTTCTAGGGTGCCCCCTGCCCCCATATATAAAGGAGCAATGGGAGGGGGCCGGCGGCCTCATAGGGTGTGCCCCAAGGGGGAATCCTACTCCTACTAGGAGTAGGTACCCCCTTTCCTAGTCCAACTAGGAGGGGAAGGAAAGAGGAGGAGGGGAGAAGGAAAGAGGGGACCGGCCCCCCAAGCCCTAAACCAATTAGGTTTGGGCCTAGGGGGCGTGCCCCATAGCTCCCTTGCTGCCCTCCATTTCCACTAAGGCCCATGAAGGCCCATTGACCCCCCGGGGGTTCCGGTAACTCCCCGGTACTCCTGTATTTATCCGGTGGCCCCCGGAACCTTTGCGGTGTCCGAATATAACCTTCCAATATATCAATCTTTATGTCTCGACCATTTTGAGACTCCTCGTCATGTCTGTGATCTCATCTGGGACTCTGAATAACCCTCAGTACATCAAAACACATAAACTCATAATATCGATCGTCATCGAACGTTAAGCGTGCGGACCCTACGGGTTCAAGAACTATGTAGACATGATAGAGACTCATCTCCGGTCAATAACCAATAGCGGAACCTGTATGCTCATATTGGTTCCCACATATTCTATGAAGATCTTTATCGGTCAAACCGCATAACAACATACATTGTTCCCTTTGTCATCGGTATGTTACTTGCCCGAGATTCGATCGTCGGTATCTCAATATCTAGTTCAATCTCGTTACTGGCAAGTCTCTTTACTCATTCCGCAATGCATCATCCCGCAAATAACTCATTAGTCACATTGCTAGCAAGGCTTATAGTAATGTGCATTACCGAGAGGGCCCCGAGATACCTCTCCGACAATCGGAGTGACAAATCCTAATCTCGATCTATGCCAACTCAACAAACACCATCGGAGACACCTGCAGAGCATCTTTATAATCACCCACTTACGTTGTGACGTTAGATAGTACACTAAGTGTTCTTCTGGTATTCGGGAGTTGCATAATCTCATAGTCATAGGAACATGTATAAGTCATGAAGAAATCAATAGCAACAAACTAGACGATCATCGTGCTAAGCTAACAGATGGGTCACGTCAATCACATCATTCTCTAATGATGTGATCCTATTAATCAAATGACAACTCATGTCAATGGCTAGGAAACTTAACCATCCTTGATCAACGAGCTAGTCAAGTAGAGGAATACTAGTGACACTCTGTTTGTCTATGTATTCACACATGTACTAAGTTTCTGGTTAATACAATTCTAGCATGAATAATAAACATTTATCATGATGTAAGGAAATATAAACAACAACTTTATTATTGCCTCTAAGGCATATTTCCTTCAAGGTACACATCAATAATATGCATATTAAATATACCTTTCACTTTGCCATCCTTCTTATCCGCCAAATACTTGGGGCAGTTCCGCTTCCAGTGACCAGTCCCTTTGTAGTAGAAGCACTCAGTCTCAGGCTTAGGTCCAGACTTGGGCTTCTTCACTTGAACAAAAACTTGCTTGTCGTTCTTCTTGAAGTTCCCCTTCTTCCCTTTACCCTTCTTCTTGAAACTAGTGGTCTTGTTAACCATCAGCAGTTGATGCTCCTTCTTGATTTCTACCTCCGCAGCGTTTAGCATTGCGAAGAGCTTGGGAATTGTCTTATCCATCCCTTGCATATTATAGTTCATCACGAAGCTTTTGTAGCTTGGTGGCAGTGATTGAAGAACTCTGTCAATGACACTATCATCAGGAAGATTAACTCCCAGTTGAGTCAAGTGGTTGTGGTACCCAGACATTGTGAGTATATATTCACTGACAGAACTATTCTCCTCCATTTTGCAGTTATATAACTTATTGGAGACTTCATATCTCTCAATTCGGGCATTTGCTTGAAATATAAACTTCAACTCCTGGAACATCTCATATGCTCCATGACGTTCAAAACGTCTTTGAAGTCCCAATTCTAAGCCGTAAAGCATGGCACACTGAACTATCGAGTAGTCATCAGCTTTGCTCTGCCAGACGTTCATAACGTCCGGAGTTGCTCCTACAGCGGGTCTTGCACCTATAGGTGCTTCCAGGACGTAATTCTTCTGTGCAGCAATGAGGATAATCCTCAAGTTACGGACCCAGTCCGTGTAGTTGCTACCATCATCTTTCAACTTAGCTTTCTCTAGGAACGCATTAAAATTCAAGGGAACGGTAGCACGGGCCATTGCTCTACAACAACATAGACATGCAAAAAACTATCAGGTACTAAGTTCATGATAAATTAAAGTTCAATTAATCATATTACTTAAGAACTCCCACTTAGATAGACATCCCTCTAGTCATCTAAATGATCACATGATCCAAATCAACTAAACCATGTCCGATCATCACGTGAGATGGGGCAGTTTTCAATGGTGAACATCACTATGTTGATCATATCTACTATATGATTCACCTTCGAGCTTTCGGTCTTAGTGTTCCAAGGCCATATCTGCATATGCTAGGCTTGTCAAGTTTAACTCGAGTATTCTACACATGCAAAACTGGCTTGCACCCGGTGTATGTGAACGTAGAGCTTGTCACACCCGATCATCACGTGGTGTCTCGGCACGACGAACTGTAGTAACGGTGCATACTCAGGAAGAACACTTATACCTTGAAATTTAGTGAGGGATCATCTTATAATGCTACCGCCGTACTAAGAAAAATAAGATGTATAAAGGATAAACATCACATGCAATCAAAAATATGTGACATGATATGGCCATCATTATCTTGTGCCTTTGATCTCCCTCTCCAAAGCACCGTCATGATCTCCATCGTCACCGGCTTGGCACCTTGATCTCCATCGTAGTGTCGTTGTCGTCTCGCCAATTGTTGCTTCCATGACTACCGCTGCCGATTAGTGATAAAGTACAGCAATTACATGGCAATTGCATTTCATACAATAAAGCGACAACCATACGGCTCCTACGAGTTGCCGATAACTTCTACAAAACATGATCATCTCATACAACAATTTATATCTCATCATGTCTTGACCATATCACAGCACAACATGCCCTGCAAAAACAAGTTACACGTCCTCTACTTTGTTGTTGCAAGTTTTACGTGGCCACTACGGGCTTCTAGCAAAAACCGTTCTTACCTACGCATCAAAACCACAATGATTTTTTGTCAAGTCTGATGTTTTAACATTCAACAAGGACCGGCCGTAGTAAAATTCGATTCAACTAAAGTTGGAGAAACAGACACCCGCCAGCCACTTGTGTGCGAAGCACGTCGGTAGAACTAGTCTCATGAACGCGGTCATGGAAAGTTGGTCCGGGCCGCTTCATCCAACAATACCACCGAATCAAAGTAAGACGTTGGTGGTAAGCAGTATGACTATTATCGCCCACAACTCATTGTGTTCTACTCGTGCATATAACATCTACGCATAGACCTGGCTCGGATGCCACTGTTGGGGAACGCAGTATTTCACAAAAATTCCTACGATCACGCAAGATCTATCTAGGAGATGCATAGAAATGAGCAGGGAAAGTGTGCCCATGTACCCTCGTAGACCGAAAGCGGAAGCATTTAGTAACGCGATTGATGTAGTCAAACATCTTCACGATCCAACTGATCCTAGCATCGAACGTACGACACCTCCGTGTTTAGCACACGTTCAGCATGATGACGTCCCTCGAGCTCTTGATCTTGTTGAGGACGAGGGAGAGTTCCTTCAGCATGACAGCGTGACGACGGTGATGATGAAGTTACCGGCGCAAGGCTTCGCCTAAGCACTACGACGATATAACCGAGGTGGTAAATTGTGGAGGGGGGCACCGCACACGACTAAGAGAAGACTTGTTGTGCCTTTGGGGTGCCCCCCGCCTCCGTATATAAAGGGAGGAGGAGGAGGAGCCCGGCCCCCTAGGGGTGCGGCAAGTGTGGGGAGTCCTACTAGGACTCCCTAGTCCTAGTAGGATTCCCCTCTCCTTTTTCCTTTTCCAGAGTAGCAAAGGGGGAAAGAGAGAAGGAGTAGGAGAGGGAAAGGGGGGCGCCGCCCCCACCCCTTGTCCAATTCGGATTGGCAAGGGGGGAGCACGCCACCTCCTGGCTGGCCCTCTCTCTTCTCCACTAAGGCCCATGTTGGCCCATTAACTTCCTCGGGGGAAGGATTCTGGTAACCCCCGGTACTCCGAAACTTATCCGAAACTTCCTGAAACCATTCCGGTGTCCGAATGCAACCTTCCAATATATGAATCTTTACCTCTCAAGTATTTCGAGACTCCTCTTCATGTCCGTGATCACATCCGGGACTCCGAACAATCTTCGGTCATCAAATCACATAACTCATAATATAAATCGTCATCGAACATTAAGCGTGCGGACCCTACGGGTTTGAGAACTATGTAGACATGACCGAGACACATCTCCGGTCAATAACAAATACCGGAACCTGGATGCTCATATTGGCTCCTACATATTCTAAAAAGATCTTTATCTGTCAAACCGCATAACAACATACATTGTTCCCTTTGTCATCGGTATGTTACTTGCCCGAGATTCGATCATCGGTATCATCATACCTATTTCAATATCGTTACCGGCAAGTCTCTTTACTCGTTTTGTAATGCAACATCCCGTAACTAACTCATTAGTCACATTGCTTGCAAGGCTTATAGTGATGAGCATTACCAAGAGGGCCTAGAGATACCTCTCTGTTACACGGAGTGACAAATCCTAATCTCGATCTATTCCAACTTAACAAGCACCATCGAAGACACCTGTAGAGCATATTTATAATCACCCAGTTACATTGTGACATTTGATAGCACACAAGGTGTTCCTCCGGTATTCGGGGGTTGCATAATCTCATAGTCATAGGAACATGTATAAGTCATGAAGAAAGCAATAGCAATAAAACTAAACGATCATTTATGCTAAGATAACGGATGGGTCTTGTCCATCACATCATTCTCTAATGATGTGATCCCGTTCATCAAATGACAACACATGTCTATGGGTAGGAAACTTAACCATCTTTGATTAACGAGCTAGTCAAGTAGAGGAATACTAGGGACACTCTGTTTGTCTATGTATTCATACAATTCTAGCATGAATAATAAACATTTATCATGATATAAGGAAATATAAATAACAACTTCATTATTGCCTCTGGGGCATATTTCCTTCACATCATAATAAGCCTTGCAAGAAATGTGACTAATGAGTTAGTTGTGGGATGATGTATTACGGAATGAGTAAAGAGACTTGCCGATAATGATATTGAACTAGGTATGAATATACCGATGATCGAATATCGGGCAAGTAACATACCGATGACAAAGGGAATTACGTACGTTGCCATTGCGGTATGACCGATAAAGATCTTCGTAGAATATGTAGGAACCAATATGAGCATCCAGGTTCCGCTGCTGGTTATTGACCAGAGAGGTGTCTCGGTCATGTCTACGTAGTTCTTGAACCCGTATGGTCCCAAACCAAAAGTCAAACTCGGCCCCACCGAAACTGTCTATCCGGCGCACCAAGTTTAGATTCAGTTCTCTGTTCTTGACGCCTTCCTTGAAGGCACAGACTGCTTGGTGGTCAGGCACATTTTCTACAGTGTGGTGCAACGTGATCCACGTTTGGATGTAATCCCTCAAAGTTTCATTCGACTTTTGCACACAAGACCGTAGTTCGGTCAGCCCTGCCGGTCGCTTGCATGTTCCTTCAAATGTCGTGACAAACACCCAAGTGTAAATGCTGCTAGGTGCTAACTGATTCAGCCATGCTCTGGCCGAGCCCCCCAACATGAGAGGCAGGTGCTTCATGGCCACTTCATCATTGCCACCGCCAATTTGGACAGCCACTCGGTAGTCTTCTAGACAAGTATCAGGCTTGGACTCACCAGTGAACTTACTGACTCCAGTCGCCAACCTGAACTTGGGAGGAATCGCTGCGGCCCTGATGGCTCTATTAAAGCACTCCGGCCCTGAAACATGCACTTTGCTGCTGGTAGGTGCATCTCTGTCGTGACCTTCTCGGTGAGCTCTGTTTCTGTCGACCAAACCTTGAACGAGAATGGATCTTGCATCAAAGCCTGGTTCCCTGGGGTCGACTGGAATCCTCCGCCCAACACTATGAGGGCGCCTGTCATCCTGCTGCCGAGGCACGTACGATCCGCTCCTCGGGGGAGGGGTGGGCACTCAATGTCGATCGTCATGATCGAATCGGTGACCATACTGCTCACGGTTCCTGTACTGATATTGTTGGTATCCACGTCCCTCACACCTCGGAGGTGATCTTGGGCTGTGAGCCGACTGGACTGTGTCTGCAGCAATGGATCTGCTGTGGATTCTGTTCTGCGATTGAGAAACAGCGGAATTTTGGTCTCCTGCTGCCCGGAGCAACGCTCTGATCTGCAGCAAGCCTCAGCCAGCCTCTGATTGGGAAGGCTGAATCGACTCTACTATATGAGTTGCAGCTGCTAAATTCTGAATCGGAGTTCGATATACCTGCGGGGGCGGAAAGAGCTGACGGCGACTAGATTCTGGAACCCGTTGTCGTGCACGCTCGTCGAGTGCTCGCTGGAGATTCTCTAGTCGAGTGCGCTCAGCCAAGTTGGCCAGGCGCGCGTCCTCCAAGGCATGAGCCTCGGGGGTTTCTCCAACAATAGGAGTGTGCAATGCATCCATGTTCCGGCGACGAAGTTCTTCTCTCTGCTGCGACGTGAGAAGCTCGGGGAGATATTCCTCATGGGAATGCGACGGGTCGCCTCCACCTGCGCCTCCATCGGTGCGGGGAAAACCGAGAGGACTACGCGGTCCATCGACCATCAGAACCTCCGCCGCCGGATCACTGCTGTCGCACTCGGATGCGGTCTCTACGGAGCCAATCGAATAGGCCGTAGAGGGATTCGTCGGGCTCGATCGCCGCGACTTGAGGGGTGGCTGACTGGTGTGCCACCGCGTGTCTCACCCACCGCTGAAGTCTCGACCGACCAGAGCGCTTGCGCTGGCGGGAAACAGGGAGGGAGGACAATGCAGGGGCCGACCGATAATGGGTCGACGGTTGCCGCAAGAGGACGCGCGGACACACGCGCGAAAGTGTGTTGCCCCGTGGACAAGAAGCGCGTCGACGTGAGCGCGCCGAGACGGATCTCGCGGCCCTCCACCAAAACTCTGCCAGAAACCATGATGATTTGGATCGGAAAAATCGCAACTTCTCCAACAAGTCGCTAAGACACCAGCCCCACGGTGGGCGCCAACTGTCGTGGTTCTAAGTCTGACAGTAATGTAGGGCTAGGTATGGAGAGGCAAGATCTTAGCTATGGAGTAGTTGTAAGCACACGAGGTTTACGAGTTCAGGCCCTTCTCATAAGAAGTAATAGCCCTACGTCTCGGAGCCCGGAGGCCGTCGACTAGATTATGAGTGTGTAGATTACAGGGGTGCCAACCCTTGTGCCTGTGGAGGGGGTGGCTTATATAAAGTGCGCCAGGACCCCAGCCAGCCCACGTTACAAGGGGTTTAAGGTACATTAAGGTGGGGCGTTACTGGTAATGCCTCTAATAAAGAGCTATGATGATCATAAAGGCTACTCAATGATCCAACCGTTAGCGTGCGGAGTGGCTCTAGGTCTCCTGGTCGTCGAGTGGTTGGATCTTGGTCGAGTGATTGCTTCATAGTCGAGTGTCTTTGAGTCCGTCGAGTGGAACACCTCCAAGTCGATTGAAAGGTGATTTCTTCTAGGGATGTCCTTGGGGAGGGTAGTTTGGACAGGTCCATGACCCTACCCTAGGTACATAGCTTCATCATATCCCTCTTCATATCATGCCACCAAAAAATTTCCTGAATGTCCTTGTACATTTTGGTTCCTCCAGGGTGGATTGAATATGGAGCGGTGTGGCCTTCGGCTAGAATTTGCTGTTTGAGGTCCTCTATATTTGGTACGCAAAGCCTGTCTCCGTACCATAATATCCCCTTATCGTCTATGACGAATTCTGAGGCCCTGCCCAGACTCACTTTTCTTTTTATGCCTTCGATGCTGGGGTGTCCATGCTGATCCTTCTTAATCTATTCCATTAGGGTGGGTTGTATTTCCAAATTTGACACAGTGCCTTCAGTGACCATTACCAAGTTGAGTTTGGCGAACTCCTTCTGAAATTCAGGTCTCAAGTTCTGTATACTGTCGTTGCCCGAGCTGGGGTTTCGACTAAGAGCATCTGCCACTACATTTGCCTTTCCTAGATGGTAGTGGATGCCAACATCATAATCTTTCACTAATTCCAACCAGCGCCGTTGCCGTAAATTGAGTTCTGGCTGTGTGAAAATATATTTGAGACTTTTATGGTCCGTATATATTTCACAATGATTTCCAAGCAAAAAGTGTCTCCACTCTTTGAGTGCTGAATGACTGCTGCCAATTCCAAGTCATGAGTAGGGTAATTTTGTTCATGCTTTCGTAGTTGCCTAGAAGCATATGCGACTACCTTGCCTTCTTGCATTAGTATGCATCTGAGGCCTTTCCGGGAGGCGTCACAATATACTTCAAAGCTCTTGTGTATGTCTGGTACAACCAATACTGGTGCTGTTGTTAATTTCCTCTTGAGTTCTTGGAAACTTTTCTCGCAAGCTTCAGTCCATACAAACTTTTTATCCTTCTTGAGTAATTGTGTCATTGGTTTTGCTATGGTGGAGAACCCCTCAATAAACCTTCGGTAATATCCAGCCATTCCTAGGAAGCTGCGTACATCCGTTACGTTGGCTGGTGGTTTCCAACCAAGTACGGCCTTGACTTTTTCTGGGTCCACGGCAACACCTTCTTGGGTCAATATGTGGCCTAGAAAACCAACCTGTCTTAACCAAAATTCACATTTGCTGAATTTGGCGTATAATTAATGTTTCCTTAATTCTCCCAGTACAATTCCAAGGTGTTCAGCATGCTCTTCTGGTGTCTTAGAGTATACCAAAATATCATCGATGAACACCACAACAAATTTGTCCATAAACTTCATAAACACTTTGTTCATGAGATGGACAAAATATGCGGGGCGTTTGTTAGTCCAAATGGCATTACTGTAAATTCATATAATCCATATCCGGAGGTGAACGTTGTCTTAGGGATATCTTCTGTCCGTACCTTTAACTGATGATACCCCGACCTTAAATCAATTTTTGAGAAAACTTTGGCTTGTGCGAGCTAGTCAAATAAATCATTTATCCGTCGGATATTTATTTTTGATGGTGACCATGTTGAGTGCTCGATAGTCTATGCATAATCTTAGTGTCCCATCCTTTTTCTTGGCAAATAATACTGGTGAACCCCAAGGTGAGGAGCTGGCCCGTATAAATCCTTTGTCCAGTAATTCTTTTATTTGCTTCTTTAATTCTACCAACTCTGAGGGTGCCATTCTATAGGGTTTATTGTAAATGGGGGTGGTTCTAGGTGCTAGTTCAATGCTGAACTCTATTTCCCGGTCTGGCAGCATGCCTGGTAGTTCTTCGGGAAATACGTGAGGGAATTCACATACCACTGGAACTTTTCTTAATTCTGATATGTCCACCTTGTTCAACCTTGGTTGCCATGATACTGGTATTTCTTGAGCTGCAACCTTTATTGTCTTCCCGTGATGATGAGTAAGAATTATAGTCCGATTGAAGCAGTCGATAAATCCCTTGTTGGTGGTTAACCAGTCCATTCCTAGGATAACATCCAGCCCCTTATTTTACAATACAATGAGGTTTGCCTGAAACTTTAGTCCCTCAATCTCAATAACCACACCATGGTAGTAACTCTGAGTGATTTGCTTAATCCCGGGGGACTTGATGATCATGGATTTTCCCAAGGGAGGCATCGAAAAATCATGTTGTGAAGCAAATTTCTTTGAAATGAATGAGTGAGAAGCTCGAGAATCAAACAAAACCGTGGCATGTATTGTGTTGACAGGGAACGTACTGAGCACGATATCCGGGGCATTCTGTGCTTCCTCCTTGGTCACATGGTTCAAGTGACCCTTCTTGTGGTTGTTATTAGGGTTGAAGTTGTTACGCTTGGGTGTTGAATTACTTCCACCGGTGTTTGGCTTGGGGTCGAGTTTCTTGGCTTTGGGCACTGTTTAGCATAGTGTCCTTCCTCTCCACAAGCATAGCAAGTAACACCTGGGCGATATGTAAAATCCTTGTCTCTTGCATGAAAATTTTTGTTTGGGCGTGGAACAATGGTTGTGGGTTTGTTCGCTCCACTTTTCTGAAATTCAGTCTTGTTCCGGTTGTTGCGAGCATGAGTAGTCTTGTCCCTTTTGCGCTTGCGAAAATCCTCCAAGCTGCGGTGCTCATTTTCCAATGTAATAGCTTTGTCCACAAGTGTTTTGAAATCCGGAAAGGTGTGTACGACCAGCTGGCATTTAAGTGCTGGTGCCAGACCGTCCAGAAACTTTTCCATCTTTTTATTTTCAGTCATATGCTCTTCGTTGGCATAACGAGATAATTGAGTAAACTGACTATTGTACTCAGTCACTGTCATGCTTCTCTGCTTGAGGTCATCAAACTCCCTCTTCTTGATCTTCATAATACTTCTAGGAATGTGCGCCCCATGAAAACCTTCTTTAAATTCCTCCCAGGTGATGTTGTTTTCGTTGGGGTGCATGTGTAGGAAATTCTCCCACCATGATGCAGCTGCTCCAGTGAGGTAGTGAGGTGCATAAAGTACCTTCTCACAGTCGGAACATTGTGCAATAATTAACTTCATTTCAATGTCTCGAAGCCAATCATCGGCCTCAAGAGGTCTATCAGTGTGAGAGAACGTTGGGGGTCGTGTCTTCTGTAGTTCAGACAATTTGGAATGCTGCTGATATGGTTCACGGTGACTTCCCATATTGATAACATGGTTCATCATTTCCTGATGTTGTTGCTGGCTTTGCTCATAAAGGCGACATACTTGAGAAAATGTTGTTTCACTGCCTTGATGACTTGACTACCCCTGTGTGAAATTGTTACTTGTCTGGGTACCATAATTTTCTTCCGGCGGACTTGGGATGGAACGAGTCCAGGGACAAGGCATATTCCACTCTGGGTATTTTTGCAGAACTCATGAGAAAATCTGAGTGGCAAAAATAAATAATTTTGAAAACGCGGAAATTTTAAGAACTCCAACATTCTTCAAGAAAATACTTGATTGCGCATGGAGAAGGACCGCTCAGTACATATCTTACACGCAAGTCGTAATTATAAAATACATCACTCAGGATGTGCGTACACATTCCTGACATGTTATTTAGGCTAGTGCACTTCTCCGAGTTCCTACATGATGCGCACACAAACTACTTCTCACCAAACCTATATACATATAAACATATCACACAAGCTGGTACATCGCACGGCTGCTAGGCGCACTTAGTCGGAGATGGTAAGAACTTCCCTCTGCCTGCCGAGGGTGAGATCCAGTAGTGCTGGAGACTCAACCTCCTCCTCACTAATAGGCTCCAGGTGTGAAGTACTGGTTTGAGGAGCGGGTGCGGGTGCGGTAGGTGGTGCAGCTCTGACTGGAGTAGGAGCAATGACCTGGTCAAACTCCTCAGTGGTAGGCAGGCGGCGAGCGGTGGCTAAGATGGCAGGTGCATAGGATGCTGAGGACGAGACGTAAGTCAGTGGTGGTGCTGTATGGAGGAGCTCCCTCCTGTTGGCGGAACAGCCTTGCACGAAGTCCATACGAGCAGCCACAAGGTCGTCCACGAGGTTATCAAAATCTGCCTCAAGAGGCTTGAGATACTCAACCAACATTTCAATAGCCTCATCTCTCTCTCCCCTAGAGCAAGCAAATGCATGGTGACAAGTGTATGGCACGTGGCATGGGAGGTAGCGGTAGCGACGAGTCTTCATCGAAGGAAGAGCATCCCGGAGACGAGCTATCGCCTCACGGGCAGCCATCTGCATGGCATGCCTCTCCGTAGGCATGGCCCTTCCCAAAAATCAGAAGTGGAGTGACTCAGAACGTCCTCCCTTGAATTGCACCGCGGCCTGGTGCATGGACACACTGTCGCTGATCTTATGCTGGTAGAGTGTGAACTCCGGACGAGCCGATGGCCCGATCGCTACCTTGGTGATTGAGACGAGAAGCTTGATAAACCCCTCAGGTACATTGGTGAACACCTGTTACTCACAGTCGCTGCCAGCCATCTACAAAGGTAGGCAAAAATTCCGAATAGTCAGGTCATAAATTTATGATGACTAACAGAAAATTGCTACATTTGCAAAATGTTAAAATAGCACTTAATACACTAATAACCGATTAGCGATCGCACCTAGTGGCTTCCCACAGTCAGCCTGGCTCTGACACCAAGGTTGTCATGACCGATTTTCCAATAAAACATTTATTGAAAGACCGCCCCTTATATTGACCAGTACAGAAGAATCCTTCTTACTGGTAGACAAATCCTTGATACAGAAGTCCAGAAGTACTAAATATAATACAAGGTCGAGCTGAGGCTGCTCAACAATTTATTACAAGCACGCCGATATTATACATAAAGGCGGATATGACACAAGGGTATGGTGGCATAACTACTGACTCGTAATAAAGGTGGTGGTGGATATGTCACAGTGAAGTGGGTGACATGACTCCAAAATCTTATAGCTCATCAAGCGTCGGAGTGAGGCTCGATGATTTTATTGGGTAGCGGAAGCGTATATAATACAAGTGATCAACTACAGGATCGCACGTGACTGACTGGGACCCCTCTAGGCGTCAGACTCGCTATCGTACTCTTCATCCAAAAGATCGCCTTCGTCAACATCTGGCCAAATCAACAAGCCAGGTGAATACTTTGAATGTACTCGCGAGACAGTTTGGACATCAGATATAAAAAATGCAAACATGATGCACTTGAGCAGATTAGTAATGCACATTCAGACAATAGATTTGCACTGCACGATAAATAAAAGGAAGTCAGGCGGTAGTCCTCCCGAAATCCCAATAAAATAACTGAAGACCGATCGGGTGTCTGAAGCGACACCTCGAAAGGTAAAAATAAATTAACATGCCGCAGTCGGGCGTCGGGGAGACACCACATAAAGGGCTTGTATTGAAACGTAAATGACAGTGTGTGCCACAGTCGGACGTCTAAGCGACATCTCGAAAAGGGCTTATAATGAAAGTCAATAATCAGGATGCCACAGTCGGACGTCTAAGCGACATAACATAAAGGGCTTATATCAAAGTAAATAACAAGAATGCCACAGTCGGACGTCTGAGCGACATCACATAAAGGGCTTATATTGAAAGTAAATAACAAGATTGCCACAGTCGGACGTCTGAGCGACATCACATAAAGGGCTTATATTGAAAGTAAATAACAAGATTGCCACAATCGGACGTCTGAGCGACATCACATAAAGGGCTTATATTGAAAGTAAATAACAAGATTGCCAAAGTCGGACGTCTGAGCGACATCACATAAAGGGCTTATATGAAAAGTAAATAACAAGAATGTCACAGTCGGACGTCTGAGCGACATCACATAAAGGGCTTATATTGAAAGTAAATAACAAGATTGCCACAGTTGGACGTCTGAGCGACATCACATAAAGGGCTTATATTTCTTCATTCGAATTCAAGTAGCTCATGAGTTTAAATCATCCCAAGGAAATACTTAGTACATAATAATAAACCGGTTAGTCCATCCACAGGAATAACATTCAGCCGGGTTTACCATTATTGGTTTCATGCTAATTCTCCGGAGACTGTCAATGAGACTGATACTGAGACTGACACGGAGACTGACACTGATGTGATGATCGAGGTCCTTGACCATGGACACGGTTCCTCGAATGGTTATGACTCTACAGAGTTTGTACTGTTTAACCACAGCCAACGTATTTCAGTAGTCACAAAGGACTAGTTCCATTTACGGTATTTTAGAAGAAACACATCTAACCAGTACACACCCATTCCACATTCCGCTGCCAGGAATCACCCTAGGCAACGTTCAAGAAAAACTTTAAGACGGGGAGGCCACAACCTCGAATAGCATGGGATCAAATTTATATCGCGCGCTCTAAGGGGTGCCCCCTCTCGGTCCCAACCGGAAACACCCATGCCCCCTGGACGGATGACGGGCTTTAATCCAGGGCCATGGAACCCTCATCACGGCCCCTCTATTTGGTGTGTACACGGAAAGAGGTTTGCAACTTACTAAACCGCATTATTTGCAGAAAAAATGTGGTAGCACGGAAGGGAACGGATGGGAACAAGACTCGATCCACGTTGATACTGGTGTTACACGGTTGACATAAGACTGGCATGCTTCAACAATACCAGCTCACAACCTATCATGCCACTACATGATTAGGTTGTCTCACCATCTTATGAACACATCGACTTTCAAAGCTCACTGGTAATTTGCCTTGCATGCAATATAACATTCATAAATGCTTATATAAACATGCCATGAGCAAACTACTCGAGCAAACATGCAAAACACAAACATGCAAAACACTCATCATATCAAAGGTTCAAACATGCTTGCCTGGTTCGGAGTAGTCGGAGTCTAGCTCAGGAAAGTTTGTGGTTCCGTCACCTCCTCCGGTATCTACGGTATAAAGAAAATCGGATACTGACGCGAATACCGAGCGTGCATAAAAAAAATTCCAAATACTTTTCAAATAAATATGATAAAAAACTAGACAGAGAAATAAAGATGACAGAAAAAGAATCAAATCAAAATCATCTTTTGTTTAAAACTTATAAAGGTTTTACTTCAGGGACTCATCTGTAATGAAACAGAAAGTTTCCAGGGGTTAGTTTATAAAAACAGAAAACGATTCGGTTAGAAATACGCCAACCCCAAAGGAACACATATTTTGCCCGAAGGCGTTTTCATAAAACGGTTCGAATAAGAAGGGGGAGAGGCTGACGAGGGGGTCCCACCCGTCAGGTTTAAAACTTTGAAACAGAGCACACCGGCGCTCGAGGGCCGTGGCGGTCGCCGGCGTCGATCCACGGCGAGGTAGGGGGGAAGGAGGGTACCTACGGACTCACTGAGCTCTCCCGCGTCTGTGGGTGGTGGAGTTGGTCGTCGGCGAGCACCACGTCAACGGCGGCCTCCACTCCGGCGGACGGTATTTCGGGCGGTGATGGATCTCGCCGAGGAGGGCTGCAAACGTCAAATTGGGGCTCGGTTAGAACAGTGGATGCACTAGGAGGCGACTGGCACAGTCTGCGAGGCGGGGGTGGTCTCACCAGAGAGAATCGTGCCGGAGCCCGAAGCGGATCGGGGCGGCCGGAGTTGGGGAAGAAGGCCTCCTCGAGGTCCTCCTAGTGGCTGGGCGTAGCACTGGCGAGGTGGAGGGGTGGTGCTGGGTCAAGAACGAGCTCGAGGCCTCCTTTTATAGCCGGTCCGAGGTGGTTGCCGAGAACGGGATAACTCCGGCGAGTGATTACGGCAAGGCAGTGGTCGGGCAGGCGGTTTAGGTGGTTGGGCATCATCGTGTTGGTCCACCGGTTCCGTTCAAGGGCTAAATTTGGTATGACTTGGGTGATACTCCAAGCTCTCGATGGAACGGCCTCACAGGCACGTCAGAGGCAGGGAGCACGCTCTATGCTTTCCAGGCCACGACGACGGCTCTGCAGCACGTACAGGGGAGGGAACGGCCACACGGAGGCGCCTGGTGGTGTGGGCGGTGCTGGACGGCGCCGTTCCACGCTGCGCCTCTCTGGCAACCGCAGCAGTGCTGCTGCCGCCACTCACGGGGGCGATGCAGCTCTGCCAGCTCATGGCCGACGCTCGCAACCATCCAGGCAACCGTGCGGCGCACTGGATAAGGAGGGGGAACAGGAAGCAAGGCACCACTGCAGTTACTAGCGAGATCGACGTGAGGCTCTGAAGAAAATGACACTCGCGACTGAAACTGATCACTGAAACTCTGAATTTGACAGTAACAGTGCACGCCAGCTGTTCGACGAAATGTTTTGGACACGAGGAAATTTTTTCTGGAGCTGGGACTTGGTGAGGTGACCTCTTGATGTATCTACAGGCTGCCTGATTTTTGTCAGATTTTTAGGAAAAGAAAACAAATGAATTTCACCAAAAATGGCAAATCTGGTCCAAACTTGCAGCAAGCACATTTTGAAAAATTTGAATTGTGGACCAGTGGATCTTGATGGATCTTGGTTGAGGGTGCTAAGGACTAGCCAGAGAAATTTATTTGGAGTCAAAACTCAAAGGAAATTTGGCAGTTCCTTTGTAAATCTCTAAGGTCCAAATTAAATGACAGAAAAGGTTTTAAGGTTAAAATAAATAGAAATAAAATTTAGGGGAGTTGAAGCTTGCTGGAATTGGATGCTTGGCTTGTCCCAATGTAGGGAGGTGGGTTCGGAAGAAAGATTTCAACATGTGACATGGCAAAAGAGAAAGGTTTGAAAGGGAAAAGAATAAATCCAAAATCCATAGGATTTCTTTTTAATAGAAGGAATTGTAAAAACTTTCCAAAAACCATTTGGGTTGAGCCAACACAATATGAAAAACCCTCAAGACCAAAGATCAAGATTGGGAAGGACCCATAAAAAAATACTTGTCATAAATGAAAATTCCGAGAAGGAGAGTCTTTTAGAAAAAATTTAAATAACCTCCTTCAAATCAAATAAAGAATTTGATAAAACCAAATCAAATTTTTTGGAGTGTTACAGTTCCCAAGATTAAATCAAGTTCTACTTCATCAATTACGACTACAACTCCAAGGATTTCCATCAAGATGGTGTGGATCCCGAAGAAGAAGAACTAGAGAGTTCTTGAGGGTGACTCCGCCAACATACTTCACTCTTATCATTTTGGCAATGACAAGTGCAAACTACTTACACATCTTGCACTAGTCCAAGGAGTCACAAACCCTCTTGTTAGTAAGACAAGGGACAAGGTAACATAATGCTTTCATGGACAACATCTTGTGTATACATCACTCTATTTCTATGGATATCCTTCCTTGTTCCTTGTGGGACTAACCCGTGTAGGTATTGAAAGTGCAACTCACTCCAATGGATTGCTCCGAATGATCTACATCAACATTGAGCATCCACATCTTCAACACCGACATGAAGTCATCATCGACAAAACCCAAGGTTAGTTCATCCCTCTTAGGGGGGATATCACATCTAGGGGAGCTTTACTCTAAGAATTGAGCTAAAGCAACTCTAATGGTGTGAGCACAACAATGCTTTATGTAAAAGTGGTAACCCCACTTGTGCTTAAATGATGAGTATGACCTATGATCAAATGTTCTTGTCGGTGTACTAAAGTAGGGGTACCTTAGTACCCCAGACTTGTGCACGGGCAGTTGTAGCGCCCTGCGGCGAGGCCCGCCCAGGAAGCGCCAAGAGAAGACCAAGCATTCAAGACAAGGCCCCCGGCAAGAGGAGCTTGCCGGGCCAATAAGACAAGGCCCC
Organism: Aegilops umbellulata; assembly: GCA_032464435.1. Lineage (NCBI taxonomy): Eukaryota > Viridiplantae > Streptophyta > Magnoliopsida > Poales > Poaceae > Aegilops > Aegilops umbellulata. Next base: position 92,559,968 of record CP136059.1, on the reverse strand, counting down.
CGGCAAGAGGAGCTTGCCGGGCCAAGAAGACAAGACCCCGGCAAGAGGAGCTTGCCGGGACGACTGAGCCCATGTAATGCCATCCAAGAACAAAGTATACGAGACAGAAGATCGAGACCCCGACAAGAGGAGCTTGTCGGGAAGGCCGAACCCAGGCACCATAAGAGAAGCCCGCCACGGCGCGCTATGCGCCCCGGCAAGACCTGATAGCCGGCAAGCCATCAGGCACAGGAAGACGACCCCCGCGGCAAGCCACTTGCCGCGGCAAATCGCCACCTCAGGACTGCGCTCCAGCTCGCCCGCCCACGCGTCGCTCCGGGGCTTCCCCCAAGGGCACGTGGCGAGGCACCGCGCAGCCGGGGGCATGAGGTGGCATGCAGCCGCCATCCTGGTGGACGGTGGCGCACCTAACGGTCCGCCTCGGTGCTGTCCGGGCGACCGTGATGGGCATTTAATGCCCTTGTCCCCTACCGTCAGAAGTAGGTATGATAACACTGTGCCGCACTGTAGCGCCACCGTTCCCGCACTGTTACAACTACCACCCCTTTTACACTTTTACCCCTTTCTCTTACGTTGACACCTGTCGGTGACCCCTTTGCGCTATAAAAGGAGGCCCGTGTGCAACGTAGAGGGGGGGTCCGGGGGTTCGGAGATTTGGGACCCAGACAGCCATACGCTCGGTGCAGCTAGCTCTCCAAGCTCCCGAGCTCCCCAGCTCAATACAACCAAGCAGGAGTAGGGTTTTACGCGACCATCGCGGCCCGAACCTGGGTAAACCGCCCGTGTGCTCGCCTCGATCTGCTCTCCGTGCTCCCTCCGCCCCCCTCACCGGACAACGAAAGGGGCTCCGGCCCCATAGGTGCTCGCGGGGGACGCGGTCCGCCCCGACATCTTTGGCGCGCCAGGTAGGGGGTCGCGTCGAGGTTGTGCGGATCTGATTCAGGCGAACACTGGTAAGTTCAGGTATGGACAGGTACCTTTCCGACCCGCTCCGCGGGGCGGAGGCATTCCTCCCTACGGAATCGTGCACGGCCCTCCTCGAGTACCCACTCACGCAGAGTTCGGGCAAGAAGCAGCTGCTCCTCGAGGAGGACCGCCTTCCGGCCGCTGGGCGAACCGCTCGCTTCCAGCGAATCCTGCGCCGCTCCTGCAGCCGCAGCGATTAGCGCCGGAAGCCGCGAAAAAGGCGACCTCGTTCTTCGGCGCGCTTCGCCCGCCAAGATCCAAACGAGTCGACGCCAACCGTGGGAGGAGTTTCGCCAGCGCGGTTGCCGGAACCCGTTCCGTCAACCAACCTCCCTGCCCAAGTCTTGCCGCGGTTGCATGTGATCCTTGGCGCAGGGGCGGGCGCAGACCCCGCGCATCAGCGAAAGCTCCTATGCTTTGCGCTTTTTGCCTTTTACATGCTCCTCTTCGCTATTTGCATGTATTATTTGGCATCCTGCGTAACATGCATGTCCAGTAAGCATCAGCACGCCGGAAGGCCGTGTGCTTGCTTCCCTCTTTATTTTCCTTGCCTCTTAGACAGAGGGAGCGTTCCTCGCGCATAAAGTTTGCCGGGGGAAGGAGATGGGAGAGGAACCAAGTGCTGGAACCAAGTGCTGTCCGAGAAAAAGAAGCCTCGTCGAGGAACGAGCGTTATGCATAAGCTAAGTTATTAGAATTTGAGCAGTTCAAATTCTTAATTTTCGGTTGTCTTCCTTGAACAGTCACACTTTGTATGGAAAACCTGTGCGCGGAGGAACCTACCCGCGGCTAGACGCACCCTCACCTTGTTTCGAGTACGCTCAACGATTCAAGTGAGCTGCGATGAGCGTCGCGCCCTTGTTTCGTTTCCGAGCTCACTCAACAAGCTGAGCGCGATTGCGACTGGCTGCGGCGAGGTTGCTTCCCGGTGAGGCCTTGGCCAGCAGGCTGCTATAAGCCCAATGGCCCCTTGCCGGAAAGTTCCCCGGGAGCGTAGGGTGAAAAGCATACAAAGTAAAGGGCCAGGACAAGGAAGATAACGATGCACTGATTGGTTCAGATAAGGTAAAAACCTTACGTAACTTATCACAGTGACTAATGAGCACATAACACCGTGTGCAGCGACAAAAAGAGATAAGATAAAGGAGGCCTAGTCTACGCGGTCGCCCTCAATCCTGGAAATCTTGCCCACTCTGGCGATGATGTCGGCGACCTGCTCCTTCAGCGCCTCCATGTCAGCGTCGGCCGGCAGGCTGCGAAGAACATTGATGAGGTTTATACCGGGATTGCGGTATACAATCTTCGTCAGCACACGCTCCAAGGTTCCCGCGCAGGCCCGGCGCGTCTCCTCGGCCAGTTGCGCGGGGATCTTCTTCCGGAGATCCGCAAGAGCCGGCGCGACCCCTCTGAAGAAGAGGCTGAGCTTGGCGCTGTGAGGGAGGTCCGGGTCCGGAGAGTAGATGAGGTGTTCCAACTTCAACGCCAGCAACTCCTGGTCGATGTTGGATGCAGAAGACACCAGGTCCTCGGTCCACACCGCGACGGTCCGACGGAAGTCCTCGGCCGCAGTGTTGGCGCTCTCCGCCAAGCTTCGCTCCTTGCGGAGCCCCTCCTCCAGCGCGGAGACTTTCAGCTCCAGGGCCTCGACGGAGTCCTTGGCGGCCTTCAGCTCGTCGCCCTGCTTGGAGAGACGCGCCTGGAGTTCGGAGTTGGCGTGGGCGTCCTTCTCCCGCTCCGCATTGAGCGCGCCGACCCTCTCCGCGCTCGCCTTCAACGACTCCTCTAGCTGCGCGACCTTGGCGGCAAGCTCCTCCCTGGCGGTCTCCGCGGCAGCCGCGGCGGCTTTCGCCTCTTCCAGCTCCCCGCCAAGGGCCCGCTCCCGAGCGGCAAGATCCTCCTCGTGGGAGTTGAGATTGGCCTGCAGCTGGGCAAGCTCTCCCTCTCGCCGGGACAGCTCCGCCCCGGCGAGCCGCTGCTGCTCTTCGGCGTCGGCCTTCTGCAGCACCCACTCCTGGTACTCCCCGGCGAGCCTCTCGCGCTCCTCCGCCACGCCGCGGAGGGCAGCTTGGTTGGCGGCGCGGAGCTCCGCCGCACGCTTCTCCATCTCGACGGCGGCCTCCGCAGCAAGGGCCTCCCGGGAAGCAAGCTTCGCCTGCCGGGCCCGGTAAAGGGCCAGGAGCCGGCGAAGCAGCTTCTCCTCCTCGGGCTCTTCGGCCCCGCCGGGCGCCTCGACAATCTTCAGGCCCGCGGAGGCAAGGACTTCCCCGTCAAGGGCCTCGCCCTCCGCGGGGGCCCGCGCAGAAGAGCCCCATGGCACCTGGATGAAGATGCCATTGGGGGCTTCAAGGTAATAACCCGCCCGCTCCTTTTCGGCGGAGGGGTCGGCGGCCGGCGCAGCACCTGATGCTCCTGCTGCCTCCGGGTCGGCAGTGCGACCGCCGTCCCCCTCCCCGGCCGTTGCGGCCGCCGCTGGGGCGGTCTCCTGCGCGGATGGCTCGGCAGCTCCCGCCGCGTCCTCAGCGGCAGGGGCGTCGCCGCTGCCGCCGCGCGCGCCCTCCTCCTCCTCAATGTCGATGACCTCCGTCTCCATCTGCTCGGGAGGAGGGGAATCTAGAAGAAGGAGAACAGAGAGCAAAAGAAATTCAAGCAAACATAAAAAAAAAAGGACGAACCCAAGATGGCTAAGTCACAGAGCTTACCTTGGCGGACGTCATCAGCGGCGGGTTCCCTCGCCGGGGAGCTCTGCCTTGGCGGGGTCACCGCCCTCGCCGGGCTACCCGCCCCTGACGGGGTACTCGCCCTTGGCGGAGTGCTCGCCCTTGGCGGGGTGCTCTCCTTTACCGGAGAGCTCGGCCTTGGCGGGGACGGCGGGGCCCGCGGCTCCTCGGGGGCGGTTTCTGGCCGCTCCTGCGGCTGCGGCTCCACCTCTGCACGAGACAGTATTATCAAGATACCAGCGCAGGGACGATCCCTCAAGTGCGCCCGACGAGCGAAAGTACGGAACCCAGACTTACGCTGGGGGCTGCGCTGGGGGCTACGCTGGGGGCTGCCCCTCGGAGCAGCGCTCGGATCCGGCAGGCTGGGCTCCGGCACGCCCCCAGTTGCCGCGGTGGGCGAGTCGCCCACAACCTCGACCACGGGCGCCTTGGCTTTCTTCGCCGCTCGCTCCGCCAAGGTCCTGAAGTTAAGATAAGGAACAAGATCAGAGCCTGCGACAATCAAGGCAAAGTTTACGAAGATGCAAGACCTCAAAGCTCTTACTCCCGTTCGTCCTCGTCGTCGTCGTCGCTCAAGGCGGAGAAATCAAACTCCACCTGACGCGCGGTCACGCGGGGAGCGGGAGGCGAGGTCTCCCTCGGGCGCTTGGCGGTCCCGACGATTGCCGGGGCCCGGGGAGCGGGCGGAGCCGCCGCTCCACCCTCCAAGGGCTCCTTCCCGTGCGGCGCTGCCTTACGGGGCGCCCCCGACGTGGCTGACGCGCCGGGTGCCCTCGTCGCAACCTGGCTCCCCCGGGAGGCTCGTGCCGCTTGGCGGGGTGGTTGTTGCCGGGAGGCCGGCGCCTTTGCCCCCATCGCCGTCCTGCGGAGACGCTTCGCTGGAGAACGCCCGGGGCTTACACGGGACGAGGAGGTCTCCGACGCTGAGGGAAGGTCATCGGCGTAGAGCTCCAACGATCCGTCGGAGTCGTTGTCGCCGCCGTCCTCCTCCTCCACCCCGGCAAGCCCGCTGGACCCAGCGTCCTGCGCTGTGGCCCTTTGTCCTCCGGCGGTGGTGGCCCTCGCCGCGGCCTCGATCAAGATCCCCTGGATCCCGGAATGCCTCAGAGAGGGAACCCCGGCGAGCTCGTCGGGGGGCAGCTTCAGCAGTCTGCAGATCTCCGCCACCTCCGCTTGGCGGGACGCCTCCGCGGCCTCCGCCTCCTCGGGCGAGAAGCCGAACTCCCCGGCCGCTGCGGCTGCGGTGGCCTCTTCAGCCCAGGAAGCTATGCATGCTACCTCTCGCGCGGTGGTGTCCTGCGTCAGCCCCTGGGCCTCGTCCTTCTTCTTCGCCACCTCCGCCAGGTTGTCGAAGAAGTTCATGACGACGTCTGGCTTGGGCGGAATCCACGTGCGGTCGACGCCGTGCGAGTCGCACGCGGGCATCATGGCGCGAAGGGAATCCCGGGCCGAGCTGTTGCAAAGAGGCACAACTCCCCGGGGCTCCCTGAACCACTCTGGGTGGGCCGGGTCATGCTTGAATAGCTCCCGGACCATCCCCTTCAGCTCCACCGACGTGAAGTTGAAGTTGAGCCCGGGGCGCAGCCTCATTATGTCCACCGCGTTGCTATACTCCCAGGCCGGCCTCTTCCTATCTTGAAGAGGGGCGATGCGGCGGCGGAGGAAATCTGCGCCCACCTCTCCGACGGACAGCCTCGCTGACCGAAGACGGAGAATCCTGATGAGGGCGGCGTTGAGCTTGCAGTCGTCCGAATCCAGCTCGCTCCAATCCTTGCCGCGCATAATAGGTGTTGCGCGCGGCGCGGTGAAAGGTTGCGGCTGGTCCTCGACAACCCAGCACCAGTCGGCGCGCCACTCCTCCCATTTGCCGCGGAGCTCCCCCGGCAAGTAGGAATCCTTCTTGTTCAGGCGGAAGACCCAAGATATCCCTCCGGCGAGGGGGGCGCCGGCCTCTACTCTAGGGATGAAGAAGTGCCTAAAAAGCGCGACGTTTGGATACACCCCAATATAGTTTTCGCACATGTGCGCGAAAACCGCCATCGTGAGGACGGCGTTGGGAGTGAAGTCAAGAAGGTGGAGGCCGAAGGTGTTCATTATGTCGCAGAAGAAGTCAGAAAAAGGAGGGCAAAGACCGCAGTGGAAGAAGGCTGCGAAGAAATAATACCCGCCGGGGTAGTTGCCCTTGGCGGCGGCCGGATAGGCTCGGGTGCGGGGATGCGCCTTGGTCTCCTCGGCCCAGAACAAGTAGTACTTGTTCCAGAGCTCCCGCGCACTGAGCTTCGGCGAGAAGACGAGGTTCTGCTTCCGCAGCAAGGTGAGCATCGCCGCGTGCTCCGATTTCTCCTTCTTGGTCTTCTCCGCTTTCGCCTTCTCGGTCTTCGGGGCCATGGCGGAGGCGGCGAGGGAAGGGAGACGAAGAATCCGGTAGCACCGCAGGTGCGAGCAAGCGGCGGAGGAAATATGGAGGCGGAGCGCAGATGGGATCTCTGGAGACGGGAGAGGACGCAGTAAAGGCGAAGGAGGGGAGCCCCTCCCGTTTCCTCTGCCTTATATAAGGAAGTGGCGGACACTCCGTTCCTGCCGTTAAGAATCGTGCGCGACGTGACGCGCGCCTGCGCGGTTCAGCCCCGCGCACGCCACCCACGTCACGCTCACCCCGCGCGCTTCGCCCCCACGACGCCGCGGTAAGCGCGCGCCGCCTGGGGAAGGTGCGACGGATGCGGAGTTAAAGAGCAGCGCGACCAAGGCCACGCGTGCCCGTGCACTGTTAGGGCCTGGCCCAACGACGCTCGGCACCGTGTGTGGCCCAGGCCCGGGGGCTCCTGTCGGTGTACTAAAGTAGGGGTACCTTAGTACCCCAGACTTGTGCACGGGCAGTTGTAGCGCCCTGCGGCGAGGCCCGCCCAGGAAGCGCCAAGAGAAGACCAAGCATTCAAGACAAGGCCCCCGGCAAGAGGAGCTTGCCGGGCCAATAAGACAAGGCCCCCGGCAAGAGGAGCTTGCCGGGCCAAGAAGACAAGACCCCGGCAAGAGGAGCTTGCCGGGACGACTGAGCCCATGTAATGCCATCCAAGAACAAAGTATACGAGACAGAAGATCGAGACCCCGACAAGAGGAGCTTGTCGGGAAGGCCGAACCCAGGCACCATAAGAGAAGCCCGCCACGGCGCGCTATGCGCCCCGGCAAGACCTGATAGCCGGCAAGCCATCAGGCACAGGAAGACGACCCCCGCGGCAAGCCACTTGCCGCGGCAAATCGCCACCTCAGGACTGCGCTCCAGCTCGCCCGCCCACGCGTCGCTCCGGGGCTTCCCCCAAGGGCACGTGGCAAGGCACCGCGCAGCCGGGGGCATGAGGTGGCATGCAGCCGCCATCCTGGCGGACGGTGGCGCACCTAACGGTCCGCCTCGGTGCTGTCCGGGCGACCGTGACGGGCATTTAATGCCCTTGTCCCCTACCGTCAGAAGTAGGTATGATAACACTGTGCCGCACTGTAGCGCCACCGTTCCCGCACTGTTACAACTACCACCCCTTTTACACTTTTACCCCTTTCTCTTACGTTGACACCTGTCGGTGACCCCTTTGCGCTATAAAAGGAGGCCCGTGTGCAACGTAGAGGGGGGGTCCGGGGGTTCGGAGATTTGGGACCCAGACAGCCATACGCTCGGTGCAGCTAGCTCTCCAAGCTCCCGAGCTCCCCAGCTCAATACAACCAAGCAGGAGTAGGGTTTTACGCGACCATCGCGGCCCGAACCTGGGTAAACCGCCCGTGTGCTCGCCTCGATCTGCTCTCCGTGCTCCCTCCGCCCCCCTCACCGGACAACGAAAGGGGCTCCGGCCCCATAGGTGCTCGCGGGGGACGCGGTCCGCCCCGACAGTTCTCATTTGACTCCTAAGTCAATATACTCATATATAGATGACCTAGTCATCGCCAATTGCTTGATAGATGCTAGAGTGTTTGTGCATGCTTTGTCACATATTTCATTTGCCATTTTAATTGTGTGAGCATATTGAATGCATATTTTTCTCATTCGAGGACATCCATTTGTTGCTTTGATTGTCTGGCTCTTTCTCTTTTGCCAAATGGATGGACGAGAATGCCTAAGAACTCCCTCTAGCTATCTATGCTTTCCTCGTCTCAAACTATATTCTTGCTACATCACAAAGTTTGATCAAGTCAGATTCGAACCACTCTGTGTGAGGAGCACTCGGAGTCCCCGATTCTTCATAGACTTAAACTTCCAAAACCTCTGTCACGCCCAAGATGCGACCCTATCCTAAAGGAACTTGAAGGTCCCACCAAGGATAGAAGCGCATCTTGAAGACGCTTTTGCAAGGTGGATATCATTACATCAAACCATTACATAATAGTGGGGATACATCCAACACATACAATGTCACATGAATACAACAATGCATCATATACAAGATCAACATCCGACTACGGACGAAACATAAACAGAAACTCAAACGACATCCACCCTGCTAACCCAGGCTGCCGACCAGGAACCTATCCCTCAATCGAAGAAGAAGCAGAAGAAGAACTCCAACACAGATAAACATCGCTCTCACGTCATGATCATCGCATAACCTGTACCTGCAACTATTGATGCAGTAATCTATGAGCCACGAGGACTCAGGAATCCCATTACCATGGGTATCAAGACTAGCAAAAGCTTAATGGGTAGGAAAGGGGTAAAGTGGTGAGGTTGCAGCAGCGACAAAGCATGTATGGTGGCTAACTTACGCAAAAGAGAGCGAGAAGAGAAGCAAGGCAAACGGTCGTAAACTAGTAATGATCAATAAGTGAGCCTGAATCTCCTACTTACGTCAAACATAACCCAAAAACCGTGTTCTCCTCTCGAACAACCCCGAAAAGAGACAATCATGGTTACGCACACAGTTGGTGTATTTTAGAAGATTTTACTTCAAGTTTACTACAAACGGATATTAACAAATTCCCATCTGCCACATAACCGTGGGCACGGCTTTCGAAAGTTCAAACCCTGCAGGGGTGTCCCAACTTAGCCCATGATGTGATTGACATGACCCATTCCATTAGCTTAGCACCCGATCGCTTAGTATGTTGCTATTGCTTTCTTCATGACTTATACATGTTCCTATGACTGAGATTATGCAACTCCCGTTTGCCGTAGGAACACTTTGTGTGCTACCAAACGTCACGACGTAACTGGGTGATTATAAAGGAGCTCTACAGGTGTCTCCGAAGGTACATGTTAGGTTGGCGTATTTCGAGATTAGGATTTGTCACTCCGATTGTCGGAGAGGTATCTCTGGGCCCTCTCGGTAATACACATCACATAAGCCTTGCAAGAATTGCAACTAATGAGTTAGTTGTGAGATGATGTATTATGGAACGAGTAAAGAGACTTGCCGGTAACGAGATTGAACTAGGTATTGAGATACCAACGATCGAATCTCGGGCAAGTAACATACCGATGACAAAGGGAACAACGTATTTTGTTATGCAGTCTGACCGATAAAGATCTTTGTAGAATATGTGGGAGCCAATACGAGCATCCAGACTCCGCTATTGGTTATTGATCAGAGACGTGTCTCGGTCATGTCTACATTGTTCTCGAACCCGTAGGGTCCTCACGCTTAACGTTACGATGACAGTTTCTATGAGTTTATATGTTTTGATGTACCGAAGGTTGTTCGGAGTCCCAGATGTGATTACGGACATGACGAGGAGTCTCGAAATGGTCGAGACATAAAGATTGATATATTGGAAGCCTATATTTGGATATCGGAATCGTTCTGGGTGAAATCAGGATTTTACCGGAGTACCGGGGGGTTACCGGAACCCCCCGGGGGTTCATGGGCCTACATGGGCCCTAAGGGAGAAGAGGAGGGTTGGCCAGGGAAGGCCGCGTGCCCCCTCCCCCTAGTCCGAATAGGACAAGGAAGGGGGGGGCGGCGCCCCCCTTTCCTCTTTCCCCCTTCCCCTTTCCTTCTCCAACAAGGCAAGCGGGGGGAGTCCTACTCCCGGTGGGAGTAGGACTCCTCCAGGCGCATCCCTAGGGACCGGCCGCACCTCCCCCCTCCCTCCTTTATATATGGGGGCAAGGGGGCACCCCAAGACACACAAGTTGATCTTCGTGATCGTTCCTTAGCCGTGTGCGGTGCCCCCTTCCACCGTATTCCACCTCGGTCATATCGTAGCGGTGCTTAGGCGAAGCCCTGCGACGGTAGAACATCAAGATCGTCACCACGCCGTCGTGCTGACAGAACTCATCCCCGACACTTTGCTGGATCGGAGTCCGGGGATCGCCATTGAGCTGAACGTGTGCTAGAACTCGGAGGTGCCGTAGTTTTGGTGCTTGATCGGTCGGGCCGTGAAGACGTACAACTACATCAACCGTGTTGTTATAATGCTTCCGCTTTCGGTCTACGAGGGTACGTGGACAACACTCTCCCCTCTCGTTGCTATGCATCACCTTGATCTTGCGTGTGCGTAGGAAATTTTTTGAAATTACTACGTTCCCCAACAGTGGTATCAGAGCCAGGTTTTATGCGTAGATGTCATATGCACGAGTAGAACACAAGTGAGTTGTGGGCGATATAAATCATACTGCTTACCAGCATGTCATACTTTGGTTTGGCGGTATTGTTGGATGAAGCGGCCTGGACCGACATTACGCGTACGCTTACGCGAGACTGGTTCTACCGACGTGCTTTGCACACAGGTGGCTGGCGGGTGTCAGTTTCTCCAACTTTAGTTGAACCGAGTGTGGCTATGCCCGGTCCTTGCGAAGGTTAAAACAGCACTAACTTGGCAAACTATCGTTGTGGTTTTGATGCGTAGGTAAGAACGGTTCTTGCTAAGCCCGTAGCAGCCACGTAAAACTTGCAACAACAAAGTAGAGGACGTCTAACTTGTATTTGCAGGGCATGTTGTGATGTGATTTGGTCAAGACATGATGCTAAATTTTATTGTATGAGATGATCATGTTTTGTAACCGAGTTACGGCAACTGGCAGGAGCCATATGGTTGTATGCAATGCAATCGCCCTGTAATGCTTTACTTTATCACTAAGCGGTAGCGATAGTCGTAGAAGCATAAGATTGGCGAAACTACAACGATGCTACGATGGAGATCAAGGTGTCGCGCCGATGACGATGGTGATCATGACGTTGCTTCGGAGATGGAGATCACAAGCACAAGATGATGATGGCCATATCATATATCTTATATTGATTGCATGTGATGTTTATCTTTTATGCATCTTATCTTGCTTTGATTGACGATAGCATTATAAGATGATCCCTCACTAAATTATCAAAGTATAAGTGTTCTCCCTGAGTATGCACCGTTGCGAAAGTTCTTCGTGCTGAGACACCACGTGATGATCGGGTGTGACAGGCTCTACGTTCAAATACAACGGGTGCAAAACAGTTGCACACGCAGAATACTCAGGTTAAACTTGACGAGCCTAGCATATAACAGATATGGCCTCGGAACACGGAGACCGAAAGGTCGAGCGTGAATCATATAGTAGATATGATCGACATATTGATGTTCACCGTTGAAACTACTCCATCTCACGTGATGATCGGACATGGTGTAGTTGATATGGATCACGTGATCACTTAGAAGGATTAGAGGGATGTCTATCTAAGTGGGAGTTCTTTAGTAATATGATTAGTTGAACTTAAATTTATCATGAACTTAGTACCTGATAGTATCTTGCTTGTCTATGTTTGATTGTAGATAGATGGCCCGTGTTGTTGTTCCGTTGAATTTTAATGCGTTCCTTGAGAAAGCAAAGTTTAAAGATGATGGTAGCAATTACACGGACTGGGTCCGTAACTTGAGGATTATCCTCATTGCTACACAGAAGAATTATGTCCTGGAAGCACCGCTGGGTGCCAGGCCTGCTGCTGGAGCAACACCAGATGTTATGAACGTCTGGCAGAGCAAAGCTGATGACTACTCGATAGTTCAGTGTGCCATGCTTTGCGGCTTAGAACCGGGTCTTCAACGATGTTTTGAACGTCATGGAGCATATGAGATGTTCCAGAAGTTGAAGTTAATATTTCAAGCAAATGCCCGGATTGAGAGCTATGAAGTCTCCAATAAGTTCTACAGCTGCAAGATGGAGGAGAATAGTTCTGTCAATGAGTATATACTCAAAATGTCTGGGTATAATAATCACTTGATTCAGTTGGGAGTTAATCTTCCGGATGATAGCGTCATTGACAGAATTCTCCAATCACTGCCACCAAGCTACAAGAGCTTTGTGATGAACTATAATATGCAAGGGATGGAAAAGACTATTCCCGAGCTCTTCGCGATGCTTAAAGCTGCGGAGGTAGAAATGAAGAAGGAGCATCAAGTGTTGATGGTTAACAAGACCACTAGTTTCAAGAAAAAGGGCAAGGGAAAGAAGAAGGGGAACTTCAAGAAGAACAGCAAGCAAGTTGCTGCTCAGGAGAAGAAACCCAAGTCTGGACCTAAGCCTGAAACTGAGTGCTTCTACTGCAAGCAGACTGGTCACTGGAAGCGGAACTACCCCAAGTATTTGGCGGATAAGAAGGATGGCAAGGTGAACAAAGGTATATGTGATATACATGTTATTGATGTGTACCTTACTAATGCTCGCAGTAGCACCTGGGTATTTGATACTGGTTCTGGTGCTAATATTTGCAACTCGAAACAGGGACTACGGATTAAGCGAAGATTGGCAAAGGACGAGGTGACGATGCGCGTAGGAAATGGTTCCAAAGTCGATGTGATCGCGGTCAGCACGCTACCTCTACATCTACCTTCGGGATTAGTTTTAGACCTAAATAATTGTTATTTGGTGCCAGCGTTGAGCATGAACATTATATCTGGATCTTGTTGATGCGAGACAGTTATTCATTTAAATCAGAGAATAATGGTTGTTCTATTTATATGAATAATATCTTTTATGGTCATGCACCCTTGAAGAATGGTCTATTTTTGTTGAATCTCGATAGTAGTGATACACATATTCATAATGTTGAAGCCAAAAGATGCAGAGTTGATAATGATAGTGCAACTTATTTGTGGCACTGCCGTTTAGGTCATATTGGTGTAAAGCGCATGAAGAAACTCCATACTGATGGACTTTTGGAACCACTTGATTATGAATCACTTGGTACTTGCGAACTGTGCCTCATGGGCAAGATGACTAAAACGTCGTTCTCTGGTACTATGGAGAGAGCAACAGATTTTTTGGAAATCATACATACAGATGTATGTGGTCCGATGAATGTTGAGGCTCGTGGTGGATATCGTTATTTTCTCACCTTCACAGATGACTTAAGCAGATATGGGTATATCTACTTAATGAAACATAAGTCTGAAACATTTGAAAAGTTCAAAGAATTTCAGAGTGAAGTTGAAAATCATCGTAACAAGAAAATAAAATTTCTACGATCTGATCGTGGAGGAGAATATTTGAGTTACGAGTTTGGTGTACATTTGAAACAATGCGTAATAGTTTCACAACTCACGCCACCCGAAACACCACAACGTAATGGTGTGTCCGAACGTCGTAATCGTACTTTACTAGATATGGTGCGATCTATGATGTCTCTTACTGATTTGCCGCTATCGTTTTGGGGTTATGCTTTAGAGACGGCCGTATTCACGTTAAATAGGGCACCATCGAAATCCGTTGAGACGACGCCTTATGAACTGTGGTTTGGCAAGAAACCAAAGTTGTCGTTTCTGAAAGTTTGGGGATGTGATGATTATGTGAAAAAAGCTTCAACCTGATAAGCTCGAACCCAAATCGGAGAAATGTGTCTTCATAGGATATCCGAAGGAGACTATTGGATACACCTTCTATCACAGATCCGAAGGCAAGATTTTTGTTGCTAAATTCGGAAACTTTCTAGAGAAGGAGTTTCTCTCGAAAGAAGTGAGTGGGAGGAAAGTAGAACTTGATGAGGTAATTGTACCTGCTCCCTTATTGGAACGTAGTTCATCACAGAAACCGGTTTCTGTGACACCTACACCAATTAGTGAGGAAATTAATGATGATGATCATGAAACTTCAGATCAAGTTGTTACTGAACCTCGTAAGTCAACCAGAGTAAGATCCGCACCAGAGTGGTACGGTAATTCTGTTCTGGAAGTCATGCTACTAGATCATGATGAACCTACAAACTATGAAGAAGCGATGGTGAGCCCAGATTCCGCAAAATGGCTTGAAGCCATGAAATCTGAGATGGGATCCATGTATGAGAACAAAGTGTGGACTTTGGTTGACTTGCCCGATGATCAGAAAGCAATTGAGAATAAATGGATTTTTAAGAAGAAGACTGACGCTGACGGTAATGTTACTGTCTACAAAGCTCGACTTGTCGCAAAAGGTTTTCGACAAGTTCAAGGGATTGACTACGATGAGACCTTCTCACCCGTAGCAATGCTTAAGTCTGTCCGAATCATGTTAGCAATTGCCGCAGTTTATGATTATGAAATTTGGCAGATGGATGTCAAAACTGCATTCCTAAATGGATTTCTGGAAGAAGAGTTGTATATGATGCAACCGGAAGGTTTTATCGATCCAAAGGGAACTAACAAAGTGTGCAAGCTCCAGCGATCCATTTATGGACTGGTGCAAGCCTCTCGGAGTTGGAATAAACACTTTGATAGTGTGATCAAAGCATTTGGTTTTATACAAACTTTTGGAGAAGCCTGTATTTACAAGAAAGTGAGTGGGAGCTTTGTAGCATTTCCGATATTATATGTGGATGACATATTACTAATCAGAAATGATATAGAATTTCTGGATAGCATAAAGGGATACTTGAATAAGAGTTTTTCAATGAAAGACCTCGGTGAAGCTGCTTACATATTGGGCATTAAGATCTATAGAGATAGATCAAGATGCTTAATTGGACTTTCACAAAGCACATACCTTGACAAAGTTTTGAAAAAGTTCAAAATGGATCAGGTGAAGAAAGGATTCTTGCCTGTGTTACAAGGTGTGAAGTTGAGTAAGACTCAATGCCCGACCACTTCAGAAGATAGAGAGAAAATGAAAGATGTTCCCTATGCTTCAGCCATTGGCTCTATCATGTATGCAATGTTGTGTACCAGACCTGATGTGTGCCTTGCTATAAGTCTAGCAGGGAGGTACCATAGTAATCCAGGAGTGGATCACTGTACAGCGGTCAAGAATATCCTGAAATACCTGAAAAGGACTAAGGATATGTTTCTCGTATATGGAGGTGACAAAGATCTCATCGTAAATGGTTACGTTGATGCAAGCTTTGACACTGATCCGGACGATTCTAAATCGCAAACCGGATACGTGTTTACATTAAACGGTGGAGCTGTCAGTTGGTGCAGCTCTAAACAAAGCGTCATGGCGGGATCTACATGTGAAGCGGAGTACATAGCTGCTTCGGAAGCAGCAAACGAAGGAGTCTGGATGAAGGAGTTCATATCCGATCTAGGTGTCATACCTAGTGCATCGGGTCCAATGAAAATCTTTTGTGATAATACTGGTGCAATTGCCTTGGCGAAGGAATCCAGATTTCACAAGGAAACCAAGCACATCGAGAGACGCTTCAATTCCATCCGGGATCTAGTCCAGGTGGGAGACATAGAGATTTGCAAGATACATACAGATATGAATGTTGCAGACCCGTTGACTAAGCCTCTTCCACGAGCAAAACATGATCAGCACCAAGGCTCCATGGGTGTTAGAATGATTACTGTGTAATCTAGATTATTGACTCTAGTGCAAGTGGGAGACTGAAGGAAATATGCCCTAGAGGCAATAATAAAGTTATTATTTTTTTCCTTATATCATGATAAATGTTTATTATTCATGCTAGAATTGTATTAACCGGAAACATAATACTTGTGTAAATATATAGACAAACAGAGTGTCACTAGTATGCCTCTACTTGACTAGCTCGTTGATCAAAGATGGTTGTGTTTCCTAACCATAGACATGTGTTGTCATTTGATTAACGGGATCATATCATTAGGAGAATGGTGTGATTGACATGACCCATTCCATTAGCTTAGCACCTGATTGTTTAGTATGTTGTTATTGCTTTCTTCATGACTTATACATGTTCCTATGACTATGAGATTATGCAACTCCCGTTTGCCGAAGGAACACTTTGTGTGCTACCAAACGTCACAACGTAACTGGGTGATTATAAAGGAGCTCTACAGGTGTCTCCGAAGGTACATGTTGGGTTGGCGTATTTCGAGATTAGGATTTGTCAATCCGATTGTCGGAGAGGTATCTCTGGGCCCTCTCGGTAATACACATCACATAAGCCTTGCAAGCATTGCAACTTATGAGTTAGTTGTGAGATGATGTATTACGGAACAAGTAAAGAGACTTGCCGGTAACGAGATTGAACTAGGTATTGAGATACCGACGATCGAATCTCGGGCAAGTAACATACCGATACCAAAGGGAACAACGTATTTTGTTATGCGGTCTGACCGATAAATATCTTTGTAGAATATGTGGAAGCCAATATGAGCATCCAGGTTCCGCTATTGGTTATTGATCGGAGACGTGTCTCGGTCATGTCTACATTGTTCTTGAACCCGTAGGGTCCGCACACTTAACCTTACGATGACAGTTTCATTATGAGTTTATATGTTTTGATGTACCAAAGGTTGTTCGGAGTCCCAGATGTGATCACGGACATGACGAGGAGTCTCGAAATGGTCGAGACATGAAGATTGATATATTAGAAGCCTATATTTGGATATCGGAATCGTTCTGGGTGAAATCAGGATTTTACCGGAGTACCGGGAGGTTACCGGACCCCCCCCCCGGGGGGGGGGGGGGGGGTTAATGGGCCTACATGGGCCCTAAGGGAGAAGAGGAGGGCCGGCCAGGGAAGGCCGCGCGCCCCCTCCCCCCTAGTCCGAATAGGACAAGGAAGGGGGCGGCGCCCCCCTTTCCTCTGTCCCCCTTCCCCATTCCATCTCCAACAAGGCAAGAGGGGGGAGTCCTACTCCCGGTGGGAGTAGGACTCCTCCAGGCACACCCCTATGGGCCGGCCGCACCTCCCCCTCCCTCCTTTATATACGGGGGCAAGGGGGCACCCCAAGACACACTAGTTGATCTTAGTGATCGTTCCTTAGCCGTGTGCGGTGCCCCCTTCCACCGTATTCCACCTCGGTCATATCGTAGCGGTGCTTAGGCGAAGCCCTTCGACGGTAGAACATCAAGATCGTCACCACGCCATCGTGCTGACGGAACTCATCCCCGACAGTTTGCTGGATCAGAGTCCGGGGATCATCATCGAACTGAACGTGTGCTAGAACTCGGAGGTGCCGTAGTTTCGGTGCTTGATCGGTCGGCTCGTGAAGACGTACGACTACATCAACTGCGTTGTTATAACGCTTTCGCTTTCGGTCTACGAGGGTACGTGGACAACGCTCTCCCCTCTCGTTGCTATGCATCACCTTGATCTTGCATGTGCGTAGGAAATTTTTTGAAATTACTACGTTCCCCAATAGGCACTGCAGCCGGCGAGAGGAGGTGGCGGCGCGGCGGCGGGGCCGGCGAGCGGGCGACGCCGACGGAGGAGCGCGGGGCGCTCGGGCGACCGCGGGGCGCCGGCGCTGGGCAGGGAGCCACGGGACGGGCGCGGGCGGCGGCCGGGCCCGGGCGGGCCGGCTGCGGGCTCCGCGGGCCGCGGCGGCGCACGGTGGCGGGAGTGCCACGTGGCGCGAGGGGAGTGGATCGGGGCAGCGGCGCGGTTTCCTACGGTGGGAAACGGACATGTCCGGCGGCGGAGGTAGGTGGAGGCTAGGGTTTGGACTGTGTGATTTCAGAGGGAGCCACATATTTATAGGTAGAGGGAGCTAGGAGACTCTAAATGGAGTGCGGTTTTCGGCCACGCGATCGTGATCAAACGGCCGAGAGGATGGAGGTGACTTAGATGGGTTATTGGGCTGTTTTGGAGGGGTGTTGGGCTGCAACCCCAAAGAGGCCTTTGCGGTTACCCGGTTAACCGTTAGAGTATCAAACGACCTCCAAATGGAAAGAAACTTGACAGGCGGTCTACCGGTGGTGTACCAAGGCCGCTTGGCAAACCTCGGTCCATTCTGAGAATGTTTAACGCCCGCTCACAACAAGAGACAAAAGGGGAACGCCGGAGGACATAGGAGTGTCGGATTGCAAAATGGACAATGGGGAAAATGCTCGGATGCATGAGACGAACACGTATGCAATGCAATGAACATGATGACATGGCAAAAATGCAACATGCAAGCAAACGACATGGCAACGACGGTGAATAACTGGCGGACACCTGGCGCATCGGATCCGGAGCATTACAACCTCTTTCTGCATTTTGTCGGATGTGGGGTTCCGGCAAAACCCTTAAGGTTCGAACCTTGGGGTGCGCGCAAAGTTCTTTCCTTCCTACCGATCTACGCCCTAGCTCGCTAAGATCTCGCGGACGAACTCGACGAACTCACAACATAGAAAGACACGAGATTTATACTGGTTCGGGCCACCGTTGTGGTGTAATACCCTACTCCAGTGTGTGGTGTTGGATTGCCTCTGGGGCTGATGATGAACAGTACAAGGGGAAGAACAGCCTCCTGAGGTTGAGCTGTTCTTGTGCTTGACTGACTTGTGTGGGTGAGATGGCTCTGAATGCGTTATCAGATGCCAGATGCCCCCTACTGTGGTGGCTAGCTCTACTTATATAGGCCCTGGTCCTCTCCCCAAATATTGAGCGGGAAGGGAGCCAACAACGGCGGGCAATTTTGAAATGGGACAGCTAGTACAAGCTATCCTGACAAAAGTGGTCTTCGCCGGCTAAAGGCTCTGGTGGTGACGCCGTCTTGGGCTCCATGGTGACCTCCATCTTGCTGTCCTGCTGGTCTTCGGTCTCGTTGCACCGATATGGAAACCTTTGCTTGATGCATCGGTACTCCGCGCCGCGCCTACTTCCTTAGCACCAAAGAGGGAACAAGGACACTACACACGCTGGCGCCCGCCTGGCACCCACCTGGTGTCGATCGTCATGGCTCACGTCACAAGAGCCTCGCGAGGTTTGCCCCGCCTTGATATCTCCGCTCCTCGCGAGCCTGTCTGGCGAGGCCGCTCCTGAGGAGGTCTTGGGTCGTCCGCCCCGCGATGCTCGGCCCCTCGCGAGGGTCTTGAACGCCTTGTCGATGAAGATGGGCTGTAAGGGCCCGCTAGCAAAGCCACGCCATGGGCCGCAGGCAGGCAAGTCTAGGGACCCCGTTCCCAGAACGCCGACAGTAGCCCACGGGCCCAAGGTGCGCTCGGGCTTGGCTTCGAGGCGAAGCCAAGGGTCAAGTACGGAGAGCCACGGCCCCCCAAAAGCATGTGGCCTCGGTTGACGCGTGGAGGTTGATTGGACGTGGGCGTCTCCACTTCCCCATGCTGCCTCGGTAACTGCTCGATTTGACAAGTCCCTGCGACATGCAAGGAAAATCATCATTACCTGTGAACGTGGGATGCGCTGGTTGGCCTTATCCCGCTATAAATGGGGGGGCGGAGCCGCGTCGCCCATCTCTTCTTGGTTCACTTGCTTCTTCCTCCTTGCTCCACTGCTAGCAGCAGTGGCGCCCATCCGAAGGTTCTCCGCTGAAGAGAAAGGAAAGGCCCCCCGCGATGATCCGGGGCCGCTTTCGCCGAAGAAGAGGCCTGTTCACCGCCGCGGCGAAGCAGCAATGCAGGTGGTGACGAGGCCTTGGTGCAAGCGGCCTCCTCCAGGGTATCCGCTACCCTTGTACGCCTGAGCCGAGGGCTCAGGAGGGCGGAGCGACGAGCGGCGCCGCCCGCGCCGCGTCCGCGATCGCCGCGCCATGGCGACACGCACCGTCGCCCCTGGAATCCACGCATCGGATTCCTCGTGCGAGCTCGTGCTATGGGCGCCGTGCCCCCAAGCTCTTGGATCCGCTTCCCACAGTTCTTCTCCGACTTGATGTCGCCGAGGGGGCCTCTCGAGCTCTGGCTGCAGCATGCCGACTGCAACGCTCCGGCGACCGGAGCAGAGATCGAAGCGGTCCCCGTCGGCAAGATCTTCATGACCCGCGGGTGGGGCGATGTTGCGTGTGTTTGCCGTGCATAAGGCGCCCTCGCGATCCACTTTGAGTACGACGGTGCCTCCACGCTCTTCTTCAAGGTCTTCAACACGGAGGGTCGCCGCCTGGAGTGTTGCCCTGGAGGGGAGCGCCAGGCTGACGCGCGCTCCGCTCCTGGCTACTCCAGCAGCAGCAGCCCCTGGTAGTCTAGTGATTCTCCTAAGCTTTACGAGTCTCCGGAGACGAGCGACGACAGCTACATGCCCCCAAGCTCTCGCTGGGCTCAATGCAGGGCCGCGGCGTCCAGCCGCCGCCGCCGCTGATCTGGATGGGGTCGGCGCCAGCCTCCCATGGCCCATTGTTGATGATGGCGTCCGCCGCGGGGGGTGTAGATAGGATTACTCTTAGTTCTCGTTTTTGTTCCCTGCGAAGAATCATGAAGTACCCCGTGGGGTGTGTAAAGGGTTTGTAATGTCTTTTGCGTATATGTTCCCTGTTATGAAAATTTGCGAGCGTGTGTCCTGTTCAGGCTCGGTCTCCCCTTTCCATCCTCGCGATAGCTTGTTGCTCTATGCTGGCAGGTCCCGGTCCCCAGGCAGGCTGCAGCCATCGCTGGTATGCCAGGTCATGTGTCGAGGTCAAGGCCAGGAGGTGAGCGGCCCGAGGTCCAGTAAGAGCCCCTGAGGCGCGATGCTCAGGAGGTCCCCCTTAGCGCTCCAGCAGCTATGGTAAGGCGAGAAAGGGATGCGACGTGGCTGCAACAGGAATGCGGCGAGCGTAACGCCTAGGTTCCAACAACTTAGTTGTTCCGAGCTCATGACTTATCTTGGCAGTTTGGGGTCGATTCTCCGTGTTGTGCTAGACATGTGCGCAATCATCCGCAGCGTAGCTAGGCTAAGCCCGTACGGATCCTCCCCCTTCCAATGCTTTCGTTCGTGCTCTACGTCCTTAGGTCCCGGCCCTCGAGCGATCTCAGCCGCTGCTGGTATGCCAGGTCGCGATGCCGTGGACAAGGCCAGGGGTTGAGGGCTAGAGAGCCAGTAAGAGATCATGAGTCGCGATGCTCAGGAGCCCCCCTTTTAACGTGCAAGCGGATTACTTGGAAGAGGTGGGAGCTCGCGGTGCTGCCTGGTGCTATCCTCATGATATTCCTGCGAGCCAGCACAAGGAGAAACACGGTTTTGCCGTTATGTTGCTAGTCTGCCACTGGTTGCTCTGTGAGGAGATGAAGGCACTGAGGGCCTGATGAGGTGACGTGCGCGGGGCGTGCTGCGAGCCAGAGCTCGACCGCTCAGGTTTGTTGACGTGGCAGGGACGAACCCATTTACCAGCGACGTGCCTGTGTGAGGAGGCTCCGTGGGAGGCGACGATCGACCAGGTGGTAATCGGGCAGGTGACAATCATAGGCAGATTAAGCATGGAAGGCAAATCAGCTTGGGTAAATGCAGAAGATACATGCCACTGGGTCAGACCCAAGTGGCTTGGGGATGATGCAGTCCGTGGGGCGCCCCCAGCAAGGTAAGCTAAAGACATAAGAAAAGAATACACGCCACAGAGACGGACCCATGCGGCCTAGGAATAATGCAGCCCGAGGGGCGCTCCCAGCTAAACGAACTTGCAAAATGTCACCTGGTTCTATTGACGAAGGAGAGTTGGCGCAGCTGAAGGTACGCGGCGAAGGAATGGCTCCTCACGAGCCATCGGGGCCTTGATGTTGGGGAACGTAGTAATTTCAAAAAAAATCCTACGCACACGCAAGATCATGGTGATGCATAGCAACGAGAGGGGAGAGTGTTTTCCACGTACCCTCGTAGACCGAAAGCGGAAGCGTTATAACAACGCGGTTGATGTAGTCGTACGTCTTCATGGCCCGACCGATCAAGCACCGAAACTATGGCACCTCCGAGTTCTAGCACACGTTCAGCTCGATGATGATCCCCGGACTCCGATCCAGCAAAGTGTCAGGGATGAGTTCCGTCAGCACGACGGCGTGGTGACGATCTTGATGCTCTACCGTCGCAGGGCTTCACCTAAGCACTGCCACAATATTATCAAGGATTATGGTGGAGGGGGGCACCGCACACGGCTAATAGATTTCAAGGATCAATTGTTCTGTCTTTGGGGTGCCCCCTGCCCCCGTATATAAAGGAGCAAGGGAGGAGGAGGCCGGCCCTAGGAGGGGGCGCGCCAAGTGTGGAGTCCTACTAGGACTCCCTAGTCCTAGTAGGATTCCACCTCCCATATGGAATAGGAAAAGAGGAAGGGAAAAGGAGAAGGAAGGAAGGGGGCGCCCCCCCTTCCCTAGTCCAATTTGGACCAGACCAAGGGGAGGGGTGCGGCCACCCTTGAGGCCCTTTTCCTTCTGAGGGAGTCCTAGATTACGGGGTGTTCGGATGGCCGGACTATACCTTCAGCCGGACTCCTGGACTATGAAGATACAAGATTGAAGACTTCGTCCCGTGTCCGGATGGGACTTTCCTTGGCGTGGAAGGCAAGCTTGGCGATGCGGATATTTAGATCTCCTACCATTGTAACCGACTTTGTGTAACCCTAAACCCTCTCCGGTGTCTATATATACCGGAGGGTTTTAGTCCGTAGGACACCAGAACATACAACAATCATACCGTAGGCTAGCTTCTAGGGTTTAGCCTCCTTGATCTCATGGTAGATCTACTCTTGTACTACCCATATCATCAATATTAATCAAGCAGGACATAGGGTTTTACCTCCATCGAGAGGGCCCGAACCTGGGTAAAACCTTGTGTCCCTTGTCTCCTGTTACCATCCGCCTAGACGCACAGTTCGGGACCCCCTACCCAAGATCCGCCGGTTTTGACACCGACATTGGTGCTTTCATTGAGAGTTCCTCTGTGTCGTCGCTTTTAGGCCCGATGGCTCCTTCGATCATCAACAACGATGCAGTCCAGGGTGAGACTTTTCTCCCCGGACAGATCTTCATTTTTGGCGGCTTCGCACTGCGGGCCAATTCGCTTGGCCATATGGAGCAGATCAAAAGCTACGCCCCTGGCCATCAGGTCAGATTTGGAAGTTTAAACTACACGGCTGACATCCGCGGGGACTTGATCTTCGACGGATTCGAGACACAGCCGAACGCGCCGCACTGTCTCGATGGGCATGATCTAGCTCTGCCGCGGAACAGCGCCCTGGAGGTCGCACACGCTTCGGTTCCGACCCTTAATTCGGAGCCGGCTGCGCCGATCGAGGAAGAGCGGTTATACGCCGCCTCGGGGGCTGCGATCTCAAAGGCGATTGAGCCGAAAACCAGCCCCGCACTCCGCAAGGCCCGTGACTCCGAGTGGCCAGATTCCTCTCCGTACTCCGAGCCCTCCGCGCGCCTGCCAATCGAATCCGATTGGGCGACGATCATGGAGTTCACCACCGCGGACATCTTTCAGCACTCGCCCTACGGCGACATCCTGAAGTCACTAAAGTCTCTCTCTTTATCAGCAGAGCCCTGGCCAGACTACGGTCAGCAAGGTTGGGATGCGGACAATGAAGAAATTCAAAACCCACCCACCACCCATTTGGTAGCCGTCGTCGATAATTTAAGCGACGTGCTCAATTTCGACTCCGAAGACATCGACGGTTTGGACGACGATGCAGGAGATGCATATGAACGAACACCTATAGGGCATTGGACAGCCACCTCACCTCATGATGTGTACATGGTGGATACACCTAAAGGAAGCGACAACGAGGAACACGGGGATGCAACGAAGGATCGATCTCTCGAAAAGCAATCAAAGCGGCGGCGCAAACGCCGCCCCAAGCCCCGCCTCGACACAGACCCAGCCATAGAGCAGGACGAGCCGGCAGACGATGAGCATGCCTTAGAGCAACCGTCCGAACAGGGCAACTCGAATAAAGAAACCGAACAACCCGTCCCCGGCAAAAACGGCATTCCGGACGACCTTACGCCGGATAAGGCCATGGAGCAGAAGAACCTCCACAAAAGGCTCGTTGCAACCACACGTAGCCTAAAAAAGCAGAAACGGAAGCTAAAAACTGCGGAAGATGCACTCATAATCAGATGGAGCAAAGTAATCAATACCGCAGACAAATACGGCAACAGTCGCCGCACTAAAAGCTATCCGAAGCGAAAGCTACTGCCTGAATTCGACGAAGAGGCCTTAGAGCCCTCGCATTCAAAAAGTAAGAAAGCCACCCGGTCGGATAGACGACCCCACGGCCAGCATAAAACGGCAAACGGCGCCGCACTCATGCCGGCATGCGACCCACTCAAGGACTCGCATCAAAAAGATGGCCCGACCAGGTCTATTTATGGGCCAAGAAAGCAAGCTCTCGTAAGCAACGCAACAACACCAATATCCGAACGCCATGGCACACCCAAATACAGGGGTGCCGCACACCCCCTATGTTTCACCGATGAGGTCCTGGATTATGAATTTCCAGCGAGATTTAAACCCCTAAACATAGAGGCGTACGACGGAACAACAGACCCTGGAGTCTGGATCGAGGATTATATCCTCCACATACATATGGCCAGAGGAGATGACCTCCACGCCATAAAATACTTACCCCTCAAGCTTAAAGGGCCAGCCCGGCATTGGCTTAAAAGCCTTCCTGAAAACACAATTGGAAGTTGGGAAGAGCTCGAGGACGCTTTCCGAGAAAATTTTCAAGGGAGCTATGTCCGCCCTCCGGATGCAGACGATCTCAGTCACATAACTCAACAGCCCGGAGAGTCAGCTCGGCAATTCTGGAACAGATTTCTTACTAAAAAGAACCAGATAGTCGACTATCCGGACGCCGAAGCCCTAGCAGCTTTTAGGCATAACGTTCGAGACGAATGGCTAGCCAGACACCTCGGCCAAGAAAAGCCAAGAACAATGGCCACATTAACAAGCCTCATGACCCGCTTTTGCGCAGGAGAGGACAGCTGGTTGGCAAGATGTAGCACCAGCGACCCAAGTACATCCGAAACTAGGGATGGAAACGGAAAACCGCGATGCAACAAGGATCGTCGCCAGACTAAGGAAAATAGTCCGAAGAGCATGGCAGTCAACGCCGGATTCAAAAGCTCACGACAGAATCAGAAAAAGCCGCCCCTTCATGATAACAGGGACGAGCTATCCAACCTAAACAAAATCTTGGACAGGATATGTCAAATACATAGTACTCCCAGAAAGCCTGCTAACCATACCCACAGAGATTGTTGGGTCTTCAAACAATCCGGCAGACTCAACACCGAACACAAGGGGCTCGACACACCAAGCGAAGACGATGACGAACCCCAAAAGTAGAGCACCAGGAAACAAAAGAATTTTCCACAAGAAGTAAAGATAGTAAACTTACTTCACATAACAAAACGTGCGGCACCCATAAAGGTACATGCCATACGGCCTATCTCAAAGGAGTCCCGCCACTGGTTGACAAAACCAATCGTCTTCGATCATCGGGATTACTCTAGAAGTATCACAAGCGCAGGCTGGACTGCCTTGGTACTCGATCCAATAATTGGCGGACTCCAGTTTACAAATGTCCTGATGGACGGCGGCAGTGGTCTAAACTTGATATATCAGGACACAATCCGCCACATGGGGATAGACCCAACAAGAATTCACCACAGCAAAACCTCCTTTCAAGGGGTAGCGCCAGGTACGGATACCCATTGCATGGGCTTTCTCCAGCTTGAAGTCCTATTCGGCTCCCCTGATAACTTCCGCCGCGAAAAGCTAACTCTCCACATCGTCCCATTCTCAAGTCGCTATCAAGCACTGCTGGGACGCGAAGCTTTCGCCCGCTTTAACGCAATACCACATTACGCATCCCTTACGCTCAAGATGGCCGGTCCACGAGGCATCATCTCTTTAAAGGGAAAACATTGAGTGCGCCCCCAGCGGAGGATCGTGCGGCTGCCTTAACAGCCCCACAATAACACGGCTTTATCAGCCAAAAACATCCAAAACAGGTCGTTAAGACCACGGACACGGCTGGACGAGTCTGGCGTAAACATATCATTAATAAAGGCTTAATATCTGTATACTCCTGCGCTAGGGGCTCCGCGCATGTACAATATGAGACAATCAAGCTCAATTTTACCCATTTAATCTATACTTTGGTTACTTAGTATAAATTTTGTTCGGCACGACCCTTTTTCTTTTTCAACTAAGTTCCTCTCTTTTACAGATGACCATCGTGCTGCGCCTGTTCAGGATACGGCACAACGGAGACACAGGCGCAGACGTGCAACAGGGACCCATTCCAAGGATTCTTTTCAGATTAAGACCCTGCGTAAACCTTTTTTACTGTCTCTTGTTGATACACATCCTCCGATTTTTTGTTATAATCAAGGAGGGGACTGACGTCTTGGCATGTGGCCACGTCAGGAATTTTGTGCGTACCTGGACACTAGGGGCTTATAACCAAGGGTGTTGTCCCACCCGTACTCATAAAGACCGAATACCTTAGGGAGTGTTCGGCATCGCGAGTTTGGCCTTATATGCATCAGCTCCGAATCATGTCTTTGTTCAAATGTTGGGTTGTCCGGCTCCTATGTTTGGCTGCCTTATGTTCCGCACTATCGGCTAAGGCGGCACCAGGAGAACTACTGCGATTGTGCCCCGGTTCGGCCAGGCGAGCACCTTAGTAGAGAAAGCCGAAAACTGACTGTCATGATATAGCGTGAGACTGGTCAACCACTCGATGACTCACCGGAATCTTAGGATTCCTACGCATTAACGAAGGGCCGTTTCCCGGCCAGGCACATATGCGCCCCGACTTCGGGCGAGCGCAGGCGCCACCAGGGGCTATTTAAGTAGCCTCACTGTCAAGCTCCTATGGCTAAGTGAAAGTGTTAAAGCATTATAGTCCGGTTGCCTAGCTCTCTGCGCTATCACCTCCTTTGTAGGACCAAGACGTTGGATTAAGTGTGAAAATGCGCCTTCTGCGAGCACCCCCGCACTATGTGTGTGGGGGCTGAAGCCAACGACTGCCATCTTTCAGATTATATATATATGTATATCTTAAAACGGCCACACAAGAGGTGTTTCAAATACTTGAAGGCACAAGTATAAAAGGCTACTACAATTTATCAAAATATTGCTTTATAATTAAATATGCTATTAGAACATAGCATCCTTCGAGCACTGCGTCTCTATTACACGAGCGCCTTCAAGGACTTCCTGAAAATAGTGCTCGGAGGGTACTCGGCTTTTGTCCGAATCTCGGGATGCAACAACGCTGGTCTCCATCTCCGCCCAGTATGTCTTGGCACGGGCAAGAGCCATCCGTGTGCCCTCTATACATGCTGACCTCTTCATTGCATTGATATGTGGCACCGCACCAAGGAATTGCTGCACCAAGCTGAAATAACTCTTCGGCTCTGATCTCCCCGGCCACAGATGACTCATGATGCACTTCATGGCGAGTCTGGACAACCTATTCAGCTCGGCCCATTCGGCCAGACGATCGGCCACTGACAGTGGACGCTCTGGATTGTGGAACTGCGACCAAAAGAGTTTCTCCACTTCGCGATCTCCTTGATCTCGAAAGTGTTCGGTCGCATCAGCAGCACTTGCCGCCAAATCCAGATAGGTGTCCGTCGTACTCCACAGCCAGTCCAACAGAGCATGCTTAGGATCACAAAACTTCCTCCGCAGCATAAAGGGCTTTCCAGCCGCGATCTCTCCGGCTTCATGAAGCTCCTCCCTCGCAGCTCTCATCGCAGATCGAGCATCCTTGGCATCGGCAACGGCCTTCGTCAAATCCGTGGGTTCCGCCCGATCTTCTTTTTCCAGAAGCTTGCAACGGTCAGCAGCGCTCTTTAGCTTCACGGCCATCTCGGCCATCTCTTTCTTGCTTCGGCAGTGAGCAGCCTGTTCGGCTCTCAGCTCTTCAAGGGCCTTCTCGGCAGCCGCATCACTTTCTCTAGCTTGTTCCTTAGCTCGGGCAAGTTCCGCACGAAGACTCTCCACGGCGGCCGCACCATCTGCGTCAAGCACACACATTGTAAGATACTGGCATAAAGCTCCTCTTACCAGGTGCCGCCCAAGGAATTACATACCTTGAGCCTCATCAAGCCATTTGTTGACGAGCGTGATGTCGGCATCTGCCACGTCAAGTTGCCGCTTTAGCTCAGCAAAATCATTAGTTCGGCTGGATTCCGGACACTTCGCCACCTACAAAGGCGACATTTTAGACCTGGGATTATGATCCTCTGCGCGCCGTCACCTTTGACAACACACAGAGTCTCAGGGGCTACTATCTACATAGGGCGCATCTTATTTATGCGCAATTGTCAGAAAATGTACATTATTTCACGTACCTCAAAACCTGTCAGTAAACTTCTGACAGCCTCGTGCAATCCGCTTTCCGCGGATGAAATCCTTTCAATCACCGTGCCCATCAACGCACGGTGCTCCTCTGAGATAGAAGCTCGCCCTAGCAGATTCTTTAGCTCCTCCGACCGAGCACCGGATGGTGCCGGATTCGTCCTATGGCTTCTTTCGAAGGCCGGACGCGGAGAACCTTGGGGGGCCATATGGCTACCATCCGCCCTTGCCGGATTCGGAGAAGCCCTCCGCGACGACACCTCAGGGTCGCCCGCCTCGCTAGGTGGTACGGCAGGGGGAGGCGTCCCGCTCTCCATAATCTCCGGAAGAAGGTCCCCCGAAGACGAGCTCTGCTGAGAAGGGCTGAGGTCCGAGCTATAAGGTAAAATTTCGGTTAATCTTCTTAGATATAAAGCAAGGATTTCTCTCTCAAAAATATGATCTTTCTCTACTTACGGCTCGCTGGAGGGCTGGTCCCCTTGAGGGCATACTTCGGCCGAGGTATCCCCCAGTGTAGGACCCTCTGACAAGGATCCCCCCCCCCCCCGCTTTAAGGCCATAGTCTCCAGGTTTTCAGAGGCAGTCCTCTTCTTCCCCTGAGGAGAGGAATTTTCTGTTCCTCCCTTCTGAACAGCCTCCTTCAAGGAGGTCGTAGTTTCCTTGTCCCCTCCCTCACTTTCCCCCAAAGGCACAATCTTCAGCATCTTGACTAGCACGGGATCCGGCCTGGTCTCGGGGAGGGGAGCCGGACACCTGATCAGATTTGCTTTCGCTATCCACTCCTGTTTAAAAGGACAGCTCTTTTAGGGGCAAGTTTATGACAAATATACGGATAACGAGTCCGGGCACAAGGCTACTTACTTGAGTATCCAGGTGATTGCAGCTCAAACCTGCGTCCTCGGTCAAATCCGGACACATTGCTTGTGATCCGAAGAACAGTTTATACATCTCCGCGGGCGTTGCGCCCATAAAATGCTAGAGAGCTCGTGGTCCCTCCGGATTAAACTCCCACAAGCGAAGGGAGCGACGCTTGCCGGGCAGTGTTCGATGGATCAGCATGACTTGCGTCACTTTGACCAAGCTGAGACCTCTTTCTAAGAGATCCCTGATGCGGTCCCGCAACAAAGACACGTCCTGGGATGGCCCCCAATCTAGGCCTTTATTGACCCACGACCCTAGCTGCTTTGGGGGACCCGAGCGAAAGGCAGGCGGCGCCACCCACTTGGTGCCCCTGGGAGCGGTGATGTAGAACCACTCTCATTGCCACAAGCCAAGCTCCTCTTGAAAAGGGCCCTCGGGCCACGGAGCATCAGCCTTCTTACTTATAACAGCGCCTCCGCACTCTGCGTGTCGTCCCTCAATCATCTTCGGCTCTACCTTAAAGGTCTTGAGCCATAATCCGAAGTGAGGAGTAACACGGAGGAATGCTTCGCACACAACGATGAATGAGGAAACATGGAGGATGGACTCCGGAGCTAAGTCGTGAAACTCCAGCCCATAATAGAACATCAGCCCCCTCACAAAGGGATCCATGGGGAAGCCTAACCCTCGAAGGAAGTGAGACACGAACACCACGCTCTCACCGGGCTGGGGACTGGGAATAGCCTGCCCTTGGGCAGGCAGCCTATGCGAAATTTTGCCGATCAAGAACTTGGCCTCTCTCAACTTTAGCGCGTCCTCCTCCGTCACGGAGGAGGGCATCCATCGGCCTTGAAGGTCGGAACCGGACATTGTGAAGGTCCGAAGCGCCTGAAATCTAGAGCCTAGGGTGTTGGAACTCGAGGCGCCGCGCGGACTCGTTTGAGATTGAAAGAAAGGCGTAAGGCCTTGGTCTCTTTATAAGAGGTGGAATACCAAGGACCCTTCCCGTAACCGTTTGGGACTCGCCGTTAATTGAGAAAACGCGCTAACGGGCACGATTGGGTTACCCATGTCCGTATTGATGAGAATCTCGTAAATAAAGGGGACACGACCTCTGCTTCAACAAGACGTGCCAAGGAAACCGCCTCGCAAAATGCGCTAAGGTGGGGAAGTGAAAACGATTCGAACAGAGGCTTGGCCGTAGTGTGATGTCACGCTACAGAATACGTCAGTAGATTAGATTTGTGTGAATATTATTCTCTCTATGGCAATATGTGGAAACTTATTTTTGCAGAGCCGGACACTATCCTTAGTGTTAACAATCTTTTATTAAGTACTTGGAGGAGGAACCCGCCTTGCAATGCCAAAGACAATCTGCGCGCCAGACTCGTCGTCATTGAAGCCTGGTTCAGGGGCTACTAAGGGAGTCCTGGATTAGGAGGTGTTCGGATGGCCGGACTATACCTTCAGCCGGACTCCTGGACTATGAAGATACAAGATTGAAGACTTCGTCCCGTGTCCGGATGGGACTTTCCTTGGCGTGGAAGGCAAGCTTGGCGATGCGAATATTTAGATCTCCTAACATTGTAATCGACTTTGTGTAACCCTAAACCCTCTCCGGTGTCTATATAAACCGGAGGGTTTTAGTCCGTAGGACACCAGAACATACAACAATCATACCATAGGCTAGCTTCTAGGGTTTAGCCTCCTTGATCTCGTGGTAGATCTACTCTTGTACTACCCATATCATCAATATTAATCAAGCAGGACGTAGGGTTTTACCTCCATCGAGAGGGCCTGAACCTGGGTAAAACTTCGTGTCCCTTGTCTCTTGTTACCATCCGCCTAGACGCATAGTTCGGGACCCCCTACCCGAGATCCGCCGGTTTTGACACCGACACCTTCTTTCCCGTATGGCCCAATAAGGCCCAATACGTATTCCCGTAACTCTCCGGTACTCCGAAAAATACCCGAATCACTCAGAACCTTTCCGATGTCCGAATATAGTCATCCAACATATCAATCTTTATGTCTCGACCATTTCGAGACTCCTCGTCATGTCTCCAATCTCATCCGGGACTCCGAACTCCTTCGGTACATCAAAACTCATAAACTCATAATATAACTGTCATCGAAACCTTAAGCGTGCGGACCCTACGGGTTCGAGAACAATGTAGACATGACCGAGACTCGTCTCTGGTCAATAAACAATAGCGGAACCTGGATGCTCATATTGGCTCCTACATATTCTACGAAGATCTTTATCGGTCAGACCGCATAACAACATAGGTTGTTCCCTTTGTCATCGGTATGTTACTTGCCCGAGATTCGATCGTCGGTATCTCAATACCTAGTTCAATCTCGTTACTGGCAAGTCTCTTTACTAGTTCTGTAATACATCATCTCGCAACTAACTCATTTGTTGCATTGCTTGCAAGGCTTAAGTGATGTGCATTACCGAGAGGGCCCAGAGATACCTCTCCAACAATCGGAGTGACAAATCCTAATCTCTAAATACGCCAACCCAACATGTACCTTTGGAGACACCTGTAGAGCTCCTTTATAATCACCCAGTTACATTGTGACGTTTGGTAGCACACAAAGTGTTCCTCCGGCAAACGGGAGTTGCATAATCTCATAGTCATAGAAACATGTATAAGTCATGAAGAAAGCAATAGCAACATACTAAATGATCGGGTGCTAAGCTAATGGAATTGGTCATGTCAATCACATCATTCTTCTAATGATGTGATCCTGTTAATCAAATAACAACTCTTTTGCTCATGGTTAGGAAACATAACCATCTTCGATTAATGAGCTAGTCAAGTAGAGGCATACTAGTGACACTCTTTTTGTCTATGTATTCACACATGTATTATGTTTCCGGTTAATACAATTCTAGCATGAATAATAAACATTTATCATGATATAAGGAAATAAATAATAACTTTATTATTGCCTATAGGACATATTTCCTTCAGTCTCCCACTTGCACTAGAGTCAATAATCTAGTTCACATCGCCATGTGATTCAACACTAATAGTTCACATCACCATGTGATTAACACCCATAGTTCACATCGTCATGTGACCTACACCCAAAGGGTTTACTAGAGTCAGTAATATAGTTCACATCGCTTATGTGATTAACATCCAAAGAGTACTAAGGTGTGATCATGTTTTGCTTGTGAGATAATTTTAGTCAACGGGTCTGTCACATACAGATCCGTAAGTATTTTCCGAATTCTATGTCTACCATGCTCTGCACAGAGCTACTCTAGCTAATTGCTCCCACTTTCAATATGTATCTAGATCGAGACTTAGAGTCATCCAGATCTGCGTCAAAACTTGCATCGACGTAAATTTTTACGACGAACCTTTTGTCACCTCCATAATCGAGAAATATTTCCTTATTCCACTAAGGATAATTTTGACCGATGTCCAGTGATCTACTCTTAGATCACTATTGTACTCCCTTGCTTAACACAGTGTAGGGTATACAATAGATCTGGTACACAGCATGGCATACTTTATAAAACCTATGGCTGAGGCATAGGGAATGACTTCCATTCTCTTTCTATCTTCTTCTGTGGTCGGGCTTTGAGTCTTACTCAATTTCACACCTTGTAACACAGCCAAGAACTCTTTCTTTGACTGTTCCATTTTGAACTACTTCAAAATATTGTCAAGGTATGTACTCATTGAAAAAACTTACCAAACGTCTTGATCTATCTCTATAGATCTTGATGCTTAATATGTAAGCAGCTTCACTTAGGTCTTTCTTTGAAAAACTTCTTTCAAACACTCATTTATGCTTTGCAGAATAATACTACATTATTTTTGGTCAACAATATGTCATTCACATATACTTATCAGAAATGTTGTAGTGCTCCCACTCACTTTCTTGTAAATACAGGCTTCACCACAAGTCTGTATAAAACTATATGCTTTGATCATCTCATCAAAGTGCATAATCCTACTCCGAGATGCTTGCACCAGCCCACAGATGGATCGCTGGAGCTTGCACATTTTGTTAGCACCTTTAGGATTGACAAAACCTTCTGGCTGCATCATATACAACTCTACTTTAATAAATCCATTAAGGAATGCAGTTTTGTTTATCCATT
Source organism: Aegilops umbellulata (assembly GCA_032464435.1). Taxonomy (NCBI): domain Eukaryota; kingdom Viridiplantae; phylum Streptophyta; class Magnoliopsida; order Poales; family Poaceae; genus Aegilops; species Aegilops umbellulata. Next base: position 92,526,933 of record CP136059.1, on the reverse strand, counting down.
TGCCAGATTTCATAAAATGCGGCAATTGCTAACATGATTCGGACAGACTTAAGCATAAATACGAGTGAGAAACTCTCATCGTAGTCAACACCTTGAACTTGTCGAAAACCTTTTGCGACAATTTAGCTTTGTAGATAGTAACACTACTATCAGTGTTCGTCTTCCTCTTGAAGATCCATTTATTTTCTATGGCTTCCCGATCATCGGGCAAGTCAACCAAAGTCCATACTTTGTTCTCATACATGGATCCTATCTCAGATTTCATGGCCTCAAACCATTTCGCAGAATCTAGGCTCATCATCGCTTCCTCATAGTTCGTAGGTTCATCATGGTCAAGTAACATGACCTCCAGAATAGGATTATCGTACCACTTTGGTGTGGATCTCACTCTGGTTTACCTACGAGGTTCGGTAGTAACTTGATCTGAAGTTACATGATCATCATCATTAGCTTCCTCACTAATTACTGTAGTAGTCACACGAACAGATTTTTGTGATGAAGTACTTTCCAATAAGGGAGAAGGTACAATTACCTTATCAAGTTCTACTTTCCTCCCACTCACTTCTTTCGAGAGAAACTCCTTCTCTAGAAAGTATCCATTCTCAGCAACGAATGTCTTGCCTTCGGATCTGTGATAGAAGGTGTACCCAACTGTCTCCTTTGGGTATCCTATGAAGACACATTTCTCCGATTTGGGTTTGAGCTTATCATGATGAAACTTTTTCTTATAAGCATCGCAACCCCAAACTTTAAGATATGACAACTTTGGTTTCTTGCCAAACCACAGTTCATATTGTGTTGTCTCAACGGACTTAGATGGTGCCCCTTTTTAACGTGAATGCAGTTGTCTCTAATGCATGACCCCAAAACGATAGTGGTAAATCGGTAAGAAACATCATAGATTGTACTATATCCAATAAAGTACGGTTATGACGTTCGGACACACCATTATGCTGTGGTGTTCCAGGTGGCACGAATTTGTGAAACTATTCCACATTGTTTTAATTGAAGACCAAACTCGTAACTCAAATATTTGTCTCCGTGATCAGATCGTAGAAACCTTATTTTCTTGTCACGATGATTTTCCACTTCACTATGAAATTCTTTGAACTTTTCAAATGTTTCAGACTTATGTTTCATCAAGTAGATATACCCATATCTGCTCAAATCATCTGTGAAGGTCAGAAAATAACGATACCCACCGCAAGCCTTAACACTCATCGGATCGCATACATCAGTATGTATTATTTCCAATAAGTCAGTTGCTCGCTCCATTGTTCCGGAGAACGGAGTCTTAGTCATCTTGCCCATGAGGCATGGTTTGCAAGCATCAAGTGATTCATAATCAAGTGATTCCAAAAGCCCATCGGCATGGAGTTTCTTCATGCGCTTTACACCAATATGACCTAAACGGCAGTGCCACAAATAAGTTGCACTATCATTATTAACTTTGCATATTTTGGTTTCAATATTATGAATATGTGTATCACTACGATCGAGATCCAACGAACCATTTTCATTGGGTGTGTAACCATATAAGGTTTTATTCATGTAAACAGAACAACAATTTATTCTCTTACTTAAATGAATAACCGCATTGCAATAAACATGATCAAATCATATTCATGCTCAACGCAAACACCAAATAACACTTATTTAGGTTCAACACTAATTGCGAAAGTATAGGGAGTGTGCGATGATGATCATATCAATCTTGGAACCACTTCCAACACACATAGTCACTTCACCCTTAACTAGTCTCTGTTCATTCTGCAACTCCCGTTTTCAGTTACTACTCTTAGCAACTGAACCAGTATCAAATACCGATGGGTTGCTACGAACACTAGTAAAATACACATCAATAATCTGTATATCAAATATACCTTTGTTCACTTTGCCATCCTTCTTATCTGCCAAATACTTGGGGCAGTTCCGCTTCCAGTGACCAGTCCCTTTGCAGTAGAAGCACTTAGTCTCAGGCTTAGGACCAGACTTGGGCTTCTTCACTTGAGCAGCAACTTGCTTGTCATTCTTCTTGAAGTTCCCCTTCTTCCCTTTGCCCTTTTCTTGAAACTAGTGGACTTGTTAACCATCAACACTTGATGTTTTTCTTGATTTCTACCTTCGTCGATTTCAGCATCACGAAGAGCTTGGGAATTACTTTCGTCATCCCTTGCATATTATAGTTCATCATGAAGTTCTACTAACTTGATGATGGTGACTAGAGAATTCTGTCAATCACTATTTTATCTGGGAGATTAACTCCCACTTGATTCAAGTGATTGTAGTACCCAGACAATCTGAGCACATGCTCACTGCTTGAGCTATTCTCCTCCATCTTTTAGCTATAGAACTTGTCGGAGACTTCATATCTCTCAACTCGGGTATTTTCTTGAAATATTAACTTCAACTCCTGGAACACCTCATATGGTCCATGAGGTTCAAAACGTCTTTGAAGTCCCGATTCTAAGCCGTTAAGCATGGTGCACTAAACTATCAAGTAGTCATCATATTGAGCTAGCCAAACGTTCATAACATCTGCATCTGCTCCTGCAATAGGTCTGTCACCTAGCGGTGCATCAAGGACATAATTCTTCTGTGCAGCAATGAGGATAAACCTCAGATCACGGATCCAATCCGCATCATTGCTACTAACATTTTTCAACTTAGTTTTCTCTAGGAACATATCAAAAATAAAAAAGGGGAACTAAACGCGAGCTATTGATCTACAACATAGATATGGTAATACTACCAGGACTAAGTTCATGATAAATTTAAGTTCAATTAATCATATCACTTAAGAACTCCCACTTAGATAGACATCCCTCTAATATTTTAAGTGATCACGCGATCCATATCAACTAAACCATGTCCGATCATCACGTGAGATGGAGTAGTTTCAATGGTGAACATCACTATGTTGATCATATCTACTATATGATTCACGCTCGACCTTTCGGTCTCAGTGTTCCAAGGCCATATCTGTTATATGCTAGGCTCGTCAAGTTTAACCTGAGTATTCCGCGTGTGCAACTGTTTTGCACCCGTTGTATTTGAACGTAGAGCCTATCACACCCGATCATCACGTGGTGTCTCAGCACGAAGAACCTTCGCAACGGTGCATACTCAGGGAGAACACTTATACCTTCATAATTTAGTGAGAGATCATCTTATAAAGCTACCGCCGAACTAAGCAAAATAAGATGGATAAAAGATAAACATCACATGCAATCATAATACGTGACATGATATGGCCATCATCATCTTGTGCCTTTGATCTCAATCTCCAAAGCATCGTCATGATCTCCATCGTCACCGGCATGACACCATGATCTCCATCATCTTGATCTATATCAATGTGTCGTCACATGGTCGTCTCGCCAACAATTGCTCTTGCAACTATTGCTATCGCATAGCGATAAAGTAAAGCAACTATTTGGCGCTTGCATCTTATGCAATAGAGAGACAACCATAAGGCTTTTGCCAGTTTCCGATAATTTCAACAAAACATGATCATCTCATACAACAACTTATATCTCATCACGTCTTGACCATATCACATCACAACATGCCCTGCAAAAACAAGTTAGACGTCCTCTACTTTGTTGTTGCAAGTTTTACGTGGATGCTACGAGCTTAGCAAGAACCCTTCTTATCTACGCATCGAAAACCACAACGATAGTTTGTCAAGTTGGTGATGTTTTAACCTTCGCAAGGACCGGGCATAGCCACACTCGGTTCAACTAAAGTTGGAGAAACTGACACCCGCCAGCCACCTGTGTGCAAAGCACGTCGGTAGAACCAGTCTCGCGTAAGTGTACGCGTAATGTCGGTCCGGGCCGCTTCATCCAACAATACCGCCGAACCAAAGTGTGACATGCTGGTAAGCAGTATGACTTATATCGCCCACAACTCACTTGTGTTCTACTCGTGCAAATAACATCAACACATAAAACCTGGGCTCGGATGCCACTGTTGGGGAACGTAGTAATTTTAAAAAAATTCCTACGCACACGCAAGATCATGGTGATGCATAGCAACGAGAGGGGAGAGTGTTGTCCACGTACCCTCATAGACCGAAAGCGAAAGCATTATAACAACACGGTTGATGTAGTCGTACGTCTTCACGGCACGACCGATCAAGCACCGAAACTATGGCACCTCCGAGTTCTAGCACATGTTCAGCTCAATGACGATCCCCGGACTCCGATCCAGCAAAGTGTCGGGGATGAGTTCCGTCAGCACGACGGCGTGGTGACGATCTTGATTCTCTACCGTCGTAGGGCTTCGCCTAAGCACCGCTACAATATTGTCGAGGATTATGGTGGAGGGGGCACCACACATGGCTAATAGATCTCAAGGATCAATTGTTGTGTCTTTGGGGTGCCCCCTGCCCCCGTATATAAAGGAGCAAGGGAGGAGGAGGCCGGCCCTAGGAGGGGGCGCGCCAAGTGTGGAGTCCTACTAGGACTCCCTAGTCCTAGTAGGATTCCACCTCCCATATGGAATAGGAAAAGAGGAAGGGAAAGGGAGAAGGAAGGAAGGGGGCGCCCCCCTTCCCTAGTCCAATTCGGACCAGACCAAGGGGAGGGGTGCGGCCACCATTGAGGCCCTTTTCCTTCTTTCCCGTATGGCCCAATAAGGCCCAATATGTATTCCCGTAACTCTCCGGTACTCCGAAAAATACCCGAATCACTCAGAACCTTTCTGATGTCCGAATATAGTCGTCCAATATATCGATCTTTACGTCTCGACCATTTCGAGACTCCTCTTCATGTCCCCGATCTCATCCGGGATTCTGAACTCCTTCGGTACATAAAAACTCATAAACTCATAATATAACTGTCATCGAAACCTTAAGCGTGCGGACCCTACGGGTTCGAGAACAATGTAGACATGACCGAGACTCGTCTCCGGTCAATAACCAATAGCAACCTAGATGCTCATATTGGCTCCTACATATTCTATGAAGATCTTTATCGGTCAGACCACATAACAACATACGTTGTTCCCTTTGTTATCGGTATGTTACTTGCCCGAGATTCGATCGTCGGTATCTCAATACCTAGTTCAATCTCGTTACTGGCAAGTCTCTTTACTCATTTCGTAATACATCATCTCGCAACTAACTCATTTGTTGCATTGCTTGCAAGGCTTAAGTGATGTGCATTACCGAGAGGGCCCAGAGATACCTCTCCGACAATCGGAGTGACAAATCCTAATCTCGAAATATGCCAACCCAACATGTACCTTTGGAGACACCTGTAGAGCTCCTTTATAATCACCCAGTTACGTTGTGACGTTTGGTAGCACACAAAGTGTTCCTCCGGCAAACGGGAGTTGCATAATCTCATAGTCATAGGAACATGTATAAGTCATGAAGAAAGCAATAGCAACATACTAAACGATCGGGTGCTAAGCTAATGGAATGGGTCATGTCAATCACATCATTCTTCTAATGATGTGATCCCGTAATAAAATAACAACTCTTTTGTTCATGGTTAGGAAACATAACCATCTTCGATTAACAAGCTAGTCAAGTAGAGGCATACTAGTGACACTCTGTTTGTCTATGTATTCACACATGTATTATGTTTCCGGTTAATACAATTCTAGCATGAATAATAAACATTTATCATGATATAAGGAAATAAATAATAACTTTATTATTGCCTCTAGGGCATATTTCCTTCACTTGAGCCTCGGGAGGCTTTGGGGGCTCAGGTGGTTCCCCGAGGATCGTCTCCATCTCTGTCCGGATGGCATGGTGCCTGGCCTCCTGAGCCGCCAGGACACGTCGCATGTTGCGCTGATAGGTTGTCGACACGCTCGGCAAGCCGAAGGGCATGCGAACGTAGCTGTGTGGTGGGCCCTCGCAACGGCCCACGCGCGAAGGCCAGAAAAGCTCCTGAGATGTGGCCCTGTTGAGCCCTGGAACGTCGATGCAGACGCGTAGCCCGGCATCCTCGCTTGGATGGGGAGCTGCGCCTCGTGAGCGGCGGTCGCCGCGCATGGCCCTTGCATCCTGCAGTTCCTGAGTGGTCTTGGTGATAACTCCTGAGTGGCGGGCACTCCTTGCCATGTATTCTCCTGAGGGAAACGTGTCGTGAAGCACGCCTCAAAGTGGTGCCCGAGAGCCTCCCTCGTGAGGTTGGCAAGGTCTGAGGCCCTCCAGAAGAGAGCCCCTGAGCCCTGTCCGAGGAGGGCGCGCCTTCCTATGCGATGGAGGGAGGCGCCCCTGAAGCGGGCGCTGATCCTGTCGAGGTTCCAGTTACGACGCCATCCTCCTGAGATCCTGCACGGCGCAGCTGCTTCTTCTTCTTGGGGAGGGCCTTAGGAGGGCCCTCGCCTTTGCTGTCGGGGTCGTTGATTGCTGCAGCTTGGAAGGCATGCTCGAGGGAGCATACCGCATCTTTTTCTTCGCATGGGACCGTGATGATTCCGCCGCTTCCCGGCATCTTGAGGACGTTGTAGCCGTGGTGTGTGACCGCCATGAACTTGGCCAGGGCTGGATACCCAAGGATGGTGTTGTACGGCAGGCGGATGTGCGTGATGCCGTAGTCAATGAGCTCGGTGCGGTAATTCTTGCGTTCCTCGAAGGTGGAAGGGAGGCGGACCTGCCCTATCGGTGTGGTGGAACCGTCGGTCAGTCGTGAAAAAGGCTTGGTAGGCTGAAGCTGGTCATAGGGCACTTGAAGGCTGTCGAACGTGTCGACGGACAGGACGTTGAGCCCTGCGCCGCCATCGATGAGGGTCTTGGTGACTTGTACATTATTGATGAATGGTGAGCAAAGCATCGGGAGGGCGCCAACGGCGGCTGTGCACTTGAGCTGGTCTGTCGAGTTGAAGGTGATGGCGCACTAGGACCACCTGAGCGGGCGCGTGGCCTCGAGCTTGGGGAGGACTGCATTCACTTCACGAGCAAACTGCTTGAAGATACGCTGCGCGCCTGGGGCCTGGGCTCCGCCCAAGATGCGGGTGTCGGTGTCAAAACCGGTGGATCTCGGGTAGGGGGTCCCGAACTGTGCGTCAAGGTCGGATGGTAACAGGAGACAAGGGACACTTTATTTTACCCAGGTTCGGGCCCTCTCGGTGGAGGTAAAACCCTACTCCTGCTAGATTAATATTGATGATATGGGTAGTACAAGAGTGGATCTACCACGAGATCAAGGAGGCTAAACCCTAGAAGCTAGCCTATGGTATGATTGTGTATGATGATGGTTCTTGTCCTACGGACTACAACCCTCGGGTTTATATAGACACCGGATAGGGTTAGGGTTACACAGAGTCGGTTACAATGGTAGGAGATCTCGAATATCCGCACGCCTAGCTTGCCTTCCACGCCAAGAAAAGATCCTTTCTGGACACGGGACGAAGTCTTCAATCTTGTATCTTCATAGTCCTGGAGTCCGGCTGAAGGTATAGTCCGGCTATCCGAACACCCCCTAATCCAGGACTCCCTTAGTAGCCCCTGAACCAGGCTTCAATGACGACGAGTCCGGCGCGTAGATTGTCTTCGGCATTGCAAGGCGGCTTCCTCCTCCAAGTTCTTCAAGAAGAGTATAAACACCAAAAATAGTGTCTGGCTCTACAAAATAAGATTCCACATATTGCCATATAGAGAATAATATTAACACAAATCAAATCTGCTGACGTATTCCGTAGTGCGTCATAACACTGCGACCAAGCCTTCTATATAAATTGCTTTCATTGTTCCACCTCAGCTTGTTTAGCGAGGCGGTTTCCTTGGCACGTCTTGTCAAAGCTGAGATCATGTGCCCCCTTTAATGGGATTCTCATTAATACGGACGTGGGTAACCCAACCACGCCATTTACCATGGCGTTTGGGAGGCAAGTGAGTTTTATTAGGTAGGTGGGGACGCCTAACCGTACCTGCTTATATAAAGGGATAAGGATTCACCTTTTTAACCTACGCCTTCTTCCTCCTTTGCCAATCCATCTCTTGCGAACTCAAGCTCCAGTGCCCAAGTCCGCTCTTCCTTCCTCAACCTTCTCCAACAATGTCCAGAGCGGGAGGCAAGTGGATGGTCTCCTCCGTTACGGAGGCTCAAGTAAAAAGGTTAAGGAAAGCCGGATACTTGTCCAAGGACATCCCGCATCGGCTTCCTGAGAAGGGCAGCTTCTTCCTACCCCAAGGCCCCATGAGAGGTTAGTTTTTCTTCCCCACTTCCTCCGCGGACTGGGCTTTCCACTTCACCCATTTGTCCGGGGGCTCATGTTCTACCACGGCCTGGATTTCCACGATCTGGCCCCGAACTTTGTTCTCAACATCTCGGCGTTTATCGTCGTGTGTGAGGCCTTTCTCCGCGTCCGCCCCCACTTCGGCCTCTGGCTCAAGACCTTCAACGTCAAGCCCAAGGTGGTGTCCGGCACCCAGGCGGAGTGCGGAGGCGCTATGGTTGGCAAGATAGCCAACGTCCTCTGGTTCGATGGCTCCCTCGTGGAGTCCCTAAAGGGGTGGCAGGTCGGGTAGTTTTACATCACCGAGCCCCGCGATCCGAAATGGGTCGCGGCCCCCGAGTTCAGATCCGGACCCCCCACGCGGCTCATGTCCTGGAAAGAGACAGGCCTGTCGTGGGGCAACGAGGAAGAAGTGACTGGGTTGCAAACGTGCATCCAGTCCCTGGTGAACAAGCCAATCCGGCTTGTCAATATAGTCCAGGTCATGCTCGTTCGCCTGATCCTCCCGTGCCAAGAACGGGATTTTACTTTGTGGGAATTCGACCCGACGCAGCACCAAACCCTCAGTAGGCTCTTCAACACGACGTATGAAGACGTCTGGAAGGTGCTGACCAAAGGCGCCGAGTCCCCCACATCCGCCTCCGAGGATCGCGGATACAGCTCGCAGCGCAACGCTAGCGAGGTAAGCTATCTATACCTTTGACAGGTTCGTTAAGCTCTTCTTCATATATTAACTCTATGAGGGATCTAAACTCCCTTTACCTTTGACAGGCTTGGCAGGAGGTATCCGGACCTATTAACTGTCCGGCTCCTCTGCCCGAAGACCCGGCCCCAGCTCTCTTGGTGAAGCTGATGGCTCCGGCACCTTACGTGGTGCCGGAGAGGAAGGCCAAGAAGAAGAAAACCACCGGGACTCGAAAAAGTTCCCGCAACATGGTGGTGTCGGACTCGTCAGCTGACGAGTCCGCAACGCTCTCCTCTCGTGAAAACGAGGAGGAGGAACAAGGAAGCTCTCCCCCCCAGTGAGGGGAGCAAAGAGGAAGAAGGCCGCCCCAATAGGGGAGGCCGAGGGGTCGAGGAAAAGAAAACCCCCTCCGCCGGACTACTCCCATGACGCCGAAGAGGGCGGAGAGGAGTGGCTGGACCGAACCAAGCGTCCGGCGACATCGTAAGTGTTTACATACCAGAGTGACTCATGATATTCTTTTAATGCGCGGCTTTCCCTAATATCGAATGTAATTTATGCAGCCCGCCCCGGGCCGGACTCGACGATTCGTCGAGCGGCTCCCTGGATTCGTCGGACGTGAACTCTATTCCGCCCGCGGTCTCCCCCTGCGGGGTGGACGACGCCGAAGTGGCGCCCCGCCAAGCTTCAGGGTAGGAGGAGATGGTCTTGGAGGAGCCACAAGGCAATCCTACGGACCCCAGGAGTAAAGGGGATGAAAACCCCCAGGGCTCCAAGTCCGGCTTTGTGCCGGACACCGCGCCAGACTCGACAGTCCCAGTCCATGGTGGGCGAACTCCTTCCAAGAGGAGTAAGCCGTCTGAGCGGGCGGCCTCCGTCCAACCGGAGGCGCCGGACAATCTGCTGGAGGTGCTTAACAGTGCCGCCATCGATGAGGAGCACCGTACTGTTATGAGTACGGTGATCCAAAAGATTCAGTCCGCCAAGAGCGGACTGAATGAAGCTTGCGCTAGCCTTCTAACAGGCTTCGAGGTAAGTAAAAATATGTCAAATTATTTACCGCATAGATAGTAGCCCCTGATGCTCTGTTCGGTGTTCGGAAAGAAAAGCCGGATAGAGGATCTAGTAATTTTCACAGGAGTCTAACAAAAAAGGTCAAATATGCGTATGCAGACTTCACTGCTGTCCACCGCCGCACTGACTGCGCAGGTGGATGTCCTTAAAAAGGACCTCGGGTGGACCGAGCAAGAGCTCGGCCTTGCCAAACGGCAGCTCGAGGAGAAGGAAGGTAAGAAATACCTGAAAAAGAGAGAGAAGAAAAAAAGAAAAAAAAGGGTGCCTATAGAGAGGCTTGATTGCAGAAAGAAATAACAGGATTGTATTGCTTATTGTAGGGGCCGCAACCGAGGTGGCAACCCTGAAGCAGGCGCTGGCAGAGGCCGAAAAGAAAACGGCCGAGGAGCGCGCCGAGCGAGAAAGGCTTGGGGTTCAGGTCGACGAGGTGCAACAAGAGCTACAAGCTCTCATGACAAAACATGAGGGTTTGGAGCTTGAGTCAAAAACGCAAGCATCCGAGCTCGCGTCGGCCGTCGAGACCGCCAAGAGTGCTAAGGCCGAAGCCCAAAAGGCCCTCCAAGAGTTGGAGGAGGTGAAAAAGATAGCAACGGGTAAGGCATTCTCAATGCAAAGTAGGAATATAAAAGTAAACTACCTATTACTTACCTGAATCCGGAGTTCTCCAGGGGCGTTCGCCGATCTTCCCCGCAGCGTATCCGACGCCGCCGCGTTCTACCGAGCTGAAGAGGGCAGCTCGACGGAGAGTGTGTTCTGGTCTCAGTATTCTGAGGCCGGACACCCTGTGCCCTTAAGCGATCAGCTGAAATAGCTGGTCGAGCTCCACAAGGCGGCCGAATAGGCCATGAAGGGCTTACTAGTTCGGTTGTGGCCTGGAGAGGCCCTGCCTGGGAGCTATTTCGGGCTGGTGCGGCAGCTGGTGGAGGCCTGTCCACGGCTTGAGGTCATCAAGCGCTCCGTCTACATTGAAGGTGCCCGGAGGGCCCTTGCCCGTGTAAGGGTACACTGGGGTAAGCTGGACGAAGAGAAGCTGGTGAAGGATGGGCCGCCGCAGGGGAAGGAGCATCGCAAGCCCGAGAACTACTACAAGGAAGTTCTTGCCGGAGCCCGCCTTATCGCGGATGAATGTACTAAAGATGTAATATTTGAGTGAACTCGCTCGTTTGTATCTTGTGCGCTGAAAACTTGTTCATATGCGCAAAGCAATGCTTATTTAATTTAAAATATTATTTTCTGTGCGACCGTTTATCAAAAATTTGAGAGATGGCAGTCGTCGGCTTCTGCCCCCATGCCACTAGTGCTGGGGTGTTTGGGATAAACCTGAGGGCTCTTGTTCCCATAGTTGGGTCCTTAGAGGGAGGCGCTCAACACAACGAACTAGGCAATCGGACTATAATGCTTGAACACTCTCACTTAGCCATAAAACGTTATAATTTTAAATTTCGGCGAAGCCCCTAGTTCGAAAGGCCGAATTCGGGGCGCTATCCACGCCTTTGGCCGGACATAGCCAGATCCTCGCTCAAAGCGGCATAAGCCTTTAAGGACTCGAAAAACCTCTCGAACAGCGACCGTTCTCACGCCTTATCATGACAGTCTGTTTTAGCTTTCTCCACTGAGGTGCTCAACCCACCTGATCTGGGGCACAATCGCAGTGGTTCTCCTAGTGCTACCTTAGCCGATAAAGAGGAACGTAAAGCACCAAAACATAGGAGCCGGGCAAACCCAACATGTGACCAAAATCATGACTCGGAGCCGATGCATATAGTGCTATAAGTTTGGGGTGCCACACTTGTGAAAGTGTACGGACTTCTCACACCAGATAAAAGGGTAATGAAGCCCCTGGCGTGGTTTGTCGTACCATGGTGTACGGGTGCTATCATGTTATGTAATAAATATATATATATTCAAAAGAGGATAATGCAAAAAATAGACAAAAAGCTACGCATTGTTTTATAAAGAGGCTATCTATCAAAGTCGAACGATACAAGTATTGCGATGAGCAAAAAAGATATTAGACTATTTAACATGTCCTGACCAGGCACAGGCCGCGGAATTTAGAAACAGATATATCGCTCAAAATAGAGACCACTTGAGAGTTCCGGAATGTGGCGTACCTTTGTCTGCTTTCCTGGATCTTGCATCGTCTGTGCGGCAACAATGCCGAACAGGTTATCCAGAGTATGGAGTCCTGAAAGTAAAAAAAAGTAAAAAAGAAAAATCCGGCAGCCCCTAGTACGTTTGACGCCGTGTTGTAGGCATACCGTTAATGTGCCCCTCCCCCTGTGCCCATGGAATTTTAAGGGCGTAATTGTGTACTCGAGGTACTGGCTCCGCTATGTTGCGATGGCTGGGGTCGGGGCCATATTGCTACGCTTGCTCTGATCATGCCAGGTGGTCTTGTTGCAGGTTACTCCGGGCGTGCTTTGCATTGTCCGGTTTTTTAACGGCCGGACTGGAGAGTTGCCTTGAAAGGCTGCTTTGTACTTCCGCTGCGAGGGCCGCCGTGTGCTCCTCCGTACGGATGGAGCGTTCTGTGTTTCCGCTGACCGTAATTACTCCTCGAGGGCCTGGCATCTTGAGCTTGAGATATGCGTAGTGCGGCACCGCATTGAATTTAGCGAATGCGGTTTGTCCGAGCAGGGCGTGATAGCCACTGCGGAACGGCACTATATTGAAGATTAACTCTTCGCTTCGGAAGTTATCCGGAGATCCGAAGACCACATCAAGTGTTATCGAGCCTGTGCAATTGGCCTCTACACCTGGTATGACGCCTTTAAAGGTCGTCCTTGTGGGCTTGATCCTTGATGGATCTATGCCCATTTTCCGCACTGTATCCTGATAAAGCAGGTTCAGGCTACTGCCGCCGTCCATAAGGACTCTTGTGAGATGAAATCCGTCCACGATTGGGTCGAGGACCAGTGCGGCAAAACCGCCGTGACGGATGCTAGTGGGGTGGTCCCTTCGATCGAAAGTGATCGGGCAGGAGGACCATGGGTTGAACTTTGGGGCGACTGGCTCCATCGCGTATACGTCCCGTAGCGCACTCTTCCTCTCCCGCTTGGGAATGTGGGTCGCGTATATCATGTTCACCGTCCGCACTTGTGGGGGAAACCCTTTCTGTCCATTGTTGTTCGGCGGCCTGGGCTCCTCCTCGTCGTCGCTGTTCAGCCCCTTGTCCTTATGTTCGGCTCTTAACTTGCCTGCCTGCTTGAACACCCAACAATCCCTGTTGGTGTGATTGGCTGGCCTTTCGGGGGTGCCATGAATCTGGCACGAGCGGTCGAGTATCCAGTCCAAACTGGACGGGCCCTGGGTATTCTTTTTAAATGGCTTTTTCCGCTGACTGGATTTATAGCCTCTGAATCCGGCATTAACTGTTGTATCCTCATTGCTGTCGCTGCTAACGCGGCGCTTTGATTATTTCGACGTGACCTGCCACTTTTGTCCTTGGTATCCGAATTACCGGGCTTCTTTGATAAGTTGTTGCTGCGAGCTAGCCAGCTATCTTCGCCCGTGCAAAAGCGGGTCATGAGTGTCGTGAGGGCTACCATGGTTTTCGGTTTTTCCTGTCCCAGGTGCCGGGCAAGCCACTCGTCGCGGATGTTATGTTTGAAGGCTGCTAGGGCCTCTGCGTCCGGACAATTGACTATCTGATTTTTCTTTGTTAGGAACCGTGTCCAGAATTGCCTGGCCGATTCTTCTGGCTGCTGAATTATGGGGCTTAGGTCGTCGGCGTCCGGTGGCCGCGCATAGGTCCCCTGAAAGTTGTCGAGGAATGCGGCTTCCAGGTCCTCCCAAGAACCAATTGAGTCCGCTGGTAGGCTGTTAAGCCTGTGCCGGGTTGGTCCTTTAAGCTTAAGGGGTAGGTATTTGATGGCGTGCAGATCATCGCCACGTGCCATGTGGATGTGAAGGAGATAATCCTCAATCCATACTGCCGGATCTGTCGTACCATCGTACGACTCGATATTGACGAGTTTAAAACCCTCTGGGATTTTATGATCCATTACTTCGTCTGTGAAGCATAGTGGGTGTGCAGCGCCCCTGTACTGGGCTATGTCACGACGCAGCTCGGAAGAGCTGTGCCTGCTGTGTTCGGCCCGGCCGGATTTATTGTGTCAGGAGTGAAGATCATCACGTGTTGTCGGGCGTCCGCGCGATCCATAGATCGATCTTGTTTGCTTTGTTTTATCCTCCAGTACGTCTCGCAGGTCTGGCTCGTTTTCCCGTGCCTTATTTGAACGGCACCGGGGCATGGCTTGCTTAAGGGTTCGACAGGCCTCTCTGTCGCGGCCACGGGGTGGCCGGTCTGCCATGTCATATGCTTCCCCCTCTGATTGGGGTAGCGGCCTGCGCTTAGGATAATTTTTGGAGGGGCGCCCGAGTTCATACTCTTCGGCCGCAAGGACTTCAGTCCATCTATCAGCTAGCAAATCTTGATCAGCTCTAAGCTGTTGCTGCTTTTTCTTTAGGCTGTTGACCGTGGCTATAAGCGTGCGTTGAAAACGCTCTTGTTCGGCGGGGTCTGATGGTACGACGAATTCGTCGTCGTCGAGGCTTGCCTTGTCTTCGGAGGGAGGCATGTAGTTATCATCCTCAACCTCTTGCTCTGCCGCTCTCTCTTGAGGGCTGGCTTTTCCATCTTCCTGCGCCGAATCTTGCTGGTTCTGGTGTTCTTCGGCACTGTCCGGGGTAGTATTATCTCCCGCGCCAGAATCACCGTTTCTGCTGTGGCAGGATTTAGAGCGGCGCCGTTGGCGCCGGCGTTTTGGCGGTTTTTTTGAGTTGTCGTCTTCCGCTGTTCCATAGCCATCCGCATCCTTTGGAGCATCCACCATATATATGTCATATGACGAGGTGGCGGTCCAGCGCCCTACGGGTGCTGGTTCTTGTTCGTCTCCTCCTTCGTCGTCCATACCGTCGAAGTCTTCGGAGCCGAAGTCAAGCATGTCGGTTAAATCGTCGATAGTGGCTATTAAGTGGGTGGTGGGTGGGCTTTGAATTTCTTCGTTGTCCGAATCCCAACCTCGCAGACCATAGTCCGACATGGGATCTCCTAATAAAGAGAGAGACTTGAGAGAATTCAGGATATCACCGAAAGGTGGGCACTGAAAGATGTCCGCGGCGGTGAACTCCATTACAGGCGCCCAATCAGATTCGATCGGCGGGGGCACGAAAGGCTTGGAGTTCGGAGAAGAGTCCGACTCCTTGGAGTCCTGGGCCGTGCGGAGTACGGGGCTGGCATTCGGCTCGATCGCCTTTGAGATCGCAGCCCCCGAGGTGGCGTCCAACCATTCATCCTCGGAGAACGCAGCGGGCTCCGAGTCAAGGATCGGGGCCGGAGCGTGTGCGGCCTCCAGGGTACTATTCGGAGGCAGAGCTATATCATGCCCCTCGAAATAGTGCGGCGCGCTTGGCTGTGGCTCGAACCCGTCGAAGATCAAGTCTCCGCGGATATCAGCCGTGTAGTTTAAGCTTCCAAACCTGACTTGATGGCCAGGGGCGTAGCTTTCGATCTGCTCCAGATGACCAGGCGAATTGGCCCGCAGAGCGAAGCCGCCGAAGACGAAGATTTGTCCGGGGAGGAAAGTCTCACCCTGGACCTCATCGTTGTTGATGATCAAAGGAGCCATCGGGCCTAAAAGCGACGACAAAGAGGAACTCTCAATAAAAGCACCAGTGTCAGTGTCAAAACCGGCGGATCTCGGGTAGGGGGTCCCGAACTATGCGTCAAGGTCGGATGGTAACAGGAGACAAGGGACACTTTATTTTACCCAGGTTCGGGCCCTCTTGGTGGAGGTAAAACCCTACTCCTGCTAGATTAATATTGATGATATGGGTAGTACAAGAGTGGATCTACCATGAGATCAAGGAGGCTAAACCCTAGAAGCTAGCCTATGGTATGATTGTGTATGATGATGGTTCTTGTCCTACGGACTACAACCCTTCGGTTTATATAGACACCGGATAGGGTTAGGGTTACACAGAGTCGGTTACAATGGTAGGAGATCTCGAATATCCGCACGCCTAGCTTGCCTTCCACGCCAAGAAAAGATCCTTTCCGGACACGGGACGAAGTCTTCAATCTTGTATCTTCATAGTCCTGGAGTCCGGCCGAAGGTATAGTCCGGCTATCCGAACACCCCCTAAACCAGGACTCCCTCAGCGGGCGATAGCACGTGGCTCCTGGAAGCCCACAGCCCCCTCGTCCTAATGGTGGTCGTCGTTCCTTCTTGGCGGTGGCGGTAGTGGGGGAAGACCGGCGTTGCCCTGAGGACGGTCCTCGCGAGGCTGGTCTCTCCAGGGGCCCTCACGAGGATGATCCTACCAGTGGTCCTCACGAGGCCGGTCGCGCCACTCCTGGCACGGGCCACGGTCATTCCGTCGTCTGCCACAATGTCCTCCTCCCCGGTCGTAGCCCCGGTCGCTGCGCTCGGGGCGTCGACCGAAGCGTCCTTCGTGAATGGCTCTGAGCTCTTGACAGTCAGTGGTCTTGTGGGTGTTCAGGTTGTGGAAGGCGCAGAACGGTCGGCTGTTCTTGGATGACTCAGGCTGATCTCCGCCTTGCTTGGTGTCCGGCTCTGCTGCGAGCACGGCTGCTTCCTTGCGCTTCACGTCCTTGGCCTTGGCCTTCTTCTCCTCTGCACCCGCAGCTGGCAGCTCGAGGAGGGAGAGGCGCCCCTCCTCAGCTCTTGCGCACTTGGTCGCCAGGTTGAACAACTCCTGAGATGTTCACAACTCCTCGTGGATAGCGAGCTCCTCCTTCATCTTGATGTCGCGGACACCATCGGAGAACGCGGAGATGATGGCCTCATCCGTCACCTTGGGGATCTTGAGGCGGGTGCTGTTGAAGCGCTGGATGTACTTCTGGAGGGTCTCTCTGGTTGTTGCTTGATATGGCGCAGGTCACCCGCGGTCGGCGGGCGGTCGCGGGTGCCCTGGAAGTTGGCGACGAAGCGGTCGCGCATCTCGTCCCAGGAGGAGATCGAGCCCTGCGGCAGGTTCAGGAGCCAGGAGCGGGCACCATCCTTGAGAGCCATGGGAAACCAGTTCACCATGAATTTCTCATCGCCGTTGGGCGCTTCGATGCTCAGCTCATAAAGCTACAGGAACTCCGAGCGGTCGAGGGTGTCGTCGTAGCGAGGAGGCAGATCCGGCTTGAACTTGCCCGACCAGGCAACGCTACGCAGCTCGGGGGTGAAGGCGCGACAGCCGGCCGTGGTCGCCGGGGCCCATCTCGGAGGTGGAGCTTGGACTTGACAGGGCCCGCGTCCCGCCACCGCGGGTGGCGCGCGGACTTGTCAAGGTGGCGCGGGGAGCGTGGGTGCAGCTTCTCGTGGCCGAGGAATTTCTTGGCAGCTTCTCTCTTCGCGCGCGGGCACCGGGCGTGGTGGGTCGCGTCATGGGGCCGCGCGCCTTGGCGCCAAGGCACCATCTTGGGGAAGAGGTGGTGGAGGCGCTCCATGAGCCACGTCGCCCGTGGCTGGCGGAGGATGAGGCAGAAAGAGGGACGGCGCCGGGGAGCCCCCTGCGGCACGGACGAGCTCGGCGACGCGGTCAAGCCAGTCCTCGTAGAGGTCGTCGACCGGGTGGTAGCGCATGAGCTCGTTCGCCATGAGGAGCACGGCCCGCGCATCCATGGGAGCGCGATGTGCATGGGACGAGGAACCAGCCGGGGTCAGTGATGGAGTGGCGGTGCGGCCGTCCTGCCGCACCAACGGGTGCAGCTAGGACGCTTGCTGCTCGTTCCCTGCCGGGCCGGTGGCGGCGTTGGCGGCAGGAGACGGAGAACGACGAGGTGGCCCGCCGACGGGAGCCGTCTGAGCAACGCGAGCGGTGAGGGCAGCCCGGTGCTCGGCTCGAGGGCGGCAAGCGTCTTCCATGGATACGAGGAGCGACGGAGCGCTGATCGACGGGAGGGAAGCTACGGCGCACCTCTACCTAGCGCGCCAAATGTAGGATGTGGGGTTCTGGCAAAACCCTTAAGGTTCGAACTCTGGGGTGCGCGCGAAGTTGTTTCCTTTCTACCGATCTACGCCCTAGCTCGCTAAGATCTCACGGACGAACTCGACGAACTCACAACACAGAAAGACATGAGATTTATACTGGTTCGGGCCACCGTTGTGGTGTAATACCCTACTCCAGTGTGTGGTGGTGGATTGCCTCTAGGGCTGATGATGAACAGTACAAGGGGAAGAACAACCTCCTGAGGTTGAGGTGTTCTTATGCTTGACTGACTTGTGTGGGTGAGATGCCTCTGAATGCGTTATCAGATGCCAGATGCCCCCTACTGTGGTGGCTAGCTCTACTTATATAGGCCCTGGTCCTCTCCCCAAATATTGAGCGGGAAGGGAGCCAACAACGACGGACAATTTTGAAAGGGGACAGCTAGTACAAGCTATCCTGACAAAAGTGGTCTTCGCCTACTAAAGGCTCTGGTGGTGACGCCATCTTGGGCTCCATGGTGACCTCCGTCTTGTCGTGCTGCTGGTCTTCGGTCTCGTTGCACCGATATGGAAACCTTTGCTTGACGCCTCGGTACTTCGCACCTGCGCCTGCTTCCTTAGCACCAAAGAGGAAACAAGGACACTGCACGTGCTGGCGCTCGCTTGATGTCGATCATCATGGCTCACGTCACGAGAGCCTCACGAGGTTTGCCCCGCCTTGATATCTCCGCTCCTCGCGAGCCTGCTTGGCGAGGCCGCTCCTGAGGAGGTATTGGGTCGTCCGCCCCGCGAGGCGCGGCCCCTCGCGAGGGTCTTGAACGCCTTGTCGATGAAGATGGGTTGTACGGGCCTGCTAGCAAATCCATGCCGTGGGCTGCAGGCAGGCAAGTCTGGGGACCCCCGTTCCCAGAACGCCGACACATTTCGGTTTGACTGACTCATCCTTTTCGGTCCTACCAAGATCACTTAGTTGATCTAGGTTTTCAATCTCGGTGCAACCGATTAGAACCTTTCGGTCACACCAAGTTGCAGTAACTGCCTGCAGTTTTGCATCTTGGTGCCACCGAGTTGTTCCACTCGGTCACACCGACAGGGTCACGTTATAGATACTGACGGGTCAAATTTTGGAATTTTTTCTGAAACCCTTCACCCACGCATAACCTGCTCTGCCTCTTCGGGTCTCCAGATCGTCCTCTCGCCGCCAGCGACCTTCGCCGCTGGTCTCTGCCGCCGTCAACGGCAATCTGCTCCGCCGTTGCCGCCGTAGCGAACACTCGTCGCTCTAGGGTAAGTGTTCGACCCCTTGTGCTGTCTTTTTCACTCTGATTCCTAGCACAAGGACAATGCCATGATTCTTCCAGCAAAAACTTCCTTAGGTCTAGATTTATTCGAAAATTTTAGGGTTAGCTCTCCGCGGAACTCATCTCGGACCGACCGAACTGAAGAAATCGGTCTCACCGATTCGGCCTTGGCCATTGCACATGCGCTTTTTGGTCTGACTGAAATGTGCAAATCAGTGTGACCGAGTTCAAGATTCTGTGAAACCCTAGCAATCTCGGTGCCACCAAACGGTGACTCAGCCCTACCGAGTTCACTAGTTTAGGTTCCAAGTGTTGCTTCGGTATCACCACGTTTGTCAATTCGGTAGCTCCGAGATCACTTTTGTAGATAACTAAAACTAAGCTTTTTGACTCAATTATTTTGCAAAACCTCTGTACTTTGTGATGCTCATCTACTCTACCTCATCTACAACCTATTCACAGGGTCTGCTGACAGTTTGCCTGAAGATGTCGGATCAAAGTGATAGTCAGAACAAGTCTAAAGAGCAGGTTCAGTTGAGTGAGGGCACTAGTCCCTCAGGCAGCTATGATGAGGGCAGCAGGAGCACACCTAGTAACTTGCCCAAGGCAGCTACCAGGACAAGGAAGAAGAAAACCTCAGATTCTAAAGATGAAGATTATGTGGCTGTTGAGGATGAGGCCACTTCAAGAAAGAAGGTGCTGAAGAAGGAATATAGCACTGCTGCTGCAACAAAGGCTCCAGCAAGAAGAGTTCCAATGTCAAAAGCCATAGCCTCAACTGCTAAAGCTTCCAAGACAAAGAAAGTTGCTACAGCTGAAACTATGAAGTTCACCATTGAGTCAGATGATGGTGAAGCAGCAGGTGATGGTAAGAAGAAGAAGACGGCAAGAACCACTACTGCCAGAGTTCTTGGCAAGCCCTCAATAAAGAGAGACTCTAAAAGAGAAGAAGAAGAAGAACAAGAGGATGCTGCACCAGCACCCAAAGCTCAGAAGCTCATGGGAGATGCAATCAGATCAGGGGCTGCTCCATCTAAGCCCAAAGCTGCTCCCAAGGTTGCTGCTCTAGCTCAGAAGCCTAAACCCAAGAGGAACACCAGCAGTATTCCTGCTGAGGAGAAGAACAAGGCCCCAGTGCCTGAAGCTGCTGAAGAAGAAGAAGATGACTCACTTGTTTTGAGAAAGCTGAAGCCCAAGATCCCTGACCACAATGATGCACATCCTGTTGCAGAAAACATGAAAATCAGGAAAGATTCAGGACTGAGATTATGGAGACAGTCTGATCCATATGCTGTCAGGAGGAGAACTGTTGTGGACTACATGTTTCACACTAAGGAACAACAAGACTTTTATGAGACAGTTTTGCTTGGCAAGAAGCCCATAGTGTGTGACATGAGATGGGTTGACTGGGAGTACATCAAGGATAATTAAGATCACTATTTAGGTGTATATGACAGCTTCAAAGCATGTGGAGTTGATATATTTGTTGCCCAGAAGCTCACCAAGTGGAATGATGAGCTGATCATGCAGTTTTACTCCACTGCCCACTTCTACCCGGATGGAAAGATCACTTGGATGTCTGAAGGTACAAGGTACCAATCTACTATTGAAGAATGGGCTCAGTTGATCAATGCTCCAAAAGAAAGTGAGGATGACTTGGATGTTTATGCTAAAAAGAAGAAAGACCATAACACTATGGCCAATATGTACAGAGAGATCTCAGATGATGCTTTGGATACTCATAAGTTTGGATCTGTCCACTTTTTGCTGTTTGTTCTGCCTACCATAAACTGGATCCTAAGGCACAGATTGCTACCCAAGTTAGGTGATCACAAGATGATCAGAGGACATGCTATCAACTTGCTACATTTGTTTGATGTGCCTCAAAAATTCAAAGTCATGAGTCTGATTGTGGAGACAATCAAGAGGACAACAGCTGATCAGAAGAGAAGTTGTGGGTATGCCCCACAAATTCAGGAGCTCATCAACTCCAAGATGGGCACATGCAAATATCTATTGGATAAGGAGCACCTGCCCATCTACCCTGAATTTGAAGACAACACTGTTGTTATGAATGAAAATGAACCACCATCACCTCAAGCACATGAGAAGAGAGAGAAGGCAAGGGCAAAGAAAGCTACAAAGATGCCAACTATTGAAGAGGCATCTCAAGTGTTCTTGAAATACAAGCAAGATCAACTTGGATATTTGATCCAATCCACTTTGAGGATTGAGAAGGGCTTGGCCACCCTGACTCAAAACCAGGAGAGTTTGGAGAGGATCATTGAGCAGAAATTCTATGATCTTGATGTCAAGGTAACTGAGATCCAAACTAAAGTTGAGCAGCTATAGGAGGAAGTAGAGGAGAAGAAGGGAAAGTCTACTATAGATGCTTTTGCTAGAGTGCCCAGAGGACAGAGATCTGCAGCAGTGCCAGTCACAGATACTAGAGCTACAACATCAGCTCCAGTAGCTACAGCTCCAGTGCCACCTCCGGCAGACACTCCACCAGCTCCAGCTACATCAACAGAAGCTTTCGTCCTTGGAGTCATCTCTACACCACCTACCTAAGATCAAGCCTGAGAGTCGTCTAGCACCATGCATTTTTTAACTTTTTGGTAACTTGTTGCCAAAGGGGGTGAAAAATGTATAGATCATAGGCTTCGAGAGAGAGAGTGTTGCTTTTTATCTCTCTTGCTATTTTGGTTGAACTGCTTTATTTTGTGCTTGTGTGAGATACTTATTTGATCATGTGTTTGATCATATGCTACCCTTAATGCTTGTTGAATGATATAATATCTCTTATATCCTTATATGATCATTCACTTGCTTGGTGATGAGTGCATGATTTTAACTTCTATCATTTTGAGCGCTCCACCAAGACGTATGTGACATGGAAGAGTAACCCATGATCCTAATCATTGTGCATTTGCATTCAAAAGCAAATTTTAAATAATGCACAAATTTAGGGGGAGCTCTTGCTTATCACATACTTCTCAAAGCGACGATGTTTTTCAATCTTATTATCATTTGTCAAAGCTTTGATCTCTATGTTGTCATCAATTACCAAAAAGGGGGAGATTGAAAGTGCAACTATCCCTGGGTGGTTTTGGTAATTCCTAACAACATATAGCTCATTGAGCTAATGCTATTTCAAGATAAACATTTCAGGAAAGCTCAATGGTTGGCATGGCATGGATGAGAAAAGTGGACCCCTCATAATGCTAAGGACAAATGATTGGCTCAAGCTCAAAGCTCAGGACTCTATATTTTTCATTTTAAGTGATCCAAGATCACATTGAGTCCATAGGAAAAGCCAATACTATCAAGAGGGGGTGAGGTGTTGCTTAATGAGTTTCTTGCTCAAAGTGCTTAGTGATATGCTCCAAAAACCCTCAACTACTTTCTCGCATTCACATATGTCCCAAACCAAAAGTCAAACTCGGCCCCACCGAAATTGTCTATCCGGCGCCACCGAGTTCAGTTGACACAACCACTGCCAGAAACCCTAGTCTTTTCGGTCTCACTGAGATGGGATTGTAATCTCTCTGTTTCCCTTCGTAACATTTCGGTCAAACCAAGATGAGCGATCGGTCCCACCGAGATTGCAATGCAAACCCTCTATTTCCCTTTCATAACATTTTGGTCCAACCGAGATGAGCGAGTCAGTCCCACCGAGTTTGCCTGACCAACTCTCTGTTTGACTATTACCAAAATCGGTCTCACCGAGTTTGTGTAATCGGCCTCACCGAGATTACGTTATGTAACGCCCCAGATGTAACTTGCCATATTAGTAATCCAACTCTTGCCATTTCCGGCTATGTGTTATGATATTCCCTCCATGGTTGGGTTCTCTCCGTTTTGCATTTTGGTCATGTCATGCATTTCATATCATCTCATCATGTGCATCACATTTGCATACGTGTTCGTCTCATAAATTCGAGTATCTTTCCCGTTGTCCGTTTTGCAATCCGGCGCTCCTATGTCTCCCGGCGTCCCCGTTTACATTTCTTCTTGAGCAGGTATTAAACATTCTCGGAATGGACCGAGGTTTCACATGTGGCCTCGGTATAGCACCGGAAGACCGCCTGTCAAGTTTCGGGTCAATCGGAGTTCGTTTGGTACTCCAACGGTTAACCGGGTAACCGTGAAGGCCTCGTGTGTGTTGCAGCCCAACACCCCTTCAAAATAGCCCAACAACCCATCTAAGACACTCCCATGTCCTCCGCCGTTCGATCACGATCGCGTGGCCGAAAACCGCTCTCCATTTGGAGCCTCCTAGCTCCTCCTAGCTATAAAAACGTCTCCCCCACTTCCATCACGGGCAAATCCACCCCGAAACCCTAATTTCGTCTCTCCGCGCGGGCGGACGTGTCCGCCGCCGCCCGCGGCCAGTGGCGTGCTGCCACGTGGCCCGTCGCCGTCCCCGCGCCACCTCCCGCGCCCGGCCCGCTCGGCCCAAGCCGGGCCCCCGCGGCCCGCAGGCGCGCCGTCGCCGCCACGCGCCTCCCGCGGCAGCCCGCGCCTTCCCGCCACCGTCGCCGCCACGCTCCGCCGCCGTCCCGAACCCCGCCGCCGCGCCGTCCTCCACGCCGTCGCCAGCGGCCGCCCGGCGAGCCGCCGCCGCCTCCGCGCCTCCCCTCGCCGTCCCGCGCCACCCGCGGCCAGATCCGGGCAGGCGCCGCCCGGATCCGGCCGGGTCCGCCTCCGCCGCCGCCTCCCCGTCGCACTCCGGCGAGCCGCGCCAGCGTGCCTCGGTTTCCGCGCCGGCAGGGTTGACCTCGTTTTCCCCTCGTTTTCTCTAAGTCCTAAGTATTTTGTATCATTTTGCCATGTTTGACATGCCATAACTTTGCATCCATAGCTCCGTTCCGCGCGTATAATATGTCAAATTGTTCGTCTCGAAGAGTACATCATTTTGTTCCATTGCATCATTTTCATTTGAAGTCATCTTGATGCCCGAAATGCTGTTAGAAGAGGGCTAGTTGATGTTAGTGGCTGGATCTTATCTGAACATGCACTTTTGTCATTTTTGCCCCGCGGTTATGAGGCAGATGGGAATTTGTTGATGTCCGGCTGTAGAAAACCCAAAGTTGACTTTAACTAAAATACATCAACCGCGTGTGTAACCGTGATGGTCTCTTCTCGGCGGGGTCCGGGAAGTGAACACGGTTATTGGAGTTATGCCTGACGAAGGTTGTTTCAGGATCACTTCTTGATCACTTCTAGTTTCTCGACCGTGCTTTGCCTTCTCTTCTCGCTCTCCTTTGCGTTGTAGTCACCATATGCTAGTCGCTTGCTGCAGCTCCACCTCACTATCCTTTTCCTACCTATAAGCTTAAATAGTCTTGATCTCGCGGGTGTGAGATTGCTGAGTCCCCGTGACTCACAGATATTATCACAACAGTTGCAGGTTCCAACGATGCCATCGCAGAGTACGCATCCGAGCTCACTTGGGAGTTCGACGAGGAACGTGGCCGTTACTATGTTTCTTTTCCAGATGATCAGTAGTGGAGCCCAGTTGGGGCGATCCGGGGATCTGTTTAGCATTTGGGGTAGTCTTCTTTCATTTTGGTACCGTAGTCGGACCTTGAGTGTAATCTGTATGATGGATGTTATTTTTGTACTTGTGTGAAGTGGCGATTGTAAGCCAACTATGTATCTTTCCCCTTTATTTATTACATGGATTGTGTGAAGATTACCTCACTTGCGACATTGCTTTCAATGCGGTTATGCCTCTAAGTCGTGCCTCGACACGTGGGAGATATAACCGCATCGAGGTCGTTAAGAGACTTTTGTCAAGTGCTATGTGTAGATTAATGCCATGCCTTATTTTGCTATATTCTGAACCTGTAGCATATTGTTTCATTGCTCTGAACATGTCATCCTGATGTTAGTTTCTGCTATGTTGATTATTTCACTAAGTCTGAGAACTTGTTATCGTTTGCACTTTTGCCATGATTGTTTGGACCTGTTATGATGTGAATTAGCCGTAGCTCAGTGTTCATCTTTTGTCGTGCATCTTGTGTAGATTACTGTCATATGCTTTGTTGCCATGTTTGGGTGCAGTAGCTTAATTATTCGTTGCTTGCTAAGCAGCATCATGCTGTTTATGGCAGATTCGTGCCATTCTTGTATTGCTTGCCATTTGCAAATCGTGCATCCGATTCCGGTGTATTTTATATCGATTTCAACCGAAATCACCTCATCTATCCAGTGGCATGCTTGGTTTGCCAAGACTATGCCTTGTTCATCTATGTCCTTCCGTAGCATGCATACGCATTGCATATCACCACTCGCATATCATGACATGTTTTGCATCATATTGCTTGCGCATTGCATCGTGGTTGATATTGGTTCCTGCTTGTTCTCTTGTCTTGGGTAGAGCCGGGAGACGAGTACGTGAACGAGGATTCCGTTGAGAACGCTTACGAGGACCAAGCTTTCGACAACTCTGAGACTCTTGCAGGCAAGATGACCATACCCTCGAAATCACTTCTATCTTTGCTTGCTAGATTGCTCGCTATTTTGCTATGCCTATGCTGCGATACCTATCACTTGCTATATCATGCCTCCTATATTGCCATGTCAGCCCCTAACCATCCATGTCCTAGCAAACCGTTGATTGGCTATGTTACCGCTTTGCTCAGCCCCTCTTATAGCGTTGCTAGTTGCAGGTGAAGATGAAGTTTGTTCCTTGTTGGAACATGGACTTGTTGTTCCTTGTTGGAACATGTTTACCTGTTGGGATATCACAATACCTCTTATTTAATTAATGCATCTATATACTTGGTAAAGGGTGGAAGGCTCGGCCTTATGCCTGGTGTTTTGTTCCACTCTTGCCACCCTAGTTTCCGTCATACCGGTGTTATGTTCCCGGAGTTTGCGTTCCTTACACGGTTGGGTGATTTATGGGACCCCCTTGACAATTCGCTTTGAATAAGACTGAACACATGATGCATTTAAGTTAACTAGGGATGCATCATTCTCATGTGAAGTTATATCATCAATATCTTTACTATTACCTTGTCGCAAAGACGTAGCTGATGTAGGTACGGACGTTGACAATGCACCATACTCTTGAGATGATGTCGCGCTCACAATCCGAGGTGGGGCTGCTCTAGTAGGTGCAACTGTGGAGGAACCAACCGGCGGCGGTGAGCACGAACTGGAATAGTAGTCGTTGTAGTCACCCAATGCATCCTCCTGCATCTGTCTCTCAAAGGTACAAGCACGAACATACATACCAGTAATGCAACGGGGAATATACTGAAATCTTGCCTGAATATCATGGTTCAAACCACCAAAAAATCTATTCATTGTATCATCCTTAGATTCTTCTATGTCACAATGATGCATATAAGATTTGAACTCTTGGTAGTAAGCATGAACAGTGTTGTTGCCTTGTTTAAATTGTTCAAATTTGCGAAGCAATTCACGACGATAGTAAGGAGGGAAAAAATGTTGTCTCATTACATCTTTCAAATCTTTCCAAGTTGTGGGTTGGTTATCAATGTTTTTCTTACAATGCACATTCCACCAAACAGAAGCAAAACCAGTAAATGCTCTAGTGGCAGCTCGTACTCGCTCAAGTTCAGAAAAGTCATGGTGACTAAAAACTTGTTCAACTTCAAGCTCCCAAGCTAGATAAATAGCAGGATTAAATCTACCCTCAAATGACGATAAAGAGATAACCTGACCATGTGCTTGTGTGTGTTGTCCCAACTCTCGTGATGGTGATGTTGTGTCCGTCGTCCAAGAACTTCTGTCTCCGGAACCTGTCATGATTAGTAGAAAAACAAGAAACAAAATCCGAGAATAATGTTCCTATGAACTACTAGGATGTGGTGGTAAAACGCTCACAGTATAGCAAATATCAAAGTCTTACAAGTTCTTACCATGCAGCAGGTGGTGACCGGCAACCAGCGGTGTCAAATAACTCCGAAGATTGAGTAAAGCGATTGTCAGGTGAGCGTATGTATACACGGTGTAGAAATATGTGGAGCTTGGAAGGCCAATATATGGTAGCAAAATATCAGCAATAATCAATTCAGAGATGCAATGTTGAATAAACGCTCACCGACGGTACTGTGCTGGTCCTAGGCTAGACCGTGCTAGAGACGCGAGCCTAGAACACTAAAAAAATCACGGCGCGACACGTAACAAAGGCGGAGCACACTCTGAATATCTTTTTTTTCTTCTTTTTTCACGGAATTTTTTCACTTTTTTTCTCTTTTTTTTCTCTTTTTTTTCTTTTTTTCTCTCACTTTTTTTTCTTTCTCTTTTTTTTCCACAAACAAGCTAGATAAGATGCAGATTGGATCTAGTGATGACGCGAACGGCCTGAAGTATGATTATGACAATGAATGATGGGGAGTACGTGGTGGAAATTGATGGATGGCGGTGGTGGACAACGGATGCAATAATGACGCGGTGGTGGTATATGGCAATGACAATGAAGATGGTGCGGCGGTGGCGTGACAAACTGTGAACAGAACTCGAAACTCTAAAGGACTAGACACTAAGACCAGCAACTCGACACGACGATGCAACCGATAATTCAATAATGCAAACAATGAAAAGAAAATTGCAAAGGCTCAGACTGGCTTGGACAAAAGGGTGAATAGATCTAACTTTTTTTGTGGCTTTTTCTTGGACAATAGGTAAGAAAAATAGATCTAATCTAGGGAAAACTGGAAATTCTCACCGAGCAACCTGAAAACTGATACCACTTGATAGAGGCGGGGTGTGTCCCGATCTTTCGATGAGATGATAACTATCGATTTGGTGAAGATGACTTTGACGATCCGACTACAAACGTGCACGACGTTGCGCCTTAGCAATCGCTAAACCAACTTCGAGAGGTTATTGACCACGCCGGAGCACAATCAACCTGACCACGAAGGTCTATTCCTGCAAGCAATCGAAGAACAAGCAAGAATATGATAAAAGCAATCTGAATATTGCGAGTATATATGAAGTATTGATAATGGTGGGAATCCGTAAGCGGTCTTGGTCTGGTCGTTGGACACAAACGAAGTACACGAAGTTGCAATGGCTAACTTTTAACTAAACAAATCCCAAGGAAAAAGCTACTAGATGGATCTACTTATATAGGAGCAAGGGGTGGCAGCCAAGGAGGTGGGAGGACGTCCCAAGGCAGCCTAAAACCAACCCTAGGTCGTACAAGGCTCATGGGCCCAAGTGGAGGTGGTGCAACACCTTTGGACTTGTTGTTTGATTCGGATTCTGTTGCAGCGTCAGATTGTTTCGTCCATATCTCAATGCTCCGGACGAATTTAAAGGTGATTCCAATTGGAGTGGAAAGAGAACGAAATCTAGTTTCCAAAAAATAAAGAATCACCCAATTCGGAGTCCGTATGAAAAAGTTATTGCCGTTTTGAGTCAGGTATGTCTGTGCAGTCCGAATCTGAATCCAGAACGTGAGAGACTTGGACTCTATCTTCTCTTGGACCAAAAGTGACGTGAAAGAACTTTTTGAACAGCAAGTAAACATCTCTTTCTCCCTTATCTTCATATGTGTGTTGTACAAATGTCCCATACACCTGCAATTAGACAAAACACAAAAGTGTGTGAAGTATTTCTGTTCTGGATAACAAAAATAGATTATTGAATAGTTTGCACTAGAAATCACCTGACAAATATGCATGTATGCAATATTTTTGGTCGTATCCAAGGTAGTCATGTCCTCATCATCCTCCCCTTTTTGAAAACAAAGCCGTCCTCGGCGTTGCTTAATCTGAAATGTGTCTAACAAAAGAGACAAGGTGTACATGTTGTATATGTATATGTCATCCATTTTTACTTCCCTTGGTTTTTGCACATATGACACATGTATAGATAAGTAACTTGCATAGTTCATAAAATCTGAAGCCAAAATATTATCACTAGAAGTAGAAGACATGAAAATATTGCAACTCAATTTGCACATATAAGTGATGCTCTTATTCATATCAAAAGATTGACAATGTTCATCATTAAACCATCCCAACATTGGTGAATAAACCTTACTTGCATCTAATTTACATGCTACAACATGCTTAAATAGGCAAACATGCAATAAGTCTTTGGTCACAGAATCATCACCAAGATTAGAGGTCATATCAAAATGATTAAACATTGATTCTTTTGCATCAACACTTAACTCAATGGGTGCACTCAAAATTGTTGGTATTTCAGTTGTTTGATCACATGACGCATTCATGACAGTATCAAGATTCTCTAAACTAGGTGTTGTGCTCAAATCACCAGGTAACTGAACACATGATGCATTTAAGTTAACTAGGGATGCATCATTCTCATGTGAAGTTATATCATCAATATCTTTACTATTACCTTGTCGCAAAGACGTAGCTGATGTAGGTACGGACGTTGACAATGCACCATACTCTTGAGATGATGTCGCGCTCACAATCCGAGGTGGGGCTGCTCTAGTAGGTGCAACTGTGGAGGAACCAACCGGCGGCGGTGAGCACGAACTGGAATAGTAGTCGTTGTAGTCACCCAATGCATCCTCCTGCATCTGTCTCTCAAAGGTACAAGCACGAACATACATACCAGTAATGCAACGGGGAATATACTGAAATCTTGCCTGAATATCATGGTTCAAACCACCAAAAAATCTATTCATTGTATCATCCTTAGATTCTTCTATGTCACAATGATGCATATAAGATTTGAACTCTTGGTAGTAAGCATGAACAGTGTTGTTGCCTTGTTTAAATTGTTCAAATTTGTGAAGCAATTCACGACGATAGTAAGGAGGGAAAAAATGTTGTCTCATTACATCTTTCAAATCTTTCCAAGTTGTGGGTTGGTTATCAATGTTTTTCTTACAATGCACATTCCACCAAACAGAAGCAAAACCAGTAAATGCTCTAGTGGCAGCTCGTACTCGCTCAAGTTCAGAAAAGTCATGGTGACTAAAAACTTGTTCAACTTCAAGCTCCCAAGCTAGATAAATAGGAGGATTAAATCTACCCTCAAATGACGATAAAGAGATAACCTGACCATGTGCTTGTGTGTGTTGTCCCAACTCTCGTGATGGTGATGTTGTGTCCATCGTCCAAGAACTTCTGTCTCCGGAACCTGTCATGATTAGTAGAAAAACAAGAAACAAAATCCGAGAATAATGTTCCTATGAACTACTAGGATGTGGTGGTAAAACGCTCACAGTATAGCAAATATCAAAGTCTTACAAGTTCTTACCATGCAGCAGGTGGTGACCGGCAACCAGCGGTGTCAAATAACTCCGAAGATTGAGTAAAGCGATTGCCAGGTGAGCGTATGTATACACGGTGTAGAAATATGTGGAGCTTGAAAGGCCAATATATGGTAGCAAAATATCAGCAATAATCAATTCAGAGATGCAATGTTGAATAAACGCTCACCGACGGTACTGTGCTGGTCCTAGGCTAGACCGTGCTAGAGACGCGAGCCTAGAACACTAAAAAAATCACGGCGCGACGCGTAACAAAGGCGGAGCACACTCTGAATATCTTTTTTTTCTTCTTTTTTCACGGAATTTTTTCACTTTTTTTCTCTTTTTTTTCTCTTTTTTTTCTTTTTTTCTCTCACTTTTTTTTTCTTTCTCTTTTTTTTTCACAAACAAGCTAGATAAGATGCAGATTGGATCTAGTGATGACGCGAACGGCCTGAAGTATGATTATGACAATGAATGATGGGGAGTACGTGGTGGAAATTGATGGATGGCGGTGGTGGACAACGGATGCAATAATGACGCGGTGGTGGTATATGGCAATGACAATGAAGATGGTGCGGCGGTGGCGTGACAAACTGTGAACAGAACTCGAAACTCTAAAGGACTAGACACTAAGACCAGCAACTCGACACGACGATGCAACCGATAATTCAATAATGCAAACAATGAAAAGAAAATTGCAAAGGCTCAGACTGGCTTGGACAAAAGGGTGAATAGATCTAACTTTTTTTGTGGCTTTTTCTTGGACAATAGGTAAGAAAAATAGATCTAATCTAGGGAAAACTAGAAATTCTCACCGAGCAACCTGAAAACTGATACCACTTGATAGAGGCGGGGTGTGTCCCGATCTTTCGATGAGATGATAACTATCGATTTGGTGAAGATGACTTTGACGATCCGACTACAAACGTGCACGACGTTGCGCCTTAGCAATCGCTAAACCAACTTCGAGAGGTTATTGACCACGCCGGAGCACAATCAACCTGACCACGAAGGTCTATTCCTGCAAGCAATCGAAGAACAAGCAAGAATATGATAAAAGCAATCTGAATATTGCGAGTATATATGAAGTATTGATAATGGTGGGAATCCGTAAGCGGTCTTGGTCTGGTCGTTGGACACAAACGAAGTACACGAAGTTGCAATGGCTAACTTTTAACTAAACAAATCCCAAGGAAAAAGCTACTAGATGGATCTACTTATATAGGAGCAAGGGGTGGCAGCCAAGGAGGTGGGAGGACGTCCCAAGGCAGCCTAAAACCAACCCTAGGTCGTACAAGGCTCATGGGCCCAAGTGGAGGTGGTGCAACACCTTTGGACTTGTTGTTTGATTCGGATTCTGCTGCAGCGTCAGATTGTTTCGTCCATATCTCAATGCTCTGGACGAATTTAAAGGTGATTCCAATTGGAGTGGAAAGAGAACGAAATCTAGTTTCCAAAAAATAAAGAATCACCCAATTCGGAGTCCGTATGAAAAAGTTATTGCCGTTTTGAGTCAGGTATGTCTGTGCAGTCCGAATCTGAATCCAGAACGTGAGAGACTTGGACTCTATCTTCTCTTGGACCAAAAGTGACGTGAAAGAACTTTTTGAACAGCAAGTAAACATCTCTTTCTCCCTTATCTTCATATGTGTGTTGTACAAATGTCCCATACACCTGCAATTAGACAAAACACAAAAGTGTGTGAAGTATTTCTGTTCTGGATAACAAAAATAGATTATTGAATAGTTTGCACTAGAAATCACCTGACAAATATGCATGTATGCAATATTTTTGGTCGTATCCAAGGTAGTCATGTCCTCATCATCCTCCCCTTTTTGAAAACAAAGCCGTCCTCGGCGTTGCTTAATCTGAAATGTGTCTAACAAAAGAGACAAGGTGTACATGTTGTATATGTATATGTCATCCATTTTTACTTCCCTTGGTTTTTGCACATATGACACATGTATAGATGAGTAACTTGCATAGTTCATAAAATCTGAAGCCAAAATATTATCACTAGAAGTAGAAGACATGAAAATATTGCAACTCAATTTGCACATATAAGTGATGCTCTTATTCATATCAAAAGATTGACAATGTTCATCATTAAACCATCCCAACATTGGTGAATAAACCTTACTTGCATCTAATTTACATGCTACAACATGCTTAAATAGGCAAACATGCAATAAGTCTTTGGTCACAGAATCATCACCAAGATTAGAGGTCATATCAAAATGATTAAACATTGATTCTTTTGCATCAACACTTAACTCAATGGGTGCACTCAAAATTGTTGGTATTTCAGTTGTTTGATCACATGACGCATTCATGACAGTATCAAGATTCTCTAAACTAGGTGTTGTGCTCAAATCACCAGGTAACTGAACACATGATGCATTTAAGTTAACTAGGGATGCATCATTCTCATGTGAAGTTATATCATCAATATCTTTACTATTACCTTGTCGCAAAGACGTAGCTGATGTAGGTACGGACGTTGACAATGCACCATACTCTTGAGATGATGTCGCGCTCACAATCCGAGGTGGGGCTGCTCTAGTAGGTGCAACTGTGGAGGAACCAACCGGCGGCGGTGAGCACGAACTGGAATAGTAGTCGTTGTAGTCACCCAATGCATCCTCCTGCATCTGTCTCTCAAAGGTACAAGCACGAACATACATACCAGTAATGCAACGGGGAATATACTGAAATCTTGCCTGAATATCATGGTTCAAACCACCAAAAAATCTATTCATTGTATCATCCTTAGATTCTTCTATGTCACAATGATGCATATAAGATTTGAACTCTTGGTAGTAAGCATGAACAGTGTTGTTGCCTTGTTTAAATTGTTCAAATTTGTGAAGCAATTCACGACGATAGTAAGGAGGGAAAAAATGTTGTCTCATTACATCTTTCAAATCTTTCCAAGTTGTGGGTTGGTTATCAATGTTTTTCTTACAATACACATTCCACCAAACAGAAGCAAAACCAGTAAATGCTCTAGTGGCAGCTCGTACTCGCTCAAGTTCAGAAAAGTCATGGTGACTAAAAACTTGTTCAACTTCAAGCTCCCAAGCTAGATAAATAGGAGGATTAAATCTACCCTCAAATGACGATAAAGAGATAACCTGACCATGTGCTTGTGTGTGTTGTCCCAACTCTCGTGATGGTGATGTTGTGTCCATCGTCCAAGAACTTCTGTCTCCGGAACCTGTCATGATTAGTAGAAAAACAAGAAACAAAATCCGAGAATAATGTTCCTATGAACTACTAGGATGTGGTGGTAAAACGCTCACAGTATAGCAAATATCAAAGTCTTACAAGTTCTTACCATGCAGCAGGTGGTGACCGGCAACCAGCGGTGTCAAATAACTCCGAAGATTGAGTAAAGCGATTGCCAGGTGAGCGTATGTATACACGGTGTAGAAATATGTGGAGCTTGAAAGGCCAATATATGGTAGCAAAATATCAGCAATAATCAATTCAGAGATGCAATGTTGAATAAACGCTCACCGACGGTACTGTGCTGGTCCTAGGCTAGACCGTGCTAGAGACGCGAGCCTAGAACACTAAAAAAATCACGGCGCGACGCGTAACAAAGGCGGAGCACACTCTGAATATCTTTTTTTTCTTCTTTTTTCACGGAATTTTTTCACTTTTTTTCTCTTTTTTTTCTCTTTTTTTTCTTTTTTTCTCTCACTTTTTTTTTCTTTCTCTTTTTTTTTCACAAACAAGCTAGATAAGATGCAGATTGGATCTAGTGATGACGCGAACGGCCTGAAGTATGATTATGACAATGAATGATGGGGAGTACGTGGTGGAAATTGATGGATGGCGGTGGTGGACAACGGATGCAATAATGACGCGGTGGTGGTATATGGCAATGACAATGAAGATGGTGCGGCGGTGGCGTGACAAACTGTGAACAGAACTCGAAACTCTAAAGGACTAGACACTAAGACCAGCAACTCGACACGACGATGCAACCGATAATTCAATAATGCAAACAATGAAAAGAAAATTGCAAAGGCTCAGACTGGCTTGGACAAAAGGGTGAATAGATCTAACTTTTTTTGTGGCTTTTTCTTGGACAATAGGTAAGAAAAATAGATCTAATCTAGGGAAAACTGGAAATTCTCACCGAGCAACCTGAAAACTGATACCACTTGATAGAGGCGGGGTGTGTCCCGATCTTTCGATGAGATGATAACTATCGATTTGGTGAAGATGACTTTGACGATCCGACTACAAACGTGCACGACGTTGCGCCTTAGCAATCGCTAAACCAACTTCGAGAGGTTATTGACCACGCCGGAGCACAATCAACCTGACCACGAAGGTCTATTCCTGCAAGCAATCGAAGAACAAGCAAGAATATGATAAAAGCAATCTGAATATTGCGAGTATATATGAAGTATTGATAATGGTGGGAATCCGTAAGCGGTCTTGGTCTGGTCGTTGGACACAAACGAAGTACACGAAGTTGCAATGGCTAACTTTTAACTAAACAAATCCCAAGGAAAAAGCTACTAGATGGATCTACTTATATAGGAGCAAGGGGTGGCAGCCAAGGAGGTGGGAGGACGTCCCAAGGCAGCCTAAAACCAACCCTAGGTCGTACAAGGCTCATGGGCCCAAGTGGAGGTGGTGCAACACCTTTGGACTTGTTGTTTGATTCGGATTCTGCTGCAGCGTCAGATTGTTTCGTCCATATCTCAATGCTCTGGACGAATTTAAAGGTGATTCCAATTGGAGTGGAAAGAGAACGAAATCTAGTTTCCAAAAAATAAAGAATCACCCAATTCGGAGTCCGTATGAAAAAGTTATTGCCGTTTTGAGTCAGGTATGTCTGTGCAGTCCGAATCTGAATCCAGAACGTGAGAGACTTGGACTCTATCTTCTCTTGGACCAAAAGTGACGTGAAAGAACTTTTTGAACAGCAAGTAAACATCTCTTTCTCCCTTATCTTCATATGTGTGTTGTACAAATGTCCCATACACCTGCAATTAGACAAAACACAAAAGTGTGTGAAGTATTTCTGTTCTGGATAACAAAAATAGATTATTGAATAGTTTGCACTAGAAATCACCTGACAAATATGCATGTATGCAATATTTTTGGTCGTATCCAAGGTAGTCATGTCCTCATCATCCTCCCCTTTTTGAAAACAAAGCCGTCCTCGGCGTTGCTTAATCTGAAATGTGTCTAACAAAAGAGACAAGGTGTACATGTTGTATATGTATATGTCATCCATTTTTACTTCCCTTGGTTTTTGCACATATGACACATGTATAGATGAGTAACTTGCATAGTTCATAAAATCTGAAGCCAAAATATTATCACTAGAAGTAGAAGACATGAAAATATTGCAACTCAATTTGCACATATAAGTGATGCTCTTATTCATATCAAAAGATTGACAATGTTCATCATTAAACCATCCCAACATTGGTGAATAAACCTTACTTGCATCTAATTTACATGCTACAACATGCTTAAATAGGCAAACATGCAATAAGTCTTTGGTCACAGAATCATCACCAAGATTAGAGGTCATATCAAAATGATTAAACATTGATTCTTTTGCATCAACACTTAACTCAATGGGTGCACTCAAAATTGTTGGTATTTCAGTTGTTTGATCACATGACGCATTCATGACAGTATCAAGATTCTCTAAACTAGGTGTTGTGCTCAAATCACCAGGTAACTGAACACATGATGCATTTAAGTTAACTAGGGATGCATCATTCTCATGTGAAGTTATATCATCAATATCTTTACTATTACCTTGTCGCAAAGACGTAGCTGATGTAGGTACGGACGTTGACAATGCACCATACTCTTGAGATGATGTCGCGCTCACAATCCGAGGTGGGGCTGCTCTAGTAGGTGCAACTGTGGAGGAACCAACCGGCGGCGGTGAGCACGAACTGGAATAGTAGTCGTTGTAGTCACCCAATGCATCCTCCTGCATCTGTCTCTCAAAGGTACAAGCACGAACATACATACCAGTAATGCAACGGGGAATATACTGAAATCTTGCCTGAATATCATGGTTCAAACCACCAAAAAATCTATTCATTGTATCATCCTTAGATTCTTCTATGTCACAATGATGCATATAAGATTTGAACTCTTGGTAGTAAGCATGAACAGTGTTGTTGCCTTGTTTAAATTGTTCAAATTTGCGAAGCAATTCACGACGATAGTAAGGAGGGAAAAAATGTTGTCTCATTACATCTTTCAAATCTTTCCAAGTTGTGGGTTGGTTATCAATGTTTTTCTTACAATGCACATTCCACCAAACAGAAGCAAAACCAGTAAATGCTCTAGTGGCAGCTCGTACTCGCTCAAGTTCAGAAAAGTCATGGTGACTAAAAACTTGTTCAACTTCAAGCTCCCAAGCTAGATAAATAGCAGGATTAAATCTACCCTCAAATGACGATAAAGAGATAACCTGACCATGTGCTTGTGTGTGTTGTCCCAACTCTCGTGATGGTGATGTTGTGTCCGTCGTCCAAGAACTTCTGTCTCCGGAACCTGTCATGATTAGTAGAAAAACAAGAAACAAAATCCGAGAATAATGTTCCTATGAACTACTAGGATGTGGTGGTAAAACGCTCACAGTATAGCAAATATCAAAGTCTTACAAGTTCTTACCATGCAGCAGGTGGTGACCGGCAACCAGCGGTGTCAAATAACTCAGAAGATTGAGTAAAGCGATTGCCAGGTGAGCGTATGTATACACGGTGTAGAAATATGTGGAGCTTGGAAGGCCAATATATGGTAGCAAAATATCAGCAATAATCAATTCAGAGATGCAATGTTGAATAAACGCTCACCGACGGTACTGTGCTGGTCCTAGGCTAGACCGTGCTAGAGACGCGAGCCTAGAACACTAAAAAAATCACGGCGCGACGCGTAACAAAGGCGGAGCACACTCTAAATATCTTTTTTTTCTTCTTTTTTCACGGAATTTTTTTACTTTTTTTCTCTTTTTTTTCTCTTTTTTTTCTTTTTTTCTCTCACTTTTTTTTTCTTTCTCTTTTTTTTTCACAAACAAGCTAGATAAGATGCAGATCGGATCTAGTGATGACGCGAACGGCCTGAAGTATGATTATGACAATGAATGATGGGGAGTACGTGGTGGAAATTGATGGATGGCGGTGGTGGACAACGGATGCAATAATGACGCGGTGGTGGTATATGGCAATGACAATGAAGATGGTGTGGCGGTGGCGTGACAAACTGTGAACAGAACTCGAAACTCTAAAGGACTAGACACTAAGACCAGCAACTCGACACGACGATGCAACCGATAATTCAATAATGCAAACAATGAAAAGAAAATTGCAAAGGCTCAGACTGTCTTGGACAAAAGGATGAATAGATCTAACTTTTTTGTGGCTTTTTCTTGGACAATAGGTAAGAAAAATAGATCTAATCTAGGGAAAACTGGAAATTCTCACCGAGCAACCTGAAAACTGATACCACTTGATAGAGGCGGGGTGTGTCCCGATCTTTCGATGAGATGATAACTATCGATTTGGTGAAGATGACTTTGACGATCCGACTACAAACGTCCACGACGTTGCGCCTTAGCAATCGCTAAACCAACTTCGAGAGGTTATTGACCATGCCGGAGCACAATCAACCTGACCACGAAGGTCTATTCCTGCAAGCAATCGAAGAACAAGCAAGAATATGATAAAAGCAATCTGAATATTGCGAGTATATATGAAGTATTGATAATGGTGGGAATCCGTAAGCGGTCTTGGTCTGGTCGTTGGACACAAACGAAGTACACGAAGTTGCAATGGCTAACTTTTAACTAAACAAATCCCAAGGAAAAAGCAACTAGATGGATCTACTTATATAATAGCAAGGGGTGGCAGCCAAGGAGGTGGGAGGATGTCCCAAGGCAGCCTAAAACCAACCCTAGGTCGTACAAGGCTCATGGGCCCAAGTGGAGGTGGTGCAACACCTTTGGACTTGTTGTTTGATTCGGATTCTGCTGCAGCGTCAGATTGTTTCGTCCATATCTCAATGCTCCGGACGAATTTAAAGGTGATTCCAATTGGAGTGGAAAGAGAACGAAATCTAGTTTCCAAAAAATAAAGAATCACCCAATTCGGAGTCCGTATGAAAAAGTTATTGCCGTTTTGAGTCAGGTATGTCTCTGCAGTCCGAATCTGAATCCAGAACGTGAGAGACTTGGACTCTATCTTCTCTTGGACCAAAAGTGACGTGAAAGAACTTTTTGAACAGCAAGTAAACATCTCTTTCTCCCTTATCTTCATATGTGTGTTGTACAAATGTCCATACACCTGCAATTAGACAAAACACAAAAGTGTGTGAAGTATTTTTGTTCTGGATAACAAAAATAGATTATTGAATAGTTTGCACTAGAAATCACCTGACAAATATGCATGTATGCAATATTTTTGGTCGTATCCAAGGTAGTCATGTCCTCATCACTTGTAGTCCGGGATTCCGAGATTGATCGGGTATTCCCGGTAGAAGGAATATCCTTCGTTGACCGTGAGAGCTTATCATGGGATAAGTTGGGACACCCCTGCAGGGTATTATCTTTCGAAAGCCGTGCCCGCGGTTACGAGGCAGATGGGAATTTGTTGATGTCCGGTTGTAGAAAACCCGAAGTTGACCTTAACTAAAACACATCAACCGCGTGTGTAACCGTGATGGTCTCTTCTCGGCGGGGTCCGGGAAGTGAACACGGTGTTGGAGTTATGCCTGACGTAGGTTGTTTCAGGATCACTTCTTGATCACTTCTAACTTCACGACCGTGCTTTGCCTTCTCTTCTCGCTCCCTTTTGCGCTGTAGCCACCATATGCTAGTCGCTTGCTGCAGCTCCACCTCACAAAACCCCTTTCCCACCTTTAAGCTTAAATAGTCTTGATCTCGCGGGTGTGAGATTGCTGAGTCCCCGTGACTCACAGATATTATCACCTCAGTTGCAGGTACCAACGATGTCAGTACAGATGACGCGACCGAGCTCACTTGGGAGTTCGACGAGGAACGTGGCCGTTACTATGTTTCTTTTCCAGATGATCAGTAGTGGAGCCCAGTTGGGTGATCCGGGGATCTGTTTAGCATTTGGGGTAGTCTTCTTTCATTTTGGTACCGTAGTCGGACCTTGAGTGTAATCTGTATGATGGATGTTATTTATGTACTTGTGTGAAGTGGCGATTGTAAGCCAACTATGTATCTTTCCCCTTTATTTATTACATGGATTGTGTGAAGATTACCTCACTTGCGACATTGCTTTCAATGCGGTTATGCCTCTAAGTCGTGCCTCGACATGTGGGAGATATAGCCGCATCGAGGGCGTTACAAGTTGGTAATCAGAGCCTTTCCCCGACCTTAGGAGCCCCCACTGTTTGATCGTCTTTAGTGGCCGAGTTGTGTCTAGAAAAATGTTTTGAGTCATTTAGGAATTATATATCGGAGAGTTTAGGAATTCTTTTTACTTCCCATTCCCTTCGACCTTCTGGTAAGGCATCCTGACGTAGAGTTTTGACTCTTCTCTTCTCAAATTTCACTTAAATTTTTTTTTTAGGATCACGCGGGTATATTACAATCGTTCCGATGGTTTTATGATGACAACATTGTCTTGGTTGCCTCCTGACATTTAGGGGTTGTGGCAGTGTCCCGGGGAGTTGAGCTCCGAGGTGTTGTTGTCATAATCTTATCGTTGCGGTTTTGGAATACCTGAGTTTAGTACGACGACATCGAAAATCTCTTTTGTACAGTTGTTGGTGAGATAACCCTGATAGCCCAGTACTGAGGCGAGTGCGGGGGTATTGCCATGACTTGTATAACGGATGCTTTTCGAAGGTTGAGGTAGACGATTTCCGAAGGTTTCTTGGTTATGTGTTGAAGGATGGATACAGCTGGTTGTAGGATTTGCTAGTTTGGGTGAGATATTATGCTTCCCCTGTATGCCCAACACCTGATTGCATAACCAGAAAGTTTCGGGAGTTTATAAGTGGGAGTTCTTGTAGCTCTAGTATTTCTTCCGCAGATATTTGGTTTGTGATTGGGTAATCCTTACCAAGTATTTGTTCACTTCCGTACCTTGTTGATTTTATTCCTTACCATGTTCTAGGTGGCTTCTCGGCTTTGGAAGTGTGATGATTTACATTGGAATTCATTCGTTCATTCTCGTTCGAATGTTAATTGTGAAGACTATCAAGAACAAGTACCCACTTCCCAACATAAATGAGCTATTTGAGCAACTCAAAGGTGCTAAGGTGTTCTCCAAGCTGGACCTTCGTATGGGTTATCATCAGATTCGCATTCGTGAAGAAGATATTCCCAAGACAGCATTCAGAACAAGCTTTGGTTCTTATGAATATACTGTCATGTCTTTCGGCCTCGTCAATGCTCCTCCATATTTCACTCGCTTGATGAATTTCATCTTCAACCCCTACATCAACGAATTTGTCTTGGTCTATCTCGATGATATTTTGGTCTTCTCCAAGAATAAGAAGGATCATGCTAAACATTTGCGATTGGTACTCGACAAGCTCAGAGAGTATCATTTATATGCGAAGTTCTCCAAATGTGAATTCTGGCTTGATGAAGTTCTTTATCTTGGTCATATCATCTCTGCCAAGGGCATCGCTATTAATCCAGAGAGGGTGTCTGCAGTTTTGAATTGGAATCCTCCTCAGAATGTCAAGCAGCTTTGCAGTTTTCTTGGACTTGCAAGCTATTGCAGAAGATTCGTTGAGAATTTCTCCAAGATTGCAAAGCCTCTTTCCAACCTCCTCCAGAAGCATGTGAAATATGTCTGGTCTCCTGAGTGTGACGTTGCTTTCAACACTCTCAAAGAGAAACTCGTCACTGCTCCAGTTCTGACTCCTCCTGACGAATCCAAGCCTTATGAAGTATTCTGTGATGCTTCTCTTCAGGGCCTAGGTGCTGTCTTAATGCAAGAGAAGAAGGTTGTTGCCTATACCTCTCGCCAGTTGAAGCCCAATGAAAGGAACTACCCCACTCACGATCTTGAGTTGGCGGCAGTTGTCCACGCACTAATAACATGGAGACATCTCCTGTTGGGAAGAAAAGTGGACATCTTCACAGATCACAAGAGTCTCAAGTATATCTTCACTCAGCCTCATCTCAACCTCAGGCAGACTCGATGGGTCGAAATGATTTAAGAGTATAATCCGAGTATTGAGTACACTCCAGGCAAGGCTAATGTGATTGCAGACGCTTTGAGCAGAAAGGCTTACTGCAACAGCTTAATCCTCAAGCCCTTTCAACCGGATCTTTGTGAAGCTTTCCGCAAGTTGAATCTCCAAGTTGTTCCTCAAGGTGTTCTTGCCAACCTCATTGTCTCTCCTACTTTGGAAGATCAAATTCGTGAGGCACAACTGTTGGATACCATGGTGAAGAAGGTGAAACGTGGTATTGACAAGGGCATTTCCAAATACAAGTGCTATCGAGTTGATGACAGAGATACTCTTTTCTTCGAGGACCGGATCGTGGTTCCAAAGGGTGATCTTCGTAAAGTCATTATGAACGAAGCGCACAACTCTCTCCTGTCTATTCATCCTGGAAATTCGAGGATGTACCATGACCTCAAGCAGTCGTATTGGTGGACTCGAATGAAGCGTGAGATCGCTCAATTCGTGAATGAGTGTGATGTCTGCAGAAGGGTGAAAGCAGAACACCAACGACCAGCTGGTCTTCTCCAACCTCTTGCTATTCCTGAATGGAAGTTTGATCATATCGAAATGGACTTCGTGACTGGTTTTCCTAAGTCCAAGCGTGGAAATGATGCTATCTTCGTCGTCATCGACAAGCTCACCAAAGTGGCTCATTTTCTTCCTATCAAAGAGCCTATCATAGCAGCGCAGCTGGCAGAGCTCTACACCTCCAGAATTGTCTCTTTGCACGGCATTCCGCAATTGATCTCTTCAGACCGTGGCAGCATCTTTACCTCCAAGTTTTGGGATTCTTTTCAGAAGGCCATGGGCACCAACATTCGCTTCAGCACAGCTTTCCACCCTCAGACTAGTGGACAAGTCGAGCGTGTCAACCAAATTCTTGAAGATATGCTCAGAGCTTGTGTTATCTCTTTCGGCATGAAGTGGGAGGATTGTCTTCCTTATGCTGAATTCTCGTACAACAACAGTTTTCAAGCCAGCTCGGGCAAAGCCCCATTCAAGATTCTCTATGGCAGAAAGTGCCGTACCCCTCTCAACTGGTCTGAAACCGGTGAACGCCAATTGCTCGGCAATGATTTGATCTCAGAGGCCGAGGCTATGTGCAAGGTGATTCGTGAGAACCTCAAAGCCGCGCAGTCGCGCCAGAAGAGCTATTACGACAGAAAACACCGTAATGTGGCATTCGAGATAGGAGACCATGTTTACCTCCGTGTCTCTCCAATGAAAGGGACTCGCCGCTTCGGTATCAAGGGGAAACTTGCTCCGCGATACGTGGGCCCCTTCAAATCATCGGGAAACCAGGCGATCTCGCCTATCAACTTGAGCTTCCCTCCAACTTTGCAAATATGCACGAAGTCTTCCACGTGTCACAGCTTCGCAACTGCTTCAAGACGCCTAAGCGCACCATCAACTTCGAAGAGATTGATCTTCAAGAAGATTTGTCCTATCATGAGCACCCAGTTGCTATTCTTGAGACAACTGAGCGCAAGACTCGCAACAAGTCAATCAAATTCCTCAAAGTGAAATGGTCACATCATTCAGACCGAGAGGCCACCTGGGAGCGTGAAGACCACATACGTTCCGAGTATCCGGAGTTCTTTCAGTCCTAGATCTCGGGACGAGATCCTCTCGTAGTGGTGGTGTCTTGTAACGCCCCAGATGTAACTTGCCATAATTGTAATCCAACTCTTGCCATTTCCGGCTATGTGTTATGATATTTCCTCCGTGGTTGGGTTCTCTCTGTTTTGCATTTTGGTCATGTCATGCACTTCATATCATGTCATCATGTGCATCGCATTCGCATACGTGTTCGTCTCATAAATCCGAGCATCTTTCCCGTTGTCCGTTTTGCAATCCGGCGCTCCTATGTCTCCCGGCGTCCCCTTTTACATTTCTTCGTGAGCGGGTATTAAACAT
This sequence comes from Aegilops umbellulata, assembly GCA_032464435.1. Classification (NCBI taxonomy): domain Eukaryota; kingdom Viridiplantae; phylum Streptophyta; class Magnoliopsida; order Poales; family Poaceae; genus Aegilops; species Aegilops umbellulata. The sequence continues at coordinate 92,483,376 of CP136059.1, read as the reverse complement.
TCTCGGAATGGACCGAGGTTTGACATGTGGCCTTGGTATAGCACCGGTAGACCGTCTGTCAAGTTTCGGGTCAATCGGAGTTCGTTTGGTACTCCAACGGTTAACCGGGTAACCGTGAAGGCCTCGTGTGTGTTGCAGCCCAACACCCCTTCAAAACAGCCCAATAACCCATCTAAGTCACTCCCATGTCCTCCGCCGTTTGATCACGATCGCGTGGGCGAAAATCGCTCTCCATTTGGAGCTCCCTAGCTCCTTCTAGCTATAAAAACGTCTCCCCCTCCTCCATCACGGGCAAAATCCACCCCGAAACCCTAATTTCGTCGCTCCGCGCGGGCGGACGTGTCCGCGACCGCCGGACGCTTCGCCGCCGCCGCCCGCAGCCACTCAGGGGCTGCCACGTGGCGCTCCGGCTTCCCCGCCGCCGCCAGCCCGCCGGGGCCCGAGGCCGGCCCGCCCCGGGCCGCATCTGGGCCGCACCCCCGCGCCTCCTCCGCCCGTCTTCCGCCGCCCAGGCGACCGCGCGCCGCCGCGCCGGCCCCACCGGCTCCCTACTCCGTCCACCCCGCAGGTCCTCCCCGGCGAGCCCCGGCCAACCATCGTCGAAAACCGCGCCTGTGTTGACTTTTACCTTCTCCCCGAAATCTCCAAGTCCTAAGTTTTGCATCATATCATCAGTTCTTCTACATTTCATAATTTTGCATCCATAGCTCCGATTCGTGCTTATAATATGTATAATTGTTCGCTTCGAAGAGTACATCATTTTGTTCCATTGCATCATTTTCAGTTGAGGTCATCTTGATGCACGAAATGCTGTTAGAAGAGGGCTAGTTGATGTTAGTTGCTGGATCTTATCTGAACATGCACTTTTGTTATTTTTTCCATGATTTATGTGTACCTCTTATGAAGTTGAGTCCTACATGAGTTTTGTAATATGCCATGTTAGCTATCCATAGGATTTTGCCATGTATTTTTGTGATCTATGTGGTGACTAGCACAAGCATGCAAACTAGGTATCCTGGTGTTGCTGTTTTCAGAGACTTGGTGATTTCACTAAGTCCCTGACTGCTGTTATTTTTATGCCATGTGTTCATGTTGTTTCTGGGAGATGTATGCATAATTTGAGCATGATCAGTAAGGGAGTTTTGAACTTGAGTATTTGCTTAATCCATCCATGCCTTTGTTTGAAATTATGGAGTGCCATAGCTTGAGTGAATCGAGCTCTACTTTTGCTTCAAAATGTTGTTGGCAGATTGTTTACATGTTATTCGATTTTGCCAAGCTTGGTGTAGTTGATCCTTGCATGCTATGATGTTACTATTACCATGTATTGTTACTATGCCATGTCTTCTTGATGTATGTATGCTTAGTTTATCATGCAATGCTCTGTAGTGAGTGCATCGAGCTCACGAACATGCCTAGTCGTTATCTGTTTTTGACATGTCCAGTTTTCTGCTAAGTCTGTAACCTGTAACGAAACTTGCTTATTTGTCATGGGTGTAATCATATTTTCTGATCCTTTTTAGCTTATGGTCAGTAAGAGACTTTTGTCAAGTTCTATGAGTAGATTCATGCCGTGCCTTTATTTGCTATGTTCTGAACCTGCAGCATGTTGTTTCGTTGCTCTGAACATGTCATCCTGAGGTTAGTTTCTGCTATGTTGTTATTTTTCACTAAGTCTGTGAACCTGTTATCGTGTGCACTTTTGCCATGCTTGTTTGGACCTGTTATGATGTGATTTAGCCGTAGCTCAGTGTTCATGTTTTGTCAAGAATCTTGAATAGTTTACTGTCATATGCTTTGTTGCCATGTTTGGGTGCAGTAGCTTATTTATTTGTTGCTTGCTAAGCAGCATCATGCTGTTTATGGCAGATTCGTGTCATTCTTGTTTTGCTTGCCATTTCCAAACCGTGCATCCGATTCCGGTGTATTTTATATCGATTTCAACCAAAATCACCTCATCTATCCAGTGGCATGCTTGGTTTGCCAAGATTACGCCCTGTTCATCCTTGTCCTTCCGGAGCATGCATACGCATTGCATATCACTTCTCACATGTCATGCCATGTTTTGCATCATATTGCTTGCGCATTGCATCGTGGTTGATTTTGGTTCCTTTGCTTGTTCTCTTGTCTTGGGTAGAGCCGGGAGACGAGTACGTGAACGAGGAACCTATTGAGAACGCTTTCGAGGACCAAGCTTTCGACAACTCTGAGACTTTTGCAGGCAAGATGACCATACCCTCGAAATCACTTCTATCTTTGCTTGCTAGATTGCTCGCTCTTTTGCTATGCCTATGCTGCGATACCTACCACTTGCTATATCATGCCTCCTATATTGCCTTGTCAGCCCCTAACCCTCCATGTCCTAGCAAACCGTTGTTTGGCGATGTTACTGCTTTGCTCAGCCCGTCTTATAGCGTTGCTAGTTGCAGGTGAAGATGAAGTTTGTTCCTTGTTGGAACATGGACTCGTTGTTCCTTGTTGGAACATGTTTACTTGTTGGGTTATCACAATACCTCTTATTTAATTAATGCATCTATATACTTGGTAAAGGGTGGAAGGCTCGGCCTTATGCCTGGTGTTTTGTTCCACTCTTGCCACCCTAGTTTCCGTCATACCGGTGTTATGTTCCCGGAGTTTGCGTTCCTTACACGGTTGGGTGATTTATGGGACCCCCTTGACAATTCGCTTTGAATAAGACTTATCCAGCAAGGCCCAACATTGGTTTTACCATTTGCCACCTAGCCTTTTTCCCTTGGGTTCTGCAGACTCAAGGGTCATCTTTATTTTAAACCCCCGGACCAGTTCCCCTTCGATTGCTGGTCCAAACTAGAGCCCTTTGCAGCGCCACCTCGGGGCAACTCGAGGGCTGGTTTTAGTTGTACGGACTGCTCATCCGGATGTGCCTTGAGACCGAGATATGTGCAGCTCCTATCAGGATTTGTCGGCACAATCGGGCGGCTTTGCTGGACTTGTTTTATTGCTATTGAAATGTCATGTAGTCCGGGATTCCGAGATTGATCGGGTCTTCCCGGTAGAAGGAATATCCTTCGTTGACCGTGAGAGCTTATCATGGGCTAAGTTGGGACACCCCTGCAGGGTATTATCTTTCGAAAGCCGTGCCCGCGGTTATGAGGCAGATGGGAATTTGTTGATGTCCGGTTGTAGAACACCCGAAGTTGACCTTAACTAAAACACATCAACCGCGTGTGTAACCGTGATGGTCTCTTCTCGGCGGGGTCCGGGAAGTGAACACGGTGTTCGAGTTATGCCTGACGTAGGTTGTTTCAGGATCACTTCTTGATCACTTCTAACTTCACAACCGTGCTTTGCCTTCTCTTCTCGCTCCCTTTTGCGCTGTAGCCACCATATGCTAGTCGCTTGCTGCAGCTCCACCTCACAAAACCCCTTTCCCACCTTTAAGCTTAAATAGTCTTGATCTCGCGGGTGTGAGATTGCTGAGTCCTCGTGACTCACAGATATTATCACCTCAGTTGCAGGTACCAACGATGTCAGTACAGATGACGCGACCGAGCTCACTTGGGAGTTCAACGAGGAACGTGGCCGTTACTATGTTCCTTTTCCAGATGATCAGTAGTGGAGCCCAGTTGGGTGATCCGGGGATCTGTTTAGCATTTGGGGTAGTCTTCTTTCATTTTGGTACCGTAGTCGGACCTTGAGTGTAATCTGTATGATTGATGTTATTTATGTACTTGTGTGAAGTGGCGATTGTAAGCCAACTATGTATCTTTCCCCTTTATTTATTACATGGATTGTGTGAAGATTACCTCACTTGCGACATTGCTTTCAATGCGGTTATGCCTCTAAGTCGTGCCTCGACACGTGGGAGATATAGCCGCATCGAGGGCGTTACAGAGGTGGCGCTGCAAAGGGCTCTAGTTTGTGTTGGGGAACGTTGCAGAAAATTAAAAAATTTCCTACGGTTTCACCAAGATCCATCTATGAGTTCATCTAGCAACGAGTATTCAGATTAGATAGCATCTACATACCACTTTGTAGATAGCAACGGAAGCGTTCAAGTGAACGTGGATGAGGTAGTCGTACTCGCCGTGATCCAATTCACCGATGATCTAGTACCGAACGGACGGCACCTCCGCGTTCAACACACGTACGGGACGGGAGACGTCTCCTCCTTCTTGATCCAGCAAGGGGGGAGGATAGGTTGAGGAAGATCCAGCACGACGGTGTGGTGGTGGATGCAGCAGAACTCCGGCAGGGCTTCGCTAAGCAACTACGGGAGGAGGAGGAGGTGTTGCAGGAAGGAGGGAGGCGCCAGGGCATTAGGGTTGGTTTGCTCCTCCTTTTCCCCACTATATATAGGGCCAAGGGAGAGGGGGAGGCGCAGCCCTTGCCCCTTCCTCCAAGGAAGGGTGCGGCCAAGGGTGGGGAGGAGTCCATCCTCCCCAAGGCACCTCGGAGGTGCCTTCCCCTTGTAGGACTCTCCCCTTTTTTTTCTCTCTTGGCGCATGGGCCTCTTGGGGCTGGTGCCCTTGGCCCATATAGGCCAAGGCGCACCCCCTACAGCCCATGTGGCCCCCCGGGGCAGGTGGACCCCCCCGGTGGACCCCCGGGACCCCTCCGGTGGTCCCGGTACAATACCGATAACACCGAAACTTGTCCCGATGGCCAAAATAGCACTTCCTATATATAATTCTTTACCTCCGGACCATTCCGGAACTCCTCGTGACGTCCGGGATCTCATCCGGGACTCCGAACAACATTCGGGTTACTGCACATACATATCTTCACAACCCTAGCGTCACCGAACCTTAAGTGTGTAGACCCTACGGGTTCGGGAGACATGCAGTCATGACTGAGACGGCTCTCGGGCAATAACCAACAGCGGGATCTGGATACCCATGTTGGCTCCCACATGCTCCACGATGATCTCATCGGATGAACCACGATGTCGAGGATTCAATTAATCCCGTATACGATTCCCTTTGTCAATCGGTATTTTACTTGCCCGAGATTCGATCGTCGGTATACCAATACCTCGTTCAATCTCGTTACCGGCAAGTCACTTTTCTCGTTCCGTAATGCATGATCCTGTGATCAAACACTTTGATCACCTTGAGCTCATTGTGATGATGCATTACCGAGAGGGCCCGGTGATACCTCTCCGTCAAGCGGAGTGACAAATCCCAGTCTCGATCCATGTCAACCCAACAGACACTTTCAGAGATACCCGTAGCATACCTTTATAGTCACCCAGTTACGTTGTGACGTTTGGCACACCCAAAGCACTCCTACGGTATCCGGGAGTTACACGATCTCATGGTCTAAGGAAAGGATACTTGACATTGGAAAACTCTAGCAAACGAACTATGCGATCTTATGCTATGTTAAGATTGGGTCTTGTCCATCACATCATTCTCCTAATGATGTGATCCCGTTATCGATGACATCCAATGTCCATAGTCAGGAAACCATGACTATCTGTCGATCAACAAGCTAGTCAACTAGAGGCTCACTAGGGACATGTTGTTGTCTGTTATTCACACATGTATTACGATTTCCGGTTAACACAATTATAGCACGAATAAAGACAATTATCATGAATAAGGAAATATAATAATAATGCTTTTATTATTGCCTCTAGGGCATATTTCCAACAGTCTCCCACTTGCACTAGTGTCAATAATCTAGTTACATTGTGATGAATCGAACACCCATAGAGATCTGGTGCTGATCATGTTTTGCCTTAGGGAGAGGTTTAGTCAACGGATCTGCGACATTCAGATCCGTGTGTACTTTACAAATTTCTATGTCTCCATCTTGAACATTTTCACGAATGGAGTTGAAGCGACGCTTGATTTGCCTAGTCTTCTTGTGAAACCTGGGCTCCTTTGCAAGTGCAATAGCTCCAGTGTTGTCACAGAAGAGCTTGATTGGCCCCAACGCATTGGGTATGACTCCGAGGTCGGTGATGAACTCCTTCACCCAAATTGCTTCATGTGCTGCCTCCGAGGCTGCCATGTACTCCGCTTCACATGTAGATCCCGCCACGACGCTTTGCTTGCAACTGCACCAGCTTACTGCCCCACCATTCAAAATATACACGTATCCGGTTTGTGACTTAGAGTCATCCAGATCTGTGTCGAAGCTAGCGTCGACGTAACCTTTTACGACGAGCTCTTCGTCACCTCCATAAACGAGAAACATTTCCTTAGTCCTTTTTAGGTACTTCAGGATATTCTTTGACCGCTGTCCAGTGTTCCTTGCCGGGATTACTTTGGTACCTTCCTACCAAACTTACGGCAAGGTTTACATCAGGTCTGGTACACAGCATGGCATACATAATAGAACCTATGGCTGAGGCATAGGGGATGACACTCATCTCTTCTATATCTTCTGCCGTGGTCGGACATTGAGCTGAGCTCAATTTCATACCTTGTAACACAGGTAAGAACCCCTTCTTAGATTGATCCATATTGAACTTCTTCAATATCTTATCAAGGTATGTGCTTTGTGAAAGACCTATGAGGCGTCTCGATCTATCTCTATAGATTTTGATGCCTAATATATAAGCAGCTTCTCCAAGGTCCTTCATTGAAAAACTTTTATTCAAGTAGGCCTTAATGCTGTCCAAGAGTTCTATATCATTTCCCATCAAAAGTATGTCGTCTACATATAATATGAGAAATGCTACAGAGCTCCCACTCACTTTCTTGTAAACACAGGCTTCTCCATAAGTCTGTGTAAACCCAAACGCTTTGATCATCTCATCAAAGCGAATGTTCCAACTCCGAGATGCTTGCACCAGCCCATAAATCGAGCGTTGGAGCTTGCATACCTTGTCAGCCTTCTTAGGATCGACAAAACCTTCCGGCTGTATCATATACAATTCTTCCTTAAGGAAACCATTAAGGAATGCCGTTTTGACGTCCATTTGCCATATCTCATAATCATAGTATGCGGCAATTGCTAACATGATTCGGACGGACTTCAGCTTCGCTACCGGTGAGAAAGTCTCATCGTAGTCAACCCCTTGAACTTGTCGATAACCCTTAGCGACAAGCCGAGCTTTATAGATGGTCACATTACCATCCGCGTCTGTCTTCTTCTTAAAGATCCATTTATTTTCTATGGCTCGCCGTTCAACGGACAAGTCAGTCAAAGTCCATACTTCGTTTTCATACATGGATCCTATCTCGGATTTCATGGCTTCCAGCCATTTGTCGGAATCCGGGCCCGCCATTGCTTCCTCATAGTTCGAAGGTTCACCGTTGTCTAACAACATGATCTCCAAGACAGGGTTGCCGTACCACTCTGGTGCGGAACGTGTCCTTGTGGACCTTCGAATTTCAGTAGGAGCTTGATCAGAAGCATCTTGATCATCATCATTAATTTCCTCTCTAGTCGGTGCAGGCACCTCAGAAACGTTTTCTTGAGTTTTGCCATTTTCCGGTTCAAGAGGTAATACCTCATCAAGTTCTACTTTCCTCCCACTTACTTCTTTCGAGAGAAACTCTTTCTCCAGAAAGGATCCATTCTTGGCAACAAAGATCTTGCCTTCGGATCTGAGGTAGAAGGTATACCCAACAGTTTCTTTAGGGTATCCTATGAAGACGCATTTTTCCGATTTGGGTTTGAGCTTTTCAGGTTGAAGTTTCTTGACATAAGCATCGCATCCCCAAACTTTTAGAAACGACAGCTTAGGTTTCTTCCCAAACCATAATTCATATGGTGTCGTCTCAACGGATTTTGACGGAGCCCTATTTAAAGTGAATGCGGCAGTCTCTAAAGCATAGCCCCAAAAAGATAGCGGTAAGTCGGTAAGAGACATCATAGATCCCACCATATCTAATAGAGTGCGATTACGACGTTCGGACACACCATTACGCTGAGGTGTTCCAGGCGGCGTGAGTTGTGAAACTATTCCACATTTTCTTAAGTGTGTGCCAAATTCATGACTCAAGTATTCTCCTCCACGATCTGATCGTAGAAACTTGATCTTTTTATCACGTTGATTTTCAACCTCACTCTAAAATTCCTTGAACTTTTCAAAGGTTTCAGACTTGTGTTTCATTAAGTAGATATACCCATATCTACTCAAGTCATCAGTGAGGGTGAGAACATAACGATAGCCACCGCGAGCCTCAACACTCATTGGACCGCACACATCGGTATGTATGATTTCCAATAAGTTGGTTGCTCGCTCCATTGTTCCTGAGAACGGAGTCTTGGTCATTTTACCCATGAGGCATGGTTCGCACGTGTCAAATGATTCATAATCAAGAGACTCTAAAAGTCCATCTGCATGGAGCTTCTTCATGCGTTTGACACCTATGTGACCAAGGCGGCAGTGCCACAAATATGTGGGACTATTGTTATCAACTTTAACTCTTTTGGTATTCACACTATGAATATGTGTATCATCACGTACGAGATTCATTAAGAATAAACCATTAACCATCGGAGCATGACCATAAAACATATCTCTCATATAAACAGAACAACCATTATTCTCGGATTTAAATGAGTAGCCATCTCGAATTAAGCGAGACCCAGATACAATGTTCATGCTCAAACTTGGCACTAAATAACAATTATTGAGGTTTAAAACTAATCCCGTAGGTAAATGTAGAGGCAGCGTGCCGACGGCGATCACATCGACCTTGGAACCATTCCCGACGCGCATCGTCACCTCGTCCTTCGCCAGTCTCCGTTTATTCCGCAGCTCCTGCTTTGAGTTACAAATGTGAGCAACTGCACCGGTATCAAATACCCAAGAGCTACTACGAGTACTGGTAAGGTACACATCAATTACATGTATATCACATATACCTTTGGTTTTGCCGGCCTTCTTGTCCGCTAAGTATTTGGGGCAGTTCCGCTTCCAGTGACCACTTCCCTTGCAATAAAAGCACTCAGTTTCGGGCTTGGGTCCATTCTTTGGCTTCTTCCCGGCAACTTGCTTACCGGGCGCGGCAACTTCCTTGCCGTCCTTCTTGAAGTTCTTTTTACCCTTGCCCTTCTTGAACTTAGTGGTTTTATTCACCATCAACACTTGATGCTCCTTCTTGATTTCTACCTCTGCTGATTTCAGCATAGCATATACTTCAGGAATGGTCTTTACCATCCCCTGCATATTGTAGTTCATCACAAAGCTCTTGTAGCTAGGTGGAAGCGACTGGAGGATTCTGTCAATGACCGCTTCATCCGGGAGATTAACTTCCAGTTGAGTCAAGCGGTTGTGCAACCCAGACATTTTGAGTATGTGCTCACTGACAGAGCCATTTTCCTCCATCTTACAGCTAAAGAATTTATCAGAGACTTCATATCTCTCGACCCGGGCATGAGCTTGGAAAACCATTTTCATCTCTTCGAACATCTCATATGCTACATGTCTCTCAAAACGTTTTTGGAGCCCCGGCTCTAAGCTGTAAAGCATGCCGCACTGAACGAGGGAGTAATCATCGCAGCGTGACTGCCAAGCGTTCATAACGTCTTGTTCTGCAGGGAGAATAGGTGCGTCACCTAGCGGTGCTCTTAGGACATAATCTTTCTTGGCAGCTATGAGGATAATCCTCAGGTTCCGGACCCAGTCCGTATAGTTGCTACCATCGTCTTTCAGCTTGGTTTTCTCTAGGAACGCGTTGAAGTTGAGAACTACGTTGGCCATTTGATCTACAAGACATATTGTAAATATTTAGACTAAGTTCATGATAATAAAGTTCATTTAATCAAATTATTTAATGAACTCCCACTTAGATAGACATCCCTCTACTAGTCATCTAAGTATTACATGATCCGAGTCAACTAGGCCGTGTCCGATCATCACGTGAGACGGACTAGTCAACATAGGTGAACATCTTCATGTTGATCGTATCTTCTATACGACTCATGCTCGACCTTTCGGTCTTCTGTGTTCCGAGGCCATGTCTGTACATGCTAGGCTCGTCAAGTCAACCTAAGTGTTTTGCGTGTGTAAATCTGTCTTACACCCGTTGTATGCGAACGTAAGGACCTATCACACCCGATCATCACGTGGTGCTTCGGAACGACGAACCTTAGCAACGGTGCACAGTTAGGGAGAACACTTTCTTGAAATTATTATGAGGGATCATCTTATTTACTACCGTCGTCCTAAGTAAACAAGATGCAAAAACATGATAAACATCACATGCAATCAAATAATAAACGTGACATGATATGGCCAATATCACATAGCTCCTTTGATCTCCATCTTGGGGCTCCATGATCATCTTGTCACCGGCTTGACACCATGATCCTCATCATCATGATCTTCATCATCGTGTCTCCATGAAGTTGCTCGCCAACTATTACTTCTACTACTATGGCTAACGCGTTTAGCAATAAAGTAAAGTAATTTACATGGCGATTCTCAATGACACGCAGGTCATACAAAAAATAAAGACAACTCCTATGGCTCCTGCCGGTTGTCATACTCATCGACATGCAAGTCGTGATTCCTATTACAATAGCATGAACATCTCATACATCACATATAGATCATTCATCATTCATCACAACTTTGGCCATATCATATCACAAAGCACTTGCTGCAAGAACAAGTTAGACGTCCTCTAATTGTTGTTGCAAGTTTTACGTGGATGAATTAGGGTTCTAGCAAGAACGTTTTCTTACCTACGTTCAAACCACAACGTGATTTGTCAATCTCTATTTACCCTTCATAAGGACCCTGTTCATCGAATCCGATCCAACTAAAGTAGGAGAGACAGACACCCGCCAGCCACCTTATGCAACTAGTGCATGTTAGTCGGTGGAACCGGTCTCACGTAAGCGTACGTGTAAGGTTGGTCCGGGCCGCTTCATCCCACAATACCGCTGAATCAAGATTGACTAGTAACGGCAAGAAGAATTGACAACATCTACGCCCACAACAAATTGTGTTCTACTCGCACAAGAAGAACTATGCATAGACCTAGCTCATGATGCCACTGTTGGGGAACGTTGCAGAAAATTAAAATTTTTCCTACGGTTTCACCAAGATCCATCTATGAGTTCATCTAGCAACGAGTATTCAGATTAGATAGCATCTACATACCACTTTGTAGATCGCAACGGAAGCGTTCAAGTGAACGTGGATGAGGTAGTCGTACTCGCCGTGATCCAATTCACCGATGATCTAGTACCGAACGGACGGCACCTCCGCGTTCAACACACGTACGGGACGGGAGACGTCTCCTCCTTCTTGATCCAGCAAGGGGGGAGGAGAGGTTGAGGAAGATCCAGCACGACGGTGTGGTGGTGGATGCAGCAGAACTCCGGCAGGGCTTCGCTAAGCAACTACGGGAGGAGGAGGAGGTGTTGCAGGAAGGAGGGAGGCGCCAGGGCATTAGGGTTGGTTTGCTCCTCCTTTTCCCCACTATATATAGGGCCAAGGGAGAGGGGGAGGTGCAGCCCTTGCCCCTTCCTCCAAGGAAGGGTGCGGCCAAGGGTGGGGAGGAGTCCATCCTCCCCAAGGCACCTCGGAGGTGCCTTCCCCTTGTAGGACTCTCCCCTTTTTTTCTCTCTTGGCGCATGGGCCTCTTGGGGCTGGTGCCCTTGGCCCATATAGGCCAAGGCGCACCCCCTACAGCCCATGTGGCCCCCCGGGGCAGGTGGACCCCCCCGGTGGACCCCCGGGACCCCTCCGGTGGTCCCGGTACAATACCGATAACACCGAAACTTGTCCCGATGGCCAAAATAGCACTTCCTATATATAATTCTTTACCTCTGGACCATTCCGGAACTCCTCGTGACGTCCGGGATCTCATCCGGGACTCCGAACAACATTCGGGTTACTGCACATACATATCTTCACAACCCTAGCGTCACCGAACCTTAAGTGTGTAGACCCTACGGGTTCGGGAGACATGCAGTCATGACTGAGACGGCTCTCGGGCAATAACCAACAGCGGGATCTGGATACCCATGTTGGCTCCCACATGCTCCACGATGATCTCATCGGATGAACCACGATGTCGAGGATTCAATTAATCCCGTATACGATTCCCTTTGTCAATCGGTATTTTACTTGCCCGAGATTCGATCGTCGGTATACCAATACCTCGTTCAATCTCGTTACCGGCAAGTCACTTTTCTCGTTCCGTAATGCATGATCCTGTGATCAAACACTTTGATCACCTTGAGCTCATTGTGATGATGCATTACCGAGAGGGCCCGGTGATACCTCTCCGTCAAGCGGAGTGACAAATCCCAGTCTCGATCCATGTCAACCCAACAGACACTTTCAGAGATACCCGTAGCATACCTTTATAGTCACCCAGTTACGTTGTGACGTTTGGCACACCCAAAGCACTCCTACGGTATCCGGGAGTTACACGATCTCATGGTCTAAGGAAAGGATACTTGACATTGGAAAACTCTAGCAAACGAACTATGCGATCTTATGCTATGTTAAGATTGGGTCTTGTCCATCACATCATTCTCCTAATGATGTGATCCCGTTATCGATGACATCCAATGTCCATAGTCAGGAAACCATGACTATCTGTCGATCAACAAGCTAGTCAACTAGAGGCTCACTAGGGACATGTTGTTGTCTGTTATTCACACATGTATTACGATTTCCGGTTAACACAATTATAGCACGAATAAAGACAATTATCATGAATAAGGAAATATAATAATAATGCTTTTATTATTGCCTCTAGGGCATATTTCCAACAGTTTGGACCAGCAATCGAAGGAGAACTGGCCCGGGGGTTTAAAATAAAGATGACCCTTGAGTCTGCAGAACCCAAGGGAAAAAAGGCTAGGTGGCGAATGGTAAAACCAATGTTGGGCCTTGCTGGAAGAGTCTTATTCAAAGCGAACTGTCAAGGGGGTCCCATAAATCACCCAACCGTGTAAGGAACGCAAACTCCGGGAACATAACACCGGTATGACGGAAACTAGGGTGGCAAGAGTGGAACAAAACACCAGGCAAAAGGCCGAGCCTTCCACCCTTTACCAAGTATATAGATGCATTAATTAAATAAGAGGTATTGTGATATACCAACAAGTAAACATGTTCCAACAAGGAACAAAAAGTCCATGTTCCAACAAGGAACAAACTTTATCTTCACCTGCAACTAGCAACGCTATAAGAGGGGCTGAGCAAAGCAGTAACATAGCCAATCAACGGTTTGCTAGGACATGGATGGTTAGGGGCTGACATGGCAATATAGGAGGCATGATATAGCAAGTGGTAGGTATCGCAGCATAGGCATAGCCAAAAGAGCGAGCAATCTAGCAAGCAAAGATAGAAGTGATTTCGAGGGTATGGTCATCTTGCCTGCAAGGTTCTCAGAGTTGTCGAAAGCTTGGTCCTCGAAAGCGTTCTCAACGGGTTCCTCGTTCACGTACTCGTCTCCCGGCTCTACCCAAAGCAAGAAAATAAGCAAAGGGGACAAATATCAATCACGATGCAATGCGCAAGCAACATGATGCAAAACATGGCATGATATGCGAGATGTGATATGCAATGCATATGCATGCTCCGGAAGGACAAAGATTAACAAGGCATAATCTTGGCAAACCAAGTATGCCACTGGATAGGTGAGGTGATTTCGGTTGAAATCGATATAAAGATCACCGGAATCGGATGCACGGTTTGCAAATGGCAAGCAATACAAGAATGGCACGAATCTGCCATAAACAGCATGATGCTGCTTAGCAAGCAACGAATAATTAAGCTACTGCACGCAAACATGGCAACAAAGCATATGGCAGTAATCTACACAAGATGCACGACAAAATATGAACACTGAGCTACGGCTAGTTCACATCATAACAGGTCCAAACAAGCATGGCAAAAGTGCACAAGATAACAGGTTCACATAGCAGAAATTAACATCAGGATGACATGTTTAGAGCAATGAAACAATATGCTACAGGTTCAGAACATAGCAAAGTAAGGCATGGCATGAATCTAATCAAAGCACTTGACAAAAGTCCCTTACTGACCATAAGCCAAAAAGGATCATAAAATATGATTACACCCATGTCAAATAAGCAAGTTTCGTTACAGGTTTCAGACTTAGCAGAAGACTGGACATGGCAGAAAACTAATAACGACTAGGCATGTTCGTGAGCTCGGTGCACTCACTACAGAGCATTGCATGATAAACTAAGCATACATACATCAAGAAGACATGGCATAGTAACTAGACATGGCAAGAATAACATCATATCACGCAAGTATCAACTACACCAAGCTTGGCAAAATCGAATAACATGTAAACAATCTGCCAGCAACATTTTGAAGCAAAAGTAGAGCTCGATTGACTCAAGCTATGGAACTCCATAATTGCAAACAACGGCATGGATGGATAGAGCAAATACTCAAGTTCGAAACACCCTTACTGATCATGCTCAAGTTATGCATAGATCTCTCAGAAACAACATGAATACATGGCATGAAAATAACAGCAGTCAGGGACGGTGAAATCACTACGTCTCTGAAATCAGCAACAACAAGTGACCTAGTTTGCATGCTTGTGCTAGTCACCACAGGTATCAAAAAAATACTTGGCAAAATTCTCTGGATAGGTGACATGGCATATTTCAAAATTCATGTAGGACACAACTTCATAGGAGGTACACATCAATCATGGCAAAAATGACAAAAGTGCAAGTTCAGATAAGATCCAGCCACTAACATCAACTAGCCCTCTTCTAACAGCATTTCGGGCATCAAGATGACCTCAAATGCAAATGATGCAATGTAAGAATATGATTTACTCTTCGAGGTGAACAATTGGACATATTATACGCGCGAAACGGAGCTACGGATGCAAAGTTACGGCACTGGGAACATGTGAAGATGATAAAGAAAATACATGACTTGGAGAAAAACGGGCTCGGGGAAAAGTCAACCCGCTGGATCCGGATCTGGATCCGGCGATGGCGCCGGCGAGGAGGGCGGCGGCAGGCGGCGGATCTGGCCGGGGGGCTCACGGGCCGGCCGGAGAGGGCGGCGACGGCGGCGGGAGGCGGCGGCGAGGTGGCGGCCAGGCCGCGGGTGGCGCGGAGGGCGGCGACGGCGGTCACCGGCGACGGCGCGGAGGCGGAGGACGGCGGGCGGCGCTCGCCGGCGCGGGGGCGGCGGAGCGCGGGCGGGCACGCCGGGGCGGCGGCGCGGGCGCGCGGGCCGCGCGGGCCGGCGACGGGCCCGGGCGGGCTGGCGGCGAGGGGGCGCCGGGGTGCCACGTGGCGGCCCCGGGTTGGTCCGGCGCGGCGGGCGGACGTTGTCCGGCACGCCCGGACACGTCCGGCGGCGCGGGGAGCTGCGGGATCTAGGGTTAGGGGTGGATTTGCCCGCAAATGGAGGAGGGGGAGGCCTTTTTATAGGTAGAAGGAGCTAGGAAGCTCCAAATGGAGAGCGGTTTTCGGCCACGCGATCGTGATCGAACGGCGGAGGACACGGGAGTGTCTTAGATGGGTTGTTGGGCTGTTTTGAAGGGGTGTTGGGCTGCAACACACACGAGGCCTTCACGGTTACCCGGTTAACCGTTGGAGTACCAAACGAACTCCGATTGACCCGAAACTTGACAGGCGGTCTTCCGGTGCTATACCGAGGCCACATGTCAAACCTCGGTCCATTCCGAGAATGTTTAATACCCGCTCAAGAAGAAATGTAAACGGGGACGCCGGGAGACATAGGAGCGCCGGATTGCAAAATGGACAACGGGAAAGATACTCGGATTTATGAGACGAACACGTATGCGAATGTGATGCACATGATGACATGATATGAAATGCATGACATGACCAAAATGCAAAACGGAGAGAACCCAACCACGGAGGGAATATCATAACACATACCCGGAAATGGCAAGAGTTGGATTACAAATATGGCAAGTTACATCTGGGGCGTTACAACACACCACCACTACGAGAGGATCTCGTCCCGAGATCTAGGGCTGAAAGAACTCCGGACACTCGGAACGTATGTGGTCTTCACGCTCCCAGGTGGCTTCTCGGTCTGAATGATGTGACCATTTCACTTTGAGGAATTTGATTGACTTGTTGCGAGTCTTGCGCTCAGTTGTTTCAAGAATTGCAACTGGATGCTCATGATAGGACAAATCTTCTTGAAGATCAATCTCTTCGAAGTTGATGGTGCACTCCGGCGTCTTGAAGCACTTGCGAAGCTGTGACACGTGGAAGACATCGTGCACATTTGCAAAGTTGGAGGGAAGCTCAAGTTGATAGGCTAGATCGCCTCGTTTTCCGATGACCTTGACGGGACCCACGTATCGCGGAGCAAGTTTCCCCTTGATACCGAAGCGACGAGTTCCTTTCATTGGCGAGACACGGAGGTAAACATGGTCTCCGATCTCGAATGCCACATCACGATGTTTGCTGTCGTAATAGCTCTTCTGGCGCGACTGCGCGGCTTTGAGGTTCTCACGAATCACCTTGCACATAGCCTTAGCCTCTGAGATCAAATCATTGCCGAGCAATTGACGTTCACCGGTTTCAGACTAGTTGAGAGGAGTACGGCACTTCCTGCCATAGAGAATCTCGAATGGGGCTTTGCCCGAGCTAGCTTGAAAACTGCTGTTGTAAGAGAATTCAGCATAAGGAAGACAATCCTCCCACTTCATGCCGAAAGAGATAACACAGGCTCTGAGCATATCTTCAAGAATTTGGTTGACACGCTCGACTTGTCCACTAGTCTGAGGGTGGAACGCTGTGCTGAAGCGGATGTTGGTGCCCATGGCCTTCTGAAAAGAATCCCAAAACTTGGAGGTAAAGATGCTGCCACGGTCTGAAGAGATCAATTGCGGAATGCCGTGCAAAGAGACAATTCTGGAGGTGTAGAGCTCTGCCATCTGCGCTGCTGTGATAGACTCTTTGATAGGAAGAAAATGAGCCACTTTGGTGAGCTTGTCGATGACGACGAAGATAGCATCATTTCCACGCTTGGACTTAGGAAAACCAGTCACGAAGTCCATTTCGATATGATCGAATTTCCATTCTGGAATAGCAAGAGGTTGGAGAAGACCAGCTGGTCGTTGGTGTTCTGCTTTCACCCTTCTGCAGACATCACACTCATTCACGAATTGAGCGATCTCACGCTTCATTCGAGTCCACCAATACAACTGCTTGAGGTCATGGTACATCTTCGAACTTCCAGGATGAATTGACAGAAGAGAATTGTGCGCTTCGTTCATAATGACTTTACGAAGATCGCCCTTTGGAACCACGATCCGGTCCTCGAAGAAAAGAGTATCTCTGTCATCAACTCGATAGCACTTGTATTTGGAAATGCTCTTGTCAATAACACGTTTCACCTTCTTCACCATGGTATCCAACAATTGTGCCTCACGAATTTGATCTTCCAAAGTAGGAGAGACGATGAGGTTGGCAAGCAAACCTTGAGGGACAACTTGGAGATTCAACTTGCGGAAAGCCTCACAGAGATCCGGTTGAAATGGCTTGAGGATTAAGCTGTTGTAGTAAGCCTTTCTGCTCAAAGCGTCTGCAATCACATTAGCCTTGCCTGGTGTGTATTCAATACTCGGATTATACTCTTGAATCATTTCGACCCATCGAGTTTGCCTGAGGTTGAGGTGAGGCTGAGTGAAGATATACTTGAGACTCTTGTGATTGGTGAAAATGTCCACTTTCCTTCCCAACAGGAGATGTCTCCATGTTATTAGTGCGTGGACAACTGCCGCCAACTCAAGATCGTGAGTGGGGTAGTTCCTTTCATTGGGCTTCAACTGGCGAGAGGTATAGGCAACAACCTTCTTCTCTTGCATTAACACAGCACCGAGGCCCTGAAGAGAAGCATCACAGAATACTTCATAAGGCTTGGATTCGTCAGGAGGAGTCAAAACTGGAGCAGTGACAAGTTTCTCTTTGAGAGTCTTGAAAGCAACGTCACACTCAGGAGACCAGACATATTTCACATGCTTCTGGAGGAGGTTGGAAAGAGGCTTTGTAATCTTTGAGAAATTCTCAACGAATCTTCGGCAATAGCTTGCAAGTCCCAGAAAACTGCGAAGCTGCTTGACATTCTGAGGGGGTTGCCAATTCAAAACTGCAGACACCCTCTCTGGATTAATAGCAATGCCCTTGGCAGAGATGATATGGCCAAGATAAAGAACTTCATCAAGCCAGAATTCACATTTGGAGAACTTCGCATATAATTGATACTCTCTGAGCTTGTCAAGTACCAAACGCAAATGTTTGGCATGATCCTTCTTATTCTTGGAGAAGACCAAAATATCATCGAGATAGACCAAGACAAATTCGTTGATGTAGGGGTTGAAGATGAAATTCATCAAGCGAGTGAAATACGGAGGAGCATTGACAAGGCCGAAAGACATGACAGTATATTCATAAGAACCAAAGCTTGTTCTGAATGCTGTCTTGGGAATATCTTCTTCACGAATGCGAATCTGGTGATAACCCATACGAAGGTCAAGCTTGGAGAACACTTTAGCACCTTTGAGTTGCTCGAAAAGCTCATTGATGTTGGGTAGTGGGTACTTGTTTTTGATAGTCTTCTTGTTCAATGGACGGTAATCGACGCAAAGTCGGTCTGTGCCATCCTTCTTCTTGACAAAAAGAACACCACAACCCCAAGGATAAGAACTCAGTCTGATCAGACCCAGATGTTCTTGTTTATCAAGTTGAATCTTCAATTCCTTGAGCTCATCTGGTCCAAGCTTGTAAGGACGCTTGCAAACGGGTTCCGTGCCAGGCTCAAGATCAATAACGAATTCAACTGGCCGGCGGGGAGGCATACCCGGAAGCTCTTCTGGAAAAACATCTTGGTACTCACAAACAACTGGAATCTGAGAGATAGCCTCCAATTCATCATTCTCATTGAGAGAAAACAACCGAATGGTATCATCACGAGAAGCATAGATGATCACATCATTAGAAGAGTGAGTCAATTTGATTTCCCTGGCAGCACACTCAAGCTGAGCCTTGTGCTTAGAAAGCCAGTCCATCCCGAGAATAAGATCAATATCAGAATCACCAAGCACCATTGGAGAAGACAGAAATTTATAGTCGCCCATCTTGATGGAAACATCCGGAACCGAAACTCGAGAAGTCAATTGCTTACCCGGGGACACAATAGACAAAGGTCTCGGCAAAACTTGAGTAACGAAATCATGCTTAGATGCAAAAGGTCTTGAGATGAAACAATGTGATGCACCAGTATCAAACAAGACTTTGGCAGGAATATCATTAACAGGAAGATTACCCATGATCACTTCAGAAGAATCCTCTGCTTGAGCTGCGTTCATCATGTTCACCTTGGCATACTTGGAATTATGCTTGACCACTGCATTGCTGGAAGATTTCACAGGAGGAGGAGGCGGAAGGCGCCTTTGGTTGAAGCACTTGTTCGCATAGTGACCCTTCTGCTGGCATTTGTTACAAGTCACCTCTGAGAGCGGACGATGGTAAGGAGCACTTGGCCTTGGAGTTTAGTTCTGAGACTTGTTCTGAAAGTCAGGGTTGGGTGGGTGGGAAGATCCACGGCCACTTGAGTTCTTCTGCTGATAAGGCTGACGGAACGGAGGAGGAGGAGGCAACCAGAACTTCTGTTGCTTAGCTGCCACAAGTGAAGAAGAAGAAGACTGAACTGCGTCTCTGACTCTCTTCTTAGAAGCCTCACACTTGAGCTGAGCAGCTTCTTGTTTCAGCGCCATGTTGTAGAATTCATCATACTTTAATGGCTCGAAAAGCACGAGAGCAAGTTGCAGATCTTCTCTGAGACCACGCCTGAACTGGTAGATCATACTCTTCTCATCAGGGATGTCTTGCCTTGCAAAACGAGAGAGTTTCTGGAACTGAGTGTTGTATTGATAGACAGACATGGTGCCTTGCTTGAGATTGCGGAATTCCTCACGCTTACTCTCAACAACACTTTCTGGAATGTGGTGAGCTTTGAAGTCACGGCGGAAATCATCCCAGGTAATCACACGACCTCCTCTGGAATCTTTGTATTGCTGGAACCACTCAGCAGCTTGATCTTTGAGTTGAAAAGAGGCAAACTTGACAAAGTCCTCAGGTCTCACATTGCTGCACTCGAAATGCTTGCTGATGTCCACGAGCCAATCATCGGCGTCTGTGGCCTCGACACAGTAGCTGAAGGTCTTTGGCTGATTAGCAAGGAACTGGTTCAGTGAAGCGAAATGCGGCTGATTGTTCCCTTGGCCTTGATTCTCTTGATTAGCTTGCCCTTGGTTGCGATCTTGCAAGAGCTGAATCAGAATCTGAGCATTGGCATTTGTGGCAGTCATCAGGGCTTGCCAAGCTTCCGGAGGCGGAGGTGGAGGCGGAGGGTTAGCCTGATTCCCTTCATTGCGTTCCGAATTCTGACGCGTTGGTGGAGCCATCCTGAAGAGGGTGACATTCATTAGCATCTTGACAGGGATATATTGCAGCTGAATCAAAGGAACGAAATTGCAACATATAGTCTTCACAATTAACATTCGAACGAGAATGAACGAATGAATTCCAATGTAAATCATCACACTTCCAAAATTGAGAAGCCACTTAGAACATGGTAAGGAATAAAATCAACAAGGTACGGACGTGAACAAATACTTGGTAAAGATTACCCAATCACAAACCAAATATCTGCGGAAGAAATACTAGAGCTACATGAATTCCCACTTATAAACTCCCGAAACTTTCTGGTTATGCAATCAGGTGTTGGGGATACAGGGGACACAAAATATATCACCCAAACTAACAATACCAAGATCCAGTTGTATCCATCCTTCAACACATAACCAAGAAATCCTCGGAAAATCATCTACCTCAACCTTCGAAAAGCATCCGTTATACGAGTCATGGCAATACTCCCGCACTCGCCTCAGTACTGGGCTATCAGGGTTATCTCACCAACAACTGTACAAAAGAGATTTTAGATGTCGGCGTACTAAACTCAGGTATTCCAAAACCGCAACGATAAAATTATGACGACAACACCTCGGAGCTCAACTCCCCGGGACACTGCCACAACCCCTAAATGTCAGGAGGCAACCAAGACAATGTTGTCATCATAAAACCATCGGAACGATTGTAATATACCCGCGTGATCCTAAAAAAATTTAGTGAAATTTGAGAAGAGAAGAGTCAAAACTCTACGTCAGGAAGCCTTACCAGAAGGTCGAAGGGACTGGGGAGTAAAAAGAATTCCTAAACTCTCCGATATATAATTCCTAAATGACTCAAAACATTTTTCTAGACACAACTCGGCCACTAAAGACGATCAAATAGTGGGGGCTCCTAAGGTCGGGGAAAGGCTCTGATTACCAACTTGTAACGCCCTCGATGCGGCTATATCTACCACGTGTCGAGGCACGACTTAGAGGCATAACCGCATTGAAAGCAATGTCGCAAGTGAGGTAATCTTCACACAATCCATGTAATAAATAAAGGGGAAAGATACATAGTTGGCTTACAATCGCCACTTCACACAAGTACAAAAATAACATCCATCATACAGATTACACTCAAGGTCTGACTACGGTACCAAAATGAAAGAAGACTACCCCAAATGCTAAACAGATCCCCGGATCGCCCCAACTGGGCTCCACTACTGATCATCTGGAAAAGAAACATAGTAACGGCCACGTTCCTCGTCGAACTCACAAGTGAGCTCGGACGCGTCCTCTGCGCTGGCATCGTTGGAACCTGCAACTGTTGTGATAATATCTGTGAGTCACGGGGACTCAGCAATCTCACACCCGCGAGATCAAGACTATTTAAGCTTATAGGTAGGAAAAGGATAGTGAGGTGGAGCTGCAGCAAGCGACTAGCATATGGTGACTACAACGCAAAGGAGAGCGAGAAGAGAAGGCAAAGCACGGTCGAGAAACTAGAAGTGATCAAGAAGTGATCCTGAAACAACCTACGTCAGGCATAACTCCAACAACCGTGTTCACTTCCCGGACCCCGCCGAGAAGAGACCATCACGGTTACACACGCGGTTGATGTGTTTTAGTTAAAGTCAACTTTGGGTTTTCTATAACCGAACATCAACAAATTCCCATCTGCCTCATAACCGCGGGCACGGCTTTCGAAAGATAATACCCTGCAGGGGTGTCCCAACTTAGCCCATGATAAGCTCTCACGGTCAACGAAGGATATTCCTTCTACCGGGAAGACCCAATCAATCTCGGAATCCCGGACTACAAGACATTTCGACAGCAACAAAACAAGTCCAGCAAAGCCGCCCGATTGTGCCGACAAATCCTGATAGGAGCTGCACATATCTCGGTCTCAGGGCACATCCGGATGAGCAGTCCGTACAACTAAAACCAGCCCTCGAGTTGCCCCGAGGTGGCGCTGCAAAGGGCTCTAGTTTGGACCAGCAATCGAAGGAGAACTAGCCCGGGGGTTTAAAATAAAGATGACCCTTGAGTCTGCAGTTTTTTACAAATGTCAGCAGAAGGGTCACTATGCGAACAAGTGCTTCAATCAAAGGCGCCTTCCGCCTCCTCCTCCTGTGAAATCTTCCAGCAATGCAGTGGTCAAGCATAATTCCAAGTATGCCAAGGTGAACATGATGAACGCAGCTCAAGCAGAGGATTCTTCTGAAGTGATCATGGGTAATCTTCCTGTTAATGATATTCCTGCCAAAGTCTTGTTTGATACTGGTGCATCACATTGTTTCATCTCAAGACCTTTTGCATCTAAGCATGATTTCGTTACTCAAGTTTTGCCGAGACCTTTGTCTATTGTGTCCCCGGGTAAGCAATTGACTTCTCGAGTTTCGGTTCCGGATGTTTCCATCAAGATGGGCGACTATAAATTTCTGTCTTCTCCAATGGTGCTTGGTGATTCTGATATTGATCTTATTCTCGGGATGGACTGGCTTTCTAAGCACAAGGCTCAGCTTGAGTGTGCTGCCAGGGAAATCAAATTGACTCACTCTTCTAACGATGTGATCATCTATGCTTCTCATGATGATACCATTCGGTTGTTTTCTCTCAATGAGAATGATGAATTGGAGGCTATCTCTCAGATTCCAGTTGTTTGTGAGTACCAAGATGTTTTTCCAGAAGAGCTTCCGGGTATGCCTCCCCGCCGGCCAGTTGAATTCGTTATTGATCTTGAGCCTGGCACATAACCCGTTTGCAAGCGTCCTTACAAGCTTGGACCAGATGAGCTCAACGAATTGAAGATTCAACTCGATAAACAAGAATGTCTGGGTCTGATCAGACCGAGTTCTTCTCCTTGGGGTTGTAGTGTTCTTTTTGTCAAGAAGAAGGATGGCACAGACCAACTTTGCGTCGATTACCGTCCATTGAACAAGAAGACTATCAAAAACAAGTACCCACTACCCAACATCAATGAGCTTTTCGAGCAACTCAAAGGTGCTAAGGTGTTCTCCAAGCTTGACCTTCGTATGGGTTATCATCAGATTCGCATTCGTGAAGAAGATATTCCCAAGACAGCATTCAGAACAAGCTTTGGTTCTTATGAATATACTGTCATGTCTTTCGGCCTCGTCAATGCTCCTCCATATTTCACTCGCTTGATGAATTTCATCTTCAACCCCTACATCAACGAATTTGTCTTGGTCTATCTCGATGATATTTTGGTCTTCTCCAAGAATAAGAAGGATCATGCCAAACATTTGCGATTGGTACTCGACAAGCTCAGAGAGTATCAATTATATGCGAAGTTCTCCAAATGTGAATTCTGGCTTGATGAAGTTCTTTATCTTGGTCATATCATCTCTGCCAAGGGCATTGCTATTAATCCAGAGAGGGTGTCTGCAGTTTTAAATTGGCAACCCCCTCAGAATGTCAAGCAGCTTCGCAGTTTTCTGGGACTTGCAAGCTATTGCCGAAGATTCGTTGAGAATTTCTCCAAGATTGCCAAGCCTCTTTCCAACCTCCTCCAGAAGCATGTGAAATATGTCTGGTCTCCTGAGTGTGACGTTGCTTTCAAGACTCTCAAAGAGAAACTTGTCACTGCTCCAGTTTTGACTCCTCCTGACGAATCCAAGCCTTATGAAGTATTCTGTGATGCTTCTCTTCAGGGCCTCGGTGCTGTGTTAATGTAAGAGAAGAAGGTTGTTGCATATACCTCTCTCCAGTTGAAGCCCAATGAAAGGAACTACCCCACTCACGATCTTGAGTTGGCGGCAGTTGTCCACGCACTAATAACATGGAGACATCTCCTGTTGGGAAGGAAAGTGGACATTTTCACCAATCACAAGAGTCTCAAGTATATCTTCACTCAGCCTCACCTCAACCTCAGGCAAACTCGATGGGTCGAAATGATTCAAGAGTATAATCCGAGTATTGAATACACTCCAGGCAAGGCTAATGTGATTGCAGACGCTTTGAGCAGAAAGGCTTACTGCAACAGCTTAATCCTCAAGCCATTTCAACCGGATCTTTGTGAGGCTTTCCGCAAGTTGAATCTCCAAGTTGTCCCTCAAGGTTTGCTTGCCAACCTCATCGTCTCTCCTACTTTGGAAGATCAGATTCGTGAGGCACAATTGTTGGATACCATGGTGAAGAAGGTGAAACGTGGTATTGACAAGAGCATTTCCAAATACAAGTGCTATCGAGTTGATGACAGAGATACTCTTTTCTTCGAGGACCGGATCGTGGTTCCAAAGGGTGATCTTCGTAAAGTCATTATGAATGAAGCGCACAATTCTCTTCTGTCAATTCATCCTGGAAGTTCGAAGATGTACCATGACCTCAAGCAGTTGTATTGGTGGACTCGAATGAAGCGTGAGATCGCTCAATTCGTGAATGAGTGTGATGTCTGCAGAAGGGTGAAAGCAGAACACCAACGACCAGCTGGTCTTCTCCAACCTCTTGCTATTCCAGAATGGAAATTCGATCATATCGAAATGGACTTCGTGACTGGTTTTCCTAAGTCCAAGCGTGGAAATGATGCTAACTTCGTCGTCATCGACAAGCTCACCAAAGTGGCTCATTTTCTTCCTATCAAAGAGTCTATCAAAGCAGCGCAGCTGGCAGAGCTCTACGCCTCCAGAATTGTCTCCTTGCACGGCATTCCACAATTGATATCTTCAGACCGTGGCAGCATCTTTACCTCCAAGTTTTGGGATTCTTTTCAGAAGGCCATGGGCACAAACATCCGCTTCAGCACAGCGTTCCACCCTCACACTAGTGGACAAGTCGAGCGTGTCAACCAAATTCTTGAAGATATGCTCAGAGCCTGTGTTATCTCTTTCGGCATGAAGTGGGAGGATTGTCTTCCTTATGCTGAATTCTCTTACAACAACAGTTTTCAAGCCAGCTCGGGCAAAGCCCCATTCGAGATTCTCTATGGCAGGAAGTGTCGTACTCCTCTCAACTGGTCTGAAACCGGTGAACGTCAATTGCTCGGCAATGATTTGATCTCAGAGGTTGAGGCTATGTGCAAGGTGATTCGTGAGAACCTCAAAGCCGCGCAGTCGCGCCAGAAGAGCTATTACGACAGCAAACATCGTGATGTGGCATTCGAGATCGGAGACCATGTTTACCTCCGCGTCTCTCCAATGAAAGGAACTCGTCGCTTCGGTATCAAGGGGAAACTTGCCCCTAGATACGTCGGTCCTTTCAAGATCATCGGCAAACGAGGCGATCTCGCCTATCAACTTGAGCTTCCCTCCAACTTTGCAAATGTGCACGATGTCTTCCACGTGTCACAGCTTCGCAAGTGCTTCAAGACGCCGGAGCGCACCATCAACTTCGAAGAGATTGATCTTCAAGAAGATTTGTCCTATCATGAGCATCCAGTTGCAATTCTTGAAACAACTGAGCGCAAGACTCGCAACAAGTCAATCAAATTCCTCAAAGTGAAATGGTCACATCATTCAGACCGAGAAGCCACCTGGGAGCGTGAAGACCACATACGTTCCGAGTATCCGGAGTTCTTTCAGTTCTAGATCTCGGGACGAGATCCTCTCGTAGTGGTGGTGTGTTGTAACGCCCCAGATGTAACTTGCCATATTTGTAATCCAACTCTTGCCATTTCCGGCTATGTGTTATGATATTCCCTCCGTGGTTGGGTTCTCTCCGTTTTGCATTTTGGTCATGTCATGCATTTCATATCATGTCATCATGTGCATCACATTCGCATACGTGTTCGTCTCATAAATCCGAGTATCTTTCCCGTTGTCCGTTTTGCAATCCGGCGCTCCTATGTCTCCCGGCGTCCCCGTTTACATTTCTTCTTGAGCGGGTATTAAACATTCTCGGAATGGACCAAGGTTTGACATGTGGCCTCGGTATAGCACCGGAAGACCGCCTGTCAAGTTTCGGGTCAATCGGAGTTCGTTTGGTACTCCAACGGTTAACCGGGTAACCGTGAAGGCCTCGTGTGTGTTGCAGCCCAACACCCCTTCAAAACAACCCAACAACCCATCTAAGACACTCCCATGTCCTCCGCCGTTCGATCACGATCGCGTGGCCGAAAACCGCTCTCCATTTGGAGCCTCCTAGCTCCTCCTAGCTATAAAAACGTCTCCCCCTCCTCCATCACGGGCAAATCCACCCCGAAACCCTAATTTCGTCTCTCCGCGCGGGCGGACGTGTCCGCCGCCGCCGCCCGCGGCCAGTGGCGTGCTTCCACGTGGCCCGTCGCCGTCCCCGCGCCGCCTCCCGCGCCCGGCCCGCTCGGCCCGAGCCGGGGCCCCGCGGCCCGCAGGCGCGCCGTCGCCGCCCCGCGCCTCCCGCGGCAGCCCGCGCCTTCCCGCCGCCGCGCTCCGCCGCCGTCGCCGAACCCCGCCGCCGCGCCATCCTCCACGCCGTCGCCCGCGGCCGCCCGGCGAGCCGCCGCCGCCTCCGCGCCTCCCCTCGCCGTCCCGCGCCACCCGCGGCCAGATCCGGGCCGGCGCCGCCCGGATCCGGCCGGGTCCGCCTCCGCCGCCGCCTCCCCGTCGCACTCCGGCGAGCCGCGCCGGCGTGCCTCGGTTTCCGCGCCGGCAGGGTTGACCTCGTTTTCCCCTCGTTTTCTCTAAGTATTTTGTATCATCTTGCCATGTTCGAAATGCCATAACTTTGCATCCATAGCTCCGTTCCGCGTGTATAATATGTCAAATTGTTCGAATCGAAGAGTACATCATTCCTCCCCCATTGCATCATTTTCATTTGAAGTCATCTTGATGCCCGAAATGCTGTTAGAAGAGGGCTAGTTGATGTTATTGGCTGGATCTTATCTGAACATGCACTTTTGTCATTTTTGCCATGATTGATTTGTACCTCCTATGAAGTTGTGTCCTACATGAGTTTTGAAATATGCCATGCCACCTATCCAGGGAATTTTGCCATGTATTTTTGTGATCTATGTGGTGACTAGCACAAGCATGCAAACTAGGTATCTTGATGTTGCTGATTTTAGAGACAGTGATTTCACAAAGTCCCTGACTGATGTTATTTTCATGCCATGTATTCCTGTTGTTTCTGAGAGATCTATGCATAATTTGAGAATGATCAGTAAGGGAGTTCTGAACTTGAGTATTTGTTCTATTCATCCATGTCTTTGTTTGCAATTATGGAGTGCCATAGCTTGAGTCAGTCGAGATCTACTTTTGCTTCAAAATGTTGCTGGCAGATTGTTTACATGTTATTCGATTTCGCCAAGCTTGGTGTAGTTGATCCTTGCATGATATGATGTTATTCTTGCTATATATAGTTACTATGCCATGTCTACTTGATGTATGTATGCTTAGTTTATCATGCAATGCTCTGTAGTGAGTGCATCGAGCTCACGAACATGCCTAGTCGTTATTAGTTTCTGCGATGTCCAGTTTTCTACTAAGTCTGAAACCTGTAGCGAAACTTGCTTAATTGACATGGGTGTAATCATATTTTATGACCCTTTTTGGCTTATGGTCAGTAAGAGACTTTTGTCAAGTGCTATGTGTAGACTCATGCCATTCCTTATTTTGCTATATTCTGAACCTGTGGCATATTGTCTCATTGCTCTAAACATGTCATCCTGATGTTAGTTTCTGCTATGTTGATTATTTCACTAAGTCTGAGAACTTGTTATCGTTTGCACTTTTGCCATGATTGTTTGGACCTGTTATGATGTGAATTAGCCGTAGCTCAATGTTCATCTTTTGTCGTGCATCTTGTGTAGATTACTGCCACATGCTTTGTTGCCATGTTTGGGTGCAGTAGCTTAATTATTCGTTGCTTGCTAAGCAGCATCATGCTGTTTATGGCAGATTCGTGCCATTCTTGTATTGCTTGCCATTTGCAAACCGTGCATCCGATTCCGGTGTATTTTATATCGATTTCAACCGAAATCACCTCATCTATCCAGTGGCATGCTTGGTTTGCCAAGACTATGCCTTGTTCATCTATGTCCTTCCGTAGCATGCATACGCATTGCATATCACCACTCGCATATCATGACATGTTTTGCATCATATTGCTTGCGCATTGCATCGTGGTTGATATTGGTTCCTGCTTGTTCTCTTGTCTTGGGTAGAGCCGGGAGACGAGTACATGAACGAGGATTCCGTTGAGAACGCTTACGAGGACCAAGCTTTCGACAACTCTGAGACTCTTGCAGGCAAGATGACCATACCCTCGAAATCGCTTCTATCTTTGCTTGCTAGATTGCTCGCTCTTTTGCTATGCCTATGCTGCGATACCTACCACTTGCTATATCATGCCTCCTATATTGCCATATCAGCCCCTAACCATCCATGTCCTAGCTTACCGTTGATTGGCTATGTTACCGCTTTGCTCAGCCCCTCTTATAGCGTTGCTAGTTGCAGGTGAAGATGAAGTTTGTTCCTTGTTGGAACATGGACTTGTTGTTCCTTGTTGGAACATGTTTACCTGTTGGGATATCACAATACCTCTTATTTAATTGATGCATCTATATACTTGGTAAAGGGTGGAAGGCTCGGCCTTTTGCCTGGTGTTTTGTTCCACTCTTGCCACCCTAGTTTCCGTCATACCGGTGTTATGTTCCCGGAGTTTGCGTTCCTTACACGGTTGGGTGATTTATGGGACCCCCTTGACAGTTCGCTTTGAATAAGACTCTTCCAGCAAGGCCCAACATTGGTTTTACCATTCGCCACCTAGCCTTTTTTCCCTTGGGTTCTGCAGTCTCCTTCGATTGCTGGTCCAAACTAGAGCCCTTTGCAGCGCCACCTCGGCGCAACTCGAGGGCTGGTTTTAGTTGTACGGACTGCTCATCCGGATGTGCCCTGAGACCGAGATATGTGCAGCTCCTATCAGGATTTGTCGGCACAATCGGGCGGCTTTGCTGGACTTGTTTTGTTGCTGTCGAAATGTCTTGTAGTCCGGGATTCCGAGATTGATCGGGTCTTCCCGGTAGAAGGAATATCCTTCGTTGACCGTGAGAGCTTATCATGGGCTAAGTTGGGACACCCCTGCAGGGTATTATCTTTCGAAAGCCGTGCCCGCGGTTATGAGGCAGATGGGAATTTGTTGATGTCCGGTTGTAGAAAACCCAAAGTTGACTTTAACTAAAACACATCAACCGCGTGTGTAACTGTGATGGTCTCTTCTCGACGGGGTCCGGGAAGTGAACACGGTTGTTGGAGTTATGCCTGACGTAGGTTGTTTCAGGATCACTTCTTGATCACTTCTAGTTTCTCGACCGTGCTTTGCCTTCTCTTCTCGCTCTCCTTTGCGTTGTAGTCACCATATGCTAGTCGCTTGCTGCAGCTCCACCTCACTATCCTTTTCCTACCTATAAGCTTAAATAGTCTTGATCTCGCGGGTGTGAGATTGCTGAGTCCCCGTGACTCACAGATATTATCACAACAGTTGCAGGTTCCAACGATGCCAGCGCAGAGGACGCGTCCGAGCTCACTTGGGAGTTCGACGAGGAACGTGGCCGTTACTATGTTTCTTTTCCAGATGATCAGTAGTGGAGCCCAGTTGGGGCGATCCGGGGATCTATTTAGCATTTGGGGTAGTCTTCTTTCATTTTGGTACCGTAGTCGGACCTTGAGTGTAATCTGTATGATGGATGTTATTTTTGTACTTGTGTGAAGTGGCGATTGTAAGCCAACTATGTATCTTTCCCCTTTATTTATTACATGGATTGTGTGAAGATTACCTCACTTGCGACATTGCTTTCAATGCGGTTATGCCTCTAAGTCGTGCCTCGACACGTGGGAGATATAGCCGCATCGAGGGTGTTACACGTTATGCCCTAACCCTAACGAAATCGGTCTCACCGAGTTGACGTGTCGGGCCCACCGAAAATCCTAACGGTCACATTATGAACTGAATCGGTCTGACCGAGTTTAAGGATTCGGTCCCACCGAGTTTGATGAATTGTGTGTAACAGCTAGATTTTGTGTGGAGGCTATATATACCCCTCCACCCACTCTTCATTCGTGGAGAGAGCCACCAGAACATGCCTACACTTCCAATATACATTTTCTGAGAGAGAACCACCTACACTTGTGTTGAGGTTAAGATATTCCATTCCAACCACATAAATTTGATCTCTAGCCTTCCCCAAGTTGCTTTCCACTCAAATCATCTTTCCACCAAATCCAATCCTATGAGAGAGAGTTGAGTGTTGGGGAGACTATCATTTGAAGCACAAGAACAAGGAGTTCATCATCAACACACCATTTGTTACCTCTTGGAGAGTGGGGTCTCCTAGATTGGCTAGGTGTCACCTGTGAGCCTCCGTCAAGATTGTGGAGTTGAACCAAGGAGTTTATAAGGGCAAGGAGATTGCCTACTTCGTGAAGATCTACCCGAGTGAGGCAAGTCCTTCGTGGGCGATG
Source organism: Aegilops umbellulata (assembly GCA_032464435.1). Classification (NCBI taxonomy): domain Eukaryota; kingdom Viridiplantae; phylum Streptophyta; class Magnoliopsida; order Poales; family Poaceae; genus Aegilops; species Aegilops umbellulata. The sequence goes on along the minus strand of CP136059.1, from coordinate 92,452,631 downwards.
GCCATGGTGGGATAGACAAGGTTGCTTCTTCGTGGACCCTTCGTGGGTGGAGCCCTCCGTGGACTCGCGCAACCTTTACCCTTCGTGGGTTGAAGTCTCCATCAATGTGGATGTACGATAGCATCACCTATCGGAACCACGGATAAAAAATCTCCGTGTCAACATTGTGTTTGCTCCCTCAACCTCCTCCCTCTACCTTCATATGCAATTGTTTTACTTTCTGCTACTACACTCTTAGAATTGCATGTGTAGGTTGATTGCTTGACTTGTGCTAAGTTGCTAAAATCTACCAAGAACTAAAATTGGGAAAATGCTAGATTTTTATCAAGTCAAGTAGTCTAATCACCCCCCCTCTAGGCATACTTTCAATCCTACACCTTCCTTCCCCCTCCGGATGAATATGAGAGGGGGCAGGACGAATTGGGAGGCGCCCAAGTAGGATTCCTCCTACTTGGGGCGCCCCCTTGGTTGCCTCTCCTTCCCTCCAACCTATATATATGAGGGGGCACCGCTAGAACACATAACATTGATTCCTAGCCGTGTGCGGCGCCCGCCTCCACAGTTTACGCCTCCGGTCATATTTCACGTAGTGCTTAGGCAAAGCCCTGCGCGGATCACCTCGCCATCACCGTCGCCACACCGTCGTGCTGACGGAACTCTCCCTCGACACTTTGCTGGATCAAGAGTTCGAGGGACGTCATCGAGCTCAACATGTGAAGAAGTCGGAGGTGGCGTACTTCGGTGCTTGATGGAATGAGAAAAAGTTCGACTACATCAACTGTGTTGTCAAACGCTTCCGCTTTCGGTCTACGAGGGTACGTGGGCACACTCTCCCCCTCTCGTTGCTATGCATCTCCTAGATAGATCTTGTGTCAGCGTAATTTTTTTTAAAATTGCATGCTACGTTTCCCAACAAAATTCACCTTCCATGAGTGTGTCCTCTACATCACAAAGCTCTGTCAGCCGGGGTTGCGTCAATGTGATCAGTGTTGTGTGATTGTGAGTTTCCCTTAGTAGATGGTACGTTAGCAGTGTCGTCAAGGTAGTTAAGATGTTGTTATTGTGAACTTAACTTTGTTGCAGTCGCTGTGATGACTCCTATACCAATCTTGGTAGAAATCATTATGGTTTGGCAGTCCATGTTCTCGAGTTTCTTTTCTTGAATTATGGCTATCCTTTATATAGTAGTAATGCTAAGTTGAGTCGATATATCAGTGTTCCGTATAATCCTAAAAATATGTCTTTGGTGACAATCATATTTCTGAATTTTAATTGGATTCCTATATGGTTTTTGAATATTTGATGGTCTGAATATTAAGGAATTTCTTAATTTCTGAATTATGTAGCACTGATCCTATCTTCGTCGTTGTTATGCATGCATTCTGACAACCACATTTCCCCCACAATTTTGCGTGCATATATATATAGACATATATATGGAGTAAAGTATTTCCCTTAATTATTATTATTCTCTCGATCAATACATGTATTTGATAATATGTTATTCTAAAAAAATATGCTAATATAATTATTGGTGGTATGATATTGGTTTAGAATCAACTATACCATTTACAATGTTGAAAAAGATTTTGAGTTGGGTACATCCAAAATGGTTACAGCCTATTAATGCCTCGAGTGAGTGGTGAAAAGAATTATGTGTCTAACTATGTAAGCACGCGTGAATATCATTTGTTTTTTAGTTTTCCCAACATTTTTCACAACAATAGTTCTTTTTATCTCGATGTGATATATTGATATGTTTGGAGATAATTTGCATATGTATCCAATTTTCCATATACTTCTAATTCCTACAACAACGAAAATCCTAAACTAGTTGTTTATGTATTTAATACCAGCATTAACCTCTTTTACGTTGTCAAACATGTTATGATGTAAAGATCGTACCTCTCAGCAACTGCTTTGAAACACACATTAGCATTGACGATGAATGAGTCTCACTAAGTAAAGATAAAAAATTACTAGAAAAGGGATCAGATCAAAAAATTGCTTGGGGACGACGGAGTCCGGGTGCAAGGTACGGAGATGAAGGATTATATAAAAGGGTATTTTTCAAAACTCTTCATGTCAGAAGTCTCTCAACCTGACCCGGAAGTTCTCTCTCTTGTCAAAAGGAAAGTGACAGATGAAATGAATAAGGTCCTCATGGCCCCATATACGGCAGAGGAAGTTAGGAAAGCCTTATTTGATATTGGTGATTTAAAAGCGCTGGTCCAGATGGTCTACGTGTTGTTTCTTATGTAAGATTTTGGTCTATGTTGGGAGATGACCTGACAGAAGAGGTCCTCGAGGCAGTGAATAAATGTTCGATATCGGCGGGATGGCATGATACTTTGCCATGATCCCAAAGGTTAACTCTCTAGAAAGGGTCACTCAATTTAGACCTATTAGTTTATGCAATGTGCTGTACAAGGTTATTTCAAAAATGTTTGCAACACGTTTGAAATTAATTCTGTCAGACATTATCAGCCCATCTCAGAGTGCTTTTGTTCCTGAGAGATTGATCACAGATAATATTTTAGTAGCATATGAGTGTTTCCATAAAATTAAAAAGAAAAGAACGGGGAGGGAGGGGTTGTGTGCTATCAAGTTGGACATGCACAAAGCTTATGACCGAGTGGAATGGCCTTTCTTAAAAGCACTTTTGTTGAAGCTGGGTTTCAAGGAAAACTGGGTGAATTTTATTATGCAATGTGTGTCCTCTGTGGAGTATAGGGTTCAGTTTAATGCGGAGGAGACCGATAGCTTCAAACCCACTAGAGGGCTAAAGCAGGGGACCCCCTATCCCCCTATTTGTTCTTGTTATGTACGGAGGGCCTGACGGCCCTTTTAGCAAATGCAGAGGAGAGGGGAAAGATCTCAGGCATAAAGATTAGCGGGGAAGCCCCTTCAGTTTCCAATCTTTTGTTTGCGGATGATTCGTTGATCCTCATGCGAGCAAATGCTACAAACGCGGAGGCTCTTAGAGAACTTTTGGATTCTTACTGTGCCACTTCGGGGCAGAGATTGAGTGTTGAAAAATCCAGTATATTTTTAGTCCCAATACGAAAGTGGAGGACAAAGTGCAAATCTGTACAATTTTAAATATTATGACTGAGGCCCTTAAGGATAAATATTTGGGATTACCTGCCAATGTGGGCATGGACAAAAGCGATTGTGTTTTAGTTCTTGATTAATTGTATTATTATGAAGATTAGTGGGTGAAAAGAAAAGTTGTTATCAACTGGTGGAAAGGAAATTTTGCTTAAGTCTATTGTTCAAGCTATCCCAACATATGCAATGTCGTCTTTGAAATTCCTAAAAAAAATTGCAAAGAAATCATAGTCGCGATGTCACAATTCTGGTAGGGTGACGAGGACAATCATAAAAGGATGCACTGGATGGCGTGGTGGAAGATGCGTGTTCCAAAAGACCAAGGAGGAATGGGTTTTCATGATATACATTGTTTTAACCTGGCCTTGTTAGCGAAACAAGCTTGGCGTCTCTTGGATAATCTTGAATCATTATGTGCAACAATCCTAATAGCCAAGTATTACCTGGAGGGCGATTTGATGAAAGCAATACTAAAAAAGGGCTCCTCTTTTACTTGGCAAAGCATTATGGCAGGAGTGAATTCTCTCAGGAATGGATATATATATATGGAGAGTGGGAACAGGAGAAAATATTGACATATGGAGAGATGCATGGATCCCAAATTGTGCAGATAGAAAAATCATTACACCTAGAAGAGGGAATCACCTGACGAAAGTTTCTGATCTTATTGACCCAGTTATGAATTGTTGGGATGAAGAGTTGGTGAGACAAATGTTGTGGCCAATTGATGCTCATAGAGTCCCAGCGATCCCGATACCTATGCACAATATGCCAGATTTTATTGCTTGGAGCTATACGAAAAAACAGTTTATTCATTGTTCGACCAGCTTATGTGGAGGAATGAAACAAACAACATGGGAGGAAATTGGAATATTCAAATGGCATGGGTAGAAGTAAGGTTAATCCTATTTGGCGTATGATTTGAAAATTAGCTTGTCCGGCGAAGGTTAATTTTTTTATTTGGCAGACGCATCACGGGGCTCTACCGTCTCGCATTAAATTAGTCAACAAACATACAAAAACTCAACCAGTCTGTCCAGCATGTTTGGATGGACTGGAGGACACGAAACATGTGTTGTTTCTGTGCTAGAAGGCAAAAGAAGTGTTGGAGCATTTGGGGTTGTATGAAGTGGTGGAAAAGGTTGTATCATTGAATGTGGATGCTTGTTTTGATCATGATCAGCTAAGGGGCACAGCGGGGGCTGTTATCAGAGACGACAAAGGAAACTTCATAGTAGGTGGTAACTAGAAGATTCAGTACTGTGCTGATGCTCTGACAGCGAAGGCGTTAACACTCAAGTTTGGTTTAGGTTTGGCAGAAAAAGGCAGGCTGCAATCGTCTCATTATCAGTTCTGATAATATGGAAGTCATTGACATAATGAAGAACAAATGACAGTCGGCGGGAGCGGCGACTGTAATTCTTGAGGATTGTTTTTTTATGGCTTGTGATTTTCCTCACACCAGTTTTGAACATTGTAATAGAGAAGCGAACAAAGTAGCTGATGAACTTGCTAGATTAGCAAAATGTTACATGACTAGGGATTGGATAGAGAAGCCCATGAAAAATCTTGTAACTTTTCTTATAGACGATGTAACCATTATTTCTAATTAATAAAGTCCAAGTTGTTTTTTCTAAAAAAGAGTAAAGATCGACTCTCGCATTTTACACATTGTGCCTTTTAGTAAAAGGGTGCAAGTTTTTGCTTGGTAGTAGTAAGGATAATTTTTATCCATTGCAACGCACGGGGCAGTTTTACTAGTTTTGGACAAAAATATGCTGGGAGCAGTGGGTCCAAAATGGAAACAACAGCGCCCACTTTTGCAGTCCAGCCCCTTTTGAATCACACAATTCGCAAATATCTAGGAAACCCCACAGTTCATAAGCGGGGCAAGACAGACAACGGAAGTTTCTCCGTAAACCCCTTTGAACAAGTTACAGTATTTCTTAATCCCGATCCCCAAACCCCCAAACCCTAGCTCGCCGGAGCTGCGCAATCCGGTGAATTCTCAAGCGGTTCAATACGAGGCGTCGGCCTCTTAGCCTACACCGTTTGATGCCTCTGAAGCCTCGTGATTGACCGCACAATTCGTATAATCCATGGAGCCGCAACCTCCGCCTCCTCCCGCCGTGGAGACGCACTTCGCCGATCTCTGCAAGGTCAGATATTTCTTCGCCACTGCTGAAATCCTCTGACGTCCGGGGTGAGAATTCTCTTACTAATTACTGAAGGTTTGATGCAGGAATTGGAAGTGGACGAGGGCGTCGCTGGCGAGGCCGCGGCGTTGCTGGAGGAGGGGAAGGACGTGTTTCTCACGTCCCCTTCGTTTGGGAGCAAATCGGTAAGGAATGCTCTCTTTTGTGCTGAAATTCTCAATTCTTACGCGATTTCTTGCCAAGTTTTGGATTGTATCCTTGCAGCCCGAGGATGTGGAGAGGCTATGTTTTGCTTTCGTGCTTTACTGCGTGGCTAAGCTGAAGGGAAAGGGGATGAAGGAGGAGAGCTCCAGGGTTAGGCTGTGGAAGATCTTGGAGGGATGCAAACTCAAGTGCGTGATGTCTGTTATGATGGTTGTAATTCTGGTTTAGTAAATATTAGCGTTTGGTTGAATTGGTTGCGGTTTCCTTTTGTTTTCTTTGCAGGTACAATGATTTCTTCAAGGAATCACAGCAGCTTCTTTCGAAGATTGACCATGTTTTACGGAGCCGGTATGGGACTGATTGGGAAGATCAGCTAGAGGTGGGTTGATGGTCAATCCTGTTTCGTTTTCAATAGACTGAGATGAGATCTTCGGAGGTGCAGGTGCTAACTTGGTTATTTCTGTACTGGTGTTGTAACTTGTGGTTCCAGCTGAAACAACTGCAGAGTTTGGTAAATCTGTTGGCAGATGCAAGCAGGTGAAATCCTTTACGTGCCATAAGATCACCTTCAGTTTGGTAATAGTATAACCAGTGGATTTTCTTCTCTTTCAGCAGGATGGGGTGTTCATAATTTCGTTAAAAATAATATATAATTGATTATCTTGTGATTTGTTTATTTGTTCTGCATGGTAATTCTAATTTTAAAGTATGCTCAATATGACAGGTTCTATTGTAAAGCATTTAATGAGCTATTCTTAAGTGCTAGTACTGGCCAGGAGCCTGGATCGACTAAAAGTAATCCTGAATATTTTTGTTTTGGGTGGCTATTTTTCTTAGCCCTCCGTTCAAAATCACCAGAATTGTATAAGGACTTGGTATCCTGCATCCATGGATTAGTTGCCATATTGGTCAGTCCCCCCCACCCCCCCCTCTTCTGTTTTGATTTTGTTATATACTATTCAGCCTTTAGTAATACGAGCTGGTACATTTCAAAAAAATAATTTAATACAAGCTGGTATTTATGTTCAAGTGACCAGTTTCCCAAATAGCCACCACTTTATCTCATCCTTTCTATTCTTTCTTGGGCTTAATTTGTCAAAATTGTTTAATCTGTGGCAGGCCATACTTTTAATTCATGTACCTGCTAAATTTAGGAGCTTCGCAATCGAAGGTTCTTCTCACTTAAGTAAATATTCCCACCTTTATATCAGTTATTATTTCTTGAAGGTACACTCCTTAATTTAGTTGTCATTATGCAACACATAGTTACAATTTTGTTTTGCCGTTCTAATCCAATTCAGTAAAACAAACGGTGAGGGGTGTTGATCTCCTTGCTTCGTTATGTCATAACTATCATACCTCTGAAGACCGCTTGAAAGAAATGATGGGGAAGTTTCACAAGGCTATAGAGGTGTTTTTCAGCACGAAAGCAGTAAGGGCTTCAGAGTGCAAACCAGAAACTTTGGATAAAATAGATACAGGCATGACCCGTATATCCATTCTCTCGCGTGCACACAGACCTATTGAGCTTCGGTTATTTTGCTATGTTTAATTAGCTTAAGTGTTGTGTTGTTATGGTGGCAGATGGTCTAATTTATTTCAGAGATCTCCTTGATGAGGAGTGTTTTCATTCAAATTTTGAGAAGTTGGAGAAGCTAAGTAGTACCACTAGCTGGGAAGGGGAGCTTGATTTGAAAAGGTTTTTGATCAATAATGACAATATAATCAGTGCTGAGAACTCTTCTAGAGATTTCACTAATCTAAGCTGCCCAAAGGTATCCTCAGTAATTCATAATTATGTCAGTAGTCTAGACTGAATTCCTTCCCCACATGATTTTGACCCTCTCATTTTGCAGCGTGTCTTTGAAACATTAGCGTCGCCTACAAAGACAATAAAGAACATGTTGACTGTCCCTAGTTCCCCTTCATCACCTGCCAATGGTGGTTCAGTTAAGGTAGTGCAGATGACACCAGTGACTTCTGCCATGACAACTGCTAAGTGGCTTCGTGGGGTGATATCTTCGTTGCCAGAGAAGCCTTCGTCTAAGCTTGAGAAATTTCTTTCGTCTTGTGATACAGATTTGACAAGTGATGTAACAAAAAGGGTCAGCATAATTTTGGAAGCAATTTTTCCAACTAAGCCTTCTGGCCATTGGGGTGGTTCCATGGGCCTGAATTGTACAAATGCCTTTGATATTCCATGGGCCGAAGCAAGAAAAATGGAGGCCTCCAAGTTGTACTATAGGGTGTTGGAGGCAATTTGCAGAGCAGAATCACTCAATACTAATGTAAATAATCTGACTCCATTGTTGTCAAATGAGCGTTTTCATCGATGCTTGATTGCATGTTCAGCCGAACTGGTTTTGGCAACACATAAGACAGTCATCATGATGTTCCCTGCTGTCTTGGAGAGTACTGGACTAACTGCATTTGATTTGAGCAAGATAATTGAAAACTTCGTGAGATATGAAGAAAGCCTTCCAAGAGAATTGAAAAGACATTTAAATTCATTAGAAGAACAGCTTTTGGAAAGCATGGCGTGGGAGAAAGGTTCATCACTGTATAATTCACTGGTTGTTGCCAGGCCATCACTTGCTTCGGAAATAAATCGCCTTGGTCTTTTGGCTGAATCAATGCCATCTCTTGATGACATAGTAGCAAGGCAGAATTTCCATGCTGAAGACTTGCCAGCTACACCATCTAAAAAACGGGCTGCCGATTCAGGTACATTGTTAACTCGGCCTTGACTTCATCTGAAGTTTTCTGAGACCAACTCTTCAGAAACTTCAAACCGAGTAGTCCTGGTATTGAGGTTGTTATTTGCAGATTGTTCATCTTCTGATCAATTTTGTCTATTTTGGTATTTTGAGATGTCCATCTGCCAATTTGATTGCACAGTGTTCATGCTCCTTACATCAGTCTTATCCCTTAAGTAGAGTCAGTTTTTCTCTGCACATTAGGAATTTTTTGACCTTTTTACTGAGAATACCACGGATGTCATTTCTTCACAAAACTTAACACGGGAGTAGATTGGGCACCCAGGTTTGATATCCCAAAATTCCAAAAGAAAATAATTTAATATTCATATAGGGGGGTGGAGCACCCCAGAGCTCCAAATCCTCGTCCAGATCTTATTAGAGCTTGAATAGATTTACTGGCTGGATGGTCAAGTCTTGTCTACCATATAAAGGGGCCGACCCCTCAATAAAGCAGAGAAGAATGTTGTCATTTACTTTTTTCTACTTTTCAATAATTAGGGTTATGTCAGTAGTAGATCCTTCTAGTGCAAGTTTGGTTGGGTGGTTCGTGCTTGACAGACTACGGTCCCCAGAATCTAAAAACTAGCCTTTCTACAATTGTGAAAAAGTAGTATGCATCAATAAAACCCGAGGTTGCTATAAACTTGGTTATTCATGACAGTATGTTCGGCTTACTGCAGCTGGTCCATTAACTAGTACATGTCATGTACTGAAATTTTCAAAGAGTAGTCTGGTGGCCTTATTTTTGTTTATATGAACTGCAGCATGATTGCTTCTAGCTGAGACATGCCTGCAGAGTGAATGGTATGCCAATATGGGGGCATATTGAGGTGTTCATCATGCAAGATCTTCAAAGTTCAATAACCATAAGAACCTAATTGTGATTTTATTTGAAACAAGCAGTTCTGCAATCTTACGTAACTGCCAATGGTTTTAAGTTCTTCTGTTAATTGCTTCACATATTCAATGTAGATGAGAATGGTGACAGTAGGTCACCAAAGAGATTATGCATTGAACCGAGGAGCACACTGGTAGACCAAATTTCACAGACACCACCAGCAAAACAAAGCTATACTTTGAAAGCGAAATGGCGTCCTCTCCAGTCGACATTTGCAAGGCCTGTCTCACATTTCAGTTTTTACTAGTTTCCAGACATAGTATTTTTATGTTAACCAAACATTCATATTTTTTCTGAAGGTTATATTTATACTTGTTTCTTGTGCAGTCCCACTGTCAGCAATCCGGTTGGGGGGAATGAAAAATGTGCTGAAGTAGGGGTTCACATCTTCTTCTCCAAAGTGCGGGTCTTGTAATTTAATCTTCAGTTTTGACCATTTAGTTCTGTTTTCATGTTTCTGATTCTGGGTTGAACTTTTGTAGATCTTGAAGTTGGCTGCTATTAGAATAAGGAACCTGTGTGAAAGGCTTCGGCATGTGGAACAGACAGAGCGTGTCTATAATATCTTCAAGCAGATTCTTGATCAACAGACTACTTTATTTTTTAACCGACACATTGATCAGCTTATCCTTTGTTCTCTCTATGGTGTTGCAAAGGTCTTGCTTATGCTAGCCAATTAGCTCTATATTACTTCTTTCGAGTTCTCTCTGCTGACAACAGCTCTTCTGACAGGTTTCTCAATTGACACTGACGTTCAAGGAGATTGTCAACAATTACAAAAGGGAACAGCAATGTATACCAGAAGTTTTTAGAAGTGTCTTTGTTGTGAATACAAATCACAATGGAGTATGTACATGAATATGAAATTTCACTTTATTTTTCTTTTCTTCTGATAATTCTTTCCTGAACTTCTGGTTTCATCTTTGTTGTTCTTCTCTTCTGACAATTCTTTTTCTTTCTGTCAGGGACTTGGATCACGCCATGTTGACATCATTGTTTTTTATAATGAGGTGTTTGTTCCAGCAGTCAAGCCTTTCCTGGTGGCATTAATCCCTTCTGGTGGTGCTCATCCGGACAACAAGAAGAATCCTAATAGTATTTGCTCTGCTCTTTAGTTTTATCCTGTGTCTATTAACTTATAATTAACTAATACCATTTTAATCACCTTCATTGTAGGCCAAATTCCTGGATCACCAAAGTCACCCCCCTTCTCAAATCTACCAGATATGTCCCCAAAGAAAGTCTCATCTTCCCATAATGTTTATATTTCTCCTCTGCGGCAAACCAAGGTGTGATTTTTGTGTTTGCTCATTTCCATTTTCAATTGCTTTACTTTTTTTTTCTGTTTTTCTTCGTCTAGTATATTTAAATTGTTAGGCTGACCTGTATACCTATATATGCTGTCTGTCAGTGTGCCTTTAGTTTGATAGGTTTATGCATGATATTTCAATATAGCGTGTTCATGTTCTAAATTCTCCATAGGACTATTTTAGGGTACTCTTTGCTTTTGGATCAATAACTGTGGCAATTCTAGCAATACAGGTCATCAGACTACCTTTTATACTGTTAAAGAGCGTGCAAGTTGTAACACTTCCTACTGCTGTTATTTCCTGTGTCGCCACATTTCACTTAATTCTCTTGTTTGCGGGACGCTTCACTCTAAGTATGCTCAGGCTAATAGGTCCATTTTGAAGAAGTGGAGGAAAGTTGCCTACGGTTCAAATCATAGTGTGGAAAGCAACTCATCGAGTAAACGTTTATATTCCTGACTGGATTTTCTTTACTGGCACAGAAAAGATAACATTGAGTTGATATATAAGAAAAGGTTGCATTTATTGTAGTTACTGAGGAAACACAGAGCTTGTGGTTGTTCTTTTTTGCGGTGTAGAGCTAGTGGTTGTTGGAGGTTGCACAATGCATCTATAAGCACTTAAAGTAACTTAGGTTCAATTGACATACCCGTATGTTATGAATGATGCCCGAAATTCTAACCTGTGGTACTGCTATTATATACTCCCTCCGTTCCTAAATATTTGTCTTTCTAGAGATTTCAACAAGTGACTACATACGGAGCAAAATGAGTGAATCTACACTCTAAAATATGTCTATATACATCCGTATGTGGTAGTCCATTTGAAATCTCTAAAAAGACAAATATTTAGGAACGGAGGGAGTATATTGTTAAACATGTAACTTAGGAAAATGATTCAATACTCCTGGGAGTATGTACTCCCGCTCCTGATATATATACCACATTGATGAATTGAGTATACCCCTTAATCATTTTTAATATACTTCATTAAATGTTACTCCCTCCATAACAAAATGGAACACGTTTTTTATGCCCTATGCAAATCCAAAAAACGTCTTACATTTTGGCAGAGGTTGTACTAGATACCCCAAAACGAGTTTCTTGAAAAATTCTATTTCAGACCATATATTTTATATTATTTACACCTAAACTTTTTTTTTGTATGTTACTCGCTCTGTTTACAAATATAAGATGCTCTAACTTTTTTCTGAATCCGATGTGTATAGACACGGTTTAGTTTTTTGTTCACTCATTTCAGTCCGGAAGTAGTCCATATGGTAATATCCAAAACATCTTATATTTGTGAACGGAGGGACTACAGTTTTATACTGCATAAACCGAGGGCTCTGACGATATTTTTTCGTAAAACTTTTTTCGAGGTATCTTAGAATAATTAATAAGGTATATTGAGTATGATGAAGAGGTATAATAAGTTAGTTTAAGAGGTATATTAAATGTGGGAGTACATACTCCAAGGAGTACAGAAAATTAATCCAGGGATGGGCAGCACTAGCATATGACCTGGCTGTGATGAGCACACCAAGCTTGATGTTTTCGAAGCAAAGTGATTACTTATATCCATGCAAAGCAGAGACTTACTAGTTACTTTACTTATGGGTAGTCAAGGTGTGTTCCCAAAAAAATTCATGAAGATATATATGCAAGTGAAAAAAAAAACTGAACCATCGTGGTGCTGCTAGACTCTTGTCTGCTATAGCATGGTCTGCTTTAACATCAGAACCACACGTGTTTGCCATAACAGCCACTTCGAGTTATTTAGGTCTACAGACTGCAATTCCACTTGCAAGTGGTCTCTGCTAAAACCCTGACTGTATGAGTGCAGTGAAACATATAAGTTATTAATGTATCTTTGTGAACTAACTCTCTGCAACTTGTGCTTCTCTATTGCACTTGACAGAAGGATGCATTGCTTTCACCAAGTTCGAGGAGTTTTTATGCTTGCATTGGCGAAAGCACACATGCTTATCAGAGCCCATCTGAAGATTTGGCCGCTATAAATAATTGTCTAAATTAGTATGTCAACTTTCTTAAAAAATATAAGGCATTTTTTCTTGCTACATGGAGTTGTGTTGACAACACATTGCCATCACTCATTTCACTCTAACCTGCAGCACCAGCAGGAGAATCAACACTCGAATAAACTTTGACATGGTTAGTGATTCAGTGGTAGCTGGCAGTCTGGGCCAACCACATGGTGTCCCTGCCTCTTCGGATCCTGCAGGTTCATTCAGTTTCTTGTCAAGGAAGGACAACCCAGGAGGGACATGGAGGAATTGATCCCGGGCACCAGTGATCTCGGATGAACAGTAAAATCCGAAAAAGTAGTAAAACAATTCAAAAAAATCTGAAATTATTTGTCAAGAAACTTTGATGTTTTTTCTACATGCGTACCAATTTTCGTAATGAAATGACATTTGTGGAGGTCTCGGCAAAAAAAACAAAATCATGCTCCAAAAAAACTGTTTTTGGATACATTTTGAAGCATCGATTTTGTCTTTTTTGCCGAGACCTGCATGAATGTCATTTTGTCATGAAATTTTGCACGCATGTGAAAAAGATATCAGTGTTTCTTGAAAAATAATTTCAGATTTTTTTGAACTATTTAAATATTTTTTTCGTTTGTACTGTAGTAAAGGGTGCCTGTGAGCTCGAGCTCACAATAGCACTTTCGGGGAGATGCTCATTTATTTGCTCAAGAATCTGGTCCTGGGTTCGAAAGTGCTATTGTGAGCTCGAGCTCACAGGCACCCTTTACTACAGTACAAACGAAAAAAATAGCTCACGACCCCACAGAAGGCCTTCTGTTCTTCTGAATAAGTGGGTGAACTCAGAATGCTTCAACTGTACTACATCTGTGTGTTAGGGAGTAGCAGCAGTATAAAAGCGGGTGATTACTTAGCATTAGCGTTCCTCGTGTATCATTTTATTTTCCAGCTGATGAAAAACAGTAGGGTGTTAGCTGTGTAAAATAATAACTGGCGTTATGTTTCAGTGTATAATCTGTTGGCGTTTACTGTAGAAAATCTAGCATGTGACTTGTGGAATGCTTTTACTGTCCCAGTTTCTTGTCAGTGATCGAAAGTGGAAAGTGCTTTTCTGCTCCTGAGCTCGGTGAATAGTAAAATAAAAAAAATTCAGAAAATTTCAATTTTTTTTGGAAGAAACGTTGACAAAAGTTCTAAGAGCATGCAAAAAATCTTCATTAAATCACATAACTATAAGGTATGGCAAAAAAGATAAATTCAGTGCTCCAAAATGCTTTTGAAAGTAGCATTTTTAGAGTATTGATTTATTTTTGCCGTGCCTTATAGGAATGTGAATTCATGACAAATTTTTTCAAGCACTTGAAACTTTTGTTAATGTTTCTTCCAAAAGCTTTTTGGATTTTTTGGATTTTTTTATTTTGTTTTGATCTTACCGTTCACTCCTCATTTGAGCTCGGTGCAGAAACTCTGCGTCCACCAGTGACGTACTATTATTCTCTGATAGTATAGCATTAATTTGTTTGTACTACCTTCTTGTGGTATGTGTAATGGAAATTGGGTGTGACTACTTATTCTTTTTTTGCAAATCAAGAGCTTTCATTCATCTAAACAAAGGGATTACAATCGTTCAGCAAGCAGGGAACAAAGAAGTTTGGTACATAACTAATCCATAAAAAATCTTCTATTCTCCCAGACTACCAACCGGTATTTGCAAAGGGATTACAATCGTTCAGCAAGCAGGGAACAAAGAAGTTTGGTACATAATTAATCCATAAAAAATCTTCTATTCTTCCAGACTACTAACCGGTATTTGCATTATATTCAGACTACCATGTGGTTCCAACTACCAACCGGTATTTGCATTATAGCTCTCCCAATGCTTCGATGGGTATGTTTAGTCCTTGACAAACTAGCGCTTTCACAGCATCTCCAGTATTGGTGCTAAGAATATTACATATTTTTTATTTGTTAATCATTTGACCAGATCCTGCACGATATCTCTCCAAAACCTCTTGGATCCTGTTGGCCCCCTTTGCACTAGCTTGAGTAAATATCATACAATCGTCTGCAAGTAGCAAGTGAGAAATCCAAGGACAATGAATTCCAGCTCTTACTCCTCTGGATAGGTAATTAGCCCCATAAATTTCCAGCAAACATGAGAATCCTTCAGCACAAATGAGAAAAAGATATGGTGAAATTGGATCACCTTGTCTGATGCCTTTTGTAGGTTTGAAGGTTTGTGAAAAATTCCCATTAACTCTGACGGAAAAAGTGACTGATTCCACACAACACATGACTCTATTAATCCATTCCTCCGTAAAGTCGAGTTTGTTCATAACTGCCCTCATATATGACCACTCAACACGATCCTATGCTTTGGCCATATCCAGTTTGATTGTGCAATTCGCAGATTTACCTTTTTCCCTCCTCAAGTAATGGACACATCTGTAAGCTAAAAGCACATTATCTGTTATAAGGCGGCCCAGAACAAAGGCACTTTGTTCCTCAGCAATAAGTTGCTCCAACAAAGGTCTTAATCTCAAGGCTAGAACCTTTGATGCTATTTTGTATAACACATTACACAAGGAGATAGACCGATCCTGTGAAAATTCTTGAGGGTTCTTAACTTTCGGAATCAGTACCAGAACAGTAGAGTTCACAAGTTCAGGCATGTCTCCACCATCTAGAAAGTTCCTAATTGCCGCACACACTGAATCTTTCAGTATACTCCAGTGATGTATGTAAAACCCAGTTGTGAACCCATCAGGTCCAGGCGATCGATCTAGATGCATCATAAAAAGAGCTTCTTCAATCTCATTATAGTAATTGGGTCACAAAGCTTGCTATTCATAGCATCAGTTATTTTTGGAGTCACCCAATTAGTGACTAAGGTTGGCTCTGTATCACCCTGGATTGTGAATAAAGCCTTATAAAAATGATTAGCTTCCATCTCCAAATCCACCTGTGAAGTTACCACCGTACTGTCGGACCTCTTGATAGATTTAATCTTGTTAATACGAGCTCTCTCCTTTGCTTTTGCATGGAAAAAACCTGTATTGCCATCACCCTCCTTTAGCCATAGATCTCTTGATTATTGCTTTGCCAGAGATCCCTCTCTAGCCAATAATTCAGAGATATGTTTCATCAGGTCTGTTTCTTCCTTCATAGGACCAGAATGGACCGACTCCCTCCATACTCCTTCTAGCCGAGCCCGCATGGAGGAGAGTTGCTTTTTAATTGAGCCAAATTCAGTTTTGCTCCAGAACTGTAGTTGTACTCTCATATTATTTAGATTATCCGACATCTCTTTCAGATTACTAACCCCGGGCTGCCATGCCTCCTCCACGACCTGCTTATATTTCTCATGCCTCGTCTAAACATTAACGAACCTGAAAGGTTTACCTCATATCTTTGTATCAATCCATTCAGATTTTCTTACTGTAATAAGCATGGCACAATGATACGATTCCATACATTGTATGTGTTTAACCAGAGTATTGTCAAAACACTCAGAGAATTTGTCGTCACCTAGCGCTCCGTCTAGTCTAACCTTAATATTTCTGTCATCTTGCTGCATGTTGTCCCAAGTGTAATGTTGGGGAACGTAGTAATTTCAAAAAAAAATTCCTACGCACACACAAGAACATGGTGATGCATAGCAACGAGAGGAGAGAGTGTTGTCCACGTACCCTCGTAGACCGAAAGCGGAAGCGTTATGACAACGCGGTTGATGTAGTCGTACGTCTTCACGACCCGACCGATCAAGCACCGAAACTACGACACCTCCGAGTTCTAGCACACGTTCAGCTCGATGACGATCCCCGGACTCCGATCCAGCAAAGTGTCGGGGAAGAGTTCCGTCAGCACGACGGTGTGGTGACGATCTTGATGTTCTACCGTCGCTGGGCTTCGCCTAAGCACCGCTACAATATTATCGAGGATTATGGTGGAGGGGGGCACCGCACACGGCTAAGAGAACGATCACGTAGATCAACTTGTGTGTCTAGAGGTGCCCCTGCCCCCGTATATAAAGGAGCAAGGGGGAGTCCGGCCGGCCCTAGCAGGGCGCGCCAGGAGGAGGAGTCCTCCTCCTAGTAGGAGTAGGACTCCCCTCTTTCCTACTCCTACTAGGAGGGGGAAAGGAAGGGGGAGAGGGAGAAGGAAAGGGGGGCGCCGCCCCCCCTCTCCTAGTCCAATTCGGACCAGAGGGGGAGGGGGCGCGCGGCCCACCCTGGCCGCCCCTCTCTCTCTCTCCACTAAGGTCCATTAGGCCCATACTTCTCCCGGGGGGTTCCGGTACCCTCCGACACTCCGGTTTTCTCCGAAATCACCTGGAACACTTCCGGTGTCCGAATATAGCTGTCAAATATATCGATCTTTATGTCTCGACCATTTCGAGTTTCCTCGTCATATCCCCGATCTCATCCGGGACTCCGAACTCCTTCGGTACATCAAAACTCATAAACTCATAATATAACTGTCATCGAAACCTTAAGCGTGCGGACCCTACGGGTTCGAGAACAATGTAGACATGACCGAGACACATCTCCGGTCAATAACCAATAGCGGAACCTGGATGCTCATATTGGCTCCCACATATTCTACGAAGATCTTTATCGGTCAGACCGCATAACAACATACGTTGTTCCCTTTGTCATCGGTATGTTACTTGCCCGAGATTCGAACGTCGGTATCTCAATACCTAGTTCAATCTCTTTACCGGCAAGTCTCTTTACTCGTTTCTGTAATACATCATCTCGCAACTAACTCATTAGTTGCATTGCTTGCAAGGCTTAAGTGATGTGCATTACCGAGAGGGCCCAGAGATACCTCTCCGACAATCGGAGTGACAAATCCTAATCTCGAAATACGCCAACCCAACATGTACCTTTGGAGACACCTGTAGAGCACCTTTCTAATCACCCAGTTACGTTGTGATGTTTGGTAGCACACAAAGTGTTCCTCCGGCAAACGGGAGTTGCATAATCTCATAGTCATAGGAACATGTATAAGTCATGAAGAAAGCAATAACAACATACTAAACGATCGGGTGCTAAGTGTTGGGGATCGTAGCAGAAATTCAAAATTTTCTACGCATCACCAAGATCAATCTATGGAGTAATCTAGCAACGAGGGGAAGGAGAGTGCATCTACATACCCTTGTAGATCGCTAAGTGGAAGCGTTGCAAGAACGCGGATGAAGGAGTCGTACTCGTAGCGATTCAGATCGCGGTTGATTCCGATCTAAGCGCCGAACAACGGCGCCTCCGCGTTCAACACACGTACAGCCCGGTGACGTCTCCCATGCCTTGATCCAGCAAGGAGAGAGGGAGAGGTTGGGGAAGACTCCGTCCAGCAGCAGCACGACGGCGTGGTGGTGAAGGAGGAGCGTGGCAATCCTGCAGGGCTTCGCCAAGCACCGCGGGAGAGGAGAAGTACTTGGGAGAGGGGAAGGGCTGCGCCAGGGCATTGGTGCGGCTGCCCTCCCACCCCCCATATATATATAGGGGCAAGGGAGAGGAGGGCCGGCCCCCTCAGATCCCATCTGAGGAGGGGGCGGCGGCCAGGGGGTTTGCCTTGCCCCCCAAGGCAAGGGGGGCGCCCCCCTTTAGGGTTCCCCCCAAACCCTAGGCGCATGGGCCCTAGGGGGGGAGGCGCCTAGCCCACTAAGGGGCTGGTCCCTCTCCACATACAGCCCATAGGGCCCTCCGGGGCAGGTGGACGCTCCCGGTGGACCCCCGGAACCCCTTCGGTGGTCCTGGTACAATACCGGTAAACCCCCGAACTATTCCGTTGACCGTATGATGACTTCCCATATATAAATCTTTACCTCCGGACCATTCCGGAACTCCTCGTGACGTCCGGGATCTTATCCGGGATTCCGAACAACATTCGGTAACCATGTATATATATTCACTATAACCCTAGCGTCATCGAACCTTAAGCGTGTAGACCCTATGGGTTCGGGAGACACGTAGACATGACCGAGACAACTCTCCGGCCAATAACCAACAGCGGGATCTGGATACCCATGTTGGCTCCCACATGTTCCACGATGATCTCATCGGATGAACCACGATGTCAAGGATTCAATCAATCCCGTATTCAATTCCCTTCGTCTACCGCTATAGTACTTGCCCGAGATTCGATTGTCGGTATCTCGATACCTTGTTCAATCTCGTTACCGGCAAGTCTCTTTACACGTTCCGCAACACATCATCCCGTGATCAACTCCTTGATCACATTGTGCACATTATGATGATGTCCTACCGAGTGGGCCCAGAGATACCTCTCCGTCACACGGAGTGACAAATCCTAGTCTCGATTCGTGCCAACCCAACATACACTTTCGGAGATACCTGTAGTGTACCTTTATAGCCACCCAGTTACGTTGTGACGTTTGGTACACCCAAAGCATTCCTACGGTATCCGGGAGTTGCACAATCTCATGGTCTAAGGAAATGATACTTGACATTAGAAAAGCTTTAGCATACGAACTACACGATCTTGTGCTAGGCTTAGGATTGGGTCTTGTCCATCATATCATTCTCCTAATGATGTGATCCCGTTATCAACGACATCCAATGTCCATGGTCAGGAAACCGTAACCATCTATTGATCAACGAGCTAGTCAACTAGAGGCTTACTAGGGACATGGTGTTGTCTATGTATCCACACATGTATCTGAGTTTCCTATCAATACAATTATAGCATGGATAATAAACGATTATCATGAACAAGGAAATATAATAATAACTAATTTATTATTGCCTCTAGGGCATATTTCCAACAATCTCCCACTTGCACTAGAGTCAATAATCCAGTTCACATCGCTATGTGATTAACACTCAAGGTCACATCCCCATGTGACTAACACCCGAAGAGTTTATTAGAGTCAATAATCTAGTTCACATCACCATGTGATTAACACTCAATATGTTCTAGGTTTGATCATGTTATGCCTGTGAGAGATGTTATAGTCAACGGGTCAGATCCGTGTGTGCTTTACAAATCTCTATGTCATCTTGTAGATGCAGCTACCGCGCTCTATTTGGAGCTATTCCAAATAACTATTCTACTATACGAATCTGGTTTACTACTCATAATCATCTAGATTAGCGTCAAAGATTGCATCGGCGTAACCCTTTACGACGAACTCTTTTACCACCTCCATAATCGAGAAAATTCCTTAGTCCATAAGCTACTAAGGGTAACCTTGACCGTTGTCCCGTGATCCATTCCTAGATCACACTTGTACCCCTTGACAGACTCATGGCTTGGCACACTTCACGTGCGGTACACAACATAGCATACTTTAGAGCCTATGTCTAAAGCATAGGGGACGACCTTCGTCCTTTCTCTCTATTCTGCCGTGGTCAGGTCTTGAGTCCTACTCAATACTCATACCTTATAACACAGCCAAGAACTCCTTCTTTGCTGATCTATTTGAACTCCTTCAAAATATTGTCATGGTATGTATTCATTTGAAAGTACTATTAAGCGTTTTTGATCTATCCTTATAGATCTTGATGCTCAATGTTCAAGTAGCTTAATCCAGGTTTTCCATTGAAAAACACTTTTCAAATAACCTGGCATGCTTTCCAGAAATTCTACATCATTTCTGATCAACAATATGTTAACAACATATACTCACCAAAAATTCTATAGTGCTCCCACTCACTTCTTTGGAAATACAAGTTTCTCATAAACTTTGTATAAACCTAAAGTCTTTGATCATCTCATCAAAGCGTACATTCCAATTCCGAGATGCTTACTCCAGTCCTTAGAAGGATTGCTGGAGCTTTGCATACTTGTTAGCATCTTTCAGGATTGACAAAACCTTCTGGTTGTATCTCATACAACCTTTCCTCAAGAAAATCGTCGAGGAAACAATGTTTTGACATCCTATCTGCAAGATTTCATAAATAATGCGGTAACTGCTAACATAATTCCAACAGACTTTTAGCATCGCTACGAGTGAGAAAGTCTCATCGTAGTCAGCTCCTTGAACTTGCCGAGAAACATCTTAACGACAAGTCGAGCTTTCTCAATGGTGACACTTACCATCATTGCCCGTCTTCCTTTTAAAGTCCATCTGCACCCAACAGCCTTACGACTATCAAGTAGTTCTTCCAAAGTCTACACTTTGTTTTCATATATGGATCCTCTCTCGGATTTTATGGCCTTGAGCCATTTCTGGAATCCGGGCCCACCATCGCTTCTCCATAGCTCGTAGGTTCATTGTTGACTAGCAACATGACTTCCAGGACAGGATTACGTGCCTCTTTGAAATAGCACGCATCCTTGTCGCCCTACGTGGTTTGGTAGTGACTTGATCCGAAGTTTCATGATCACTATCATAAGCTTCTACTTCAATTGGTGTAGGTGCCACAGGAACAACTTCCTGTGCCCTGCTACACACTAGTTGAAGTGACGGTTCAACAACCTCATCAAGTCTCCACCATCCTCCCACTCAATTTTTCGAGAGAAACTTTTCCTTGAGAAAGGACCCGATTTCAGAAATAATCCCTATTGCTTTCGGATCTGAGACAGGAGGTATACCCAACTGTTTTGGGTGTCCTATGAAGATGCATTTATCCGCTTTGGGTTCGAGCTTATCAGCCTGAAACTTTTCACATAAGCGTCACAACCCCAAACTTTTAAGAAACAACAGCTTAGGTTTCTCTAAACCATAGTTCATACGGTGTCGTCTCAACGGATTTGTGTGGTTCTCTATTTAAAGTGAATGCGGTTGTCTCTAATGCCTAACCCATAAACGATAGTGGTAATTCGATAAGAGACATCATGGTATGCACCATATCCAATAGGGTGCAGTTATGATGTTCGGACACACCATCACGCTATGGTGTTCCCGGCGGTATTAGTCGTGATACAATTTCCACAATATCTTAATTTTGTGTGCCAAACTTGTAACTCAGATATAAATCTCTATGATCATATCACAGACATTTTATCCTCTTGTCACGACGATCTTCAACTTCACTCTGAAATTACTTGAACCTTTCAATAATTCAGACTCGTGTTTCATCAAGTAAATATACTCAGCATCTACTCAAATCATCTGTGAAGTAAGAACATAACGATATCCACTACATGCCTCAGCACTTATCGGACTGCACACATCAAGATGTATTACTTCCAACAAGTTGCTTTTGTAACAACCCGGATGTATCTTGCCATATTTGTAACTCCAACTCTTGCCATTTTCGGCTATGTGATATGATATTCCCTCCGTGGTTGGGTTACCCGTTGTTTTGCATTTTGTCCGTGTCATGCATTTCATATCATGTCATCATGTGCATCGCATTCGCATACGTGTTCGTCTCATGAATCCGAGCATTTTCCCCGTTGTCCGTTTTGCAATCCGGCGCTCCTATGTTCCCCGGCGTCCTCTTTTACCTTTTTCCGTGAGCGCGTATTAAACCTTCTCGGAATGGACCGAGGTTTGTCAAGCGGCCTTGGTATAGCACCGGTAGACCGCCTGTCAAGTTTCGGGTCATTCGGAGGTCGTTTGGTACTCCAACGGTTAACCGGGTAACCGTAAAGGCCTCGTGTGTGTTGCAGCCCAAAACCCCTCCAAAACAGCCCAATAACCCATCTAAGTCACTCCCATGTCCATCGCCGTTCGATCACGATCGTGTGGGCGAAAACCGCACTCCATTTGGAGCTTCCTAGCCCCCTCTACCTATAAATATAGCCCCTCTCCCGAAATTTGCGGATGAAGCCACCCTAACCCTAGTCCAACTCCTTCCCCGCCGCCGCCGGACGCGTCCGGATCGGACCGGACATGTCCGCCTCCGCCGCCGACCAATCTTGACGCGCCACGTCATTGCCGCGCGCCCCACATCGCCGCGGTTCCCGCCGGCCCGCGAGCCCATCGCCGGCCCCCGAGGCCCGGTTCCGCCGCCACCTGCCCGAGGGGTGCCGCCCTCACCGCGCCGCCCCGCTGCCCATCTCTGGCGCCGACCACCGCCGCCAACCGCGCCGGCGAGCGCCGCCCCGGCCTCACCCCGATGCCTCCCGCCGGCGCCGCCGACCACCGCCGCCGCCCCGAGCCGCTCCCGCGTCGGCGCGCCCGCGCGTCGCCTCCTCCGCCCCGGCTCCGCCCCGGATCCGGTCGCCTCCCCGGCGAGACTCCGGCGACCCCCCTCCCTGGATCCAGATCCGCGAGTCCGCGAGGGTTGACTTTTCTTCCTCCCCTCGATTTCGCCCAAATCTCAGATATTTTGCATATTTGTTGCATGTTCAACGCATCATATCTCTGCACCCGTGGCTCCGTTTTGGGCATATAGCATATCAAATTGTTCGCCTCGATGAGTACATCATTTCATTCCATTGCATCATGTTCATTTGAGTTTATCTTGATGCCCGAAATGCTGTTGGAAGAGGGATATGTGATGTTAGTTCCAGATTATTATCAGAACATGCACTTTTGTCATTTTTGCCATGATTGATGTGTGCATCCTATGAAGTTGAGTCCTAGATGTGTTTTGAAATATGCCATGCTATCTTTCCAGAGGTTTATGCCATGTATTTTTGTGATCTATGTGGTGACTAGCACAAGCATGAAAACTAGGGTACTTAATGTTGCTGATTTCAGAGACTTAGTATTTTCACTAAGTCATGTTCTGCTATTATTTTTATGCCATGTGTTCATGTTGTTTCAGAGAGATCTATGCCTCTTTTGAGCATGATCACTAAGAGTGTTTTGATAATATGGATTTGCTCTATCCATACATGCCTTTGTTTGTAATTATGGAGTGCCATAGCTTGAGTCAATCGAGCTCTACTTTTGCTATAAAATGTTTCCTGGCAGATTGTTTACATGTTATTCGATTTTTCCAAGCTTGTTGTAGTTGATCCTTGCCTGCTATGATGTTATTCTTGCCATGTCTAGCTTCTATGCCATGTCTTCTTGATGGATGTATGCTTAGTTTATCATGCAATGCTCTGTAGTGAGTGCATCGAGCTCACGAACATGCCTACTTGTTATCTGTTTTTGACATGTCTAGTTTTCTGCTAAGTCTGAAACCTGTAACGAAATTTGCTTATTTGACATGGGTGTTATTATATTTTCTGATCCTTTTTGGCTTGTGGTCAGTAAGGGACTTTTGTTAAGTGCTTTGAGTAGATTCATGCCATGAGTTGTTTTGCTATTTACTGTTCTTGTAGCATGCTGTTTGCTTGCTCTAAACATGTCATCCTGAGGTTAATTTCTGGCATGTTGTTATTTTCACTAAGTCTGTGAACCTGTTATCTTTTGCACTTTTGCCATGCTTGTTTGAACCTGTTATGGTCTGACTTAGCCGTAGCTCAGTGTTCATCTTTTGTCAAGCATCTTGAGTATATTACTGTCATATGCATTGTTGATATGTTTGGGTGCAGTAGCTTAATTTCTTGTTGCTTGCTAAGTAGCATCATGCTGTTAATGGCAGAATCTTGTCATTCTTGTTTTGCTTGTCATTTGCAAACCGTGCATCCGATTCCGGTGATCTTTATATCGATTTCAACCGAAATCACCTCATCTTTCCATCGGCATACTTGGTTTGCCAAGATTATGCATTGTTCATCCTTGTCCTTCCGGAGCATGCATATGCATTGCATATCACATCTCGCATATCATGCCATGTTTTGCATCATATTGTTTGTGCATTGCATCGTGGTTGATAGTTGTTCCTTTTGCTTGTGCTCTTGTTTTGGGTACAACCGAGAGATGAGTACGTGAACGAGGAACCTGTTGAGAACGCTTACGAGGACCAAGGTTTCGACAAATCTGAGAACCTTGCAGGCAAGATGACCATACCCTCGAAATCACTTCTATCTTTGCTTGCTAGATGCTCGCTCTTTTGCTATGCCTATGCTGCGATACCTACCACTTGCTATATCATGCCACCCATATTGCCATGTCATCCCCTAACCATCATCCATGTCCTAGCAAACCGTTGATTGGCTATGTTACCGCTTTGCTCAGCCCCTCTTATAGCCTTGCTAGTTGCAGGTGAAGATGAAGTTTGTTCCTTGTTGGAACATGGACTCGTTGTTCCTTGTTGGAACATGTTTGCTTGTTGGGATATCATAATACCTCTTATTTAATTAATGCATCTATATACTTGGTAAAGGGTGGAAGGCTCGGCCTTATGCCTGGTGTTTTGTTCCACTCTTGCCACCCTAGTTTTCCGTCATACCGGTGTTATGTTCCTTGACTTTGCGTTCCTTACACGGTTGGGTGATTTATGGGACCCCTTTGACAGTTTGCTTTGAATAATACTCCTCCAGCAAGGCCCAACCTTGGTTTTACCTTTTGCCACCTAAGCCTTTTCCCCCCGGGTTTTCGCAAGCCCGAGGGTCATCTTTATTTTAACCCCCGGGCCAGTTCTCCTTCGATTGCTGGTCCAAACTAGAGCACCGTGCGGGACCGTCCCTATGCAACTTGGGTTATGTTGGTACCTGTACGCTTTGCTTATCCGGTGTGCCCTGAGAACGAGATATGTGCAGCTCCTATCGGCATTTGTCGGCACATCCGGGCGGCTTTGCTGGACTTGTTTTATCACTGCCGAGATGTCTTGTAGTCCGGGATTCCGAGACTGATCGGGTCTTCCCGGTAGAAGGAATATCCTTCGTTGACCGTGAGAGCTTATAATGGGCTAAGTTGGGACACCCCTGCAGGGTATTATCTTTCGAAAGCCGTGCCCGCGGCTATGAGGCAGATGGGAATTTGTTAATGTTCTGTTGTAGAAAACCCGAAGTTGACCTTAATTAAAACACATCAACCGCGTGTGTAACCGTGATGGTCTCTTCTCGGCGGAGTCCGGGAAGTGAACACGGTGTTGGAGTTATGCCTGACGTAGGTTGTTCTAGGATCACTTCTTGATCACTTCTAGCTTCACGACCGCGCTTTGCTTCTCTTCTCGCTCTCTTTTGCGTTGTTAGCCACCATATATGCTAGTCGCTTGCTGCAGCTCCACCTCACCACCCCATCCTACCTATAAGCTTAAATAGTCTTGATCTCGCGGGTGTGAGATTGCTGAGTCCCCGTGACTCACAGATTCTACCAAAACAGTTGCAGGTGCCGACGATGCCAGTGCAGATGCTTCAACCGAGCTCAAGTAGGAGTTCGACGAGGAACGTGGTCGGTACTATGTGTCTTTTCCTGATGATCAGTAGTGGAGCCCAGTTGGGGTGATTCGGGGATCTGTGTAGCATTTGGGGTAGTCTTCTTTCATTTTGGTTCCGTAGTCGGACCTTGAGTGTAATCTGGATGATGAATGTTTATTTATGTATTGTGTGAAGTGGCGACTGTAAGCCAACTATGTATCTCTTTCCCTTATGTATTACATGGGTTGTGTGAAGATTACCTCACTTGCGACATTGCTTTCAATGCAGTTATGCCTCTAAGTCGTGCCTCGACACGTGGGAGATATAGCCACATTGAGGGCATTACAAGTTGGTATCAGAGCCTTCCCCGACCTTAGGATCCCCCACTGATTGATCGTTTTTAGCGGCCGAGCTGTGTCTAGAAAAATGTTTTGAGTCATCTAGGAATTATATATCGAAGAGTTTAGGAATTCTTTTTACTCCCCAGTCTCCTCATCGCTCTGGTAAGGCATTCTGACGTAGAGTTTTAAATCTTCTCTTCTCAAATTGCACTATTTTTTTTCAGGATCACGCGGGTATCTTAGAATCGTTCCGATGGTTTTATGATGACAACATTGTCTTGGTTGCCCCCCGTCAGCAGGGGTTTTAGTGGAGGTGTCCCGGGGAGTTGAGCTCCGAGGTGTTGTCGTCATAATTTTATCGTTGCAGTTCTGGAATACCTGAGTTTAGTACGCCGACATCGAAAATCTCTTTTGTACAGTTGTTGGTGAGATAACCCTGATAACCCAGTACTGAGGCGAGTGCGGGAGTATTGCCATGACTCGTATAACGGATGCTTTTCGAAGGTTGAGGTAGACGATTTCCGAAGGTTTCTTGGTTATGTGTTGAAGGATGGATACAGCTGGATCTAGGTATTGTTAGTTTGGGTGATATATTTTTGTGTCCCCTATATCCCCAACACCTGATTGCATAACCAGAAAGTTTCGGGAGTTTATAAGTGGGAATTCTTGTAGCTCTAGTATTTCTTCTCGCAGATATTTGGTTCGTGATTGGGTAATACTTACCAAGTATTTGTTCTCATCCGTACCTTGTTGATTTTATTCCATACCTTTTTTTAAGTGGCTTCTCAACTTATGGAAGTGTGATGATTTGCTTTGGAATTCATTCGTTCATTCTTGTTCGGATGTTTATTGTGAAGACTATATGTTGCAATTTCGATCCTTTGATTCAGCTTGAATATATATCCTTTTCAAGATGCTAATGGATGTCACCCTCTTCAGGATGGCTCCGCCAACGCGTCAGAATCCAGAACGCAATGAAGGAAGTCAGGCTAACCCTCCGCCACCACCTACGTCTCCGGAGGCATGGCAAGCCTTGATGACTGCCACAAATGCCAACGCTTAGATTCTGATTCAGCTCTTGCAAGATCGCAACCAAGGGCAAGGTAATCAAGGGAATCAAGGCCAAGGCAACAATCAGCCGCACTTCGCTTCACTCAATCAGTTCCTCGCTAATCAGCCAAAGACCTTCAGCTACTGTGTCGAGGCCACAGACGCCGATGATTGGCTCGTGGATATCAACAAGCATTTCGAGTGCAGCAATGTCAGACCTGAGGACTTTGTCAAGTTTGCCTCTTTTCAACTCAAGGATCAAGCTGCTGAGTGGTTCCAACAATACAAAGATTCCAGAGGAGGTCATGTGATTACCTGGGATGATTTCCGCCGTGACTTCAAAGCTCATCACATTCCAGAAAGTGTTGTTGAGAGTAAGCGTGAGGAATTCCGCAATCTCAAGCAAGGCAACATGTCTGTCTATCAATACAACACTCAGTTCCAGAAGCTCTCTCGTTTTGCGAAGCAAGACATCCCTGATGAGAAGAGTATGATCTACCAATTCAGGCGTGGTCTCAGAGAAGATTTGCAACCAGCTCTCGTGCTTTTTGAGCCGTTAAAGTATGATGAATTCTACAACATGGTGTTGAAACAAGAAGCTGCTCAGCTCAAGTGTGAGGCATCTAAGAAGAGAGTCAGAGACACAGTTCAGTCTTCTTCTTCCTCACTTGTGGCAGCTAAGCAACAGAAGTTCTGGTTGCCTCCTCCTCCTCCGTTCTGTCAGCCTTATCAGCAGAAGAACTCAGGTGGTCGTGGATCTTCCCACCCACCCAACCCTGGCTATCAGAACAAGTCTCAGAATCAAGCTCCAAGGCCAAATGCTCCTTACTATCGTCCGCTCTCAGAGGTGACTTGCAGGAAATGTCAGCAAAAGGGTCACTATGCGTACAAGTGCTTCAATCAAAGGCGCCTTCCGCCTCCTCCTCCTGTGAGATCTTCCAGCAATGCAGTGGTCAAGCATAATCCTAAGCATGCCAAGGTGAACATGATGAACGCGGTTCAGGCAGAGGATTCTTCTGAAGTGATCATGGGTAATCTCTCAGTTAATGATATTCCTGCAAAAGTCTTATTTGATACTGGTGCATCGCATTGTTTCATGTCAAGATTGTTCTTTGCAAAGAATGATTTTTCTTGGTCTTACCTGGATAAACCTTTGGGTGTTATTTCTTCGGGGAAGTCAATGAGAGCAAACTCGATAGTTCCTAATGTCTCTATCAAGATGGGCGACTACAAATTTCTATCTTCTCCAATGGTTCTTGGCGACTCTGATATTGATCTTATTCTCGGCATGGACTGGCTCTATAAGCACAAGGCTCAGCTTGATTGTGCTGCCAGGGAAATAAAATTGACTCACTCTTCTGACGATGTGATCATCTATGCCGCTCGTGATGATACCATTCGGTTATTTTCTCTTAATGAGAAGGGCGAATTGGATGCTATCTCTCAGATTCCAGTCGTTTGTGAGTACCAAGATGTCTTTCTAGAAGAGCTTCCGGGTATGCCTCCTCACCGGCCAGTCGAATTCGTTATCGATCTTGAGCCTGGCACGGAACCCGTTTGCAAGCGTCCTTACAAGCTTGGGACAAAAGAGTTGAAGGAATTGAAGAAACAACTCGATGAACAAGAGCATCTGGGTCTGATCAGACCGAGTTCTTCTCCTTGGGGTTGTGGTGTTCTTTTTGTCCAGAAGAAGGATGGCATGGACCGACTTTGCGTCGATTACCGTCCATTGAACAAGAAGACAATCAAGAACAAGTACCCACTTCCCAACATCAATGAGCTATTCGAGCAACTCAAAGGTGCTAAGGTGTTCTCCAAGCTTAACCTGCGTATGGGTTATCATCAAATTCGCATTCGTGAAGAAGATATTCCCAAGACAGCATTCAGAACAAGCTTTGGTTCTTATGAATATACTGTCATGTCATTCGGCCTTGTCAATGCTCCTCCAACATTCACTCGCTTGATGAATTTCATCTTCAACCCCTACACCAATGAATTTGTCTTGGTCTATCTCGATGATATTTTGGTCTTCTCCAAGAACAAGAAGGATCATGCCATACATTTGCGATTGGTGCTCGACAAGCTCAGAGAGTATCAATTATATACGAAGTTCTCCAAATGTGAATTCTGGCTTGATGAAGTTCTTTACCTGGGTCATATCATCTCTGCCAAGGGCATTGCTATTAATCCAGAGAGGGTGTCTGCAGTTTTGAATTGGGAACCTCCTCAGAATGTCAAGCAGCTTCGCAGTTTTCTTGGACTTGCAAGCTATTGCCGAAGATTCATTGAGAATTTCTCAAAGATTGCAAAGCCTCTTTCCAACCTCCTCCAGAAGCATGTGAAGTATGTCTGGTCTCCTGAGTGTGACGTTGCTTTCAACACTATCAAAGAGAAACTCGTCACTGCTCCAGTTTTGACTCCTCCTGACGAAGACAAGCCTTATGAAGTTTTCTGTGATGCTTCTCTTCAAGGCCTCGGTGCCGTCCTAATGCAAGAGAAGAAAGTTGTGGCCTATACCTCTCGTCAGTTGAAGCCCAACGAAAAGAACTACCCCACTCACGATCTTGAGTTGGCGGCAGTTGTCCACACGCTAATAACATGGAGACATCTCCTGTTGGGAAGGAAAGTGGACATATTCACCGATCACAAGAGTCTCAAGTACATCTTCACTCAGCCCAACCTCAACCTCAGGCAGACTCGATGGGTCAAAATGATTCAAGAGTAGAATCCGAGTATTGAATATACTCCAGGCAAAGCTAATGTGATTGCAGACGCTTTGAGCAGGAAGGCTTATTGCAACAGCTTAATCCTCAAGCCCTTTCAACCAGATCTCTGTGAAGCTTTCCGCAAGTTGAATCTCCAAGTTGTTCCTCGAGGTTTTCTTGCCAACCTCATCGTCTCTCCTACTTTGGAAGACCAAATCCATGAGGCACAATTGATGGATACCATGGTGAAGAAGGTGAAACGTGGTATTGACAAGGGCATTTCCAAATACAAGTGCTATCGAGTTGATGACAGAGATACTCTTTTCTTCGAGTACCGGATTGTGGTTCCAAAGGGTGATCTTTGTAAAGTCATTATGAACGAAGCGCACAACTCTCTTCTGTCAATTCATCCTGGAAGTACGAAGATGTACCATGACCTCAAGCAGTCGTATTGGTGGACTCGAATGAAGCGAGAAATTGCTCAATTCGTGAATGAATGTGATGTCTGCAGAAGGGTGAAAGCAGAACACCAATGACCAGCTGGTCTACTCCAACCTCTTGCTATTCCAGAATGGAAGTTTGATCATATCGAAATGGACTTCGTGACTGGTTTCCCCAAGTCCAAGCGTGGAAATGATGCTATCTTCGTCGTCATCGACAAGCTCACTAAAGTGGCTCATTTTCTTCCAATCAAAGAGTCTATCACAGCAGCGCAGCTGGCAGAGCTCTACACATCCAGAATTGTATCCTTGCATGGCATTCCACAATTGATCTCTTCAGACCATGGCAGCATCTTTACCTCCAAGTTTTGGGATTCTTTTCAGAAGGCCATGGGCACAAACATTCGCTTCAGCACAACTTTCCATCCTCAAACTAGTGGACAAGTCGAGCGTGTCAACCAAATTCTTGAAGATATGCTCAGAGCTTGTGTTATCTCTTTCGGCATGAAGTGGGAGGATTGTCTTCCTTATGCTGAGTTCTCTTACAACAACAGTTTTCAAGCCAGCTCGGGCAAAGCCCCATTCGAGATTCTCTATGGCAGAAAGTGCCGTACTCCTCTCAACTGGTCTGAGACGGGCGAACGCCAACTGCTTGGCAACAATTTGATCTCAGAGGCTGAAGATATGTGTAAGGTCATTCGCGAGAATCTCAAAGCCGCACAATCGCGCCAGAAGAGCTATTACGATAGCAAACATCGTGATTTGGCATTCGAGATCGGAGACCATGTCTACCTCCGCGTCTCTCCAATGAAAGGAACTCGTCGCTTCGGTATCAAGGGGAAACTTGCCCCTAGATACGTGGGTCCTTTCAAGATCATCGGCAAACGAGGCGATCTCGCCTATCAACTTGAGCTTCCCTCCAACTTTGCAAATGTGCATGATGTCTTCCACGTGTCACAGCTTCGCAAGTGCTTCAAGACGCCTGAGCGCACCATCAACTTCGAAGAGATTGATCTTCAAGAAGATTTGTCCTATCATGAGCATCCCGTTGCTATTCTTGAAGAAACTGAGCGCAAGACTCGCAACAAGTCAATCAAATTCCTGAAAGTGAAATGGTCACACCATTCAAACCGAGAAGCCACCTGGGAGCGCGAGGACCACCTCCGTTCCGAGTATCCGGAGTTATTTCAGTCCTAGATCTCGGGACGAGATCCTCTCGTAGTGGTGGAGTGTTGTAACAGCCCGGATGTATCTTGCCATATTTGTAACTCCAACTCTTGCCATTTTCGGCTATGTGATATGATATTCCCTCCGTGGTTGGGTTACCCGTCGTTTTGCATTTTGTCCGTGTCATGCATTTCATATCATGTCATCATGTGCAACGCATTCGCATACGTGTTCGTCTCATGAATCCGAGCATATTCCCCGTTGTCCGTTTTGCAATCCGGCGCTCCTATGTTCCCCGGCGTCCTCTTTTACCTTTTTCCGTGAGCGGGTATTAAACCTTCTCGAAATGGACCGAGGTTTGTCAAGCGGCCTTGGTATAGCACCGGTAGACCGCCTGTCAAGTTTCGGGTCATTCGGAGGTCGTTCGGTACTCCAACGGTTAACCGGGTAACCGTAAAGGCCTCGTGTGTGTTGCAGCCCAAAACCCCTCCAAAACAGCCCAATAACCCATCTAAGTCACTCCTATGTCCATCGCCGTTCGATCATGATCGTGTGGGCGAAAACCGCACTCCATTTGGAGCTTCCTAGCCCCCTCTACCTATAAATATAGCCCCTCTCCCGAAATTTGCGGATGAAACCACCCTAACCCTAGTCCAACTCCTTCCCCGCCGCCGCCGGACGCGTCCGGATCGGACCGGACATGTCCGCCTCCGCCGCCGACCAATCCTGACGTGCCACGTCATCGCCGCGCGCCCCACATCGACGCGGTTCCCGCCGGCCCGCGAGCCCATCGCCGGCCCCCGAGGCCCGGTTCCGCCGCCACCTGCCCGAGGGGTGCCGCCCTCACCGCGCCACCCCGCTGCCCATCTCCGGCGCCGACCACCGCCGCCAACCGCGCTGGCGAGCGCCGCCCCGGCCTCACCCCGACGCCTCCCGCCGGCGCCGCCGACCACCGCCGCCGCCCCGAGCCGCTCCCGTGCCGGCGCGCCCGCGCGTCGCCTCCTCCTCCCCGGCTCCGCCCCGGATCCGATCGCCTCCCCGGCGAGACTCCGGCGACCCCCCTCCCTGGATCCAGATCCGCGAGTCCGCGAGGGTTGACTTTTCTTCCTCCCCTCGATTTCGCCCGTCTCAGATATTTTGCATATTTGTTGCATGTTCAACGCATCATATCTCTGCACCCGTGGCTCCGTTTTGGGCATATAGCATATCGAATTGTTCGCCTCGACGAGTACATCATTTCATTCCATTGCATCATGTTCATTTGAGTTTATCTTGATGCCCGAAATGCTGTTGGAAGAGGGATATGTGATGTTAGTTCCAGATTATTATCAGAACATGCACTTTTGTCATTTTTGCCATGATTGATGTGTGCATCCTATGAAGTTGAGTCCTACATGTGTTTTGAAATATGCCATGCTATCTTTCCAGAGGTTTATGCCATGTATTTTTGTGATCTTTGTGGTGACTAGAACAAGCATGCAAACTAGGGTACTTAATGTTGCTGATTTCAGAGACTTAGTATTTTCACTGTCATGTTCTGCTATTATTTTTATGCCATGTGTTCATGTTGTTTCAGAGAGATCTATGCCTCTTTTGAGCATGATCACTAAGAGTGTTTTGAGCATATGGATTTGTTCTATCCATCCATGCCTTTGTTTGTAATTATGGAGTGCCATAACTTGAGTCAAACGAGCTCTACTTTTGCTATAAAATGTTTCCTGGCAGATTGTTTACATGTTATTCGAATTTGCCAAGCTTGTTGTAGTTGATCCTTGCATGCTATGATGTTATTATTGCCATGTCTAGCTTCTATGACATGTCTTCTTGATGGATGTATGCTTAGTTTATCATGAAATGCTCTTTAGTGAGTGCATCGAGCTCACGAACATGCCTACTTGTTATCTGTTTTTGACATGTCTAGTTTTCTGCTAAGTCTGAAACCTGTAACGAAACTTGCTTATTTGACATGGGTGTTATTATATTTTTTGATCCTTTTTGGCTTGTGGTCAGTAAGGGACTTTTGTTAAGTGAATTGAGTAGATTAATTCCATGCCTTGTTTTGCTATTTCCTGTTCCTGTAGCATGCTGTTTGCTTGCTCTAAACATGTCATCCTGAGGTTAATTTCTGGCATGTTGTTATTTTCACTAAGTCTGTGAACCTGTTATCTTTTGCACTTTTGCCATGCTTGTTTGGACCTGTTATGGTGTGATTTAGCCGTAGCTCAGTGTTCATCTTTTGTCAAGAATCTTAAGTAGATTACTGTCATATGCTTTGTTGATATGTTTGTGTGCAGTAGCTTAATTTCTTGTTGCTTCCTAATTAGCATCATGCTGTTAATGGCAGAATCTTGTCATTCTTGTTTTGCTTGTCATTTGCAAACCGTGCATCCGATTCCGGTGATCTTTATATCGATTTCAACCGAAATCACCTCATCTTTCCATCGGCATACTTGGTTTTCCAAGATTATGCCTTGTTCATCCTTGTCCTTCCGGAGCATGCATATGCATTGCATATCACATCTCGCATATCATGCCATGTTTTGCATCATATTGTTTCTGCATTGCATCGTGGTTGATAGTTGTTCATTTTGCTTGTGCTCTTGCTTTGGGTAGAGCCGGGAGACGAGTACATGAACGAGGAACCTGTTGAGAATGCTTACGAGGACCAAGCTTTCGACAACTCTGAGAACCTTGCAGGCAAGATGACCATACCCTCGAAATCACTTCTATCTTTGCTTGCTAGATGCTCGCTCTTTTGCTATGCCTATGCTGCGATACCTACCACTTGCTATATCATGCCACCCATATTGCCATGTCAGCCCCTAACCATCCATGTCCTAGCAAACCGTTGATTGGCTATGTTACCGCTTTGCTCAGCCCCTCTTATAGCGTTGCTAGTTGCAGGTGAAGATGAAGTTTGTTCCTTGTTGGAACATGGACTCGTTGTTCCTTGTTGGAACATGTTTACTTGTTGGGTTATCACAATACCTCTTATTTAATTAATGCATCTATATACTTGGTAAAGGGTGGAAGGCTCGGCCTTATGCCTGGTGTTTTGTTCCACTCTTGCCACCCTAGTTTTCCGTCATACCGGTGTTATGTTCCTTGACTTTGCGTTCCTTACACGGTTGGGTGATTTATGGGACCCCCTTGACAGTTCGCTTTGAATAAGACTCCTCCAGCAAGGCCCAACCTTGGTTTTACCTTTTGCCACCTAAGCCTTTTTCCCCCGGGTTTTCGCAAGCCCGAGGGTCATCTTTATTTTAACCCCCGGGCCAGTTCTCCTTCGATTGCTGGTCCAAACTAGAGCACCGTGCGGGACCGTCCCTAGGCAACTTGGGTTATGTTGGTACCTGTACGCTTCGCTTATCCGGTGTGCCCTGAGAACGAGATATGTGCAGCTCCTATCGGCATTTGTCGGCACATCCGGGCGGCTTTGCTGGACTTGTTTTATTACTGCTGAGATGTCTTGTAGTCCGGGATTCCGAGACTGATCGGGTCTTCCCG
The DNA here is from genome assembly GCA_032464435.1 of Aegilops umbellulata. Classification (NCBI taxonomy): domain Eukaryota; kingdom Viridiplantae; phylum Streptophyta; class Magnoliopsida; order Poales; family Poaceae; genus Aegilops; species Aegilops umbellulata. Next base: position 92,417,859 of record CP136059.1, on the reverse strand, counting down.
GTAGAAGGAATATCCTTCGTTGACCGTGAGAGCTTATAATGGGCTAAGTTGGGACACCCCTGCAGGGTATTATCTTTCGAAAGCCGTGCCCGCGGTTATGAGGCAGATGGGAATTTGTTAATGTCCGGTTGTAGAAAACCCGAAGTTGACCTTAATTAAAACACATCAACCGCGTGTGTAACCGTGATGGTCTCTTCTCGGCGGAGTCCGGGAAGTGAACACGGTGTTGGAGTTATGCCTGACGTAGGTTGTTCTAGGATCACTTCTTGATCACTTCTAGCTTCACGACCGCGCTTTGCTTCTCTTCTCGCTCTCTTTTGCGTTGTTAGCCACCATATATGCTAGTCGCTTGCTGCAGCTCCACCTCACCACCCCATCCTACCTATAAGCTTAAATAGTCTTGATCTCGCGGGTGTGAGATTGCTGAGTCCCCGTGACTCACAGATTCTACCAAAACAGTTGCAGGTGCCGACGATGCCAGTGCAGATGCTTCAATCGAGCTCAAGTGGGAGTTCGACGAGGAACGTGGTCGGTACTATGTGTCTTTTCCTGATGCTCAGTAGTGGAGCCCAGTTGGGGTAATTCGGGGATCTGTGTAGCATTTGGGGTAGTCTTCTTTCATTTTGGTTCCGTAGTCGGACCTTGAGTGTAATCTGGATGATGAATTTTTATTTATGTATTGTGTGAAGTGGCGACTGTAAGTCAACTATGTATCTCTTTCCCTTATGTATTACATGGGTTGTGTGAAGATTACCTCACTTGCGACATTGCTTTCAATGCGGTTATGCCTCTAAGTCGTGCCTCGACACGTGGGAGATATAGCCGCATCGAGGGCATTACAGCTTTCTTGTTCCATCTTACTGAAAACGAGGCCTTCCAGTCATCTTGCTCATGTGGTATGATTTGCATGTCTCAAGTGATTCAAAATCAAGTGAGTCCAAACGATCCATCTGTATGGAGTTTCTTCATGCATATCTACCAATAAACATGGTTCGCATGTCTCAATCTTTCAAAAAACGAGTGAGTCCAAAGATCCATCAACATGGAGCTTCTTCATGCGTTTTATACCAATATGACTCAAATTGCAGTGCCACAAGTATGTGGTACTATCATTACTATCTTATATCTTTTGGCGTGAACATGTGTATCACTACGATCGGGATGGTATTATTCAAATAAACAGAGTAACCATTATTCACCTTAAATGAATAACCGTTTTGCGATAAACATAATCCAATCATGTCTATGCCCAACGCAAACACCAAATAAAAATTATTTAGGTTTTAATACCAATCTCGATGGTAGAGGGAGCGTACGATATTTGATTACATCAACCTTGGAAACACTTCCAACACATATCGTCATCTCACCTTTAGCTAGTCTCCGTTTATTCCGTAGCCTTTTATTTCGAGTTACTAACACTTAGCAACCGAACCGGTATCTAATACCCTGGTGCTACTAGGAGTACTAGTAAAGTACACATTAATGTAATGTATATCCAATATACTTCTGTTGACCTTGCCTGCCTTCTCATCTACCAAGTATCTAGGGTAGTTCTGCTTCAGTGACCGTTCCCCTTATTTCTGAAGCACTTAATCTCGGGCTTGGGTTCAACTTTGGGTTTCTTCACTAGAGCAGCAACTGATTTGTTGTTTCATGAAGTATCCCTTTATTGCCCTTGCCCTTCTTGAAACTAGTGGTTTTACTAACCATCAACAATTGATGTTCCCTTTTGATTTCTACTTTCGCGGTGTCGCGAATAGCTCAAGGATCATATCTATCCCTGATATGTTATAGTTCATCACGAAGCTCTAGTAGCTTGGTGACAATGACTTTGGAGAACCATCACTATCTTATCTGGAAGATAAACTCCCACTCGATTCAAGCGATTGTTGTACTCATACAATCTGAGCACATGCTCAACGATTGAGCTTTTCTCCTTGGTTTTGTAGGCTTAGGAAACTTGTCAGAGGTCTCATACCTCTTGACGCAGGCACTACCCTGAAATCCCAATTTCAGTCCTTGGTACATCTCATATGTTCTGCGATGTTTCAAAAACGTCTTTGGTGCCTCAATATACGCACTTAACTATCATGTAGTCATCAAAGCGTGTATGTCAGATGTTCGCAACATCCACAACCGACGCTCGAGGTTCAGCTCACTGAGCGGTGCATTAAGGACATAATCCTTCTGTGCAGCAATGAGGACAATCCTCAGTTTACAGACCCAGTCCGCATAATTGCTACTATCATCTTTCAACTAAATTTTCTCTAGGAATGTATCTAAACCAGTAGAACTAAAGCGTAAGCTACGGCATAATTTGCAAAGTTCTTTCGACTATGTTCATGATAATTGAGTTCATCTGATTATTTCATGAACTCCCACTCAGATAGACATCCCTCTAGTCATCTAAGTGATACATGATCCGAATCAACTAGGCTGTGTACGATCATCACGTGAGACGGACTAATCATCATCGGTGAACATCTTCATGTTGATCGCATCTTCTATACGACTCATGTTCGACCTTTCGGTCCTCCGTGTTCCGAGGCCATGTCTGTACATGCTAGGCTCGTCAAGTCAAACTAAGTGTTTCGCATGTGTTCCAAGGCCATGTCTGTACATGCTAGGCTCGTCAACACCCGTTGTATTCGAACGTAAGAATCTATCACACCCGATCATCACGTGGTGCTTCGAAACGACGAACCTTCGCAACGGTGCACAGTTAGGGAGAACACTTTTCTTGAAATTTTAGTGAGGGATCATCTTATTTAAGCTACCGTCGTTCTAAGCAAATAAGATGTAATAACATGATAAACATCACATGCAATCAAATAGTGACATGATATGGCCATCATCACTTTGCTCCTTTCGATCTCCATCTTTGGGGCTCCATGATCATCATCGTCACTGGCATGACACCATGATCTCCATCATCATGATCTCCATCATCGTGTCTTCATGAAGTTGTCTCGCCAACAATTACTTCTACTACTACAGCTAACGGTTAACAATAAAGTAAAGTAATTACATGACGTTTATGTTGACACACAGGTCATAAATAAATTGAGACAACTCCTATGGCTCCTGCCGGTTGTCATACTCATCGACATGCAAGTCGTGATTCCTATTACAAGAACATGATCATCTCATACATCACATATATCATTCATCATATCCTTTGGCCACATCACATCACATAGCATACCCTGCAAAAACAAGTTAGACGTCCTCTAATTGTTGTTGCATGTTTTTACGTGGCTGCTATGGGTTTCTAGCAAGAACGTTTCTTACCTATGCAAAACCACAACGTGAATTACCAATTTCTATTTACCCTTCATAAGGACCCTGTTCATCGAATCCGATCCGACTAAAGTGGGAGAGACAGACACCCGCCAGCCACCTTATGCAACTAGTGCATGTCAGTCGGTGGAACCGGTCTCACGTAAGCGTACGTGTAAGGTTGGTCCGGGCCGCTTCATCCCACAATGCCGCCGAATCAAGATAAGACTAGTAACAACACGTAAATTGACAAAATCGACGCCCACAACTATTTTGTGTTCTACTCGTGCATAGAAACTACGCATAGACCTAGCTCATGATGCCACTGTTGGGGTTCGTAGCAGAAATTCAAAATTTTCTACGCATCACCAAGATCAATCTATGGAGTAATCTAGCAACAAGGGGAATGAGAGTGCATCTACATACCCTTGTGGATCGCTAAGCGGAAGCGTTGCAAGAACGCGGATGAAGGAGTCGTACTCGTAGCGATTCAGATCGCGGTTGATTCCGATCTAAGCGCCGAACAACGGCGCCTCCGCGTTCAACACACGTACAACCCGGTGACGTCTCCCATGCCTTGATCCAGCAAGGAGAGAGGGAGAGGTTGGGGAAGACTCCGTCCAGCAGCAGCACGACGGCGTGGTGGTAAAGGAGGAGCGTGGCAATCCTGCAGGGCTTCGCCAAGCACCGCGGGAGAGGAGAAGTACTTGGGAGAGGGGAAGGGCTGCGCCAGGGCATTGGTGCGGCTGCCCTCCCACCCCCCACATATATATAGGGGCAAGGGAGAGGGGGGGCGGCCCCCTCAGATCCCATCTGAGGAGGGGGCGGCGGCCAGGGGGTTTGCCTTGCCCCCCAAGGCAAGGGGGGCGCCCCCCTTTAGGGTTCCCCGCAAACTCTAGGCGCATGGGCCCTAGGGGGGGAGGCGCCCAGCCCACCAAGGGGCTGGTCCCTCTCCACATACAGCCCATAGGGCCCTCCGGGGCAGGTGGACCCTCCCAGTGGACCCCCGGAACCCCTTCGGTGGTCCTGGTACAATACCGGTAAACCCCCGAACTATTCCGTTGACCGTATGATGACTTCCCATATATAAATCTTTACCTCCGGACCATTCTGGAACTCCTCGTGACGTCTGGGATCTTATCAGGGATTCCTAACAACATTCGGGAACCACGTATATCTATTCCCTATAACCCTAGCGTCATCGAACCATAAGTGTGTAGACCCTACGGGTTTGGGAGACACGTAGACATGACCGAGACAACTCTCCGGCCAATAACCAACAGCGGGATTTAGATACCCATGTTGGCTCCCACATGTTCCACAATGATCTCATCGGATGAACCACGATGTCAAGGATTCAATCAATCCCGTATTCAATTCCCTTCGTCTACCGGTATAGTACTTGCCCGAGATTCGATCGTCGGTATCTCGATACCTTGTTCAATCTTGTTACCGGCAAGTCTCTTTACTCGTTCCGCAACACATCATCCCGTGATCAACTCCTTGATCACATTGTGCACGTTATGATGATGTCCTACCGAGTGGACCCAGACATACCTCTCCGTCACACGGAGTGACAAATCCCAGTCTCGATTCGTGCCAACCCAACAGACACTTTCGGAGATACCTGTAGTGTACCTTTATAGCCACCCAGTTACGTTGTGACGTTTGGTACACCCAAAGCATTCCTACGGTATCCGGGAGTTGCACAAGCTCATGGTCTAAGGAAATGATACTTGTCATTAGAAAAGCTTTAGCATACGGACTACACGATCTTGTGCTAGGCTTAGGATTGGGTCTTGTCCATCACATCATTCTCCTAATGATGTGATGCCATTATCAACGACATCCAATGTCCATGGTCAGGAAAGCGTAACCATCTTTTGATCAACGAGCTAGTCAACTAGACGCTTACTAGGGACATGGTGTCGTCTAAGTATCCACACATGTATCTGAGTTTCCTATCAATACAATTATAGCATGGATAATAAACGATTATCATGAACAAGGAAATATAATAATAACTAATTTATTATTGCCTCTAGGGCATATTTCCAACACTAAGCTAATGGAATGGGTCATGTCAATCACATAATTCTCCTAATGATGTGATCCCGTTAATCAAATAACAACTCTTTTGTTCATGGTCAGGAAACGTAACCATCTTCGATTAACGAGCTAGTCAAGTAGAGGCATACTAGTGACACTCTGTTTGTCTATGTATTCACACATGTATTATGTTTCCGATTAATACAATTCTAGCATGAATAGTAAACATTTATCATGATATAAGGAAATAAATAATAACTTTATTATTGCCTCTAGGGCATATTTCCTTCATTCTCCCACTTGCACTAGAGTCAATAATCTAGTTCACATCGCCATGTGATTCAACACTAATAGTTCACATCACCATGTGATTAACACCCATAGTTCACATCGTCATGTGACCTGCACCCAAAGGGTTTACTAGAGTCAGTAATCTAGTTCACATCGCTTATGTGATTAACACCCAAAGAGTACTAAGGTGTGATCTTGTTTTGCTTGTGAGATAATTTTAGTCAACGGGTCTGTCACATACAGATCCGTAAGTATTTTGCGAATTCTATGTCTACAATGCTCTGCATAGAGCTACTCTAGCTAATTGCTCCCACTTTCAATATGTATCTAGATCGAGACTTAGAGTCATCCAGATCTGTGTCAAAACTTGCATCGACGTAACTTTTTACGACGAACCTTTTGTCACCTCCATAATCAAGAAATATTTCCTTATTCCACTAAGGATAATTTTGACCGCTGTCCAGTGATCTACTCTTAAATCACTATCGTAATCCCTTGCTTAACACAGTGTAGGGTATACGATAGATCTGGTACACAGCATGTCATACTTTATAGAACCTATGGCTGACGCATAGGGAATGACTTTCATTCTCTTTCTATCTTCTGCCGTGGTCGGGCTTTGAGTCTTATTCAATTTCACACCTTGTAACACAGCTAAGAACTCTTTTCTTTGACTGTTCTATTTTGAACTACTTCAAAATATTCTCAAGGTATGTACTCATTGAAAAAACTTGTCAAGCGTCTTGATCTATCTCTATAGATCTTGATGCTTAATATGTAATCAGCTTCGCCGAGGTCTTTCTTTGAAAAACTTCTTTCAAACACTCCTTTATGCTTTGCAGAATAATTCTACATTATTTCCGATCAACAATATGTCATTCACATATACTTGTCAGAAATGCTGTAGTGCTCCCACTCACTTTCTTGTAAATACATGCTTCACCGCAAGTCTGTATAAAACTATATGCTTTGATCAACTTATCAAAGCGTACATTCCAACTCCGAGATGCTTGCACCAGTCCATAGATGGATCGCTGGAGCTTGCATATTTTGTTAACACCTTTAGGATCGACAAAACCTTCTAGTTGCATTGTATACAACTCTTCTTTTAAAAAAAATCATTAAGGAATGCAGTTTTGTTTATCCATTTGCCGGATTTCATAAAATGCGGCAATTGCTAACATGATTCAGACAGACTTAAGCATAGATACGAATGAGAAACTCTCATTGTAGTCAACATCTTGAACTTTGTCAAAAATCTTTTTGCAACAATTCTAGCTTTGTAGATAGTAACACTACTATCAGCGTCTGTCTTCCTCTTGAAGATCCATTTAATCTCAATGGCTCGCCGATCATTGGGCAAGTCAATCAAAGTCCATACTTTGTTCTTATATATGGATCCCATCTCAAATTTCATGGCTTCAAGCCATTTTGCGGAATCTGGGCTCACCATCGCTTCTTCATAGTTTGTAAGTTTGTCATGGTCTAGTAACATGACTTCCAGAACAGGATTACCATACCACTCTGGTGCTGATCTCACTATGGTTTACCTACGAGATTCAGTAGTAACTTGATCTGAAGTTACATGATCATCATCATTAGCTTCCTCACTAATTGGTGTAGTAGTCACAAGAACAAATTTCTGTGACGAACTACTTTCCAATAAGGGAGAAGGTACAATTACCTTATCAAGTTTTCTACTTTCCTCTAACTCACTTCTTTCGAGAGAAACTCCTTTTCTGGAAAGGATCCATTCTAAGCAACGAATCTTGCCTTCGGATCTGTGATAGAAGGTGTACCCAACTGTATCCTATGAAGACATATTTCTCCGAAAAAAACTTTTCACATAAGCATCACAACCCCAAATTTTAAGAAACGACGACTTTGGTTTCTTGCTAAACCACAGTTCATATAGTGTCGTCTCAACGGATTTAGATGGTGCCCTATTTAACGTGAATGCAGCTGTCTCTAATGCATAACCCCAAAACGATAGTGGTAAATCGGTAAGAAACATCATAGATTGCACTATATCCAATAAAGTACGGTTATGACGTTCGGACACACCATTATGCTGTGGTGTTCCAGGTGGCATGAATTTGTGAAACTATTCCACATTGTTTTAATTGAAGACCAAACTCGTAACTCAAATATTCGTCTCCGTGATCAGATCGTAGAAACTTTATTTTCTTGTCACGATGATTTTTCACTTCACTCTGAAATTCTTTGAACTTTTCAAACGCTTCAGACTTATGTTTCATCAAGTAGATATACTCATATCTTCTTAAATCATCTGTGAAGGTTAGAAAATAATGATACTTGTCGCGAGCTTTAATATTCATCGGACCATATACATCAGTATGTATGATTTCCAACAAATCTGTTGCTCGCTCCATTGTTCCGAAGAACGGAGTTTTAGTCATCTTGCCCATGAGGCATGGTTCGCAAGCATCAAGTGATTCATAATAAAGTGATTCCAAAAGCCCATCAGCATGGAGTTTCTTCATGCGCTTTACACTAATATGACCTAAACGGCAGTGCCACAAACAAGTTGCACTATCATTATTAACTTTGCATCTTTTGGTTTCAATATTATGAATATGTGTATCACTACTATCGAGATCCAACAAATCATTTTCGTTGGTGTGTAACCATATAAGGTTTTATTCATGTAAACAGAACAACAATTGTTCTCTAACTTAAACGAATAACCGTATTGCAATAAACATGATCAAATCATATTTATGCTCAACGCAAACACCAAATAACACTTATTTAGTTCCAACACTTATCCCGAAAGTATAGGGAGTGTGCGATGATGATCATATCAATCTTGGAACTACTTCCAACACACATCGTCACTTCACCCTTAACTAGTTTCTGTTCATTCTGCAACTCCCGTTTCGAGTTACTAATCTTATGTGACGCCCGGATAATTAAGCTACAGTAACCCTCTACTAATGATGACACGTCACTACGATTACTGTTGCTAATCTCGCTTTAGTTCAAAATCGGTTCAAAAGTCAAATTCAAAATATGTCAAACAACAAAAATTTTCAAACTTTAAAACTAAAATGTTCGGAGTGTGTCGATTAATGTTTGGGAATTCAAGGTGAAGGAAACACACTTTTAGAGAATGCATAAATATTTTAAATTGAATTAAAATAGAAAAGAAAATAATTAAGAAAAAAACAGAAATAGAAAGGTAAAAAGAAGAAGAAACACCCCCGCTGGACCACCCGGCCCAGCCAGCGGCCAACCAGGCCGGCCCACCCCGTCGCCTTAACCCCTACTCCCCCCGAAACCCTAACGCCCCACTCCCCCACTTTCCCCCTCACGTCGCCACTCCCCCTCCCTCTCCCGGTCCGATCTGGATCGGGGACCAACCTCCCCACTCCTCTCGCTCCTCGCCCCCTCTGCTCGACCAGATCAGGGCAACGGCGCCCCGACCACGCCCCCGCCCCTGGCGACCCCGCCGCCCGGATTGACCGCACCGCGCCGCCTCGACCACTCCTCGCTGGACGCCACCCCGTCCTCGTCCTCATCCCCGAACGGCCTCCACGAGCCCCCGTCGCCGACAAGCCGAACCGCCGCCTCGACCTCCCCCATCCTCGACCACCCCTCGCCGGCCGTTGCTTCCTCGTCCTCGTCGTCAACGTCGCCACCGCCGCCTCGAGCTCACTCTCGCACACCTGCAGGTCCCAGTAAGCAACCCCCCTCTTTTTTTTTGTTCTCCTCTGCACCTCTCGCCGCGTCTCTCCCCCCATCGCCTCTCCCCGTCCGGTCTCGTCGCCGTCCGCGGTCATCTTGCGCTGGTCGCGCCCAGCGTGCGCGTCCGGCCCCGTGACCTGTGCGCTCGCGCCTCACCAGCTCCACCGCGGCCCTCCGCTCCCGGGCTGAGCTCCGACCGCCCCGAGCCCCGCTGCAGCTGCTCGCCGACGAACATCGTCGATCGGCCCCCTCTTCTGCTCGCCCCTACGTCGCCGCGCCCGCGTCGGCCTCCATCCCACTCCACGCCCGCAGCTGGGTGCCCGCGCCCTCCATTCTGCTGCCTACTGCCGCCTACCCCGACGGCCTCCCTTTCCACGCCCTGTCGCCGCCCAGGCCTGCGCCCGCTGTGCCTGCCGCCCCCCGCCGTCGCCAAACGCTCCGGCGCCCGGCATCGGACGCCCGCGCCCGCACACTGGGGGCTCCATCGCCCGTTCGGGCTGTGCCCTGCACCCGGCGCCCGCTAAGCCCGTGTGCCTATGACATGTAGGGCCGCCCCTAGAATGTTTAATAAAAAAAGATTAAAAAAACTAAATAAAAATAAAATAAATATATTAATTAATTAAATTAATTAATCAATTAATTAACTTGATTAATTCTGATTAAATTAACCAATTAAGATTAATTAACCTAATGATTAATTAACCTAATTAACTACTGTAAATTAGCTAATTAATTAGAATGATAGTGGGGCCCACCCCCCTAATTAATTTTGATTAGTTTAATTAAACTGTTTAATTAAAATGTGTCACTGACCAGTGGGGCCCACTGGTCAGGTTGACCAGTCAACTCTGTTGACTGCTGACGTCAGCATGACATCATGCTGATGTCATTAAATCATTTTCGAATTAATTTAAATAATTAAGCAAAATTACAAAAATTAATAAAATCTTTAGAAAATCATATCTTTTAATCCGTAACTCGGATTAAAATATTTTCAACACGAAAGTTGCTCAGAACGACGAGACGAATCCGGATACGCAGCCCGTTCGTCCGCCACACCCCCTTAACCTATCGAACTCGCAACTTTCCCTCTCCAGTTCATCTGACCGAAAACGCGAAACACCGGGGATACTTTCCCGGATGTTTCCCCCCTTCGTCGGTATCACCTACTACCGCGTTAGGGCACCCCTAGCACCGATACTTGTTATGTCATGCATCGCTATGCATCTGTTTGCTTAAATATTTATTGTTTCTTCCCCCTCTTCTCTCGCTAGACACCGAGACCGACGCTGCTGCTGCCCCGTTCGACTACGGAGTTGACGACCCCTCTCTCTTGCCAGAACAACCAGGCAAGCCCCCCCTTGATCACCAGATATCGCCTACTCTCCTCTATACTGCTTGCATTAGAGTAGTGTAGCATGTTACTGCTTTCGTTATTCCTATCCTGATGCATAGCCTGTCTTTGATACTGCTGTTGATACCTTTACCTGCAATCCTACTTGCTTAGTATAGGATGCTAGTATTTCCATCTGTGGCCCTACATTCTTGTCCGTCTGCTGTGCTATACTATCGGGCCGTGATCGCTTGGGAGGTGATCACGGGTATATACTATACTTTATACATGATACATGTGGTGAACAAAGAGGGGTCGGCTCGTAGGAGTACCCGCGAGTGGATCTTTGAGGCGGAGCGACAGGGCAGGTTGAGGTCACCTAGGAGAGAGGTGGGCCTGGCCCTGTCGGCGTTCACGGATACTTAACACGCTTAACGAGATCTGGGTATTTGATCTGAGTCTGTCCATTTGGTCTATACGCACTAACCAACTACGTGGGAAAGATATGGGCACTCGGCGTCGTGGTATCAGCCGAAGCCTTCGTGACGTCAGCGACTGAGTGGCGCGCGCCGGATTGGACTGGAACGCCACTAGGCTAGGTCTGCTTCCGACCACGTTCGCAACGTGCAGGTGTGCTCAGGGCGATGGGCCCAGACCCCTGCGCGCTTAGGTTTAGACCGGCGTGCTGACCGCTCTGTTGTGCCTAGGTGGGGCTGCGACGTGTTGATCTTACGAGGCCGGGCATGACCCAGAAAAGTGTGTCCGGCCAAATGGGATCAAGCGTGTTGGGCTATGTGGTGCACCCCTGCAGGGAAGTTAATCTATTCGAATAGCCGTGTCCCTCGGTAAAAGGACGACCCGGAGTTGTACCTTGACCTTATGACAACTAGAACCGGATACTTAATAAAACACACCCTTCCAAGTGCCAGATACAACCCGGTGATCGCTCTCTAACAGGGCATCGAGGAGGGGATCGCCGGGTAGGATTATGCTATGCGATGCTACTTGGAGGACTTCAGTCTACTCTCTTCTATATGCTGCAAGACGGAGGCTGCCAGAAGCGTAGTCTTCGACATGATTAGATATCCCCCTCTTATTCTGGCATTCTGCAGTTCAGTCCACTGATATGGCCCCTTACACATATATCCATGCATATGTAGTGTAGCTCCTTGCTTGCGAGTACTTTGGATGAGTACTCATGGTTGCCTTGTTTCCCTTTTCTCCCATCTCTCTACCCGATTGCTGCGACCAGACGATGGAGCCCAGGTTCCAAACGCCACCGTCGACGACGACTCCTTCTACACTGGAGGTGCCTACTAGTACGTACAGCCCGCTGACGACGACCAGGAGTAGTTAGGAGGATCCCAGGCAGGAGGCCTGCGCCTCGTTCGATCTGTATCCCAGTTTGTGCTAGCCTTCTTAAAGCAAACTTGTTTAACTTATGTCTGTACTCAGATATTATTGCTTCCGCTGACTCGTCTATGATCGAGCACTTGTATTCGAGCCCTCGAGGCCCCTGGCTTGTATTATGATGCTTGTATGACTTATTTTATTTGTAGAGTTGTGTTGTGATATCTTCCCGCGAGTCCCTGATATTGATTGTACACATTTGCGTGCATGATTAGTGTACGGTTGAATCGGGGGCGTCACATCTTAGCAACTGAACTAGTACCAAATACTGAGGGGTTGCTATGAACACTAGTAAAGCACACATCAATAACATGTATATCAAATATACCTTTGTTCACTTTGCCATCCTTTCTTATCCGCCAAATACTTGGGTAGTTCCGCTTCCAGTGACCAGTCCCTTTGCAGTAGAAGCACTTAGTCTCAGGCTTAGGACCAGACTTGGGCTTCTTCACTTGAGTAGCAACTTGCTTGCTGTTCTTTTTGAAGTTCTCCTTTTTTCCTTTGCCCTTTTCTTGAAACTAGTGGTCTCGTCAACCATCAACACTTGATGTTTTTCTTGATTTCTACCTTTGTCAATTTCAGCATTACGAAGAGCTTGGGAATCGTTTCCGTTATCCCTTGCATATCATAGTTCATCACGAAGTTCTACTAACTTGGTGATGGTGACTAGAGAATTCTGTCAATCACTATTTTATCTGGAAGATTAACTCCCAGTTGATTCAAGCGATTGTAGTACCCAGACAATCTGAGCACATGCTCACTAGTTGAGCGATTCTCCTCCATCTTTTAGCTATAGAACTTGTTGGAGACTTCATATCTCTCAACTCGGGTATTTGCTTGAAATATTAACTTCAACTCCTGGAACATCTCATATGGTCCATGACGTTCAAAACGTCTTTGAAGTCCCGATTCTAAGCCGTTAAGCATGGTGCACTAAACTATCAAGTAGTCATCATATTGAGCTAGCTAAACGTTCATAACGTCTGCATCTGCTCCTGCAATAGGTCCGTCACCTAGTGGTGCATCAAGGACATAATTCTTCTGTGCAGCAATGAGGATAAACCTCAGATCATGGATCCAATCCGTATCATTTCTACTAACATTTTTCAACACAATTTTCTCTAGGAACATATCAAAATAAACACAGGGAAGCAACAACGCGAGCTATTGATCTACAACATATATATGCTAATACTACCAGGACTAAGTTCATGATAAATTAAAGTTCAATTAATCAGATTACTAAAGAACTCCCACTTAGATAGACATCCCTCTAATCCTCTAAGTGATCACGTGATCCAAATCAACTAAACCATGACCGATCATCACGTGAGATGGAGTAGTTTCAATGGTGAACATCACTATGTTGATCATATCTACTATATGATTCACGCTCGACCTTTCGGTCTCCGTGTTCCGAGGCCATATCTGTTATATGCTAGGCTCGTCAAGTTAAACCTGAGTATTCCGCGTGTGCAACTGTTTTGCACCTGTTGTATTTGAACGTAGAGCCTATCACACCCGATCATCATGTGGTGTCTCAGCACGAAGAACTTTCGCAACGGTGCATACTCAGGGAGAACACTTCTTGATAGTTAGTGAGGGATCATCTTATAATGCTACCGTCAATCAAAGCAAGATAAGATGCATAAAAGATAAACATCACATGCAATCAATATAAGTGATATGATATGGCCATCATCATCTTGTGCTTGTGATCTCCATCTCCGAAGCATCGTCATGATCACCATCGTCACCGGCGCGACACCTTGATCTCCATCGTAGCATCGTTGTCGTCTCGCCAATCTTATGCTTCTACGACTATCGCTACCGCTTAGTGATAAAGTAAAGCATTACAGGGCGATTGCATTGCATACAATAAAGCGACAACCATATGGCTCCTGCCAGTTGCCGATAACTCGGTTACAAAACATGATCATCTCATACAATAAAATTTAGCATCATGTCTTGACCATATCACATCACAACATGCCCTGCAAAAACAAGTTAGACGTCCTCTACTTTGTTGTTGCAAGTTTTTACGTGGCTGCTATGGGATTAGCAAGAACCAATCTTACCTACGCATCAAAACCACAATGATAGTTTGTCAAGTTTGTGCTGTTTTAACCTTCGCAAGGACCGGACGTAGCCACACTCGGTTCAACTAAAGTTGGAGAAAATGACACCCGCCAACCACCTATGTGCAAAGCACGTCGGTAGAACCAGTCTTGCGTAAGCGTACGCGTAATGTCGGTCCGGGCCGCTTCATCCAACAATACCGCCGAACCAAAGTATGACATGCTGGTAAGCAGTATGACTTATATCACCCACAACTCACTTGTGTTCTACTCGTGCATATAACATCAACACATAAAACCAGGCTCGGATGCCACTGTTGGGGAACGTAGTAATTTCAAAAAAAAAATTCCTACGCACACGCAAGAACATGGTGATGCATAGCAACGAGAGGAGAGAGTGTTGTCCACGTACCCTCGTAGACCGAAAGCGGAAGCGTTATGACAACGCGGTTGATGTAGTCGTACGTCTTCACGACCCGACCGATCAAGCACCGAAACTACGGCACCTACGAGTTCTAGCACACGTTCAGCTCAATGACGATCCCCGGACTCCGATCCAGCAAAGTGTCGGGGAAGAGTTCCGTCAGCACGATGGCGTGGTGACGATCTTGATATTCTACCGTCGCAGGGCTTCGCCTAAGCACCGCTACAATATTATCGAGGATTATGGTGGAGGGGGGCACCGCACACGGCTAAGAGAACGATCACGTAGATCAACTTGTGTGTCTTGAGGTGCCCCCCTGCCCCCGTATATAAAGGAGCAAGGGGGAGGCCGTCCGGCCCTAGCATGGCGCGCCAGGAGGAGTCCTCCTCCTCCTAGTAGGAGTAGGACTCCCCTCTTTCCTACTCCTACTAGGAGGGGGAAAGGAAGGGGGAGAGGGAGAAGGAAAGGGGGGTGCCGCCCCCCCTCTTCTAGTCCAATTCGGACCAGAGGGGGAGGGGGCACGCGGCCCACCCTGGACGCCCCTCTCTCTCTCCACTAAGGCCCATTAGGCCCATACTTCTCCCGAGGGGTTCCGGTAACCCTCCGGCACTCCGGTTTTCTCCGAAATCACCTGGAACACTTCCAGTGTCCGAATATAGCCGTCCAATATATCGATCTTTATGTCTCGACCATTTCGAGACTCCTCGTCATGTCCCCGATCTCATCCGGGACTCCGAACTCCTTAGGTACATCAAAACTCATAAACTCATAATATAACTGTCATCGAAACCTTAAGCATGCGGACCCTACGGGTTCGAGAACAATGTAGACATGACCGAGACACGTCTCCGGTCAATAACCAATAGCGGAACCTGGATGCTCATATTGGCTCCCACATATTCTATGAAGATCTCTATCGGTCAGACCGCATAACAACATACGTTGTTCCCTTTGTCATCGGTATGTTACTTGCCCGAGATTCGATCGTCGGTATCTCAATACCTAGTTCAATCTCGTTACCGGCAAGTCTCTTTACTCGTTTCTGTAATACATCATCTCGCAACTAACTCATTAGTTGCATTGCTTGCAAGGCTTAAGTGATGTGCATTACCGAGAGGGCCCAGAGATACCTCTCCGACAATCGGAGTGACAAATCCTAATCTCGAAATACGCCAACCCAACATGTACCTTTGGAGACACCTGTAGAGCACCTTTCTAATCACCCAGTTACGTTGTGATGTTTGGTAGCACACAAAGTGTTCCTCCGGCAAACGGGAGTTGCATAATCTCATAGTCATAGGAACATGTATAAGTCATGAAGAAAGCAATAACAACATACTAGACGATCGGGTGCTAAGCTAATGGAATGGGTCATGTCAATCACATCATTCTCCTAATGATGTGATCCCGTTAATCAAATAACAACTCTTTTGTTCATGGTCAGGAAACATAACCATCTTCGATTAACGAGCTAGTCAAGTAGAGGCATACTAGTGACACTCTGTTTGTCTATGTATTCACACATGTATTATGTTTCCGATTAATACAATTCTAGCATGAATAATAAACATTTATCATGATATAAGGAAATAAATAATAACTTTATTATTGCCTCTAGGGCATATTTCCTTCATGTAAGGCAACCCCTGGAACCCCAAGTCAGAGAATCTACGCTTCTCCATCATCTCTCCAAATATCTCCATCTTCATTCTTGTCTCTCCAAACTGCCAAATTTCTCTTCAACATCTAATACTTTGTTGAAGTCTCCTGCGTAGATCCAAGGGCTATTATATTCCATTCTCATATATTCTAGTAGATCCTAGCTCCTCTTGCTTATTGATCTAACCGGCTCACCATAAAAGCCGGTGAACCTCCATTCTATATCACCAATAGAATCATCTTTTACCATCATGTCAATGTGGGAATTGCTAAGATTTTAGTGACACACTTGAATTATTTTTCCAGTAGAGACAAAGACCCCCACTCAAGCCACCATATTTAACACCAAAAGCGTGTTCGAAGCCAAATCGCTGTCAAAGTTCTTGAGCTCTTTTATCTGACATCTTGGTATATGAGAGAAAGACCAGACGTGGATGTTGCGACCTAATGAGGTCACTGATTTCGCAAACTCTCTTGGGCCATCCACAACCCCGACAGTCCAGAGCTAAAATATTCATTGATCTCGGCGGTCACCCATGAAGGGTGTTGTCGATCCCATTTGGAATTGACAGATTATCTCACAAGCATATTGACATCCTTGCTGACGGTACATATCCCCTTCAATTTGTCTCTATTATCCTTTGAATGCAAACTTACCATCGAGAAGCCTCATCTCCTTTAGGCCAGCACCGTAATCCCTCAGGGAACAAAGAACTTGTACTACCTTCTCCCGTAGCGTAGCCCAGTCAATCTCCAGTCTCTTTGCCGAATCGACTCCATGATCTCTACCACCCTTGGTAATTGATACCTCGCTCAAAGGCACCCCAACAAATGCAAATAACCTCATCTTTACTCTGCTTGTGATGCATTTCTTTATTTCTCCTTCATGGTTTGTATTCCACTGAAGCCATCTCACAAAAAAAATAAATCTTCAGCAGGAAGATAATAACGGCTCGAACGCAAAGAACAACCCCAGGGACAAGGCCTCCAAAAAAAGACAGACTTTGGACGAATTCCATAGGCTGGACCACTCCATAAAATTAACCAGCCCTCACTCTTGTTGTGTCGTACCATTTGGCAGGGCTGGTGGCGGTGGACATATGATGGATGAGCTTGCAAAAGGCGCACTGAGGGAGTAGACCTGAGTGCTGGCAACATTTGCAACGCCACTAGCAAGAAGATCAATAAAGTTCGGTTGCTTCACCTCACTCCTATCTTCGTGCCCAACAACATGCTTATCGGATGCCACCGGTGTCGTAGAAGCAGTATACAGAATTCGCTGATGCAATTTGTTTGCCAGCCGACACCTAATCCGAACAGGGACACTGCCTTATCCCGCAAAAGCTTGAAACTTCGCACCTAATCTGGCGAGCTACGGATTATTTGTGATGCCCGCACCTTCCATTTCTCCAGCTGTACCAAATCCACGCCAACACAACCAACCGCCATCAACAATGGAGCCAAGGACTCCAGTAGCCACACCAGATGATGAGAAATCGCCTATATGGATAGAAGCCCTGAAAAGAGAAGAAGCGAAGGGGAAAGGAATTGGGAATGGATCTGGGGAACCAGGGGGGATCTGCAAGAGAGAGAGAGAGAGAGAAAATAGATTGAGGAGGCTAGAAATAGAGACCAGGGGAGAAGAAAGGAGGAATCGTGGAAGAGATCAGCAAAATCGCCAAATTCTCCATCCGACAGACACTATAGCAGGGGAGAAGAGTCGTGCGACCAAGCAGGAAGCGTCGTTTAAGGTGGTGGGACTGTCAAGAGCAGTGATGGGGTGTGACTACTTGAGACTTGTTCTCTTGTCTGTTTTATCTATCAATACGTGTATACTTGTCATTTGGTGCTGCTCCAATCAGATTTATGGTTCTCTATTGATCGTGATTGCAAATGCTCTCGTCAACGTAAGCTACATTTTTAGGTGATGAATACTTTAATGGTACTATCAATTTATCCTTAGAAGTTCATGTGAACTCTTGGTGATCACTGTGTATCAACAATTTGGGTCTCTAGGAGGCCTACAAGGAGAACACTGCATAGACTTAAAGAAACAAATTTATAGTTAAATGAGAAGATTGAAACATTTCACAACCAATAATTGTTGTTAGCTATCTTTTTCTCCCCCAACTTTAACCTATCGACAACACTCGTTTATTTTTAGCAATATAAGTAGCAGCGTTGTAGTGATTGTGCAATAATATATGATACTACTGCATCTTTCCTTGCACATGAGAAGCTTGATACATCACCATTCATCAATACCTGAAAGTATTAGCTCCTGGAGCTTCAAACACTAGTACATGGGCCCCCTAATTAGCAGTACATACTAGCAGCAAGTTATCCCTGCATGTCGTTGGTAATACCTAAACTAGTAGCGTGTGATTTCTCGGTGCGCGGCAGGTACATAAGAAAGCTAGCAGCGTGTACTAGATCTGCATGCCAGTAGTGTATCATAACATTAGCCGTGTGCTTCTTGTCCTAAACGTTGCTAGTATATTTTTTGGGCCAAAAAGAATCCGCCACGGCAGTGGTTGCCGCCATGGCAGCATTTGCATATCTTTGTTACATATATCTACGAAAGGAATGCACTGAATAAATAATGGCATGAATTCAAATATCCAAATTGCAACACACGTTTACTTAACACATCGATATGGTTGAATTAGAAGCATGCATTTGACTACGCCGACTTTGTCGTGGGGCAGTAGCTCGGCCTTGTTAAAGTTGCGGTCGACGAACCTCTGACGTTTGGTAATGAGGAGAGCAAATTTCAGCATGAATCACCCATATCAAAACATAAATAACAATTAAGGGGAAGCGGGCGTGGGTGAACAGTAAATTCAAGAAAAAAAATCTGAAAAATCTGTTTTTTCGCATGGAAGATGTTCGAGTGCATGATATCCATGCCAAATTTCAGCATGTTTGGACATCTGGTTAGCTCTCAGAAAAAAGACAAATTTGGGGCCTGTGAGAAAATTTACTGTTCGGACCGATTTTCTCTTTTTTGCTTAGAGCTACTTAGATGTCCAAACATGATGAAATTTGGCATGGACATGATGCACTCAAACATCTTCGATGAAAAAAAAATCAGATTTTTTTGGATTTTTCTAGTTTGTTTTTGAATTTACTATTCATTGGGAGCACGTGATGGGCTTAGAGATGAATATTTGACAGTTAAGGTTACTTAAGTAAAGATACTAGGTCACTTACAGTATGCATCTTAAAGACTTAAGTAGCAACTACATGGAAGGTACGGTAAGTCTAGTTGCACGATCAAGTTAGGAAAAACTTTTTAAAAATGACGATTGTTGTTAAACACAATACCACACATTCACTGCTTCAGGGACGACAAGGAGTCGGGTATGTGACGATCTTATGGCATGTGTCAACGACACTACTCCTCAATGGTCGATACGCTGACACCATAGAGGCACACTGTCTCACTGCGGACGTCCTTGTTGATGATTTGGACCGATATCTGTTGGATCCGTCTGAACTAGACCCTGTCCTCAGGTGCGAGAACGTCAAACCGATTTGTTGATGTCGTCCTTCTTTCTGCAGGTTGCGTGATGCCCCGTGAATTCATCCATGTCACACATGAAATACGAAGGGGAGGTCCTTGTTGCTTCACCTTGTTGTTGAATGCAAGAGAAGGTTGTGTTGTGGGCGAACCTCATAGAGCAGGGATGTCCTGCTCTTTTGATGAAGGGTAACTACCATTTTTGGTGGAGTAGACTTTGATGGTCCGACTACAAACGAGCGAAGGCATCGTGCCTTATAAATGGCCAAACCAACCCCGAGAGGTTATTGACCACGCCGGAGAATGATCAATCTAACCACGAAGGTCTAATTCCTGCACACAAACGAAGAACAAGCAAGAAGTAAGATTTGCAATCTGGTTATTGCGAATTAAGATGAAAGCTTTATTGATGAAAGTATGGTTCTATAAATGTCTTTGCCTTGTCGTTGGACACAAACAAAGTAGGCGAGTTGCAACTATGGCGAACTTTAATCTAACCAAAACTCAAGTCTAAATGATGCCCTAAGGGTTGTATTTATAGGGGAAAAGAGAGCGTATTTCGTCCACCCTTGGCAAGGTGGGACTAAAATCCTTCCCGACTCATTTCCCCTAAAATGTAGGCCCTAAATATCCATGAAAAGGTATTTCAAAAATACACGGGCTTGGCCCAAAAATAAGGTGCCACAACACCAATAGAAAGCTTCAGACAAAATTTATGAAAGGTCATCTTGTATATTTCGTCGAGGTCCTTGTATGTCATCATGGTGGCTTCAAAGTGTTGGAAATGAAGGTAATATGCCCTAGAGGCAATAATAAAGTTGTTATTTATATTTCCTTATATCTTGATAAATGTTCATTATTCATGCTAGAATTGTATTAATCGGAAACTTGATACATTTGTGAATACATAGACAAAACAAAGTGTCCCTAGTATGCCTCTACTAGACTAGCTCGTTAATCGAAGATGGTTAAGTTTCCTGACCATAGACATGTGTTGTCATTTGATGAACGGGATCACATCATTAGGAGAATGATGTGATGGACAAGACCCATATCCATTAGCTTAGCATAATGATCGTTTAGTTTTATTGCTAATGCTTTCATCATGACTTATACATGTTCCTCTGACTATAGATTATGCAACTCCCGAATATCGGAGGAACACCTTGTGTGCTATCAAACATCACAACGTAACTGGGTGATTATAAAGATGCTCTACAGATGTCTCCGAAGGTGATTGTTGGGTTGGCATCGATCGGGATTAGGATTTGTCACTCCGTGTATCGGAGAGGTATCTTTGGGCCCTCTCGGTAATGCACATCACTATAAGCCTTGCAAGCAATGTGACTAATGAGTTAGTCACGGGATGATGCATTATAGAACGAGTAAAGAGACTTGCTGGTAACGAGGTTGAACTAGGTATGATGATACCGACGATCGAATCTCGGGCAAGTAACATACCGATGACAAAGGGAACAACGTCTGTTGTTATGCGGTTTGATCGATAAAGATCTTCGTAGAATATGTAGGAGCCAATATAAGCATCCAGGTTCCGCTATTGGTTGTTGACCAGAGATGTGTCTCGGTCATTTCTACATAGTTCTCGAACCCGTAGGGTTCGCACGCTTAACGTTCGATAATGATTTGTATTATGAGTTATGTGATTTGATGACTGAAGTTTGTTCAGAGTCCCGGATGAGATCACAAACATGATGAGGAGTCTCGAAATGGTCGAGAGGTAAAGATTCATATATATGACGATGGTATTTGGACACCGGAAGTGTTCCTGGTGATACCGGGTCACCGGAAGGGGTTTCGGGCAGCCCCCGACAAAGATATGGGCTTAATAGGCCAAGTAAGGGAACACACCAGCCCACAAGGGGATGGTGCGCCCCCTATAGGGCCAGCCACATGGGGAGAAAGGGTAAGGAGAGTAGGAAAAGGAAAGTATGAAGTAGGACTCCTACTTCCTTCCCCTCCCCTCCTTCCTTTCCCCCTTGTCCAAATATGGTAGGGGGGGGGGGCGAATTGGACTAGGGGCCCAAGTAGGATTCCTCCTACTTGGGCGCGCCCTAGGCTGCCTCCCTCCCTCTCCCTCCTTTGTATACATGGGGAGGGCACCCCTAGAACACACATCAATTGTTCCTAGCCGTGTGTGGCGCCCCCCTCCGCAGTTAACACCTCGGTCATATCGTCGCAGTGCTTAGACGAAGCCCTGCGCCGGTAACTTCATCATCATCGTCGCCACGCCGTCGTGCTGATGGAACTCTCCCTCGTCCTCAACTGGATCAAGAGCTTGAGGGACGTCATCGTGCTGAATGTGTGCTGAACATGGAGGTGCCGTACGTTCGGTACCTGGATCGGTTGAATCATGAAGACGTTCGAGTACATCAACCGCGTTACTAAACGCTTCCGCTTTCGCTCTATGAGGGTATGTGGACACACTCTCCCGTCTCGTTGCTATGCATCTCCTAGATAGATCTTGCGTGATCGTAGGAATTTTTTGAAATACTGCGTTCCCCAATAGTGGCGTTCGAGCCAGGTCTATGCGTAGATGTTATATGCACGAGTAGAACACAAAGAGTTGTGGGTGATAATAGTCATACTGCTTACCAGCAACATCTTACTTTAATTCGGCGGTATTGTTGGATGTAGCGGCCCAGACTGACATTACATGACCACGTTCATGAGGCTAGTTCTACCGACGTGCTTTGCACATAGGTGGCTGGCGGATGTCTGTTTCTCCAACTTTAGTTGAATCAAGTTTGACTACGCCCAGTCCTTGTTGAAGGTTAAAACAACACACTTGACAAAAAATCGTTGTGGTTTTGATGCGTAGGTAAGAGCGGTTCTTCCTAGAAGCCCGTAGCAACCACGTAAAACTTGCAACAACAAAGTAGAGGACGTCTAACTTGTTTTTGCAGAGCATGTTGTGATGTGATATGGTCAAGATGTGATAAGATATAAATTGTTGTATGAGATGATCATGTTTTGTTAAAGTTATTGGCAACTGGAAGAAGCCTTATGGCTGTCTCTTTATTGCATAAAATGCAAGCGCCATATAATTGATTTACTTTATCGCTATGCGATAGTAATAGTTGCAAAAGTAATAGTTGGCGAGACGACCATGTGACGACACGTTGATAAATATCAAGATGATGAAGATCATGGTGTCACGCCGGTGACGATGGAGATCATGACGGTACTTTGGATATGGAGATCAAAGGCACAAGATGATGATGGCCATATCATGTCACATATTTTGATTGCATGTGATGTTTATCTTTTATGCATCTTATTTTTTTAGTACACCGGTAGCATTATGAGATGATCCCTTACTAAAATTTCAAGGTACAAGTGCTCTCCCTGAGTATGCACCGTTGCGACAGTTCTTCGTGCTGAGACACCACATGATGATCGGGTGTGATAAGCTCTACGTTCACATACAACGGGTGCAAGCCAGTTTTGCACATGCAGAATACCCGGGTTAAACTTGACGAGCCTAGCATATGCAGATATGGCCTCGGAACACTGAGACCGAAAGGTCGAACATGAATCATATAGTAGATGCAAGCTTTGACACTGTGATAACCCACAAGTATAGGGGATCACAACATTTTTCGAGGGCAGAGTATTCAACCCAAATTTATTGATTCGACACAAGGGGAGCCAAAGAATATTCTCAAGTATTAGCAGTTGAGTTGTCAATTCAACCACACCTGGAAAATTTAATATCTGCAACAAAGTACTTAGTAGCAAAGTAGTATGGAAGTAACGGTAACGGTGGCAAAAGTAACAATAGCAGTTTTGTAGTAATCGTAACAGTGGCAGCGGAAAAATAACTAAGCAAAGATTAATATGTGAAAAGCTCGTAGGCATTGGATCAGTGATGGATAATTATGTCGGATGCGATTCCTCATGCAACAGTTATAACCTAGGGTGACACAGAACTAGCTCCAATTCATCAATGTAATGTAGGAGTGTATTCCGAATATAGTCATACGTGCTTATGTTAAAGAACTTGCATGACATATTTTGTCCTACCTTCTTGCGGCAGCGGGGTCCTATTTGAAACTAAGGGATATTAAGGCCTCCTTTTAATAGAGTATCGGACCAAAGCATTAACACTTAGTGAATACATGAACTCCTCAAACTACGGTCATCACCGGGAGTGGTCCTGATTATTGTCACTTCGGGGTTACCGGATCATAACACATAGTAGGTGACTATTGACTTGCAAGATAGGATCAAGAACTCACTTATATTCATGAAAACATAATAGGTTCAGATCTGAAATCATGGCACTCGGGCCCTAGTGACAAGCATTAAGCATAGCAAAGTCATAGCAACATGAATCTCAGAACATAGTGGATACTAGGGATCAAATCCTAACAAAACTAACTCGATTACATGATAAATCTCATCCAACCCATCACCGTCCAGCAAGCCTACGATGGGATTACTCACGCACGGCAGTGAGCATCATGAAATTGGTGATGGAGGATGGTTGATGATGACGACGGTGACGGATTCCCCTCTCCAGTGCCACGAACGGACTCCAGATCAGCCCTCTCGAGAGAGATTAGGGCTTGGCGGCGGCTCCGTATCGTAAAACGCAACGAATCCTTCTCTCTAATTTTTTTCTCCCCGAACGTGAATATATAGAGTTGGAGTTGACGTCGGTGGAGCCTCAGGGGGCCCACGAGGTAGGGGGCACGCCCTCCACCCTCGTGGACAGGGTGTGGGCCCCCTGGTGTTGATTCTTTTGCCAGTATTTGTATTAATTCCAAAAATATTCTCCGTGAAGTTTCAGGTCATTCCGAGAACTTTTATTTCTGCACAAAAATAACACCATGGCAATTCTCCTGAAAACATCGTCAGTCTGGGTTAGTTCCATTCAAATCATGCAAGTTAGAGTCCAAAACAAGGGCAAAAGTGTTTGGAAAAGTAGATACGTTGGAGACGTATCAACTCCCGCAAGCTTAAACCTTTTCTTGTCCTCAAGCAATTCAGTTGACAAACTGAAAGTGATAAAGAAAAACTTTTACAAACTCTGTTTGCTCTTGTTGTTGTAAATATGTAAAGCCAGCATTCAAGTTTTCAGCAAAGATTATGAACTAACCATATTCACAATAACATTCTGGTCTCATGTTTACTCATATCAATGGCATAATCAACTAGCGAGCAATAATAATAAATCTCGGATGACAACACTTTCTCAAAACAATCATAATATGATATAACAATATGGTATCTCGCTAGCCCTTTCTGAGACCGCAAGACATAAATGCAGAGCACCTCTGAAGATCAAGGACTGACTAGACATTGTAATCCATGGTAAAAGAGGTCCAGTCATAGTCATACTCAATGTAAACTAATAGTAATGCATGCAAATGACAACGGACCTCTCCAACTGGTGCTTTTTAATAAGAGGATGATGACTCAATGTAAAAGTAAATAGATAGGCCCTTTGCAGAGGGAAGCCGGGATTTGTAGAGGTGCCAAAACTCGAGTTTTGAAATAGAGATAAATAATATTTTGAGCGGCATACTTTCATTGTCAACATAACAACCAAGAGATCTCGATATCTTCCATGCTACACACATTATAGGAGGTTCCCAAGCAGAATGGTAAAGTTTATACTCCCCACCACCAACA
This sequence comes from Aegilops umbellulata, assembly GCA_032464435.1. Classification (NCBI taxonomy): domain Eukaryota; kingdom Viridiplantae; phylum Streptophyta; class Magnoliopsida; order Poales; family Poaceae; genus Aegilops; species Aegilops umbellulata. Next base: position 92,392,444 of record CP136059.1, on the reverse strand, counting down.
AGCATCAATCCATGGCTTGCCCGAAACAATGGGTGCCTCCAACCAACAACGGTCCTAGGGGAGTTCTGTTTGCAATTATTTTGATTTGAGCATGGGACTAGGCATCCCGGTGACCGGCCATTTTCTCATGAGTGAGGAGCGGAGTCCACTCCTCGTGAGAATAACCCACTTAGCATGGAAGATATAGACAACCCTAGTTGATACATGAGCTATTCGAGCATACAAAACAGAATTTCATTTGAAGGTTTAGAGTTTGGCACATACAAATTTACTTGGAACGGCAGGTAGATACCGCATATAGGAAGGTGTGGTGGACTCATATGGAATAACTTTGGGGTTTATGGAAGTGGATGCACAAGCAACATTCCCGCTTAGTACAAGTGAAGGCTAGAAAAAGACTGGGAAGCGACCAACTAGAGAGCGACAGGAGTCATGAACATGCATTAAAATTAGGACATCGCTAGACAGCACCGCTGTGCTCATTTGTGGCTCGGAGCGCACACTCCCGCATGCCCACGCCAAACAGAACGGTTCACAACCAACGCCCTTACCCGCTCATGCATCCATCCATCCGGCAGCAGCTTAGCCACCACGTACATGTGCATGGCAAGGTAGCTGATGCCTACTTGCGTAGCACGTCGCGCATGCTAGCTTGTTGTTCTCCGCGTTGCTATATCTTCTTGCACACGCGTGACTGCTCATGTTGCCTAGCTCGTTGTGTCCGCATGTCGTCAATCCCTGCTTCCTGCATGCGCCATCTCGATCGCGATCCGTCTGCATGCCACCTAGTGTACGGTTCATTGGCATCATTGGCTAAAAACCCGGTCGACCGATCTTATGGCCGAGCGCCAAGTCACCAGCCGATGTGGACCGCATGCCGCCTAGCGTGCCGCTCATTGGTATTGTTGGCCAAGAGCCAGGCCGACCGATCGGCCTGATGCCACTCTACGCCCCTTGTGTCCCTCTCCTTTGGGACATATGCTGAACCACATCTCCTGCGACCTCTTCTATGATGATCACTACGACGGCCGATCCGTGCCTCTTGTCACGACCACCACTATAACCTCAAAATTAAAACCCGAAACCAAGGCATCACTTCGTTTTCATACAGCGTCAGTCGTGTGACTCTTATTGTGGACACACTTGATCTGTCGCATGACCCTATGCAACTTCTCATCCCCCCAACACATACACACACACAACTCATCCTCATAGTGTGAGCAACTCCTGCTCATCAACGTATAGAAAAGCCTAAGTTCACTTTGATGGGGCTATTGGAGGCAAAACAAGGATGAGAAACTTTGAGACCGCTATACACTCGAGTAGCACACAGAAAAGGTGAGCAACTTTGGGGTGTTTTTATGCAACTCCAGTGCGTTCATAGGCAACTCATGTGTGTTTTTGATCATTATATCTAGATATTGCAATGATTTTTGCCGACAACTCATGCGAAAACTGTAAACAACTTTCGTAGGTTTGTGTATAAAGATTTATTCGTCCCCTATGAAATTTCTCATCGTCCCCGATGAAACTTGTCATCTTCGCCCGACATGAACTCGTCCTCACACTGTGCACAACTCCTTCTCATCGACATATGAAAAAACCTAAGTTCACTTGATAGGACTACTGGAGGCAAAGCAAGGACAAGAAACTTTTTGAGATCGTTATGCAGGGATAAGAGCATCTTCAGCCACGTACCTCTAATTTGACCTCTCAAATGCCCGCGGACGCGCCCGGTCAGTTACCGGACGCGTCCATTTTGAGCCCCTATTTATCCATCCGTGCAACCACAATCCTCATTTTCTTCCTCATATGTCTGGTCACTTGCACGTGATTGATGTAGATGAAGAGAGAGAAAGAAAAGTATAACTAAAGAAAAAGAAAAGGTGGTCTGGGGTGGGGCTGCGTCCTATGTGGCGTATTGACCGGGCGTGCCCGGGCATGTCCGCGATCCCTCATATCGTCCCCATATTTGAGATGGATATGAGGGTTCACAGATAGCCCAACATATAGGGAAGATATGACGGGTCTGGTTGGGTCACTTTTTCCTTCTCTCTCCTGTCCGGTCACTGACTGGACACGTCCGCGGGCATATGGGAGATGGTTTGAGGGATCCGGCTGTAGATGATCTAAGAAACTTTCAGATTGGTATGCACTCGAGTAGCACACAAAAAGGGTCAGCAACTATCCTAGCAAAAAAATCCAAGCAACTATCCTAGCAAATGCAAGCAACTGTACTACAAAAAACACATTGCAAATTGTTTAACAAAACCAACCAACTATCCTAGCAAACCAAGCAATTGTCTTAGCAAATCCAAGCAACCGCGTTACCAAAAAACACAATGCAAAATTGCCCTAGCAAAACCAAGCAGCAGCCCTAACCAAACTAAGCAACTGCATTACGATATGATGCAACTCTTCTAGAAATTCAAGTGACTACTTTGTCCCCATAATTCACATAATTGCCTATCTATTGAGTGCGAAAAATTGTCCCACTGATTTAAACAAAAATGTCCATGATTGCCTCTTGAATGTCCCTATATCCCCATAATGGCCTAGAATGTTGCGTACAGAATTGCCCAACGAATTTGATGAGGAAAATGCCTCTCGTGTACCAATCCCCCTTGCCTCCAACGAATTTGTACGAAATTGATGGGGGAAAATGGTCGCCATCCAGGCTCACCTTCATGTAGTGAGATGCCCCTTGAGCTGCAACGTCCTCTTCTCCCTTGCCTTGGAGATGCTCACCGCCAGCGCAACCTGCACCCTAGCATGACAACGCCCCTTTGATTAGTAGCGGGCAACAATGCATCCAATTTCAAAGGAAAAATCATACGAGGTTTATATGAAAAAGTTTCACTAGTTTTGCATCTTCTCAAGTTTCAGGATGGGTGCTTATATAAAATAGTCAAAATATACGAGGTTTCTCAATTCTCATTTGCATACTCGTAGTAGTATTATGGTGTGAGTTGAGAAGATGGAAGACAACCAATTTCATGTCAGTTTAGCTATGAAGATTTCAGTCTAAGGTCATACAGAATAAATTATATTTGGTTTATCATTTTCCAACAATGCTTAGCTAAAATGGTAGAGGCGTTGATCTGGATATCTGGTTCTTAAGCGTAACCTGAGCCTGGTTTCTTGGTTCTGGCTATATTTCCTGAAACTTGAATGTGTACTATCAAATTAAGCTACTACTCTTGCTAATATCCATGTGTATCCCTATTTTCTGATCCTAAAAAATAAAACATCATGGTTCAGTTTACTCCTATTCGCACTCTTCAATCAAATAAGCATGCAATTTATCACTCATCACATCAGTTCTAGGCCATCAAGAACTACTTCCTAGATATATCTTCTCAGTTTGTATGTGTATTTAAATCACCAGGCAGACACACATATAAATGAATAACATCGGAGCAGCTCACAAGCAGAAGGTTAGCCCCACACCAATTCTTAACAAAGCCTTACTGCAACAAACCAGCATACACCAATCCTAATCATCCAATCAGCAGACTAGTCCCCAAAAGTCATTGCTGGAGCTGGAGCTACTTGGGCTTAAGAACAAAAAGTACTTACCTCAAGATTTGATAAGCTTGCCATGTCAAAAAAGGTCACAGGAATACAGTGTAACCATGTTATTATTAGTTTTTGCAAGCCTGTAGCTTCTAGGTTTCATAAGTTAATCTGCTACTTAGTTTACTGGCAGAAATGAGAGATAATACTAAGTGGTATATAATCATACCCTCATCCATGATCAAATGTGCAACTATACTAGTTCATTTAGTCCACCCGCTCCCCTCTACGGTCGCACTAAGAGATTCCACCCGAGGAGAGGAAAATCTTGACTCCACCTCTATGACACAAACTTAATTACAGGTATCTAAAACCTTTAGATATTTTCCAAATAATAATGGTCTTGATAAATGTTTTTGTTCATGAGGATTGGGCAACTGGGGGCATGTGTAGGATCAGAAGTATGTCTAGAGGGGGGGTGATTAGACTACTTGACCAAATAAAAATCTAGACTTTTCCCAATTTTAGTTCTTGGCAGATTTTAGCTATTTTAGCACAAGTCAAGCAATCTCAACACAACTCAAGCAAGCATGCAAAAGAGTATATGAGCAGCGGAAAGTAAAGCATGCAACTTGCAAGAATGTAAAGGGAAGGGTTTGGAGTATTCAAACGCAATTGGAGACACGGATGTTTTTGGCGTGGTTCCGATAGGTGGTGCTATCGTACATCCACGTTGATGGAGACTCCAACCCACGGAGGGTAACGGTTGCGCGAGTCCACGGAGGGCTCCACCCACGAAGGGTCCACGAAGAAGCAACCTTGTCTATTCCATCACGGCCGTCGCCCATGAAGGACTTGCCTCACTAGCGGTAGATCTTCACGAAGTAGGCGATCTCCTTGCCCTTACAAACTCCTTGGTTCAACTCCACAATCTTGTCAGAGGCTCCCAAGTGACACCTAGCCAATCTAGGATACACCACTCTCCAAGAAGTAACAAATGGTGTCTTGATGATGAACTCCTTGCTCTTGTGCTTCAAATGATAGTCTCCCCAAGACTCAACTCTCTCTCACAGGATTTGGATTTGGTAGAAAGAAGATTTGAGTGGAAAGCAACTTGGGGAAGGCTAGAGATCAAGATTCATATGGTAGGAATGGAATATCTTGACCTCAACACAAGTGTAGGTGGTTCTCTCTCAGAACATGTGTATTGGAAGTGTAGATGTGTTCTGATGGCTTTCTCCACAAATGAAGAGTGGGTGGAGGGGTATATATAGCCTCCACACAAAATCTAACCGTTACACACAATTTGCCAAACTCGGTGGGACCTAACTGTTAAACTCGGTCGGACCGATTCAGCAAACCTAGTGACCGTTAGGATTTTCGATGGGACTGAGATGCAACTCGGTAGGACCGATATGGTTAGGGTTCGGGCATAACGTAATCTCGGTGTGACCGATTACACAAACTCGGTAGGACCAATTTTGGTAATAAGCTAACCAGAGAGTTGGTCAGGTAAACTCGGTGGGACCGGTTCGCTCATTTCGGTGAGACCGAAATGTTACGAAAGGGAAACACAGAGTTTACATTGCAATCTCGGTGGGACCGATCGCTTAGTTTGGTTAGACCGAAATGTTACGAAGGGAAACAGAGAGATTACAATCCCATCTCGGTGAGACCGAGATCCCTATCGGTGAGACCGATTTGGCTAGGGTTTGTGGCAGTGGCTATGACATCTGAAACTCGGTGGCGCGGATAGAAAGAATCGGTGGGGCCGAGTTTGACTTTGGTTTAGGTCAAATGTGGATGTAGGAAGATAGTTGAGGATTTTGGAGCATATCACTAAGCACATGAAGCAAGAGGCTCATTAAGCAACACCTCATCCCTCCTTGATAGTATTGGCTTTTCCTATGGACTCAATGTGATCTTGGATCACTAAAAATGTAAAATGTAGAGTCTTGATCTTGAAGCTTGAGCCAATCCTTTGTCCTTCGAATTTTGAGGGATCCACTTTCTTCATCCATGCCATGCCATTCATTGAGCTTTTCCTGAAATATTGATCTTGGAATAATGTTAGCTCAATGAGCTATATGTTGTTAGGAATTACCAAAACCACCCAGGGATAGTTGCACTTTCAATCTCCCCCTTTTTGGTAATTGATGACAACATATAGATCAAAGCTTCGACAAATGATAATAAGAGTGAAAGATATTGTCGCTTTTAGAAGTATGTGAAAAGCAAGAGCTCCCCCTAAATTTGTGCATATCTTAAGATTTGCTTTGGACTGCAAATGCACAATGAGTTAGGATCATGGGTTACTCTTCCATGTCACATACATCTTGGTGGAGCGCTCAAAATGATAAGAATAAAATACATGCACTCATCACCAAGCAAAGTGAATGATCAAATAGGGATACCATGATAGTATCATCCAACAAGCATAAGTGTAGCTTATGATCAACCACATGATCATCAATGTCTCACAGATAATAGCATAGTATCTCAAGCAATCAAAAGCAAATAAAGTTCAACCAAGAAGACAAGAGAGAACAAAATCAAACTCTCTCTCTCTCTCTCGAAGCCTATGATCTATACATTTTTCTCCCCCTTTGGCAACAAGTTACCAAAAAGTTCATAGAAAATGCATAGCACTAAATCGACTCTCAGGCTTGGTCTTCACGTGGTGGAGTCCTGATAACGCCAAGGACGAAGGCTTCAGTTGAAGTAGATGGAGCTGCTGGGGTAGGTGCTGGAGCTGGTGGCACTGACGCTATAGCTGGTGCAGATGAAGTGGCTCTGGTGTCAGTTACTGGCATTGCAGATGATCTCTGAGCTCTAGGCACTCTGGCAAATGCATCAATTGTTGTTTTGCCCTTCCTCCCCTGCATGTCATCCTGTAATTGCTCCACAGCAGACTGAATCTCAGTTACTTTCACATCTAAGTCATAGAACTTTTGTTCCATGATTCTTTCCAAGCTCTCTTGGTTTCGAGTCAGGGTGGCCAGTCCTTTCTCAATCCTCAGAGTTGATGCTATCAAATAACTAAGCTGCTCCTGCTTGTTCTTCAGAAAGTACTCAGATGCCTCCTCTTGAGTTGGCATCTTGGCAGCCTTCTCCATCTTTGCCTTCTCCTTCTTTGCTTGTGCTTACACTGATGATGGTTCTTTCTCATTAATCACAACTTGATTGTCCTCAAAATCCGTATGAATGGGCAAGTGTTCCTTATCCAACAGGTATGTGCCTGTGCCCATCTTTGAGATAATCAACTCCTGAATATGTGGGGCATACCCACAACTTCTCTTTTGATCGGCTGCTGTCCTCTTGATAGTCTCAACAATGAGGCTCATGACTTTGAACTTCTGTGTCACATCAAATATGTGTAGCAAGTTAATTGCATGCCCTCTGATCATGTTGTGGTCACCTGACTTGGGCAAAAGAGTGTGCCTTAGAATCCAGTTGATTGTAGGCAGCCCTGACAGAAGATAGCAGACTGATCAAAACTTGAAAGTCTCAAGAGCTTCGTCTGGGATCTCCTTATACATGTTTGACATGGAATTGTGATCCATCTTCTTCTTGGCATAGACATCCAAGTCATCTTCTTCTTCCTTTGGGGCATTGATCAGACTGGCCCATTCCTCAATAGTTGAGTTGTACCTTGTACCTTCAGACATCCAAACTATCCTGCCATCTGGATATAAATGTGCCGTGGAGTAGAATTGCATTATGAGCTCCTCATTCCACTTTGTGAGCTTCTGCCCAACAAAGTCTGCAACTCCACAAGCATTGAAGCTGTCATACACACCAGGATAGTGTGCCTCATTTTCCTTGATATAGGTCCAGTCGACCCACCTCATATCACACACTATTGGTTTCTTGTCCAGCAGCACTGTCTCATAGAATTCTTGTTGTTCCTTTGTGTGGAACCTATAGTCAACAGCAGTCCTTCTCCTGGTAGCATATGGATCTGTTTCTCTCCATTTCCCCAGCCCTGAATCTTTTCTGAGCTTCATGTTCTCAGCCACAGGATGAGCATCGTTGTGGTCTGGAATCTTGGGTTTGAGTTTCCTTAGAACTTGTCCTTCATCATCTTCCTTAGCAGCAACATCAGGCACTGGGGCCTTGTTCTTCTCAGCAGCTGGTATGTTCCTGGTATTCCTCTTAGGTTTTGGCTTTGGAGCTAGAGCAGTAGACTTAGCAGCAGCTTTGGGTGCTTCTTTGGGCTTTGATGTTGCAGCCCCTGACTTTATAGCATCACCCATTAGCCTCTGTGCCTTGGGTGCTGGTGCAGCAACCTCTTCTTCCTCTTCTTCTTCTGAATCTCTCCTCATGGAGGGTTTGCCAAGAACTCTGGCAGTAGTGGTTCTGACTCTCTTTTTCTTTTTGTCTTGGCCAACAGCTTCCTCTTCTGACTCCATGGTAAACTTCAGGGTTTCTCCAGTGGCAACCTTCCTAGGTTTAGAAGTGGGAACTCTCCTTGCAGGTACCTTCTTCTACATGCCTGGCTTTGTGGCTGCAGCTGAGCCATATTCCTTCTTGAGCAATTTCTTCTTTAAGGTGGCTTCCTCTTCCTCTGCAATATAATCTTCATCTTTAGATTCTGAAGTCCTTTTCTTGCTTGCTCTAGTGGCAGCCTTGGGCAAGTTGCTTGGGGTGGTTCTGCTACCCTCATCTGAGCTGCTAGAGGGACTAGTGCCCTCACTCAAGTGAACCTGCTCCTCTTGTTCTGGATGTCACTTTGGTCAGACATGTTGCAAACGCTGACTGCGGACCCTGTGAATAGATTGTAGATGAGATAGAGTGGATGAGCATCACAAAATGCAGAGATTTTTGCAAAAGAATGAGTCAAAAACTTAGTTTTAGTTTTCCACAGAAAGCATTTCGGATCAACCGATTTGCAAACTCGGTGATACCGAAGCAGCTGTTGGAACCAAAACTAGTGAACTCGGTCAGACCGAGTCACAGTTCGGTGGCACCAAGACTGCTAGGGTTTCACAAAGTCCTGAACTCGGTCACACCGATTTGCAATTCTCGGTCAGACCGAGAACCACATGTGCAATGGCCTTGGCCGAATCGGTGGAACCAAGTTCTGCAACCCGGTGGGTCCGAGATGGTTTCGGCGGAAACCTAACCCTAAATTTTCGATTCAATTCTAATCTATGGAGTGTTTTTGACTGGATAGAAGTGTTTCAATCGTGGCAAGATTCATAATGAACACAATGTGCTAGGAATCGAACGAGGATAGCACTGTGATCGAGTCCATACCCTAGTTCGGCGATGAACTCGCTACGGCGGCAACGGCGGAGACGAAATCCGTTGACGGCGGCGGAGACCAGCGACAGGAGGCGGCTGGCGACGAGGAGGACGACCTGGAGACCCAAGAGGTAGAGCGAGCTTATGCGCGGGCGAAGGGGTTTCGGAGAAATTTCTAAAATTTTGCCCGTGAGTATATATAGCTCGACCCTGTCGGTGTGACCGAGTGTAACAACTCGGTGACACCGAGATGCATAACTGTTGAAAGTTACAGCAACTCGGTGTGACCGAAAAGTTCAAATCGGTTGCACCGAGATGAAAACCTAGATCGACTTAGTGATCTCGGTATGACCGAAATGGAGGAATCGGTTAGACCGAACGCACAAAGAAGTTTTTGAAGTTTAAGTCTATGACGAATCGGGGACTCCGAGTGCTCCTCACACAGAGTGGTTCGAATCTGACTTGATGAAATTTTGTGATGTAGCATGAATAGAGTTTGAGACGAGAAAAGCATAGATAGCTAGAGAGGGTTCTTAGGCATTCTTGTCCATCCACTTGGCAAAAGAAAAGAAAACCAATCAATCAAAAAAACAAGTGGATGTCCTCTAATGAGTAAAATATGCAATCAACATGCTCACACAATAAAATGGCAAATGAAATATGTGGCAAAGCATGCACAACCAATTCTAGCATCTATCAAACAATTTGCGATGACTAGGTCATCTATATATGAGTATATTGACTTAGGAGTCAAATGAGACATTTGATCCTAGGTCATACTCATCGTTTAAGCACAAGTGGGGTTACCACTTTTACATAAAGCATTGTTGTGTTCACACCATTAGAGTTGCTTTAGCTCAAATTTTTAGAGTAAAGCTCCCCCTAGATGTGAGATCCCCCCTAAGAGGGATGGACTAACCTTGGGTTTTGTCGATGATGACTTCATGTAGATGTTGAAGATGTGGATGCTCAATGTTGATGTAGATCATTTGGAGCTATCCATTGGAGTGAGTTGCACTTTCAATACCTACACGGGTTAGTCCCACAAGGAACAAACAAGGATATCCATAGACATAGAGTGATGCGCACACAAGATGATGTCTATGAAAGCTTTTAGGTTACCTTGTCCCTTGTCTTACCAACAAGAGGGTTTGTGACTCCTTGAACTAGTGCAAGATGTGGAAGTTGATTTCACTTGTTCTTGCCAAGATGATAAGAGTGAAATATGTTGGCGGAGTCACCCTCAAGAACTCTCTAGTTCTTCTTCTTCTGGATCCACACCATCTTGATGGGAATCCTCGGAGTTGTAGTTGTGCTCGATGAACTGGAACTTGAAGTAGTCTTGGGAACCCATTTGACCAAGGCCTTAGGAGCTTCTTCAAATGCATCAATTTCCTCTTGAAGCTTGTCCTTGCCTTTTTGCTTGTGGTCTTGTGGTGGAAGATCATCTTGAGCTTGTGTCCCCTTGAAAGAAGTAGGATCATACTTCTCTTGTTGAGGAACAAACTTCGTCTTGTGGTATTGACCTTCTTCCCACTCAACTCCATTGGCATTGAACTTTCGTTCAAAACCAACACCTTGATTCTTTCGGTGCCTTCCTTGCTTGCGTACAATTTCCTCGAATTGCTTACTTCCGGCAAGGCTCTTGTAAACACCTTTCTCTATAATTCCCTTCAATAAGCTATTTTCTTGCTCAAGTGTAACTTGGCTAAGAGAATCATTAGTGGAATCAAGAGAACTACTAGAAGCAACAATATTGGATTTAGCATGATCATTGTTACTACTGGAGGAAGAATCTTTCTTGTTCTTGTTACTAGACTTGACTTGAGGCATGTAAGTGGATAAGAGTAAACGCTTGGCAATGTAAGAAGAACTTTTCTTATGAAGATCATCATTGATTGCTTTTAAGAACTCATGCTCTTGCTCAAGGTTGAGCTTTTCAAAGCGTAATTTCTCATGAGTCCTTAAAAGTTCTCGATGATCTCCTAAGATAGTTTCATGAGCTAACTTAAGAGTGTTTAGTTCTGTAGTTAGAGACTCAATCTTCTCCTTATCATTGTCATTCGTTTTATCTTGATTAGCATGATTAATTGACGTTTCATCATAGTATTCATCACTAGAGTTGTCAACAAGTAAATCATCATCACCTAACAAGTCATCTTCATCACTATTGAAATCAACATACTCAGGGTGTGATACCTTTGGGCCTTTAGCCATGAAGCATGTTCCAACTCCTTCATTTGGTGAGTCAAATATGTCGTAGGAGTTGGTTGTCACAAGTGCTAGACCGGCAACACCTTCATCTTGAGTATATTCGGAATCGGAGTGATAGCTTCTCTCGGAGTGGTTGTCGGAGTCGGAGCCGGATACCCATTCACCAACATGAGCTTGATGTCTTCGTTTTGTGTAGCTCCTTGATGACTTGTCCTTTCTTTCCGAATCCTTGCTTCTCCGTGAGGGTCTTCGTTCATAACGATCATCTCTACTCCTTCTTTCTCTAGATGGTGATTCTTCTCTTCTACTTCTTCTCTTGGGAGAATCTTCTCTTCTCTTGTAGGGGGCCGTACACTCATTGGAATAGTGTCCGGCCTTCCATAATTGTAGCAGTTTCGCTCTCGACTAGAAGATCTTTTGTCATTGTAGGACCTTGACTTGGAGCTTCTATCTTTGCTTCTACTCTTGTAGAACTTGTTGAAGTTCTTCACCATTAAGCTCAATTCTTCATTGAAGGTTTGTTTCTCACTTGATGATGTGGGGGCTTCACATGAGGCTTTGTAAGCACCACTTTATTTTTTGTGAAGTTCCTCTTTATCCTTGAGTGACATCTCATGAGCAACAATTCTTCCGATGACTTCCGTTGGCTTGAGATCTTTGTAATTGGGCATCATTTGGATCAATGTGCACACGGTATCATATTTTCCATCCAAGGCTCTTAGGATCTTCTTGATGATGAATCTATCGCTCATCTCTTTACTCCCTAAGCCGGCAATCTCATTTGTGATAAGAGCAAGCCTAGAGTACATTTCAGCGACACCTTCACCATCCTTCATTTTGAACTTGTCAAGTTGACTTTGAAGCACATCCAATTTGGATTCCTTGACGGAGTCGGTACCTTCGTGCATATCAATCAAAGTATCCCAAATTTCCTTTGCATTCTCAAGACGGCTGATTTTGTTGAATTCTTCGGGGCACAATCCGTTGAAGAGAATATCACAAGCTTGAGCATTGTATTGCAGCACCTTCAACTCTTCCGCGGTAGCTTCACGGTTTGGTTTTTTCTCATCAAAGAATTCACCTTGCAAACCAATACACATAATAGCCCAAACGGCGGGGTTATGTCCAAGAATATGCATTTTCATCTTATGCTTCCAACTAGCAAAATTAGTACCATCAAAGTAAGGACCTCTACGGTGATAATTTCCCTCGCTAGACGCCATACTCTCCTAGGTTGTGAAACCAAGGCTATGACCACCAAAAACTATGGAAATCAAAGCAAATGGAGACCAAAGCTCTGATACCACTTGTAGGGTCGGAAGTATGTCTAGAGGGGGGTGATTAGACTACTTGACCAAATAAAAATCTAGACTTTTCCCAATTTTAGTTCTTGGCAGATTTTAGCTATTTTAGCACAAGTCAAGCAATCTCCACACAATTCAAGCAAGCATGCAAAAGAGTATATGAGCAACGGAAAGTAAAGCATGCAACTTGCAAGAATGTAAAGGGAAGGGTTTGGAGTATTCAAACGCAATTGGAGACATGGATGTTTTTGGCATGGTTCCGATAGGTGGTGCTATCGTACATCCATGTTGATGGAGACTTCAACCCACGGAGGGTAACGGTTGCGCGAGTCCACGGAGGGCTCCACCCATGAAGGGTCCACGAAGAAGCAACCTTGTCTATTCCATCACGGCCGTCGCCCACGAAGGACTTGCCTCACTAGCGGTAGATATTCACGAAGTAGGCGATCTCCTTGCCCTTACAAACTCCTTGGTTCAACTCCACAATCTTGTCGGAGGCTCCCAAGTGACACCTAGCCAATCTAGGAGACACCACTCTCCAAGAAGTACCAAATGGTGTGTTGATGATGAACTCCTTGCTCTTGTGCTTCAAATGATAGTCTCCCCAACACTCAACTCTCTCTCACAGGATTTGGATTTGGTAGAAAGAAGATTTGAGTGGAAAGCAACTTGGGGAAGGCTAGAGATCAAGATTCATATGGTAGGAATGGAATATCTTGACCTCAACACAAGTGTAGGTGGTTCTCTCTCAGAACATGTGTATTAGAAGTGTAGATGTGTTCTGATGGCTTTCTCCATGAATGAAGAGTGGGTGGAGGGGTATATATAGCCTCCACACAAAATCTAACCGTTACAACAATTTGCCAAACTCGATGGGACCGAACTGTTAAACTCGGTCGGACCGATTCAGAAAACCTAGTGACCGTTAGGATTTTCGGTGGGACTGAGATGCAACTCGGTAGGACCGATATGGTTAGGGTTCGGGCATAACGTAATCTTGGTGCGACCGATTACACAAACTCGGTAGGACCGATTTTGGTAATAAGCTAACCAGAGAGTTGGTCAGGTAAACTCGGTGGGACCGGTTCGCTCATTTCGGTGAGACTGAAATGTTACGAAAGGGAAACAGAGAGTTTACATTGCAATCTCGGTGGGACCGATCACTCACTTCAGTTAGACCGAAATGTTACGAAGGGAAATAGAGAGATTACAATCCCATCTCGGTGAGACCGAGATCCCTATCGGTGAGACCGATTTGGCTAGGGTTTGTGGCAGTGGCTATGACATCTGAAACTCGGTGGCGTCGGATAGAAAGAATCGGTGTGGCCGAGTTTGACTTTTGGTTTAGGTCAAATGTGGATGTAGGAAGATAGTTGAGGATTTTGGAGCATATCACTAAGCACATGAAGCAAGAGGCCCATTAAGCAACACCTCATCCCTCCTTGATAGTATTGGCTTTTCCTATGGACTCAATGTGATCTTGGATCACTAAAAATGTAAAATGTAGAGTCTTGATCTTGAAGCTTGAGCCAATCCTTTGTCCTTCGAATTTTGGGGGATCCACTTTCTTCATCCATGCCATGCCATTCATTGAGCTTTTCCTGAAATATTGATCTTGGAATAATGTTAGCTCAACGAGATATATGTTGTTAGGAATTACCAAAACCACCCAGGGATAATTGCACTTTCAATCTCCCCCTTTTTGGTAATTGATGACAACATATAGATCAAAGCTTCGACAAATGATAATAAGAGTGAAAGATATTGTCGCTTTGAGAAGTATGTGAAAAGCAAGAGCTCCCCCTAAATTTGTGCATATCTTAAGATTTGCTTTGAATTGCAAATGCACAATGAGTTAGAATCATGGGTTACTCTTCCACTAAATTCCACCGAATGCACCCCCCCGGTGGACCGCCTTTTCAGTTTTAAAAAAATAAAAAAAATGATAAAAATGTCAAAAAAATAAAAGAAAATAAGTTTCCCATGTCATATGTGGTCTAGTTGTTGGGAAAATTTACAAATATAAATTTCGACTTTATTTGCAAAATCTCTCTGGAAATTTGTAAAATGGGCATAACTTTTGCATACGAACTCAGATTAAAAGTTTTATATATGAAAAATCATCTACTCGAAAAGTTACATCCGAATTTAACGGGGGAACCTCGTTAAACATTTTCAAAATCTCCAAAAACCTAACAAAAAAAGTTACGGGGCTTTCAAGATCTAGAGGCAAAAAAATTTAAAAAAAGGTTTTGAAAAAAGAATTTGAATTTTTTTTTCAAAAAATGATACGTAATATGACCGGAAGTTTGAAATATTTTTCAAAATTTCATCATAGTCATGAACATGAACAAAGTCCTAGACATCAACAAGGTATAATAGGATTGATATGCTAGATATATCAACAAGTGCCTGTGAAGTGAGCTGTTGCTGGGGTTGGATATAACTCTGAAGTTAAGTGTGCTTGGGCTGGAGTAGTGTGAGGATGGGTGACCTTTTGGGAAGTTTGACCATGGACAAAGTTAAGCATGCTTGGGCTGGAGTAGTGTGAGGATGGGTGACCTTTTGGGAAGTTTGACCATGGAGTGCGATTTGACCTGAGATTAAGCCATAGTGACCTGAGATTAAGAAAAAAACGAAAAAAAATTGAAATAAATTTTAAAAAAAAATTCTGAAAAAAAATTGAAATTTTTTTGTTACTAATGGCGCACTTCTATGTGGTGCGCCATTAGTATACTAGATACTAATGGCGCACCGTGCGCCATACTAATGGCGCACCACAGGTGCGCCATTAGAAAAAAAATCTAGTGGCGTGATGCTAATGACGCACCGGTAGTGCGCCATTAGTAGGCTAAACCGGTGCGCCATTAGTAGGCCTTTTCCTAGTAGTGAATGGCCCCCAAATTATATTGTTTATCACCTAATACCGCACTTTTGAGGACACAAAGATCTGGATCGCACATGTGACAAGCTTCATCTTTACCGTTAATGCATCTACCTATAAAGAGAGAAAAATAATGTATGGAAGGAAAATGAATGCTCCCTATGGTAGCTTGTGTTATTTCTCTAGATTCCCCCACAGTGACACTAGCAAGAAAGTCTTTATATTCAGATTTGCGAGGTTCACTAACATTGCCCCACTGTGGAAAATTACAAAAATTATTAAAATCTTCTAAATCCATGGTATATGATTTATCATAAAGATTAAATAAAACAATGTGAGAATTGCGCGAGGATGTAAATTTAAACCTTCTCACAAAGGAATCAGTCAGGTAGTGGTATTGCAGGCACTTATCTGACACGAAGCCCTCAAGATCCGCATTATGCACATACGCGTCAAATTCTTCCTTGATGCCTGCCCGGACCATAAACTCCTCTGACGGCTATTCGCAAGGCCGCACTTGAGCTTCCCTCGGTGGTTCATCGTCCGGCTCACGTATCGCGAGCCTTGGGCCTTGCTTCCTTGAGGAACCACCTTGGTACATTTTCCTAAACATATTTCTTCCTCTGAAAAATTTCTGAAATTTTTAGTGACTCAAAATAAAAGTGAACCAAACTCAACAAGATTGATAGCAACTACTCCGACAAGTGCCTAGAGGCTATATCATGCATTAGAACTACTTGGGACCATATAAATTTGACATGCAAGCTCAAGAACAGGGTCACCTAAGCAGAATTTTTTTGCAATAAATAAAACACCAGAACAAAAACTAATTGGACCATTGGAGGAGTCACATACCGAAGAACAATCCCCCAAAACAGTTTCGTGAATGGAGCTTTGAGCAAGGAGATCAAAAATTGCAGCAAGATGAGCTAGAACACGGGTTTGAGCTATGGGAGGATTTTTCTGGAGGAAGACGAGGTGAGTGGGTGCATCAATAAATGGAGGGGGGCCACGTGGTGTCCACGAGGCAGGGGGCGCGCCCTGGACCCTCGTGACCATATGGTGGGTCCCCTGGTGTGTTCTCAGTGCCATATATTCTTAAATATTCTACAAAAAATCATATTTCATTTTCAGGACATTTGGAGAACTTTTATTTTCGGGGTATTTTTTATTGCAAGAATAATTCAGAAATAGACAGAAAATACTATTTTTGCTTTATTTAATTTAAATAATAGAAAGTAAAAGGAGGGTGCAGAGAGTTGGGCTTTCTAACTTCATCCACCTCATGCTCATCAAAAGGAATCCACTAACAAGGTTGATCAAGTCTTGTTAACAAACTCTTTCCGAATCGCATGAAACCGGAGAATTTTTGAAAAACACTGAGTTACCTCAATGGGGATATGCACGTCCCCAACAATAATAATATCATATTTCTTCTTGACAGTAGGAAGAGGAAATTCAAAACCTCCAATAGTAATCATTGAAGTTTTTCCAATAGAATTGATACTGTGGACTCGAGGTTGTTTCCTCGGAAAATGTACCGTACGCTCATTATCATTAACATGAAAAGTGACATTGCCTTTGTTGCAATCAATAACAGCCCCTGCAATATTCAAAAAGGGTCTACAAAGAATAATAGACATACTATCGTCCTCGGGAATACCAAGAATAGCAAAGTCCGTTAAAATAGTAACGTTTGCAACCACAACAGGCACATCCTCACAAATACCGACAGGTATAGCAGTTGATTTATCGGCCATTTGCAAACATATTTCAGTAGGTGTCAACTTATTCAATTCAAGTCTACGATATAAAGAGAGAAGCATAACACTAACACCGGCTCCAAGAACACATAAGGCAGTTTTAACATAGTTTCTATTAAAGGAGCATGGTATAGTTGGTACTCCCGAATCTCCAAATTTCTTGTGTATTCCACCTTTAAAAGTATAATTGGCATGCATGGTGGAAATTTTAGCTTCCGATATCTTTATTTTATTTGTAACAATATCTTCCATATACTTAGCATAAGGATTCATTTTAAGCATATCAGTCAAACGCATACGCAAAAATATAGGTCTAATCATTTCAGGAAAGCGCTCAAAATCCTCATCATCCTTTTTCTTGGATGGTTTGGGAGGAAAAGGCATGGGTTTATAAACCCATGGTTCTCTTTCTTTACCGTGCTTGCTAGCAACAAAGTCTCTCTTATCATAACGTTGATTCTTTGATTGTGGGTTATCAAGATCAATAGCAGGTTCAATCTCTACATCATTGTTATTACTAGGTTGGGCATCAACATGAACATCATCATTAATATTATCACTAGGTTCATGTTCATTACCAGATTGTGTTTCAACATCAGAAATAGAAATACCATTGGGATTCTTAGGTGTGTCAATAACAGGTTCACTAGAAGCATGCAAAGTCCTATCATTTTTATTTTTCTTCCTCTTAGAAGAACTAGGTGCATCAACATTAGTTGTCTGAGAATCTTGCTATATTATCTTAGGGTGGCCCTCAGGATACAAAGGTTCCTGAGTCATTTTACCCCCTCTAGTCATAACTCTAACTGCATTATCATTTTTCTTATTATTTAATTCAATGAGCAAATCATTTTGAGCTTTAAGCACTTGTTCTACTTGAGTGGTAACCATAGAAGCATGTTTACTAATAAGTTTGAGTTCACCTTTAACTCTAGACATATAATCACTCAAGTGTTCAATCATATAAGCATTATGTTTCAATTGTCTACCAACATAAGCATTGAAGTTTTCTTGTTTAACAATAAAATTATCAAACTCATCTAAGCATTGGCTAGCAGACTTATAACGAGGAATATCACCTTCATCAAATCTATAAAGAGAATTTACCTTTATTACCTGTGTCGGGTTATCAAGACCATGTATTTCTTCAATAGGTGGTAACTTCTTAACATCTTCAGCTTTAATACCCTTTTCTTTCATAGATTTCTTTTCCTCTTGCATATCTTCAGGGATGAGAAATAGAATACCCCTTTTCTTCGGAGTTGGCTTAGGAGTTGGTTCAGGAAGTGTCCAATTATTATCGTTACCCAACATATTATTCAATAGCAATTCAGCTTGATCAACAGTTCTTTCCCTGAAAACACAACCAGCACAACTATCCAGGTGGTCTCTAGAAGCATCGGTTAGTCCATTATAAAAGATATCAAGTATTTCATTTTTCTTGAGAGGGTGATTAGGCAAAGCATTAAGTAATTGGAGAAGCCTCCCCCAAGCTTATGGGAGACTCTCTTCTTCAATTTGCACAAAATTATATATTTCCCTTAAGGCAGCTTGTTTCTTATGAGCGGAAATATTTAGCAGAGAAGTAATAAATCATATCCTGGGGACTATGCACACAACCAGGAGCAAGAGAATTAAACCATGTGTTAGCATCACCCTTTAACGAGAACGAAAATAACTTAAGGATATAGTAGTAACGATTTTTTTCCTCATGAGTGAATAGGGTGGCTATATCATTCAATTTAGCAAGATGTGCCATAAGCCCACAACAGTTTTAGATTCATAGCCATAAAAAGGACCAGACTTAACCAAAGTAATAAACTCAGGATCGACAGAGAAATCATAATCCTTATCAGAAATACAGATAGGTGAAGTAGCAAAAGCAGGATCATATTTCATTCTAGCATTCAAAGATTTTTCTTTCAGCTTAGCTAACAGTTTCTTAAGATCATATCTATCTTTGCAAGCAAAAAAGTCTCTAGCAGTTTCTTCATCCATAACATAACCCTCAGGCACATGAGCACATCAGGCAATTCATATCTAGGGGGAGAATCTTCATCATCACTTTCATCAATATTATCAGTTTCAATAATTTCATTCTCTCTAACCCAAGCAAGTTGTTCATCAAGAAATTCACCTAATGGCACAATATTTTCAAGCACAAATGTAGTTTCATCATAAGTATCATGCATAGCAGAAGTGGCATCATCAATAACATGCGACATATCAGAAACAATAGCGGGAGTAGGTTTAGGTGTCGCAAGTTTACTCAAAACAGAAGGTGAATCAAGTGCAGAGCTAGATGGCAGTTCCTTACCTCCCCTCATAGTTGAGGGATAAATCTTGGTTTTTTCGTCTTTCAAGTTCCTCATAGTGATCAACAGATATAGATCCCAAGTGACTCAAAGAATAGAGCTATGCTCCCCGGCAACGGCGCCAGAAAATAGTCTTGATAACCCACAAGTATAGGGGATCGCAACAGTTTTCGAGGGTAGAGTATTCAACCCAAATTTATTGATTCGACACAAGGGTAGCCAAAGAACATTCTCAAGTATTAGCAGTTGAGTTGTCAATTCAACCATGCCTGGAAAACTTAATATCTGCAGCAAAGTATTTAGTAGCAAAGTAGTATGGAAGTAACGGTAACGGTGGCAAAATTAACAATAGCAGTTTTGTAGTAATCGTAACAGTGGCAGCGGAAAAGTAACTAAGCAAAGATGAATATGTGAAAAGCACATAGTCATACATGCTTATGGAAAAGAACTTGCATGACATATTTTGTCCTACCCTCCCGTGGTAGTGGGGTCCTATTGGAAACAAAGGGATATTAAGGCCTCCTTTTAATAGAGTACCGGACCAAAGCATTAACACTTAGTGAATACATGAACTCCTCAAACTACTTCCAAGCACATCATATCACCAACGTCACTCGCTTTCTATTGCAACACATCTTGAGAAATCCAGAAGCCATCTCAGCAGGATAGTGGTGTGGGCATTGGAGTAGTCGAGGTTTGATTTGAAGTTTGAAAGTACATCAACAATTCAAAGTAGAGCCTTGGTAGAGTTCATTGTAGAATGGACACCAACTCCAGATGAAGTGGTACCAGAGATCTCACTCCCTGGCAAGGAAGCGCCCCAAGATTGCATCATGTACTTTGATGGTGATTTTTCGTTCCACGACGCCGGTGCCGGAGTGCTGCTTGTCGCACCCACTAGAGAGCATCTCAAGTATGTTGTTCAAATGAAGTTTCCCCAGGAGTAGTGCACCAACAACACTACTGAGTACGAAGGGTTGCTTGCCAGACTCCGCATTGCAACCGACCTTGGTATTAGAAAGTTGATCATCAGAGGTGACTCGCAGTTAATGGTGAAGCAAGTGAACAACGATTACCAGAGCCCATTGATGGAGACATATGTGGATGAAGTGAGTAAGTTGGAAGAGCACTTTGACGGTCTACACGCAGAGCATGTTCCTCATGCTGAGAACAGCATTGTCGACGACCTGCCAAAGCATGACGCCAAGAAATTACCTGTGGAACCAGGTACCTTCGTACTCCTTCTTAATCAACCTTCAGTTACACCATCAAAAAGGCCAAACAAGAGAAGAAAGTTGAATTCTAGCGAGTACTTTTTGGCATAGCTTCCTACAGCCGTCTGAAAGGAGGTTATCGGAAACAACTCGATGCTTTCCAGTGAGCATCAGGCTTCGGCAGGACCTGAGGTCCTTGCTATCAATACAAGTGCTCCCGCGCTGGAAGAGATTCTTTTAGTCCAGGCTATGTTGGTTTTTGTGACGCCCCGAGACCGACGCTCCAGAAGACTTCCAGCTACTCCGAGTTTCGTCGTGTGATTTGTTTTGTTCGTTGCATTCATCCTTGCATCATGTGCATTGCATCATGTCATCATGCAACCCCTTTTTAAAAACATCAACTAAATAAATTGCATAGATCTTTTGATCTATTTAAATCGAGGGAATTCACATGGTGATTTCTCTTTAAAACATATTCAAAGTCTCCTACTATTATTAGGGAGCTATAATAAATATTTCATTATTTGGAATTGATCATAACACACTTGCAAATAATGCCCAATGCCTTTGTTACCTTAATTCTTGGTCTCCAACCTTGCCATATATTCTTTCATGATATTCCGGAGCTCCAACAAAATTCCGAACATTTTTGGACCTTCCCAACCCTCACTTCCTATTCAAATCATTTGAAGTAAATCAAATGAGTTTGAATTTAAATCTTTCAATCATGGCCTTTTCTATTTTCTCGGAACAAGCACATTTTTGTGAGTCCCGAAAAATTATCCGCGTGTTCAACTTTTTCCCCTAAACCCCCTCTTTCTTTTTCTCCTCTTTATTTGTTTTCTGTTAAAGAATCAAGAAGAGAGGAGAGTGGGAGAAGGGAGCCCATCAGCCAGTCCACCACCAAAGTGGCCCAACAGCGTGCAGCCCAGCTCCATAACCCTAGCCTCGTCCCGATCCCCTCGCTCTCTCCCTCTCGTTCCCGTGCCCGCCGCCAGACACCCGCATCTCTCGATCCCGCGCGCCTCCCCCTCCTGCAGCCGCCTCCACCACCAGATCGGGCTGGCCTCCGCCGCCCTGGCCCGTTCCCGGCCGGAACCCGCCGGCGGGGCCCTGTCCCCTCCTCCGACGCGCCAAGCTCGCGCCGCCATCTCGCTCGCCATCCCGCTGCCTCGGGCCTCCTCCACCCCGTCGTCGTTCGGAGCCGCGCCCGTCCCTGTGCGCTGGCGCCATGTCCGTCGTCCTCCTCGAGCACCCGTGCCCACAGCCATCATCCTCCGCGCCCAGCAGGAGCTCCTGCCGGCTCCCGTTGCCCCGGCCTCTCCTTCCTCTACGCCGACTCGATCCGCTTCGTAAATGCACGCTTCGAAGGTATAACCCCGAGACGACCTTCCGAGAACGAATGCGGGTTATATGAGATGCACCGTTTTCACCGTGTCTGAATTGTCACTCGTTGCCATGCCATCGTCTCGTGAGAACCCGGTATCCGGGATCACCCCACCATCTTGCTCAACTCGCATCCGCACGCTTCCTTTTGCACTGGTATCTCCATGAGTACCGGAACCGATATGTTGTCGTGGCACCATTTTCGGATTCGTTGCCGTGGCACACTTTCTTTCCGCCACGATGACAAATGCTTCTTAATGCTCTTATCAACCTTTTCATAATAATTGCATAAAACTTGTTCATGTCATCCGCATCATGATAACAACAATTAAAAAGTTTATAATTGTTGTTTGCATTTATTTTGCTAAATGCCATGTTAAAAGGATTTATTCCATAACTAAATAACCGTAACTCCGATTTAAATAAATTTTATATGTAAATGGGGTAGAAAAATGTCTAGTTTAACATGGTGCACTTTATTTTGCTGCTTAACAACATTAAAATTGTGTTTAGGGCAGAACAATAGCTAATTCAAAATATGCATATGAGGATTTTTCCGGACTTGTTGTTTATTGTTTCCGGCCTCATTTAAACTTGCCTAGATAGGTAGTTTTGTTGTGCTTCACCCCTTACCATGTTTAATAACATTTAATATTTTTGGGTCGCCTAAACAAGAGTGAACTAAATAAATGTGGTGAAGTTTTGTCAATATGCAACTCGTTGCATATTGAGCTCCACTTAATTTGTAGTGTTGTTTGTTGCACTTTGCCATGCCATGCATATTTAAAACGGACATGCATCATTCTTGTTTGCGCATCATGCCATGTTTATGTGTTGGTTGTTTACTATGTGGTTTGTATGTTTCCGGGTTGCCTCTCTCGTTAGCTTCGGTTTCGTTCCAGAGTTGTGAGGATTCGTTCGACTTCGTCCATTTGTCTTCTTCATGGACTCGTTCTTCTTCCTTGTGGGATCTCAGGCAAGATGACCATACCCTCGAAATCACTTCTATCTTTGCTTGCTAGATGCTCGCTCTTTTGCTATGCCTATGCTACGATGCCTACCACTTGCTTATCATGCCTCCCATATTGCCATGAACCTCTGACCTTTGTTACCCTTCCTAGCAAACCGTTGTTTGGCTATGTTACCGCTTTGCTCAGCCCCTCTTATAGCGTTGTTAGTTGCAGGTGAAGATGAAGTTTGTTCCGTGTTGGAACATGGAGATGTTGTTCCTTGTTGGAACATGTTTACCTGTTGGGATATCACAATATATCTTATTTTATTAATGCATCTATATACTTGGTAAAGGGTGGAAGGCTCGGCCTTATGCCTGGTGTTTTGTTCCACTCTTGCCGCCCTAGTTTCCGTCATATCGGTGTTATGTTCCCGGATTTTGCGTCCCTAATGCGGTCGGGTGATTTATGGGACCCCCTTGACAGTTCGCTTTGAATAAGACTCCTCTAGCAAGGCCCAACAATGGTTTTACCATTTGCCTCACCTATGCCCTTTTATTTCCCTTGGGTTTCCGGAGCCCGAGGGTCATCTTTATTTTAGCCCCCCGGGCCAGTTCTCCTTCGAGTGGTGGTCCAAACCGAGCGATGTCCGGCGCCCCCTGCGCAATCAGGGTCTATGCCAACCCGACGTCTGGCTCATCCGGTGTGCCCTGAGACCGAGATATGTGCAGCTCCTATCAGGATTTGTCGGCACATCCGGGCGGCTTTGCTGGTCTTGTTTTATTACTGTCGAAATGTCTTGTAGCCGGGATTCCGAGACTGATCGGGTCTTCCCGGGGAGAAGGAATATCCTTCGTTGATCGCGAGAGCTTATCATGGGCTAAATTGGGACACCCCTGCAGGGTTTGAACTTTCGAAAGCCGTGCCCGCGGTTATGGGCAGATGGGAATTTGTTAATGTCCTGTTGTAGAAAACCCGAAGTTGATCTTAAATAAAATACACCAACCGCGTGTGTAACCGTGATGGTCTCTTCTCGGCGGAGTCCGGGAATTGAACACGGTGTTGGAGTTATGCTTGACATAGGTTGTTCTAGGATCACTTCTTGATCATAGTTCATCGACCGTGCTTTGCCTCCTCTTCTCGCTCTCTTTTGCATATGTTAGCCACCATATTTGCTAGTCGCTGCTGCAGCTCCACCTCATATCTTTTACCCTATCTATCAGCTTAAATAGTCTTGATCTCGCGGATGTGAGATTGCTGAGTCCCCGTGACTCACAGATACTTCCAAAACCAGTTTGCAGGTGCCGATGAAACCGTGCAGGTGACGCACCCGAGCGCAAGGAGGAGCTCGAAGAAGATCGTGTTCATTGTGTTGTTTCATTTCAGTTGATCATTAGTGGAGCCCAGTCGGGACGATCGGGGATCTGTGTAGCATTTGGGGTAGTCTTCTTTTATTTTGGTTCCGTAGTCGGACCTTGATTGTATCTGTATAATGTAATGCTTTACTCATGTATTGTGTGAAGTGGCGATTGTAAGCCAACTATGTATCTCTTTCCCTTATGTATTACATGGGTTGTGTGAAGATTACCTCATTTGCGACATTGCTTTCAATGCGGTTATGCCTCTAAGTCGTGCTTCAACACGTGGGAGATATAGCCGCATCGAGGGCGTTACAAGTTGGTAATCAGAGCCTTCCCAGACCTTAGGAGCCCCCACTGATTGATCGTTTTTAGCGGCCGAGTTGTGTCTAGAAAAAAATTGTTTTGAGTCATTTAGGAATTATATATCGGAGAGTTTAGGAATTCTTTTTAGTTCCCAGACTCCTCATCGCTCTGGTAAGGCATCCTGACGTAGAGTTTTGACTCTTCTCTTCTCAAATTTCACTAAATTTTTTTTTAGGATCACGCGGGTATCTTAGAATCGTTCCGATGGTTTTATGATGACAACATTGTCTTGGTTGCCTCCCGTCAGCAGGGGTTTAGTGGAGGTGTCCCAGGGAGTTGAGCTCCGAGGTGTTGTCGTCATAATTTTATCGTTGCAGTTCTAGAATACTTGAGTTTAGTACGCCGACATCGAAAATCTCTTTTGTACAGTTGTTGGTGAGATAACCCTGATAGCCCAGTACTGAGGCGAGTGCGGGAGTATTGCCATAACCCGTATAACGGATGCTTTTCGAAGGTTGAGGTAGACGATTTCCGAAGGTTTCTTGGTTATGTGTTGACGGGTGGATACAGCTGGATCTAGGTATTGTTAGTTTGGGTGATATATTTTGTGTCCCCTGTATCCCCAACACCTGATTGCATAACCAGAAAGTTTCGGGAGTTTATAAGTGGGAATTCAAGTAGCTCCTAGAATATCTTTCCAACAGACACATGATACGATATGGGATCTATCATCTGTTTGTTCCGGCTTATTCTGCAAGCCAACTCCTTTGTTTTGTTTTGTTTTGTGGTATTCGAGTTGCTTCGATGTCAAGTGTTGATACCATATCTTTCCTAAGCGGTGTTCTCATACTTCTATGTGAATACCAAATCCTTCTTGTTCATCGAGATTTTCATGTCAATCCTTTTCAACCGGTGTGATTCTCTTCAAATTGATCCGATCATTTCAACATTCGCTAGATCCAATATCAGTTCTTCTCAATGATGTTTGCTTCATCCGTTCCAAGTTGTCTTTGTTTTCCCACCCTCCCACCCTTTTTCTTCAAGGACTCTGATTTCTTGATCAAGCATCCATTTTATTGTTGTGAAGTCTCTCCATTCTTTTCTTTCAATGTTCTTATCCGGTGGTTTCCCATGAAGATACTAACGGAGCTTCAAGTTTATTATTCTTCGTTCTCTTTGCTTCTCCGGTGGATTCAATTCAAGCTTTCGGTGTTGATCACATTCCTTTTCTCATTTCAAGTTCTTTCTTATGCCAGTGTATTTCTTAATCATTCACTTCTCGCTATTCAATTTGTTCTGAAGTGTTGAAGATATCTCTGAAGATTCGTGTTTCCACTCCGTATCAATTCTAACTATTTTGAGGTTGTTACCTCATTCAAGCCATTTAATTCTACCGGTGCAATCTTTATTTCAAGCAATCCTTCAACGATGTTTCTTTTGAGTGGGCCCAAACCCATAGGTCTTTTCCCAGGATCTTACCTGACTCTTCTAATATTTCCGGAGCTATTCTCATATTCTTTTCCAAGTTTGACGTAGGAATGAATTATCATCAGTCATAATGTCTTCCTCCAAGATCTTCCAAATTCTTTTCATCGTTGGTTCACCCTTTCCAATTTTCATCCTAGAGCGCCTCAACAATTCATGGTGGTGTTTCTCATCATCATTTTCAACATTTGAAGACCGAAGAAGAGTTTCCTTTAAATCTTGTCCATTCTCTTGAAGAGTCATGGTTCTAGCTTGATGCCATCCTCTCATAGTTGTTTTCAATTGTGAGAATTTGTTTTCACCCAGCTGGAGCATTTCAGGAGTCTTTTCAGTTTGATTCTCCGGAGCCCATCATCCCAGAATTGTTCATTCAAGCTTTCATCTCTCGTTCTCCAAATCTTACCGGTGCATCGCTCAAATATCCTCTAATCAGTTCATGATCTCTTCCTTCTAATGTATCTAAATTATGTCAAGTATCTTTATTCGTTTTCAAATTCTTCCCGGTGAATTGTGCCTTTGCTACTTTCATTTCCAATTCTTATGGTGGTTTGTTCAAGAGTTCTCTTTCTTGGTTATCATATCAATTTATTCGTTGTTTCAATCCTACCGGTGGTTCGTTGAAGACCTTCTCAAGTTTGTGCTATGTCTCTCTTAATCCTTTATACGAGAATAAGTTGCATGCCTAATCCGTGGTTTGTCATCAATTTAAATTGGTGAAGGATACGCATAGTGTAATTCTTATTCTTGTTTCAACCAAGTGATTAATTCCTTATTCCGGAGGTTCATCAAAATTCTTGATTTCATTTGTTCAACTTTCTTTCCGGAGTTCCAAGTTTTCTCGGTTATATCATCACGAAGATCCATCTAAATCATTGCAAGGCTTCACCTTGTGTTTTCAACTTCTCTTTCTTTTTATCATCTTTTTCTTACCAGAGTTTTTCATGGAGGCTCTACATGATGGTTCATCGAGGATTCCTTTCATTCTCGTTTTCTTCTTCAAGATTTTTCTCGAAGTTAAGATACGCCAAGCTTCACTCTAAAATAAACAGGGGCTTAACACATGTCTTGTTTTAAGGAGTTCAAGCATTCTTCATCTTGCATTCCGAAGTGCAATTCTTTCAACCGTATCATTCGAGGTGGTGTTATGTCATTCTTGACAATTTGAGTTCGTGTTCCATGATTCACATGTTGTCAAGAATGAGGTATTTAAATCCATCAATCTCTTCATTGGAGTTATCTTGGGTTATATTTCACCTAAAGCTTTCCCTAAGGATTGTTGCTATTTATGGTGCTTATAAATGACCCAAGTTCTTCATTTGTCCTCCCGGTGAAATAAGTTTCTCGTCTCCTTGATATCAATCCAATCATCTGTTTCCATTAGTGGCAGAATTTCAACCCATAATTTTGAGATGTTTCCATAAGTCCAGATCAAGTTTAAGCTTTCGTTGTTGATAATCCAACAACTCCGTTCAACCTTTTCTTTGTAAGCTTTCTCTTTCAATTTTATTTGTGAGAGTTGTCATTTTCTTCTCCATTCCTTTATTCCAATGATCTATCTTCTATTTCTTCTTCCGAAGGCATTGTGATGTTGCTCTCTTCAACCCATCATCTTATTTTGTCAAGATCATGTCATTTAACTTGCTTACCGAATTAACCGGAGTGCGGTGTTCTCTTTTCAAGTTCTCCCCATCTTATCAAGTTTATTCTCTCTTTTCAACCGGAGTGCTGTTTGGAATCATTCTTACCCCTTGTGTCATTCTTATAATTGTTTTCGAGGCAGTATGTTGTTGATCTCATCAAGTATCCTCTCATCTTGTCAAGTTCATGTTCTTTTCATTCCATTTTCAGTCGTAGTGCTGCCCAAATTATGTCATTCTTATTCCTTCTCTATCTTGTTTAACCGGAGTGGTTTCGAATTCTATCTTGTCCTATAACTCTTGATTCATGTCTTTGCAACCTTCAAGTTCCCGTAATGTTCCTTGTTCCTCTTTTCTAACGGATTGTTTGCAATCTCGTTCATCTCTGTTGTACTCTTTCTTTTAAATTGCTCAACATCTCAAGGTTCATGGTTTCACTCGTTTGTCAAAGAAGCAACTTTGTTTTACCTCTTCCTCTTCCGTTTCTCTCCGGTGCCATTCTAGATCTCGGGACGAGATCCTCTCGTAGTGGTGGAGCGTTGTGACGCCCCGAGACCAACGCTCCAGAAGACTTCCAGCTACTCCGAGTTTCGTCGTGTGATTTGTTTTGTTCGTTGCATTCATCCTTGCATCATGTGCATTGCATCACGTCATCATGCAACCCCTTTTTAAAAACCTCAACTAAATAAATTGCATAGATCTTTTGATCTATTTAAATCGAGGGAATTCACATGGTGATTTCTCTTTAAAACATATTCAAAGTCTCCTACTATTATTAGGGAGCTATAATAAATATTTCATTATTTGGAATTGATCATAACACACTTGCAAATAATGCCCAATGCCTTTGTTACCTTAATTCTTGGTCTCCAACCTTGCCATATATTCTTTCATGATATTCCGGATCTCCACCAAAATTCCGAACATTTTTGGACCTTCCCAACCCTCACTTCCTATTCAAATCATTTGAAGTAAATCAAATGAGTTTGAATTTAAATATTTCAATCATGGCCTTTTCTATTTTCTCGGAACAAGCACATTTTTGCGAGTCCCGAAAGATTATCCGCGTGTTCAACTTTTTCCCCTAAACCCCCTCTTTCTTTTTCTCCTCTTTATTTGTTTTCTGTTAAAGAATCAAGAAGAGAGGAGAGTGGGAGAAGGGAGCCCATCAGCCAGTCCACCACCAAAGTGGCCCAGCAGCGCGCAACCCAGCTCCATAACCCTAGCCTCCTCCCGATCCCCTCGCTCTCTCCCTCTCGTTCCCGTGCCTGCCGCCAGACACCCGCATCTCTCGATCCCGCGCGCCTCCCCCTCCTGCAGCCGCCTCCACCACCAGATCGGGCTGGCCTCCGCCGCCCTGGCCCGTTCCCGGCCGGAACCCGCCGGCGGGGCCCTGTCCCCTCCTCCGACGCGCCAAGCTCGCGCCGCCATCTCCCTCGCCATCCCGCTGCGTCGGGCCTCCTCCACCCCGTCGCCGTTCGGAGCCGCGCCCGTCCCTGTGCGCTGGCGCCATGTCCGTCGTCCTCCTCGAGCACCCGTGCCCGCAGCCATAATCCTCCGCGCCCAGCAGGAGCTCTTGCCGGCTCCCGTCGCCCCGGCCTCTCCTTCCTCTACGCCGACTCGATCCGCTTCGTAAATGCACGCTTCGAAGGTATAACCCCGAGACGACCTTCCGAGAACGAATGCGGGTTATATGAGATGCACCATTTTCACCGTGTCTGAATTGTCACTCGTTGCCATGCCATCGTCTCGTGGGAACCCGGTATCCGGGATCACCCCACCATCTTGCTCAACTCGCATCCGCACGCTTCCTGTTGCACCGGTATCTCCATGAGTACCGGAACCGATATGTTGCCGTGGCACCATTTTTGGATTCGTTGCCGTGGCACACTTTCTTTCCGCCACGATGACAAATGCTTCTTAATGCTCTTATCAACATTTTCATAATAATTGCATAAAACTTGTTCATGTCATCCGCATCATGATAACAACAATTAAAAAGTTTATAATTGTTGTTTGCATTTATTTTGCTAAATGCCATGTTAAAAGGATTTATTCCATAACTAAATAACCGTAACTCCGATTTAAATAAATTTTATATGTAAATGGGGTAGAAAAATGTCTAGTTTAACATGGTGCACTTTATTTTGCTGCTTAACAACATTAAAATTGTGTTTAGGGCAGAACAATAGCTAATTCAAAATATGCATATGAGGATTTTTCCGGACTTGTTGTTTATTGTTTCCGGCCTCATTTAAACTTGCCTAGATAGGTAGTTTTGTTGTGCTTCACCCCTTACCATGTTTAATAACATTTAATATTGTTGGGTAGCCTAAACAAGAGTGAACTAAATAAATGTTGTGAAGTTTTGTCAATATGCAACTCGTTGCATATTGAGCTCCACTTAATTTGTAGTGTTGTTTGTTGCACTTTGCCATGCCATGCATATTTAAAACGGACATGCATCATTCTTGTTTGCGCATCATGCCATGTTTATGTGTTGGTTGTTTACTATGTGGTTTGTATGTTTCCGGGTTGCCTCTCTCGTTAGCTTCGGTTTCGTTCCGGAGTTGTGAGGATTCGTTCGACTTCGTCCATTTGTCTTCTTCATGGACTCGTTCTTCTTCCTTGCGGGATCTCAGGCAAGATGACCATACCCTCGAAATCACTTCTATCTTTGCTTGCTAGATGCTCGCTCTTTTGCTATGCCTATGCTACGATGCCTACCACTTGCTTATCATGCCTCCCATATTGCCATGAACCTCTGACCTTTGTTACCCTTCCTAGCAAACCGTTGTTTGGCTATGTTACCGCTTTGCTCAGCCCCTCTTATAGCGTTGTTAGTTGCAGGTGAAGATGAAGTTTGTTCCGTGTTGGAACATGGAGATGTTGTTCCTTGTTGGAACATGTTTACCTGTTGGGATATCACAATATATCTTATTTTATTAATGCATCTATATACTTGGTAAAGGGTGGAAGGCTCGGCCTTATGCCTGGTGTTTTGTTCCACTCTTGCCGCCCTAGTTTCCGTCATATCGGTGTTATGTTCCCGGATTTTGCGTCGCTAACGCGGTCGGGTGATTTATGGGACCCCCTTGACAGTTTGCTTTGAATAAGACTCCTCCAGCAAGGCCCAACATTGGTTTTACCATTTGCCTCACCTATGCCCTTTTATTTCCCTTGGGTTTCCGGAGCCCGAGGGTCATCTTTATTTTAGCCCCCCGGGCCAGTTCTCCTTCGAGTGGTGGTCCAAACCGAGCGATGTCCGGCGCCCCCTACGCAATCAGGGTCTATGCCAACCCGACGTCTGGCTCTTCCGGTGTGCCCTGAGACCGAGATATGTGCAGCTCCTATCAGGATTTGTCGGCACATCCGGGCGGCTTTGCTGGTCTTGTTTTATTACTGTCGAAATGTCTTGTAGCCGGGATTCCGAGACTGATCGGGTCTTCCCGGGGAGAAGGAATATCCTTCGTTGATCGCGAGAGCTTATCATGGGCTAAGTTGGGACACCCCTGCAGGGTTTGAACTTTCGAAAGCCGTGCCCGCGGTTATGGGCAGATGGGAATTTGTTAATGTCCGGTTGTAGAAAACCCAAAGTTGATCTTAAATAAAATACACCAACCGCGTGTGTAACCGTGATGGTCTCTTCTCAGCGGAGTCCGGGAATTGAACACGGTGTTGGAGTTATGCTTGACGTAGGTTGTTCTAGGATCACTTCTTGATCATAGTTCATCGACCGTGCTTTGCCTCCTCTTCTCGCTCTCTTTTGCATATGTTAGCCACCATATTTGCTAGTCGCTGCTGCAGCTCCACCTCATACCTTTTACCCTATCTATCAGCTTAAATAGTCTTGATCTCGCGGGTGTGAGATTGCTGAGTCCCCGTGACTCACAGATACTTCCAAAACCAGTTTGCAGGTGCCGATGAAACCGTGCAGGTGACGCACCTGAGCGCAAGGAGGAGCTCGAAGAAGATCGTGTTCGTTGTGTTGTTTCGTTTCAGTTGATCATTAGTGGAGCCCAGTCGGGACAATCGGGGATCTGTGTAGCATTTGGGGTAGTCTTCTTTTATTTTGGTTCCGTAGTCGGACCTTGATTGTATCTGCATGATGTAATGCTTTACTCATGTATTGTGTGAAGTGGCGATTGTAAGCCAACTATGTATCTCTTTCCCTTATGTATTACATGGGTTGTGTGAAGATTACCTCATTTGCGACATTGCTTTCAATGCGGTTATGCCTCTAAGTCGTGCTTCGACACGTGGGAGATATAGCCGCATCGAGGGCGTTACAGTTTTAATTCAACTAAATGCATGAACATGTGCCAAGTCAAGCCACTCGAACATTCAGAGGAGGATACCATATCATCATACTACATCACAATCATTTTAACGCAATGTTGACATCCAAGATAAATCATTATCCACTCCTAGCTACTTAAGCATGGCATGAGAAACTATAATCTCTAATTGTAATTGCAAACATGTTCAATCATAATAGGCTGAATCATGGATACTAAGTTAAACATATTTACAAAAAACAGAACAAGTTGAGTTCATATCCGTTTCTCTCTACCACAACCAGTTCATCAAATATTGTCATTATTGCCTTTCACTTGCATGACCAAATGATTTGAAAATAACAATAGTGAAAGAGTGCCGTGGACTAAGCTGGAATCTGCAAACATTTTATTCAACATTAGAAGACAAAGTAATATGGGCTCTTTGTTAGATCAACAATAATGCATATGAGAGCCACTCAACATTTTCATCGTGGTCTTCTCCTCTGTATGACTCAAAAAATGGAAAAGAAATTCAGAGAAACACATTGAAATATTTTTGGAGTTTTTGTTTTTTACTTGAACAAGCAAATAAAAGGGAAAAACAAAGATGAGAAAAAATATTTACACGGGAAAGCTCCCATCAAGTAAAAGAAGAACAAGGAAATATTTTTGGGTTTTCTTTTTATTACTACAACAAATTAAACTAGGAAGAAAAACCGAAAAGAAGCAGAAAATATATTTTTGGATTTTCTCAAAGTTTTTTTCAAACACACAAGAAGTAGGCGATATAAATCTAACATGGATAATACAATGAAGAAGTGTGGACACGGACAACTAGAATGAAATGTGTGAACATGAATTTAATGTCGGTGGAAATACGTACTCCCCCAAGCTTAGGCTTTTGGCCTAACTTTGTAATCACCACTCGAAGAAGCCATCAGGTCCATCCATAGTGGTGTTTTCGCTATCAATAAAGTGGTGGTGTGCCATAGCCGCGCGACCTAGGTAAACCTTGGGCAAGGGATAATCATGCTAGCGTATCCGGATGTTAAAGTGACTCGCTAGGCAAGTAGCATAAATGCCACCATGTATTTTACCCTTGGATCTGTTAATGTGGAGGCGACGTGGCACAATAGCTCCCATGCTATAAGTGTTGTCGGTGTAAAGTGCATGGCGTAAAACAGCAAAGTCTGGGGCACTGAGTGCACCCACCTTCTCCCTAGCAAGCAAACACTTCGTAATGAATAGAGCAAAATAATGCACATCAGGAAAGTGTAAGCTAGTGGTGGTACACCCGACACCCCTCTCTCATCCCCCATTGTCAGAGTACGGTAAAAACTATCAAACTCTACGGGCCTAGGCTCTACTAAACCACCATCAGAAGGGAGCAAACATATGTCACAAAATTCAGTAAGCGATATCTGATGGGTTAAGCATATAAGTTAAACTGCACCTCACGGGGATTATTCCTAACTAAGAAATGAAAACTTTGCACAAAGGAATTTGTGAGGAGATGATACTGTTCACATTCAGCTGCGATGAAGTCGGTGAGGCCGGCATTAGCAGCATATTGTGCAAACTCTTGAAGGATTCCAGCCCCTTCCATAAATGGGTTATGCGGCCATTCGCACGACGTACCTCCGCCATTCTTCGGGTGTGGAGATCACTGTCAGATGACTCCCCAATAAATCCCTTGGAGTTCTTCTTGGAAGAAAACTTCCTAAAGATACTCATCTTTTTCCTATGAACGAAATTATGAAATTTTCAGTCCACCAAAATTTTCTCAACAAAACTTCACAAGATTGATAGCAACTACTCATAGGGATGCATAGAGGCCATATTAAGCATTCAAACTACTTATAACTCTAAGAATTCAACATGCAAGCTCATCTATAGCGGCACCAATGGTAATTAATTATTCAAAATATAAACCACTAAAGCAAAAACTAATTGGACCAACGGAGGAGTCACATACCAAGCATCAATCCCCCGAAACAATTTCGGAAATGGAGCTTCGAGCAAAGAGATCGAAATCCACGGGTTTGAGAGCAAGAACACGAGAGAGAGAGAGAGAGAGAGAGAGAGAGAGAGAGAGAGAGAGAGAGAGAGCAATGGTGATTTTTTTCTGGAGGTAGGTGATGATGTGGGATGAAGAGATAAGTGAGGAGGCCCATGTGGGGACCAGAACCCACCAGGGCGCGCCTGGTGGTGCTGGCGTGCTCAGGTGGGTTGTGCTCACCTGGTGCACCCCCCTTTTATGCCATTTGCATAAAAAAATCTTAAATATTCAGAAAACAATCGTATTAAATTTCCAGAGCATTTTGAGAACTTTTATTTTTGGGTCATTTTTTATTGCACGGGTAATTCAAAAAAAAGACAAAACATGGAATTTTATTTTATTTAACTAATAAAACAGAAAACAAAAGGTAGGGACAGAAGGTAGTGCTTACTAAATTCATCAACTTCATACCTCTCAAAAGTGATCCATTAATTAGGTTAATCAAGTCTTATTAACAACCACTTTTGATTAGCATGAAACCGAAGAACTTTCATAAATCACTAAGTTACCTCAACGGGGATATGAATTTCCCCAACAATAAGCATTTCATATTTGTTTTTGGAAGTAGGTAGAGGTAGTTGAAAACTTCCAATAGTGACTGTCGGAGATTTTTCAATAACATTAATACCATTCACTTGGAATTGTTTCTTCAGAAAGTGCACCGTATGCTCATTACCATTGATATGAAAAGTTATTTTACTTTTATTGCAATCAATAACAGCCCTTGCAGTATTCAAAAAGGGTCTACCAAGAATAATCGACATGTTGTCATCCTCGGGCATCTCAATTATAACAAAGTCAGTCAAGATACTAACATTGGCAACAACAACGAGCACATCCTCACAAATACCGATAGGTATGGCAGTTGATTTATCAGCCATTTGCGAAGATATTTTAGTAGGTGTGAGTTTATTCAAATCAATTCTTTTATATGAAGAGAAAGGCAAAACACTAACACCAGCTCCTAAATCACATAAAGCAGTTTTCACATAGTTTCTTTTGATGGAGCAAGGTATAGTGGGGATTCCCGGATCTCCAATTTTTTAGGTACTCCATCTTTAAAAGTATAATTAGCAAGCATGGTGGAGATTTCAGCTCCCGGTTTTTTTCTGTTGTTGGTCATGATGTCTTTCATGTACTTTTCATAAGGAGCCATTTTCAAGATATCAGTCAAGCGAGTACGCAAAAGACTGGCCTAATCATTTCAGTAAAGCATTCAAATTCTTCACCATCTTTCATTTTAGTTGACTTAGGTGGGAAGGGCATAGGTTTTTGAACCCATGGTTCTCTTTCCTTACCATGCTTTCTAGCAACAAAGTCCCTTTTATCATATCTTTTATTCTTGGGTTGTGGGTTATCAAGATCAACTGCTGGCTCTATCTCAACATCATTGTCTGGTTCTTTATTATTTGTTGGAGTATCTTAATGAACCTCACCATTATCTTTTTCATTATCAGAAGGTGAGTGTTCATTACCAGATTGAGTTTCAGCATCAGAGATAGAAACTTCATTATAATTATCAGGAGGTTTTTCTACTTCAGGTTCACTAGAGGCATGCAAAGTCCTATCATTTTTATTCTTCTTTTTCTTTTTATGAGGAGTAGGTGCATCAGTATTAAGTCTTTGAGAGTCTTATTCAATTCTTTTTGGGTGTCCCTTAGGATAAAGTGGTTCCTGAGTCATTCTACCTCCCCTAGTCATTACTCTAACAACATGATCATTGATATTATTGTTCATTTCATCAAGCAATTCTCTTTGAGATTTAGCAACCTATTCTAATTGAGTTTGAACCATATAGGCA
Organism: Aegilops umbellulata; assembly: GCA_032464435.1. Classification (NCBI taxonomy): domain Eukaryota; kingdom Viridiplantae; phylum Streptophyta; class Magnoliopsida; order Poales; family Poaceae; genus Aegilops; species Aegilops umbellulata. The sequence continues at coordinate 92,356,725 of CP136059.1, read as the reverse complement.
TGTTTTCCTACACCTCTAACATCATTGGCAATTCTAAATAACAAGTCACTCTAGCGAGCAATCATATCAGAGTTGTATTTCAATTGATTCATAACATTTGCATTGAAGTGATGTTGCTTTCTAATGTAATTATCAAACTCATAAAGTCACTGACTAGGATGCATATTATAAGGATTGTCATTGTCATTCAATTTCATTAAAGAATTTACCTCTACCACCTTAGGTGGTGGTGGTGTATCAAGCCCATGTATTTCTTCAATAGGAGGTAAATTTTTGACATCATCAGCTTTGATACCTTTTCCCCTCATAGATTTCTTTGCCTCTTTCATATCTTCCGGACTGATATATAAGATACCCCTCTTCTTCGGAGTAGGTTTAAGAAGTGGTTCAAGGAGAGTCCAATCATCATAATTTTTCAATATGTTATTCAATAATTCTTTAGCTTGTCCAGTAGTTCATTCCCTGAAAACACAACTAGCAAAACTATCTAGGAACTACCTAGAAGCATTAGTTAGTCCATTATAGAAGATATCAAGTATTTCATTTTTCTTAAAGGATGATCAGACAAAGCATTAAGCAATTGGAGAAGCCCCCCAAGCTTGTGGGAGACTCTTTTCTTCAATTTGCACAAAGTTAAATATTTCCTGTAAGGCAGCTTGTTTCTTCTGAGCAGGAAAATATTTTTCAGAGAAGTAATAAATAATATCCTGGGGACTACGCACACAACCAGGAGCAAGAGTATTATACCAAGTCTTAGCATCACCCTTTAATGAGGACAGAAATAATTTGAGAATATAATAGTAGCGAATTGTAGCGACCCGACCTCAGACGGTCAAGTCTCTGTGCTTCAGTGTCATCCGTGGATCGGTAATGCTGACACATACAGTACTCGAAGGATTTATAACAGAGTAGCAATCACACACTTATTACATCGAATGTCTCAAAAGAGAACTTGTTACAATAAATATGGCTTAAGGCCATCTAACTAAGCTAACAACGGAAGGCTTGGAAGATAGAGTGAGTCCATAAACTTCAACGGCATAGCTGAGTGCATGACAACGGCCTAGCAAACCTTACTCTTCATCTGAAAAGTCTGCAACATGATATGTTTCAGCCCGAAAACGGGTCAGCACATGGAATATGCTGGCATAGTAACACAGTAGAGTAATGAACAGAATAAATGCTATCACTACATTCATATATGGCTGGTGGAGGCTGTATGGTTAATGTGTTTTGTGAAAAGCCAATTTTTCCCTACAAGAAAGGAATATAATTTATTTAACTATCATGGTAGTTGAACAACATTGAGAAGGTTCCTCCAACTCAATCCCAAATAAATGTAATTGTCAACCCAACAAAATTTATTTAGAGTGATGAGATGCATATGATAATCCAAGATCCACATACTCAAGATGTCCATGACCGGGGACACGGCTAACCATGATTAGTTTGTACACTCTGCAGAGGTTTGCACACTTTTCCCCACAAGACTCGATCTCCTCCGTTGGATTTCTCGCACTACATGGTGTTTGAGAAACGGATGACCGAGACACAGTCTTTCAGAAGCATTAACTCTAACCCTGGGTAGACAGTACCAACCTACATCCCCTACATCTACTAGCCTACCACTTGAAGAGGTCATGCGACATACTCAACTATGCTAGATCCCATAATAGCTTGTGGCTGCACACGGAAGTTGTCGGGGATATACCCCGCGGTGTAAACCGGCCGGAAGTTAAACCGGCCGGACTTGACGGTTTAGCTGAATACCCGCCCTGACCTTGGCGGTTTACAAGCAACCCGCTTGGACGTTGTAAACTCAATGGTAACCCGACGGACGGGCCAGAGGAGCGACAAGACCCGGTGGCCCGTCTGGCGGTTCATGAAGGCCGGTTCAACTATTGTGGGCCGGTTTAACAGGAAAGGAATATTTATCTTACAAGGATTTAAGACCGAGACTTGTACCCGGTTTGTATTAGAGATAGACTAGTCCTAATCCTAATAGGACTCCACATGTAAACCGCCCCTTCAACATATATAAGGAGGGGCGGGGCTCCCCAAAGGGGGACAAGTTACAAGTTACAAGTTAGAAGTTAGAAGCGACAAGCAATCAATAATCTCTAGGGCTAGACACAAAGAGCCGGTTTACGGCGTCTCCCTCGGGATGATAATGAGACCTAGCCTCAAACAGCATGTAGGGTTTTTACCGGATGATGTTTCCCGGGGCCCGAAGCTGTCTAAACCCTTGTCTTGCGTGTTGATCCGCCCTGCGTCTCTCGTCCCACTCAACCCCTCTCAAGCTACCACATAGATGCGTTGGCCTCGCGACTAAGTCCTGACACTAAGGACATCTGCCGTGACAAATCCACGACAGTTTGCGCCCACCGTGGGGCTTGCGCGCGGTGGTGTTGAGTTCTTGAAGGGATTTCATTCAGGGATCGTGAAGCTCGCGTTATGTCAATGGAAAAAAGCGCCTGCACGGAAAGCGCGCAGGGTAACCCGGCATGCAAGTTGGAAGGTTGAAAGATCAGGGTTCAGTACGCCGCCGTCGCATCGTTTCAATCCACCGAGTCCGAGACGAGATCTCTTGTACAAGGTGGTTTATCTGCCACGTTTCTACTTCAAAGGCCGACAGGAATATTTCTATAGCTGTCGTGCGCAGGGCGGATCAATCAACACACACGTGAGGAGACAAGAGTCAAAATACGATGCGTTTTTTGATGTGCCAAAGACTGCTGCTACTATTGCTCGGAGTAGTACTACTTCCAATAAACAATTACGCTACTGTTGCTTGAAGGCATGACTATACGTTATTACGGATTGCATAAAGTGATCCACCAAGTACACGGGTACCGCGCATGTGAAAACTTGGATTTTAAGGAGGCAACGTGTCCTGCTTCACGTGAGCTTACATGTTTGGACAAGGATTGCAACACCGGGTCGAGCTGGCAGGTGAAACAGGTCCAATCACCAGCTCCATACATCCACGACGGCTTGTTGGAGAAAGTTAATGGGCGTGAGATTCCTCGGACGTGCATCATCGCCGCTCCGAATCGACCTCGTGCTGCCGCGCTGTCGAACCGCCCTGGTTTCGTTTTCCCTCTTGCCGAAGTGGCCACGTCTTCGATGGCAGCTACTGCTATCTGTCGCTGGAGGCAATACTACTACGGTAATACTCCGCGGCGGCTGTTCGTACAAAGCGACCCATCCATTGATCCATAGCACGAGAAAAGTCAAACCAACAATGACCCGGAACCGGATTGGAACACGCGCTCGGTTTCTGCTATCAAACCGCCCTGCGACGCCAGCTGATTTCACCTGGAAGTCTCCGTTGTCGCGAATCATCACCTCGATTGACCTACCTTGCCGGACTCTCCTCACGGCGACTCATCTCCACGTACTTGCGACGCCAGCTGGTTCCGAGGGATCGAGGAGTTCGTGATTTTTGGATTAAAAAATGACGATTCAGAAGGATCTACGTCAAAACTCCGTGTGATCAGTCACAATTGAAAGTTTAAACAAATCAGAATTAAAAGTGTGCCGCCGGTCGTTGAAAAGAGGTCGAGTTGACAAGACCAAGAGATAAACCAAAGTTAGATCGATTTTGGAGCACTGGCAGCTTTCAACAGTGGAAATCGGATCAGAAAGAGGAAAAGAGAGAGACAGAATAAACAGTCACGCATGGGACATCCCCTAGCAGCACAGCCCCCAACAACCATTGATTTCCCAAGGCATCTCACGTGAAAGTATTCGTACTCCTCCAGACCTTTTTTAATCTACATATGGATCATCTGTCCAATGGACATCTGACGAATCATGGCACACAGATCATCTACTGTCCAGATCATCAGGTGATATCCATCCGAGTCTACTTTTAACACATATTGTTTTTTGTCAAAAAAAAAACGATTTATCTTTGCTGCAATGTTGTATGCAGGATAATTATTTATGACAAAGGTATTGTTATACCGCGGACATGGAGCGCGTGCCAGCATAGTTTTGCAGTGGCATTCTTCCGGGCCATGCCGCTCGACGGATACACATGCAAATCGCTGCCCCCGCTTTTCGGTTTACATCTGTCCACACAGGTGGACGACTCATCGTCTGCGCCAGTTTACAAACATCACGGCCGACTCACCCGTCCGCACCGATTTACCACACCGCGGCCGGTTCACCCGTGATTGATTTCAGCTTCATACAGTTATCATCAACTTCATGACGGGTTATTTCCGGCCCAAACGAATCAGGTGATATCCATCTAAATCTATTTTTTGACATATTTTGTTTTTGTAAAGAGAACAATTACGTTGGTTTTGCATATTTTTATATGCAGGATAATTATTCGCCACAACATTGGTGTTACACCATGCGTATGGAGCGTGCACCGACGTCATTATATACTGGCTTTTGACCATTCCACACTGCTAACGGACGCGCGCCAACCGCCGGTGGTCCGGTTTACGTCAACGCACGGCCGGTTCTCCATCTGCGCCGGCTTACAACACCTAAGTTTCACTATGGTGATCATCAAATCCGCGGTGGATATTTTTTGGCTAACATATCAGGTGAAAACCATCCACTGTATTTTCATATTACATATTGCTTTCTTTAAAAAAGAGCAATTACTCTGGCTTGCAAATTTTCCAATGCAGGACAAATTGTCTATTGCAAAAAGGGATTATTAAAACGCTGAGCTATTGGATAACCCGTGCCGGTTTATATCGCGATCCTGTCCGCGTCAACTCGTCAGGACCATGCGAATTACCCAATAGCACGTGCACAGGCTGCCATCTCCCGCAGTCCGGTCCACATCAACATACCGGGCCGCACCTGTCTGCATTGAGCCATTTATTGAGTATGAACAAGTCACAGCTTGGGTAGCCCGGTTTTCTTTCAAATTGGAGGAAAATTATCATCAACCGCCGTCTGCACTGGATGGATCAATGGGCAGGCGCACAAGTCACCGCCGCTACAGTTTGGCTAACTACAAATCACCAGTTGGAAGGAACCATTGGCCGAGTTGCTGACACGGGTCATATGGGATCATTTACAACCCGCCACAGTCACCTCAACCTTCTGTGTATTCACATCGTGTTATCAACACCAATGATATACAAGTTATACCGGTTTATATCACGGTCAAATATGGAGAATCTCAAGCCAACTCCTCGAGTCACCTTGAGACTTGGGGGCTACGATGATATGACGCAGCAAGTCTTGCCAGTTTCAGCCGGTTTAAGAACCCGAGGACGATGGAGGTAAAGATAACCCGATCCTGGAGGCTGCTGTTATGTTGATGAAAATTTAAAGGCCGTCAGAAAATTTCCGGCTTAGAAAGTGTATGACAGTTACAAAATCCCGACTCAATGAAGAAGTTTCGGATCATCAGAAAGGATTCCGGTTTGAAACCTGGCTGAAGGGAAGTCAGTATCACTGAAGCTCTCAATATCCGGTTTACAATCCGGTTCAAGAGAAATCTATTCTCCCACAAAGTTCTGAAGCGCTCAGATCCGGTTTAACAAAATCCGGTTCAAAAAGGAATTAACTTCTCGCAAGTTCGAGTTTAAAGGCCGTCAGAAAATTTCCGGCTGAAAATGAAGATTCCGGTTTAAAGTCCGGTTCAAGGGAAAGATGTCTCCCACAAAGCTTTGAAGCTCTCAATATCCGGTTCAAGATCCCGGTTCAAGAAGAATTCATCTCTTGCAAAAAGGTTAAAAATTACTGAAGAAGACCTGCTGCCATGATGCGCGGTTCAAACATGGGCTTCCTGTTCAAACATAGGTCGTATTCGAACCAAAGAGAACATAGCTATCCTTACAAAGTCAGTTGGGGACCTAGTCGACTTGAACCGTAGCTACACCTCCAGGGAGCTTGGTCATGTCTTGACGACGGTAATGCCTTCTGGCTGGCACATTTGCCACTAAGTCAGTTGGGGACCTAATCGACTTGAACCGTAGTTACACCTTATGGGAGCTCGGTCATGTCTTGATAATGGTAATGCCTTCTGATCGGCTTTTAAACAGCCAATAAGTCATTTGGGGGCTTGGTCGTGTCCGAACCAACGCAATGCCACTTGATCGGCCCTAGGCCACTAAGCCACTTGGGGGCTTGGTCGAATCCAAACCAATGCAATGCCACTTGGCCGGTGTAACGCCACGCGTCATTTTGGGGTCCTGGCTGACTGGCACCATTGCTACGCCTTCGGGGGGCTTGGTTGCGTCTGACCATGGTAATTCCATTTGACCAAGCTCAGTAGAGCTCTTCTTTTGCAAAAAATTGTTGCCATTGATTTTGCTTTAATAGCCTTTCTTGAGAAGTTGCTATTTTATTTGCGTTTTTTAAACCGACAGTATTTTGTACCGGTTCAAACAGCTAAATTGGCGGAACACGGTCCATTTTTAGACCGGAGATTATCTGCCCGGTTTGATTTTCTGTTACCATCCTATTATGGAGTAAACCGGTGTTTATCAACCCGGCTCGGCTTTCAACTACAAGTGGTGAGTACATGATCAAGTTATAATCCGGAGGTTATCAGCTCGATCTGGTTTGACTACAAGTCACCAGTATTATATATTGTTAAACCGGTGTTTATCACAGCCCGGTACGGTTTTATCATAAACCGGCGCAATATGGAAGGAGTTATCATTACTCAAAATTCCCCTACTATGGAAAGTTGGTAAACCGACTATATCACAGGTATGATATATTTCATATTTGATTATTCTTAAATGTTGGGCATTATGACCCGTCCGGCGGTAAACCGCCAGGACACTTTAAACTTGTTTTATGCAGAAACAGGTTGAATAACACATGGTTATAAATTATCCGGTGTTTATTAAACCGGCCTGGTTTAAAGACGATAAGTCGCCAGTATGATGATAACTTATCCGGTGTTTGTTAAACCGGCCTGGCTTTAAAGACGATAAAGTTGCCAGTATATGATGAGAAATTATTCAGTGTTTATTAAACCGGACTGGCTTTGGACTATAAGTCGCCAGTATATGTTTGGATGGCGTCATTGGAATCATGTGCTTATAAGTTATTGGATTATATTATTCAAATAGCCAAACTTGGCTAAATTTTCATTATGATATTGGATGAATAAGGTTTTTCATACCAGATTATATTATTTTGAATAGCCATCATGGCTGGATTTTTATTATGGTTATCAATAACCAGTATTATAATTAAGGTTTTCAAAGTCGCTTTAGCGCAACGGCTATCATATTATCAATGGATATGATTTATTCTACAATTGAAGGAATAGTCCCGAGTCGCTGCAGGCTTACAACCCGGCACTTGGGGGCTACATTATTCAAAATTGAGATTACATCAAAAATGCAAGTCTCATGTTGCTGCAAGCATGCACCATGACACTTGGGAGCTAGTGCAAGGTCATTTTTGCTCATCTTATTGAAGACCCAACTCATCACATTATAATGAGCTGGCCCTTGGGGGCTACCAATTGCTCCTGTCAACTATTCAAGGTACAAGGCTTTTTATCTATTATATTGAAGGGTCTACTGCTCAGTTGGTAAGGCACAAGGCTCTTAACCTTGTGGACGTGGATTCAAGCCCCATGATGAGGGGTTACATCATATGTTGTTATTTTTATTGAGGTATATATATCAAAGTCCCAGCTCAATATTACCTTACTGAGCCGGCCCTTGGGGGCTACACATTACTGTTCAAAGTTTACAAGATTATATTTACAAAGTCCCTGCTGATTATTACATAATGACCCGGCCCTTGGGGGCTACATTGGTTGAAGTTTTATGGGCATCAGTCAATTACAAGTCCCAGGTTGCTGCAAGCATGACAACCCGGCACTTGGGGGCTACTGGTATTATATTATTATCGAAGAAAGATTTTCAAATTCTCTGTTGAGCAAGTTAGATTGACCTGGCGTCACCAATCATTATGACCCTGTGGATGCAACCCGGTGTCATCAATAATCATAAACCGATGTTGGCAACAATCATGAACCGGTGTCTGCAACAATCATAATCCGGGGTCATCAGTTTTTATAACCCGGCCATTTGGTAATGTTAAACCGACAAGTTTTCAAGACCGGGATCATCTTCAAACCGGCTGAATATCAGATGAATATTTCAAGACCAATATTTCTTAAACCGGCGTTTTGGAAGCCGACTCAAGTGGATTATTTTTTTCACAAATATATTTTCTATGAGAAGCCAATGTCAGCAAGTTGAATATGAAGCTGGTTATTGACCCGGATTTTCTAGAAGGTGGAAATGGCAAAGATTAAGGATGATCAGATGCCGGTTTACAAGAATTCTTAATCCGGAGCACAACCTGTCAAATTTGTTTTGGTGTTTATTTGCAGCATAAGTTTACCATGGATAAATCCAAGCTAAACTTGGGGGCTAATGTCGGGGATATACCCCGCGGTGTAAACCGGCCGGAAGTTAAACCGGCCGGACTTGACGGTTTAGCTGAAGACCCGCCCTGACCTTGGCGGTTTACAAGCAACCCGCTTGGACGTTGTAAACTCAACGGTAACCCGACGGACGGGTCAGAGGAGCGACAAGACCCGGTGGCCCGTCTGGCGGTTCATGAAGGCCGGTTCAACTATTGTGGGCCGGTTTAACAGGAAAGGAATATTTATCTTACAAGGAGTTAAGACCGAGACTTGTACTCGGTTTGTATTAGAGATGGACTAGTCCTAATCCTAATAGGACTCCACATGTAAACCGCCCCTTCAACATATATAAGGAGGGGCGGGGCTCCCCAAAGGGGGACAAGTTACAAGTTACAAGTTAGAAGTTAGAAGCGACAAGCAATCAATAATCTCTAGGGCTAGACACAAAGAGCCGGTTTACGGCGTCTCCCTCGGGATGATAATGAGACCTAGCCTCAAACAACATGTAGGGTTTTTACCGGATGATGTTTCCCGGGGCCCGAAGCTGTCTAAACCCTTGTCTTGCATGTTGATCCGCCCTGCGTCTCTCGTCCCACTCAACCCCTCTCAAGCTACCACATAGATGCGTTGGCCTCGCGACTAAGTCCTGACACTAAGGACATCTGCCGTGACAAATCCACGACAGAAGTTCTAGCATGAATAATCTTATGATCCCTTTGAGCCTGGGTGGCAGACCGTAGGATGATCACACGGGTACTCCGGGATATCCTAGGACAACACTGGATTCTCCAGGTGCCCACAAGCAATCCATCTAACCTTAATTAAACACTCACATCTGTCATGGCTCTTAAACCAAACCACGTCTACGAGCATAGCATAGCAATATAAGCATAACATAGAAGTAACTCCCAGGGGTTTGATAATAAACAGGGCAATAGGGTCTACCTCATCAACTACTTCCCAATACCCACATGTTAATCACATCCTAATCATGCAATGTTTGAGGATTGTAACTAATGCATAAAAACTGGGTATGAAACAATATGATCAATGTGTTACTTGCCTTGCCGACGATCTGCAAATCCTAGAGACTCGTAGTAGCACGCTTCACACTCCGGAAATTCTATCGCAAACAAACAATATCATACATAAGAAATCAAGAAAAGATGCACGGGTAAATCTCCAATAAGAAGATCTAACCAGAAATTTCAACTGAAGAACTCCGGTTTGCAAAAACAATCAAATCAAATGGAGCAACGAAACTCAAACCATGAAAGAAACAAGATCCGAATACTAATCTGGACTAAAGTCAAATTTTACAGTACCAGAATCTTGCTCAAGTTGATTAAACAGAAAGAGGGCTTGGAGACAAAGACCTAAGCGCTTGTTTCACCTGATTCCGATAAACAAGCGAAAAGTTAAACTAAAACGAAAATCAGGGCAGAAATCACGATCGAAAATAATCGCGGAAAAACCCTGGAAAAAGAAAAACTAACGAACGAACGTTCGCTGTCTGCGGCTAACGGGCGAACAACGTTCGTTAAAACGAACGTACGAACGAACGTCCGCTAAATAAATAAACCGCTGAAAAAAATGAACCGATCTATTAAAAACGGATCTAGGGTTTCTAAAAAAACCGAACAAACCAAAAAAACAACTGGTTTTCTTGTGAAAATGGGCGGCGGCGGCAGCGCTACCTCCGGCGAGGTCGGCAACGGTGGCGGCGGGGTCGCGGGGCGGCGGCGGCGGCTCCGGCGGCGGCGGGACGACGGCTGGCGGCGGCGGCGGTGCGTGGCTAGGGTTAGGGTTGGGCACGGCGCGGGCTTCGGTGGGCTGGGGCGGCTCGGGCGGCGTGGCTTATAAAGGTCGGCTGGGCGGTGTCCTTGTCGGGCACGACCCGATTAGGTCGGTTACTTTGTTTTTAAATATCCCGACGCACAGAAAAACAAAGAAAAGAAATACTACACGGACTCCAAAAATCTCAAAATAAATTTTCCCGTCCTCTAAAAATATAGCGGACAAGGTGAATATTTATTTGGGCCTATAATGCAATTTTGAAAAACACATATTTTTCCTAATTCAAATAAAATCGCAACAAACTCCAAATAAAATTATTTATTTATTTTAATATTTTCCTCCAATATTTTGTTTATTTTGGATAAGTCATATTATCTCCTCTCATATATTTTAATACGAAATATTTTCGGAGAGAAAAATTATTTAAAACCAACATGATCCTTGTTTAATATATGATAAAATTCAAATATGAAAAACATGAAATCCCTAACTCTCTCCGTGGGTCCTTGACTTGCTTAGAATTTCGAGGATCGCGAAACGAAATGCAATAAAATATGGTATGCATGAATGACCTATGTATAACATTCCAAATTGAAAATTTGGGATGTTACAAACCTACCCCCCTTAAGATGAATCTCGTCCCCGAGATTCGGGTTGGCTAGATAATAGGTGTGGGTGGTCTTTGCGTAGATCATCTTCTCGTTCCCAGGTGGCTTCATCCACGGTATGGTGGCTTCACTGAACTTTGCAAAACTTGATAACTTTGCTGCGAGTATCTCGGCTGGCAAACTCGAGAATCTTGACAGGTTTCTCCTCATATGTGAAATCACTATCCATCTGAATTGCTTCCAGGGGCACTGTATCTCTCGAAGGAATATCGGCCATCCCTGCATGGCACTTCTTCAACTTGGAAACGTGAAACACATCATGAACTCCTGATAGTCCTTCGGGTAACTCCAATTTGTAGGCAACCTCCCCCATGCGTTCCAAAACTCGGTATGGTCCTACAAATCTCGGGAGTAACTTTCCCTTAACTCCGAAACGCTTAACTCCATGCAGAGGCGACACTCGCAGATATGCTGTGTCTCCGATTTCATAGACTACCTCCTTGCGTTTTGAATCGGCATAACTCTTCTTCCTGGACTGAGCTACCTTCAGTCTATCTCGATTCAGCTTAACCTTCTCTTCAGACTCTTTGATAAAATCCGTTCCAAACAACTGATGGTCTCCAACTTCATCCCACATCAATGGGGTTCTGCACCTTCTTCCATACAGGGCTTCAAACGGTGCCATCTTCAAACTGGCCTGATAGCGGTTATTGTATGAGAACTCCGCGTAGGGTAGATTGTCATCCCAACTAGATCCATAATCTAGTGCACAAGCTCTCAACATGTCCTCCATAAATTGATTGACTCTCTCGATCTGTCCATCTGTCTGCGGATGAAAAGCAGTAGTGAACTCCAGCTTGGTACCTAAGGTCTGGTGCAACTGATGCCAAAACTTTGAAGTAAACTGTGTTCTTCTATCTGATACGATGGTCCTCGGAACTCCGTGTAGACATACGATCCTGGTCATATATATGTTGGCCAACTTCGCACTTGTATAGGTGGTTTTCACTGGGAGAAAGTGAGCTACCTTGGTCAAGCGATCCACTACTACCCAGATAGAATCATATCCAGATCGGGTCCTGGGTAATCCGGTGATAAAATCCATGCCAAGCTTATCCCACTTCCATTCGGGTATCGGCATAATCTGCAGTAATCCTGCTGGTTTCTGATGTGCTGCCTTCACTCTCTGACACACATGACATACGGCTACATACTTGGCAATATCCTTCTTCATTCCAGTCCACCAAAAACGCTCCTTCAAATCCAAATACATCTTGGTGTTTCTGGGGTGTATCGAGTATGGCGAGTCACGAGCTTCTTGGAGTATCAGCTTCCTCATCTCTGCATTATTGGGTACATAAACACGGTCCTCAAACCACAAGGTGTCGTGCTCATCCTGATGAAAACCTTTGGCCTTTCCTTTGCTCATCCTCTCTTTTATCTCAGCAATTTCCTTGTCATCCTTCTGAGCTTCACGAATCTTTCCCAACAATGTTGACTGAACTTCCATTGCTGCAACAAAACCTCTAGGAACAATCTCCCAACGAAGTTCCGTGAGATCCTCGGCTAACTCCTTTGGCAATCCTCCATTTACTAGGGTATTATCATAACCCTTCCGGCTCAAAGCGTCTGCTATGACATTGGCCTTGCCTGGATGATAGTGCAGCTACATATCATAATCCTTTATAAGTTCCAACCATCTCCTCTGCTTGAGGTTTGGCTCCTTCTGTGTGAAAATGTACTTCAAACTCTTATGATCCGTGTACACATCACAACAGTTTCCAATAAGAAAGTGTCTCCAGGTCTTGAGTGCATGCACTACGGCTGCTAACTCCAAATCATGAGTGGCATAATTCAACTCATGCGGTCGAAGCTGACATGAGGCATATGAAACAACTCTTCCATCTTGCATAAGTACACCTCCAAGTCCTAAGCGAGATGCGTCGCAATACACATGGAAATCCTAGCGTATATCCGATAGAATCAGCACTGGGGTTGTAGTCAGACGTTTGTTCACTCTTGGAAATTCGCCTCACATTCTTCTGTCCATTTGAATTTGGTATCCTTCTTCAACAACTCTGTCATGGGCTTTGCAATTTTAGAGAAATTCTCAATAAATCTCCGATAATATCCTGCGAGTCCATGAAAACTGCGGATCTCTCCAACTGAGGTGGGTGCTAACCACTCAGTGACTGACTGAACTTTGGTGGGGTCTACTGCTATACCTTCTCCTAATATAACATGTCCAAGGAATCCAACTTCCTTCAAGCAAAACTCACATTTGCTGAACTTGGCGTACAACTGATGCTCCCTGAGCTTCTCGAGAACTAAATGTAAATGCTCCTTGTGTTCCTCTTCATTCTTTGAGTATACCAGGATATCATCAATGAACACCACAACAAACTTATCCAAGAGCTCCATGAACACCTTGTTCATCATACTCATATAACCCATACCTCGTGGTAAAAGCTATTTTAGGTATATCCTTTTCTCGAATCTTTAGCTGGTGATATCCTGATCGCAGAACGGTCTTTGAAAACACTTTAGCTCCTTGCAGCTGGTCAAACAGATCATTGATCATTGGCAGTGGGTACTTGTTCTTGATCGTCACCTCATTCAACGCACGATAATCTACAACCATTCTCAATGATCCATCCTTCTTCTCAACCAAGAGCACTTGGGCTCCCCATGGTGACGAACTTCGTCGGATGTAACCCTTCTCCAATAACTCCTTAATTTGCTTCTTGATCTCCTCTAGATCATTTGCGGGCATCTGATAGGGTCTCTTTGATATAGGTCCGGTGCTTGGCAACAGTTCTATCAGGAACTCAATGTCTCGATCCGGCGGCATGCCTGGTAACTCCTCTGAAAAAACATCTGGGTAATCCTTCACAACAGGCACTTCCTCCTGGACAACTCCAGAGAGGGAATTTACTTGGGTCCTCCTTGGTGCATGCCTGGATACATACTTAATCCATTTTCCCTCCAGGGTAGTAAGCAGAATTGACTTGCTAGCGCAATCAATGTTTCCTCCATACTTCGATAGCCAATCCATTCGCAGTATCACATCCAATCCTTGTGATTCCGAAATTATTAGGTCCGAGGGGAAAACATGGTTGCCAATGGTTAAGGGTAACCGGTCGCACCATCGGCTGGCCATATACTCTGCACCGGGTGAGCTCACTAGCAAAGGTGTCCTAAGGGCTAGGGTGGGTAACTTAAACTTGTCCACAAATCCCCTTAAAATGTATGAATGCGATGCACCAGTATCGAAAAGAACGAGAGCGGTAAAAGACTTAACCAAAAACTTACCGATAACTGCATCTGGCTGTTCCTCAACCTCCTCCACGTTCACGTGGTTCACTTGTCCCCTATTGAAAGGGTTAGGCTTCTTCCCAAAGCTTCCATTGCCATTTCCATTCTTTGCTTCAGGGCACTCAGTGGCGTAGTGTCCAGTCTTCCGCACTTGAAACAAGTAATGTGACTTAGGTCCTTCTTGGCGGGTGTGGCTAGATTGGAGCGGTTTTGATTACTGCTTGCTCCATTCCCATTCCCATTCTTTGGGCCATTATGATTATGAGAGCTTCCTCCACTGTGAGTGTGGCCTCCATGGTTATGGGTAAGTCCTTCCGAGTTCGGGTAAAACGAGGCTTCTGCGATGCTCCTGAATTGTACTTCCCTTGTCCATACTTCCTCTTGCAGCTCTCTATCTGCTGCTGCTTCCCTTCAATCATAAGAGCCTTATCTACCAACTCCTGGTAGTTGTTAAATGTGGCCACCATCAATTGCCTGCTCATCTCATCATTCAGCCCTTCCATAAACTTCTCCTGCTTTCGTCATTTGTGGCCACATCATCTGGGGCATAGCGAGATAACTTGCTAAACTCATCCACGTACTGGGCTACAGCACGGTTTCCCGGGCGTAAGTTGCGAAACTCATGCTTCTTCATGCTCATAGCTCTAGTTGAGACATGGGCTATGCGGAAAGCTTGTTGAAACTGCTCCCAAGTGACATTGGCTATAGGGAAAGTGGTTGTGTAATTCTCCCACCATGAGGCTGCTGGTCCCTCCAATTGATGTGTGGCAAAATGCACCTTCTCAGCATCTGTGCAACCTGCGGTGGTCAACTCCCTTCCAATCCTGCGTAGCTAGTCATCCATGTCGGATTTCGGGTTCCGGCAGACCCATTAGGTTCAAACTCTGGGGTGCGCGCGGAGATTACGCTTCCTACCTACCTGTACCCCTCCGCCTCGCAAGGATCTAGGCTATGGAAAGCACAGCATAAGAGACACAGAGCTTATACTGGTTCGGGCCACCGATGTGGTGTAATACCCTACTCCAGTGTGGTGGTGTGGTGGATTGCCTCTTGGGCTGATAATGAACAATACAAGGAAGAACAGCCTCGCGAGGGTCTGTTCTTGGCTGGGGCGATGAACTGCTAGAGGGGTTCAGTCGCCCTTCTCTCTCTCTCTCTATCTGATTGCCAATCAGTCTGTTTCTCGATCTGATTCGCCTCTGGGTGCCTCTAGATAGATGCCCCTACCCCGGGACTGGCTAGTCCTATTTATAGGCAAAGGCCCTGGGCCTCTCCCCAAATATTGAGCGGGAAGGGCGCCAACAATTGGCCATTTTGAAGGGGAACATCTGGTACACTGATCCTGACTAAAGTTGGTCCTCGCGTGCCAAAGGCTCTGGTGATGACGCAGGCTTGGGCTCCACAGTGACTTCCTCCTTGTCGCGGAGCTGGTCTTGGTCTCGTTGCACCGAAATGGGTGTCTTTGCTTGGTCCTCCCGCCTGCACTTGCTCCCTTTGCACCAAAGAGGAAAGGGAGGACATTGCGCGGGCTGGCGCCCGCCTGGCGACCTTGGTCGTCATGGCTTGCGTCATGGGCACCTCGTGAGGTACCCCGCCTTGATCTCTCCGCCTCCTCGCAAGCCAGCCTGATGAGGCCGCACCTGACGAAGCTCCGTGTCGTCCGCCCCGTGAGGCCTGGCCCCTCGCGAGGGTCTTGAGTCTGCGTTGAAGGAGATGGGCCATGCT
Source organism: Aegilops umbellulata (assembly GCA_032464435.1). Taxonomy (NCBI): domain Eukaryota; kingdom Viridiplantae; phylum Streptophyta; class Magnoliopsida; order Poales; family Poaceae; genus Aegilops; species Aegilops umbellulata. Next base: position 92,340,897 of record CP136059.1, on the reverse strand, counting down.
GGACCCGCCTTGAGCCACGCCGTAGGCCGCAGGCAGGCAAGTCTGGGGACACCCGTTTCCAGAACGCCGACAGTAGCCCCCGGGCCCAAGGCGCGCCCGAACTTGGCCGTGTAGGGAGGCGAAAGGGCAAGGGCGAAGCGCCGCGGGCCCTAACGGCCTGTGGCCATGGGCGCCGCGTGGCGGTTGATTGGACGTGGGCGTCTCCGTAACCGCGTGAGTTGATAAGGGAGCGGCATCTGCCCTGGTTTTGCTCTTTCTGCTTTCTCCTGTTGCTGCTCAGATCCCCTTTCTTGCGCCTCTCCTTCCTTCCTCCAAATCTCCAGATCTGCTTCGACCGCGTGATCCAGAAGCCATGGCGCCTCGTCAGTCCCCGGCCGGAGCTTGGTACTTGTCTGCCTTGGAGTCGCCAAACGTATCGGAAGCGAGCCTCGCACAGTTGCGCTGGATGGCGGCGGCGCAGGGCATCGACGGGGCGAGGGTGTTCAAGGCCGGCTCCGCCACCCCTGAGGGTCGAGGGAGCACCTTTTATCCACTCTTCGTAAGCTCCATCGCTGCTGGCCTGGTGCCTCCCTTCTCCGAGTTCTTCTTCTCTGTCCTCCGCCATTACAACTTACAAGCTCTGCATCTCCATCCCAACTCCGTCCTTCTCCTGGCAATCTTCGCCTATTACTGCGAGGCTCACGTAGGGGTGCAGCCCTCAGTGGCCTTGCTGCGCCACTACTTCTCCCTCCGGGTCTCCCGCGGTTCTCCTTCCGCGTGCGCGAGCTTCATTGCGTACAATGGCGCCATTGCCATTTCGAAGCCCGGGAAAAGGATTGAGGGCTCCAGGAGCAAGTGGGTCTTGGCTGACGCTGGGCGCATTCACCCTCGGCTGGTTTTGCCCATGGAGCTGCCCACGAGCTCCGGTGATTGGGGTCGAGCGGAGCTCACGGACCCCCGCGCGAAGCCGGTGTTGGAGAAGATGGACGCAGATCTAAGGCCGGCCAGCATGGCGGCAGCGAAGCTGACCGGCGCGTCGCTGCTGAGGGAATTCCTGGAGCACCAGCTGGCTCTGCTTCGGCAGTACTCACCTCCGATGTGGAGGCCTCATCCGAGCCCCGTGGCCTTGGGTGACGAAGATCTGGCCGCGGTGCTCCAATCTTTGGTCGGGGGCGATGTGGCGAGGTTGGAGGGCGCTCCTACGCCCTTGTTCCTCCACGACGACTGGGAATAGGTGGTGGAGTCCATGCCAGTCTTCAATGGGGACGAGCCCTTGCCCGCTGAAGCCCTCGAGGAACCAGTGGACGTGTCCTCCGATGACTCCAGCGAAGAGGAGGACGGAGAGGAGCGGGGGAAGGGGCCTGACTCCAAGGCGACTGACGGAGAGTCGAGGGCTCCCCTCTCCCAGCGCAGGCCCCGCGCTCTCCACCTATCTCCGAGCGATGACGACGAGGATGATGATGTGCTGGGCAGCGGGAGCTCGCCCCCGATCACGAAGAAGGACAGGACCGGGCTGATCCCCCGCGGGTCTGCCCCGGCCCGGGGCGTTCCGCGGACGCGCCTTCTGCTTCCGAGGTTGATCCCTCCAGCCGGCTTTCAGGCTTCAAGTTTGGCCAGAGGCAGCTTGAGCTCGCCGGCGACGACCCGTAAGTGCTTGACTCTTGTCTTTGTTTCTTGTTCTGCTGCTGAGGCTTGACGTCCACGTCTCTTTGATAGGCTGGCGCCCGCGATGAAGAAGCTGAAGGGGGCTCCTGAGGTTCCATCCGCGGCAGCGCCTCTGCCAGCGGAGGAAGGTGCCCGTGACGCACGGGCCTCTCCTGCCCGGTCGTCCTCGCGAGGTCTGGCCGAGCTGGCTGGGGCGAACCCAGCCCCCATGGCCCAAGTGACTCCCGAGGTGCCTTTTCCTGCCGCCGCCACCACAGTCGTCGGGGCGCAGCAGGCCCCACCTCAGGGTGCTACGGTTGTGCCGCCGCCTTCTCCTCCTACTGCACCAACTGTTGTCTCTCCAGCTCCTCCCGCCGTTCTGGATCGTGTTGCTGCCGAGCTGGACCGGCTCCGGCAGGATCTTCTTGGCGCCGACCCTCGCTTGGTCGCCGGGTGCTTGGAGCTGGCTTCAGGATGGATTCGCTCCGACGCTTCGGTTCGGGCGACGCTGGTCCAGGCCTCAACGGCTTGTGATGAGGAGAGGCAGGCCGCCCTTGAGGCGAAGGCTGCTCGTGACGTGGCCCAGGGGAGGCGGCCGACGTCCGTGGTCGCTGCAAGGTGCTGGAGGGTGAGCTGCAAGGCCTGCGGGACCAGCTCGTGAAAGAGGCCCGCCTTCGCCAAGAGCAAGAAGAGGGCGTGAAGGCTCGCGAGGCGGCCGTCGAGGTCCGAGAGGCCAAGCTCAAGAAACGCCGCGACCGCCTGCACGTGCTGGAGCGGAGTTGGGGGCGAGGAAGGTCGAGCTGGACGACATGGCTCGGGTTCTTGTCGAGGACCGCGTGGCCTTCGCAGACATGGAGGAGAAGGCCCAGGCCTCGCTGAAGATGCTCTACGCCAGCAGCCTGGAGAGCCCACTAGCTGGCGTTGAGGACGGCCCCGCCAAGCTGCTTCCCTTCCTGGTTCGTGCTCTTGAGGATGTCGCCCTCGGCCTTAGCCCCACGGCCGAGGCCGAGGCGCGTGTCCTGTCTTCTGCAGCGCTGACGCGGGTCTTCACCCACATCCACCTTCACGACCCCAACATCGACCTCGACAGCCTGCTGGAGCCAGTGAGCGGCGAGCGTGTTGCTGCCACTGCCGAGGCCGTGAAGGGTCGCGCGGAGGCTCTGCTGGGGAAATTCCGGGCCTTCAGCACCAAGCCGAAGCCAGGCGCTACCGACCCTGCTGCTCCATGAGGTGAAGGCACTCCGCACTGCTCCACCGTCGTCTGGCGATTCCATCGTGGCTCCTGTCCTGCTTTCAATTCCTGCACATGTATCATGCCTCGGGGAGGCATTTAAACTTGTGTTTGGCGTCGAGATAACAATATGGACTGTAATATTTGCTTCTGAATTCTTTGAATTTTATGCTATTCCTTCCTACTTGCTTATGTTCTACGCCGGCAGAGCCCGGCCCCGCGCGTACCTCACCCAGCATTAGCCCCGACCGGAAACCAGGACGGGACAAAAGGAGTGAGGGGCTACAGGACAAGTTAGGCTCCTGAGTCGCGATGCTCAGGAGTCCCCCTTGGCGCACGAACAACAAGTAGGGAGGCGATCCTTGAAGTTTACACTTTTCCTTCCTACTTGCTTAGGTTCTACGCCGGCAGAGCCCGGCCCCGCGCGTACCTCACCCAGCAATAGCCTTTCGGAACTAAGGAGTGAGGGGCTACAGGACCAGTTAGGCCCCTGAGTCGCGATGCTCAGGGGTCCCCCTTGGTGCTCGAACAACAAGTAGGGAGGTGAGATGTGGGTAGATCTACCATTCTACGTCTGCAGAGCCCGGCCCCGCGCGTACCTCACCCAGCGTTAGCCTTTCGGAACTAAGGAGTGAGGGGCTACGAGAACAGTTAGGCTCCTGAGTCGCGATGTTCAGGAGTCCCCCTTGACGCTCAAACGGCCTTCATACCTTGGCTCCGCTCGAGGAGAGACGCGTGATGAACCAGGCCCGGGGGGGCCTGGCTGGGTGGCGTGCGTCTGGGCGTGACCCAGGTGCAGTCCCCGTGCCCAGCCCCCTCACGCGGCACTCCCGGGGGGAGGCGTTACGATGAGGCTGGACACTGAGCTCTGGGCTCCCTAAGGTTGATGCGGCCCGGGGGCCACCCTCGGTTGTTTATCACCAGCACGGAGCATAGCGCTTCCGTATGTGTGCGGGCATAGCCGCTCCTCGGCAATGTCGTCAGCCAGCGCGGAGCATGGTGCTTCCACTGGTACGTGGGAGGGGGCTCATTTCCGGGAGGAGCCCCTGGGGCGTGTACAACCCCGCCCTGACACGTGGCTGGCACGGTAGGGCCTGGTGAGGTGTATCTGGGCACCCGTGAGCCAGCGCGGGACTCACGGGGCCCTACCTCTAGGCGGGTTGCGCCTGACACTGGGCCTTATCTTGTGATGTGTTCCTGTAAATTGGGTTAGATGCCTACACTCTACGTCCTCGGGTCCCGGCCCTCGAGCTGGTCTCAGCCGTCGCTGGTATGCCAGGTCGTGATGCCATGGACAAGGCCAGAGGGTGAGGGCTGGAGAGCCAGTAAGAGCCCTGAGTCGCGATGCTCAGGCACCCCCCCTTTAACGTGCAAGTGGTCGACATGGAGAAGAAAAGGTGCCGTGGACCGGCATCAAATAATCAAGCATGGTGGGTTGAATGCATAGCCGGAAGTAAACGCGAAAGGGATACACGCCGCTGGGTCTGGCCTGAGCGACTTGGGGATGATGCAGCCCGAGGGGCGCCCCCAAGAAAGTACGCTAACGACACGAAATAAAAGGGATACATGCCGCTGGGACGGACCCACGCGATCTGGGAATAATGCAGCCCTGGGGGGCGCTCCCAACTGGAAATGAAACTTGAAAGATGTCACCTGATGATGTTGAGGACGAAGCAGTGTTGGTGCAGCAGACTCGGTGGGCTACGGAAGCCGATCCTCACGAGCCCCCCAGGCCCTGGGGCCACGGGAGGCTCCGGAGGCGCTGGTGGCTCCTCGCGGACCGTCTCCATCTCTGCCAGGGCTGCGGAACGCCTGACCTCTTGAGCTTCCATGATGCCCCTCATGAGGCGCTGGTACGTGGCAGCCGCATTCGGCAAGCCGTAAGGCATGCGAACGTAGCTGTGGGGTGGACCCTCGCAGCGCCCCACTCGCGAGGGCCAGAGGCGCTCCAACGAGGCGACTCGGTTGAGCCCTGGTACGTCGACACAGACGCGCAGCCCACCATCCTCGCCTGGATGGGAGACCACAGCTGGTAGGCGGCGGCCGCCTCTCATGACTCTTGACTCTTGTAGCTCCTGAATGGCTTCGCTGACGAACTCCTGTGGGTCTGGCTCCCCTTGCCTTACTCCTTCTTGAGGGAAACGTGCTTCGAAACATGCCTCCATGTGGCGCCCAAGCGTCTCCCTCATGACCTCGGCCAGGTCGGTGGCCCTCCAGGGGAGAGCCCTCGAGCCCTGCCTGAGGAGGGCATTGGGCGCGCTTTCCTATGCGATGGAGGAAGGATCCCCCTGGGCAGGCACGGGCCCTGAGGGGCCTGCCTCTTGAGGGACCAAGCTGGACGATGTCTTCTTCTTCTTGGGGGTGGTCTCCGGGAGCCCCCTGCTTCCACGATCTGGGTCTTTGAATGACGCAGCCTAAAAGGCACGTTCCAGGGAACACACCGCGTCCTTCTCTTCACAGGGCACCGTGATGACTCCGCCGCTCCCTGGCATCTCGAGGACGTTGTAGCCATGGTGAGTCACGGCCATGAACTTGGCCAGCGCCGGGTACCCAAGGATGGCGTTGTACGGCAGGCGAATGTGAGCGACGTCGAAGTCGATGAGCTCAGCGCGATAGTTGTCGCACGCTCCGAAGGTGACAGGGAGGCGGACCTGCCCGATCGGGACCGTGGAGCCGTCAGTGACTCCAGAGAAAGGCTTGGTTGGCTGAAGCTGGTTGTAGGGCACTTGGAGATTGTTGAATGTTTCCACGGACAGGACGTTGAGCCCTGCCCCGCCGTCGATGAGGGTCCTGGTGACCACCACGTTGCTGGTGATTGGGGAACAAAGTATCGGGAGGACTCCAGCCATGGCTGCACACTTGAGCTGATCCGCTGAGCTGAACGTGATGGCGCATGATGACCACCTGAGAGGACGTGTGGCTTCGATCTTGGGGAGTACTGCATTTACTTCGCGGGCGGACTGCTTGAAGATGCGCTGAGAGGCTGGGGCTTGAGCTCCTCCCAGGATGCAGGCGATCGCGCGCGGCTCCTGGAAGCCCCCAGCCTCCTCGTCCTGGTGGCGGTCCTCGTTTCTTCTTGGATGCGGCGGCAGTGGAGGGAGGCCTGCGTTACCTTGCGGGCGATCCTTGCGAGGCTGATCCCTCTAGTCTTCCTCGCGAGGCGGGTCTTGCTAGCGGTCCTCGCGAGGTCGATCGCGCCACCCTTGGCGCGGGCCGCGGTCTTCCCAGCGTCCTGGGTTCCTTCCTCCTCATTGACCGTAGCCCCGGTCGACACGGTCGGGGCAACGGCCGATCCTTCCTTCTCGCACGGCTCGGAGCTCTTGGCATTCGTTGGTGTTGTGGGTGTGGAGGTCATGGTACACACAGTAGCGACTGCCCTTGGAAGACTCGGGTTGATCACTGCCTTGCTTGGTGTCCGGTTCTGCCGCGAGCACGACAGCCCCCTTGCGCTTCACATCCTTGGCCTTGGACTTCTTCTCTTCTGGGTCTGCGGCAGGCAGCTCGAGGAGGGAGAGACGCCCTTCCTCAGCCCTGGCGCACTTGGTCGCCAAGTTGAACAGCTCCAAGGAAGTGCACAGGTCTTCATGCATCGCCAGCTCCTCCTTCATCTTGACATCGCGCATGCCGTCGGAGAAGGCTGAGATGATGGCCTCCTCGGACACCCTGGGAATCTTGAGGCGTGCGTTGTTGAAGCACTGGATGTACTTTTGCAGGGTCTCTCCGGGCTGCTGCTTGATGCGGCGCATGTCGCTCACGGCGGGTGGCCGATCACGAGTACCTTGGAAGTTGGCGATGAAGCGGGTGCGCATCTCGTCCCAGGAGGAGATCGTGCCTGGGGCCAGGTTCAGGAGCCAGGTGCGGGCTCCGTCCTTGAGCGCCATGGGAAACCATTTCACCATGACCTTCTCATCTCCGTTGGCAGCTTCGATGCCCAGCTCATAGAGCTGGAGGAACTCCGCGGGGTCGGCCGTGCCGTCGTAGCAAGGAGGCAGGTCTGGCTTGAACTTGTCGGGCCACGCGACGCTGCGTAGTTCGGTGGTGAAGGCACGGCAGCCCGCCGTGGCCACGAGAGGCCTTGGGTGACGGAGGGCTTGATCTTGCAGGTCCCTGCACAAGTTGAATAAGATTGATGATATATCTAGAAGCACTGATAGAATTTCTCACGACGTAGAAAATCTCAAGTTGAAAATTTTAGTACCTAAGGTTGAAGAGTCAATTAAAGGTTTATATGTTTCTATGGATGAAAGTAAGAAAAGAATCGCTATTCTTAGAGCTAAAAGAGAATTTTTAGAAAGAGCGTTTTCTAGTGATTGCTTTCATAAAAATGATGAAGATCTTAAAGTAATTGGTGTTTCTTCTATTGCTTCTTTATTTAGTAAAATTAAAATTGATGATGAAGGAACTAAGGAAGAGTCAACTTTAGTTAGAAGGCATCCCGATAATTTGGAGTGTGAAAATCTTGTTGAGAAAATTGATAAAAGTGGGTTTGGAGAGGTAAAAAATTTAACTAGTTGTGCCCACTCTTTTGGATTACAAATATTTTAATTATGATAATTGCTCTTTTATTGATTGTATTTCTTTGTTGCAATCCATGATAAATTCACCTCATGCTTATGAACAAAATAAAGCTTTTACTAAGCATATCGTTGATGGTATGATGAAAGCTTTGGAAGAAAAGTTGGGATTAGATATTTCAATTCCTAGAAAATTACATGATTATTGGGAACTTACTATCAAAGTCAAGATTAAAAATTATGAGTGTTTTGCTTTATGTGACTTGGGTGCTAGTATTTCCATTATTCCGAAATCTTTATGTGATGTCCTTGGTCTTGCCAATATTGAAGAGTGTTCTTTAAGTTTGCACTTGGTGGATTATACTATTAAAAAGCCATTGGGAAGAATAAATGACCTTATTATTGCAAATAGGATATATGTACCCACATATTTTATTGTTCTTGATATTGATTGCAATCCGTCTTTCCCAATTATACTTGGTAGACCATTCTTACGTACCATTGGCGCCATGATTGATATGAAAGAAGGCAATATTAATCCACCATATGAATCAATCATGAGGGCATCCTACGGACCTAGAAATAAGAATGACAATACTTGAATCTTTGCTTTATACCTAGCTAGAGGCGTAAAGACAACCCAATGAATACATTTTATTTTTATCTTTTTCTTTCTGTTCTTGAGTGTTTGCATAATTATGCCTCTGTTATAATTGTGTTTTTTTTATGTTTTAGTTAGTGTTTGGGCCAAGCAAAGCCTTTGGGATCATGTTGGGTGATAATTGATTTGATCTTGTTGGAAAACATAAACTTTTGCGTCCAATAAAATAATTTTGAAAAATCACGGAAGCGACCAAAATTCTAAAAAATTTACACAACATTGATATAGAAATTTCCTACGTTTTCCTAATGTTTCATAATTTTTGGAGTTACAGAAGTATATAGAGTTTTCAGATTGCTACAGACTGTTCTGGTTTTGACAGATTCAGTTTTTCTTTGTGTTGTGTGCTTATTTTGATGAATCTATGGACTTTATCGGGGGGGGGGGGGGTATAAGGCATACAAAAGTTGGAACATAGTAGATATAATGAAAAATTAAAATATGAATGGGTTTGCTATAGTACTTAGAGTAGTGATTTGCTTTCTTATACTAACGGATCTCGCGAAGGTTTTGCTGAGTTTTGTGTGATTGAAGTTTTTAAGTTTTGGGTGAGATCACAATGGATGAAGGAATAAGGAGTAAGAAGAGCCTAATCTTGGGGATGCCCCATGGCACCCCAAGTTATTATCCAAATTGAAACAAGAAATTAAGCTTGGGGATGCCCCCGAGTGGCATCCCCTCTTTCTTCTAATGACCATCAATATTTTACTTGGAGCTATATTTTTCGTCACATATCATGAGTTTTGCTTGGAGCGACTTATATTATATGAGTCTTTGCTTGTTTTTCTTTTTAGTTTGTGTCATCTATCCTTGCTGGACACAACTATTTGAGAGAGCCAGAATTATGCTATGATTTGTTAGAACTGCTCTTTATGCTTCACATAATTTTTTTGAACTATGGAATTGCTCTAGTGCTTCACTTATATCTTTTTGAGAACGGTGTGCTTTAGTATTTTTGAAGAAATGCTCTCATGCTTCACTTAGATTTATTTGAGAGTTAGTAATTTTTTTAAGAAATTCTCTCGTGCTTCACTTATATTATTTTGAGAGAAGAAAATTTTTATGCTCATGTTCTTCACTTAGATTTGTTTGAGCTATCAAAAGCAATATACGAAACTAGTCCCGAAGTGATAGATATTAGAGAGGGATATAATAAAAACTTTCATGAAGATCATTGGACAAAATAAAATTGATTCTTTGTAATAGTTTTGCGATACGATGATAATAATATGTGAGTCATGTTGGTGAGTAATTATGCTTTTGTAAGAATATTGGTGTTAAGTTTTGTGATTCCTTGTGCAAGGACGAAAGTTAATAGTTATGCAATGAAATTACATCCTACTTTTGGTGCATTATTCGGTGTTAGTTATGCTTAATGCTCGCTTATGCGATTTTTCATTTCTTGGTTGGATGCTTCTCAATCTTTTTGCTAGCCTTCCCTTGCACCACGTGGGAATACTACTTGTGCATCCAAAATCCTTAAACCCAGTTCACCATAGGAGTCCACCATACCTACCTATATGCGGTATTCTCTTGCCGTTCTAAGCAAATTTTTATGTGCCATCTCTAATTTTCAAAATAAATTCCCTTTTGTGTGGTCGTACCATTCATGAAATGACACGGGGTGGCTGATATTTTTCATGCTAGATATGTTATTCTCAAGATGAGTGTTCATTCACTTTTCATTGCACGAGAGTATAGCAAAGGTATTAGGGATGGCCAGTCCCCAAATGAAAAATGAATTTACTTTATGTTATCAAATAATAAATTCCTTGGAAAGTGTTGGTATGGATGACACCTGTGGATACGGTTAGCCGTGGAATGTGAAAGTATGGTGGAAAAAGGAATAAACTTTATTTTCTATTTGGGAACCGCCTATGATATATCTAGAATGGAAAGTATTGGGAACTACTCGATCGTTTTCATTGACACGAAAAGCATGCCACCCAAAATGTTTTATCTCTATCTTTTTTGCTTTGAGCTCTCGCACCTCTACAAATCCCTACTTACCTCTGCGAAGGGACTTTCTATTTACTTTATGTAATTTTTATTTTTTATTTGAGTCTCCATCTTCTCTTATAAAGCACCAACTAAGGGGCACTGTGATCTTACTTGAGCGCTGGGTGTAGCTAATATGCGAGTGTGTTTCATGAATGGATCAATGATTGAGCATAATGGGCTAGGGTTAACTTGCTTTAGTATTGATATTTTGAAAGACATGGTTTCTTGTTGATATGCTTGAGTATTGAAATCTTCATGTAAAAAATAGACTATTGTTTTGAATCATATAAAAGTCAAAACGTCCATGCTACAAAAGAAAAGAATATGTGATGAACATGTTAGGCAACACTCCACATCAAAAATTCTGTTTTTATCATTTACCTACTCGAGTACGAGTAGGAATTAAGCTTGGGGATGCTGATACGTCTCCAACGTATCTATAATTCTTGCTTGTTCCATGCTGTTATATTATCATTCTTGGATGTTTTACAATCATTTTATACCAACTTTATATGATTTTTTGGGACTAACCTATTGACATAGAGCCCAGTTCCAGCTGCTATTTTTTGCTTGTTTTTTACTTCGCAGAAAATCAATACCAAACGGTGTCCAAAAGCAGCGAAACTTTTTGGACATTTTTTCTGGACCAAAAGGAACAACTTGTGCCAAAGAAGTACCAGTGGGGTGCCCCGAGGGGGGCACAACCCACCTGGGTGCGCCTGGGGGCCTAGGCGCGCCCTGGTGGGTTGTGCCCACCTTGGTGGCCTCAAGGAGTGCCACGAGGAAGACGCAATCTCAATCTTCTGCAATAATTGCACGGACAAGGGAATCCTCAACGCCATAAGTCGTCGTGATATTACACGCTTTGCTGACTTGGCATCCATAGTACAAAAGTACTGTGCGATGGAAAGCGCCTGGAAAACCGAAATAAAATTTTGGGATAATCAGGCCCTAAAAAGAAACCCCATCCGAAATAAAAGGGTGCATCATCGATAAACACCCGTGTTAAACACCAAAAAACAAAAACCCTCTATAGGGCATGGAATCGTACTGGAAGGATGGCTTAATGGACCCTGTAAAATTCACAGTATAGAGGGCGCCACGCCAACTCATAGCCTTAGAGCATGTTGGATAGTCCGGCAGGTGGCCAAAATTGGCGAAGATCTCCTAATTCCGAAGGCTGCAAAAAGCCACCCCAGGGTCACCCGTACAGTCTTAACAGTCTTCAATACTTTCACATCAAATAATATGCGAAAAAGAACACTCCGCAGCCTCGCCGGAGTCTACCAAGTAGCAACAATAAACCCATGGAGTGACACGACCATTACTTTTAATGCCAGTGATGAACCTAAATTCCGAACAGCCCGAGCATCAGCCGCACTGGTCCTTAGTCCAATAGTGGACGGCTTTCGCCTCACCAAGGTACTCATGGATAGAGGCAGCGGACTGAACCTCATTTACGAGGAAACCCTTCAAAAAATGGAAATAGACTAGAACCGCATTGAGCGAAGCAGCACAACCTTTAGAGGAATAATCCCCAGTCGGGAGGCGCGTTGTACAGGAAAAATCACACTAGATGTGGTGTTCGACACGCCGGATAATTACAGGTCCGAAGAGGTCACGTTTCAGGTGGCCCCGTTCAGTAGCGGATACCACGCTCTGCTAGGGAGCGAAGCGTTTACAATATTCCAAGCAATACCCCATTACGGGTACATGAAGCTCAAGATGCCCGGGCCGAACGGAATTATCACCCTTGCTAGTGATCCAGACATAGCACTCCGCGCCGAAAATAAGACAGCCGCACTGGCCCTTGAGGCACTATCCGAAGCCCTAGCGGCTGAGGAACTGACTGCGTTGCACTCCACGGTGAATAAGGACGATGTGATACTCGACAAAAGATCCAAGTCCACTTCCTTTAAACGAGCAGACGAAATAGTCAAATTCTAGGTTGTCGGATTTCGGGTTCCGGCAGACCCTTGAGGTTCGAACTCTGGGGTGCGCGTGGAGATTACGCTTTCTACCTCTCCGTCTCGCAAAGATCTAAGCTATCGAGAACACAGCACAAGAGGCACAGAGTTTATACTGGTTCGGGCCACCGATGTGGTGTAATCCCCTACTCCAGTGTGGTGGTGTGGTGGATTGCCTCCTGGGCTGATGTTGAACAATACAAGGAAGAACAGCCTCGCGAGGGTCTGTTCTTGACTGGGGCGATGAACTGCTAGTGGGGTTCAGTCGCCCTTCTCTCTCTCTTTCTGTCTGATTGCCGGTCGATTCGTCGATGCCCCTATTCTGGGGTGGCTAGCCCTATTTATAGGCAGAGGCCCTGGGCCTCTTCCCAAATATTGAGCGGGAAGGGCGATAATAGTTGGCCATTTTGAAGGGGAACATCTGGTACACTTATCCTGACTAAAGTCGGTCCTCACCTGCCAAAGGCTCTGGTGATGACGCTGGCTTGGGCTGCACGATGACCTCCTCGTCGCGGAGCTGGTCTTGGTCTCGTTGCACCGAAATGGATGCCTTTGCTTGATCCTCTCGCCTGCGCTTGCCCCCTTTGCACCAAAGAGGAAAGGAGGACACTGCGCGGGCTGACGCCCGTCCGGCGCCCGTGGTCGTCATGGCTTACATCATGGGCACCTCGTGAGGTACCCCGCCTTGATCTCTCCGCCTCCTCGTGAGCCAGCCTGATGAGGCCGCGCCTGAGGAAGCTCTGCGTCGTCCGCCCCGCGAGGCTGGGCCCCTCGCGAGGGTCTTGGGTCTTGTGTTGATGAAGATGGGCCATGCTGGGCCTCCTTTGAGCCACGCCGCAGGCCGCAGGCAGGCAAGTCTGGGGACCCCCGTTCCCAGAACGCCGACAGTAGCCCCCGGGCCCAAGGCGCGCCCGGACTTGGCCGTGCCGAGAGGCGAAAGGGCAAGGGCGAAGCGCCGCGGGCCCTAACAGCCTGCGGCCTTGGGCGCCGCGTGGCGGTTGATGGGATGTGGGCGTCTCCGCCTCCCCATGACGCCTTGGTGATCGCGTGGATTGGACAAGTCCCTGCATGGAAATCATGTCATGATTACCTGTGATTGTGGAGGTCGACGGTTGGTCTCTGCCAGCTATAAGTACGGAACGCGCGTGCCCTGCCAGTCCATCCCTCCTTGCTCCCCCTTCTTCTTCATGGCTCCGTCGAGGAAGTTCTCGGTTGCAGAGAAGGGGAAAGCCCGCCAGGTTGAGCCTGCCTCCCCCCCGCTCAAGCGCGGCCGAGGACGCCCTCGGACGCATCCCATGGCCGCCGCGGCTGCGTCCCGCGGTTGTGGAGGTGGTTCCCAGCATGGTGACGGGCAAGCTGCTGCGGCCGGGGGACGCGCACTGGTCGCGGGATCCCCTAGGCCGCGGTTGCGCGCCGCGGAGGTGCTGCCGGAGTTCGTCGTATGGTCGGCGGAGCCGGCTAACGCCTGACTCCGGCTTCCTCGCTTCCTCCTTGGTGAGCTCCCGGCCGGCGCCCCGGGTGGCCTCTGGCTTCAGGCGGACGGCTGCTGCGGCCGGGCCTCATGGGCCGCACTGGAGGTCTCCGTCACCGAGAGCTTGGCCCTGACTCGTGGTTGGCAGGCGTTCGCCCGTGCCCGTAGCCTGGGGCGCCGGTGCACCCTTCACTTTAGGTTTGACGGCGATGCTACCCTCTACGTGAGGGTGTTTGGGGAAGATGGTCGCCGCGTAGGGTGCTATCCTGAAGGCGTCAACCGCAGCCGGGGACCCAGCCCCGACGACGATGGAGGAGACAGCGCCTGCGCGGCTGGTGGCGCCCAAGGCTCCCCGAGCTACATCGACTCTTCTTCAAGAAACTCTTCCAGTGGTGGGCGCAACCAGCCCCCTCGCCGTTGCGCCGGCTCAGGAGGCGGCAGCACGTTCGCTCGCCGTCACGCCCCGGTGAAGAGCGAGAAGGAGTCCGCCTGAGCCCCGGAGGCAGCCCGAGTCTCCTCCGCAAGCGGGTGCGAGGCGAGCCGCGCCGGACTTGTCCTTTCTTTCCTTTTGTTTCCTGTGTAAAAGAAAACAGATGCGTGGAGCCCCGCGGGGGCGTGTTCGGGTTTATTGCTGTTAACCATTACCTTGATTCCGCTCTCGCGCCTTTTGGCTATGTGTCCGCGCGTAAATAGTTCCCGGCCCCAGCCGTGGGGGGCGACCGACCCAGGCCCTGTGCGTGTCGCAGTGCCCGAGGGGCATGGACCGGAGGGGTGCTCCTGTAACGGGCCCAGGTCGTGAAACCTTCGAATGACTAGGGTAGGAACACTCGCGAGGGCGCTCGGCTATCCCCCCCTCGCGAGGCCTTTCTCAAAGGAAATCAAAACGAGGGGAGTAAAAATCGACGAACCACAAACCAACGACGGCAATAGTTTCAACAAGACTTCATATGCGAACAAACAAGCCAACTGTGGAAAGCAAATGAAAAAGCCGTGTCCGGCACCTAATCTAGTCTTCGACGTCTTCTCACCAGCGCGGAGCTAAGTGCTGCCACTGGGCGTGGGAGGGAGCCCCAGGGCCTGAGGCCGGCGCTCCTGAGACTCGGAGGCGTGTACAGCCCCAACTCATTATTACGTGAGAGTGTCACGGGCGGCGAGCTTCACAGGCGTTGGCCTTCTTCACAGGCTCCGGGCCTTTCTTCTTAAAAGTGTAATCTTCACAGGCGTTCGCCTTCTTCACAGGCTCTCGGCCTTTTCCAAAAAGGATAATCTTCACAGGCGTTCGCCTTCTTCACAGGCTCTGGGCCTTTTCCAAAAAGGATATCTTCACAGGCGTTCGCCTTCTTCATAGGCTCTGGGCCTTTTCCAAAAAGGATATCTTCACAGGCGTTTGCCTTCTTCACAGGCTCTGGCTTTTCCAAAAAGGATATCTTCACAGGCGTTCGCCTTCTTCACAGGCTCTGGGCCTTTTAGGGGTAAAACCTCCGGCGGTGCTGGATGTTCCACGCATTCTGGATCGGCTCCCCCTCCTGAGTCTCCAAGCGTGCTGAGCCAGGCCTGGAAACATGAACAACCTTGAATGGGCCCTCCCACATGGGGGAGAGCTTGTGCAGCCCCTCCCTGGAGAGAACCCGCCTGAGCACGAGGTCTCCTACCTCGATTGTCCTGGGGCGGATGTTGCGGCAGTGATATCGTCGTAGCGCCTGTTGGTACCTCGCCGCTCGTAACGCGACCTCTCGGCGGTGTCCCTCCCCCAGCACGAGGTCCGTCCCCCGCATGGCGTCCTGCTGCGCCTCGTCGAACGCCAGGACCCGCGCGGAGCGACGTCTAACCTCGTGAGGGAGGACTGCTTCGGCTCACTAGACCAGGAAGAATGGGGTCTCTCTAGTTGTCTTGGTCGCGGTTGTGCGGATGGACCACAACACAGACTGGAGCTCATCATACCAACCTCTGCCGCAGGCATCCAGCTTCTTCTTGAACGTCCTGGTCTTGAGGCCCCTCAGGACCTCTGCGTTGGCTCGTTCGGCCTGGCCATTGCTCCGTGGGTGCGCCACCGAAGCGTAGCATATCTGCATTCCAAGGTTAGCACAGTATGTTCTGAAAAGGTTACTGGTGAACTGCGAACCGTTGTCCGTGATGATGCGGTTCGGCACCCCGAACCGACTCATGATGCCTCTGATGAACTTGACCGCCGAACCCGCGGGGATGGTGCGGACGGCCTCTACTTCTGCCAACTTGGTAAACTTGTCGATGGCGACGTAGAGGTAGCGGTAGCCCCCTGGCGCCCAAGGGAACGGGCCCAGAATGTCCAGCCCCCAGACTGCGAATGGCCATGAAAGGGGGATAGTCTGCAGGCCTCCCACCGGCTGATGGATCTGCTTGGGGTGAAATTGGCAGGCTTCACAAGCCTTTACCAGTTCGACAGCGTCGTTGAGCGCGGTGGGCCAGTAGAACCCAATGCGAAATGCCCTGCCGACGAGGGTCCACGATGATGCATGATGCCCACAGTCCCCGCCGTGTATGTCCCCCAGCAGTTCCTTTCCTTGCTCCCTGGAGATGCAGCGCAGCCATACGTCGTTTGGTCGCTTCCGGTAGAGTTCTCCATCCCTGATGCAGTATGCTACGGCCTGCCGCGCCACGCGCTCCGCTTCCTCCTCCTTCTCCGGTAGGGTTCCTTGTGTTAGATAACTCCTAAGTTCCGTGATCCAGCACTCCTCCTGGGGTTACATTGTCAGGAGCAGGCGTGCTCCCGAGGCCGGGCCGCAGACCGGGGCTCCCGTGGCAGGTGGCTGGGGGAGTTCCTCCCGAGGCTGAGCAGTGTTTGATAATGACGGCTTGGCTGAGGGCTTGAAGAGCCGCTCTTCGAAGACGCCAGGTGCCTGACGTAATCGCCGGGACGCCCGTCTGGCGATGTCGTCGGCCTCCTGATTGGTGCCGCGGGGCACATGCTTCAACTCCAACCCCCAGAACTGTTTCTCCATTCGGCGGACCTCCGCTAGATAGGCCTCCATGTGCCCATCTTTTGGCTCATACACCTTATTGGAGAAGTTGACAAGGAGCTGCGAATCGCCCTTGACGGTGAGGCGCTTCACCCCTAGGGCGGCTGCGGCCTTCAAGCCCGCTATTAGGCCTTCATACTCCGCTATGTTGTTGGAGACCTTTTCACCATGCTGGAAGCAGAGTTGTACAACATAGTAGAGCTTGTCCTGAGTGGGTGATATCAACACCGCACCAGCCCCAGCGCCGTGCCTGGAGAACGCCCCATCAAAGTACATGACCCAACCTTCCCCCGCTTCGCTCCCTGGGGAGAGGGACCAATCCTCGTCATCCTTAAGGCCATGCCCTCCGTCCATTCTGCCACGAAATCTGCTAATGCTGCTCCCTTGATGACCCTGGTCGTGCTGAACTCGAGCTGAAACGCCTGCAGTTCTATGTTCCATTCAGCAACCCTCCCGGCTGAGTTAGGGCTCCTGAGCACTCTTTCCAAGGGGTATGACGAGACGACCTTGATGGGGTGACCCTGGAAGTAGTGACGCAGCTTTCGCGAGGCCACCAGTAGCGCGAGGAGGAGCTTCTGAGGCATGGGATACCGTGCCCTCGCGTCCCGTAACACCGTGCTAACGAAGTACACTGGGTGTTCCACAAGGCTAAGTGCATCAGCGCTCGCGGCGCCCTCCGGAGGCAAGGGCGCCTCGCGAGGTGACGAGACCTCTGGAGGCGGACCATTCAGGTGAGTGGCCTCTCCTGCTCCCGGCGCACTCTTTTGTGGCTAATCTTCCTCAACCGCGGTTGCGGCCTTCGGGGGCCTTCCCTGTTCCTGTTTTGCCTTGTCTCGAGTTGCTGTTGTGGTTCTGATTTGGCGCTCCTCCCTAACCGCCACTAGGGCTGCGCCGACGGAGTAAGGAGTGGCGGCGAGGTAGAGCACCAGGGGCTCCTGAGGACGCGGAGCCACCATGACCGGAGGGCTGGTCAGGTATTTCTTGAGATCTTGAAACGCTTTTTCTGCCTCTTCAGTCCATTCAAAGGGCCCCTTTTTCTTCATTAGCTGGAAGAAAGGCAGCGCCCGTTCCCCCAGCCTGGAGATGAAGCGCCCTAGTGCGGTCACACGTCCGGTGAGCTTCTGCATTTCTCTGAGGGTCTTTGGCGGGCTCATGTCCTCGACCGCCTTGACTTTTTCTGGGTTAGCCTCGATGCCTCGATGGGACACGAGGAAACCCAAGAGCTTGCCTGAGGGGACTCCGAACACACACTTCTCTGGGTTGAGCCGCAGGTTCACTACGTCGAGGCTCGCGAAGGTTTCCTCCAGGTCTTGTATCAGGGTCTTGGACTCCCGAGACTTCACCACAATGTCGTCAACGTAAGCTTCGACATTCTTCCCAAGTTGTGGGCCCAAGGTGATGTGCATCAGCCGCTGAAAGGTTGCCCCTCTGTTACGCAGCCCAAACAGCATGCATGTATAGCAGTACACCCCGCAAGGGGTTAGGAAGGCGGTCTTCTCGACGTCTTCCATCGCCATCTTGATCTGATGATACCCAGAGAAGGCGTCCAGGAAGCATAGCAGGTCGTACTCTGCGGTGGAATCGACGATCTGGTCGATGTGGGGAAGCGGGAATGGATCTTGCGGGCATGCCTTGTTGAGGTTGGTGAAGTCGACACACATGCGCTCCTTCCCTCCCTTCTTTGGCACCACGACAGGGTTTGCCAACCAATCCGGGTATCGAACCTCGCGAATGACCCCAGCAGCTTCTAACTTGCGGGTTTCTTGAACGATAAAGGCCTGCTTTTCTATGGACTGCCGCCTTGCCTTCTGCTTCACGGGGCGCACGTTTGGGCACACGTTGAGGTGGTGCTCGATTACGCTCCTGGGAATCCCTGCTAACTGATCAGGCTCCCAAGCAAATACCTTTTCGTTCACGCGCAGGAACCTGATCAGGGCCTCCTCCTGCTCAGGCTCGAGGTTGGCGCCTATGGTGAAAGTGGCACTGTAGGTCCCGTCCTCGTCGACACGTATCTGCTTGGTTTCCACCTTGTCCTGGGTGAACAACTGCTTCTTCTTGGCGGGCGCAGCCCCCTTGGGCTCGGGGGTCCCTGAGTCGGCGGCCTGTGCCGATGCCGCAGTCCTGAAGGCGAGCTCGAGCACCCGCAGTGCGTCCCCGGCGTCCCCGTGCACGGTGAGGACGCCGCTGCTCCCGGGCATCTTCATTAGGTTGTACGCCGGGTGCATGGGGGCCATGAACTTGGCCAGCGCGGGGTACCCGAGGATGGCGTTGTAGGGGAGGCCAATGGGGGCGATGTCGAGGTCGACCATCTCCGTGCGGAAATTGTCGTAGGTGCCGAAGGTTACTGGGAGCCGGATCTGTCCCAGGGAGCTGGATGACCCACCCCCAACGCTTGAGAAGGGCCGACTGGGTTGTAGCCGTTCCAGGGGTATGCGAAGGAGGCTGAAGGCCTCAACTGAAAGCACGCTGAGGCCTGCGCCACCATCGATGAGGGTTCTGGTGACGGCCACCTGGCAGATGGTGGGTTTGCACAACATGGGGAGCGCGCCCGAGCTTGCCGGGTTGGAGGGGTGGTCTTCCGAGCTGAAGTTCAGGCTGGCCTTGGGCGCCGCCCGATCCGGGGGAGCCCCCTGCCGCGCGGAAGCGATGCTGACCTGGCGGACAAACGGCTTGACGTGGCGACTTGTGGGCGGCGCCTGCGAGCCGCCCAGGAGGGCCGCGATGACCGGGGGTGTTTGTGTAGCGGCGCGGCCGTCTCGCTGCACTGACGGATGCTGAGACGACACTTGCCGCCAGTTCCCCGCCGGGTCGGGGGCGGCATTGACGGCGGGCGACGGGGAACGAGGAGGACGCCCGCCGACAGGAGCTGTCCGGGCGACGTGGGAAGTGATGGTGGCCCGGCGCTCGGCGCGGGCCCGGCGCGCGTCGGACATGGACGCGACGGTCGGAGGAGAGCGGAGCGGTGGAAAACAAATTCCGACGCACCCCTACCTGGCGCGCCAAATGTCGGATTTCGGGTTCCGGCAGACCCTTGAGGTTCGAACTCTGGGGTGCGCGTGGAGATTACGCTTTCTACCTCTCCGTCTCGCAAAGATCTAAGCTATCGAGAACACAGCGCAAGAGGCACAGAGTTTATACTGGTTTGGGCCAACGATGTGGTGTAATACCCTACTCCAGTGTGGTGGTGTGGTGGATTGCCTCTTGGGCTGATGTTGAACAATACAAGGAAGAACAGCCTCGCGAGGGTCTGTTCTTGACTGGGGCGATGAACTGCTAGTGGGGTTCAGTCGCCCTTCTCTCTCTCTTTCTGGTGATTGCCGGTCGATTCGTCGATGCCCCTATTCTGGGGGTGGCTAGCCCTATTTATAGCAGAGGCCCTGGGCCTCTTCCCAAATATTGAGCGGGAAGGGCGCCAACAGTTGGCTATTTTGAAGGGGAACATCTGGTACACTTATCCTGACTAAAGTCGGTCCTCGCCTGCCAAATGCTCTGGTGATGACGCTGGCTTGGGCTCCACGGTGACCTCCTCCTTGTCGCGGAGCTGTTCTTGGTCTCGTTGCACCGAAATGGATGCCTTTGCTTGATCCTCTCGCCTGCGCTTGCCCCCTTTGCACCAAAGAGGAAAGGAGGACACTGCGTGGGCTGACGCCCGTCCGGCGCCCGTGGTCGTCATGGCTTACGTCATGGGCACCTCGTGAGGTACCCCGCCTTGATCTCTCCGCCTCCTCGTGAGCCAGCCTGATGAGGCCGCGCCTGAGGAAGCTCTGCGTCGTCCACCCCGCGAGGCTCGGCCCCTCGCGAGGGTCTTGGGTCTTGTGTTTATGAAGATGGTCCGTGCTGGGCCTCCTTTGAGCCACGCCGCAGGCCATAGGCAGGCAAGTCTGGGGACCCCCGTTCCCAGAACGCCGACACAGGTCCATCCAACGGACCCCAACAAGACAGCTTCCATCGAGGCACAATTAAACCCTGATGTAGACGCCACACTGCGAGAATTCCTACGGGAGAACTGGGACATTTTCGCCTGGCACCCTTCAGACATGCCAGGAATCCCACGCAGGCTGGCCGAACACAGTTTAAATATCCTAAAAGGATTCAAACCTGTCAAACAAGCTCTTCGGCGTTTCTCCGAACCTAAGAGACAAGCCATGGGAGAGGAGCTAGCCAAGCTATTGGAGGCCAGATTCATCAGAGATATAAAACTGTCGGATCACGGGTTCCGGCAGACCCTTAAGGTTCGAACTCTGGGATGCGCGCGGAGATCTTGCCCTCTACCTCTTCGTCTCATAAGGATCTAACTACTGCCAGAACAACACAAGAGACACCGAGTTTATACTAGTTCGGGCCACCGTTGTGGTGTAATACTCTACTCTAGTTTGTGGTGGGTGGATTGCCTCTTGGGCTGATGATGAAGAACAGTACAAGGAAGAACAGCCTCGCGAGGGTCTGTTCTTGGCTAGGGGATGAACTGCTAGGGGAGTTCGATCGACCTTCTCTCTCTCTCTCTCTAGATGCTGGATCAGATGCCTCTACCCGGGGAGTGGCTAGTCCTATTTATAGGCAAAGGCCCTAGGCCTCTTCCCAAATATTGAGCGGGAAGGGCGCCAACAATTGGCCATTTTGAAGGGGAACATCTGGTACACTTATCTTGACTAAAGTCGGTCTTCGCCTGCCAAAGGCCCTGTGGTGACGCCGTCCTGGGCTCCATGGTGACCTCCTTCCCACTGTTGGACTCGTCTTGGTCTCTTTGCACCGAAATGGGTGCCTTTGCTTGATCCTCTCGCCTGCGCTTGACCCCTTTGCACCAAAGAGGAAAGGGAGACGCTGCACGGGCCGGCGCCCGCCTGGCACCCTTGGTCGTCATGGCTTGCGTCATGGGCACCTCGTGAGGTACCCGCCTTGATCTCTCCGCCTCCTCACGAGCCAGCCTAAGGAGGCCGTGCTAGAGGAAGCGCTGAGTCATCCGCCTCGCGAGGCTTGGACCCTCGCGAGGGTCTTGAGCTTTGTGTTGATGAAGATGGGCCACGCTGGGCCCCCATTTGAGCCACGCCGCAGGCTGCAGGCAGGCATGTCTAGGGACCCCCGTTCCCAGAACGCCGACAGTAGCCCCCGGGCCCAAGGCGCGCATGGACTTGGCCGTGCCGAGAGGCGAAAGGGCAAGGGCGAAGCGCCGTGGGCCCTAACAGCCTGCGGCCTTGGGTGCCGCGTGGCGGTTTGACATGACGTGGGCGTCTCCACTTGCCCACGACGCCTTGGCAACTGCGTGACTTGACTAGTCCCTGCATGCGTAGATACGGGTCATTATTACCTGCGATCGTGGTGCTCGAAGGTTGGCCTCTTCCGGCTATAAGTGCGAGGCCGCACAGGCTCTGCCAGGCCACCCCTTCCTGCTTCTCTTCTTCTTCCTCTCCTTCGCCGCCGCCGCTCGCATGGCTCCAAAGAGGTTCTCAGCCGCGGAGAAGGGGAAGGCCAGTCGGGCGGGGCCCGACTCCCCTTCGGCCAAGCGCGGCCGGGGTCGTCCCCGCAAGCATCCCGCGGTCCCTGCTGTGGCTCCCCGTGCGTGCAGGGGTGGTTCTCCGCGTGGTGGTGAGGGCTCGGCTGCCAAGGGGAGGCAGGCTGTGGCTGCGCGGCCCCTTAGGCCGCGCTTTCGCTCGGCGGAGGTGCTGCCGGAGTTCGTCGTGTGGTCGGCGGACCCGACCAACACCTGGCTCCAGCTCCCTTGCTTCTTCATCAGCGAGCTGTCGGCCAGCGCCAGGTGCGGCTTCTGGCTTCAGCTGACGGTTGCTGTAGTAGGGCCTCCTGGGTTTGGCTCGAGGTTTCCCCTTCTGGGAATGGGCCCTGACCCGCGGCTGGCAAATGTTTGCCCGCGCGCGCGGCCTGGGCCAGCGGTGCACCCTGCACTTCAAGTTCGACGGCGACGGCACCCTCTATGTGAGGGTGTTTGGGGAAGATGGTCGCCGCGCAGGGTGCTGCCCCGAGGACGACGACCGCGGCCAGGGGCCTCGCTCCGACGACGATGGAGGAGACAACGCCCACTCTGATGGTGGCGGCCGATGCTCCCCAAGCTCCACCAACTCTTCTTCGGGCGGCTCCTCCAGCGGTGGCCGCAGCCAGCCCCCTCGCCGCCGCGCTTGCTTGGGGGGTGGCTGTTCATCTGCCCGTCGCCGCGCCCCGATGAAGTGCGAGAGGGAGTCCGCCTGAGCTCCGGAGGCATCCGGTGTCGCCTCTGCAGGCCGACGTGAGGCGGGCCGTGACGGGCTCGCCCTTTCCTTTTCCTTTTGCTCCCTGTGTAAGATAAGACAGCTGCACGGAGCCCCGTGGGGGCGTGTTGAGAATCATCGCCTTTGTAGCC
Organism: Aegilops umbellulata; assembly: GCA_032464435.1. Taxonomy (NCBI): domain Eukaryota; kingdom Viridiplantae; phylum Streptophyta; class Magnoliopsida; order Poales; family Poaceae; genus Aegilops; species Aegilops umbellulata. The sequence continues at coordinate 92,318,084 of CP136059.1, read as the reverse complement.
ATTACCTTGATTTTGTTGTTGCGCTTCTCAACTATTTGCCCTCGCGTAGGTAGTTTGCGGCCCCAGCCGGGGGGCGACCGACCCAGGCCCTGTGTGTATGTTGCGGTGCTCGAGGGGCACGGACCAGAGGGGTGCTCCTGTAGAGAGCCCGGGCCGTGAAACCTTTAAGCGGCTAGAGCAGAAACGCTCACGAGGGCGTTCGAGTCCCATCCCTCGCGAGGCCTTTCATGAGAGAAAATCAAAACGAGGAGCGAAAATTGGCAAACCACAAGTCAACAACGGCGATAGTTTTGATAAGACTTCAGATGCAAGTAAAACACGTCAAATGCGGAAAGCAAATGAAAAAGCCGCGTCCGGCACCTAGTCTAGTCTTCGACGTCTTCTCACCAGCGCGGAGCTAAGTGCTGCCACTGGGCGTGGGAGGGAGCCCCAGGGCCTGAGGCCGGCGCTCCTGAGACTCCGGGGCGTGTACAGCCCCACTCATTATTACGTGAGAGTGTCACGGGGTGGCAAGCTTCACAGGCATTGGCCTTCTTCACAGGCTTCGGGCCTTTCTCCTTAGAGGTAATAAGCTTCACAGGCATTCGCCTTCTTCACAGGCTCCGGGCCTTTCTCCTTAGAGGTAATAAGCTTCACAGGCATTCGCCTTTTTCACAGGCTCTGGGCCTTTTCCAAATAGAGATGATCTTCACAGGCGTTCGCCTTCTTCACAGGCTCAGAGCCTTTTCCAAAAAGAGACGATCTTCATAGGCGTTCGCCTTCTTCACAGGCTCAGGGCCTTTTCCAAAAAGAGACGATCTTCACAGGCGTTCGCCTTCTTCACAGGCTCAGGGCCTTTTCCAAAAAGAGACGATCTTCACAGGCGTTCGCCTTCTTCACAGGCTCAGGGCCTTTTCCAAAAAGAGACGATCTTCACAGGCGTTCGCCTTGTTCACAGGCTCAGGGCCTTTTAGGGGTAGAACCTCCGGAGGTGCTGGATGTTCCACGCGTTCTAGATCGGCTCCCCTCTTGAGTTTCCAAGCGCACGGAGCCAGGCCCGGAAACATGAACAACCTTGAACGGGCCCTCCCACATGGGAGAGAGCTTGTGCAGCCCTTCCCTGGAGAGGACCCGCCTGAGTACGAGGTCTCCTACCTCGAGGGTCCTGGGGCGGATGTTGCGGCAGTGATATCGTCGTAGCGCCTGTTGGTATCTTGCCGCTTGCAGCGCGGCTTCCCGGCGGCGTTCCTCCCCCAGCACGAGGTCCATCCCCCGCATGGCGTCCTGCTGCGCCTCGTCGAACGCCAGGACCCACGCAGAGCGACGCCTGACCTCATGAGGAAGGACTGCTTCGGCTCCGTAGACCAGGAAGAATCGGGTTTCCCCGATTGGTTTGGTCGCGGTTGTGCAGATGGACCACATCACAGATTGGAGCTCGTCGTACCAACCCCTGCCGCTGGCCTCCAGCTTCTTCTTGAACGTTCTGGTCTTGAGGCCTCTCAGGACCTCAGCGTTGGCTCGTTCGGCTTGCCCATTGCTTCGCGGGTGTGCCACCGAAGCGTAGCATATCTGCGTTCCAAGGTTAGCACAATATGTTTTGAAGAGATTACTGGTGAACTGCGAACCGTTGTCTGTGATGATGCGGTTCGGCACCCCGAACCGGCTCACGATACCCCTGATGAACTTGACTGCGGAGCCCGCGGGGATGGTACGGACAGCCTCCACCTCTGCCCACTTGGTGAACTTGTCGATGGCGACGTAGAGGTAACTGTAGCCCCCTGGCGCTCGAGGGAACGGGCCCAGAATATCCAACCCCCAAACTGCGAATGGCCACGAGAGGGGTATAGTCTGCAGGCTCCCCGCTGGTTGATGGATCTGCTTGGAATGGAACTGGCAGGCCTCACAAGCCTTTACTAATTCGATTGCGTCGTTGAGCGCGGTGGGCCAATAGAACCCACTACGGAATGCTTTGCCGACAAGGGTCCATGATGATGAGTGGTGTCCGCAGTCTCCGCCGTGTATGTCCCCCAGTAGTTCCCTTCCTTGCTCCCTGGAGATGCAGCGCAGTGATACGTCGTTGGGTCGCTTCCGGTAGAGTTCTCCGTCTCTGATGCAGTATGCCGTGGCCTGCCGCGCCACACGTTCTGCTTCCTCCTCCTTCTCTGGCAGGGCCCCATGTGTCAGGTAATTCCGGGGCTCTGTGATCCAGCACTCCTCCTGAGGTTCCATCGTGAGGAGCAAACGTGCTCCTGAGGGCGGTCCGCAGGCCGGGGCTCCCGAGGCTGGCGGCTGAGGGAGCTCCTCTCGAGGCTGAGCTGTGCTTGATAGCGTTGGCTGCGCTGAAGGCTTGAAGAGCCGCTCTTCAAAGACGCCGGGCTCCTGCGACAACCGCCTGGACGCCCGTCCGGCTATGTCGTCAGCTTCCTGGTTGGTGCCACGGGGCACGTGCTTTAGCTCCAGCCCCCAGAACTGCTTTCCAATCCTGCGGACCTCCGCCAGGTAGGCCTCCATATGCTCGTCCTTCGGCTCGTACACCTTATTGGAGAAGTTGACTAGGAACTGCGAGTCGCCTTTGACGGTGAGGCGCTTCACTCCCAGGGCCACTGCGGCCTTCAGCCCGGCTATCAGTCCCTCATATTCTGCTATGTTGTTGGAGACCTTTTCTCCTTGCTGGAAACAGAGCTGTACTGCATAGTAAAGCTTATCCTGAGTGGGTGATATCAGCACCGCACCAGCTCCCGCGCCGTGCCTGGAGAATGCCCCGTCGAAGTACATGACCCAGCCTTCTGGCGCTTCGCTCCCTGGGGAGAGGGAACGATCCTCGTTGTCCTTGAGGCCTGGCGCCTCTGTCCATTCCGCCACGAAATCTGCCAATGCGGCTCATTTTATGACCCTAGTTGTGCTGAACTCGAGCTGAAACGCCTGCAACTCTATGTTCCATTCAGCGACCCTTCCGGCCGAGTTAGGGCTCCTGAGCACCCTCTCCAGGGGGTATGATGAGACGACCTTGATCGGGTGAGCTTGGAAGTAGTGACGCAGGTTGCGCGAGGCCACTAGCAGCGGGAGGAGGAGCTTCTGAGGCATCGGGTATCGTGCCCTCGCGTCCCGTAGCACCGTGCTAACGAAGTAGACCGGGTGCTCAACAAGGCTGAGAGCATCTTGGGTCGCAGCGCCCTCGGGAGGTGGGGGCACCTCACAGGACAACGTGACCTCGGGAGGTGGACCATCCGGGCGTGCGGCCTCTCCTGTCTCTGGTGCGTTCTTCGGCAGTTGATCCTCCTCATCTGTGGTTTTTGCTTCCTCGGGCTTTCCTTGTTCCCTTTTCGCCTTGCCTCGGGCTGTCGCTGCGGTCTTGACCTGGCGCTCCTCCCTAACCGCCACCAAGGCCGCGCTGGCGGAGTAGGGGGTGGCAGCGAGTTAGAGCAGCAGGGGCTCTTGAGGACACGGAGCCACCATGACTGGGGGACTGGTTAGGTACCTCTTGAGATCCCGAAACGCCTTATCTGCCTCTTCCGTCTATTCAAAGGGCCCCTTTTTCTTCATCAGCTGAAAGAAAGGCAGCGCTCGTTCCCCCAATTTGGAGATGAAGCGCCCTAGTGCGGTCACACGCCCAGTAAGCTTCTGCATTTCTCTGAGGGTCTTTGGCGGGCTCATGTCCTCGACCACCTTGACCTTCTCGGGGTTGGCCTCGATGCCACGGTGAGATACGAGGAATCCCAAAAGCTTGCCCGAGGGAACACCAAACACACATTTCTCCGGGTTGAGCCGCAGGTTCACTGCGTCGAGGCTCGCGAAGGTCTCCTCCAGGTCTTGTATCAGGGTCCTGGCCTCTCGAGATTTCACCACAATGTCATCAACGTATGCTTCAACATTCTTACCGAGCTGCGGGCCCAAGGTGGTGTGCATCAGCCGCTGAAAAGTTGCCCCTGCGTTGCGCAGTCCAAATGGCATGCATGTATAGCAGTATACCCCGCACAGGGTCAAGAAGGCGGTCTTCTCAACGTCTTCTATCGCCATCTTGATCTGGTGATATCCGGAGAAGGCATCCAGAAAGCACACCAGGTCGCACTCGGCGGTGGAATCAATGATCTGGTCGATGCGAGGGAGCGGGAACGGATCTTGCGGGCATGCCTTGTTGAGGTTGGTGAAGTCGACACACATGCGTTCCTTCCCCCCTTTCTTGGGCACCACGACAGGGTTGGCCAACCAATCTGGGTACCGGACCTCGCGAATGACTCCAGCGGCTTCTAACTTGCGCGTCTCTTGGACGATGAAGGCCTGCTTCTCTGCGGACTGCCGCCTGGCCTTCTGCTTCACTGGGCACACGTTGAGGTGGTGCTCGATGACGTCCCTGGGGATCCCTGCCAACTGATCGGTCTCCCAAGCAAACACTTCCTTGTTTGCACGCAGGAACTTGACCAGGGCCTCCTCCTGCTCAGGCCCCAAGTTGGCGCCAATGGTGAAAGTGGCGCTGGAGGACCCGTCCTCGTCGACGGGTATCTGCTTGGTTTCTGCCTTGTCCTGGGTGAACAACTACTTCTTCTTGGTGGGCGCAGCCCCCTTGGGCTCAGGGGTCCCCGCGTCGGCGGGCTGTGCCGATGCCGCCGTCTTGAAGGCGAGCTTGAGTACTCGCAGGGCGTCCCCGGTGTCTCCGCGCACGGTGAGGGTACCGTTGCTCCCAGGCATCTTCATGAGGTTGTACGCCGGGTGCGTGGCGGCCATGAACTGAGCCAGTGTCGGGTAGCCGAGGATGGCGTTGTAAGGGAGGCCAATGGGGGCGATGTCGAAGTCGACCATCTCCGTGTGGAAGTTGTCGTAGGTGCCGAAGGTTACCGGGAGCCGGATCTGTCCCAAGGAGTCGGACGACCCGCCCCCGACGCCCGAAAAGGATTGGCTGGGTTGCAGCCGCTCCCGGGGTTTGCAGAGGAGGTTGAAGGTCTCGACCGAGAGCACGCTGAGGCCCGCGCCGCCATCGACGAGGGTTCTGGTGACGGCCACCTGGCAGATGGTGGGGGTGCACAACAGGGGGAGCGCGCCCGAGGCGGCCAAGTTAGCGGGGTGGTCCTCTGAGCTGAAGGTCAGACCAACCTCGCGCGCCGCCCGGTCCGGGGGAGCCCCCCACCGCGCGGAAACGACGCCGATCTGGCGGGCAAATTGCTTGACGTGGCGGCTTGTGGGTGGCGCCTGCGAGCCGCCCAGGAGGGCCGCAACGACCGGAAGCGTCGATGTCGCAGTGCGGTCACCCTGTCGCATAGGCAGGTGCTGGGGTGGTGCTTGCTGCTCGCCTCCCGCTGGGCCGGTGGTGGTGTTGACGGCGTGCGACGGGGGACGGCGAGGACGCGCTCCTGCGAGGGCCGCTGGCGTGACGCGTGCTCGATGGGCGCCGTACATGGATGCGGCAGCCGGAGGAGGACGGAGCAGTGGAAGGCAGACTCCGGCGCACCCCTACCTGGCGCGCCAAATGTCGGATCACGGGTTCCAGCAGACCCTTAAGGTTCGAACTCTGGGGTGCGCGCGGAGATCGTGCCCTCTACCTCTCCGTCTCGTAAGGATCTAACTACTGCCAGAACAACACAAGAGACACCGAGTTTATACTAGTTCAGGCCATTGTTGTGGTGTAATACCCTACTCTAGTTTGTGGTGGGTGGATTGCCTCTTGGGCTGATGATGAAAAACAGTACAAGGAAGAACAGCCTCGCGAGGGTCTGTTCTTGGCTAGGGGATGAACTACTAGGGGAGTTCGATCGACCTTCTCTCTCTCTCTCTAGATGCTGGATCAGATGCCTCTACCCGGGGAGTGGCTAGTCCTATTTATAGGCAAAGGCCCCGGGCCTCTTCCCAAATATTGAGCGGGAAGGGCGCCAATAATTGGCCATTTTGAAGGGGAACATATGGTACACTTATCCTGACTAAAGTCGGTCTTCGCCTGCCAAAGGCCCTGTGGTGACGCCGTCCTGGGCTCCATGGTGACCTCCTTCCCACCGTTGGACTCGTCTTGGTCTCGTTGCACCGAAATGGGTGCCTTTGCTTGATCCTCTCGCCTGCGCTTGCCCCCTATGCACTAAAGAGGAAAGGGAGACGCTGCGCGGGCTGGCGCCCGCCTGGCACCCTTGGTCGTCATGGCTTGCGTCATGGGCACCTCGTGAGGTACCCGCCTTGATCTCTCCGCCTCCCCGCGAGCCAGCCTAAGGAGGCCGTGCTTGAGGAAGCGCCGCGTCGTCCGCCTCGCGAGGCTTGGCCCCTCGCGAGGGTCTTGAGCTTTGTGTTGATGAAGACGGGCCATGCTGGGCCCCCATTTGAGCCACACCGCAGGCCGCAGGCAGGCAAGTCTGGGGACCCCCGTTCCCAGAACACCGACAAAAACATCCGGACTGGCTGGCAAACCTGGTGATGGTACCAAATAAGGATAAATCCTGGCGCCTGTGCGTTGATTTTTAAAGACCTTAACAAGGCTAGCCCAAAGGATCCCTTCCCCCTCCCCCGCATCGATCAAATTATTGACGCTACCGCAGGACACGATTCGTTGTGTTTCCTCGACGCATACTCCGGCTATCATCAAATTAAGATGGCAGAGTCAGACCAAGCCGCAACGGCATTCATCACACCATACGGCCCATTCTGCTTCAATACAATGCCCTTCGGGCTCAAAAACGCCGGCGCAACATATGAGCGCATGATTTAGACATGTCTGGCAAACTAGATCGGCAAAATAGTGGAGGCATACATAGATGATGTGGTCGTAAAAACAAGACATGTCGAAACTCTAGTAGACGACTTGAGGCTCACATTTGATAATCTCCGAGCATATGACATCAAGCTCAACCCGGAAAAATGCGGTTTCGGCGTTCCAGCCGGAAAGCTCTTGGGCTTCATTGTATCCAGTAGAGGAATTGAAGCAAATCGAGCCAAGATCCGAGCTCTGTCACAACTGGATATCCCAAAGGACCTCAAACAAATACAAAAATTAACATGATGCGTGGCGGCTCTAAGCCGCTTTATCTCCCGCCTGGGAGAAAAGGCTCTACCTCTCTACCGCCTCCTTCGGCGCACCGAACACTTCGAGTGGACGGATGCCGCATGTTGGGAAACGTAGTAATTTCAAAAAAATTCCTACGCACACGCAAGATCATGGTGATGCATAGCAACAAGAGGGGAGAGTGTTGTCTACGTACCCTCGTAGACCGAAGCGGAAGCGTTGACACAATGTAGAGGAAGTAGTCGTACGTTCTCCTCGCGATCAACCGATCACAGCACCGTTACTCCGGCACCTCCGAGTTCTTGGCACACGTTCAGCTCGATGACGATCCCCGGGCTCCGATCCAGCAAAGCGTCGGGGAAGAGTTCCGTCAGCACGACGGCGTGGTGACGATCTTGATGTGTTACCGGCGCAGGGCTTCGCCTAAGCACTGCAACGATATGACCAAGGTGGAATTTGGTGGAAGGGGGCACCGCACACGGCTAAGGAACGATCTGTAGATCAACTTGTGTGTCTATGGGGTGCCCCCTGCCCCTGTATATAAAGGAGCCAAGGGGGAGGGGCTGGCCGGCCAAGCCTGGCGCGCCAGGAGAGTCCTACTCCCTCTGGGAGTAGGATTCCCCCCCCCCCAATCCTAGTTGGATTAGGATTCTCCCAGGGGGAGAGAGAGAGAGAGGGGGCCGGCCACCTCTCCTAGTCCTAATAGGACTAGTGGAAGGGGGGAGGCGCGCAGCCCATGAGGGCAGCCCTCTCTCCTCTCCACCAAGGCCCATGTTGGCCCATCATGCTCCCGGGGGGTTCCGGTAACCCTCCCGGTATTCCGGTAAAATCCTGATTTCACCTGGAACTCATCCGATGTCCAAACATAGGCTTCCAATATATCATTCTTTACGTCTCGACCATTTCGAGACTCCTCGTCACGTCCGTTATCACATCCGGGACTCCGAACTCCTTTGATACATCAAAATGCAGAAACTCATAATAACTGTCATCGTAACGTTAAGCGTGCGGACCCTACGGTTCGAGAACAATGTAGACATGACCGAGACACGTCTCCGGTCAATAACCAATAGCAGGACCTGGATGCCCATATTGGCTCCTACATATTCTACGAAGATCTTTATCGGTCAGACCGCATAACAACATACGTTTGTTCCCTTTGTCATCGGTATGTTACTTGCCCGAGATTCGATCGTCGGTATCCAATACCTAGTTCAATCTCGTTACCGGCAAGTCTCTTTACTCGTTCTGTAATACATCATCTCGCAACTAACTCATTGGTTGCAATGCTTGCAAGGCTTTATGTGATGTGCATTACCGAGAAGGCCCTGAGATACCTCTCCGATATTCGGAGTGACAAATCCTAATCTCGAAATACGCCAAACCAACAAATACTTTCGGAGACACCTGTAGAGCACCTTTATAATCACTCAGTTACGTTGTGACGTTTGGTAGCACACAAAGTGTTCCTACGGTAAATGGGAGTTGCATAATCTCATAGTTAAAGGAACATGTATAAGTCATGGATAAAAGCAATAGCAACATACTAAACGATCGGGTGCTATGCTAATGGAATGGGTCATGTCAATCAGATCATTCAACTAATGATGTGATCTCGTTAATCAAATAACAACTCTTTGTTCATGGTTAGGAAACACAACCATCTTTGATTAATGAGCTAGTCAAGTAGAGGCATACTAGTGACACTCTGTTTGTCTATGTATTCACACATGTATTATGTTTCCGGTTAATACAATTCTAGCATGAATAATAAACATTTATCATGATATAAGGAATTAAATAATAACTTTATTATTGCCTCTAGGGCATATTTCCTTCAGTCTCCCACTTGCACTAGAGTCAATAATCTAGATCACATCACCATGTGATTAACATCAATAGTTCACATCATCATGTGATTAACACCCATAGTTCACATCGCTATGTGACCGACACCCAAAGGGTTTACTAGATTCAGTAATCTAGTTTACGTCGCTATGTAATTAACACCCAAAGAGTACTAAGGTGTGATCATGTTTTGCTTGTGATAGAATCTTAGTCAACGGGTCTGCTCCATTCAGATCCGCATGTACTTTGCAAATTTCTATGTCAACAATGCTCTGCATGGAGCTACTCTAGCTAATTGCTCCCACTTTCAATATGTATCCAGATTGAGACTTAGAGTCATCTGGATCAGTGTCAAAACTTGCATCGACGTAACTCTTTACGACGAACCTTTTTGTCACCTCCATAATCGAGAAACATATCCTTATTCCACTAAGGATAATTTTGACCGCCGTCCAGTGATCTACTCCTAGATCACTATTGTACTCCCGTGCCAATCTCAGGGTAGGGTATACAATAGGTCTGGTACACAGCATGGCATACTTTATAGAACCTATGGCCAAGCATAGGGAATGACTTTCATTCTCTTTCTATCTTCTGCCGTGGTCGGGCTTTGATTCTTACTCAATTTCACACCTTGTAACACATGCAAGAACTCTTTCTTTGACTGTTCCATTTTGAACTACTTCAAAATCTTGTCAAGGTATGTACTCATTGAAAAAACTTATCAAGCGTCTCGATCTATCTCTATAGATCTTGATGCTCGATATGTAAGCAGCTTCACCGAGGTCCTTCTTCGAAAAACTCCTTTCAAATACTCCTTTATGCTTCACAGAATAATTCTACATTATTTCCGATCAATAATATGTCATTTACATATACTTATCAGAAATGCTGTAGTGCTCCCACTCACTTTCTTGTAAATACAGGCTTCACCGCAAGTCTGTATAAAACTATATGCTTTGATCAACTTATCAAAGCGTGTATTCCAACTCCGAGATGCTTGCACCAGTCCATAGATGGATCGCTGGAGCTTGCATATTTTGTTAACACCTTCAGGATCGACAAAACCTTCTAGTTGCATCGTATACAACTCTTCTTTAATAAATCCATTAAGGAATGTAGTTTTGTTTATCCAATTGCCGGATTTCATAAAATGCGGCAATTGCTAACATGATTCGGACAGACTTAAGCATAGATACGAGTGAGAAACTCTCATCGTAGTCAACACCTTGAACTTGTCGAAAACCTTTTGCGACAATTCTAGCTTTGTAGATAGTAACACTACTATCAGTGTCCGTCTTCCTCTTCAAGATCCATTTATTTTCTTTGGCTTGCCAATCATCGGGCAAATCCATCAAAGTCCATACTTTGTTCTCATACATGGATCATATCTCAGATTTCATGGCCTCTAACCATTTCGCGGAATCTGGGCTCATCATCGCTTCCTCATAGTTCGCAAGTTCGTCATGGTCTAGTAACATGACTTCCAGAACAGGATTACCGTACCACTCTGGTGCAGATCTCACTCTAGTTTACTTACGAGATTCGGTAGTAACTTGATCTTGAAGTTACATGATCATCATCATTAGCTTCCTTACTAATTGGTGTAGTAGTCACAAGAACAGATTTCTGTGATGAACTACTTTCCAATAAGGGAGAAGGTACAATTACCTTATCAAGTTTTCTACTTTCCTCCCACTCACTTCTTTCGAGAGAATCTCCTTCTCTAGAAAGGATCCATTCTCAGCAACGAATATCTTGCCTTTGGATCTGTGATAGAAGGTGTACCCAACAGTCTCCTTTGGGTACCTATGAAGACACATTTCTCCGATTTGGGTTTGAGCTTATCAGGATGAAACTTTTTCACATAAGCATCGTAACCCCAAACTTTAAGAAACGACAACTTTGGTTTCTTGCCAAACCACAGTTTATTTTGTGTCGTCTCAACGGACTTTAGATGGTGCCCCTTTTAACGTGAATGCAGCTGTCTCTAATGCATGATCCCAAAATGATATTGGTAAATCGGTAAGAAACATCATAGATTGTACTATATCCAATGAAGTACGGTTGTGACGTTCGGACACACCATTATGCTGTGGTGTTCCAGGTGGCATGAATTTGTGAAACTATTCCACATTGTTTTAATTGAAGACCAAACTCGTAACTCAAATATTTGTCTCCGCGATCAGATCGTAGAAACCTTATTTTCTTGTCACGATGATTTTCACTTCACTCTAAAATTCTTTGAACTTTTCAAACTTTTCAGACTTATGTTTCATCAAGTAGATATACCCATATCTGCTCAAATCATCTGTGAAGGTTAGAAAATAATGATACTTGTCGCGAGCCTTAATATTCATCGGACCATATACATCAGTATGTATGATTTCCAACAAATCTGTTGCTTGCTCCATTGTTCTGGAGAACGGCGTTTTAGTCATCTTGCCCAAGAGGCATGGTTCGCAAGCATCAAGTGATTCATAATCAAGTGATTCCAAAATCCCATCAGCATGGAGTTTCTTCATGCGCTTTACACCAATATGACCTAAACGGCAGTGCCACAAATAGGTTGCACTATCATTATTAACTTCGCATCTTTTGGTTTCAATATTATGAATATGTGTATCACTACGATCGAGATCCAATGAACTATTTTCATTGGTGTGTATGACCATAGAAGGTTTTATTCATGTAAACAGAACAACAATTGTTCTCTAACTTAAATGAATAACTGTATTGCAATTAACATGATCAAATCATATTCATGCTCAACGCAAACACCAAATAACACTTATTTAGTTTCAACACTAATCCCGAAAGTATAGGGAGTGTGTGATGATGATCATATCAATCTTGGAACCACTTCCAACACACATCGTCACCTTGCCCTTTAACTAGTCTTTGTTCATTCTGCAACTCCCGTTTCGAGTTACTAATCTTAGCAACTTGAACTAGTACCAAATACTGAGGGGTTGCTATGAACACTAGTAAAGTACACATCAATAACATGTATATGAAATATACTTATGTTCACTTTGCCATCCTTCTTATCCGCCAATCACTTGGAGTAGTTCCGCTTCCAGTGACCAGTCCCTTTGCAGTAGAAGCACTTAGTCTCAGGCTTAGGACCAGACTTGGGCTTTTTCACTTGAGCAGCAACTTGCTTGCCGTTCTTCTTGAAGTTCCCCTTCTTTCCTTTTGCCCTTTTCTTGAAACTAGTGATCTTGTCAACCATCAACACTTGATGTTTTTCTTTGATTTCTACCTTCGCCGATTTTAGCATCACGAAGAGCTTGGGAATAACTTTCGTCATCCCTTGCATATTATAGTTCATCACGAAGTTCTACTAACTTGGTGATGGTGACTAGAGAATTCTGTCAATCACTATCTTTATCTGGAAGATTAACTCCCACTTGATTCAAGCGATTGTAGTACTCAGACAATTTGAGCACATGCTCACTAGTTGAGCGATTCTCCTCCATCTTTTAGCTATAGAACTTGTTGGAGACTTCATATCTCTCAACTCGGGTATTTGCTTGAAATATTAACTTCAACTCCTGGAACATCTCATATGGTCCATGACGTTCAAAACGTCTTTGAAGTCCCGATTCTAAGCCGTTAAGCATGGTGCACTAAACTATTAAGTAGTCATCATATTGAGCTAGCAAAACATTCATAACGTCTGCATCTGCTCCTGCAATAGGTCCGTCACCTAGCGGTGCATCAAGGACGTAATTCTTCTATGCAGCAATGAGGATAAACCTCAGATCACGGATCCAATCCGCATCATTGCTACTAACATTTTTCAACACAATTTTCTCTAGGAACATATCAAAATAAACACAGGGAAGCAATAACGCGAGCTATTGATCTACAACATAGATATGCTAATACTACCAGGACTAAGTTCATGATAAATTAAAGTTCAATTAATCATATTACTTAAGAACTCCCACTTAGATAGATATCTCTCTAATCCTCTAAGTGATCACGTGATCCAAATCAACTAAACCATGTCCGATCATCACGTGAGATGGAGTAGTTTCAATGGTGAACATCACTATGTTGATCATATCTACTATATGATTCACGCTCGACCTTTCGGTCTCCGTGTTCCGAGGTCATATCTTATATGCATAGCTCGTCAAGTATAACCCGAGTATTCCGCGTGTGCAACTGTTTTGCACCCGTTGTATTTGAACGTAGAGCCTATCACACCCGATCATCACGTGGTGTCTCAGCACGAAGAACTTTCGCAACGGTGCATACTCAGGGAGAACACTTCTTGATAATTAGTGAGAGATCATCTTATAATGCTACCGTCAATCAAAGCAAGATAAGATGCATAAAAGATAAACATCACATGCAATCAATATAAGTGATATGATATGGCCATCATCATCTTGTGCTTGTGATCTCCATCTCCGAAGCACCGTCATGATCACCATCGTCACCGGCGCGACACCTTGATCTCCATCGTAGCATCGTTGTCGTCTCGCCAATCTTATGCTTCCACGACTATCACTACCGCTTAGTAATAAAGTAAAGCATTACATCGCGATTGCATTGCATACAATAAAGCGACAACCATATGGCTCCTGCCAGTTGCCGATAACTCGGTTACAAAACATGATCATCTCATACAATAAAATTTAGCATCATGTCTTGACCATATCACATCACAACATGCCCTGCAAAAACAAGTTAGACGTCCTCTACTTTGTTGTTGCAAGTTTTACGTGGCTGCTACGGGCTTTAAGCAAGAACTCATCTTACCTACGCATCAAAAACCACAACGATAGTTTGTCAAATAGACTCCGTTTTAACCTTCTCAAGGACCGGGCATATGCACACTCGGTTCAACTAAAGTTGGACAGACAGTCTTCCGCAAGCCATCTATGTGCAAAGCACGTCGAGGGAACCGGTCTCGCGTAAGCGTACGCGTAAGGTTGGTCTGGATCGTCTCGTCCAACAATACCGCTGAACCAAAGTATGACATGCTGGTAGGCAGTATGACTTGTATCGTCCACAACTCACTTGTGTTCTGCTCGTGCAAATAACATCAAACCATAAAAACCTAGGCTCGGATGCCACTGTTGGGAAACGTAGTAATTTCAAAAAATTTCCTACGCACACGCAAGATCATGGTGATGCATAGCAACAAGAGGGGAGAGTGTTGTCTACGTACCCTCGTAGACCGAAGCGGAAGTGTTGACACAACGTAGAGGAAGTAGTCGTACGTTCTCCTCGCGATCAACCGATCACAGCACCGTTACTCCGGCACCTCCGAGTTCTTGGCACACGTTCAGCTCGATGACGATCCCCGGGCTCCGATCCAGCAAAGCGTCGGGGAAGAGTTCCGTCAGCACGACGGTGTGGTGACGATCTTGATGTGTTACCGGCGCAGGGCTTCGCCTAAGCACTGCAACGATATGACCGAGGTGGAATTTGGTGGAAGGGGGCACCGCACACGGCTAAGGAACAATCCGTAGATCAACTTGTGTGTCTATGGGGTGCCCCCTGCCCCTGTATATAAAGGAGCCAAGGGGGAGGGGCTGGCCGGACAAGCCTGGCGCGCCAGGAGAGTCCTACTCCCTCTGGGAGTAGGATTCCCCCCCCCCCAATCCTAGTTGGATTAGGATTCTCCAAGGGGGAGAGAGAGAGAGGGGGTCGGCCACCTCTCCTAGTCCTAATAGGACTAGGGGAAGGGGGGAGGCGCGCAGCCCATGAGGGCAGCCCTCTCTCCTCTCCACCAAGGCCCATGTTGGCCCATCATGCTCCCGGGGGGTTCCGGTAACCCTCCCGGTATTCCGGTAAAATCCTGATTTCACCTGGAACTCATCCGATGTCCAAACATAGGCTTCCAATATATCATTCTTTACGTCTCGACCATTTCGAGACTCCTCGTCACGTCCGTTATCACATCCGGGACTCCGAACTCCTTCGGTACATCAAAATGCATAAACTCATAATAACTGTCATCGTAACGTTAAGCGTGCGGACCCTACGGTTCGAGAACAATGTAGACATGACCGAGACACGTCTCCGGTCAATAACCAATAGCGGGACCTGGATGCCCATATTGGCTCCTACATATTCTACGAAGATCTTTATCGGTCAGACCGCATAACAACATACGTTTGTTCCCTTTGTCATCGGTATGTTACTTGCCCGAGATTCGATCGTCGGTATCCAATACCTAGTTCAATCTCGTTACCGGCAAGTCTCTTTACTCGTTTCGTAATACATCATCTCGCAACTAACTCATTGGTTGCAATGCTTGCAAGGCTTTATGTGATGTGCATTACCGAGAAGGCCCTGAGATACCTCTCCGATATCCGGAGTGACAAATCCTAATCTCGAAATACGCCAACCCAACAAATACTTTCGGAGACACCTGTAGAGCACCTTTATAATCACTCAGTTACGTTGTGACGTTTGGTAGCACACAAAGTGTTCCTACGGTAAATGGGAGTTGCATAATCTCATAGTTAAAGGAACATGTATAAGTCATGGATAAAAGCAATAGCAACATACTAAACGATCGGGTGCTATGCTAATGGAATGGGTCATGTCAATCAGATCATTCAACTAATGATGTGATCTCGTTAATCAAATAACAACTCTTTGTTCATGGTTAGGAAACATAACCATCTTTGATTAATGAGCTAGTCAAGTAGAGGCATACTAGTGACACTCTGTTTGTCTATGTATTCACACATGTATTATGTTTCCGGTTAATACAATTCTAGCATGAATAATAAACATTTATCATGATATAAGGAATTAAATAATAACTTTATTATTGCCTCTAGGGCATATTTCCTTCACCGCCACGGTCGGACTCGACGAAATAAAGGCCATATTGGCAACAAACCCAGTCCTGTCCGCGCCAAACATTGGCGAACCAATGCTATTGTACATTGCAGCAACCCATCAGGTTGTAAGCGCAGTGCTCGTCGTCGAACGAGAAACGGACGGACACAAATTCCCCCTTCAAAAGCCGGTCTACTACGTGTCCACTGTCCTCACTCCATGCAAATCACGGTACCCGCATTATCAAAAGATTGCATACGCGGTATTCATGGCATCCCGGAAGCTGCGACACTACTTTCAAGAGTGTTCGATAACAGTAGCCTCGGAAGTACCACTCAACAATATTCTAAACAACCGCGACGCAACGGGCCGGATTGCAAAATGGTCCATTGACCTCCTCCCGTTCGACATAACTTATAAGCCATGGCGAGCTATAAAATCGCAAGTTTTGGCCGACTTCGTCGCAGAATGGACGGAGACCGAACTCCCTAAAGAGTACGGCACATATTCAAACTGGATCATGCATTTCGACGGCTCCATAATGTTGGCTGGTCTGGGGGCTGGCGTTGTTTTGACGTCCCCCACAGGAGACGCAGTTCAATATGTACTCCAGATTATGTACACAGACTCCAACAATGCAGCCGAATACGAGGCCCTTCTACATGGTCTTCGGATGGCAGTATCCATGGGTATTCAATGCCTAGAGGTGCGAGGGGATTCGAACCTCGCAATATCCCAAATAAATGGAAACTTTGATGCCAAGGATCCAAAAATGGCAGCCTATCGCAACGCCGTCCTAAAAATGTCAGCTCGGTTCGAAGGGCTTGAATTTCATCATATAGCCCGGGAGAACAATCAGGTGGCAGATGTCCTGGCACGCATCGGCACAAAACGCTACGCAGTCCTCCCCAACATCTTCTTGGAAAGGTTGTTCAAGCCATCTGTAGTATGGGAAGGGGAGTCCGGCAATAACAGCCCGGACTCAACCACACTGCGCGATGCCGAACAATATGACACAATTGGAGGCCCTGCCAATGAAATCACACCTTCAGCCCACATAATAATGGCCATCATCGCCCCGTGGACAGAACCATTCCTAGCCTACCATACTAGGAAGGAACTCCCAGAGGACCAAAACGAGGCACGCTGCATAGTGCGGAGATCTAAAGCCTACAAAGTCCATGAGGGAGAGCTTTATAAGAAAAGCACTACCGGAGTCCTTCAAAGGTGCCTCTCCGAAGAGGAAGGGCGGAACTTGCTGGCTGAAATTCACGCCGGACTCGGTGGTCATCACGCTGCAGCTCGGTCCCTTGTAAGCAAGGCTTTCCGTACAGGCTTTTATTAGCCAACGGCCCGGGCGGACGCTCAGGACTTAGTCCAACGATGCGTCGGTTGCCAGCTTTTTGCAAACCAAAGCCATACGCCACCCACTGCCCTCCAAACTATCCCCATAACATGGCCCTTTGCGGTCTGGGGGCTTGACATAATGGGACCCCTTAAAGGTGGAACCCACAAGAAAAAATATTTACTGGTCATGGTGGATAAGTTCACCAAATGGATAGAAGCCAAGCCTGTTAAGAAGGCCGAATCCGGACCGGTGATAGACTTCATATCCGGGGTCGTACACCGTTATGGCGTCCCTCACAGCATCATCACTGATAACGGCACGAACTTTACGGCCGATGAGGTAAAACTCTGGTGCAAAACATGGGCATCAAGCTCGATTATGCTTCCGTCTATCACCCACAAACTAACGGACAGGTCGAACGTGCAAATGGTCTTATCATGAGCGGCATCAAACCCAGATTAGTGCGGTCCCTTAAGGAATCTAATACGCACTGGGTAGAGGAGCTCGACTCCGTACTCTGGGGGCTGCGGACCACGCCAAATCGCACCACCAGATACACACCATTCTTCATGGTGTACGGCTTAGAGGCAATTTTGCCCTGCGACATAATTCATGACTCGCCTCGAGTGCGCATGTACGAAGAAAGAGAAGCCAAGCTCGATGGGCAGGACAATTTGGACGCCTTGGAGGAGGAGCGCGATGTGGCAAAAGCCCGTTCCGCATTCTATCAACAACAGGCTCGAAGATATCAAAGCAGAGAAGTATGGGCCAAAAATTACAACGTTGGCGAATTAGTTCTATGCCTACCGGACAAGAAAAAGGACAAACTCAAGCCCAAGTGGGAAGGTCCCTTCATAATTGACCAAGTCCTGACTGGCGGAGCGCACCGCCTGCGAGATGCATCGGATAACCGACTCGAGCCGAACCCATGGAACGCAGCCCGTCTCCAAAGATTCTATGCCTAGCGTCGGACTCTGTGTTCGTCTCTTTCCTCTGTCCATTTTTTATATATACTGTCTGTCTTATATTTCTCTCCTTCTCCTCTCCTCTTATAGCCTTAAAAGGCTCATCACATGACGTGCTACTCGCACTCATTAAACCTGGGGGCTTCTTTTAACAGAAGCTTATTCACACGGGCTTTATGCCCAACACATGTGTTACACTTCTGCATGTACCTTTTATTTTACCATTATATGCATCGATATGACTTAAGTTTTGGCCAAGCTGGGTTGCCTGGCTCCTGTGCTTACCCCTACGTTCCCGATTGTTTGGCTAGGTGGTAAAGGGAGCACCTCTGCGATTGTTACTGCCGGGTCAGCCGGATGTGTACCTCAGACTGGGTGAAGCCGAAAGCTAGTGTTCTTAAGGGAATATTCGGTCGGTGACCTGAAAGATGATTTTTCCAATTATTTATCTATGCGCCCCCAGACGATTTTTCCTGCGTCTTTTTCGCAGAATGGACATGCACTTTAGGGCATGGCTCCCAGGGAAAGGAACCCTTAACGGAACTATTCTCCCTGGAAGATGTCTCTTACTAACCATGTAATATAACATAACTAGTTGGGCACTTGTCTGTTCAAGCACTAATGACCCCTACGCCTGGTCTCCATGCATACCCCGGTTCTTATATAACCACGAGGGTATTCGGACACACTCCGGACCGTCAGGTCCCGAGGTTGAAGTGAAAAGGTCGGCCATGACAAACGATCTACAATCCGGCTAGAAGGCATTATAAATGTCAATTAATTTACATAGTCACTCTGACTGATTGTATTCCTCTTCAATACCATCTAACAGGCTGTCTAATTTACAGTCCTGCTAGGAATACTTTGCGACCAATTCTACTTGGCCGTATACTAAGCTTACAGGGATCTCCTTCCCATGGGGCCCCATAGGTCCGACCTCGGCCATGTGGTTTGGGTCAGCCTTTGTGTACCGCGTCTTCACCATGGCCCAGGCCTCCCTAGCGCCTTGACGGCAGGCCGATATCTTCCGCCGCGCTCCCTTCAGCTTCTCTGCAAGCTCTCCAAGGCCCTCGGGCATGGAGAGGGATGGCCATAAGGCTTGGGCAACGCCTTGCATCGCCTACCAAACTCTCTCGTGCAATTGCGAGAGCTCGGGAAGAAGGTCACCCGTAGAACTAGGCATCTCCTCTGCAGGACGACCTGTTAGCATACCTAGAGACATCACTCTGTTAGTCGACTTCCTCGCCGAACTCTTTTTTCAAAGTTCGTTCAAGCACTTACTAAATATGCCGCGTCGAAGCCGCTGATTCTCCTTAACGGAGTCCGACAGCTGGGCACGAACATCTTTCAGCTCAACACCCAGCTTGGTGTTGGCATCCTGAAGATCATTCTTCTCCCGCCTCACCTTTGTCAGCACGCTCTCGCCAGCCTTTAGCCGGCGTAGGAGTTGTTGCTTGTCCCGATCTAGTCCGGTGCCATCTGCAATTTCATTTGTCAGATTTGCACATATGCCGCACTTCACACTTATCTTTTTGAAGCATATATTACCAGAGGGGGTCTCCTTAGGCTCCCCCGTCGCGGCTAGTGCGGCCTCAAGATGGGCTTTGCACTCTTTTAGCTCCTGGGACAGTTAGGTATTCTTCTCTGAAAGAACCTGCATTTTACATGATCCTTCAATTAGTTATTCTCACTACTTGAAGTCTCGGGGGCTACTGGTATATATAACCATTAAAATTTTCTCACCCGTATGTCTTTTACATATTGCTAAATGGCTCTGGCTAGACCATTCTGAGCGGCACGGAGATATGCATCTCCTGAATTGAAGGCGTTCAACGCCTCTTGGGAGAAACAGGCATCGCGGAGAACTGTCCAGCGACGCCTGTGGTTCATGGCACTCTCCACCTCGGAATGGGTGGCAGACAGCCTGTCCGCGTCCTCTGTCGGAGGAGTATCCGGTGCGCGCCTCGTGTTTGCCTCCGCCTCCGGTCCGGGCTATGGAGCCTGGCTGGTGGAGCCGCGATTGGCAACCTCTCCGGATATAGTCCGGCGAGGTCTCTTTGTCCTGAACAGAGCACAAGTGTTAATATACCTTGAAGGAATAACACCTGGGAATAAGAGGGCGCTATACCTTTGCGCCGGCACCTCAGTCCGGACTTCACTTCTTTTCATCCCACGGGGCCCCGCTGCCCCTTGTTGGCTAGCCGCCGCAGGCTCAGCCTCCCGCCTCGAGAATCTTCCCTGCAAAATACGGTTGTTGTCAGGAAACTGAAAACATGCAAGGATGGATTCCTTTTCGAGGTGCTGGGACTCCGGTCTCAGTTACCTGGGAGGCCGGGAGTAGCCCCGGGTAATCGGCTGTAATGGCCACCAGGGCATTGTCCCTGCTCAGCTGATAAAACACCCCGTCAATCAGCTCCACGGACAGGTCCGGATCCTCTTCGGAGGCCGGATCGAGGGACCGTTCTGGATCCTCGGGCTGCGGGGGGAGGGCTGTTTATTTCCTTTACTTCCTGGCGCAGTTCCTGCGTTTAAATCATCAGACTATATAACTAATGATGGGAATATAAAACGGATGGGCAAGTAAAATTGTCCACTTACCCAACTCGGAGGATTGTACATAGTAAATCCACCCTGAGGGTCGATGTGGAGAAATTCCTCCTCTTCTCCCTTGTACAAAGCGGACAAGATCTTTATTAGAGTGGCAGCCGAGTCCGGCCCCTTGCGGCCGTGACGGGTGGCGTCATCCTCCCCGTTAAAGTCCCACATGGGGTGGCCTCTATACTGAAGCGGTTGCACCCCCCGCATGATGCATACGGCCATGACTCCGATCATGGTTAGTCCGGAATGAGCTAGCAGTCTTATCCGGCCCATCAGGTAAAGGACGTCCCTGTCACTTTCTTTCTGAGAGCTCCGTGGACGCCATCTTAGGCTCTTCTTCACGGGAGCACTGTTGAACTCAGGGAGGCCGATCTGAACATGATCTGACAGCGGTACATCCTCTATATAAAACCATTCCGAAGGCCAGTCCTCGGACGCCTTCTTTGGGGTTCTGGATAAATATCCGGTCCCGGCGATGCGCCACACTTTGGCTCTGCCCACTTGATATATTGACCCCCTCTGAGAGCGGGGCACCAGGCAGAATAGCCTCTTCCACAGCGCGAAGTGATCCTCAACACCCAAGAACAACTCGCAAAGGGCGACGAAGCCCGCGATATGCAAAATGGAGGCAGGCGTGAGGTTGTGCAGCTGGAGGCCATAGAACTCTAGAAACCCCCGGAGAAACGGATGAACTGGAAATCCGAGTCCTCTTATTAGATATGGGACAAGGCATATCCGCTTTCCTTTGGAGGGATGGGGGGCGTTCTCCACTTGCTCTCCGCCATTATAGGTGGCAAGTCCGGCTCGAACCGTGACCATATAGGCCGGGGGGAGGAATCCCTTGGTCTGGAGCGACACTAGCTCGCTATGCGGGATGGAACATCTCTCCCAGTCTCCAGGCTTAGGACTGGAAGGGCGAGAGGAGGAGTTGCGACGGGTGGCCATGGTGGAATGGACCTTTGTTGGATGCGCTCTGATGAATACTCGCAGAAGGGAGAAGGTGTGGTTTGGATCTAAATCCCCATCCCTTTAAATAGGCGGCTCATTTACGCGGCTAGGGGTGTGAATGTAAAAACACCAGGACTTTTCGTATTCGTTCGACACGTGGAAGCTGGTCATTATTGGGCGTAGAAGCCAAGGAGCGCTACATTCACAAGAAACAGGACATTATTCAATAGGTACACGAAATCTGGAAGAGAACCTGCCTTGCAATGCCAAAGACAATCTGCGCGCCAGACTCATCGTCATTGAAGCCTGGTTCGGGGGCTACTGAGGGAGTCCTGGATTAGGGGGTGTCCGGATAGCCGGACTATACCTTCAGCCGGACTCCAGGACTATGAAGATACAAGATTGAAGACTTCTTCCCGTGTCCGGAAGGGACTTTCCTTGGCGTGGAAGGCAAGCTTGGCGATACGGATATGTAGATCTCCTACCATTGTAACCGACTCTGTGTAACGCTAACCCTCTCCGGTGTCTATATAAACCAGAGGGTTTTAGTCCGTAGGACAACATACAACAATCATACCATAGGCTAGCTTCTAGGGTTTATCCTCCTTGATCTCATGGTAGATCTACTCTTGTACTACCCATATCATCAATATTAATCAAGCAGGACGTAGGGTTTTACCTCCATCGAGAGGGTCCGAACCTGGGTAAAACTTCGTGTCCCTTGTCTCCTGTTACCATCCACCTAGACGCACAGTTCGGGACCCCCTACTCGAGATCCGCCGGTTTTGACACTGACACTCTATAAATACCCCAAAATCCAAAAACCCTACGGGAGTCGACGAAACACAATTCCAGCCGCCGCAAGTTCCAGAACCACCAGTTCCAATCTAGACACCATCACAGATGGGTTCATCATCCTCATTGGTGCCTCTCCGATGATGTGTGAGTAGTTCATTGTAGACCTACGGGTCCGTAGGTAGTAGCTAGATGGCTTCCTCTCTCTCTCTCTCTCTCTCTCTCTCTCTCTTGATTCTTAACACAATGGTCTCTTGGAGATCTATTTGATATAACTCTTTTCGCGGTGTGTTTGTTGAGATCCGATGAACTTTGAATTTATGATCAGATCTATTTTATCCATGAAAGTTATTTGAGTTTTGATCTCTTATATGCATGATTACTTATAGCCTCGTATTTCTTCTTTGAATCTTTGGTTCAGTTAGGCCAACTAGATCGATTTTTTCTTGCCATGGGAAAAGGTGCTTCGTGATGGGTTGGGTCGTGCGGTATTCTTTCTGAGTGACAGAAGGGGCAGCAAGACACATATTTATCATTGCTAGTAAGAATAACAAGATGGGGTCTATTCCTACATGAATAGACCTTGTCTACATCATGTCATCGTTCTTATTGCATTACTGCATTTTTCCATGAACTTAATACATTAGATGCATGCTGGATACAGGTCGATGTGTGGAGTAATAGTAGTAGATGCAGGTAGGAGTTGGTCTACTAATCTTGGACGTGATGCCTATATAATAATCATTACCTGGATATCGTCATAATTACTTGAAGTTCTATCAATTGCCCAACAGTAATTTTTTTACCCGCCGGATACTATTTTTCTCGAGAGAAGCCACTAGTGAAATCTATGGCCCCTGGGTCTCTTCTTTATCATATTTGCTTTCTTGTCTATTATTCGCGCCTTTTATTTTCAGATCTAATCAAAAACCCCAAAAATACCTTGCTGCAATTTTTTGTTATTTATTTTATCTTGCGTTCCCACAAGATCTATTTATCCAATCTACTACAAATTTATCTATCTTTTACCCGGGAGGGATTGACAACCCCTCTTACGCGTCGGGTTTGCAAGTATTTGTTCTTCATGTGCAGGTACCATTTACATAGTTTTGCGTGGTTCTCCTACTGGTTCAATAACCTTGGTCTCATCACTGAGGGAAATACCTACCTTAGCTCTGTGCTGCATCATCCCTTCCTCTTCGGGAAAAATACTAATGCGGACACGAGCCATCATGCATCTGCCGGGAAGATGGACAAAAGTTGGTGGCAGAGATACCTGAAGGGGTTTGCGGCTACCATATCGAGTCTCGTGCGCTTGTTGGCAAGTTTTTCCGTCACGGTTTCTATTGGCCGACAACCCTTCAAGATGAAGTGGCTGTGGTGACAAGATGCGAAGCATGTCAGTTCCATGGTAAGAAAATTCATCAGCCAGCTCAAGCTCTTCAGACAATTCCTCCTCCTGGCCCTTCTCGGTATGGGGGCTAGACATCATCGGCCCTTTCCCCCATGCTATCGAGGGCTTTGAGTTCTTGTACGTAGCAACCAACAAGTTCGCAAAGTGGCCTGAGGCAGAGCCAGTGAGAAAGGTAACAACACAGTCAGCCGCCAAGTTCTTCAAAGGATTAGCTTGCCATTTTGGTGTACCTAGCTAGGTGATCACTGACAACGGCACGGAGTTCATGAGTCACGCCTTCATGCAATGCTGTCAAGACCTTAGTAGCAAAGTCTATTTTGAGTCAGTTCCTCACCCGAGAAGCAACAACCAGGTCGAAAGGGAAAATGCAGTAGTGCTACGAGGGATCAAGACAAGAACATTTGATAGAAGTGTGGAAGATGTTGGATTAATGAGCTGCATGCAGTTCTTTGGTTAATCAGAACGACACCAAATTGAGCCACCGGCGAGACACCCTTCTCCCTAGTCTATGGTGCAGAAGCGGTGCTCCTCATAGAACTCACATACGGGTCACCTTGAGTGCAAGATTTTGACGAAGCTGAGTAAGAGAAAATGCGGCAAGATGATGCCATGCTCCTCGAGGAAGATCGTCTCCAGGCTGGTGTGCGTGCTGCATACTACCAGCAAGCTTTGCACCGCTACTATAGCCGTAGAGTGCATGCCTGGAGCCTTGAGGAAGGTGACCTTGTTCATCATCGGATCCAATCCGCGAAGGGTTCAAACAAGTTGACACCAAAGTGGGAAAGCCATTACCGGGTAGCACAAGTCACCAGACTTGGCGCAGTCCGTCTGGAGACCGAAGATGGCACTCCGGTGCATAACTTATGGAATGTTGAGCATCTTCGCAAGTCCTACCAGTGAGGCACGGTTGCCAGGCATCCTGGCAACCCTTTTTGTACAATTTTGTCGGCAAGACATGTAATCCTTTGTACAAAGCTAGGCGCAGACC
Source organism: Aegilops umbellulata (assembly GCA_032464435.1). Lineage (NCBI taxonomy): Eukaryota > Viridiplantae > Streptophyta > Magnoliopsida > Poales > Poaceae > Aegilops > Aegilops umbellulata. The sequence continues at coordinate 92,293,409 of CP136059.1, read as the reverse complement.
CTGTGCGTAGTGAAATAAAGATAAGTGTTTCACAACCCTTTGTCAAGTACATATATGTTTGTACATGTTGTATGTAGGGTTGTGCTACAATTTTGCTTATAAGAGATGCTTAACAAACCGTCAAGGTTTCCAACCTCCTCTTTTCTCTTCTTTGTTTTTCTCAAAGGACAAAAGGGTTCCTCACATGCAAATTTCCCTGGGGGAGTGACGATATGGATACCACAAGTGATGTTTAAGTTATCATCTTACGAAAAGAAGTACAACAAATAAAAAGCTAAGTTGAGAAACTTTGAAACAAATTCTTTGTTGTAGTTGCAGTTCTTCTTTGAAAGGTTTTGGCCTTTGTATGAGAAACCTGCATGCTAAGGAACCTTGTCGTGACCAGCCGCGCTCTTACCTTGTTTCGAGTCCACTCGACAACTCAAGTAGTTGGGCCGTGACCGTCAAGTGTGACCTTGCCGGCAGCGGCACTTCCGATAGGCCGCTAAGGACCTGTTCCTCTAGTGCTCGTGGCAAGAGTGTGCACATCGACAAGTTTATGGCAAGTGTAGGGTACAAAAATCATGCAAAGGCAGAATAAGATAAGGAAGATAACGCACATCTATTCATCAGATAACAGTTTATATTACATAAAAAGCCAAATGCATTTCTAATCAAAGATAGACTTGTCTTATGGACTGCATTGGCGACAAGATGGTACAAAGAAGGAGCTAATTCCTATGCTGACCCTCAATCCTAGGGATTTTGGTGACCTTCTCGGCGAGAGGCACGACAAGCTCTTTGGCGGCCTTGGTATCCACTCCCTTCGGCAAACTTTTGAAAGCCTTGGAGATGTCAAGGTCAGGGTTTCGGTAAACAAGCTTGATGGGTACCTTGAAGAGGACGTCACGGCAGAATCTCCAGGACTCACTGGCGAAGCTGGCAGATCTCTCCTCATGATGCTGGTTCAGTGCATTGATGAGATTCTTGAAGATGTGATCCTGACACTTGGGACCTCATGCTAGTCATTAGTAAAGGCATATCCCTCGATCTTCATGGTGATCAATTGCGAACCGAGGCGTTCTATGATGTCCACAAGGCCCGTGGTCTAGAGCTCCACATTGTTCCTCGGCTCGTTGAAGGATTTCTCGGCATTCGCGAGTGAAGCTTTTTTAGCGTTCCAGTTCACCAGCAAGTGATACATCTCCAACATATCTATAATTATGAAGTATTCATGCCATGTTTAAAACAATTTCATATGGTTTTGGTATGATTTGAATGGAACTAACCTGGACTGACACTGTTTTCAGCAGAACTACCTAGTGTTGTTTTTTGTGCAGAAATAAAAGTTTTCCAAATGCAACGAAACTTTTTGACGATTTTTTTGGAACAAAAGAGGAACTAGAAGTTTCGTGGGAGGGCCAGAAGGGCCACGAGGTGGCCACAACCCACCAGAGCGCGCCAGCCCCCTGAGGCCCACCCTGGTGTCTCGTGGGCCCCTCGTGGCCCATCTTCGCATGAAATCGACGCCCAAAATCCTATATATGCATAAACCCCCAGAAATAACCCTAGACCAGAAGTTCCGCTGCTGCAAGCCTCTGTAACAGGAAAAACCAATCTGGACCCTGTTCTGGCACTCTGCCGGAGGGGGAAATCATCACCGGAGGCCATCTTCGTCATCCCGACGACCAACATGATGAGGAGGGAGTAGTCCACCCTCGGGGCAAGGGTTTGTACCAGTAGCTACGTGCTTAATATCCCACTCTCTGTCTCTCATATTCCTAAGTTGGCACGATCTTGATGTTTCATGAGCTTTGTTAATATAGTTGGATCATATGGTGTTTTCCCCTCTCTATCTTATTCCGATGAATTGAGTTTTCCCTTTGAGATTTCGTTTTATCGGATTGAATACTTTTATGAATTTGAGAGCACTTGATGTGTGTATTGCTATGAATACGTCCACGATGTTTCAAGCCAAACCAGGCAACACACCAGGTGTCTAGGCCGACGCGATGGCCGTAGCTTTCGTGGGTTTAGAGCGGCGGCGGCTCCCATGGTCTACTATTCCTCGGTGTCGGTGGTGGCCGCAAACGTGTTGGCCACCTCCGCCAGCATGCCGTGGTTCCGCCAACGTTTGCGTTAGATGTCGCGACCAACCACGGTGCACTGGACGCCGTGGTCCCCCGTGTGCCGGCGTGCAACAACTTGCCACTCCTCTGCGAGCAGGCTTGGAGCATCGAGTTGATGCACCAGTGGCCGGCTTGGAGCGGCGGCTTGCTCCTTCGCTTGCCCGCTTGCAGCCTCGCCCATGGTACTGACGGCCTGGGGCGGGGAGGGAGGTAGGGCAGCGAGTTGCTTGTCGGGGCACCCAGCTGGCTTTTATGCCAGAGAACTCATCTTCCTGCTCACCGGTTGCTATGAAGAGTGTGGTGAAAATGGTGCAAGGAGGAAATATGTGGAGTAGCGGTGTGGTGCGGTTCTTGGCAGGCGTCTAGCCTCGTTTAAATAGCGAGCGGATGAGAGGAGCCAGCCGATGTTTTGTTCTAAAATGTCGGCCGGATCGCAGAAGGACGTGTTTCCAGCACACGCGCGGGTTCAATGGAGACAGGCAGGGCAGTCTGAAGCCGGTTGCATGCGGCGAGGAGGCGTGTTCAGCCTCACCTGCAGCGAGTGGGGCCCTCTTGGCTGGCACGCCGGTTCAATGCCTGCGCTATGAGAGGTCGCGTCTGTGTCAGAGCAATCACTCCATCCAGTCCCTTTTTGTTTGGGTATAAGAAAATCTTGTTTTCCATAAACATTTTACAAGTAAAATTCCTGGACAAACTTTGACCCAAAATAAGATGGGGACTAGTAAACCAGGACGGAGGTAATAGTTATGAATTCCATTTTCACTCCATACCCATCCTTCTAAAAACTACTTAGTACTTATAACGCGCAATTGAAAATCGGAACTCTTACCCCGCTAAAAATGATATTTTAAACGTGCCTACTCGATCAATGGCGACTGGCGAGCCACCGCCTCCAGGTCGTTCACCTGTGGTCCCAACCATCAACTCCTACGGTTCAAATTATCACGAGAGCTAACTATTCATACAAAGGTGTACTCCACCACGTACCCGGTACCCGCGCATGCAGCAATCGTGCACCTAGGGTTTTAGGTTTTTTTTACGGTGCCTTCACGTAACTCTCATGAGTGCGAGATAGCGAGAGACCGACTGCGTGCGTGCACATCTTCTCTTCGTATATGTACTCCACCATTTGTCTAGTGTCCAAAAAATTATACAATAGTAATAACTACTAGCAATGTGCCAATGCGTTGCCACACGATCAAAGTAGATTAATACATATTCACCGATTTAGTAGAAAAAGAGTCTAGTTTTGAAATACGTATATCACTAAAAATATGTTATGTTTCACTCAAAATATATTCCTTTGGCGGTTTTGATGAGATAATGGAGGAATGCGGTTGGTTTCAAGATTCGAGAAGTGGTATATCTCTAATTTCCACTCTTATAAAAAACAGAGTTGGTGATGATGGTGTGCCTGCCATCCTGCAATATAGGCTGTCCGATTTATATCTGATGGATAGGAAGGAAACTATGGCAATTTTGCAAAAATATACCCACACCCCTCTCCATATTTGCAAATAAGGCCTTCCCTCGTTCATCCTTTTCTCCCACAAGATAAACTACTCATACAAATGCATCTTGATGTTCTATGCAACGCATGGGCATCTTGCTAGTTGGTGCAAAAATCCCATGTGTGTGTGTTGTATGTGTGAGAGAGAGGGAGAGAGGAGGAGGACGGAGTGCATGTGTGAAAAAGACACAAAGAGTGTGTGTGCGAGAGGTATCAGCTTAAAACAAGGCGATGGTGTGTGTGTGTGTGTGCACGGTCGAGAGGGCACATCAAGATACAAGGAGCGCGAGAGAGACATGTACGCGATAGTGGAAGCACGAGTGTACGGGTGTATAAACCTATCTGGAGGCTAGTCGATCAATGTTCGTGAGAGAAATACGAGTCGGGTGTGTGAAAGCGAGAGTTTTGAGAGAGAGAGAGAGAGAGAGAGAGAGAGAGAGAGAGAGAGAGAGAGAGACGGTAGTCGGGAAGGTGAGTGGAAGCAGGAGTTGTGTGTGTGCGAGAGAGAGAGAGAGGGGGAGGGGGTTTGTCTGATCAGAAAACCAAATGAATAATATCAGTTTGATAACTGGGATGGAGACGGAAAGGAGAACGCAGCAAATGTTGTGTCTGCTGGAGAGAGTAATTTTAGTGGTATGAGTCATATCTAGAGAGATATAGGGTGTGTGAAAGAACCCTATAGAGAGAAACAGAAAGTGAAAGACGAGTGAGAGTGTGTGTGTGTGGCGGTGAAAAAGAAAGGTTAGGTACCTAGTGATACCAGAGAACGGTAGAGATGTGAGAGATAATGAAAACCGTGTAATGTATAATGATAGGGAGAGTGTGACACTTCTCAAGGGAGACGTCGAGAGATCATGTTTGCGAAAATAGAGAAACATGAAGTGAGCATGCGGGTGAGCTGGAGAAAAGAGAGTGATAGCTACATGAAGGAGCATGCGAGAGAGATGGTCATGAAAGGAGATTCAAATATTTAGTTGCATGTACAGAAAATGTCAACATAAAAGGGATTCATTGAATTCGAGATGATGATACATGTAATTCATACTCGAACCAAAATTGATCTATCAAACATGCATACTCATATGAATTCACGTGCATCTATGTTATTTAATATGTAGATATTACTAATCCATACATTTTAGTAGAACATAATTTGGTTTAAAAATTTTGCGTTCAACCTTATGATATTGAGATCATTGTATTAGTAAACCATATTATATATATATATATATATATATATATATATATATATATATAAAGGAGCAGAATTCTTTGTTCTGTTTTTGAAAGTATATGTAAAAAATGATGTATATAGAATTTTATTCCAATCGAAAATAGATCCTGCCCGAACAAAAATAGAATACAATCTGGATTCAAATTGAATTGGCATGGTAAACGTGCATTCTTACTCTGCAAAAATTTGAACGAAGGGGGGAAGTCGTAGTAACCGCCCGAAACCAAAATCTGCGACATGGAAATTACTGCCTATCCCTCACACGCAAAGCCTATCGACTCGATTTCTGTAGGTTTCGATAGGGGTAGGTTTGTAATTTCACTCAAATGTGACATAACCGCCTCTCACCCGGAATCATACACGGTGGGCGCCAAAACACAGTGTCTCCTCGGCAGAAATCGACTCCCTCCGACGAAGGCAACCAGCAAGTCGGTCGCCTTGAGGCCCTGGGTGCTGGTCAGCTCCCGGAGTCGTTCGATGGCGGCGGGGCCGGCTGCGCCCCTCAAGACATCAAGATGAAGTGTCGCCTTCTGGTAACCATCTGGCCGAACGGCCGACTGCTGGAAGACGACTGCACTTAAGAAGACAGCTCCAAGACGGGCTGACTCCTGGCAGGCGGCCTCCAGAGAGGCCGGTTCCTGGCGGTCGGCCCATGGTGCCCTCAGAGTCTGCGTCCCCATTAAGAAGACAAGACAGGGTGTGGCTACAGCGTAGCCCATCATCCCCGTATCCAGGGCCGGGCGAGGCCACAGTACTCCGTACAGGCAGAGATCCCTGCCCGGTGCGGCACTGTTGCCATCCGCCCCTGATGTCGCCCCTGTCAGGCAAAGACCTGCTCCCACGACCGTCTGTCGGTACGGCCCAAGGACGATGGGCCCTACGGATTGGCGAGAGCCCGGAAGACGGTCAGAGCCCCACCAGTCGGATCTGACAGAGGTCGGCACCCAACAGTTGGCCCGCCCTTTCCTCGGGGCCCACGCGCCATTAACCAGACGAGACGCAGAGTGACTACAGTAATCGCCCGCCAGGCGGCGGGACTGTAGCCATGCTCCCCTAACCAAGCCTGCGTCATTAGCATCACGACTACAGTGATCAACAACCGACATGACCCGCGAGCGGCGGGGGCGGCCTGTCGGCTCCGTACCAGACCAGTCGGCGGGGCCCACCAGGCGGCGGGCCCCAGCAGCCGACAGAGAAGCCGGCGACCAGAGAGACTGACAACCAGGTCCTACACCCGGCCGGATTACTGTTGTACCCCTGCGAGGTAGGCCTATATAAACCCCCAGGACACCCATGCAAAGGGTTCGAACCTGCTAGGAGTAAACTCACACCTAGAGGAGGAGAGAGCGTGTCTGCCTTCTTCCACTTCTAGCAAACAGCTCAAGGAGCATCATTGTACCACTAGTGCCTTATTGACTATGTGGAGACCCCGCAGAGTAGGACTAGGGGTGTTATCTCCACAGAGAGCCCCGAACCTGGGTAAAGTTCGCCGGCATACATGTCTACGCCTCATCCCGCTTCCAGGCACCGGCGATGTTCTACTCGCACCCACCATGATAAGACATCCTTTGGCATATGTCGCACCCAACCCCCGACATGGTAACTTCGCACTGCTCGAATCAGGGTCACGTGAGATTTTCCCGACGACCTCAAAATTTTGTGACACTGAACTCCCCGTGTGGCATGTTGGGTGATTGGGCTAAGCAACTAGTGAGTATTACTAGTTGTTAGTAGTACTAGTAACTACTAGTACTCCCTCCGTTTTTATTAACTCTGCATATTAGGTTCGACCGAAGTTAAACTTCCTAAAGTTTGACCAAGTTTAGAGAAAAATATAAACATTTACCATAACAAATATGTATGATGTGAAAGTACATTCAATAATGAATCTAATGGTATTTATTTGTTATTGTATATGTTAATATCTTTTGTTATAAACTTTGTGAGAGTTTACAAAACATGGCTTTGCCCAATGCTAATATGCGGACTTAAATAAAAACGGAGGGAGTACATATTTGTTTTCTTAGTTTGTACTGAATTAGTCATTTGTTGTAATTGTGAAATAAATATATTAGGCTACTGACTTCGAATGTAATGTTCTATACAATTCAATAGTTAGAACCATTGTTGAATTCCAAGATGTATACGAGGTCTATAGTACTTCACAGTATGCTCAAACTCACATAATCCCAGTCAAATGAAAATCTAAATGCATTTCATAGTTAGTACTTTGTAGGATGCAACAAAACCAACCATAACTCTACATCATCCATTATAACAACAACATTTTGAACACATCCCAATGTGTGAATGAAACGTGTAGAGAGAGCTTGCGAAGATGGAGCAGATAGGGCGTGAAAGATTGTATGTATGTGGGCGGGAGAGTAGGAGACAAACCTAACGATAGAGAGAGAGAAAGAGAGAGAGGACGAAGTTAGGTCTGGGAGAAATATGGAGACATATAATATATGTGAGATGCGTGTGCATCCGTATTTTGTACACGTGGAAGGAGAAGAGACAACATGTTTGATGAGAGAGCTGGAAAAACATGGACGAGAGGGGAAGGATCTCGTGGGTTTAGGGATTGATAATTTTGTGCGGGAGAGAGATGGATTGGTAATTTTGTGCGGGAGAGAGGGGGGGGGGACGAGTCAGTCAGCCGTCGTCACATAATCCTGCTTGCAAATGGCCCCACATTCCCTAGTGCAGTTTGGTCGCCGCTTTCGATCTCCTCAATGCCCTCTTTGAAGATTGAGGTGGTGTGCATGCTGGGGTGCAGAGAAGAACAAGCGAGAGTGGTTGCCATATAACCTTGGATGGGGATGAATTGTGTGCTCGGGGAGGGGGGAGTGTGTGTGAAGTGTGTGTGTGTGTGTCAGATATTGAGACAAATCAAACCTATGGAGAGAATGTGTGTGTATGTGATAGAAAGCTACATGCTAAATAGGGTTTTCATGAAGAGATTGTGTGTGCGAGATAGAGTGCGATGTGTGGGCCTTGAGGTGGGCAGGGGCCGGGTGAGGGTGTCAAAGTGTGTGCATTGATGCATGTGTTAAATGCGATCATGCGAGGGACAGACGGATCAAGAGAGATGGTTGTTGTGTTACGGATGCTCCTCTCTCTCCCTCACTACTGGAATCAGGATCTTTGCCGTCAGCCAGCTCTTTGTCGTCTGCTAGCTGACGACAAAGAAGGTCTTTTCCATCAGCTTACAGAAAGCTGACGGCAAAGAAAGAGCGGACGACAAAGCGGGTGTTTGCTGTCAGCCTGCTCTTTGCCATCTGCTGGATGAGGACATAGAAGCTTTGTCGTCTGCTAGCATACGGCAAAGAGGGTGAGTGGCCCACTAACGAGAACGACCTAATGACCACTTTCTTTGCCATCTACTAGCGGACGGCAAAGCTTCTTTGCCGCCTGCCAGCAGACGGCAAAGAAAGTGGCCGTTTTAACAGTAGTTTCCCCTGGCCCCACCCCACTAGCTAGGCTCTTTGCCGTCTACTAGCAGACGACAAAGAGCTGTGACCTAACTGAAAAGGGGCCGACGCCCACACCCCACCCCTCTCTCTCTCCCGGACCTCACCTCACCCGCACGGCCGCCCCCGGGCCCGAGCAGCCCTCCACCCCCACCGCCCCGCCCCGCCGCCCACCGTCTCGGCGCCACAGCGCCGCCCCACCCCACCGCCCCGGCTCCCCGCCCCCCCCTGCCTCGCCGCCCCGGCGGCACCGCACCCCCGCCGCCCCAGCCCGCCTCCCCAGCGCCCGCCGCCTCCTCCACCACCGCCGGAGCCAAGGTAAACTTTGTTTTTGTTTTTTCTACTGTTATTTGCTCTTTATGTTTATGTGTTATTAATAGGTTTAGGTTAGTGGTAGGATTAGGGTAGTGCTAGGTTTAGGTTTAGATAATTAGAAGAAGAAGAAAGTTGAAAAAAAGAATAATAAGTAGAAGAAGAGGAAAAAGGAAAAAAGGAAGAGGGTTGTGGATCGCCGGTCGCTGAGGGGATAGATGGTAGAGCCAGTGGGTCCCACCCGGTCCCGACACCGTCGCCCATGCCGAGAATCCCCTGGTCCGATTGCTGACCCGTCAACCGTGCGTCGCCATACCAGAGCGCGCCCGGGGACGAGCGGGTTAGGGGGTTCCTCAACGTCGGTGGAACCCTAAATAGCAAGTATTGTCGGTGCGAGTTACATGTGGCCGTCGGTATTGAACACTACATCCACGTCCCACAAGTGATGCCGGCATCCGGCGTCCTGCAACAATAGTTCTCGGGGTCGATGGCGGTTGAACACCTATGCGAATTTGTCTTGTAGCCTCTGTGATGACGATTTAAAAGCCAAGTGTTGAAACTTGAAACACCCAAACTGACTCAAGTCGGTTTGGTTGCTTGACGTTTCAAAAATTGGCTTTAATCCTCATCGCAGAGGCTGCCAGACAAATTCGCCAAGGCGTTCGACCATCACCGGCCCCCAGAACTATTTCTCGCGCGAGACGCCGGGCGCCGACGTCACTTGTGGGATGTGGATCTAGTGTTGAACGCTAAGCGCCACATGTATCTTGCACTGATGATACTTGCTATTTAGGGTTCCATCGACGCTGAGGAACCCCCTACCCTGCTTGTCCTATTGTAAATATTTAGTTAGGTTGATGGAAAAAACAATATTGCTATGTTACTCATCTTTCGATTTAAATGTGCAGTTTCTTCGTCGATGCGAGGGTCTAGTGTTCAGCGAGCTCCGCCCCTGCGTTCGTGGGTGAGCAAAAATGAGATCTCCTCCTCCCCCTTCATTTTCTCTGTTCCGGTCTTTGTGCCGATGAAACTTGCTAGCTATATGTGTCTTCAATCAGTAGTGTGCGTGACCACTATGCGTCTCCCGTTAGAATGGTTTACAACTATAAATATGCTTGCTTAGGTAAAAAATGGCATGATAATCTTTGTTACCTCCAAAATGACATACATTTAGCTTATTTTCCTCGAAAATGACATAATAACCTTACTAAGCTACAAAATGACCTATTTACCTAGCTTAGCTCTAAAATGACCTACACTTAGCATTTTACCTAGCTTAGCTAAAAAATGGCATTTTTACCACTACAAAAAAATACACTTCCGTGATGATACGTGTTTGTCACAGTAGGTCATGTTTTCTGTCATGCATGTACATCCATGACAAATTTATGACAGAATCAAGATAGTCGTACCTGTGCCGTCATCAAAATTATCAAAATTATCATCACGGAAGTGTCCACTTCCATGACGATAAATCGCGCGTCATAGAAGTGCTTTCGTCAAGGGTGACCGACATGTGGCATCCACCATAACGGAACGTCGTTAAGCTATCGGGTCCGGTTTTGGATTCGATAACCCGTTAACAGCCCGGACCAATGGGGATTTTCCACGTGTAAAATCATCATTGGCCAGAGGAAACATGTGTTGCCTCACCGTTGGGACAGATGTCATCCACTCATTGGACAGGAGGTGCCTATGATAGGTCGACACATAGCATGGCCCAACAGTGGCCCATTCCGGTGAAAAAGGCCGGCCCAGTAAAAAATAGCAGGCTGACCCATATAAGGCCTACTTGTGTCAGGTCCATTTAAGCCCATGGCCCATACGAGATGTGCCAATTCGGCCCGTTAACGACCCGTTAAAGATTTGACATCATTGCATCCCATCGTCAGTTCGAGCCCGTTAACAGCCACCTCTATATTTGGGCTCAATATCGCCCCGATGAGATTTTGGCCTGTTAACGGCCCATTCAGTGGATGGGCCAATTTTCATGATGTACATCTTTCAGCCTTTTAGCGACCAATTTAAATATTGGGCTAATTTCCGGCCCGGTGTGTCTTTCAGCCTGTTGACGACCCATAAATCAGTTGGGCCATTTGTAGTCGGACCTGTGTTTCGGCCTTTTTGCGACCCATTTAAGAGTTGGGCCAATTTCTGGCCCGGCGTGTCTTTAAGCCTGGTGATGACCCATATATCTGTTGGGCCATTTGTAGTCGGACCTGAGATTTGGCTTTTTAGCGACCCATTTAAGTGGTGGGCCAATTCCCGGCCCTGTGTGCCTTTCATCCTATTAACGGACCATAAATGAGTTGGGCCATTTGTAGTCGGACCAGAGTTTTGGCATTTTAACGGCCCATGCCCTTCATGGTCCAATACCAGCCCGGTTTCTCTTTCGGCCTGCTAAAGGTCCACAACACAGTTGGGCCATTTACAATACGACTTGAGTTTTAGCCTCTTAGCGGGCCATGATCTTCATGGTCCAGTACAAGCCCGTTGTGTCTTTCGGCCTGCTAAAGTCCCACAGTATAGTTGGGCCATATGTAGCCCGAACTTAGTAATGGCCTGTTAACGGCCCGTGAAATCAATTTGGCCCACCTGTTGCCCGCTTTGATGTCAGCCTGTTAACGAGGGAATTAAGAGGACCGACCATTAACTTTTGGCCTGGTAAGGACCCATTAACTTAATGAGCCCACTAAAGTTCGTACATGTCTTTAGGCCAAATTAGATAATTTGAGCCCATTACGACGAGCAATTATGCACAGGACCAAAACTGATAAAGCAAAGGTACGGCATACAGGGAAAAACGTTGCACATCCAGCATATATTACAGGAAATTACATCCACTAGGCAATCAAAGATTGATGCCAGTGCAAATAAATGAACAGAACCTAACGATCTATAACGTCACAAACTGCGACCTCAGCACGGATGACGCCCATAAGCATGTGGGCAAATTCTTGCTGCTTTGCTACACTGTCTCTGAAAAAATTGATCAGTTGTTGTGTTGCACGACTCTGCACCTCTGATTCCTCCACCATTTCCATCATTCCTTCAGCCATTAATTGGTTCACAAACATACATTTTTTCCGTTGCATTCGAGACAGAGGATACTGAACAGATTCAGATGGCGATTTTGGCAGGCTTGTATTATTGATAGTGGAGAGTGTCTCGACCACTACATCATAACATACATTAGGAGGGGAACCAAACTGATTAATCATGAGTTATTGGCACATTACCTGGCCTAGATTTATTGGAAAGAAACAATGGGGTTGCCTTGCTGTTTTCAGAGTTTGTCTTCTTATCTTCAGCAGCCTGCACCAAATTAAGACACTAGCATTGCTATCATTGGCCAAGTCAGATAATAGAAAGCAACATTGGCACAACGAACGTTTGGGCAACTAGCCAACACCAAATTAACACAATATGGCACAAATATCATTAGCCAGGTAAGGTAGTACGAAAGCAACATTGACACAATGAATGGGCAACTAGAGCAGCACTACAATTCAGTAATGTGCATGATATGAGATAGTACACTCATGCAGCTCAGTATGCAAAACTACCAGGCAGTTTTCTTTACAAAAATCAACATTGGCGCCTTTAACATTTTGATACAACTAATTTTAGATCAGATAAATGTTGGATTCACGCCGATTAACAAAATACATGCTGATGTAAAAATATAGTGATATACAACAGGTACTTACATCTGCATTGGAGCACAGAGAATTCCGGCAAGATATTTTCCTCGAATACTATCCCAATGAAGGAAATCTACTATCATTTAACCTTATTATCTAAAAGAGAGATGGGTAAGAAACATGTAGAAAATATGATCAGAGTGCTATAAAATTTCATGATGCGAGGATACGCACATGCTTCTTTGAATGGAGTTGACATTCTTTTGCTGGACTGGAGCGGACTAGTTCTTTGGCCACTGGAATCTGCTTATTATCAATGGAAGTTGGGTTTCTCTGTGCTGGAGCAGTATCTATGAAAAATTGAGTTGGTTTATTATCTCCTGGCGTTTGGATCTTTTGCAAAGACCTGGTTTGTAACCCTTCAGATTCTAACATAGCCGTCTTCCCCTTGCATGCCTTATATAGAAGAATGGTGCTTCAATTATGAAACATGCTACAACAGGGATGGAATAGGTACTGAAGAATAGAAAGGCATGACATATTGACATGTATTCCCTCCATCCAGAAATAAATGGATAGGTCCAGGCGTATTCCAGTTCTAGATACATCCAATTTTATCCATTTCTCCGACATGTATTCCGAACGGAGGGAGTATGATGTAAGAGCTAGGGATACGACAGGACAACCCAGTAAAAAAACACTGAAAACCTACTGCAGAACCAAAGTAATCAAACCCACTGATGTGAGATAGTACACTCATGCAGCTCGGGATGCAAAACTACCAGGCAGTTTTCCTTACAAAAATCAATATTGTGGCCTTTAATCATACATTTTGATACAACTAAATTTAGATCAGATAAAGGTTGGATTCACGCCGATTAACAAAATACATGCTGATGTAAAATTATAATGATATACAACATGTACTTTCATCTGCATTGGAGTACAGAGAATTCCTGCAAGAATCTTTCCTCACAGACGATACCAGTGCAGAAATTCTTCTATCTGTTAAGCTTATTTTCTAAAAGAGAGATGGGTAAGAAACATGTAGAACATATGATCAACATGCTATAAAATTTCATGATGCAAGGATACGCACACGCTTCTTAGAATGGAGTTGACATATTTTTGCTGGACTAGAGCGGACTAGTTCTTTGGCCACTGGAATCTGCTTATTATCAGTACGAGTTGGGTTTCTCTATGCTGGAGCAGTATCTATAAAAACTGGAGTTGGTTTATTATCTCCTGGTGTTTGGATCTTTTGCAAAGACCTGGTTTGTAACCCTTCAGATTATAACATAGTCGTCTTCCCCTTGCATGCCTTGTATAGAAGAATGGTGCTTCAATTATAAAATATGCTATAACAGAGAGATGGAATAGGTACTGAAGAATAGAAAGGCATGACATATTACATGTATTCCCTCCATCCAGAAAAAATGGATGGGTCTAGGAGTATTTCAGTTCTAGATACATCCTTTTTTATCCATTTCGGCAACATGTAATCCGGACGGAGGGAGTATGGTGTAAGAGCTAGGGATATGACATGACAACACAGTAAAAAAACACTAGTTGAATGTAAAACTGTATGCTAGCGGAATACGTACAAAAAAAACTGAGGCAACATACACGTGTATGATTGCGAAACTAAGATGGCATTGCAATAGAGCACTAGAACATCACTTCAATGTAAAAAACATGGTATGGTAGACAGATGAAGTACATACTGATGAATAACAATGCAAAAGATATTCAGAAGCATGATGTCCAAATTAAGCAGATGGCATTGCGATAGAGTAGAATGACAGTACTTGAATTTGAAAACATGTTATCATGAATGGAATAGGTACTGGAAAACAGGAAGGCATGACATATTTACATGCATGATCAACATGCTAAGCACATGGCAGTGCAACAGAGTAGATACACTCCAGGACATTATATGCATGTTGTACCCATATCACGGGCCAAGTTAGAGAAAGGACCTTGCGGGGTGAAGAGGATTCAACATCTTTCTGCAAGTCTTCTGAAGAACTGCCTTTACATGTTCCATCATATTGGGTATCATTGACATCAAGTTTATTGGCCTTTACATTGCTCCGTGAGGTTCTTGTGGATATATCAGTGTGTGCAATTATATCTGACATGCATGGAAGACAACTAGTAGTTAGATTTATGTAATGAGTGCCTGTAGGAGACGACATAAATAGTAGGACTGGGGTTAACTAGCAGCAACAGGTCTCAAAAACTAAAGGGAGAACACAAATGAAAGCTACAGAATATGTACCGTTTGTACTCGAGATTAACTAGATGGCACACAAAAGTATTAAAGAAAAACATAGGTAATACTAGAAGTGGTACAATACTATAATCACCAGCCTGTGGGATAGCATTGGCTGATGGATGATAACTATGGAGCATCGTTACCTAAAGAACAAGTATCTTAGCTGAACTATGGAACAACGTTAACTCCTGAACAAGACCCGTAAGAGATCAATATGAATATACAGTGAAATGTGATAATCTATTTTCCATGCTTAGATGAATAACAAAGCCATAAATGTTGCACACAAGTAAGATGAGGGTACAACCTATCTCGCCGCCATCCATAGGAGTGAGCATCATGTGATGACTTGTCGATGGACCTAAAGTTGTTGTGGCTGTCCATGTCGGGCTCGCGCATTCGATGTAGGGAACTGTTGAGTGGGGACTATAGCTCCCTTCTGGTGTATGCTTCCCTTGTTGGAGCAGCTGTGGTGAATCAGAAGACGGTGTGGCTGAAGATGCAGACAACACATAATGTTAAAACGACACATCT
Organism: Aegilops umbellulata; assembly: GCA_032464435.1. Classification (NCBI taxonomy): domain Eukaryota; kingdom Viridiplantae; phylum Streptophyta; class Magnoliopsida; order Poales; family Poaceae; genus Aegilops; species Aegilops umbellulata. The sequence goes on along the minus strand of CP136059.1, from coordinate 92,278,313 downwards.
CTTTGATCTGAAGAAATACACGAAGAGATCAACATCAAGGTATGAGAGTGGTCATACGTCTATTGATTGAGACTAAATTGGGGTCACACGATTTTATTTTATTTTGGTACTGTCCGATCTACGTCGGATGGCTTGATGGCCGTCTTGTGCCTCCCGGCTGACACTGTTAGGAATCTTCCCCGAAGAGCCAGCGACCAACGGTAGAGCAGGTTGCCTCCACCGTCCGTGGCCCCGGCCAAAACCCCGCTCCCCGCCCCACCGCACTACCGTGGTTGCGCCGCCCCCGAGCCAATCCACAAAGACTCCTCGTCATCTAGATCCGGCGGCGGTAGTACCTTGAACCCACGCAACTCTAAGATAGCCATCTAAGCGCCGCTTCCGCGGCGAACTTGCGGCCCCGCACCCTTACGTTAGACACCAGCCAACCGACAACCTAGGAGCTCCGCCGCCTTGAGGGGTGCTGCTTCCCATTGGGAATCGATTGGCCCAGAATAAATATTCAGACAGCTGACGCCTGAATAAAGTGATTTGAGATGAGGGTGCGACCTATATGGCGGCTTGGTGAAGTAGGCACGTCCAGCTGTCGAGTCAGTGAGCCCGGCGCGGTTGCGGTGGCCACCGGCTGCAGGGAAACAACAATGTCGCGATGGTCGACGGCTACGGGGAAGCAGCGCCGGGACTCTAGACGGATCCGAAGCTGGAGCCGCTCCGGCGCTGTGAACAACAGCGGGGGTGAATCGGCTCCTGTACGGTTCACGCGGCTGTCGTCGAGGCAGCTCCAGCAGCACAGAGTAAGAGGCACACGACCCAGTGCACGGCAGCAAATGGACAGCGGCTCCGGCATTAGGGAGGAGGGCGGCTGTGAAATTGATGTTGTGGGGGCGCCATGGAGGAGGGGCTGAGGTTTCGCGGCTCGGGAGAAGGGAGCTTCTAGGGAGAAGGTGATTTGGTGCCCACGTGGTATGAATGGGGGGGAGGAATTGGGAGGGGAGTGGAACCATGTTTTACGGACGCATTTGTCTGAAATGTGAGGGGGAGTTATAGTTCTACCCCTGCCTTTAGGCTTCTCGTCTTGGGTGTGTGTACTGAGGGTCGGGGATAGTAGAGTAACTTTGCTTCTCCCCAAATAGTGGGCGGGAGCGATTTTGGGAGAGGAGGGCGTGTTTTGAAATATAGTGGGCGCGAGCGATTTCGGGCGAGGAGAGCGTGTTTTGAAATAGTGGGCGCGAGCTATTTCGGGCGAGGAGAGCGTGTTTTGCCGACCATAGTTTATGAATTATTCGGCACATGTCATATCGGCCGAGGAGAAGGCGCGCTTGGATGAAGTTACGAACCTACCCTCGATGCACAACGGGCCAATTAATGCGTCTCCCACATTGGACGATAATTTCGCGTCTCCCATTTATTTGCTCGGGGGAATTCCACCGAGCAGAGGATGTTTAACGGTTCTTTCAAAATTTGGGAGAACAAGCATCCACGTCTACCTTACCAAGTCGATTCGAATCAAATTTAGAAATATTAGCTTGCCACTTCTTTTTAAGATAGAGAAATGATGCTCGGGAGTAATGTGTTTTTACATGCTCGTTGCTAGCGATTTACTATATGACAAATAGTTGACCCACTCAAAAACAGGAATCAAATCCAAAATGAAATATCTGGATTCAATGAAATAGCTCATTCACCAGGTCAAAATAGTGAACTAAATCCAAAATTGAACACCTCAATCGAATAGCATGTTGTACAGTATTATAGTACTCCGTGAACATGTTGAAAGTCAAATTAATGAACTTGTTTGATATACGCATATATCCGTTCATGTGTGGATTGCAGACAACATGTTCTCTAATTTAAATATTTGAATGCAAGTTTATATCGAAACATGGTTTATATCAGTCTTTGATGCATAAAACGCAACCTCCCCCTCTCCCAGACTCCTGCTCTCTCTCTCTCTCTCGCTCGCTGACAATCTTCAATTCTATCGCACGCATCCAACACACAAACCTTTTTGGTACTCTCTCTTTCACTCCATCTCTCTCTCTCTCTCTCTCTCTCTCTCTCTCTCTCTTTGTGTGTGTGCATGGGGGGGGGGTCTTTCTAGTTCACATGCATATATACTCCATCTATAGGTCTCTCTCGCACACTATGTATGATTCTCTAGTCCAAGCTAGATATCTTGGGTGCACTCATCGTACACACACAAATTCCTTGGCTCGTTGCCCATAACTCTCTCACGCACCACTCTGTCGTCACGGATCTCTTCCCCCTCTCTCTCAAACTCTCCATCTACCTGGGTCACACATACACATGCATATCTCACTCGAACTCGATAGGCCCATCTAAAACTCTATCTCTCTCCCTCATTCTTTCTCCATCTCACATGCACACACACACAATCTCATGCCTAGCTAGCCAAGTATGATGGTCTCTCACTCAATTGTAGGCACACGCAGTCCCCCCTGTATGTATATGACTAGCTAATCTTAGTCTCCATCACAAACATGTGCATGGTCTATCTCGATTTCTCTCGGGGTATCTTTCTATCGCGCACGCATCTCCCTCGATCTCCCACCCATATAGTCCCCTCACGATCTCGAGGGGGTCTCTCTATCACAAACACACCCTCTCGCCCTCCCCATGCGTCCATGTTCTCCATGTGTCCCTCTCGACCTTTGTTCCTTGTTGGACAGACCTCTATTGGACATGTGCTATAGGGGTGTCTCTCTCCGTTGCAAACAATCACACACTAGATATCTTCGTGTATCTCCTCGCCTCGCTTTTCTATCTCGGAGATGCATGCGTGATATGTTCGCTTAAGAAAAGAAAAAACACACACTCTCTCTAATTTATTGTCTGTTGTCACTTTCTCTTTCACACACATACTCTTTTTGCACACTTACTCATTCTCCTTCACACGCACTTGATCCCTCTCGATTTAGGCACTCTCCTCGGTCCATAGCATATTGATTTGTTGAAAAGTCAAACATCACAAAGTTTGACCATGTACGTGGAGAAAAACAATTACATCTGGAATGGCAAACATATACCATTAGATTCACCACGAGAGGTAGTTTCGTATGATGTATCTTTGGTATTGAAGATATAAATAACATTTGTGTAAACCTGATCAAAGTTTCCAAATTTTGACTTCTAAAAAAATTACATGCACTGCATTATCGAGCGGATGGAATATCTCTTTCCCCCTCTCAGCTATCTGACACACCACTCAGCCTTATCGGGGCTCCTCAATCTCTCTCAAACTTTATATCTCCCTGGTTCACACATACACATGTCTTGCTCAGCCTATACAAATAGACCCATCCAACACTCTCCGCCCTTGTTCTCTCTCTATGTGACACGCACCCCCCTAATAAGTACCATAATCCCTCACTCCATCATAGGCGCAAGCACTCCCCCCCCCCTAAGTATGATTATCTCTCACTAGCCATCAGGAACACACGTATTGTCTCCTTCCATCCATACGTCTATCTTGATATCTCTCAGGGTATCTTCTATCGCGCACACACCTTGTCACTCGATATCCCACCCACGTAGCCCCATCACGATCTCCAAGGGATCTCTCTGTGACAAACATACACTCTCTCCTTCCCATGTCTGCATTTTCTCCGTACGTCTCTCTCGACCTCTCTCCCTTGTTTGTCAGATCCCTCTTGGCCACGTGCTAGGGGTCTTGCTCTCTCGGTTGCAAACAACCACACACTATCTCCTCACCTTGCTTCTGTTGTCAAAGATGCATGTGTGATATGTTTGCATAAGACACAAACGTTTTTCTCGACTTTTATTGAGTGTTGTCCATGTCTCTTTCACACACGCACACACACATTTCACTCACTCTTTCTATTTCACTCTCTCTCTCTAGTTAGGGACTCTCTCACGTCCATAAGCATATGGACGTTTTGAAAAGTCAAACCTCAGAAAAGTTTGACCAGGTATATGTGGAGAAAAGCATTTACATCTGGAAAGATCATTAGATTCATCACAACATGTACTTACCTCATACTATCATTTATCTTTGGTATCATGTATTGACTTTTAAAAAAATGTTGGAAGCTCTTTCTCTCTTTCTGCTATCTCTCACGGGCCTCCCCTCTCACACGAACACTCTATACCGACGGATTATACGCTCACTGTCTCAGCGTATACCTTCGTATATTGTTTAGTTGACCGGTCAACCAGTCCACATGCTGCCTTGTCAGCTCGTGTTTCGTATCTTTGTGTGCTGGCCCATGTGGCAGTGGGTGAAAATAAGTAAACAAGAGGCCCATCTGACACGCGGTGAAGTAAACAAAGTTGAAACCACTCCGGGTAGCACCCCGCACGCTAGTAAATTGAGGGCGCATTAAGGACACACTTCTTCCGCGTGGAGGACGCACTCGCGCACAATTCACCACTACCCGGCGGCATGCACAGAAGGACACACACGCACACACCCAGCACACAACACACACCAGCACACGTGTACACCGGCATCGTTGCCGGTTGAGATGGCCGGCGAGGCAGCCAACAAGCGGAGGCGGCTCGAGCCAAAACCGCATCCGGCGAGCCTGGACTTCATCAGTAGCCTACCCGACGACATGCTACTCGTCATCATCGGACTCCTCCCCAGCAAATCTGCCGTGCGGACCGCCCTGCTCTCCCGGTGGTGGCGCCCCCTCTGGCGCCGCGTCCCAGTCAACCTCACCGTCGACAGCTGCCTCTTCTACAGGGATTGCAAACGCATGGCCGTAGTCTCCAAGATCCTTTCATCGCACCCTGGGCTAGCCAGACGCCTTGACATCCGCATGTTCAGTACCAACTGCAAGGTCCAACCCAAGTTCGATGAGTGGTTCCAATCCCCCGCCCTAGATCATCGCGAGGAGCTCAGCTTTGAAGCTGGACGGTGTCGCTCTGTGCCGTCGTCCTCACTCCGCCTCGCGCCAGCGCTACGCCGCGCCAGCTTCAGCTCCTGCTATCTTCCCCAGATTAATGCCGCGCCCGCCCTTCTTCTCCCTCAACTCAAGCAGCTCGACCTCTTCGACGTTGTTATCTCGAAGAAGGCTATGGAGCACCTGCTCCGCAGCTGTACTGCACTCGAGTACCTTCGTCTTGAGAAGATCCACGGGTTCATTAGCCTCCACATAGCCTCGACGAATCTTCGATGGATTTATGTGTCGTGCTGGCCCCGCAACAAGACATCAATTGGGAAGAGATCATTCCAGCTGTTCTACATTATGGTCATTGAGAATGCGCCTTTCCTTGAGAGATTGCTTGTATCGGATCTAGAAGGTCCAACAAAAATCAGGGTCATTGACGTGCCGAAATTGACAGTGTTGGTGCACTCGTCTGCCAAATTCTCTGAACTCTTTATTGGATTCGTAATCGTTCAGGTACAACACTCATCTTCTTCTCCGTCTTCTTCAAATTCACATTTTTAAATTTCTTCTTGATGTATTTACGACTGTCTTCCAGAAAATGATTCCCACAAGCTTGACCCAGTCTATGTGCATAGTGAAGATCTTGGCAATAAAATCTATCGGCCCCAATATGGATCAAGTTGTTGGATTCTTTACATGCTTTCCGTTCATGGAGAAGCTACTCATCGAGGTGAAACTTCTTTCCTATTAGTAAATGCTAATGACAACGTAGCACAATTTTTTCGTAATTTTCCCAAATTACGATGACAAGTGTAGTGTTCAAAACTGCATCTACGCACTACACCGAAAGAAATGTTTTTAGTATTTTTTCTCACGTGATCACCTGCATCATTTTTTTGTTGTACTACTATAGTAGCCTAGGCTAGTCATAGTGGAAAGTAACTTAGACTACTCCAATAACTCTATGGTTACCCTATGAGCAAGTACTACCTCCGTCCTGGTTTACTCTTCCTATTTTGTAGTATCAAAATTTGACCGTAGATTTAACTGACTAAATGTTAATGCATGTCGCTAAGAACTATATCGTTGGATTCGTACTTGAACATAATTTCAAATGGTGTAATTTTTAGTGACATGCATTGGCATTTTCTTACGTAAATATATGGTCAAAATTTTATACTAAATAAGATGTAGTACAAAAGTGGGCTATAACGTCCCTCCACCATGTAGGCCAAAACACGTGCCAAATTCACTTGTGATGCATTTGGCATCGATGCCCCTCCATTGCTCACCTGGCGCCCCAATCTGGATCACCTACTTTGCTCCGGTGCCAGATTAACTCACGCTATGAAAAAACACTTGTGTGGGAGAGAGAGAGGACTGAGGCATAAAAAACACTTGTTTGGGAGAGTGAGAGGCTGGTGTAGTTGGTTTGATTGATTTGTTTATACATGTGAGTCTATGTGCATAGCGGTGCCAACTCTCTCACATCGCGAGAGCGGTGCCAAAATCTTTTGATTTGACATTGATGCATATTATGTGGCATACTTTTGTGAAAGATGGCATCGGCCACATAGTGGAAGGCAACAAATGCCCAAGCTCTTCACGTACTCCTAGGTAAATGAGAGGAAAGAGAAAGAGAGAGAGTGAAAAAATATCACTAGCCAGTCAACCCTATCGTATGAGCGAATGATATTGGTACCTCTTGATGACACGACAATCTTATACAGCCAGCTGCTCTAATATGTTCTCTTCTTTTGCAGATAAAAAAGACCCGAAAGTGAAAAATGTGCTGCACTATAACAATCTCATCGAATGCCTTGATATCCATCTTACAGAAATTGATTTGATCGACTACCGAGGTAGCACATCTAAGATTAAATTGGCCAGGTTCTTTGTTCTGGAGGCAAGTGTGCTCAAGGTAATGAGGTTTGGCGTTCTCTGGCACAACAATGAATTGCGTGCTGATCACCGCAAGCGTTAAAGCCTAAATGACAAAGTCTCCGCAGAAGCTGAATTTGTTTTTGAAACATCAAGTGGCCAGAGACTCGAAAACTTATTTGCCCATTAGTGACTTGTCAGGGCGGTGGATTTTAGTTTGTATGATAATGTTTCATCCACCTAAAGTAACGAAAGTTCTTACGTAAACTTCCTAGTAATTCCCTCTTCGTAGGTGCAGCATTACTCCTGACATTTGTATATCAGTTTGAAACTTGTAATGTTGTCGTGTCCTATTCCTGCGTTTTCAAAATCCTACGAATCAAACAGGTCCTGAGTTGGTGATGATGTCGTGCCTACCATCTTTCACCAATAGCCATCGGATCTAGATGTGACGCATACAAACCAAACTTATCCAGTTTTGCAAAAAGATGCCTGCACTTGTTCCCTATTTACAAACAAATCCTTGTCTCTCACAATCAACCTTATCTCCTCCCCACCACATCTAGAAGGCCATGGAAAAATCTGGTGCGATGGCCGCTGTCGGCACCGTCCACCCCCTAATCTTGGTGTTCCGTGCAATGCACGGGCATCTATGCACGGGAAATTATGTCGAACACGGCTAGTTGTAAGCAGGCTAGGTCTACAGCCATGATGATAGTGACTGCAGACGGTGAGGCTGTTTATGGTATGCCGAACACGGCGCCTATACTCAGGTGTCATCTCCGGCGTAGGGTCTTGTCACTTGACTGTGAGGAGCAGCACGTAATAATTTAACCATTGGGTGCTACAGTGCTACTACATTAGTAGTAGTACTACTACTAGTACTAGCACCACCATCTGGATTAGTAGTACTACCACGTCCATCTGGATTTAGTATTTGACTAGCAATATCTAGTAATGCATGTCACAAAAAATGTACTACTCCCTCTGTAAATAAATACATGGTGTATCGTTTTATTCCTATCGGCGAGATAACTTAATATCTTTTTGCTACTTAATAGGCTTACATGCAATGAACTAACCACTGCATGTGATGTTTGGTAGTCTCAAGTCATTAAAAGTATGCACGGGCACAGAGGGGGACCCAGCTTCATTGACTTACTGCACCTCACTTTGGGTGTATGACACGTGGGCCCAATGGGTGGCTGGCCAACCTGTCATACAGCCAAAGGCAGGTGCAGTAGACAGGAGAGGAGTAGATGGCCAACACGCACGTGAATTCAACGCAGTCTGCACTTCTCATATAAAGGCTCTTGCCAGTCCAATCTACGAAATCCTACGCACCTACGCACCCAAGGGCAAGAGTGATCACTCCAATCGCAAGATTAGTTGACCAGAAGCTAGAGCCATGGAGGCGATGAGCGCGAGCATCAGCCGGCTATGCCAGATGGTCCACGACGCCGGCCTGCGGCCCGACACTGAGGAACGTCTCCAGGTAGTGCTTGAGGCTGCCAGGGCGAGGGGCCGCTTGGACGACAGCTTCTTCTCCTTGTTCGACGAGGTCCTCGTTGGCTTCCTCGACAAGTTCATCATCGTCAAGAAGCTCGCAGACGACCTTGACGTATGCCTCCAGCCCACGCGCCCAGGCTCTGCGATGCCTGCCACCCTCAACGGCCTCTATGGTGACAACCTCTTCGACGCACTGGTGGCCCTGCGACTGCCCACCGTCGCGCCGGAGAGTGTCCACCTCGAGGTCGCGCTCGCCGCGCAGCGCGTGGCGCAGCAAGACACCATCGACATAATCACCCACGTCTACGCAGAAATCGTCCACAAGGACTACTACATGCAAGAGGAGGACGATAGGACGCTGGCCTTCTTGGACCACATGGCAACCTTGGACGACATTGTTCAGAAGCATGTTGAGCTTGCCGCCAATGCCGCTGCTCCTCACACGTCGGTTGGTGACCCGGTGCACTAGGGCGTGAGGATGTCGTTGATGGATCCATATGTATCTTTATCTTTCCGTCAAATCCATGCAGTAGTATATGGTATTGCTAGTAATTATCTTACCTTTCGCATCAACTTCATAATTTCCTACATACTCCATGCATGAACCGCGCTAGAATCAAACTTCTCATTACTCTAGGGAAAATCACTATTTCTATCTATCGGTCGCACCATGGAGCAGAATCAAATTTTACAAGTTAAAAGTTCAAAAGGAAAAGCCTGCCGTGTTTGCGTTGCACCCCCACATGGTTGGTCCGGCACGTCTCTCAAGGGGGAATGCGTGCTGTGTTGCATTTTCACTTAGAAGTGGGACCGCAGTTGAGCAAAACGACTATCGGCAAACCCCCACCCCACCCACCGCGCGATGGCTGAGAAAACATGAGGAAGAAGAGATGGTTGTAGCACGGACTCCAAGAAAATTGGTGTCGGATGGGACTCGTGTGGGTGGCGTGTGTCGTACTGCTAGACATGAATGCTAGTTATGGCCTATGCCACCCCACTATATCGAGTTGCTGGTTACGTAGAACAAATTTCCTAGAGTCCGTGCTCAGCCCTCCTCTATCTCTCTTCTCAGCCAGCCAGCAGAAGTGCGGAGCCCATCGTCTGTTTGCTCATATGCGGTCCCACATGTCAGTGAAAATGCAAGAGACCCACTCAACCTGCACATCTTTCACCTCGACGTGCTGGTGATGAAAAAAATCCAATAAAGATCTTCGGTGGCCGCTTTTGGAGTTACTTAAGAGTAGTAAGATTCTATTTACAGTTTAACCCAAGATGCACATCACGTGGCTTCAACTACCACTCTATTTTATTGCATGACAGGACCTGGATGCTGGATGTCGCACGTGTCGGCAAAAGGAAGAAGAACTCGACTAAATCTTCGGTTCTGCTCTCGGATTAGACTAGTTGTGCTAACTTAAAATTTTATTGTGTAGAATGGATGCAAGTTTTGGTATCGGGAAGAAGAGTACAACGATATATTGATAGAGCACAATTTAGTAGATGTTCTAGCACTTTTAGCTAGCATAGAGGCTAGAGATGAGACTAGTGCACTTGTTGATAGAATAGAGGCTATCCACGTCTACTTCTTTACACTCGAAGAAGAAAGAAGCACGCAGGATCGAGCCTCCGCAGATCAACAATGAATGCATCGAGAAGGCACTAATCCAACTTACAGGAGCAGTTATGGAAGTTGGATATCTTCTAAAATGTATTCCTGTGGTTCTTGTTTTTCTAGTCAAAATTTTGGTGATGTATTTCCATGTACAAAAAAATCAATGATGAAAAAAAGATATGTGTTTGCAAAGAAAAATGTACGCGGTCGGGATGCGTCCGCGCGTTCGGCGCACGACCACCGCATCCGAGAAATGGCCCGGACACGATCCCATTGCCCTACCTAAACGGACAGAATCCGGGCAAAATGGAGGTCCGTTTGGGGTCGTGCGTTGGAGTTGGCCTTACAAGTGGGACCACAGTTGAGGAAACCGACTATCGGCAAACCCCCACCTCGCCCGTTGCGTGATGGCTGAGTTAGAGAAACGACAAGGTTGAAGAGATTGCCGTAGCACGGAATCCAACAAATATGGTGTCAGATGGAAGTCATGCTGGTGGCGTGTGCCGTACTCCTGGGCGTGAATGCTTGTTCTGGCCCATGCCACCCTACTACTCCTACTACTTATAGTAGTAGTATCAAGGATTCGTGGTGCTGGTTACGTACATCGAATACATTAACATATGGCCCACCTCACACTTTGGCCAAATTTCCTGGAGTCTATGCTAGGTTAAAAAGTGTTCTTTGTGAGGATGGGTGGCTGGTATCAAGTTTAAAACTTGTTGTATTACGTACGTAGACGTAGAGATAGTGCAGCATGGGAAGCTAGTACAAATAGTGTACTATTGTTGATTGGCCTCATCCGATAACCTGTTGCAATGCACGTACAATTATGTATTCAGAAAGTATTTTTTTCCTCGTTGCAACACCCACTTAGAGAAGCGACTCGAAAGCCATTCATAAATTTAGTAAGTTTATCACATGCATATCATTTTATTACATACAACAGGTATCAACCCACAACGACAACGAGGATACATTATAAATACTAAAGTTTTCATCACACAACAAATAACAAGCAATGAAATGAACTTCAAGTCAACCAATCCTTGGCGTTGGAAACGCTTGCTTTGAACCATAGGTGCTCTGGGAAGGGCCAGCTATTATCAATATCGAGAGCAACGCATGACTGATCATCCAGGCTGAAGCGGCATATATCAGGAGCAGGGTAGGGAACCACCGCAATGTCCGACGTATAGATACCGTTGCTTCTCATAAATGGTAGTAACGTTGTGTTAACATTAGTTGGATCGCCTTTCACCATCATTGGATAGTTTTGTCCAAGGAAGAGCGAGTTTGCTCCAAGACTATCAATACTGTACCAGGGAGAATGTGTTGGCACTAGCACAGTAGTATCCACCCCGAATACCATGCAACGGGTGTTGGAATAGGTCCGGAGAGTGCGACCATGGGAGACAACACCTGCTTCCTTAGTAGTAACATCAGTAGTGGGCTGTATACAGACAAGAAGGGGTGATCCATCGGAAGTTTCCAGGCGCCACTGAGTATATGGGCCCTCCTCGTCCTCATGCTCGTGATCATCACCATCGTCAGCTCCCCCTTGGTTATAAAAATTTTCAAGTATAGGTGGTGGAATGTTCACAGGACCTTGGAAACACAAGAAGATTAATTAGTAGAGAAGGGAAACTTGCTAACTCGCATGCATGTGGATGAAACAATTATAATTATGGTGGAAGACAAACGTATCAAAACTACGAGGATCCCATGCAAAGATAGTGCCATGAGTGGTGGCAGCAAACACAAGACCCTCGTATTCAATTGCATCACAGTACACATCCATGTATAGAAACTGATTTTTGAGCAATATCCATCCAGTCGAACCATGAAGGATGGCAACATGCTTGTCGAAGATAGCAACAACATCATAGTTCTTGTAATTCCAAGAGCGGTTGGGAACTCGACAAATTACTATCTTTCGTAGAAGACAGTCACCATGATCATATTTGAACGTACGTAGATCATCTGTGTGCTCAACCTCAGGGCCCTCTGAGATATTTGGAAGTGGAATCCGCTGACGAGTGTACACATTCACAAGTTCCCACTAGCAATTGTACCCAATATAAACAACCCAATCTCCATTTGCACCAGCCCAGGCCTTACCCTGAAGCGATGGCATCTTGACATCACACATATCGTTATCAAGCGGCATCAACTTGCACAAGGCGAGGCCTCCGTCGTCCCCGCGCCAGTCAGCAGGGTCACGGCGAAGAAGATAGGAGAGATCAAACTGCTCTTGGACCCATGGGTTCCTTGTAATGATGTTATTAGTTGAGTCGAGAATGTCTTGAACGAACCTGCCATGTTAGCCGAGGTGATGACATCGCACCGATCAAGGAGTTCCCCCACCACATCATCTTTCATATCGGGGCAAGAATAACAGGGTCGTTTTCGGCTTGTTCCCTCCATGGAGAAGACGATCAAACAATGGCAGAAGGAAGGGTGAAGGACAATGGAGGAGGGAGGAAGAGCATGCGACAACAGTTCCAAATCGAGAGGGAAAGGCGAAGAGTCGGTGGGCAGTTGCTAGTTTGCCACGATACACGAAGAGGCGCCCCGGACTACACGTCCTTTCGGAAATTGTATAAAAGGACTCGCCGTCGTCACACTGACATGTTGGAACGGGATAACATGTCAACGAAACATGGTGTGTAATTTCTCGTGCAAAATGCAATCTGGCCATGTTGGCCCGAGGTGCCGCATTAGTTATCGACCTTTTTTTAACATACAATCTGAGTGGATAGCTCCTGTGGTCATCACACGTGAGCGGATATATAGGTGGGCTAGGTGGGCAGGTGGCAACAATCTAAGTGCTAAAAGAGTTGATCTCGAAAAAAGAGTTGATCCAATGCTTGGTTTTGTTTGGATTTTCCAACTATGACCATTGGATACAGTGGATCAATGGCTTACGATCAAAGTTATTCTCATACTATAGAATGGTATAGGAACATGGAGAGATTGGTTGATTTTATATCTCTGAATAATATAAATTATTATGAGTGCAGACGCTCCACCCCGAGGTTTGTAGCTCCTTCTCGGTCGTCGGGAATCTATGTTCTTCCACTCTTTCGTTCAAGACATGAGCTTTGTTCATCCTGTTGCCGGCACGCGGGACATCTATATGCCTCCATTTTACAAAATCATACTCTATGCCTCCATGACACACGGGACATCTAGCATCAAGGTGGCGTGTCATGCAAGAAAATGGAGATATGCAGTGCGTAAGTGAGTCGTGCACTTCGATGGCATCTAGTACTACACAATATTTTTTCTCCTCGATGGCACGTGAATAGTGCATGTACTCAATGATAGAGAAAGGGATGGTAGCCATGGACATGGTCGGCCCTTTTTGAAGAGAGTACAATAAATACGTAACTTTGATGTGTCCCGTCAACTCGCAAAACGACGAGAAGCTTGCTTACTACGCCTTCTCCCTCGCCAACGCGTGCGCGGTGGCTCGTAGCACGAGGAGAAACTTTTGCTTACAAGCAGTGGACGTGCAACAGTTCATTTGGTGTTAGATTGCCAGAAGTAGTACCATCATTATTGTTCGACTTCCGTAAGAGGAGAAGAGCCAAGCGCAAGGTCACCTACTAACCTAGTACAGTACTACTATAGCCAAAGCTGGTCCACCTTTTTAGAGCATGGTTAATTAATATAGGCGGCTCTTGCAGCGGCACATCATTTAGAGAAAGTACTCTCGTCGTAGGATCAAAGGAAGTGAAACAAAAGTTGGAGTGGATGCTAGATTGCCAATTAAAACATGATTACATAGGGAAAAAATCCTATAACATTCTATCCTATGAATCAAATGACCAATGTAGGAAAATTATGATGGGGGTCTCTGCAACATTGTTCCTTGGCTCGCACCTAGCATCACGGTGGTTGAACTTGGAGTCATTCATCTGGTACACGTGGCATCTCAGATATGGTACTCCAATATTAGGTTGGCTCTATGTGATGTGGCAACTTCATATACTAACCGGATGCTGGCTATACTACTACGGTACTCACACTCCAAGAAGTGACTCGAAAACTATTCATAAATTGAGTCTATGACACGCATTTTCAAATGTACCATTTATTACATACAACAAGTCATCAACACACAACGACAACAATGGTACATGTTGGATTATAGATTATTTCCAACAAAACATTCTAGTAAATACTGAAGGTTTCATCACACAACAAATAACAAGCAATGAAATGAACTTCAACTCAACCAATCCTTGGCATTGGAAACGCTTGCTTTGAACCATAGGTGCTATGGGAAGGGCCAGCTATTGTCAATATCGAGAGTAACGTAGGACTGATCATCCAGGCTGAAGTGGCATATATCAGGTGCAGGATAGGGAACCAACGCAATGTCCGAGGTATAGATACAGTTGCTTCTCATAAATGGTAGTAACGTTGTGTCAACAATAGCTGGATCGCCTTTAACCATCATTGGATAGTTTGGTCCAAGGAAGAGCGAGTTTGCTCCAAGACTATCAATACTGTACCAGGTAGAAGGTGTTGGCGCTAGCACACCAGTATCCATCCCGAATACCCTGCAACAAGTGTTGGAATTGGTCCGGAGAGGGCGACCATGGGAGACAACACGTGCTCCCTCAGTAGTAACAATCTTAGTGCACTGTATACAAACAAGAAGAGGTTATCCATCGGAATTTGTTGCCAGCCGCCGCTGAGTATATAAGTCCTACTCGTCCTCATGATTGTGATCATCACCATCGTCATCTCCCCCTTGGTTATAAAATTTTTCAAGTATAGGTGGTGGAATGTAAACGGGACCTTGGAAACACTAGAAGAAGGTTAATTAGTAAAGGGAAACTTGCTAACCCGCATGCATGTGGATGCAACATTTATAATTATGGTGGAAGACAAACATACCAAAACAACGAGGATCCCATGCAAAAACAATGCCACGAGTGGTGGAAGAAAACACAAGATCCTCGTATTTAATTGCATCATAGTACTCATCATCCGTGTACAAAAACTAATTTTTGAGCAATATCCATGGACGAACCATGGAATCAGTAATGACGGCAACAAGCTTGTCGAATATAGCAACAACTTCATAGTTCTCGTAATACCAAGAGCGGCTGGGAACTCAACAAATTGCTATCTTCCGTAGACGACAACCACCATGATCGTATTTGAGCTTACGCAGACCATCTGTGTGCTCAACCTCAGGGCACTCTGAGATTTTTGGAAGTGGAATCCGCTAACGAGTGTACACATTCACAAGTTCCCACTCACAATTGTACCTAATATAAACAGCCCAATCTCCATTTGCGCCAGTCCAGGCCTTACCCTTAAGCGATGGCATCTTGACATCACACTTATCATTATCAAGCGGCATCAACTTGCACAAGGCAAGGCCTCCGTCATTCGCGCCCATGCGAACAGGCTTATAGCGAAGAAGATAAGGGAAATCAAACCGCTCCTGGACCCTTGGGTTCCTTGTAATGATGTTATTAGTTGAGTCGAGAATATTCTTGAACGAACCTACCATGCTAGCCGAGCTGATGACGTCGCACCGATCAATGAGTTCCCCCACCACGTCATCTTTTAGATCGGGGCAAGAATAACGGGGTCATTTCTGGCTTGTTCCCTCCATGGAGAAGACGATCAAACAATGGCAGAAGGAAGGGTGAAGGCAAATGGAGGAGGGGGGAAGAGTGTGCGACAGCAGTTCCAAATCGAGAGGGAAAGGCGAAGAGTCGGTGGACGGTTGCCGGTTTTCCACGGTACACGAAGAGGCGCCCCGACCTACACGTCCTTTTGGAAATTGTACAAAAGGACTCGTCGTCATCTCACTGACATGTTGGAACGGGACAACATGTCAACGAAACATGGTGTGTAATTTCTCGTGCAAAATGCGATCTGGTCGCGTTGGCCCGAAGTGCCGTATTATTTCTGAATTTATTTTTTTAATGGTGTGTCGTACTATTTTGAAGCACGACTAACTGGTACTGTTTGCAGAGAAAATATAAACTACTCTACCACTCCTCCACCTCTACTACTAGTAGTATAAAAAATATTTATAGGCTGGAGCTTCAGAGCTTTCTTGCTAAGGGCTGCCCACTTGCTTCTCACACTATCACCCTCTCTCCAGATCTAAAAAGACGGCATCTCTCTCCCTCCTCACCGATGGTCGCAGATCCGCCGGGGAAGAAAAGGACGTGCAACGTTGATGCACTCGTCGTCGGCGAGCGAGGTCACGCACTGATGACAAGGCCGTCCTCTCAGACCTAGCGCCTGCGCGGGATGGCCTTCGTCCCCAAGCTCGCTGTCGTAGTGCGTGTAGAGGATGATGACCACGAGCGAAGCCACTTCCCGCCGACCCTCAGTTATGCTACCTCTTTTCGAACCACACCCTTGTTCTATTGCCCCGTCTGCCACGTCGCTGCATGTGGATCTTTTTCCACTCCACCATCTTCCCACTTTGCTATTCTCTGCTCTATTGGTCACGCAGACGAAAACCTTAATTTTCACTATTAAAGGAAACCGTACTTCATGTAGACTAATCCATGTCTGGGTTGAATAAGGAAAGGAAGGGAGACTGTATTGTCCAAGAGAGTAGGCATCGAACCCGCATCTAGGTTGAAAAGGGGAAAATCAGTAGCTAAGGAACGAGTCTCGTGTCTCTTGGTTGAAGAAGGGTAGAAAGGCATGACAACGCAATAGAGAATGACCAGGTTGATCGGTTTGTTGTCCTCACATAGGAAAAACATGGCTAAACATAACAAAAATGGGACGTAATCCACATATGTTGCCTGGATATTTTTTGCTTTGGGCAACCATACCTCCCTCACCACTCTATGCGTCTGTGGAGGTACATCATACTGGTGCGCCCACTGTCCGAATGGGCCTCCCGTGCTCTTATTGTCACTTTTTTGCTGTTAGTATAACGCCAACAGTCAAGTCAAGCAATGCTACTGCTAAAGTGATGCCACATTTAACTAATGCCGCACTCAGTCTAATGCCAACGATAAATTTAAGCAATGCCATTTAATGTCACTGGATTATTTCAGGGTTAGCTGTTGATTGTGGATGTATTAAAGATTTTTCATCTAAGGCATTCTAATGCTGTTGCACTGTTAATGCTTATAGATTTTTGCCAACGATGAAACTTGTTACTACCTTCAGATTTTTGCACTGTTAATGCTTATAGATTACATACCTCACTTTTATGAGATAAGTTAAATTTTTTGTACAGTGTCACCAAAATGCCAAGGCGCTGATGTCATTTTATTTTGGTTAAACTGCACAAAAAATATGAAGACAAGAGGAAAGGTCAAGAGTGGGCACCTCCTCCTCCGGTTGTTCTCTTGATTCATTCGATCAAGTTTTTATGTTTGATCGATTATCAAGATTGGGATAGCAATTTTTAAGGTCCCCCCGAGTTCGAAATGATATTTACCTTGGAGGTATTGTGTTTGCAATTTTTTATACTGTCATTAGTTAATAATGCTAGTTACCTTCAGACTTTTGTATTTGGTTTAATGCTCATGCACAGCTAGTGTACCAATGCTGAAATGTGTTACCTTTAAATTTTGTACTGTTAATTCTTATAGAAACCTTCCAGTGTCGGAGTTTATTGAAATCTGTTCAGTAAAACCATTGTACTGTACCCTGTAATAAAATAACTACTCTACTGTTGCACTAGCTACTGGATTAGTGTATATTTGTAGTATTTGAAATTTCAAATGGTGTTGCATTTGCGTATGGACATAAACAAAGTGTGGCAACCTTTCCCAGATATGTGCTCAAGAAAACTACTACCTGTTTTTCTAAATACTAGACATTTGGGAACTTTAAACTGAACCGCGAAAACGTCTTATATTAAGGAACAAAGGGTTTAGAGTTCACTCAAATTATCCCAGTAAATCTAGTCACACCATTGTTAAAATTAATGTTCATTATGTTATCGGAGGAGGTGTGTAAGTTTGTCTCTAATGTCTGTCGACTACATACCTAACATCATGATGTAATGTTAAGTCATTTCCTTTTGTACACTGTAACTGAATTGTCAAGGAGGTGATGGCATTTTATTTTAGTTGAGCTACACAAAATATGCTTAAAAGAAGAGGAAAGGTCAGGAATCGATCATTCTTTCAGAAAGAACTATATATGCCTTTCTGACATCAGCCGTTGTTGCCTTATTTATTCCTTCAAACAGGTGGTTAGAAATAGTCTTGCTACCTTTTCCCATTAAGAAATTGGAATGCTTATATTTGTGAGTCGATGCTTCAACTAGTGCCACTTTTATAGTAATCACACTTTCAATATCTATGCAAACAGGGATGCTCGATTTTAGTGGAACTACACAAAAAATCCAACTGGTTCAACATTAGGAGCATTTTTTCTTCCAAACCTTTATATCCAAATTGTGGCACTATGAGCTGTTCATTAAGAAGGTACATGGTTTGCTACTATCTTGCTACTCTTTTTCTACTGCCATTAGATAGTAATACTAGTGGTTTGCATGTGAATTTATTGGCAGGGTGGACCTACATTGGAGGTGAAGGACAGGATTCAATGATTGGATGCTCAATTTCGGTTGTATCGATTTCACCTCTTCCATCACTGCGAACATGGATATCCTTGGTCTGATGAAGAATAGGCGCTATATTTCTGCTCTGAACAAGCAAATCAATTCATTATGAAATTGTCCAGGGCAAAACATGACTGTATCAAATTGTCCAGTGCAAAACATGACAGATGCTAAGCGGAAGAGACATGTTTAAACCGAAAATACAAGGTGGGGTATATGTTTACTAGCTGCTTGATATTTGTGCAGATAGAGATGTCTGCCCATTGCTATTTGGCAAACACACAAAGTGCCCGCAATTTTGGTTGAACTGCACAAGAGAATAGTATAGTCACTACATGCAGTGCCATTTGAAAATAGACACAGAAAGATTGGATAGTCACTTCATGGACTACAGAAAAGTAGTGCTGTACTATTTATTAGCCAACACTAGGTGCTTCATTGCTTTGGTCTGATTATACAATGGCCATCATTTTGCTTAATTTAAAGTTTGTATTCCGAAAATAGTCTCGCCATGTGATCGAGAGAAGGCCAAATCATATTGCAGTGGATGTTCTTCCATCATGTGTGGTTCATTCTCATGGTTCCAGCTGTTGGTGAAACCACTTACGTTTGCAAGAGGAATTGTAGACTTCACAAACAAATTTGTCTTTCAGTCTGTACTGAATGTTGGCCAAGAGAAGCATCCATGTTAGTAGGAAGAACATATGTTTTTTCTAGATCTTTGCTTTTGGAGCTACATATTTGTATATGATCTGTGAATCATTGAGATGCATTAACATGTTGATCTTATGTATGTGAATCGTACTAGTTGGTTTTAGTTGTGGCTGATCTTTGCTTTTGGAGCTACATATTTGTATATGATCTGTGAATCATTGAGATGCATTAACAGTTCCTTATATCTGTTCTCTCAGTGTTTACAAGTTACCGATCGATCACTAGCTAGCCTACTAATGCGCTCCTGGCAATTTTAGTTGCGACACAAGATCCGAAGTGGCAGTTTTTTGAATAAAAATGCCTACCTCTGAAGAAAATGACAAGCTGCTCTGAAGAAAATGCCATGCAAATCTGAAGAAACCGCCAGCGCAAACGTTTGCAAATGCCTTATCTCCCAGCTAAAGTTCATCAACTAATGCCCTCGGCTGCGACTCGTTGCATGCTGCTCCGCGTACTGGCTGCG
Source organism: Aegilops umbellulata (assembly GCA_032464435.1). Taxonomy (NCBI): domain Eukaryota; kingdom Viridiplantae; phylum Streptophyta; class Magnoliopsida; order Poales; family Poaceae; genus Aegilops; species Aegilops umbellulata. Next base: position 92,258,685 of record CP136059.1, on the reverse strand, counting down.
AGCGATTTTGAGTGCCTGCATGCAGCCGACCGCAATTAAGGCAGCTAACTGATGCGAAAAAGATGCGCTTTAATTTTTGCGGGCCTTTTAAATCCGTGGAATCATTATTGACAAGGAGGGAGATGATTCGAGTGCACTCGTTTGACCGTCATGCCGGCGTGCGACCCAGCACGGACGGGACAGGACAACACAGTCAGAATTTCAATTTCTCTAGTTTTCCACGGCAAGCTGGTGTGCTAAGCCATGCCTCCTTAATTATGCATTGAATTCTGATGACCGTCGCGCTACCTTCTGCCTATAAGTAATGTTTCCCGGCCTTCTATGGTGGCACCGTGACCCAACTCGACCTATCCTCGTAATCCCCCACCGGCCCGACGTCGCTCGCCACTTATCCTCGCTCTCGCCACGTCCGCCATGCCCCCGCCTGTCCGTGATAGGCGAGGCCGGAGGCGGTCACCGCCGGAACTAGTGTTCGATTTTTCACCGTAAGGCAGATGGAGGGAGGAGGCATTCTATCGGTCTTTAGATGGCAATGCGGAGATCGAGGACTTGTTGGAGCGCGACCAGCTAGCGGAGGAGCAGGAGTTTTTCAAGCGCGACCGCTTGGCAGAGGAGCAACGTATCGTCGATTTGCGCCGCCAGCGGGACATGGAGCAGCAGCGCACAGACGCTCTAATTCGCGAGCAGAGCGCCCTCAACTGGGCCGACAACGTGGAGGCCAGTGCCCGGCAAATAGCCCTGGAGGCTGTCGGGCACGCACGCGTTCGCGACACCAATTTTTACTACCAGCTCGTCAAGTGGGTTTCCCGCTTAGAATCCGAAGCTTCGATGGACCACGCCGGCATGGAAAGGGCCAACCCATGTGAGCAACGCGCCCTATCGCACCTATGGCAAGTCCGAGGCGAGGCGGAGGATGCCGGTGCCGGCGTTTAGCATGTACCACAGATGGCGGCCGGCATCGTCTAGTTAGCTAAGAGTAAGTTAGTACTTGTATGCTACTAGAGTATTAGTGGGAGTAGATAGTTAACTTGGCTATGATGGTTGTCAATGTGGAAGTTCAGTACTATATATGTGGATCAGACCTGTTACTTTGCTCAAAATGTTGAACTTTCCATTTGAACGTATGGAATGGGCTGTTATTTTTTTAAACGGGTTGTATTTTTCCTCCACGGGTTTAGAGGCTGATTTGTGGGCCTACCAAGTTGACGCGTACACAATCAGGAGATGATTATACGTGGAGAGGATGACAGCAGGGACCCGCCAAGGTCATGGCAGTACGCAAGCAAGTGCCCCCTTATTTCAAGCCAATAAAAAAATGGCTCCTCCTAATGGATTTCTGACATCTGGGTCCCATGCCGTTGTCAACGTAGTCAATAAACGAGGGAATTGCACAACGAGCGGCTGACACCAGGGACCCAACAGCTCGCCCAGTTATTTTTCTTTTGGGTTAATTTTATAAATGCCACTCCAAATCTGGTGTTTCTGAGAAATGCCACTGCAATTTTCAAACTTTGAAAAATGCCATTTCATGCCATTTCCAGTGGCATTTTTCGAAGTCTGGAGTAGCGTTTTTCAAAGTTTGCAAATTGCAGTGGCGTTTTCCCAACTTTGCGAAAATTGCAGTCGCATTTTTCAAAGTTTGGAAATTGCAGTGGCATTTTTATGAATCACCATAATTGGAGTGGCATTTATCTAATTTGTTTTTGAGACGGAAGCAGGGTGTCAACTGGGCTGTGCGGGGCACTCTGGCCTATCTAGACATCCTTCTCTTTTATGTTTACCACAGACCAACCCAGTAGTTTTTTTCTTTCTGAAAATGGCTAGCCCAGTTTTTTGTGATTTGCTAAGTAAGTCGCTTTTTCAGGCCTATTGGGCTGCAAATCTTTCAAGACGAGGAGAGCTTCATTTGGCTGGACGAGAAAATGGCCTATCAGTAATGAGAAATGGGCTATACATTTTTAAAACACATCAAATCGGCAATTAGTTTCAAATTTCTTTTTTCCCTTTCGAGATATTAAATTGCATTAATTTTTATGCATGGACAATTTGTTGGATTTTATATTGATATACATTTATTTTTCAAATCAGTTTGAATGTGTTTCGAAACTTTGGGATTAAAAATAGTTCGGACCGCACCGAAATATGCAAAATTTTGTATAATTTTTTAACCGTGGCCACAATATGGGCTGTAATGCTAATAAAAAGAATATGGGCACAAAAAAAAACCTTAAGAATTAGCAAATGGGCTCTAAATTATTAGAAATAATGGCAGATGGGATGTATGATGTTTTCCACAGATTTGAGGCTTTCCTAAAAAAGGTTGACGCACGAGCAGTGACTGTTGGATGTCCATCCAACAGCCGTCATGCTTCTTCAATCTCTGCTCTTCCTGCTCCAGGCGCTCAAACAAGTGCCGGCGGGACTGCCTGCTCCCTCCTCCTTGCGGCCGGCTATGCTGACACGCACGCCTCACCGCCCCACCGTACTCCCATCGCTGGCCTAGCCATCCCTCTACTCACCCACACCTGCTGTTATTCTCCGGTGATGGCAGACGAACCAGTAAACCCTCCTATAGTCATACTCCCCTCCGTGTGGGAAACAACTTCCGACTCTTCCCTGCCTCCGTGTCATTCCCTTCCTAGGCCTCGCCGTCGTCCAGCGCCCTGGTGCTCTCGGCACGGCCTGGTCAACATGGTCAACGACCGACATGCATCTGAAGTGGACTGTACGGGGAGAGGCTGACAGCTGGGCCATGGTCGCATGCAAGGAAATGCCTCCTTATTACACGCAAAGTAATGATTCCTCCACCTGACATCTGGGACCCACGGAAAGGGCCTCTGTATTTCGCGAAAAAAAACGTTACCGCCGCTGACAGCTCGGACCCACCAGCTATATTTTCGCACGCAAGGAAGTGCGTCCTTATTACGCACAAAATATGAATACTCCCCCTTCTAGCTGGGACCCTGTATAGTGGCAGGCTGACTTGTGGGCCTACTAAGTTGACTGGGACGGAGGGCATTGTCAACTTAGTCAATATGCACGATTCTAGCTCCAGTGACCGTACGATGTCCATCCAATGGCCGTACACAGTGCTTCTTCAACCTCTGGTCTTCTTGCTCCAGTCGCCCAAACCAGCGTCGGTCGTGCCTCGTGCTCCTGCCTCCTGTGGCCGACTGCGTTGCGACGGAGGCCTCACCGCCCCCTACTACTGCCACCGCTGGCTAGACCATCCCTATACTCACCCACACCCCCTGTTATTCAACGGCGACGACAGCCTCACACCGCAGCGAACCAGTGAACCCTCATACTCCTCTACGCGTGGGCATCCACTGCCGCGTCTTCCCCGGCTTCGCGTCGTCCCCTTCCTAGGCCTCGCCATCGTCCACCTCCCTGGTGCTCTCAACGCGGCGTGGTCAACGTGGTCAAGGAACGACTTCCATCGGAAGAGTACTGTACGTGGAGAGGCTGACAACTGGGTCCATGGTAGCCGCAAGGAAGTGCCTCCTTATTACGCGGAAAATAATTATTCCTCTACTTGATAGCAGGAACCCACCGGACGGGCCATCGTATTTGGCAAAAAAAAAACGTTTCCCCCCTGACTGTTGGGACCCACTGGATGGGCCACCGTATTTCGTGAAAAAACGTTCCCCCCGCTGTCAGCTCGGACCCACTGGAAGTGCCACCTTATTACGCACAAAAAAAATGAATACTCCCCATGCTAGTTGGCACCCGCATTGGTGGGTGGCTGACTTGTGGGCCTACTAAGTTGACGGAGATGGAGTGCTTTGTCAACTTAGTCAATATGAACGATTCTAGCTCTAGTGACCGTACGATGTCCATCCAACAGCCGTAGTGCTTCTTCAACCTCTGGTCTTCTTGCTCCAGCCGCCAAAAGCAGCGCCGGTCGTGCCGCATGCTCCTGCCTCCCATGGCCGCTGTGCTGCCACGGAGGCCTCACCGCCCCTACTATTCCCACCGCTGGCAAGGCCCTGCGGTGACGGCAGCCTCACACCGCAGCCGAACCAGTGAACCCTCGTACTCCTCTTCGCGCGGGCTTCCACTGATGCGTCTTCCCCGGCTCCGCATCGTCCCCTTCCTAGGCCTCGCCGTCGTCCACCGCCCTGGTGCTCTCGGCGCGGCGTGGTCAACGTGGTCAAGGAACGACTTCCATCGGAAGAGTACTGTACATGGAGAGGCTGACAGCTGGGTCCAGGGCCGTAGCAAGGAAGCGCCTCCTTATTACACGCAAAATAATTATTCCTGCACCTGACAACGGGGACCCATCGAACGGGCCACCGTATTTCGCGAAAAAACATTTCTGTCCGCGTTCTGGGAACGGGGGTCCCCAGACTTGCCTACCTGCGGCCCGCGGCGTGGCTCAAAGGGGGGCCCAGCACAGCCCATCTTCATCAACACAGACCCAAGACCCTCGCAAGGGGCCAAGCCTCGCGGGGCGGATGACACGGAGCTTCCTCAGGCACGGCCTCATCAGGCTGGTTCACGAGGAGGCGGAGAGATCAAGGCGGGGTACCTCACGAGGTGCCCGTGACGCAAGCCATGACGACCAAGGGCGCCAGGCGGGCGCCAGCCCGCGCAGTGTCCTCCTTTCCTCTTTGGTGCAAAGGGAGCAAGCGCAGCCGAGAGCATCAAGCAAAGCCACCCGTTTCGGTGCAACGAGACCAAGACCAGCCCCGCGACAGGGAGGAAGTCATTGCGGAGCCCAAACCAGCGTCACCACCAGAGCCTTTGGCAGGCGAGGACCAACTTTAGTTAGGATAAGTGTACCAGATGTTCCCCTTCAAAATGGCCAATTGTTGGCGCCCTTTCCGCTTAATATTTGGGAAGAGGCCCAGGGCCTTTGCCTATAAATAGGACTAGCCACCCCCAGGGTAGGGGGATCAATCAATCAAGCAATCAGAGAGAGGAGAAGGGCGACTGAAAACGTCCTACCAGTTCATCGCCCCAGCCAAGAACCGACCCTTGCCAGGCTGTTCTTCCTTGTATTTCTCATCATCATCAGCCCAAGAGGCAATCCACCACACCACAAACTGGAGTAGGGTATTACACCACATTGGTGGCCCGAACCAGTATAAACCCTGTGTCTCTTGTGCTGTTCTTCTCGTAGCTTAGATCTTAGTGAGGCGGTGGGGAGCAGGTAGGTAGAAGGAGAAATCTCCGCGCGCACCCTAGTGTTCGAACCTCAAGGGTCTGCCGGAACCCGAAATCCGACATTTGGCGCGCCAGGTAGGGGTGCGCCAGAATTCATCTTCCATTGCCCCGTTCTCCTCCGACCATCGCGTCCATGTCTGACGCTCGTCGGGCCCGCGTCGACCGCCGAGCCGCTCTCGCTTCCCACGTCGCCCAGACGGGTCCTGTCGGCGGGCGTCCTCGCCGTTCCCCGTCACCTGCCGTCAACGCCGCCACCGGCCCGACTGGGAACGAGCAGCAAGCGTCGTCTCAGCATCCGTCCGTGCGGCAAGACGGCCGCACCGCTACTCCCTCGCTCACCCCAGCTGGTTCTTCGTCCCGCGCGCTCCGCGCGCCCAAGGAGGCTCGAGCTAAGCTCGTCGCGGCAAACGAGCTCCTGCGCTACTGTCCCGTCGACGACGTCTATGAAGAATGGCACGACCGCGTCGCCGAGCTCGTCCGCGCCGCAGGGGGCTCTCCCGCGCCGTCCTTTCCGCTGCACCGCACCCCGCCCCATGCTGGCGACGAAGCTCCGGGGGCGCCCCAGCCGCCTCCTCCTCAAGAAGGCACCCTGGCTCCAAGGCGCGTGGCCCCTGGGCGGGACCCGTTCCGTCAGGTGCCAGCGCGGCAAGAGCAGAGCTGCCAAGAAGTCCCTCGCCCGCGAGAAGCTGCCCGAGCGCTACCTGCTCGCGCACCTCAAGACCCCGCGCTACTCCCAGCCGCAGCGCATGGGGACCAGCAAGACCACGCTCTCCGTCACACAAGGCCTCCAATGGCCACAACAAGCTGTCGTGCCTTCACCACCGAACTACGCAGCGTCACGTGGCCCGGCAAGTTCAAGCCAGACCTGCCTCCTCGTTACGACGGCACGGCCGACCCTGTGGAGTTCCTCCAGCTCTATGAGCTGGGCATCGAAGCTACCAACGGAGACGAGAAGGTCATGGCGAACTGGTTTCCCATGGCGCTCAAGGACGGGGCCCGCACCTGGCTACTGAACCTGGCTCCAGGCACGATATCCTCCTGGGATGAGATGCGCACCTGCTTCATCGCCAACTTCCAAGGTACTCGCAACCGGCCACCCGCCATGAGCGACATGCGCCGCATCAAGCAACAACCCGGAGAGACCCTGCAGAAGTACATCCAGCGCTTCAACAACGCACGCCTCAAGATTCCCAAGGTGACCGAGGAGGCCATCATCTCAGCCTTCTCCGACGGCGTGCGCGACGTCAAGATGAAGGAGGAGCTGGCGATGCATGAGGACCTGTGCACTTCCTTGGAACTGTTCAACTTGGCGACCAAGTGCACCGGGGCTGAGGAAGGGCGTCTCTCCCTCCTCGAGCTACTTGCTGCAGACCTAGAAGAGAAGAAGCCCAAGGCCAAGGATGTGAAGAGCAAGGGGGCTGCCGTGCTCGCGGCAGAACCAGACACCAAGCGGAGCAGAGATCAGCCCGAGTCTTCCAAGGGCAGTCGGTACTGTGTGTACCACGACCTCCACACCCATAACACCAACGAATGTCAAGAGCTCCGAGCCGTGCGAGAAGGAAGGATCGGCCGTCGTCCCGACCGCGGTGACCGGGGCTACGGTCGAGGAGGAGGGAGGAACGCAGGACGCTGGGAAGACCACGACCCGCGCCAAGGGTGGCGTGATCGACCTCGCGAGGACCGCTGGCAAGACCCGCCTCGCGAGGGAGACTGGAGGGATCAGCCTCGCGAGGATCGCCCGCAAGGCAACGCAGGACTCCCTCCGCTACCACCGCAGCTAAGGAGAAACGAGGACTGCCATCAGGACAAGGGGGCTGGGGGCTTCCAGAAGCCGCGCGCGATCGCCTGCATCCTGGGCGGGTCTCAAGCCCCAGCCTCTCAGCGCATGTTCAAGCAGTTCGCCCGTGAAGTAAATGCAGTCCTCCCCAAGCTCGAAGCCACGCGCCCTCTCAGGTGGTCGGCTTGCGCCATCACGTTCAGCTCAGCGGATCAACTCAAGTGTGCGGCCACGGCTGGGGTCCTCCCGATGCTTTGTTCCCCAATCATCAGCAACGTGCTGGTCACCAGGACCCTCATCGATGGTGGGGCAGGGCTCAACGTCCTGTCCGTGGAAACATTCAACAATCTCCAAGTGCCCTACAACCAGCTTCAGCCAACCAATCCTTTCTCCGGAGTCACCGACGGCTCCACGGTCCCGATTGGGCAGGTCCGCCTCCCCGTCACCTTCGGGACACGCGACAACTACCGCACCGAGCTCATCGACTTCGACGTCGCTCACATTCGCCTGCCGTACAACGCCATCCTTGGGTACCCAGCGCTGGCCAAGTTCATGGCCGTAACACACCACGGCTACAACGTCCTCAAGATGCCAGGAAGCGGCGGGGTCATCACGGTGCCTTGTGAAGAGAAGGACGCGGTGTGTTCCCTGGAATGAGCCTTTCAGGCCACATCACTGGAAGACCTGGATCGCGGAAGCAGGAGGCTTCCCGAGACCACCCCCAAGAAGAAGAAGACATCGTCCGGCCCGGCTCCTCAGGAGGCAGGCCCCTCAGGGCCCGCGCTTGCCCAGGGGGATCCTCCTTCCATCGCATAGGAAAGCGCGCCCAGCGCCCTCCTTAGGCAGGGCTCGGGGGCTCTCCCCTGGAGGGCCACCGACCTGGCTAAGGTCACGAGGGAGGCGCTTGGGCACCACATGGAGGTGTGTTTCGAAGCACGCTTCCCTCAAGAAGGAGTAAGGCAAGGAGGGCCAGACCCTCAGGAGTTCGTCAGCAAGGCCATTCAGGAGCTACAGGAGTCAAGAGTCGTGAGAGGCGGCCGCCGCCTACCAGCTGTGGCTCCCCATCCAGGCGAGGATGGTGGGATGCGCGTCTGCATCAACGTACCAGGGCTCAATCGAGTCACCTCTCTGGAGCGCCTCTGGCCCTCGCAAGTGGGGCACTGCGAAGGTCCACCCCATAGCTACATTCGCATGCCTTACGGCTTGCCGAATGCGGCTGCCACGTACCAGCGCCTCATGAGGGGCATCACGGAGGCTCAAGAGGCCAGGCGTTCCACAGCCTTGGCGGAGATGGAGATGGTCCGCGAGGAGCCACCAGCGCCTCCGGAGCCTCGCGAGGCCCCTGGGCCTGGGGGCTCGTGAGGGTCGGCTACCGCAGCCCACCGAGTCAGCTACACCAACACACGTTCATCCTCAACATCATCAGGTGACATCTTTCTGTCCCAGCGGCATGTATCCCTTTTATTTCATGTTGTTAGCTTACTTTGTTGGGGGCGCCCCTCGGGCTGCATCATCCCCAAGTCGCTCGGGCCAGACCCAACGGCATGTATCCCTTTTATTTCATGTTGTTAGCTTACTTTGTTGGGCGCGCCCCTCGGGCTGCATCATCCCCAAGTCGCTCGGGCCAGACCTAGCGGCATGTATCCCTTTTGCGTTTATTTCTGGCTATTCGTTCGACCTATCATGCTTTATTATTTGATCCCGGTCCACGGCACCTCTTTTTCTCCATGTCGACCACTTGCACGTTAAAGGGGGGTTACCTGAGCATCGCGACTCAGGGCTTTTACTGGCTCTCCAGCCCTCACCCTCTGGCCTTGTCCACGGCATCGCGACCTGGCATACCAGCGACGGCTGAGACCAGCTTGAGGGCCGGGACCAGAGGACGTAGAGTGCAGGCATCTAACCAAATTTGCAGGAACACATCGCAAGATAAGGCCCAGTGCCAGGCGCAACCCGCCTAGAGGTAGGGCCCCGTGAGTCCCGCGCTGGCTCACGGGTGCCTAGATACACCTCGCCAGGCCCTACCGTGCCAGCCACGTGTCAGGGCGGGGCTGTACACGCCCCGGGGGCTCCTCCCGGAGGGGAGACCCCTCCCACGTACCAGTGGAAGCACCATGCTCCGCGCTGGCTGACGACACTGCCGAGGAGCGGCTATGCCTGTACACATACGGAAGCGCTATGCTCCGCGCTGGTGATAAACAACTAAGGGTGGCCCCCGGGCCGCATCAACCTCAGGGAGCCCAGAGCTCAGTGTCTAGCCTCATCGTAACGCCTCCCCTCGGGAGTGCCGCGCGAGGGGGCTGGGCACGGGGGCTGCGCCTGGGTCACGCCTAGACGCACGCCACCCAGCCAGGCCCCCCGGGCCTGGTTCGTCGCGTGTGTCTCCCCGAGCGGAGCCAAGGTACGAAGGCCGTTTGAGCGTCAAGGGGGACTCCTGAGCATCGCGACTCAGGAGCCTAACTGGTCACGTAGCCCCTCACTCCTTAGTTCCGAAAGGCTAACGCTGGTGAGGTACGTGCGGTGCCGGGCTCTGCAGACGTAGAACGGTAGATCCACCCACATCTCACCTCCCTACTTGCTGTTCGCGCGCCAAGGGGGACTCCTGAGCATCGCGACTCAGGAGCCTAACTGGTCACGTAGCCCCTCACTCCTTGGTCCCGTCCTGGTTTCCGGTCGGGGCTAATGTTGGGTGAGGTACGCGCGGGGCCGGACTCTGCCGGCGTAGAACATAAGCAAGTATGAAGGAAAAGCGTAAACTTCAAGGATCACCTCCCTACTTGCTGTTAGCGCTCCAAGGGGGACTCCTGAGCATCGCGACTCAGGAGCCTAACTTGTCACGTAGCCCCTCACTCCTTGGTCCCGTCCTGGTTTCCGGTCGGGGTTAATGCTGGGTGAGGTATGCGCGGGGTCGGGCTCTGCCGGCGTAGAACATAAGCAAGTAGGAAGGAATAGCTTAAATTTCAAGGAATTCAGAAGCAAATATTACAGTCCACACTGTTATCTTAATGCCAGACGCAAGTTTAAACGCCTCCCTGAGGCATGGTACATGTGCAGGAATTAAAGGCAGGAGAGGAGCCACAACGGAATCACTTGACGACGGTGGAGCAGCGCGGAGTGGGTTCGCCTCATGGAGCAGCGGGGTCGGCAGCGCCTCGCTTCGTCTTGGTGCTAAAGGCCCGGAACTTCCCCAGCAGAGCCTCCGCGCGACCCTTCACGGCCTCGGCAGCAACAGCGGCACGCTCGCTGCTTGCTGGCTCCAGCAGGCTGTCGAGGTTGACGCTGGGATCGCGAAGGTAGATGTGGGTGAAGACCCGCGTCAGCGCTGCAGAAGACAGGACACGCGCCTCGGCCTCGGCCGTGGGGCCAAGGCCAAGGGCGACATCTTCAAGAGCGTGAACCAGGAAGGGAAGCAGCTTGACGGGGCCGTCCTCGGCGCCAGCCAGTGGGCTCTCCAGGCCGCTGTCATAAAGCGTCTTCAGCGAGGAGCGAGCCTTCTCCTCCATCTCTGCGAAGGCCACGCGGTCCTCGGCAAGAACCTGGGCCTTGTTGTCCAGCTCGACCTTCCTCGCCCCAACTCCTGCTCCAGCGCGCCTAGGCGGTCATGGCGCTTCTTGAGCTTGGCCTGCCGGCCCTTGACGGCCGCCTCGCGAGCCTTCACGCCTTCTTCCTACTCTTGGCGAAGGCGGGCCTCTTTTGCGAGCTGGTCCCGCAGGCCTTGCAGCTCCTCCTCCAGCGCCTTGTAGCGACCACGGACGTCGACCACCTCCCCCAGGGCTGCGTCATGAGCAGCCTTCGCCTCAAGGACGGCATGCCTCTCCTCATCGCAAGCCGTTGAGGCCTAGACCAGCGCCGCCCGAATCAAAGCGTCGGAGCGAATCCATCCTGGAGCCAGCTCCAAGCTCCCGGCCACCAAGCAAGGGTCGGCGCCAAGAAGACCTTGCCATAGCCGGTCCAGCTCGGCAGCAGCACGATCCAGAACGATAAGAGGAGTCGGAGAGACAGCAGTCGGTGGGGTAGGAGGAGAAGGCGGCGGCACGACCACAGCATCCTAAGGCGGAGCCTACTACGCCCCCACGGTTGTGGTGGCGGCAGCAGGCAAAGGCACCTCGGGAGTCGCTTGGGCCATGGGGGCTGAGCTCGCCCCAGCCGGCTCAGCCAGGCCTCGCGAGGACGACCGGGCAGGAGAGGCCCGTGCGTCGCAGTCACCTTCCTTCGTGGGCAGAGGCGCTGTCCCAGATGGAACCTCAGGAGCCCCCTTCGGCTTCTTTGCTGCGGGCGCCAGCCTATCCAAGAAATGCAGACGTCAAGCCTCAGCAGCAGAACAAGAAATAAAGACAAGAATCAAGCGCTTACGGGTCGTTGCCAGTAGACTCAAGCAGCCTCCGGCCAAACTTGAAGCCCGAAAGCCGGCTGGAAGGGTCAACCTCGGGAAGCTCAGGAGCGGAAGGCGCGTCTGCGGTCCGCCTCGGGGCCGGGGCAGACCCACGGGAGATCAGCCCGGTCCTGTCCTTCTTCGGGATCGGGGGCAAGCTCCCGCCGCCCTGCTCGTCATCATCCTCGTCGTCATCGCTCAGAGAAAGGCGGAGAGCACGGGGCCTGCGCTGGGGGAGGGGAGCCCTCGACTCTCCGTCGGTCGCCTCGGAGCCAGGCCCTTTTTCCTGCTCCCCTCCTTCCTCCCCTTCGCTAGAGTCGTCGGAGGACACGTCCACTTGGTCCTCGGGAGCTTCCGTGGGCACGGGCCCGTCCCCGTTGAAGATGGGCATGGACTCCACTACCTGCTCCCAGTCGTCGCCGAGGAACAAGGGCGTAGGAGCACCCCCCAACCTCGCCATATCGCCCCCGACCAGAGATTGGAGGACCGCAGCCAGATCTTCGTCGGCCAAGGCCGCGGGGCTCGGGTGGGGCCTCCACATCAGAAGTGAGTACCGCCGGAGCGGAGCCAGCTGGTGCTCCAGGAATTACCTCAGCAGTGACGTGACGGTCAACTTCGCCGCCGCCATGTTGGCCGGCTTCAGATCCGCGTCCATCTTCTCCAACACCCGCTTCGCGCGGGGGTCCGCGAGCTCCGCTCGACCCCAATCGCTGGAGCACGCGGGTTGCTCCATGGGCAAGATCAACCGAGGGTGGATGCGCCCAGCATCTACCAAGACCCACTTGCTCCTAAAGCCCTCAATCCTTTTCCCGGGGCTCGAAATGGCAATGGCGCCACCGTACGCGACGAAGCTCGCGCACACGGAAGCAGGACCGCGGGAGGTCCGGAGGTAGAAGTAGTGGCGCAGCAAGGCCACTGAGGGCTGCACTCCTACGTGAGCCTCATCGCGTACTTGTTGATGTAGAGCCTGTAGCCTATAATGGAGGAGGACAGAGAAGAAGAACTCGGAGAAGGGAGGCACTGTAAGTGCATCTAGTGCCCCTTAGTGATTTTGGTGTATTGAAGACTTATAGGTTAAGTATCTAATGCGTTTATGAGTGTACACAGGTCTATAAGTCTATGAGGAGTTTGATATTTACAGAGAAAGTCGACCCCTAAAAATGAAGTTCTTCGACTGAAGACTTTGATATACTGAAGACTTTCTGAAGACTTTGGAAGTGAAGAAATTGGTGTGACCTTGAAGACTTGGTATTCATTCAAGGAACATGAAGCGTGAAGACTTTTGTTTTCGTAGTTTCATTTTCTCTTTCTTGAGTCATAGGAAACACCATACTGTTAAAGGGGGTCGAGGAAATACTAAGGAGAAAATTTCCATGTGATGCTCAACTCAAATCCTACACCTACCAATCCCTTCGAGTGAAGCCATTGGAAATCTCATACAGCTTAGTCAATTTCTTCAGTGACAGAGACGCAGTTCTTCTGGTCACTGAGGACTTTGCTCTGACTGAGGAGTTAGGAATTCGCCAGTGCGAATTGCCTACACAGTGAGGAACATGATAGCCCTGAGGAATTTGAACCTCAAATTTCCGACCGTTGCTGTGCTACACGCCAGCTGTCCCAAAATATCTTGTCCACCTAACGGTCATATCATTGAAGGGCATTTATGTCTTATCATGTCGGGCTGCTCCCTAGGCTATAAATAGCCGCCCCCTACAACCACTAGCTGGTTGGCTGCTCCGCGAGAACTTGACACTTGTCATTTGAGAGCAACCCATCCTCCAAGGACTTTGAGCGAAAATCATCAAGTGAGGAAAATCCAAACCCAAACCCAAAACACCTACAAACCCAAAGTGATTGAGCATCACTGAAGAGATTGATCCTGCGTGGATCCGACGCTTGTTACCTTTGAAGACTGTGCTTCTTCCAGACGGTTAGGCGTCAAGGTCTAGAGCATCCAAGAGGAATTGTGGATCGCCAAGTGACCAAGTTTGTGAAGGTTTGGAAGTCACCTGAAGACTTACCACGAGTGATTGGGCGAGGACTGTGTGTCCTTAGCTCAAGGAGAATACGGTGAGGACTGTGTGTCCGGGACTAGGTGTCCTCGAGTTTAAATACTCAGCTGCTCCAACCAGATGTACAACTGAGACAGCAGTTGGAACTGGTCTACCAAATCATTGTCTTCACCAAGCTTACTGGTTCCTTTTCCTCAACTCTTTCATTCCTCAGTAGTGTGCTGTTTGTTTATCATATCTGTGTTTGAAGACTTTGTCTGAAGACTTTCTCAATTTCCTCAGTTCAATTTCTTCAGTCTGTTTGTCTTCAACTTGTGTTATCCTGTGTTTTCGCTTTCTGTACTCTGTGTGTGTCTTCATTTCATCATGATGACTATGCTTGAATTCTGTTATGTTTTCATCTGAGTACTTATTCCGCTGCTAGTACTTCTTCGCTAAGGAATTTCCTCACGAGCAAATTCCTCAGTGAAAAATTTCATAAAAATCGGCTATTCACCCCCCTCTAGTCGATATAACGCACTTTCAATTGGTATCAGAGCAAGGTACTCCCTTGTTCTGTGTGATTTTGGTTTAACCGCCTGGAGTTTTAGTTATGTCAACCGCAGGTATGATCAAGGTCTCTGCTGGGTGTCCTACCTTCGATGGGACGGACTACCCCTACTGGAAGAATAAGATGCGAATGCATCTTGAGGCAATTGATAACGATCTCTGGTACGTTGTGGAAAATGGTGTTCCCTCCGTCACTCCCTCACTGAACGCTACCGATGTGAAGAGATTCAAGCAACTCGATTCCCAAGCGAAGAATATCATATGTGGCCATCTGAGTAAGGGTCAGTATGGTAGAGTGAGTGCTTTGGAAACTGCAAAGCTTATCTGGGATAGGCTATCCAAGGTCAATGAAGGAGTTTCAACTCAGCGTGACTCTCGAGTTGATGTTCTTCGCAATCTCTTCAACCGCTTCAAAAGACTCGACAATGAAAATGTGCAGCAAACCTTCGATCGCCTCACTGACATCTCAAACGAGCTTCAAGCACTTGGTGCCACTGACATCACCGACCATGAGGTAGTGAAGAAATTGCTGAGATCGCTTGATTCCTCATTTGACACTCTGGCACTGATGATACAAGAGCGTGGTGATTACAAGTCACTTGACCCCGCTGATATCCTCGAGAGGCTAAACACTCATGAGTTCCAGCTTGCTGAGAAGAGAGATCTCTACGGTACAAGCTATAGCAGATCACGTGCACTGAAGGCCAAGGTAGTATCTGAGTCCGAAGATGAAGACTCTGGTAGCAGCCTTGGTGATCCTGAAGAACTGAGTCGTGATCTAGCACTGCTTGTGAAGAAATTCCAGAAGTTCTCAAGACGTGGTCGCTTTGAAAAACCCTCAAGGAGCAATGATTCCTCATCCAGTGACTATAAGAAGAGGCTCTGTCACAAGTGCAAGAAACCAGGACATTACATTCAAGATTGTCCTCAGTGGGAAAAGGAATCAAAGAAGAAGAAATACAAGGATTACAGTTCTGATGATGCGAAGAAAAAGAAGAAGTCCTCAAAATCTTCATCATCAAAATCCTCAAAGTCTTCGTCTCACAAGAAGAGCAGCTCCAAGAAGGCTCGGGCATTCATTGGCAAGGAAATGGACTCTGAGGCTGAATCTGAAGAAAATGAGGAAGAGGAACAATCTGAAGATTCTGAGTCTGGTGTGGCAAGCCAAGCCCTCGCTACTGCATTCGTCAGCAAATCCATCTTCAACACTGAAGAAAGTGATCTCACCAACAAGGCTGATGAAAGCAGTGATGACTACGCTCCCACCTATAGCTTCATGGCAAAAGGTGCCAAGGTACACAAATACGCCTCCTCTGAATCTAGTGATGATGAATCTGATGAAAATCTTAAGCCTGGCTACTCTAAACTTGCTAAGATTGCTGTGCAACAACAAAAGGCTTTTGAAAAGGTTCAAAACATGCTAGGAAAAAGTGATGATATGTTGGGTGAAGAATTGGATCGCACTAAGGCCTTAACTGAAAATCTTCAGAGACTTCAGACCAGGTTTGACAACCTCCAAATCCTTCACCTGCCTCTGCTATCACTGATTCCTCATCTGAGGACATTGCTAGTATCATTGACAATGCAGGGCTGAAGGAATTGTACATGGCAGGCATGTACAAAAGCCTCAAAGGGCATCAGACTCTTTGTGATGTGCTTAAAAAGCAGATCCTCAACAGGAACCCTAGGAAAGAGGGTATTGCCTTTGAGAGGAAACTCAATGCTGATGGTACATATTGGAAGCCTGAGCAGTACCCCAAAACCTCATGGGTTGCTGCAAAGGGACCTCTAGTTGATCCATCTAATTTATCTGGCTATACATGTGAATCTTCTTATTCTTCTGATGAGTCTTTTGACTCCAACTATAAACTGTTCAAAAATCAGAATGGTGAAGTATTTGCTAGATATGTTGGCACTAACTACAGGAACGGTTCCCCTGTGAAGAAAATCTGGGTTCCCAAAAGGCACCTTGAAAGTCTTCACGTGACTGTCCTCATGACACCACCTGTGAAGAAAAGGAACCCCAGATCAAATTCTTCATATGGACCAAATTCCTCACATGGATCAAAGTCCTCATATGAACATCATCGTGCTAACAACTCTGTTTCGCAGGAAAGAGCCAAGGGCTATGAATATGAGCATTATTCTTCAAATTATTATGTTCATAAGTCCTCGAAGAATTTCTCTGCTTATGCGTATGCTTACCCTAACCCCTCTTTTGTGAAACGAAATGGTTTGGCTGCTTTGCCACCATTCTCATATGGAGCTCGCAGAGTGATGAACTCTTTGCCACCCCTTCAGATGTGGGTGGTGAAGAAAAATAACTAATCCCTTCTGCAGGGTCAGGTCTCCAGACGTGCAATAACGTCTGAAGAATTTGCTGGGGACCTGACAAAAATTGCCTGAAAAGACGCAGGCTAACCATGATGAAATGAACTTTTATTTCACACGTCCTCCCTCTGCTTTATCTGTCTACTACTTGATGAAATTGATCTGATGAATTGTGATATCATATTCTTCACTGCTGAAGTATATGAGGTCGTAAGTTGCACTAATTCATCTGCAGGATGATCAACCCATAGCCACTGAATGGGTACTTGATAGTGGATGTACAAATCACATGACTGGTGACAAGAATCTGTTGATGGATGCTCCCTTATCAGCGTCACACATGAAGCATATCATCTTCGCTGATAAAAGCAAAAGTCAGGTATTGGGTCTTGGTAAGGTTGCTATCACAAAGGATCGACACATGGACAAAGTCATGCTTGTTGAGTCCTTAGGATATAATCTTATGTTTATCTCAATTCTTTGTGATCTTGATATGGTTGTTGTCTTTGGCAAGTATCGTTGTGTTGTGATTATGGAAGCTGACAATTCCAAAGTCTTCGAAGGCTTTAGGAGAGGAGACTTGTATATTGTTGATTTCTCTGCAGACTCACAACCAGCCGTGTGCCTACTTGCAAAAGCTTCAGAAGGATGGCTATGGCATCGATGACTTGGTCATGCAGGCATGAGGAATTTGAACACGCTTGCAAAGAAGAAGCATGTCATTGGCATTGAGAATGTCAAATTTCTCAAGGATCACTTGTGCGGTGCCTATGAAGCTGGAAAGATGACAAAGGCCAAGCATCCAGCGAAGACTATCATGACCACTACTCGTCCATTTGAATTGCTTCACATGGATCTCTTTGGTCCTAACCATTATTCCTCTGTTTTCGAATGAAGCATCTCAATATGGCTTTGTTATTGTTGATGATTACTCTCGTTACACATGGGTACACCTTGTCTCTTACAAAACTGAAGTGCAGGAAGTCTTCAAACGATTTTCCTCGAGGGCTTCAACCAACTTTGGTGTGAAGATTAAGCACATCAGAAGTGACAATGGCACCGAGTTCAAGAATTTGGGTCTCGATGACTATCTTGATGAACTTGGTATCAGTGATGAGTTATCTGCTCCTTATACTCCGCAACAGAATGGCGTCGTGGAGCGCAAGAACAGGACTCTTGCTGAGATGGCTCGCACTATGCTCGATGAGTACAAAACCCCTCGTCGTTTCTGGGTTGATGCAATTGATACCGCGTGCCATATCATCAACAGAGTATATCTTCACAAATTCTTCAAGAAGACTGCTTATGAACTCCTCACTGACAAGAAACCAAATGTGAGTTATTTCAATGTCTTCGGTGCTAAATGCTGGATTAGAGATCCTCATCACAACTCTAAATTTGCACCAAAAGCACATGAAGGTTTTATGCTTGGTTACGGAAAGGACTCGCACACCTACAGAGTCTTCAACAATGTTCTTCACAAGATTGTTGAAACTGTAGATGTGCGGTTCGATGAAACTAATGGCTCGCAAAGAGAGCACCTACCTTCTCTGTTAGATGAACCTGCACCTGAGGATTTCATTCCAGAACGTGAAGAACGTCGAGCTGATGCACCTGAAGAAAATGCTGAGGAAATTGATGGTGAAGAAAATGCTGATCAAATTCCTCAACGACAACCAGCTCACCCTCGCATTGCAAAAGAAGTGCAAGTGGAGAAGATCATCGATGACATTAGAGCACCAGGTCCTCTCACACGCTCAAAAGCTTCACATCTATCTAACTTTTGTGGGCACTTTGCTTTTGTCTCTATCACAGAGCCCACTAAGGTAAATGAAGCATTTCTAGAGCCTGAGTGGATTCAGGCCATGCAAGAAGAATTACATCAGTTCAAGCTCAACAACGTATGGGAATTAGTCGATCATCCCGATCCTCGCAAGCATAACATCATTGGCACAAAGTGGATCTACCGCAACAAGCAAGATGAAAATGGTATTGTGGTGAGGAATAAGGCACGACTAGTAGCTCAAGGCTACACACAGGTTGAAGGAATTGATTTCGATGAAACTTTTGCACCTGTTGCTAGACTTGAGGCTATTCGCATATTGCTTGCTTATGCTAACCATCATGATATCATCTTACACCAAATGGATGTGAAAAGTGCATTCCTCAATGGTAAGCTTGAGGAAGAAGCATATGTTGCTCAACCACCAGTTTTTGAAGATCCAAAGCATCCTAACAAAGTCTTCAGACTTAACAAGGCCCTCTATGGCCTCAAGCAGGCCCCACGGGCGTGGTATGATACATTGAAGAAATTCTTCAGGAAGAAAGGCTTCACACCCGGTTCACTCGATCCCACTCTCTTTACTAAATCATATGATGGTGAACTGTTTGTGTGCCAACTATATGTTGATGATATTATCTTTGGATGTACTGACCAACGTTATAGTGATGAATTTGCCTATATGATGAGAGAAGAATATCAAATGTCTATGATGGGAGAGTTGAAATTCTTCTTAGGTCTTCAAATTCGTCAACAGCGAAATGGCATATTCATATCTCAGGAGAAATACCTCAAGGATGTCCTGAAGAAATTCGGCATGCAAGATTGCAAAGGCATCAAAATTCCTATGCCCACAAATGGTCAACTATGCACTGATGAAAATGGTACTGACTTTGATCATAAGGTATACCGCTCCATCATTGGTTCTTTATTGTACTTATGTGCATCCAAGCCAGATATAATGCTTAGTGTTTGCATGTGTGCACGATTTCAAGCTGCACCGAAGGAATCACACCATAAGGCTGTGAAGCATATTCTTCGATATCTAGCTCACACACCAACACTAGGATTATGGTATCCCAAGGGCTCGGATTTTGATCTCATTGGATATTCTGACTCTGATTATGCTGGTGACCGTGTGGACCGCAAGTCAACATCTGGTACTTGTCATTTCCTCGGACGATCCTTGGTCTGTTGGTCCTCGAAGAAACAGAACTGCGTATCACTGTCTACTGCTGAAGCTGAGTACATTGCTGCTGGTTCTTGCTGTGCTCAACTGCTATGGATGAAGCAAACGCTCAAGGACTATGGCATCAACGTGAAGAATGTGCCTCTCCTCTGTGACAATGAGAGTGCCATCAAGATTGCTCACAACCCAGTTTAGCACTCGAAGACAAAGCACATTCAGATTCGTCATCATTTTCTTCGTGATCATGTGTTGAAGGGCGACATTTCTATTGAGCATGTGAAGACTGAAGAACAGCTAGCCGATATCTTCACTAAGCCCTTGGATGAGAAGAGGTTTTGCAAGTTGCGGTGTGAGCTAAATATCTTAGAATCTTCGAATGTACTTTGAAAAGGCACTCATCCTAACACTTATGCAAAATTGATGACTTAGATGTGCAACACATGAAGACACGTTTTTCTTCAATCAATGAAGAATAACACTCTAAGTGTGAAGAAATTAATGAAGAATTTGATTCTCAGAACCCTACGACAATTGTACGCGGTGTCTGAAATCATCATTCTTATACGGTGGGTCACGCCACCACAAAAGTTGAAAATCTTCAGTTTGAGTTTTTCCTCAACTTTTGAAATTCTTCAGTTTTTCAAATTCTTCAAACTTTACAAAGTATTCACTTGTGCCATCGTTTTTCTTCATTGGCTATATATATATATATGTATGAGTTTATGTCCTCTACAACATTCACTTATAGCTATTTCTTCAAGTTGGAACTTTTCTACTAAGTGAATGTGATCGGACCCTTCCCCTCTATGCTATACTCAATCCAATCTATTGACAAATTCTTCATGTGCGTTCTATTTGAAACTCGTTCAAATTCTTCACTGTGTCCTTGTCAGCTGAAGAAATTGCGAACGGAACGTTAAAATGAATCTTATCCAAACTTTCGGTTTTGCCGCTCAAACCGTTCCGCATCCCACGATGGATTATTTTATCCACCCACGATCTTAGACGATCTCCACCACACAGTACGTGGGTGACACATGTCGCAAGAAGGAGAACGGCCAGGGGCATGTTCGTCCTAAATCTTCGGGCAAACAGTTTTTCACCACGGCTATAAATACCCCTATCGCCATCCTCACTTCTTTTACCCCACTCGATCTCACTCCCTCGCTCGAGCTCTCCAAACCCTAGCGCCGTCGCTACTCCATCGTCGCCGGTGAGGAAGAGCTTCACTGCCTCGACCTCGTCGCTGTCGTACTCGCGCCGACCGCGGAAATCTTCACCTCCTCCGCCGCCGTAGACGTCTTCCTCTGCCATGTTAGGGCGTGGAAGATCTGCATCGACGAACTTCACTGTTCCAACTCCCAGTTCGTCGTGATCTTCGTTCAGGGTGATTAAAAGCTAATTTTACTGCCCTCTTTGATTCAAATTTTTTCTACAAAATCTTCAAAGGTGTTTTTATTCTTCAAATCCTCACACACAGAACACCTCACATGTTATCTGTTCTTGATTCATTTCCCTAAGCATCAATTTCTTCAAAGATTCCTCAATTGTGTGGATCTTCGATCTATACAACTCTGGAACCTAAGATATAAAGAGCTTAGTGAAATTCCTCAAGACGAATCTGGTCAAATTCCTCAAACCTGTTCTTTATGAAAAACCCTCTGAGAACGCATATGACCTCTTCAAATTCCTCGCAACTATACTCTGTTCACAGGTACACATGTCCGCTGCTGAATCTTTAGGTTCTCATCAACTTAACTCGTTTGCAGCGTTCCTCGAAGAAAAGTTGCATACTTCTTCAGAAAATTCAATTGTTCAAATTCCTCATCTGAAGAAAATGGCTGAAGGTAAAATGCCATAGAAAGGAGGAAAGAAGCCTGAGGTTATGACAACGTTTGAAATACCTAAGGACATCTATGATGAGTACTGCACGCCTGATGAAGCCAAGTTTGGCAAAGAAGATAAAAATCAGCGCAAGGTGCGAATCCAGAGGATTGAACGGAGATGGGCACGTGAATGGAGGGAGTACAGATATGTTACTCCAAAGTACATGAAGAAATTAGCAGTAAACCCTCCATGCCAAAGACCTCCATTGGCACCTGGCCAATTGGCTGATCCCACCAGCATCAAGCGTGGTGAGGAATTTCCTAAAGAATGGGCCAAGCGCCAAGCTAAACTGGCAAGGCAAGCCAGAGAAGCAGTGAGGAAATTCAATGAAGACTCTGCTGCTGCTGCTGCCACTGAGGCCTCGGTCAAGCCGAAGAAAGCGATGCTAAAGAAGCCCTCTCGCAAGCCAAGTGCTTCATCTTCAATGCCCTCACGGCCAAGTTCCTCAGCTGCGCCCTCACGGCCAGAATCTTCAAAATCTTCAAAGCAAATTCCTCATGCTGCTCCTGCTCCACCAAAGTCCTCAGCTGTCCCGACAAAGTCCTCAGCACCCATGCATCTGGCCTCATGCCAAAGGACGACTGGCATCTCTATTGCCTCTGGTGCCTCAGCTAGTTCTTCAGCTGCACCAAATCCTCAGCAAGACCCTCACTGCTGAAGAAAAAGGCTACTGCTGGACGCTGCACTCGCACAAGTCCTCAGAAGAAGCAGGTAGTCTTCATTGTGCCAATCTGATGATGATGAAGCTGATGAAGAAGAACTTACTGAAATCATCAGGGACCGACAAGAACGGGCTGCTAAAGCCAAAGGCACACCTGTGCCCCTGCTATTGGATCCAAAGGCGATCCTAGATTATATTGATCTCTGGCATAAGGATCCTCACACACCTATGCCTGATCCCAAGAAGATGAAACCGATGACAAGCTCGTTTGCAAATCCCATTGATGTCGTTCCTATCTCCTCCGTGCCATCAAAGGACCTTGTTCCTTTTGGTGAAGATTATGAGATCCCAAGTGGATCAGATGAAGAAACTCAATCTGCTGCTTCGTCAGAGCAGATTGATGAAGAAATTGAAGCGGATGCAATCCCTTCAACCCCAATGGTCTCATCACCAATGCCTCAGTTTGATGCTGAAGAGGCTGGTGTTGAAGAAATTGATGAAGATGTGGATATTGGAAGCACCACTCCAGTGATGAATGACGACTTTTGGGAAAGTCAGCATCCAAATTCCCCACTCTTCACTCCTCTGCAGCAAATTCCTCACTCTCCTTCACCAACAGTAAAATTGGGCTCTAAAGAAACTCATCCCACTGCATCTGTGAATGAAGAAATTCCAGCCACTAGTGATGAAGAAACTGCTGCTGAAACAGACAAGGTGACTGCACCTGAGGAAAATCCTGAAATTCCTCAGCCTGATGAGCCTGAGATCGTGATTCTTGAGGTCGTGATGCAACTCACTGACACTCCTCTGCCAAGGCCAAAGGATCCGTTCTCACGAAAACAAAAATTCAAGGCTGAAGACTTCTATGGCGAGCACGTGTTCTTCACTGAATACAACCCATATGACTCTGCTCGCATAAGGAAGAGGCGTTTCTGGACTGCCAGCCAAGCAAATTTCTATTCCTCAGTGCTTTACAACAAAGACAAAGTCTTCGACCATGCTCATATTCCTCACGTGGATATGGAGTCTTTGCCGTGCTTCACGCCAGTGCTCAGTGTTCTTCACGACGCTGGGCTGCTCAATTTCTGCACAGATATATGCGATTGGAATGAAGAACTTATTCTTCAATTCTATGCAACGTTGCACATCACCGGCATCTCTGAAGATATCAATTCATGGGTTTTGGACTGGATGACTGAGAACACCCATTATAAGGCCCCTGCATCTGAATTGCTTCGAGTCCTTCCTCTGAGTCCACCCACTGAAGATGCTCGTGTGTGTACAACGAACCTGAGCTTTCAAATCATTATATGCAAGTGCTGATGAAGCCTTTGAGGCCAGGGCAAGCTCCTAGAACCAATTTCCTTGTCAAGGAATTGCTGTATGTGCCTAGGACTGTCTATCGCATTCTGACGAAGACAATGAGCCCCATCAAAGGCCACGACTCGTCTGATGAACAAGTCGTTGGCATCATGAAGAATCTGCTTTTCAACATCATTCATGGCGTTCCCGTCAACTTCCATGATTTCTTCATGAGGGCTCTGGCCAACATTGTTATGTCACCATTTGAGCTGAAGCCTTATGCACCTTGGATAATGAAATTCATCAGGACAAGGTCTTCACTCAACTACAAAGCTGAAACGCTCAACCACTGCAGGTACTTGCCTCCTATTGAAGTCCTCAAAAGGACATTTTCCTCAGCTGAAGAAAAAGGCAAGGCCACTGCTGTGATAGATGAAGGCATTCGTCCATTGGATGGTCAATTTCGCAAAGTTGCATCTTACTCCACCAATGATGACTCTGCCACACATGACTCTGCTGCTAACACTGCCAAGCCAAATCCTCAAGCCACAGCACCCAGGGTGATGACTGACCGTGAGTTACTCCTCAGTCTTCATCAAAAGGTTGATCGCAATCACAAATGGGTCAAGCATCAGTTTGGTTCAATTCTTCACAACATGACTGCCACATATAATGCAGTGAAGAAAAACCACTACTACCTTCATGAAACCCTCAACCGCACCTGGGCAGTTCTATCTCAAGTGTACAGTGCTGATGATTTGAAGCAAATGGGTCTCAAAGAAGATTTTGACTGGTTTGCACCTCCTCCGAAGAAATACAAGAAGGTCCCAGTTCCTTCTTTGGTGGCCAGTTCATATTCTTCATCGCGTGAGACTGATGAAAATGAAGATTTGGACGACACTGCAGCAGGCCCTACTTCAACGACCGACCCCAACAACGCTGGCGCTCCTTCATCAACTTGAAAATCTTCAGGGGCGTTAGTCCTCAGCTTTCGATCCTTTTGGTCATTTGATGACAAAGGGGGAGAAATCTGAGTTAGTCTTCAAGCGGGTCTATAATAAGGGCATATTCGTTTTTTTAAGTTACAACTCTTGTTCTTCCGAAACTTTTATTGGATCGAGTTGTAATCTTAAGTCCGATGGTGCGCTGATACTTTTGTTGCACTATGCTTTGATACCTTGATGCGCTATTTTGCATGCTTATTCCTCGTTAATATTATTGCACGCATGCTGAATTACATCAGGCACCATATTTCATCATGCATTTCAAATTCTTCATATTATGTATCAAATGTGTGTATGAATTACAAGATATAGGGGGAGATCTCCATGATTCAACTCTTCAAGTGTGCATTGCTTCAAAAGCAAATTCCTCACTATGCACATCTTCAGGGGGAGTTCTTCTATATCTTGCAATCAAATTCCTCAATATCAGTTTTTACACTTCATATATTTATCCCCGTTGAAAACTTAACCTATGTTGTCATCAATCACCAAAAAGGGGGAGATTGTAAGTGCATCTAGTGCCCCTTAGTGATTTTGGTGTATTGAAGACTTATAGGTTAAGTATCTAATGCGTTTATGAGTGTACACAGGTCTATAAGTCTATGAGGAGTTTGATATTTAAAGAGAAAGTCAACCCCTAAAAATGAAGTTCTTCGACTGAAGACTTTGATATACTGAAGACTTTGAAAGTGAAGAAATTGGTGTGACCTTGAAGACTTGGTATTCATTCGAGGAACATGAAGCGTGAAGACTTTTGTTTTCGTAGTTTCATTTTCTCTTTCTTGAGTCATAGGAAACACCGTACTGTTAAAGGGGGTCGAGGAAATACTAAGGAGAAAATTTCCATGTGATGCTCAACTCAAATCCTACACCTACCAATCCCTTCGAGTGAAGCCATTGGAAATCTCATACAGCTCAGTCAATTTCTTCAGTGACAGAGACGCAGTTCTTCTGGTCACTGAAGACTTTGCTCTGACTGAGGAGTTAGGAATTCGCCAGTGCGAATTGCCTACACAGTGAGGAACATGATAGCCCTGAGGAATTTGAACCTCAAATTTCCGACCGTTGCGGTGCTACGCGCCAGCTGTCCCAAAATATCTTGTCCACCTAACGGTCATATCATTGAAGGGCATTTATGTCTTATCATGTCGGGCTGCTCCCTAGGCTATAAATAGCCGCCCCCTACAACCACTAGCTGGTTGGCTGCTCCGCGAGAACTTGACACTTGTCATTTAAGAGCAACCCATCCTCCAAGGACTTTGAGCAAAAATCATCAAGTGAGGAAAATCCAAACCCAAACCCAAAACACCTACAAACCCAAAGTAATTGAGCATCACTGAAGAGATTGATCCTGCGTGGATCCGACGCTTGTTACCTTTGAAGACTGTGCTTCTTCCAGACGGTTAGGCGTCAAGGTCTAGAGCATCCAAGAGGAATTGTGGATCGCCGAGTGACCAAGTCTGTGAAGGTTTGGAAGTCACCTGAAGACTTACCACGAGTGATTGGGTGAGGACTGTGTGTCCTTAGCTCAAGGAGAATACGGTGAGGACTGTGTGTCCGGGACTAGGTGTCCTCGAGTTTAAATACTCAGCCGCTCCAACCAGATGTACAACTGAGACAGCAGTTGGAACTGGTCTACCAAATCATTGTCTTCACCAAGCTTACTGGTTCCTTTTCCTCAACTCTTTCATTTCCTCAGTAGTGTGATGTTTGTTTATCATATCTGTGTTTGAAGACTTTGACTGAAGACTTTCTCAATTTCCTCAGTTCAATTTCTTCAGTCTGTTTGTCTTCAACTTGTGTTATCCTGTGTTTTCGCTTTCTGTACTCTGTGTGTGTCTTCATTTCATCATGATGACTATGCTTGAATTCTGTTATGTTTTCATCTGAGTACTTATTCCGCTGCTAGTAGTTCTTCGCTAAGGAATTTCCTCACGAGCAAATTCCTTAGTGAAGAATTTCATAAAAATCGCCTATTCACCCCCCTCTAGTCGATATAACGCACTTTCAGGCACCAAGCCAGCAACAATGGCGCTTGCAAAGAACGGATATAAGGTGCTCCGCTGGCCCTCAGGCAGGGGTGGCGGAGCTGGCCTTGAACGCCTTCGCCCCATCGATGCCCTGCGCCGCCGCCATCCGGCGCAACCGGGCGAGGCTCGCCTCCGACACGTTCGGCGGGTCCAGGGCAGACGAGTACCAGGCTCCGGCCATGGACTGACGAGGCGCCATGGCTTCCTAGGTCACGCGGTCGAAGTAGATCTGGAAGTTTGGAGGAAGGAAGGAGAGGCGCAAGAAAGGGGATCTGAGCAGCAACCGAAGAAAGCAAAAAAGAAAAGCCTAGGCAGATGCCGCTCCTTTATCAACTCGCGCGGTTGCTGAGGCGCTCACGTCCGATCAACCGCCACGCGGCGCCCAAGGCCGCAGGCTGTTAGGGCACGCGGCGCTTCGCCCACGCCCTTTCGCCTCCCTGCACGGCCAAGTCCGGGCGCGCCTTCGGCCCGGGGGCTACTGTCGGCGTTCTGGGAACTGGGGTCCCCAGACTTGCCTGCCTGCGGCCCGCGGCGTGGCTCAAAGGGGGGCCGAGCACAGCCCATCTTCATCAACACAGACCCAAGACCCTCGCGAGGGGCCAAGCCTCGCGGGGCGGACGACACGGAGCTTCCTCAAGCACGGCCTCATCAGGCTGGTTCGCGAGGAGGCGGAGAGATCAAGGCGGGGTACCTCACGAGGTGCCCGTGACGCAAGCCATGACGACCAAGGGCACCAGGCGGGCGCCAGCCCGCGCAGTGTCCTCCTTTCCTCTTTGGTGCAAAGGGAGCAAGCGCAGGCGAGAGCATCAAGCAAAGGCACCCGTTTCGGTGCAACGAGACCAAGACCGGCCCCGTGACAAGGAGGAAGTAATTGTGGAGCCCAAGCCAGCGTCACCACCAGAGCCTTTGGCAGGCGAGGACCAACTTTAGTCAGGATAAGTGTACCAGATGTTCCCCTTCAAAATGGCCAATTGTTGGCGCCCTTCCCGCTCAATATTTGGGAAGAGGCCCAGGGCCTTTGCCTATAAATAGGACTAGCCACCCCCAGGGTAGGGGGATCAATCAATAAAGCAATCAGAGAGAGAGAGAGAGAGAGAGAGAGAGAGAGAGAGAGAAGGGCGACTGAACTCCTCCTAGCAGTTCATCGCCCCAGCCAAGAACAGACCCTCGCGAGGCTGTTCTTCCTTGTATTGCTCATCATCATCAGACCAAGAGGCAATCCACCACACCACAAACTGGAGTAGGGTATTACACCACATCGGTGGCCCGAACCAGTATAAACCCTGTGTCTCTTGTGCTGTTCTTCTCGTAGCTTAGATCTTAGCGAGGCAGTGGGGAGCAGGTAGGTAGAAGGCGAAATCTCCGCGTGCACCCCAGTGTTCGAACCTCAAGGGTCTGCCGGAACCCGAAATCCGACAATTTCCCCCTGACTGCTGGGACCCACCAGCTACATCTTCTCACGCAAGGAAGTGCGTCCAGGCAAAAAAATCATTCGCCCCCTGACTGCTGGGACCCACCAGCTACATCTTCGCACGCAAGGAAGTGCGTGACAGTCGGGACCCACCTGGTCGAAGCGTACGTAGCCTTGTCATTCTGGTCGCGAACATCTACGTAGATACTGGTCAATGTAGAGGCTCACATGTGTCGTAGTAGAGGCAGGCACCTAGCATGTACATGTACGTACAACGGCCAGGGTGCAAGAAAGTAAATACAACTACATATGTACATACGGGCAGGGTCTCGAACGCCTACTCGCGCGTACGTACGGCCAGGGCTCGTGTACATGGCTGAGTCGGAACGGAGAAACTGCGTCGTCGTCGTGTGCATGGGTAGGCAACGGAATGCGTCGTGTTCATGGGGAGACAACGGAACGCGTGGGAGCCAACCGGCTTGGACAGAATAGCCGATGGAAAGGAGGCCCGGCGTACCGCGGAACAGAGGAAACGACCTTGTGTTCGACTGGCCACGTTCGAAACGGGATCCTGTTCATCAGGAGGGGTCTGGCGTACCGCAAAACGGAGGAAACAAACCTCCTACGATCAAAACGGGGGTCCTGTTCATCGGGTGGGGTGTGGCATACCACAAAACGGAGGAAACAGACTTGTGTTGGAGCGCTACGGTCGAAACGGGGGTCCTGTTCACCGGGAGGGGTGTGGCGTACCACAAAACGGAGGAAACAGACTTGTGTTGGAGCGCTACGGTCGAAACGGGGGTCCTGTTCATTGGGAGGGGTGTGGCGTACCGCAAAACAGGACTCCACGGGATACTGTTCATCTCCACCGTCGACCCCCTCCAACCTCCACGGGCTACTGTTCATCCACCGTCGACCTCCTCCAGCCTCCACCTGCGACTATTCATCCATGGACTCCTGTTCATCCAGCCTCCACCGCGCGCTACTCCACCGGCTACTGTTCAACCAATCCTCTCCACGGGCTCCTGTTCAACCACCCCTCCACGGGCTACTGTTCATCCAGCCCTCCACCGTCTACTGTTCATCCAGCCCTCCACAGGGTGGTCCTGTTCATCCAGCCCTCCACGGGGTCCTATTCATCCATCCCGAACCGGCTCGATCGATCGATGTCCTGTTCATCTAGAGGCAACACCACGGGGTCCCACTACTAGGAAAACGGCTATAGATGAAATGGACACTAATGGCGCACCACATGTGTGGTGCGCCATTAGTAAATAGCAATGGCGCACCACATACAGGTACGCCATTAGTAATATATTACTAATGGCGCACCTGGTGTGCGGTGCGCCATTAGAAGTTTTGAAAAAAAAATAAAAAAAATTGTTACTAATGGCGCACCGTGGGTGTGGTGCGCCATTACTAGTTGACATAGTAATGGCGCACCACTCCCACGGTGCGCCATTAGAAGCTTTGAAAAAATAAGTAAAAGAAAATTGTTAGTAATGGCGCACCGTGGGTGTGGTGCGCCATTACTAGTTGACATAGTAATGGCGCACCACACCCACGGTGTGTCATTAGAAGTTTTGAAAAAAAAAGTAAAAAAATAAAAAAAAACTTGTTAGTAATGGCGCACCAGTGGACAATGCGCCATTACTAACTAGTAATGGCGCACTGTCCACTGGTGCGCCATTACTAAGTTTTTTCAAAAAATAAATAAAAAAAAATTCAATTTTTTTTTCAAAACTAGTAATGGCGCACCGTGGGTGTGGTGCGCCATTACTAGTTTAACTACTAATGGCGCACCACCCCACGGTGCGCCATTACTAGTTTGCCCGGCTTCCACCGAATGCACCCCCCCGGTTAAATAAAAAAATGATAAAAATGTCAAAAAAATAAAATAAAATAGTTTCCCATGTCATATGTGGTCTAGTTGTTGGGAAAATTTACAAATATAAATTTCGACTTTATTTGCAAAATCTCTCTGGAAATTTGTAAAATGGGCATAACTTTTGCATACGAACTCGGATTAAAAAGTTTTATATATGAAAAATCATCTACTCGAAAAGTTACATCCGAATTTAACCGGGGGAACCCCTTTAAACATTTTCAAAATACCCAAAAACCTAACAGAAAAAGTTACGGGGCTTTCAAGAACTAGAGGCAAAAAAATTCAAAAAAAAGGTTTTGAAATTTTTTTTAATTTTTTTTCAAAAAATGATACGTACTATGACCGGGAAGTTTGAAATATTTTTCAAAATTTCATCATAGTCATGAACATGAACAAAGTCCTAGACATCAACATGGTATAATAGGATTGATATGCTAGATATATTAACAAGTGCCTGTGAAGTGAGCTGTTGCTGGGGTTGGATAGAACTCTGAAGTTAAGCGTGCTTGGGCTGGAGTAGTGTGAGGATGGGTGACCTTTCGGGGAAGTTTGACCATGGAGTGCGATTTGACCTGAGATTAAGCATATTGACCTGAGATTAAGCCATAGTGACCTGAGATTAAGAAAAAAACGAAAAAAAATTGAAAAAAAATTAAGAAAAATTCTGAAAAAAAATTGTTACTAATGGCGCACTTCTATGTCGTGCGCCATTAAAAAAAATTCTAGTGGCGTGATGCTAATGGCACACCGATAGTGCGCCATTAGTAGGCAAAACCGGTGCGCCATTAGTAGGCCTTTTCCTAGTAGTGTCCTATGCATCCACCCCCCCGGGAACTGTTCATCCAACCCCCCCCCCCAGCAACACTCACTGTTCATCCAGAGGCAGCATTGATCTGCTTCAGTTAGCAGCAGTAGTGAATGAATCGCTCGATCGCTCGGGTTCAGTAACGCGTAGCCTGCAGTGCAATCGCTCGGGTTCAGTTAGAGCCCAACGCCTCGCTCGGGTTCAGTTAGAGCCCAACGCCTCGCACCGACGCGCGTGTGTGTACAAGAGAAACGCGCATCGCTCGGCCCTGACCACCCACCGTAACTGGGAACACCCCGATATTTCCCTCGCCCTTGCTTCTACCACGGTTTTTTCCGTCATGGACGGCCCAAAGAATGTCATGCAGCTGCGTCTCTGGCCCGCCCCGGACGAAAAGCCCATTTTCTGTCATGATTTTTTGTCATAGAAGTAGGACCCCACCACATCTATGGTGATACCGGGTTTTGTCACAATTATCACCATAGAAGTGTCATAAGTATGACAGAAAAAATTTCGTTCGGCCCAAAATGTCACGGATGTGTTTTTTTGTAGTGTACCTAACTTCTTCTTCTTATTCTAACTTTCTTCTTTCGCAATTTGCAGATTTGCTTTAGACGAGGAAGCATGTTTTGATGGAGTCTACTCTTCTCCTTGTGCTTCCTTTTTGTTTTGATTTTGTAGGATGAACAATGTGAAACTTTCTACCTATATATGTACAGTAGAAGTGGTTGGAGCTACTGGGGTAGGAGCTGGAGCTGGTGGAACTGAGGCTGTAGCTGGTGCAGAAGTAGTAGCTCAGGTGTTAGGAACTGGCACTGCAGATGATCTCTGAGCTCTAGGCACTCCGGCAAATGCATCAGTTGTGTTCTTGCCCTTCCTCTCATGCATATCATCCTGTAGTTGCTCCACAGCAGACTGAATATCAGTTACTTTCACATCTAGGTCATAGAACTTTTGTTCCATGATTCTTTCCAGGCTCTCTTGGTTTCAAGTCAGGGTGGACAGTCCTTTCTCAATCCTCAGAGTTGACGCTATCAAGTAACCGAGTTGCTCCTGCTTGTTCTTCAAAAAGTACTCAGATGCCTCCTCTTGAGTTGGCATCCTGGCAGCTTTCTCCATCTTTGCCTTCTCCTTCTTTTTCAGCAGCAACATCAGGCACTAGGGCCTTGTTCTTCTCAGCAGCAGATATGTTCCTCGTGTTCCTCTTAGGTGCACTCTTGGGCTTGGAGGTAGCTTTGGGTGCTTCTTTGGGCTTTGATGATGCAGCCCCTGACCTTATAGCATCACCCATAAGCTTTTGTGCCTTCGGTGCTGGTGCAGAAACCTCTTCTTCCTCTTCTTCTCCCTCAGAGTCTCTCCTAATGGAGGGTTTACCAGGAACTCTAGCAGTAGTGGTTCTAACTCTCTTTTTCTTCTTGTCTTGGCCACCTGCTTCTTCTTCAGACTCCATGGTAAATTTCAAGGTTTCTCCAGTGGAAACCTTCCTAGGCTTGGAAGTAGGAACTCTCCTTGCAGGTGCCTTCTTATGCATACCTGGTTTTGTGGATGCAGCTGAGCCATATTCTTTCTTGAGCACTTTCTTCTTTGAGGTGGCTTCCTCTTCCTCTGCCACTTAATCTTCATCCTCAGACTCAGAAGTTCTCTTCTTGCTTGCTCTAGTGGCAGCCTTGGGCAAGTTGCTTGGGGTGCTTCTGCTTCCCTCATCAGAGCTACTAGAGGGACTAGTGCCCTCACTCATGTGAACCTGCTCCTCTGATTTGTTCTGGCTGTCACTTTGATCAGACATGTTGCAAATACTGACTGCAGACCCTGTGAATAGATTGTAGATGAGATAGAGTGGATGAGCATCACAAAATGCAGAGATTTTTGCAAAAGAATGAGTCAAAAACTTAGTTTTAGTTTTCCACAGAAACCATTTCGGATCAACCGATTTGCAAACTCGGTGATACCGAAGCAGCTTTTGGAACCAAAACTAGTGAACTCGGTGAGACCGAGTCATAGTTCGGTGGCACCGAGACTGCTAGGGTTTCACAAAGTCCTGAACTCGGTCACACCGACTTGCAATTCTTGGTCAGACCGAGAACCACATGTGCAATGGCTGTGGACGAATCGGTGGAACCGAGTTCCGCAACCCGGTGGGTCCGAGATGGTTTTGGCGGAAACCTAATCCTAAATTTTCAAATCGCATCTATTCGAAGGATTGTTTTGACTGGATAGAAGTGTTTCAATTGTAGCAAGAATCATAATGAACACAATGTGCCAGGAATCAGACGGGGATAGCACTGTGATCGAGTCCATACCCTAGTTCGGCGGTGAACTCGCTACGGCGGCAACGGCGGAGACGAAATCCGTTGACAGCGGTGGAGACCAGCGACAGGAGGCGGCTGGCGACGAGGAAGACGATCCGGAGACCCAGTAGGTAGAGCGAGCTATGCGCGGGCGAAGAGGTTTCAGAGAAATTTCCAAAAATTTTCCCGTGAGTATATATAGCCCGACCCTGTCGGTGTGACCGAGTGGAACAACTCGGTGGCACCGAGATGCATAACTGTTGATAGTTATAGCAACTCGGTGTGGCCGAAAAGTTCAAGTCGGTTGCACCGAGGTGAAAACCTAGATCGACTTAGTGATCTCGGTATGACCGAAATGGAGGAATCGGTCAGACCGAAAGGCACAAAAAAGTTTTGGAAGTTTAAGTCTATGAAAAATCGAGAACTCCGAGTGCTCCTCACACAGAGTGGTTTGAATCTGGCTTGATCAAATTTTGTGATGTAGCATGAAAAGAGTTTGTGACAAGAAAAGCATAGATAGCTAGAGAAGGTTCTTAGGCATTCTTGTCCATCCACTTGGCAAAAGAAAAGAAAACCAATCAATCAAAACAACAAGTGGATGTCCTCGAATGAGTAAAATATGCAATCAACATGCTCACACAATAAAATGGAAATTGAAATATGTGGCAAAGCATGCACAACTAATTCTAGCATCTATCAAGCAATTGGCGATGACTAGGTCATCTATATATGAGTATATTGACTTAGGAGCCAAATGAGAACATTTGATCATAGGTCATACTCATCGTTTAAGCACAAGTGGTGTTACCACTTTTACATAAAGCATTGTTGTGTTCACACCATTAGAGTTGCTTTAGCTCAATTCTTAGAGTAAAGCTCCCCCTAGATGTGATATCCCCCATAAGAGGGATGAACTAACCTTGGGTTTTGTCGATGATGACTTCATGTAGATGTTGAAGATGTGGATGCTCAATGTCGATGTAGATCATTTGCAGCTATCCATTGGAGGGAGTTGCACTTTCAATATCTACATGGGTTAGTCCCACAAGGAACAAACAAGGATATCCATAGACATAGAGTGATGCACACACAAGATGATGCCTATGAAAGCTTTTAGATTACCTTGTCCCTTGTCTTACCAACAAGAGGGTTTGTGACTCCTTGAACTAGTGCAAGATATGGAAGTTGATTGCACTTGTTCTTGCCAAGATAATGATGAGAGTGAAGTTTGTTGGCGGAGTCACCCTCAAGAACTCTCTAGTTCTTCTTCTTTTGGATCCACACCATCTTGATGGGAATCCTTGGTGTTGTAGTTGTACTTGATAAAGTGGAACTTGAAGTAGTCTTGGGAATCCACTTGACTAAGGTCTTAGGAGCTTCTTCAAATGCATCAGTTTCCTCTTGAAGCTTGTCCTTGCCTTTTTGCTTGTAGTCTTGTGGTGGAAGATCATCTTGAGCTTGTGTCCCTTTGAAAGAAGTGGGATCATACTTATCTTGCTGAGGAACAAACTTCGTCTTGGGGTATTGATCTTCTTCCCACTCAACTCCATTGGCATTGAACTTTCGTTCAAAACCAACACCTTGATTCTTCCGGTACCTTCCTTGCTTGCGTACAATTTCCTCGAATTGCTTACTTCCGGCAAGGCTCTTGTAAACTCCTTTCTCTATAATTCCCTTCAATAAGCTATTTTCTTGCTCAAATGTAACTTGGCTAAGAGAATCATTAGTGGAATCAAGAGAACTACTAGAAGCAACAATATTGGGTTTAGCATGATCATTGTTACTACTAGATGAAGAATCTTTCTTGTTCTTGGTACTAGACTTGACTTGAGGTATGTAAGTGGATAAAAGTAAACGCTTGGCAATGTAAGAAGAACTTTTCTTACGAAGATCATCATTGATTGCTTTTAAGAACTCATGCTCTTGCTCAAGGTTGAGCTTTTCAAAGCGTAATTTCTCATGCGCCCTTAAAAGTTCTCGATGATCTCCTAAGATAGTTTCATGAGCTAACTTAAGAGTGTTTAGTTCTTTAGTTAGAGACTCAATCTTCTCCTTATCATTGTCATTCGTTTTATCTTGATTAGCATGATTAATTGACGTTTCATCATAGTATTCATCACTAGAGTTGTCAACAAGTAAATCATCATCACCTAACAAGTCATCTTCATCACTATTAAAATCAACATACTCGGGATGTGATACCTTTGGGTCTTTAGCCATGAAGCATGTTCCAACTCCTTCATTTGGTGAGTCAAATATGTCGTAGGAGTTGGTTGACACAAGTGCTAGACCGGCAACACCTTCATCTTGAGTATATTCGGAATCGGAGTGATAGCTTCTCTCGGAGTGGTTGTCGGAGTCGGAGCCGGATACCCATTCACCAACATGAGCTTGATGTCTTCGTTTTGTGTAGCTACTTGATGACTTGTCCTTTCTTTCCGAATCCTTGCTTCTCCGTGAGTGTCTTCATTCATAACGATCATCTCTACTCCTTCTTTCTCTAGATGGTGATTCTTCTCTTCTAGTTCTTCTCTTGGGATAATCTTCTCTTCTCTTGTAGGGAGCCATACACTCATTGGAAAAGTGTCCGGGCCTTCCACAATTGTAGCAGTTTTGTTCTCGACTAGAGGATCTTTTGTCATTGTAGGACCTTGACTTAGAGCTTCTATCTTTGCTTCTACTCTTGTAGAACTTGTTGAAGTTCTTCACCATTAAGCTCAATTCTTCATTGAAGGTTTGTTTCTCACTTGATGATGTGGGAGCTTCACATGAGGCTTTGTAAGCACCACTTGATTTGTTGTGAAGTTCCTCTTTATCCTTGAGTGACATCTCATGAGCAACAATTCTTCCAATGACTTCCGTTGGCTTGAGATCTTTGTAATTGGGCATCATTTGGATCAATGTGCACACAGTATCATATTTTCCATCCAAGGCTCTTAGGATCTTCTTGATGATGAATCTATCGGTCATCTCTTCACTCTCTAAGCCGGCAATCTCATTTGTGATAAGAGCAAGCCTAGAGTACATTTCAGCGACACCTTCACCATCCTTCATTTTGAACTTGTCAAGTTGAATTTGAAGCACATCCAATTTGGATTCCTTGACGGAGTCGGTACCTTCGTGCATATCAATCAAAATATCCCAAATTTCCTTTGCATTCTCAAGACGACTGATTTTGTTGAATTCTTCGGGGCACAATCCGTTGAAGAGGATATCACAAGCTTGAGCATTGTATTGCAGCATCTTCAACTCTTCCGCGGTAGCTTCACGGTTTGGTTCTTTCCCATCAAAGAAGTCACCTTGCAAGCCAACACACACGATAGCCCAAACGGCGGGGTTATGTCCAAGAATATGCATTTTCATCTTATGCTTCCAACTAGCAAAATTAGTTCCATCAAAGTAAGGACCTCTACGGTGATAATTTCCCTCGCTAGACGCCATACTCTCCTAGGTTGTGAAACCAAGGCTATGACCACCAAAAGCTATGGAAATCAAAGCAAATGGAGACCAAAGCTCTGATACCACTTGTAGGATCAGAAGTATGTCTAGAGGGGGGTGATTAGACTACTTGACCAAATAAAAATCTAGCCTTTTCCCAATTTTAGTTCTTGGCTGATTTTAGCTATCTTAGCACAAGTCAAGCAATCCCCACACAATTCAAGCAAGCATGCAAAGAGTACATGAGCAGCGGAAAGTAAAGCATGCAACTTGCAAGAATGTAAAGGGAAGGGTTTGGAGGATTCAAATGCAATTGGAGACACGGATGTTTTTGGCGTGGTTCCGATAGGTGGTGCTATCGTACATCCACGTTGATGGAGACTTCAACCCACGGAGGGTAACGGTTACGCGAGTCCATGGAGGGCTCCACCCACGAAGGGTCCACGAAGAAGCAACCTTGTCTATTCCATCACGGCCGTCGCCCACGAAGGACTTGCCTCACTAGTGGTAGATCTTCACGAAGTAGGCGATCTCCTTGCCCTTACAAACTCCTTGGTTCAACTCCACAATCTTGTCGGAGGCTCCCAAGTGACACCTAGCCAATCTAGGAGACACCACTCTCCAAGAAGTAACAAATGGTGTGTTGATGATGAACTCCTTGCTCTTGTGCTTCAAATGATAGTCTCCCCAACACTCAACTCTCTCTCACGGGATTTGGATTTGGTGGAAAGAAGATTTGAGTGGAAAGCAACTTGGGAAGGCTAGAGATCAAGATTCATATGGTTGGAATGGAATATCTTGACCTCAACACAAGTGTAGGTGGTTCTCTTTCAGACCATGTGTATTGGAAGTGTAGATTTG
Source organism: Aegilops umbellulata (assembly GCA_032464435.1). NCBI lineage: Eukaryota > Viridiplantae > Streptophyta > Magnoliopsida > Poales > Poaceae > Aegilops > Aegilops umbellulata. The sequence goes on along the minus strand of CP136059.1, from coordinate 92,221,931 downwards.
TTCTGATGGCTTTCTCCACGAATGAAAAGTGGGTGGAAGGGTATATATAGCCTCCACACAAAATCTAACTGTTACACACAATCTGCCAAACTCGGTGGGACGGAATAGTTAAACTCGGTCGGACCGATTCGGCAAACCTAGTGACCGTTAGGATTTTCAGTGGGACTGAGATGCAACTCGGTAGGACCGATATGGTTAGGGTTAGGGCATAACGTAATCTCGGTGTGACCGATTACACAAACTCGGTGGGACTGAATTTGGTAATAAGCTAACCAGAGTTGTTCAGGTAAACTCGGTGGGACCGATTCGCTCTTTTCGGTGAGACCGAAATGTTACGAAAGGGAAACAGAGAGTTTACATTGCAATCTCGGTGGGACTGATCGCTCACTTTGATTAGACCGAAACGTTACGAAGGGAAACAGAGAAATTGCAATCCCATCTCGGTGAGACCAAGATCCCTATCGGTGAAACTGAATTGCTAGGGTTTGTGGCAGTGGCTATGACATGTGAAACTCGGTGGCGCTGGATAGAAAGAATCGGTGGGACCGAGTTTGACTTTTGGTTTAGGTCATATGTGGATGTGGGAAGATAGTTGAGGATTTTGGAGCATATCACTAAGCACATGAAGCAAGAGGCTCATTAAACAACACCTCATCCCTCCTTGATAGTATTGGCTTTTCCTATGGACTGAATGTGATCTTGGATCACTAAAAATGTAAAATGTAGAGTCTTGATCTTGAAGCTTGAGCCAATCCTTTGTCCTTAGAATTTTTAGGGATCCACTTTCCTCATCCATGCCATGCCATTCATTGAGCTTTTGCTGAAATATTGATCTTGGAATAATGTTAGCTCAATGAGCTATATGTTGTTAGGAATTACCAAAACCACCCAGGGATAGTTGCACTTTCAATAGTTCTGCTGGGGGCTCAACACAACACATCCCTGAAATAAAACTAAGCAACTAGTCTGCTTGACACTTTAGTAGAACCAGCATGAGCGACAGCACTGCCACCTTACTCAGAGTCCGAGTCCACGTCCTCGACTTCGTCCTCATCCCTCTTCCTCTTCCTCTTTGCCGACGCTTTTTTGCTTGAACCAGACACTGGGCTTTGCTTCTTCATCCAACCCTTGTAGATATTTAAACAAAGGTAGGCATCCATTTCTGCATACATGATGTTATCTTCATCTATTGTCTTCGACTCCCATGCATGATGAAACTCGTGGTGAGGTTTCTTCAATTGAGTGTACGAAGGATCAATCATGGCTTCTGCCAGGGTCAGCATTGAAGGCTAAGACGAGGACACCAGGCTTGCCTTCTAGAGATCGAAGGGCTGGCCTACAACGAGGCCTATCCGACCTAGGACACTCCTATCATCCATAAAGTCTACATTAATGGATTTCACTTTTTCGTCCTTGAGGAAGTTCTTAAAATCCTGGCACTCAACATCGGCATGGCATATGTGATAGACCAAGCACATGTTATGTACGCAAACCTAGATCACGGCGGGCTTCTTCTTCTCTGCCTCCTTTAGAATCTTCTCGCTTACCAGGACTGTGGTGTAGTCAACATCTAGCCCAATGACCCACTCATCCTTTGAACTTTTGAACATGCATAGGAAGCGAGCAAGGCATGCTTCCACCATCGCGGATCTATGGGTGTAGATGATGATGAACTCGTCGCCGGTGATGGCTCAAACCTGATACTCAGCAGCGATCATGGAGATTTGGGAGCCCATGGATTTTGGAGGCGGGCTAGGAGAAGTTGAACTGGTGTAATGTGAAGGGACGAGACAACTGGGAGCGAACTGTTGTAAGGTAGAAGACGGGGACGAGTAGGGCGTGCAAATGGTGTGGGGTTGTTGGCTTACCCGATGGACAAACGACTGCATGCCCCCAAAGAGTTCTCGAGTACTATGCGGGACCCACTAGATGTCATGTCTACTAGACCCATATCATGGTCCTGACAGTACAGCTTTTGCGTGTTCGCACGCCATGCCGGCGCGTGGATGTAACTTCACTTAATTCCGCCAACCGTCGTGCCTCCCACGACCTTTGCCTCCCTCGCGCGGTCACGCCCTTTGAGTCTTCGGATGTGTATAAATGATCAATTTTTTTTGCCTACTCCACATGCATGATACTCCCTCTGGTCCTTTTTACTCCGCGTAAGATTTGTGTCAAGTCAAAGGTTGCAAAGTTTTTGAACAAATTTGTACTAAAACTATCAACATGTACAATACCAAATATATATTTTATGAAACTATGTTTTATAATGATTATAAAAATATTGATTTGACACTGTGAATGTTGATACATTTTTCTATAAGTTTGGTCAAAGTAGAGGTACATTGACTTCACACAAAACTTATATGCACAATGCAGACTAGTTCCTCCGTCCAGGTGTGTTCCATGTCCTATCTAGTCATCACAACAAGGTTAGATATTAGAGTACTACTATCTCCCTTCTAGTTTAAAGGGCTCGATTAAAAAATTTCACCTACTCTTACCAAGATAGAGGCCGTGGAATAGTTTTTTTAGTCTGCAAAGTACTCAATTAATGCTCTCGTTCTTTACAAAAAAAATGTGTTTACCAATGCATTATCGCATTGCATGCATGCATGAACACCAGTAAATGACAAAGATTGTTACATCCAATAGCAAGATGCGCGTGCGTTGCATGGAACATCAAGATCTTGTGGGAGAAAAGGATGAACGAGGGAAGGCCTTATCTGCCAATGTGGAGAGGAGTGCGGGTAAATTGTCATAGTTTCCTTCCTATCCGTAGATATAGATCGGATGGCCTATATTGCAGGATGGCGGGCACACCATCATCACCAACTCTGCGTTTTATAAGAGTAGAGAGTAGAGATTAGTTAATATTCTCTTTAGGCTACACATAGTAGAAAGTATCATATACTAGTATCATGTGAATGATACTAGTGTATGATACAGTACTACCTTTATAGTGCCATGCATGACACAAAGTAGCATAGTATTTAACATCATATGGTATCTACCTATGTTACTCTAACCCCCCTCTCTTCTTTAATTCTTTGCCACATCAGCATGTTTGCTATTCCCGTGCGCATGATACCAGCTAGTAATAATCGCATGCAATAATTTAGTGCACCTTGAAATCTTAACGCCTGCTTGACTCTCCTTCTCCCTCCGGCAGTCCCACCACTTCACCCCGTGTGAAAAAAACTGCATGCATGACTCTCCCCCCACGCTCGTCCAATCCATTGTGACCAGCAATATTTCCACGCCTTCCCTCCCTCGTAATTTACTCCAACAAATATGCCCACGTAGTTGTTACGTTAGTCACGCAACATATCTTACGGGACACTGCTTCAGTGAATTAACTGGTGCTGCATTGGGTCACTGACATGTGGGCCCAACAGGCATCTGGCCCACATGTGAGTGACGCAACTGCACCTGCAGTTAAGTCACTGAAGCTCAGTCCATATCTTACGTAAGTGTGCCATTGCTCGCTATAAATACTGCGCCTCGCACGACATTCGGGAGAACACTCATGTTCATCGCTATGTCCTCCCCCTCCCTCTCACGTCGACAACCATGGTATCGCCCCTCCCAAGCCCTAGGCGCCCCTCGCTGCACCGCACGGATGGTCACACATCACCGTTCTATTCCTCGCCGCCACTACGAGGAGGATGCGTCGGCGTTCCGCTCCTCGCCTCAACGCGTCAAGGTGGACACGTTGGTGTTCCCAGTCTCGCCAGCACGCACGTTGGAGGACGCGTTCGTGTTCCCAGTCTCGCCAGCACGCACGTTGGAGGACGCGTCGGCTCCCCGCTACGAGGAGAACACCGCGCCGCCCGCCGAGCCCCCCCAGCCTTGAGGAGCTATGGAAAGAAATGGATGTCTCCTTGAGGGAGGCTTTGCCTCCGTCAGAGTGCGCCAAAATAGAGGCGGAGAAGAAGGCTGGGGAAGAGAAGCGCGCCGTGAGGCATGCTGCCTGGCAGGCCTATGTCGCGTCCGAGAGAGTCAGACGATTGGCTCTTTGGCAGAAGGCTCGTGCGAGGGCCATGAGGGTGGCGGAGGACGCCCATGCCAAAGCCCTGAGTGCAGTCGGGCCCAAGCGCCTCATCTACACTTGGCGGTACGTGGACCGGGTGCACGCTTCCAGCGAGGAAGACTACTTGTGCACGCCGGATCACCAGACCGGTGAGATCATGCTTGCCCATCGGCAAGCCACCAATCAGCACCTCGCGAGTTGCGAGGCTGAGGAAGAGGCATTGTGTCGGCGTGCTGGGAAATGGCCGCGCACAAGGGCACTCGTGGCGCGCCGCAAGCGCTCCTGCGAGCACGTGGCTTTTATTAGGAATAATTTAGTTTCGTAAGGTGATCTCATTAGTTTTGGGACGCAAATGATAAATCCCAAATGTTCGGGAATTTTTAGCGTCCTAAATTAAGTATGTAAAAGGAAATGTTTGGAAACCTTGCGTATCCGTACACATTTTGTAACTACCTGCATATAGCACAAACTTTACTATATACTATCTCACTACACGTCTCTCTCTATATATGCTTGCAGACTATGCTACTACTATTACTTATGTGCGTGCATTACGATGCGGTTTTTGTAAGAGTAGAAAAACAACACTAGTCAAGCTTGTGAAACGATTCAATGCAAACAAATGCAAAAAATTCTTGTTTGATTGTTTACTTTTAGGTTCCTTCTCTATGGTTATTTTTCTATGATACTTTGTACGGAGTATCTCACTGGTCAGGAAGGCATGCAAATTCCCAAACCGCTTCCTACACCCTGTATCGAATTTTTTACCTAACAAGTTGTGCCATGCATTTGGAATTCCAACTTGAGTACTACTACTAGGAGTACCAGGGGCCAGTTCTTTTAGGCTTCTAGATTAGTAATCCCATAACCACTACCTATGTCCTGGTTTATTTGTGCCCATTAGAATCTCTGTCAAATTTTGACCATAAATTTAACTAATGAAATGTTTATGCATGTCACATGCACTAAAATTTTATCAGTTAAATCTTTGGTCACAATTTAGCACAAATTACAATGGTGATGAATAAACCAGGACGGAGGTACTAGTAGTTTAGAATCCCAAATAAATGAGTGAGGCACCTTATGTTACTCTCCATTGTGACTAGTCTTATGGCAAAAGTTGGGGAAGAGACGGCTTATTTTTAAGCCGCCAAAAGAACTGGCCCTAGGAGTAGTAGCTAGGGATACTAGGAGTAGTAGTTAGGGATACTAGGAGTAGTATCTAGGGATCGAGTGTGCGAGATGAACCGGAGCAAGTAAATGCAGAGAGATGAAATGCAAAAAAGACGGAGGGATGTGATGGTTGCTTGTCTGTATATTTTACCAGACCACTTATTACTAGGAGTGGTGGGCTTTTGTGATATGAGGGCTTTACTGCCACGCCACAAGCGGGGTGAGACTCCCGTGCAGCGCCGCCCTCTACACTAGTACTACCTTGGTCGTGGTTTATTAGTCCCCCATTGAATTTTACTGAAGATTTAACTGACAAAATGTTAGTGCATGTCAACAAAAACTATATCGTTGGATTCGTATTTGAACATAGTTTTCAATGATTTAATTTTTTTTGACATGCATGAGAATTTATCGTAGTATATATAATGTTTGTTAAATTTATGGTCATACTAATATATAGTAAGGTGCCCGTGCGTTGCACGGAACAGTGAAATGCATTGTTCGAGGAGTTTTTTATTTTGACAAAGGATGTGGGGGTCATCTCATGTGTAACGAGTACCGATAGGTTTCTTCGGGTATTATTTCTTCTCTAAAGCTCACAAAAATCCGGGTGAAATAGATAAAAAAAGTATCTTTTGCAAACAAAAGCGTTCAACTGTTGAACCTGCATCCAAAACTTGTGAAGAAATAACACTTATTGTGCTTTGCAAGAAATGATCTTTAAGAATTAGTTTTTGAGTATCGATTGTTATACATGTTGGCTACAGATGACATGGCACTTTCTTATAGTCAACTGCTGGCTATTCTATTATGTATTAACCATGCTCTTATAAACCTAGACGAAGGGATTAAATCAGGATGACTTGGAAGGGGGCAGATGAGATGTAAGAAATGGTTCATCATAGGTCTTTCACCAGTACTATAGTAAAAATTCTCAGTTAATCTCATAAATGGCAAGCGAGAACTCTAATGGAGCAAAAGCATACATAGAAGATTCTAGACTAGACCATAAATGGATACACTTTTATTCAAGCGCAATACTCTAATAGAGCAAGATCATGCATGGAAGGTTCTATACTATATAAATAAGAAGTCTCCACATGCTTACACAACGGATTACATTGAGCGAAGACTAATGATCAATATTTAACTTGGTAATGCATATGTCCAGGTGAACCTCCTTGGAGTCCCCGTGCACCATCTTGGGGTGAAGAATCATACCATGCGTCTTCCATGTCCACATCAGCGGGAACATCGCAGCTCAGCACAGTCCCAGTCAGCGTGATGGAGGCGGTGTGGGCGCCCACATACCTCTGAGGGGCAGAAACAGTGAGCATGCACCCGTACATCGGCTCATGTTAGTGTCAGCGTCAGCAGTGTTGCCCCTGACGCACACTATAGAGATGGGGTGGCTGCCTGCGCGGGCCTCGCCGGTGCCTCCGATCAAGAGGAAGATGCTGTCATCCCCCTCAAAGACTAGCAGGTGGCGGTGATCCTCCAGTGACTCCGGCACGGCGAACAGGTAGCACGTCTCGTACTTGATGTTCACCACCACGGGCCAGTAGTAATCGACGGACGCTTGCGTGAGGTGATGCATGAGGCTCGCCGGTGAGCCCCAAAACGTCGACGTGCGCTCATAGCAGTAGACGCAGGGCACCTTGGAGACATCGGCCAGGCCGTCCATGAAACAATAGTGGCTATAGGGGACGTTGCGCTAGTTGAATATATGAGCAAGTTACTACGAGATTGAATCCAAATAAGCACAAAATAAATCATGAGGGCTATAACAGAGATTAAACTAATCATGTGGACTAGCATAGTAGATGAATAGATTGAATCTAGGACACAGACTAGAAAAATAAAGTCGACCATGATTTTGAACAGGAAGGACCGAAACACATATGGTGCAACGACAGCAGCACCGTTGGCGTTGAGGTTGTCGCCCATGTCATTGAGGAAGAGGTTGCTGAGGTCGGGGAAGAAGTCGTCGTCGGTGAAGTCGTCGCTGCCAGCAGTCGCGCGAGTGCGCTCCCCAAATTCCAACAGCACTCGCCGAATGGAGCGCAGGAGGGAGTGGCTGTAGGGGACGTTGCGGCCGCCGAATGGAGCGTAGGAGTAGCAAACGAAGTAGTAGATCGTGCTCCTCCATAGTCTCTATCTCTAATCTTATCTCTATCTCTACTCTCTACTCTTATAAAAAACCGAGTTGGTGATGATGGTGTGCCTGCCATCTTGTAATATAGACCGTCCGATCTATATCTGAGGGATACAAAGCAAACTATGACAATTTTACAAAAGACACCCGCACCTCTCTCCACATTTATAGATAAGGCCTTGCCTCGTTCATCCTTATCTTCCACAACCTCATTGCTGAGAAATTAAAAAAGAAAGTCTCTGGAACAATCTGGCATGGTGGCCGCTACCGGCGTCGTCCATCCCCATGCCTCCGCCCAGTCCGACCACCAGTCACCACCAAGCCCCACTCCTCCTCACCTTATCTCTCATCTTTCTTGAGATATCATCTTTTCCATGAAATTAACAGTATGTACTGGGTCGGCATGAACACGTCTTGGATGGTGCTCGTCGACGATCGCGGCAGCTGGATGCTCATGGAGGTCTACAACCGGTGTTTGACCCCCCTTCCTTTGATTAACACTGCACTGCTTTGGCACCGCGGCCCATAATACTCGGAATCTTACAGTAGCCAAGATGATACCAAGTTTGATTTGCTCAAGGTTGTAATCTTCCAGGTGCCCACAAGATCTGCGAATTATAAAGACTTCAGGCTAATTGCGTTCTTCAACCGCGGTCTCGCCTATCTGACAGGTCACTACGGTAAGTGGATAAATCAGCACATCCATCGCAGGATCATACATCCTCCATGGTTCTCTAATTCCATTGAACACAAGGGCTTCATTTACGCTGTCAACTCCTTCTATGGCTGGACGTACTGCTGGCCTACTCCAGTCATCGCTACAAACGGCTGTTACAATAGTATGTTACATTCCTATGACATCATGATGGCTTGCTTATATTAGTGTCAACATTTACTGAAAAAATATCCATGCTCATAACATGTTGTTCTTAAGATTGACTACAGTAAGAGCCCTTTTTTATTTGACTCCAACTTGATATGATTTTATAGGCCGCCTGGTGTCCCTACCCTTCCTAAACCCATAACCTTTCAAAGACAAGCGGCATGGCAGCTGCAGGTGGTTCCTGGCTCGATCAGATGACGTCGAACGATTGATAATCGTTCACATGTACCGGACGTGTTGTTTCACGGAGTACAATCACAGTCACTGCAAGGTCTTTGAGCAGGATCCCATCTTCTCTGGGCCTTTAGGAATTTTTGACTCGAGGCTGGTAAGTAGGCTTGGTACACGCTCTCTGTTTCTCGGAATGAATTATCGGATTAACCAGGAGATAACCGGAGGCAAGGATCATGATGGCAGCGCGGTTTTGTTCATCAGGAAAAATTGTGTGTACACAACTTACCATGCGATGCACCATACCTTGATATGTGTCGCCACGCTCTGCAGCCCAAAGTAGGAGAGAGGGTCGCAAGTATCAGACTTCGACCTACTGGCTGGAGTTTCCCCCATCAGGCACCCATCTAGTTCAAGCCGTCAGCCAATCTCCACAGCTTAATAAATAATAACATCTAACTGAGCCTGTTAGTTAGATGCGTACACTTGGTGTAGTAGGATCTTTATTTAGTTTGATGCATACACTTGTTCTTTTTTGTAGCCCTTTTGTAATGATGGCTGATGTTTTGTTTGGAAGAGAGAGCTGCGTCTTTACTCTTCTGTCCTACTTACTGCTTCCGTTGAACCCCCAGCCCTAGTTGATGCTGCTGCTGTTTTCAATGTACAAGCAGTAGTATATTTCGTCTGTTGGTTGAATAAATGTGTTGTTAGAATGAAAAACACAATTTTTTGGAAGTCGTTGCATGGTCTGATCCTTTAGTGCCCCGTACCGTACGTAGCGCATACTATTTTTGGTACGAAACACATTTTCCACTTGTCGATAACATGTAGCCCACTGATGAAGGCCCAATAGAGGAGCCCATAATTAACTGGCAGGGAGGCTCTCACATGAATCTGGCACAGGTACATGCTCATGGTCCCCTAAACATAAATAAGTAAATAAATAAATAAAGCTAAATGCTCATGCACCAGTTCTTTAAATTCATGATTTGAAAAGTCAAATTTTAACAGGAGGATATTATTTCCTATGATAGTGTCGTTACATTTAGTCGATATTATTCTTAGGCAAAGATAGTGACCAGTCTTATTTCTCCCACCATTATCTTCCTGCAACCAGCGGACTCATCAAATCGTAGTCAACATCATAAATAGTTCCGGTCCGTTTTTATTTTTTGATAAGAACGTCCAACCCAGCCCAACACATGGCGATAGCACTTTATCCTCCGCCTTGGTGCACTCGCCGCGGCGCCGCCGTCCGGCCCTGTCAACAAAGTGAATTGGGAGAGGACAGTAGTTGTGAGTATGACAGTACAGACCCACCAAGTCCACTCCCGAACACAAGCAAGCGCCTCTTTTACTACTCAGATGCACCCCTTGTTTTTTTACTCTAATCCACCCTGCTGATATCTGGGACCCACATCATTGTCAACATATAGTCAATTAACGACAGAATTACACAACTTTGTATTTTGAGAATTTGTTCGGAGGAGCAAGCTATAAACAGTGTTGTGCAGTCTCTGTGGCCTGTCTAACAACATGACCAGCCCACCAGTTTTTTATTTGGGAAAATATGTAGCCCACTATTTCTTTTTGAAGAATACCGAAGCTAGGCTTATTTGTTCTCTCCGAGTTACTAGGATGCAAATCTTTCAAGACGAGGAGGGATGCAGTCCGGCCTGGCCAAAGACTATGGTCAGTATATGTTAAGAGTAATATCAAAGAGGTTGCAAATTCCCAAAAAATTATAGCAAATGGGAAATTACTTTCTTTTATTGTTTTTGTTCTTCACTGATATTTTATATTTCATTGGATTTTAACATGACATAGCACTAATTTATTTTTAAATTTATTTTTGTATGGCTACTAATTTTTGTATAAAGAATATTTTGTTCCCGAGCAAAAATATGTGAATTTTTAAAATTTCGCACATTTTGCAGTTCAATTTTTTAACCCTGGCACTAACCAGAAAATGGGCAGCAATTCTACAAAATGGAAAATGGGCTGCAATAAATTCCATATTGTCGGATGTGGGGTTCCGGCAAACCCTTAAGGTTCGAACACTGGGGTGCGCGCGAAGTCTTTCCCTCCTACCGATCTACGCTCTAGCTCGCTACGGTCTTGCGGACGAACTCGACGAACTCACAACACAAAAAAAGACACGGGGTTTATACTGGTTCGGGCCACCGTCGTGGTGTAATACCCTACTCCAATGTGGTGGTGGTGGATTGCCTCTAGGGCTGGTGATGAACAGTACAAGGGAAGAACGGCCTCCTGAGGTTGAGGTGTTCTTGTGGCTAGGCTCTCGATCGGGTTGGATCAAGCTCAGTTCGGATCCTGCTAGTATGGTGGCTAGCTATACTTATATAGGCCTTGGTCCTCTTCCCAAATGTTGAGTAGGAAGGGAGCCAACAACGGCGGGCAAATTTGAAGGGGGACATCTAGTACAAGCTATCCTGACAAAAGCGGTCCTCGCCTGCGAAAAGCCCTGGGATGACGCCGTCTTGGGCTCCACGATGACCTCCGCCTTGCCGTCCTCCTGGTCTTGGTCTTGTTGCACCAATATGGCAACCTTTTCCTAATGCCTCGGTACTCTTCGTCTGCGCTTGCCTCTTTAGCACCAAAGAGGAAACAAGGATGCTGCCCGCACCGGCGCCCGCCTGGCGCCGTTCGTCATGGCTCACGTCACGAGACCCTCGTGAGGTTTGCCTTGCCTTGATATCTCCGCTCCTCGTGAGCCTGCCTGGCTAGGCCACTCCAGTGGAAGTCTTGCCTCATCCGCCTCGCGAAGCTCGGCTCATGGCGAGGGTCTTGGATGCCTTGTTGATGAAGATGGGACATACGACCCGCTGCTTAGCCACGCCATGGGCCGCAGGCAGGCAAGTCTGGGGACCCCCGTTCCTAGAACGCCAACACATATGAATTAGCAAATGAGTGAAAATTATAAAAATAATAGCAAGTGGGTTGTACACGCCACAGATTTCGAGGCTGACTTGTTTACGCAAGGCTTTGTCAGTGAACACATGATCTTCCTGCTCTTCAATCTCTGATCTTCCTGCTCCAGCCGCCTAAACTAGTGCCGATGGGACTGTCTGCTCCCTCCTCTTGTGGCCCGTTGTGATGCCGCACAGGATTCACCAGCCCACCCTACTCCCTCCGCTGGCCTGGACGCACGCAATCAACTGCCTCCTTATTACGCAAAGAATGATTCCTCCCACTGACCTATGGGGTGCACCGGTTCGGAGGCTGACCTATGGACCTACTAAGTTGATGCCTACGCACGGCTTTGTCAACTTAGTCAACAAACGATTCTAGTAGCAGTGACCGTTGGATTTGAATCGAACGGTCCTACTGCTTCTTCAATCACTGCTCTTCTTGCACCAGCCGCCCAAACCAGCGCCGACGAGACCGCCTGCTGCTGCCTCCAGCGGTCGGCTGTGCTGCCGCGCAGGCCTCACCGCTGGCCAGGCCATCCCTCTACTCACCCACATCCCTTCACTGTTGTGGCTTCGCCACCTCCGGGTCATTCCCTTCTTGGGTCTAGCCGTCGTCCATTGTGCTGGTGTTCACGGCATGGTGTGGTCAATGTTGTCAACAAATGACAACATCGGAATAGGGATATACATGGAGAGGCTGACAGTTCGGACCCACATGGTCCATGGCCGCACACAAGCAAGTGCCTCCTTATTACGCCAAAAAGCATGAATACTCCCAATGACAGCTCGGACCCACCAGCTATATCTTCACACGGAAGGAAGTGCCTCCTTATTACGCATGAAAAAATGAATACCCCCTACTAGCTAGGACCCACCATAGTGGGAGGCTGACTTGTGGGCCTACTAAGTTAACACGGACGGAGGGCTTTGTCAACTTAGTCAACAAATGATTCTATCACCAGTGACCGTTGGATTATTAACATCCAACGGTCGTCCTGCTTCTTCAACCTCTGATTTCCTTGCTCCAGCCGTCCAAACCACTGCGTGCTCTTGCCTCTCGTGGCCGGCTGTGCTGCCGCGAAGGCCTCACCGCCCCTACTACTCCCACCGCTGGCCAGGCCATCCCGCACACCCCCTTTATTCTGCTGCGACGGCAGGCTCACACCGCAGCGGAACCAGTGAACCGTCGTACTCCTCTCCGCGTGGGCATCCACCGCCACATCTTCCCCGGCTCCGCGTCGTCCCCTTCCTAGGCCTCGCCGTCGTCCATCGCCTTGGTGTTCTCGGTGTGGCGTGGTCAATGTGATCAAGGAACAACTTTCATCGAAAGAGTATTGTACATGGAGAGGCTGACAGCTGTGTCCACGGCCGCAGCAAGGAAGTGCAACCTTATTACACGCAAAATAATGATTCCTCCACCTAACCACAGGGACCCACTGGGCGAGCCACCATATTTCATGAAAAAAACGTTTCCCTGACAGCTAGGACCCACCAGCTACATCTTCGCACGCAAGGAAGTGCCTCCTTATCCTCCCTGACAGTCGGGACCCACTCGGTCGAAGCGTATGCAGCGTTGTCATTCTGGTAGGGAACATGTACGTACATACTAGTTGGTCGGTCTGTCTGCAGGCTGCAGCGATGAACCGTGGCCGAGTAAGGAAGGACATGTGTCATAGTAGAGGCCCGCATGTAGCATGTCACGCAGTCCCGTTAATATTGTGTACACGTACGTACAACCAGGGTGCAAGAAAGTAAATACGGCCATGTACGTACATACGGGCGGGGTCTCGAACGCCTACTCGCGCATACGTACAGCCAGGGCTCGTCTACCTGGCTGCGTCAGAACGGAGAAATTGAGCAGTCGTGTTCATCGGGAGGCAACGGAATGCGTCGTGTTCATAGGGAGCCAACCGTCTTGGATGGAACAGCCGATCGAAACGAGGCCTGGCGTATCGTAGAACAGAGGAAATGGCCTTGTGTTAGACCTCCTACGATCGAAACAGGATCCTGTTCACCGGGAGGGGTGTGGCATACCGCAAAACGGAGGAAATAGACTTCGCTTCGAACTCTTACGGTCGAAACAGGGTCCTGTTGATCGGGAGGGGTGTGGCGTACTACAAAACGGAGGGAACGGACTTGTGTTGGAGCACTACGGTCAAAATGGGGGTCCTGCTCATCAGGAGGGGTGTGGCGTACCACAAAATGGGACTCCACTGGCTACTGTTCATCTCCACCTGTCGGCATTCTGGCAATGGCGGTACCTAGACTTGCTTGCTGGCGGCCCACGGGGTGGCTCCGTCGACGGCCCTGTACGGCCCAGCTTCAGCAACAACAACCCAAGACCTTCGCGAGGGGCCAAGCCTCGTGAGGCGGACAACATCAAGACCTCCCTTGGTGCGGCCTCCCCAGGTTGGCTCCCGAGGAGCGGAGATATCTATGCAAGCTGCACCTCGCGAGATTCATATGACGTGAGCTGTGATGACCAAGGCCAGGCGGGCGCCAGCGGGAGCAGTGTATCAGTTTCCTCTTTGGTGCTAAGGAGGCAAGCACAGGCGCGGAGTCCCGAGGAATCAAGCAAAGGTTTCCATTTCTGTGCAACAAGATCAAGACCGCCAGGACGGCATGACGGAGGTCATCGTGGAGCCCACCACGGCGTCACCACCAAATTCTTTTGTAGGCGAAGACTACTTTTGTCAGGATAACTTGTACTAGCTGTCTTCCTTTGAATTTGGCCGTTGCGGGATCCCTTCCCGCCTACATTCAGGAAGAAGACCAAGGCCACTACAAATAGGACCTAGCCACCACCATAGAGGGGGATCAGATCCATTCCACCCTGACCAACTCACCAGCTCATCGAGCCCAAGAACACCTCACCTCCGGAGGCTGTTCTACCATTATACTAGTTCATCCACAGCCCCTCGAGGCCAATCCACCACAAATCAGGAGTAGGGTTTTACACCGCAAGGTGGCCCGAACTTGGGTAAACTACCGCGTCTCTTGTCCATTGGCTTCATTGAGCTAAGCCGTGGGATCGGTGAGCAGGCAGACTGGGAAGGACGAGTCTTCACACGCACCCCAGAGTTCGAACCTCTAAAGGGTCTGCAGAACCCTGAATGCGACACCACCGTCGACCTCTTGTAGCCTCCATGGCTACTGTTCATCCACCGTCGACCTCCTCCAGCCTCCACCTGCGACTATTCATCCACGGGCTCCTGTTCACCCAGCCTCCACCACTCCTCCACCGGCTACTGTTCAACCAGACCTCTCCACAGGGTCCTGTTCAACCACCCCTCCATGGGCTACTGTTCATCCAGCCCTCCACCAGCTACTGTTCAACCAGCCCTCCATGCGGTACTGTTCATCTAGCCCTCCATAGGGTCCTGTTCATCCATCCCCAACCGGCTCGATCAGGGTCCTAATCCTCCAGCGGCAACCGCCTCTACTACCACGGGGTCCTGTTCATCCAAACCCCCACCCGGAAATGTTCATCCAACCCCCCAACAACGCTCACTGTTCATCAAGATGCAGCAGCTTCGATCGGCTTCAGTTAGCAGCAGTAGCAAAGGAATCGCTCGATCGGGTTCAGTAACGCATAGCCTGCAGTGCAATCGCTCGGGTTCAGTAGGCGAACGCCTCGCTCGGGTTCAGTTAGAGCCCAACGCCTCGCAACCATGCGTGTAGAGAGAGAAACGCGCATCACTTCCCACGGCGGTGTCCAGGGTAACCGGCGTCGTGACACTGCTCGTCGCGCGCATCCTGGGAAGAGTGCACCATGGGCATCGGCGTGGGCGTCTTAGAGGTCACTGCGCCGCCCATAGGCGGCACAACGACACCCCTGGAGGGCCCCGCGTCGCCTACGGGGGGCCCCAGCCCCATCTTTGGATTTGGCGGTATGCGGCCCATCATCTGGCGCATGAACGAAGCTGCTCGCCAGGCTCTGACTGCCAGAGCGATGCTGGTGCTCGCGGGCCACAGCTCGGGTTTTGTCCGTGACCGGCCCGCTGCTTGCCCGCACAGGCACGGGCCGTTTGGCTCCCGACGAGCCGATCACCGTGATTGTCTTCTTCTTGGGAGCCATGGCGAAGATGAACTGCTAGGCTAACTGCTAGACCAGATTCTCACAACTGTGCCCCCTACCTGGCGTGCCAAAGATGTCGTTGGGAACGACACCTATGGGGTCATTGGTATCCCTTCTATGGTCGGCGGGCGCGGGGTTGTGAGAATAGCAGGTTCAGGAGCTGGCACAAAGATCGTTTACCCAGGTTCGGGCCGCGAGGATGCGTACTACCCTAGTCCTGCTTTGGTGTGTATTTTAGAGTGTACTTGAGCTCTCGAACTAGCTATGGTGGCTGCGTAGTTCCAAAGAGCCGAATCCGTCTCCAGTACACCTCGGGCCTCCTTTATAGACAAAAGGGGTCGCCACAGTGGCACACAAGAGGTGGAAAGGTGTACAGTGCGCGAGCTTATCACCCGGCATTACGGGACAAAGCGCATTAAATGCGGTACTTAGGTGTCCATTAGCTTTATCGGGGACGGGAATGAGGCTCGTCCTGTCCGTCGCTGCTCCGCCTCGCTTCGACACGCACCCAGGCCAGCGATGCGTGCACCGCCACGTGGGCAGGCAGGCTGCTGAGGTGGCGCGGTGGCAGGGTCTTCACGAAGATCTGCATGCCACCACGCTAGTACTTGCTGAGTTGGTCTGGAGGCCGCCCGTCGCCACGCAGGTGCCTGCCCAGCTGGTTGAGCTAGCAGCTGCTTGGGAACGGCGGTGGAGTCTTGGCTGGTGCGGGCCTGGCTGTGGCCCCGCTGATGCCCTCGGCAAGGGTCTTGCCGGGGGCCCGGCAAGGGTCTTGCCGCAGCGTCGCAGTCGTCCCCGGCAAGGCGCTTGACGGGGGTCTTGTGGATTTCCTCGGCTAGGATCTCGCCGAGGGTCGTCGTCTTCTGATCCTGATCTGAACTTGTGTGTTTATGATCTTGACAAAGATCTGCATGCCACCACGGAGGTGCCTCCCGAGCCATGGTCCCAATGTAGTTGGTTGGTGGTGTTGGAACCCACGGGCTCAAGGGTGGCCTGCTCTGCTGGCATCGGGCAGGCTGCCGCGGCAAAGCTCTTGCCGGGGCTGCGGAGGCTGCCCCGGCAAGGGCCGAGGGTGTCTACCTCGCCCTCCTGCCCTCCTGTGTTTCTGATCTTGGCGTTGCCTTGGTTGTCTTGTGCTTCGGCTTCTCTTCGGCTTCCCTCCTCTACTCTACTAAGTGTGGCCTTGGCACGTGGCTCTGACTGCCCGTGCACAAGTAAAGGGGTCAAAAGGAGAGCCCCTACTTTTGCACATCGACACCATTTTCTTCCACTTCCGCTCCTTCCTTCAACCCGTCATGGCGAGAATGCGCGCAGGCCCTTCAACGGTGGGGGCGAGGGTCGCTGCTCGACAGCGCTTTCCTCCTTCCCACGAGCTCGCGGCAGTGGAGCCGGCCACGAGAGGAAGGGGGAGGGGCGAGGCCGAGGTCGCCGCGGCGGTCGGGGGAGAGGGGGCAAGGTGGCGCGATGGCCGTGCCTCCGCCAGCGATGCCGCCCGTGATGAAGGGCCACATCGGGGACCAGCCTCCGGAGTTCTTCATCAGGCTGCGCCGGCCACCGCGCCGTTGTCTCCATCTTCCTACCCCATTTGCCCAGGAAATAGAGCTCTATTCGCCCGAGACCCTCAGATTGCACATGAGGGGCTGCGGGAATGGCGGCACGCAGGTCGACGTCGACTTTCCCGCTCCTCATGTTATGTACCTCCGTCGCGGGCGGAAGACATTTGCTCGCATCCATAGACCGGCGGCAGGGCTCGTCCTCTACTTCAAGCTAATGGAGGGCGGCCTGCTCTCCGTCAAGGTCTTCGAAGATCTTGGAACTCGCCTAAAGTGCTGCGTGGAGAGCTCTTCCGACGATGAAGATTCCTCCTCGAGCAGGAGTGACGAGGAGGACAGCGACAGCGACGACAAGGGAGTCGAGCGGCAGGATGCCGACCCCGACTGATCGTGCCGCCCCTTGATACGTCTCCAATGTATCTATAATTTTTGATTGCTCCATGCTATATTATGTACTGTTTAAGACATTATTGGGCTTCATTATTCCCTTTCATATTATTTTGGGACTAACCTATTAACCGGAGGCCCAGCCCAGAATTGTTGTTTTTTGCCTATTTCAGAGTTTCGTAGAAAAGGAATATCAAACGGAGTCCAAACGGAATGAAACCTTCGGGAACGTGATTTTTAGGAAGATTATGATCTAGGAGACTTGGACCCTACGTCAAGACACAAAAGAGGTGGCCACGAGGTAGAGGGGGCGCGCCCTCCACCCTCGTGGGCCCCCTTTTGCTCCACCGACGTACTCCTTCCTCCTATATATACCTACGTACCCCCAAACGATTAGATATGGAGCCAAAAAGCTAATTCCACTGCCGCAACCTTATGTACCCACGAGATCCCATCTTGGGGCATCCATCACGGAGGGCTTCTACATCAACACCATAGCCTCTCCGATGAAGTGTGAGTAGTTTACCTCAGACCTTCGGGTCCATAGTTATTAGCTAGATGGCTTCTTCTCTCTTTTTGGATCTCAATACAATGTTCTCCCCCTCTCTTGTGGATATCTATTCGATGTAATCTTCTTTTTGCGGTGTGTTTGTTAAGACCGATGAATTGTGGGTTTATGATCAAGATTATCTATGAACAATATTTGAATCTTCTATGAATTCTTTTATGTATGATTGGTTATCTTTGCAAGTCTCTTCGAATTATCTGTTTGGTTTGGCCTACTAGATTGATCTTTCTTGCAATGGGAGAAGTGCTTAGCTTTGGGTTCAATCTTGCGGTGTCCTTTCCTAGTGACAGTAGGGGCAGCAAGGCACGTATTGTATTGTTGCCATCGAGGATAACAAGATGGGGTTTTTATCATATTGCATGAATTTATCCCTCTACATCATGTCATCTTGCTTAAGGCGTTACTATGTTTCCATGAACTTAATACTCTAGATGCATGCTGGATAGTGGTCGATGAGTGGAGTAATAGTAGTAGATGCAGGCAGGAGTCGGTCTACTTGTCTCGGACGTGATGCCTATATACATGATCATACCTAGATATTCTCATAACTATGCTCAATTCTGTCAATTGCTCAACAGTAATTCGTTCACCCACTGCAAAATACTTATGCTCTCAAGAGAAGCCACTAGTGAAACCTATGGCTCCTGGGTATATCTTCATCATATTAATCTTCCAATACTTAGTTATTTCCTTTGCTTTTTTACTTTGCATCTTTATCACAAAAATACCAAAAATATTATCCTATCATATCTATCAGATCTCACTCTCGTACCGTGAAGGGATTGACAACCCCTTATCACATTGGTTGCGAGGATTTATTTGTTTTGTGTAGGTGCGAGGGACTCGCGCGTAGCCTCCTACTGGATTGATAGCTTGGTTCTCAAAAACTAAGGGAAATACTTACGCTACTTTGCTGCATCACCCTTTCCTCTTCAAGGGAAAACCAACGCAGTGCTCAAGAGGTAGCAAGAAGGATTTCTGGCGCCGTTGCCAGGTAGGTCTACGCAAAGGTCAACATACCAAGTACCCATCACAAACCCTTATCTCCCGCATTACATTATTTGCCATTTGCCTCTCGTTTTCCTCTCCCCCACTTCACCCTTGCCGTTTTATTCGCCCTTTCTTTTCCGTTTGCCTTCTTTTTCACTTGCTTTTTGTTTCTTCATGTGTTGGATTGCTTGTTTGTCACGATGGCTCAAGATAATACCAAATTGTCTGACTTTACCAATACCAACAATAATGATTTCCTTAGCACTCCGATTGCTCCTCTTACCAATACTGAATCTTGTGAAATCATGATTATCTTAGACGTTTAAGCAATATTTATGGATGCTCCCTTATCTCCATCGCATCAGAAGCATATCACCTACATTGACAAAGGCAAAAGCAAGGTATTGGGTCTAGGTAAGGTTGCGATCTCAAAGGATTGACACATGTACAAAGTCATGCTTGTCGAGTCCTTAGGATTCAATGTCATGTCAGTCTCAGTGCTTTGTGATCTTGATATGGTTGTTATCTTTGACAACTATTGTTGTGTTGTGATCATGGAAGCTGACCATTCCAATGTCTTCGAAGGCTTTAGGAGAGGAGATCTGTATATTATTGATTTCTCCACAGGACCACAACCAGCTATATGTCTACTTGAAAAAGCTTCACAACGCTGCCTATGGCATCGACGACTTGGTCATGCTGGCATGAGGAACATGCACACGCTCGCGAAGAAGAAGCATATCATTAGCATTGAGAATGTAAAATTCCTCAAGGATCACTTGTGCGGAGCCTGTGAAGATGGAAAGATGACCAAGGCCAAGCATCCAACGAAGACTATCATGACAACCACTCGACCATTTGAATTGCTTCACATGGATCTCTTTGGTCCTAACCATTAGTCTGCATTCACCAATGAATCATCTCTATATGGCTTTGTTATTGTTGATGATTACTCTCATTACACAAGGGTACATATCGTCACTTACAAACGTGAAGTGCAGGAAGTCTTCAAACGATTTTCCTCGAGGGCTTCAACCAACTTTGGTGTGAAGATCAAGCACATCAGAAGTGACAATGGAACTGAGTTCAAGAATACTAGTCTTGATGACAATCTTGATGAACTTCGTATTACTCATGAGTTATCTACTCCTTATACTCCTTAGCAGAATGGCGTTGTGAAGCGCAAGAACAGGACTCTTGTTGAGATTGCTCGCACTATGCTTGATGAATACAAGACACCTCGTCATTTCTGGACTAAGTCAATTGATACTACGTGCCACATCATCAATAGGGTATATCTTCACAAATTCTTCAAGAAGACTGCATATGAACTCCTCACTGACATGAAACCCAATGTGAGTTATTTCAAAGTTTTCGGTGCTAAATGTTGGATTAGAGATCCTCATCACAATTCTAAATTTGCACTGAAATCACATGAAGGTTTTATGCTTGGTTACGTAAAGGACTCGCACACCTATAGAGTCTTCAACAATGTTCACCACAAGGTTGTTGAAACTGTAGAGGTGCGGTTCGATGAAACTAATGTCTCGCAAAGAGAGCACCTACCTCTTGTGCTAGATGAACAGTCTCCTGAGGAAACCATCAAGTTCAAGGCTACTGAGGATGTCATTCCCACTGAAGAATGTGCTGAAGAAGTTATTCCAGAACGTGAAGAACATCATGCTGGTGCACCTGAGGAAAATGGTTCTGAAGAAAATGCTGATCCAATTCCTCATCGCCAACCCACTCATCCTCGAGTTGCGAATGAAGTGCAAATTGAGAAAATCATCAGCGACATCAACGCACCAGGTCCTCTCACACGCTGAAAAGCTTCACATTTGTCTAACTTTTGTGGGCACTTTGCTTTCGTCTCTATCACAGAGCCCACTAAGGTAGATGAAGCATTTCTGGAGCCTGAGTGGATTCAAGCTATGCAAGAAGAATTACATTAGTTCGAGCTCAACAATGTTTGAGAACTTGTCAAGCGACCAGACCCTCGCAAGCACAATATCATTGGCACAAAGTTGATCTACCACAACAAGCAAGATGAAAATGGCCTTGTGGTGAGGAATAAGGCACGGCTTGTAGCTCAAGGCTACACACAGGTTGAAGGAATTGATTTCGATGAAACTTTTGCACATGTTGCTAGACTTGAGGCTATTCGCATATTACTTGCTTATGCTAACCATCATAACATCATCTTATATCAAATGGATGTGAAAAGTGCATTCCTCAATGGTAAGCTTGAGGAAGGAGTATATGCTGCTCAACCCCCAAGTTTTGAAGATCCAAAGCATCCTGACAAAGTCTTCAGACTCAATAAGGCCGTCTATGGCCTTAAGTAGGCCCCTCGGGTGTGGTATGATACTTTGAAGGAATTCCTCATGAAGAAAGGCTTCAAACCCGGTTCACTTGACCCAACTCTTTTCACCAAAACCTATGATGATGAATTATTCGTGTGCCAAATATAGGTTGATGATATTATCTTTGGCTGTACTGACCAACGTTACAGTGATGAATTTGCCTACATGATGAGTGAAGAATATCAAATGTCTATGATGGGAGAATTGAAATCCTTCTTAGGTCTTCAGATACGTCAACAACGCAATGGCATATTCATATCTCAGCAGAAATACCTCAAAGATGTACTGAGGAAATTCGGCATGCAAGATTGCAAAGGCGTCAAAATCCCCATGCCCACAAATGGCCATCTATGCACTAATGAAAATTGTATTGACTTCGATCAAAAGGTATACCGCTCCATGATCGATTATTTATTGTATTTATGTGCATCTAGGCCAGATATTATGCTTAGTGTTTGCATGTGTGCCCGCTTTCAAGCTACACCGAAGGAATCACACCATAAGGCTATGAAGCATATTCTTCGATATCTAGCTCACACTCCAACACTTGGATTATGGTATCCCGAGGGCTCGGCTTTTGGTCCCATTGGATATTCAGACTCTGACTATGCTGGTGATCGTGTTGACTGCAAGTCAACATCAGGCGCATGACATTTCCTCGGACGATCTTTGGTATGTTGGTCCTCGAAGAAACAGAACTACGTATCCCTCTTTACTGTTGAAGCTGAGTACATTCCTGCTGGTTCGTGCTGTGCTCAACTGCTATGGATGAAGCAAACCCTAAAGGACTATGGCATCTATGTGAAGAATGTGCCACTCTATTGTGACAATGAGAGTGCCATCAAGATTGCTTATAACTCTGTTCAGCACTCGAAGACAAAGCACATTCAGATTCGTCATCATTTTCTTCATGATCATGTGTTGAAGGGCAACATCTCTATTGAGCACGTGAAGACTGAAGAATAGCTAGCCGATATCTTCACAAAGCCCTTGGATGAGAAGAGATTTAGCAAGTTGCGGTGTGAGCTGAATATCTTACAGTCTTTGAAAGTCCTATGAAAAGGACACACATCCTAACACTGATGCAAATTTGATGACTTAGATGTGCAACACACGAAGTAACGTTTTTCTTCAATCAATGAAGACTAACACCCTAAGTGTGAAGAAATTAACGAAGAATTTGATTCTCAGAGCCCTATGACAATTGTACGCGGTGTCTGAAATCAGCATTCTTATACAATTCTCAGAGCCCCAAACAACAGTTGAAATTCTTCAATTTGAGTTTTTCTTCATTTTTTAAATTCCTCAGTTGTTCAATTTCTTCAACTTTGTATTATCTTCACTCTCTCCTTCGTTTTTCTTCATTGGCTATATAAATATATGACTTTATGTCCTCTACATCATTCACTTATTTTTATTTCTGCAAGTTGCCTTTTCTGCTAAGTGAATGTGATCGGACCCTTCCCCCTCTATGCTAAACTCAACCCAGTCTATTCACAAATTCTTCATGTGCGTTCTATTTGAAACCCATTCAAAATCTTCACTGTGTCCGTGACAGCTAAAGAATTTGCGAATGTAACCTTAAAATATTCTAATCTGAATTTTTGTCTTTTCCCACTCAAATCGTTCCACATTCCACGATATGATTATCTATTCGCCCACGATCTCACACGATCTCCACCTCAAACTACGTGGGTGACACATGTCGCATGAATGAGAAGGGTCAGGGGCACGTCCGTCCATTTTCCTTGGGCAAGCAGTTTTTCACCTCGGCTATAAATACCCCTCACCCTCCTCAGTCTGTTTTTACTCCGCTCGACCTCACTCCCTCGCTCGAGCTCTCAAAACCTAGCGCCGCTGCTACTTCCATCATCGCCGATGAGGAAGAGCTTCGCTGCCTCAACTTCGTCGCCGTCGTACTCGCGTCGGCCGCGGATTTCTTCACTCCGCCGTCGTCGTAGCTGTCTTCCTCAGCCAAGTTAGGGCGTGGAAGATCATAACCGACGAGCTTCAAATCTAGTAATCTCACTTCGTCGTGTTCTTCATCAAGGGTAATTAAAAGTAACTTTTACTGCCCTTGTTGATTCATATGATTTCTACAAAATCTTCAAAAGGTGTTTATTCTTCAATCCTCACACTCTAAACACCTGCACAAACATCTGTTCTTGATCTGTTTCCCTAAGCAACATTTTTCTTCAAGATTCCTCAATTGTGTGGATTTCCTATCTATACAACTCTGGAACCTAAGTCAAAGAACGCTTAGTGAAATTCCACAAGACACATCTGGTCAAATTTCTCAAACTTGTTCCTTTTGCAAAAATCTTCTAAGAACGCATATGACCTCTCCAAATTCTTCGCACCTATAGTCTGTTCATAGGTACACATGTACGCTACTGAATCACTAGGTTCTCATCAAGTTAACTCATTTGCAGCGTTCCTCGAAGAAAAGTTGCATACCTCTTAAGAGAACTCAGTAGTTCAAAATCCACAGCTGAAGAAAATGGCAGATGGCAAGAAACCTCAGAAGGGAGGAAAGAAGTTGGAAGTCAACAATGATTTTGAGATTCCTGATGACATCTACGCAGGGTAGTGCACTCCTCCTCATGAAACGAAGAATGAGCGCAAAGTGCGCATTCAGAGGATAGAGAGGAGATGGGCTAGAGAATGGAGGGAGTGCAGATATGTGACTCCCAAGTATATGAAGAAATTCGCAGTACACCCTCCATGCCCAAGACCTCCCTTGGCACCAGGCCAAGTTGATGATCCCTCAAGCATCAGAAGTGGTGAGGATTTCCCTAAGGAATGGGCTAAGCATCAAGCTAAACTGGCCGAAATGGCAAAAGAGGTAGTGAAGAAATTCAATGAAGACTCTGCTGTTGCCACTTCCGAGGCCTCTGCTAGCAAGCCTAAGAAGGCTATGGCCAAGAAGCCCGCTCACAAGCCCAGTGCTTCTTATTCAATGCCCTCACGGCCAAGCACCTCAACAATGCCCTCAAGGATCAGTTCTGCAAAGCCCTCATAGCAAATTCCTCATGCTGCTCCAGCTCCTCCAAAACCCTCAGCTCCTCCGGCAAAGTCCTCAGCACCTGTGCATCTCGCCTCGTGTCAAAGGACCATAGGAAAATCAATTACCTCAGGAGCATCTACAAGTTCTTCAGCTCCTCCAAATTCCTCAACATGCCCTACTTTGCTAAAGACCAAGGCCATTGCTGGACGAGGCACTAGATCAAGTCCTCACAAGAAGCAGGTTTCCTCTCAAGTACCGTCCGATGAAGACGAAGCAGATGATGAGGAAGTTGCCGAAATTATCAGAGATAGACAACAGAGGGCCGCTAGAGCCAAAGGAAGTGAAGTTCCTCTCTTACTGGATCCAAAGTTGATCCTTGAGTACATTGACCTCTAGCACAAGGACCCCAACACACCTATGCCAGACTTAAAGCTAATTCCTGGCCAAAGTCACATGCTGACCGCCTTCATTGGCAAAGAAAAATGGAATTCGAGAAGGCCAGGCAGTTGAAGAAAGCGCAGCACAAAAAGGAGCTTGCTAAAGAGGAATGTTGTGAGAATGACAATCGATGAACTTGTAGCTCTGCAATCTGAGATCAAGAATCTCAGTGATGAATTTGATCGCTACTATGCTGACTGGCTTGGAGCCAAAGTCAGTTTTGCGAAGTTGACTAAAAAATTCACTTCAAATGCTGAATCTCCTCATGCTGATGCATCTGCTCAGCCGACTGAAGAATATGCTAGCACCGTTGATGAAAATCAGGTTGCTGATGAAACTGCTAGTACTAGGGCTGATGACTGCATTCCAGCCGCTGATAACATTGCCAGGGAAACCAATAGTGTTGCGCTTGAAGAACAATCCAGGCCAGCTGAGGCATCAACCGTTGTGCCTGGAGAATCTGAACCAACCAGGCAAACTGAAACAGTTGTGCCTGAGGTAACTAAACCAATTTCCTCTGCTCCTCCTGCAGCAACACCAAGTCCAGTTCTTCCTTCTGCATCAGAAGCGAAGAAAACCAAAGTTGCAGAGCGAGCATTAGTAAAGAAGAGTAAGGCATCTACTTCATCTGTGTCTTCAGCACCAAAGAAGATGAAGACACTGACAAGCTCTTTTGAGAATCCCATTGATGTTGTTCCTGTCTCCAGTATGCCATCAAAGGAACTTGTTCCTTTTGGTGAAGATTATGAGATCCCAAGCGGATCAGATGAAGACATCCCTTCTGCTGCTTCTTCAGAGCAGTTGGACATAGAAATTGAAGCGAATAATATCCCTTCAACCCCAATCATCTCATCGCCTATGCCTCAGTTCACAACTGAAGAGGCAGGCGTTGAAGAATTAAGTGAAGAAGATGAAGACGTGGACATTGGGAGCACCACACCTGTGATGAATGATGACTTTTGGGAAAGTCAGCACCCCAACTCTCCTTTGTTCATGCCACTGCAACAAATCCCTCAGTCCCTAGTGCACACTAAAGTTCTAATGGGCTCTGAAGAACCTCACACCACTCCGTCCATTCCTGGAGAAATTCCAGCCACTAGTGCTGATGAAAATGCTGCTGAAGAAATGAAGACCTAGGCTACAACTGGAGATGCAACTGAGATTCCTCAGCCCGTGGTTCCTGAGAATGTGATTCCTGAGGCTGTGATGCCTTTGACTGATACTCCTCAGCCCAAGTCGAAGAATCCCTTCTCTAAGAAGCAAAACTTCAAGGCTGACGACTTCTTCCACGAGCATGTGTTCTTCACAGATTACAACCCATATGACTCTACTCCTCTTAGAAGGAAGCGTTTCTGGACTGCCAGCCAAGCAAACTTCTATTCTTCACTGCTTTTTGATAAGGACAAAGTCTTCGACCATTAGCATATTCCTCACGTGGACATGGAATCACTGCCTTGCTTCATGCCAGCCCTCAGTGTTCTTCATGATGCTGGACTGCTCAACTTCTGCACAGATATATGTGATTGGAATGAAGAACTAATTCTTCAGTTCTATGCAATGTTGCACATCACCGGCAATGCTGAAGATGTGAACTCTTGGGTGTTGGAGTGGATGACGGAAAATATTCACTTGAAAGCACCGGCCTCTGAATTACTTCATGCCCTGCCTATCAGTCCTCCCCTTGAAGGTGCACGTTGTATATATCATGAACCTGAACTTACTGACCACTATATGCAAGTGTTGATGAAGCCGCTGAAGCCCGGTCAAGCCCCAAGGACCAAATTCCTCGTGAAGGAATTGTTGTATGTGCCACGGACTGTCTATCGCATCTTGACCAAGACTTTGAGTCCAATCAAGGGCCACAACTCTAATGAAGAAGAGGTCGTTGGCATCATGAAGAATCTACTATTCAACATCATTCATGGCGTTCCGGTAAACTACCATGATTTCTTCATGAGGAGTCTGGCCAATGTTGCATTATCTCCTTTTGAATTGAAGCCTTACGCTCCCTGGATAATGAGATTCCTCAGATTAAGGTCTACAATCAATTACTAGGCTGACACTCTCAACCATGGCAGCTACTTGCCACCCATTGAAGTCCTCAAGCGGACATTTTCCTCAGCTGATGAAAAGGGCAAGTCTACTGCTGTTATTGATGAAGGCATTCGTCCATTGGATGGTCAGTTCCACAAAGCTGCATCTTACTCCACCAATGAGGACTCTGCCGCTCATGACTCTGCCACCAATGCCTCAAAGCAAATCCTCAAGGCACAGCTCCAAGGGTGATGACTGATCGTGAGCTTATCCTCAGTCTTCACCAGAAGGTTGATCGCAACCATAAATGGGTAAAAAGGTAGTTTGGTTCAATTCTTTACAACATGACTGCTACATAAAATTCAGTGAAGAAAAACCACTACTACCTCCTTGAAGTATTCAATCGCACCTGGGCTATTCTGTCTCATCTTTATGGTGAAGAAGATGTGAAGCAGATGGGCTTCAAGCAAGACTTTGACTGGTCTCAGCCTCCGGCAAAGAAATTCAAGAAAGTCAAAGTTCCTTCCTTGGTAGCCAGCTCTTATTCTCCATCTCGCGAGACTGATGAGCATGAAGATTTGGACGACACTGCGGCAGGCCCTACTTCAACAACCGACCCAACAACGCTGGCGCTCCTCCATCGACTTCATGATGATATTCTTCAGGGGCTTAGTCCTCATTTTTTGTCCCTTTTGGTCATTCAATGACAAAGGGGGAGAAATTTGAGTTAGTCTTCAAGCGGGTCTCTATATATGGGAGTTTTTTTTGCTAAGTTACAACTCTCGTTCTTTTGAAGACTTTGTTGGATCGAGTTGTAAACTTAAACCCGATGGTGGTCTAATACTTTTGTTATGTTCTTCTGCATGCTATTCCCTCATATATGTTAATCCACGCATGTTGAATAACGTCAGTCACCATATTTCATCATGCATTTCAAATTCTTCATATCATATGTTAAATGCGTGTATGAATTACAAGACATAGGGGCAGATCTCCATGATTTCTACTCTTCAAATGTGCATTGCTTCAAAAGTAAGCTCCTCACTATGCACATCTTCAGGGAGAGTTCTTCTATATCTTGCAATCGAATTCCTCAATACCAGTATTTACACTTCATATGTTAATCCCCGTTGAAAACTTAACCTATATTGTCATCAATCACCAAAAGGGGGAGATTGTAAGTGCATCTAGTGCCCCTTGGTGATTTTGGTGTATTGAAGACTTATAGGTTAAGGTACTAATGCGTCTGTGAGTGTACACAGGTCTATAAGTCTATGGGGAGTTTGATATTTACAGAGAAAGTCGACCCCTAAAAATGAATGTCTTCGACTAAAGACTTTCGATTTCTGAAGACTTTGAAAGTGAAGAAATTGGTGTGACCATGAAGACTTGATATTCATACAAGGAACATGAAGCGTGAAGACTTTCGTTTTCATATTCTCATTTTCTCTTTCTTGAGTCATAGGAAATACCGTACTGTTAAAGGGGGTCGAGGAAAAACTAAGGAAAAGTTTCCAAGTGATGCTCATCTCAAATTCCAACACCTTCCAATCCTTTCGATTGAAGCCATTGGAAATCTCATATAGTTCAGTCAATTTCTTCAGTGACAGAGACGAAGTTTTGCTGGTCTCTGAGGAATTTGTTCTGACTGAGGAGTTAGGAATTCGCCAGTGCTGATTACCTACAATTGAGGAACATGATAGCCCTGAGGAATTTGAGCCTCAAATTTTCGACCGTTGTTGTGCTACGCGCCAGCTGTCCCAAAATATCTACCCACCTAATGGTCATATCATTGAAGGGCATTTATGTCTTATCATGTCCGGCTGCTCCCTAGGCTATTAATAGCCGCCGCCTACAACCACTACCTGGTTGGCTGCTCTGAGAGAAACTGACACTTGTCATTAAGAGCATCCCATCCTCCCAGGACTTTGAGCGAGAATCATCAAGTGAGGAAAACCCAAACCCAAACACCTACAAACCCAAAGTGATTGAGCATCACTGAAGAGTTTGATCCTGCGTGGATCCGACGCTTATTACCTTTCAAGACTGTGCATCTTCCAGACGATTAGGCGTCATGGTCTAGAGCATCCAAGAGGAAATTGTGGATCGCCGAGTGACCGAGTTTGTGAAGGTTTGGAATTCACCTGAAGACTTACCACGAGTAATTGGGCGAGGTCTGTGTGACCTTAGCTCAAGGAGCATACGGTGAGGACTGTGTGTCCGGTACTATTTGTCCTCATGTTTAAATACCTAGCCACTCCAACCAGACGTACAACTGTCACAGCAGTTGGAACTGGTCTACCAAATCATTGTATTCACCGAGCTAACTGGTTCTATTTCCTCATCCCTTCCATTTCCTCAGTGATGTGTTGTGTGCTTGTTGATATCTGTTTGAAGACCTTGACTGAATACTTTCTCAATTTCCTCAATTCAATTTCTTAACTCTGTTTGTCTTCATCCTATTTTATCCTGTGCTTATGCTTTCTATGCTCTGTGTGTGTTTTCATTTCATCATGATGTCCATGTTTATGTCATGTCATGTATGCATCTGAGTACTTATTCCGCTGCAAGTAGTTCTTCACTTAGGAATTTCCTCACCCTAAAATTCCTCATTGAATAATTCTTAAAAATCGCCTAATCACCCCCCTCTAGTCGACCTAACGCACTTTCACTTAGCAATCGCTAAACCAACTCCGAGAGGTTATTGACCACACTGGATGTCGGGGGTTAGGTGCGACATATCCCAAAGGATGGCTTATCATGGTGGGGGCGAGTAGAACGTCGCCGGTGCCTGGAAGCGGGATGAGGCGTAGACATGCACGCCGGAAGATTTTACCCAGCTTCGGGGCTCTCCGAGGAGATAACACCCCTACTGCTGCTCTGCGGGGTCTCCGCATGGTCACTATGGTGATATGTGTACAAAGTTGCTCCTCGAGCTGTGTTCTGGAGGTAGGAGAGGGCAAGGCTAGCTCTCTCCCTTCTATGCTTCTGTCTAGTGGTAAAAGGATCGAACCCTTCGCATGGGTGCTCCGGGGGGTTTATATAGGCCTACCCCCCGGGGGTACAATGGTAATCTGACTGGGTGCGGGTCCCAGACGTCTGTCTCTTAGGCCGTCGTCTTCTCCGCCGACTCCTGGGGCCCGCCTCCGGTGGGCCCGCCTTCGGTGGGCCCCACCGACTGACATGGCCACTGTAGCCGCGCATCTGATGACGTTGCCTGGGTCGTGGGGGCGTGGCAACAGTGCCGCCGCCTGGCGGGCGATCACTGTCGCCACTCCCCGTCTTATCTGGTTAATGGCGTGTGGGGCCCGTGGGAGGAGCTGGCCGACTCTCGGAGGCCAACTCCCACGGGGTCCGTCTTCGGGTGCTCTCGCCGTCTTCGTCCCTCCTGCTGACTAGCGGGGCCCGCTGTCTCCAGGCCGTACATGCCAGCCATCATGGGTACAGTGCCCCGTCGCCAGGGCGGTCGTCAGGGCCAGCATGGCGACAGTGCCGCGCCGGACGGAGCTCTCCTCCGGTACGGCGTACTGTAGCCATACCTGCCCCTGGTAATCATCGTAGGGGAGGGCCGTACTCCGACCATCCCCGGTCTCGTCCTTCTTCTCGAAGGCAGAGAGTGGTGAAGTCGCGAGCCGACTTCCCATAGTCGGCCTTCCTGGAGTTGCCAGTTGGGAGTCGTAGCCGTCTCTGGGACTCGGCCGTGAGTGGGTATCGGCGATGCTGCGGCCGACTCCCAGAGTCGGCTGATCGTCTTGGGATTCTTTGAGGGGTGTAGCCTGCCCCGATGTCTTGAAAGGCTCTGGGTCCCGGGTTAGCCTACCCGTCGCCCAATACTCCGACAGTAGTCCCCGAAGCTGGTGAGGCGCCGAGGGAGACCTTTCGAGGAGCCTCAACAGTTTCTTCCTCCGAGTGGATCGTGGGGGAGGCGATCTTATCGAGGCCGCCTCCGACAAGCCGACTATGGGAAGCCGGACTCGTCGAAGGTCCTCTTGCTTTTCAAAGAGTTTGAAAGTCGTGGCGAGACTCAGGCGGTGTGCCTGATAAGCCACACGGCCGCCGCCCGTCGCGGACCCGCCGAGGGACGCCACGTGGCCGAGCCAGTCTTCCAGCCCACGCGCGCGACGGGACAGGCCCATGGGTGGGGCCCGCTATTACCGCGCCTCGGCCCTCGAACGGATCCTTTGCGGCCGCACGGGGTGGTTGAGCTTCTCAGCGCAGTAAATGCGTGTGGTAACTTCCATGGTGAATCGTGGGGGTCGTGGGGGCGTGGGCGCAGTTAATCCCACGACGCCCCCTCGGCTTTTCAGCCCGCAGGACTATAAGTAGGCGGAGGGAACGGGGTGGCGAAGCACGCGCGCCCGCTCCCCTCTGCTCCCTTTGCTTCTTTTCTCCTCCTTCTTCCTCCCACCGCTGCCGCGCCGGACTGCGCCCTGCACGCAGCGATGAGCTCTTCCTCCACCGCCGTGCCCGCCGCCGTGCGCTCCAGCGTATGGGATGGTTCTGAGATCGACGACGACATGATTGACTTCCTCCGCAAGACGCGCCGCATCCCCGGCGCGCACCTCATGCAGGCCCGCGCTCCGCCGCCGACGGAGGTGACGCCGGCGCCGGAGGAGGGCGAGCGGCTCGTGTTCCGCTCCCACCTTATGCGCGGGCTGGGGCTGCCGGCGAGCGGGTTCTTCCGCTTGTTCCTGGAATTTCATGGCCTCCAGCCGCACCACCTCACTCCAAACACGGTGGTGCTGCTGGCGGCCTTCACTGCGTTGTGCGAGGGCTTCCTCGGCGTTCTCCCCACCATCGAGCTGTGGGGAGAGTTCTTTCATTCCAAGCTCGGCACGCATGTCGCCGGCGTGCCAGCTCAGTGTGGTGACTTCATCGCGCTGCGAAGGTCGACGGCCGACAACCCGTTCCCCGCCATCCAGCTGATCAAATCGGTGAAGATGTGGCAGCGCTCCTACTTCTATGTGAAGAACGTCGCCTCAGACGGCGACTGGGTTAACCTGCCGGCTTATGCAGCCGGCGCACCAGCCGGGAGGCAGCCCAGCTGGTCCTACCGCGCCAAGACGCTGACTCCGGCTGGAGCCGCCGCCGTATCGCGACTTCGAGTGCTGACGCAGTCGGCCGGCTTGACTGGGGCCGACTTGCTGGCCGCCTTCGTGGTTCGCCGAGTCCTCCCGCTCCAAGGCCGGCCTCATCTGATCTGTCAGATGAGCGGCCACCGGGACCCCAGTCAGACGTGCACCAAGGACATGCCTCACGCGGAGGTAGCCGACACGGTGAACTACATCGCGAACTGCGGCCTCTCGAAGGATTGGCAGTTCGGCCTGGAGCCGTACTCGCGCGCCAACCCCCCGCCAGTGGTAAGTGATTCTTCTTCTTCTTCTTCTTCAGCCGAATCCGACTCCTGACCTCCTTATTCTTATCTCTTGAACCAGAACCCTCTCCTCCAGCCTGCGGCCGGCGCCGCGGGGCCGCCCCGCCAGTTCGCCCCCGATCGGGCGGAGAGTGACATCGACGACCCCGACTTGGGGGCGGCGGCGATGGAGGCCGACGCCGAAGGGGGTGGTGAAGGAGAGGAAGGCGGCCCCGGGCCCTCGGCCACCTTCGCTGACTGGCCCGCCGGCGAAGATGGGGGAGTCGCCCCGCGCCATCAACCGAGGCAAGACAGCGCGAGGAAGCGTCGGGCCGGGCCAAGTTCCCTCGGAGGCCGAGAAAAGAAGTTTAAGGGGGCGGCCGCCGCGACCAAACGGGAAGAGGCAGTCGCGAGGGCCCATCGCTTCCACAAGGAAGTGAAGAAGCCGTCGCTGTCTTCTGGGTACGTGTTTCTCTTCCTAGTCTTGTTTTATCTCTTGGTGGATTTTGTCTGAGTCCTTACGTGTCTTCCTGCTCCAGCGCTCCCCTCACCCTTGGGAGAGTCGCCGCCGCCTCCATCAGGGGGTCGGTGGAGTCATCCGCCATAACTCGGCGTATCGACCCCGCTGCCGACCTCCGTGAAGCGACGGAACGGAACGCGCAGGAGAAGCGCGACGAGGACGAGGCCGCCCGCCGGGAGAAGGCGGAGGCCGAGAAGGCAGCCGCCTCCACCTAGGAGGGGCTGGAGGGAGCAGAAGCCGCCGCCGCGGACAAAGAGCGGGCCGAAGAAGCCGCGCGCCGCCAGTCGGCGTTGCTCGTTATCCCATTGCGCTCGGCGCCGCCTCCGGATCCTATGGAGCAGTCTGGGGAGGCCGGCAGGGAACATGCCGTCGTGGAGAGGGAGGGCGACGATGCCCCCGGTCTGGACACTGTGGTGCCGCCACCACCACCCCCACCGTCATCGGGAGGCGCGAGGAAAGGACGGCCGGCGGACCCGCCGGTGCCGCCGACCACGGACGAAGCCGAGGCGAACTTGCTTCTCCAAGTCGCCTCGCCGACGCGCCGCCGTCTAGAGAAGGCGACTTCAGCGCCGCGACCTCTGGAGACTGGAGCGGCCAGCTCGGCCGCCCCAGACGTCGAGGTGATGAGCGCCGCGCCCGTCGGGTGGGTGCGAGGAGGCGGCAACGGCCCGCTGAACCAGGCGCTCCTGGACGTCCAGGCGAAGCTGTGAGCCGAAAACGACGCCCTCCAGAACTGCACCAAATCGCATCTGGCGTCGCGTGCGGCCGTCCGGGTATGTTTGTTCTGTCTTTGTTTTTCTTGCTCTTCTTTGTGGGGGCGCGCCAGCGCACCCACTGGTGTAGTCCCCGAGTTCCTAGCCGGCTGCTGAGCAGGCGGGCTGGAACTCTACTGGCGAGTTCCAGATGCTTATTCTTTTTGGAAATGCTTATCATAGGACTACCACAACCTCCGAGTCACCATCTTCAACCGCAATGTTGAAGAGCTGGGCAAGCGGACTGCTGACTTGTCGGAGAGCCGGAGTGAGTTTCCTTCTTTGCGGGGGCGCGCTGGCGCACCCGCGGGCTGTAGTCCCCGAGATTCGGGCCGACTGCTGCGCAGTCGGGCCGGATCTTCTTGGCGACCTTTTCTGATGACTTGTGTCCTTTTTCTTCTTTCTTCAGAGGCCAACGCCGTTCTTCAGCAGCAGCTGGGCGAAGCCAACACTGCCTTGCGCACCAAGGAGGTGGAGTGTGGCCAGCTCGTCACGGAACGCGACCTGCTGGCCGCGCAGCTGGCGGAGCAGAAGGAGCTGCTCAAGAAGGCGCAGGAGGAGGCGAAGGAGAGGGAGGCTGGGCTCCAAGCTGAGTTCGAAGCCGAGCGCTCCTCCTGGACCGATAAGGAGGCGATGCTGACCTCCGGCTTCCACGAAATTGAAGATATCGTTGATGGTAAGTTTTCTTTACTCGCTTCCTTTGGGCAGCCGACTGTGGGCCGACTCTTGCCCTTTCTGACTTGCTTCTCTTTTTTCCGTCTTGGTAGGTTTCTTCCCGGGCAATGCGCAAGCCGCCGTTCAAGCCATCGAGGTCGATCGTGAAGCGCGGAGGGCGGCCGACGAGGAGGTTGCTGCCAACGCCCCCCGGACTCTTGATGAACAACTTTTGAGCGTTGAGGCTCGCCTACGGCCGGCTCACCGGATGCTGTGCCGGCTTCAACGCACCGGCGCCCAGGCGATTGCTGCCTTGTGGCCGGAGATGCCGATTCTGCGCACCCCCAGCCGGACAGCCGACTGGCTGGAGGTCGCAGCGGGCCGCTTGGAGGCCTGGAAAGGCTCCTCGGCACGCGCCGGAGCGCGTTGTGCCTTGGAGTTCGTCAAGGCGTGGTATCCGGACCTGAGCCTGGACCAGTTGGCCACGCTCCGGGCTGAGGCCCAGCCGGAGCTGGCAGCCATGAAGGATGACTTTGTCAAGCGCGCCGCGGCACTCGCCGAGTACGTCGACCCCAATGTCTTTGTTCCTGAGCTAGATGACAACGGCGAGGAGGCGCCGCCGGGGTGGTTTGGGATGAACCCGAACAACGGCGAGGACTCGACAGAGGTAATCGACTCCAGTGTCGAGGAGGGAGGCGAGGTGGAGATCGGAGACGAGATGGAGGCACCAGAAGCCGGAGCAGGCGATCATCCTCAGCTCGACCATGCCTCCAACAACGAGCCGCGCCCAACTGCGCCGACTGCTGCTGGAGGTGATCAAGCCGAGTCTGCCCAGCCGGCTGCCCCAACGTCCGACACCGCCATCTCCTCTGAGCCCCCGAACCTGTCTGCGGCTTCATAAGCCGCTGCCTTGCTTTATTTATCTGCTTAGTAGCTGCTCGAAAGAACTTTGTTAATTCGCACAACTCCACCCACTGGGTGTATTTTGAACTTCTGTTCAATGATTCGGCCAATGGCCTCTATGATGTAAATATTTATCTGGGTTCTATCACTTCTTGCTTATTGCTCTTTTGGCTTTTTCCTTTTGCCGCCTTCCCCTAGATGCCGTGTTTGCCAGTCGGGCAGCCGTTTCGTGGACTGTCGTTGGATCAAATACTTGGCTACTTTGGGGAAGGCAAGTACTCAGCCATTCTAGAGTTTGGTTAGCAAGTCGGATAGAAAACAGTAAGCCGGCTATTCGGAGTCGGATTTGTGAGGAACTGCTGGAAAGCCGGCTCGAGCTATGTTTGTGCTTTGAGTCCTTAGCCATTTTTCGTGTGGGCACCCATTCTTCCCTACTCCTGCCCGCCGGGCAGGCGCTCTACGAGCTGCCGCTTCTAACAGGAGACGGCTTAAGCACCACACACTACTTGTCCGACTGCAGGAAGCGTTTCATAGCGTGAGACGGCAAGTCCCCGAGCCGATTAGTCGAGCCCGACGCCAAGCGGCATAACAAAGAGTAGCATACTCGGAAGCATAATACTTATTATACAGATGTTAAAAGGGGCAGTCTCCGAGTCCGTCTCGGGGGGCCCAGAGTCTTGGTACTTCAGTACAAAAGGGTAGCGTGGTACATACTGCATCAGCTGTAAAATCTTCGAAGAAGATTCGCGTTCCATGGTCGCTCCGTCTCTTTCCCGGAGTCGTCCCTCTTTCGTGCTCGGGGCTTCTAAGCGTCGATCAGGTAGTAGGAGTCATTGCCTAGCACCTTGGTGATGATGAAGGGGCCTTCCCAAGGTGCAGACAACTTGTGCTGGCCGACTGTTCGCTGGATCAGCCGGAGCACAAGGTCGCCTTCTTGGAAGGATCTCGGCCTGACCTTCCTGTTGTAGTAGCGACGTAGGCTCTGCTGGTAGATGCTGGACCGGTTGAGTGCCAACAGCCGGCCCTCTTCCAGCAGATCGACGCCATCTTGTCGTGCTTCTTCTGCTTCCTCCACAGTGTACATCGTGACTCGCTGGGAGTCGAACTCTATATCCGTTGGGATGACGGCTTCAGCACCGTAGACGAGGAAGAAGGGTGTGAAGTCGGTCGATTTGTTTGGAGTCATGCGCAGACTCTAGAGGACGGCTGGCAACTCGTCAAGCCAACAGCCGGCCGAACGCTCCAGTGGTTCGACCAACCGAGGCTTGATGCCGGACAGGATGAGGCCATTCGCCCGCTCCACCTGCCCGTTCGATTGCGGATGGGCAACGGACGCTAAGTCCAGTCGGATGCCCTGCGTCGCGCAGAAACGGGCCAAGGTGCCTTTGGCAAAGTTGGTGCCGTTGTCGGTGATGATGTTGTGCGGTATGCCATACCGAATTGTGATGTCTGAGATGAATGTCACGGTAGTCGGACCATTCAATTTCTTGATGGGCTTCACTTCTATCCACTTGGTGAACTTGTCCACCGCGACAAGCAGATGAGTTAGGCCGCCTCGTGCCGTCTTGAAGGGTCCCACCATATCCAGGCCCCAAACTGCAAAGGGCCAGGTGATGGGGATAGTCTTGAGTGCTGAAGCCGGCTGATGCGGCTTGGATCGGAACTTCTGGCACCCCTTGCATTTCTGGACCAACTCTTTGGCCTCTTCAAGGGCAGTCGGCCAGAAGAAACCGTGTCGGAAGGCTTTGGCGACGAGCGCTCTTGAGGCCACATGGTGGCCGCACTCGCCTTGATGGATGTCTCTGAGAATTGCTTGGCCTTGCTCTGGCTCGACGCAGCGCTGGTAGACGCCTGTGACGCTGGTCTGACCAGCTCTCTGTTGATTATGGTGTATGCTGCCGCTCGGCGTTGTATTTGCCGAGCCAAGGTTTCATCAGTTGGTAGCTCCTTGTTTACCAAGAATTTGAGGATGGGCTGGGCCCATGAGGGTGCTATTATTTCTTCAACCACCAGAACTGCAACTTGGACGAGGGCGGCCGGGCTGGGAGGCGGCGGGCTGGAGTCCGCGGCCTCTTGCTGGATCAGTGAAGTCCCCGGGCCGAGTGGTGCAGTCCTCGGGCCGAGTTCTGGAGTCTTTTCTCTGGTCGCCGCAGTCCCCGGGCCGAGTTCTGAAGTCCACGGGCCGGCTTTGACTGCGGCATTCTTGGAGTCATCTGCGAGGGTTTTTGCGCCATTTGCTTGGGCTTTGGAGTCGGATCCGACTTCTTCTGGAGGAGCTGGCACAAAAATGGAGTCTGACTCTGGCGAAGGCTTGATGGATGGCTTGAGGAGGCGCTGAAGAGCGACGCCAGATGGTATTTCCTGGCGAGTGGAGCCGATTCGTGCCAAAGTATCTGCTAGGTTGTTGTCGTTTCTTGGCACATGGAGGAACTCGCACCCCTCAAAATATCCGCTGAGTTGCTGCACGAGGAAGCGGTAGCTTGCCATGTTTGCGTCCTTGGCGTCCCAGTCGCCAGATGATTGCTGGACCACCAAGTCGGAGTCGCCATAGCACAGGATCCGGCGAATGCCGAGTTCTTTGGCAAGCCGGAGCCCGTGAATGAGCGCCTCGTACTCAGCGACGTTGTTGGAGGCGGCCAAATGAATCTGCAGTGCATACTGGAGCTTGTTGCTGGAGAGGTGAGAACAACGCCGGCTCCCAAGCCGGTGCGCATCTTGGAGCCGTCAAAATGCATCCGCCAATGGGTGGAGTCGGGAGCTGGCGGCAGGTACTGGGTCTCGGCCCAGCTACCGGCAGTGCCTTGCCTTCCTCCTTGCGCTCTACTACAATGACTGTGCTGACTACTCGGCTGGTGGCGGCGATGTACAGGAGCATGGGCTCCTTGGGAGTCGGAGCCGCCAAGACAGGGGGATTAACCAACGTCTTCTTCACCTGCAGAAAAGCCTCATTCGCCTTGTGGTTCCACTCGAAAAAATTGGTCTTCTTCATGAGTTGGTACAACGGGAGAGCCTTCTCACCTAGCCGACTGATGAAACGGCTGATGGATGCCAGGCAGCCAGTGAACTTCTGCACATCCAAGAGTCGGCTGGGTACCTCCATCCTCTCGATGGCCTTGATCTTCACAGGGTTGCACTCTATGCCGCGTTCGGAGACCAGGAAGCCGAGTAGCTGGCCGGCTGGTACTCCGAAAACGCACTTCTCGGGGTTCAGCTTGATCCGGAATCGGCGCAGGTTCTCAAAGGTTTCTTTGAGGTCTTCCAGCAAAGTTCTGCGCTTTTCTGTCTTCACCACCACATCATCCACGTAAACGTGGGCATTTCGGCCGAGTTGCTTGAGGAGGCACTTCTGCATGCAACGCTGAAAGGTGGCGCCGGCGTTCCTCAAGCCGAACGTCATGGTCAGGTAGCAGAAGGCTCCAAACGGCGTGATGAAGGCGGTCTTTAATCGGTCTACCGGGTTTAGCTTGATCTGGTGATATCCTAAATAGGCATCTAAGAAGCTCAACAGCTCGCATCCGGTTGTGGAGTCTATCACCTGATCAATTCTCGGCAAAGCAAACGGCTCCTTGGGGCAGGCTTTGTTAAGGCTTGTGTAGTCAATACACATTCACCATTGCTTGTTCTTCTTCAGCACTAAGACTGGGTTTGCTAGCCACTCTGGGAAAAATACTTCCATGATAAAGCCGGCTGCAAGGAGCCGGGCTATCTATTCACCAACAACTCTTCTCTTCTCTTCTGACAGGCGGCGCAAGGGCTGCCTGACGGGCTTCGCGCCGGACCGAACATGTAACTTGTGCTCAGCAAATTCCGTCGGCACACCTGGCATGTCTTTGGGGGACCATGCAAAGATGTCCCGATTCTCACGGAGGAAATCGATGAGCTCGCCTTCCTATTTGCTGTCAAGGTTTGCACCTATGACTGCGTACCTCTCCGGGTGCTCTGGGTCCAAGGGTATCTTCTTTGTTTCCTTCGCTGGCTTGAACGAGCCCTCAGCTTCCGACTCCTTGGGGTTGGGCAACATCTCAGGCTGCTTGCCGGCCATCGCCACAACCCGATCAAGAAGCCGCTTCTCTGCTGCAATGACCAGGGACTCGGCCAGTCGACTGCTCTCGGCCGCGCAAGCGGACGACTTCCTGTAGTCGCCGGTCACAGTCAGAATTCCCTTAGAACTCGGCATCTTCATCTTGAGGTAGGCATAGTGGGGGACCACCATGAACTTGGCCAAAGCAGGTTGGCCAAGCAGCGCATGGTATGGGCTTCTGAGGTCCACCACTTCATACCAGACTGGCTCTCGGCGGAAATGTTCCTTATCCCCGAAGAGGACGTCTATCAGAATCTTGCCGATTGGGGAGCAGGAAAGGCCAGGGACGATCCCATGGAATACGGTTCGGCTGCTCTGGAGCTATCTTTGCTTGATTCTCAGCTTCTCCATTGTATCCTTATACAGGATGTTGATACTGCTACCTCCATCTATTAGAACTCGCGAAAAGCGAGCTGCCCGCCTATCAATGGCAAAGGTGGCCTCCAGGACCAGGGCATAGGACCCTTGATTCGGCATCACCTCTGGGTGATCAGCTCTGCTCCAGCTGATAGGCTTCTCGGACCAGTGCATGAACTCTGGAGTGTCTGACGCCACTGCGTTGACTTCTTGCTGCTACAGCCGCCTGCTGCGTCTGTCATCTGCCACACTGGTGAACACCACATAGGCTCTCCATGCTCTTCCGGGTACTCGTCTTGTACTGCGCCGACTGGCCTGGCAGCCGGCTGCTGGGGCGGAGGCGGAGGCGGCTGCCCAGCCGGTGGGGGAGGCGCCAGACCGTCTCCTTTGGCAATCCGGGTAAGCCAGTGGCACTTTCTGGTGGTGTGGTTCGACGGCTTCGCACCGCTGTGGAACTTGCATGGACCATTCAGAGTCTGCTCGTAGGAGAAAGCCAGCAACCAATTGGGCTTGCCGCCCTTCTGCCGCTTGGGCGGTGGCTGCTCCTCCGGCTGTTGGTCTTCGACCGCCGCGACCTGCCGGCTACTGGAAGCCGGCTGCGGGGCCTTGCGCTTGTGATCGTTCTGCTGTTGTCGCCGACTGGTGTGTCCAGCCGGGGTTCTGGGAGCCTGAGGGGCCATTTTGCCGGTCGCGCTGACTTGGATCTCCGTCTTCATAGAAGAGTCGGCTGTGGCGTACTTGTCCGCTATGATCAGCAGCTCATCCAGGGTCTCCGGCTTGTCGCAGAGGAGCTTATGCTTGAGGAGGGTGCCTTCTCTGCACCCGGCGGTGAAGTACTCGATGGCTTGCACCTCGTGCATGCCCTCGCAGGAGTTTCGGAGCTCGGCCCAACGCGTGAGGTAGTCGCGAGTTGATTCGTTGGGGCCTTGCACGCACAAGGAGAGCTGGCGAGGCTTGGGAGGTTGCTTGTATGTGCTCGTAAAGTTGCGGATGAAAGCCTCGGTGAAGTCGGACCAGCCGTTGATGCTGCGGGGTTTCAGGCTGTTCAGCCATGTGCCCTGGAGCATGAGCGGAACATACTTCACGGCAACACG
Source organism: Aegilops umbellulata (assembly GCA_032464435.1). NCBI lineage: Eukaryota > Viridiplantae > Streptophyta > Magnoliopsida > Poales > Poaceae > Aegilops > Aegilops umbellulata. Next base: position 92,181,451 of record CP136059.1, on the reverse strand, counting down.
CTTGTTGCCGTTCGCTATGCTGACGGTTGTGGAGTAGTCAACCAGCCAGTCCTCTGGCTTCACGGAGCTAGTGTACTTGGGGGTGTCTCTAGGGAGAGTGAACCCTTTGGGGAAGGGCTCATCTCGGATGCGGGGGCCGAAACACGGCGGTCCCAGCTCGTCTTCTTCTTCGAGCGCCAGGGATCGGTGGAGTCGGTCGATCCGGTGGCGGGCATCATTCTCTTCGAATCCCTCTCGGCGGCCGAGGCGGCCTCTGAGAGTCACATGGTCGACAGGCGGCGGGGAGACTCGCCTTTCTCTGCGGGGTGGCGGAGGCACATAGTCGTCCCGCCGCTCTACTGCTCTCGGACGGCCGTCTTGGTCACGCTCGATGGTGAGGCGAGTCCGACTGCGGCTCGCAGTTGGCTCCTTGTCTTTTCTTCCGCGAACCCCGCCAGTCGGCGTCCGAGACGTCGCGCCTTGGTCTCGGCGGGGCGGCGGGTCATCGTTCTGCTGCTGCGGCCCCTCGGTTCGGCAGCCGGCCGCGTTCTGCATGCCAGCCGCGTCGAGGAGTTGCTGGACTCGCTCCGTCATCAGTCGGCGCTCTTCGCCTTCGAGTCCATCTAACTCGTCTGCCGCCGCCTGGGCAGCTCGAATGTTCTCAACGGGCGTTGCGTATACGGGGCGATTGGCCCCGAACATGCTGGCGATGTCCGCGCCGCGTTGCCGGACCGCGCCTAGGCGGCTCGGCCCCTTCGGAGCCGGCGAGCCGCCCACAACGCGATCCATCTCACGCTGGTAGGCCTCTGACAAGCGTCTCATGCTGGCCAGCTTCCTCGCGCCTTCGACGAGCTGGAGGCAGCATGCTTCCAGTGCTTCGGCGTCGGCGTCCTCTGGAATGGGCGCATCCAGGTCTTGTAGTGCTGCATCAAGCGGGTCGCGAGCTCCTCCGTCGGAGTGCTCGCCATGGCCGATGACGAGCACTTCTGTGACGGTGCTCCCGCCGCCCTCCGCGCGAGGGAGCGGCTCGTCGTAGACCACCACGTTGGTGGGGAAGGCGTCGAGCGACGCGGTGTCAGAATCGACCAGCATCGGGTCGTTGGAGCCTACGGACTTTAGGTCAGTGGCAGGCTTGCCAGCAACGTGGAGGTCATCGAGGAGACCCGCGAGAAGGTTCGCGGGGCCGCCGGTGCCTGCGTCGGATGCAGGCTCGTCGGAGAGGCTAACCTCGCCGACAAGATCGGCGAGGCAGCTGGCCGCGCAAACAGTCTCAGCGTCGCGCAGCGCGTCGGCATGAACTTCTTCTGGCGTGCCGGGCTGGCTACGCTCGCCAGGGAGGAAAAGGGTTCCCGTCCAGAACAGATCTCCGGACGACGGTGCACCTCGCCCCACGGTGGGCGCCAAATGTCGGGGGTTAGGTGCGACATATGCCAAAGGATGGCTTATCATGGTGGGGGCGAGTAGAACGTCGCCGATGCCTGGAAGCGGGATGAGGCGTAGACATGCACACCGGCGGAACCCAGCTTCGGGGCTCTCCGAGGAGATAACACCCCTACTGCTGCTCTGCGGGGTCTCCGCATGGTCACTATGGTGATATGTGTATAAAGTTGCTCCTCGAGCTGTGTTCTGGAGGTAGGAGAGGGCAAGGCTAGCTCCCTCCCTTCTATGCTTCTGTCTAGTGGTAAAAGGATCGAACCCTTTGCATGGGTGCTCCGGGGGGGTTATATAGGCCTACCCCCCGGGGGTACAATGGTAATCTGACTGGGTGCGGGTCCCAGCCGCCTGTCTCTTAGGCCGTCGTCTTCTCCGCCGACTCCTGGGGCCCGCCTCCGGTGGGCCCCGCCGACTAACCTGGCCACTGTAGCCGCGCCTCTGATGACGTTGCCTGGGTCGTGGGGGCGTGGCAACAGTGCCGCCGCCTGGCGGGCGATCACTGTCGCCACTCCCCGTCTTATCTGGTTAATGGCGTGTGGGGCCCGTGGGAGGAGCTGGCCGACTCTCGGAGGCCGACTCCCACGGGGTCCGTCTTCGGGTGCTCTCGCCGTCTTCGTCCCTCCCGCTGACTAGCGGGGCCCGCTGTCTCTAGGCCGTACATGCCGGCCATCGTGGGTACAGTGCCCCGTCGCCAGGGCAGTCGTCAGGGCCAGCATGGCGACAGTGCCGCGCCGGACGGAGCTCTCCTCCGGTACGGCGTACTGTAGCCATACCTGCCCCTGGTAATCATCGCAGGGGAGGGCCGTACTCCGGCCATCCCCGGTCTCGTCCTTCTTCTCGAAGGCAGAGAGTGGTGAAGTCGCAAGCCGACTTCCCATAGTCGGCCTTCCTGGATTTGCCAGTTGGGAGTCGCAGCCGTCTCTGGGACTCGGCCGTGAGTGGGTATCGGCGATGCTGCGGCCGACTCCCAGAGTCAGCTGATCTTCTTGGGATTCTTTGAGGGGCGCAGCCTTCCCCGATGTCTTGAAAGGCTCTGGGTCCCGGGTTAGCCTACCCGTGGCCCAATACTCCGACACCGGAGCACGATCGACCTGACCACAAGGGTCTATTTCCTGCAAGAAAACGAAGAACAGGCAAGAAACTAAGATTTGCAATCAGGATATTGCGAATATAAGAGGAAAGCTTTATTGAACAAGGTGGGGGTTCTGTGATGTCTTGGTCTGGTCATTGAACACAAAAGAAGTACGCGAAGTTGCAGCTATGGCGAACTTTTAATCTAAACAAAAAACAAAGTCTAAACGACTCCCTAAGGGTTGTATATATGGAGGAAGAGGGTGGAATTTCGTGGCCCTTGAGGGACGGGTCCGAAACCAACCATAACTCTTGTTTCCCCACACATACAGAATAAGGTGACGCAACACCTAGAATAGCCTCTAAATGAAATTTGTGAAGTGGCATCTTGTATATTTCATCCAAGGCTTCTTGCACTCCTTATGGTGGCTTCAAAGTCCAGAAATCATCACTTGTAACTCCGTTCTTGTTCCCCTTGCGCATGACATCACCTCCATGCTCGGTGTTCCTCCAGTGTTCATCCCTCTTATCCATGCCAGTCCCTTCATTTGTAAGCAAAACAAATGTATCCAATTTAGGCAGCATGGTATTCTCATGAACATTAGACTCATTACCAAGAAATGAAAGTACCTGATAATTTAATTGGCGTGTGCGAGATCTAGTAATTGTTCCAGTATATGTAGCAGTAGGGGCTATGGGTGTAACAATGGTATTGATATCCTCATCACCAACCCTTCGGGTTTGACAGTTGTCGATCTCATCGATGGCCCTACCGCTGATTCCCTGCGGCTGGTTATGAACAATTTGCCATCCTTCATCACCATGGAACCCCTTTTGTCATTTATTAAGGACACGTTCTACAACGCTGGCTTGGGATCCTCAGCTGGAAAGTCAGACCTCATCGACGGCGACCACGAGGAGGAGCCAATCTATGACAAGTGAGGAAACCCATGATTTGTTTTCTCGAACGCCTTTTTTTAGTGAGAACATGTCCAATATTTATTGCTATATTTGGTTTTTTTTGCATTACCCCTTCTTTATTTTTATGGTTTTTTATTGTTCGGCTGTTTGTAGTTAGCATATGTCCAGTTTCAATTGCCATCTTTGGTTGTTCGTAGTATTCCTTGTTTATTTCAGCTATTCACAGTGTGATGTTTCTATATGTGCTAGTATGAACTATGCGGTTCAATTTCATCAATACCAATTTTAATATAGCTCTGTGGATGACTATATTTGGTTGTTGTTAAGCATGTTGTACTCCCTCTGAATCTTTAGTTCGCATATAAGATTTTTCTAAAATCAAGGCTCGTAAAGTTTGACCAACTTTATAGAAAAAATACCAACATTCACAATATGAAATAAATATCAGTAGATTTTCATGACTTAAATTTTCATATTGTCTAACTTTAGCATGGTAGATGTTGATATTTTTTCATATAAAATAAGGTCAAACTTTATGAGGTTTGACTTGAGACAATTCTTATATGCAGAGTAAAAGGACTGGAGGGAGTATTTAACACGCCTTTCCATTTGATTTAATAATAGCACTGTTTGGATACTCTAACTTAGCTAGAGGTTATAGTTAGTTTCTAGCTCATGACAGTTCAAAGGGAGAGAGAGAGAGATTGGTGGAATAGTTGATTGTATTGCTTGAGCCTCGTGGGCATATATATAGGAGTACATGGTCATCTTGGAGTACAAGTCAAGGTAGAATAAATCCTATGATATCCTACATTTCCTAAATAACAATGATACTAAACAATGACTAACCCTAAACTAACTCTAGCCAAAGAGGTGTTTGGATGACAGGGTTAGATTGACAATAAATGCACTAGGAGAACTAGTCCCAATTAGCACCTCTTGGGTGGGATAGTTGTTTTGGGTGGGTTAGACGCAACTGGCTCAAACTAGCCCTCATGTTTGGATAGTTTAGGGCAATTTGAGCCCAAACTAGCTCAAACTAACTCTAACCCATGGATCCAAACAGGGCCGATAACTAGTGTACTTAGACTTGCACAATACAAGTTTGAATGAGTATGTTTGCTTGTTTTAAAATATAAGGCTTGTTGCAGTTAATAACACACCTACCCACTTCTTGTTTATAAATATTAGGTTTTTAACAATTAGTTCTTGCACATGTAGGTCCTGCTGTCAAAGGTTTTGACCCACTGTTCGACCCTTTTTGCCTATGGAGAAATGAGTTGTCCATGAATATTAGTCAAGTCAAGAAACTCGGAAAGATTGTTAGGATAAAGAAATTAGCAGCAAAAAATGACAAGATCTTTGTGTGCACAATGAAGAAGACATTAGTTCACTACAGCATGGTACTAAATGTTATACCTTGTCTTTTTAATTCCTTTGCACAATTTCAAATCTAGAGAAGATATTTATGCATATCCTTGTTTTCAGGCCTTTCCAAAGCAGTTCACTGATGATTACCTCTCAAACAACTTGTATGGTTAGGAGGCGCGGAACGTACTCATACAACACCCACGGTTCAACATTGAAGTGTTCCTGAAGAGGACAAAGGATGGACAGTCAATCATCCACAGGCACTGGGCTAAAGTTGCAATGACCTTCAACATCAATGAAGGCTCAATATTCGCCTTTCGCTTCTGCAATTTTCCAAATGAGGTTCATATGTCTATGTACCGTCTATGATGCTAATTTTGAAAGCTTATATATGTTGCATGTGAAACTTGGTGAAGGTGAAGTTGTGTAATGGGCTAGCTGACTACTGAAGCTATATGATGTTGTACTCTGATGCATTTTAGTTTTGAAATCCTTCTTCCTTAATACGAAAATGAAATATATTGTGTGCTTAATATGAAATGTCAATTAGATTAATAAATGGATTATTAATAATAATCCAATTAGTCTACTAATTGGGTTTTTATCTTGCAAACGGTTATTGAGAAAACACCATGGACGACGACCTCAGACAACGCACACAGTTTCTAGGAATAAAACATGTTGGATCCATGAACAATCGCACACGACTTTCTCTTGAAAACAGTTTGCATTATGCCACCATGCACAAATGTTTTCCACAAAAAAAGTGTGTGTGATGGAAAACCTATGCCACATAGTTTCCTCTACACACCGTGTGTGATGCATTGAATATTGCAAACGATAAATTTTTAATATCGTCTGCAATGGCAACGCTATCACAAACGATTTAATGGGGAAAATTGTGTGTGATGTACGTACGAACGGAAATATTTTCCCTGGATTGACTTTGTGGGATGTACATAGGAACGGAAACGTACTTCTTGGATTGACTGTGTGGGATGTACATATGAGCGAAAACGTATTCCTTGGATTGACTGTCTGAAATGTACATATGGAAGCGTTTGTCTGGGACTGACTGTCTGGAAATGTACTTACGACCGAAAACATTGGGCTTGTATAATTGTATTTTTAACAGAATTGTACGTATAACTATATTTGATTGCTCCCCCTTCACATGCGACCTCATTTTGCCCAGCGTGTGTGACCGGGTTGTGTGGGAAGGACCCCCCTATCGCACACACTCACTTGGAGACGGTTAAAAATATTGTTGTGGAATGGGGTTAGAAACAGTTCGTGTAGCACCACGTTGTACCAGTCAATGATCACTCAATAATGTATTATCAAAATAGCACAATTGGTACCAAATCTTGTCAATTCTCACACCTACACAAGTAAAGCTTTTGGCGGAGCTTGGTGAGGATAGGGGCACACAAATTTGATGCAATCGTTAGCAAGAGTCAATAATGTTGAAAGAGATTCAGAAATTCGCAAGTGAAACAAGTAGACCACTAGCAATGAATGGCACACGAAAACACACACACGGATAGATAAATGGGGTTGTGCAACCAAGGAATGGGCACACAATGTGGAATCCACGGAAAATGCTTGTGTTGCAAAACTCAAGAGAGATGCTAGCACGATTGCTCAATAGGCGGATATTGTGGCACCCTGGCTCAGAGAAACCGGAATGCCCTGTATTCCAGTCCATAGATCGAGGAGAAGTATTTTGGAATACGGCACTGCTTAGCATAGAACAACTCAGCTCTTTAGTATAATCTATGTGGGTACAAGGGGATTACATCGGCAAGCCGACACTATGCCTGCTACGGTTGCTCCATGCAAGCAGCAGAACAACACGATGCAGCGGAATAACTCTTGGCAGTGGAACAACGTCGGCGGTGGTGAACTCCACTCCATAGGGACTCTGGCTGGAACGCTTATCCTAGCTCGCAAACAAGGAATCCACGGCAAACAAGGAATCAAATCTGGCATGACCTGCAGACTGGCATGACATATGAACATGTTGAGACTAGCATGTAACATGATGAAACTATCATGCACCAACTTACTCTGCTTGGGTTACCTCGTAACCATCACATGCATCACTTACCATCACGGACATCACACGATCATCTTAGGACAATACCGTAGTAATCATTTATGACCACAAGGAGCTTGACCTTTACCCTTGACTCTCGCATAACACCAAAAATATCCAACAAGTCGGTATTCACGATACCACAGTGATCCTCTTACGATCACATAAATATCAACCAACTTCTTTCATCTTCAAAATAGGGTTGCTATTAAGCACATCATTATTATTACTCTTGACCCATAGTGTGACCTACAAGAACTGGGCCCATATCCGCGGGCGCGACTATCGATAGATTTAACACACACACTCTGCAGAGGTTAGCACAATGTACCCACACTACGGAACCCATGGCCTCGCACTCCCATTCAGGTGGACCAACGGCATTCCGACAAAACCGTCCTACTGCCATGACACTCTCCCGGCCACTCCGACCAACTCTCCTTTGGGCTAAGTCCTGGGTTGCCCCGTGCCTACCAAAGGCACCAACGGCCACCATCGTGGCAAAACGGTCCCAAACTGGTACAAGGATCCTTACAAAAACAACGGGCACACAAGGCTTATGCCGTCCTACCTGGCCAAGGTAGCGCCCGCGCATATCCTTCCCTCGCGGGAGGCACCGGCGAGAGGCATGACAATAGACCCAGTTAGGACCCCCCCATAAGGTAAGCGTGGTTGCACTGGTGAGCTCGATATGGTGGCACCATGACTCAGCCAACAGTTGTTCAAGTTCAATTTAATCCGGTTAAACTTGAATGCAATATGCTGAGTCATGAAAAAAAAGAATAACATGATGCAACTATAATGCATGAACATGATATTAACATAAACATGGGGGTGCATCCCAATCAATGAGCATAACAACAATTAACCCTTTATCCAGATGAGCATGGCATACTGACGAGCATGGATATCACAAATAGAATACTACCCATAGCATAACATGACCACTAACATCACCAATAAATACCATGCAATAACATAATGATAAAACTACCATGTAAGTATTTAATCAACTGGATGCAAAGGAACATGCATAACAATTGTACTTGGAACAAACGATAGTCAGGCACCGAACGCCATCACCAACATATACTACTACAAAACATTGCCAATATTAAAGTAATACTAGCATGGAGAACATAATAACAGAGTGCATGTGCCGAGAGTTTTCTGGCTCCTTGAGAACCTATGGGGACGGAGCCCCTTCTCGGTTCGGCAGGGGGCGGAGGTCGCGCGAAGAGCGGATCGAGGCGAAGCACACGGGGGTTTTTTACCCAGCTTCGGAGCTCTCTTACTGCTGCTTTTTGGATTGTATTGAGTTCTTGCTCGGGAGCGCTGAGTGCTACAGTACACTCAAGCAGCTAACGAGACCTAGCGTTCTTCTGTTTGTCCTCTCCGAGATCGCTCTCCAGGGAATGATCCCCCTCTACGTTGTGCATGGGCCTCCTTTTATATGATCAAGGGGTCTCCAACAGGTGGCAACGTAGGTAAGGGCAAAAATGGAAACATGTTGTGGTAGGTACAGCTACCTACACAGTGTATCATACCTAACCCTGACGGCAGGGGACAAAGGCATTAAATGCCTATCTACGTCGCCCAGACGGTGCAGAAAAGGGACCGTCAGGGGCGCCACCACTTGCCACGATGGCGATCTTGTCAGCGCTGCATGCCATAGTGTACCCCTGGCTGCACAGCCTCCCGCCACGTACGCCTGGAAGGGTCCCGGAGCGACACGTAGGTGGGTGAGCTAGAGCGTGGGTACATAGTGGTTGCTTGCCGCGTCCGTTGTCTTGCCGCGTCCGGGAGCTTGTCGCTCGCCGAGTCCTACCGGGACGCGTGGCGCGTCGCGGCAAGTTCTTTGAGATGCTCTGGTTGGTCTTCCCGGCAAGCTCCTCGTGCCGGGGTCTTGTGCCTCGAGCGGCCTTCCCGGCAAGCTCCTCTTGCCGGGGGCTTGTCTCCTTGGCTTAAATACTTTGTTCTTGAATGGCTCCAAAGGAACCATAGAGAGCCTTGGCGATCACCTGGCAGGCCTTGCCGCGGGGTGCCGCGACTGCCCGTGCACAAGTTCGGGATACTAGGGTACCCCTACTTTAGTACACCGACAGGAGCCCCCGGGCCTGGGCCACACACGGTGCCGAGCGCTGTTGGGCCAGGCCCAAAACAGGGCACGGGCACGCACGGCCTGGGTCACGTCGCACCTTGCTCCGTATCCACCGCGTCCTCCCCGAACGGCACGCGTCGATTGCGGCGTCGCGGGAGAGGTCGTGGGTGGTTCCTTTATTCAGAAAGGCGAAACGTCCGCCTCCTGGCGGTTCGTATCTTCCTCATAAACGGAGGGAGGCGTGGAGGCGTGGTCTTTGAGGCGTCCACCCCCCACGATCACGGGGTGGGGAGAGGTCGCCTCATCCGTCGCCTCAACTCTGCACTCCTGCCACGCGACCTCGATGCGCTTGGAGTGGCGAACGGTGGAGGCGGGAAACCGGGCCGTCACGGGTCGAGGCAGCGGGTCGGACCCAGTTCCCTGCGCCTTCTGTGTCTTGATTGGCTGAGCGGGGCGGCCGAGCCCCCACCCCGCTCCTTTATATGGAGCGGGATAGGGGGGACGGAAACCCTCATTCTCTCATCTCCTCCTTTCTTCGGCTTCTGCTCCCCTCTCTCTCATTCGCCATGGAGAAAGGGAACCCTAGTCCTTCGAAGGTGGCGACGAGGGTTGCCGCTAGGCAACGCGTCCCTCCTCCTCCCGCACCCGTGGTGGCAGAGCCAACTGCAAGGGGAAGAGGGAGGGGACGAGGCCGCGGGCGAGGTCGTGGGCGAGGCTGAGGCGGTCGGGGAAGAGGTGGGCGAGGCAGCCCGCCGGCCTCGCCTCCGCCGGCAGATCCTCTCCCCGTGGCGGATCATATCGGGGACGACCCTTGCGAGTTCTTCGTCAGGCTGCATCGGCCGCCTCGTCTTCGCCTTCGTCTCCCGACTCCGTTTGCGAGCGAGATGGAGTTGGATCCGCCCGAGACACTGAGGTTGCCATGAGGGGTTGTGGAATCAGCGGTACGCGGGTCCGTGTTGATTTCCCGGCCCCTAATGTGATGTATCTTGGTCGAGGGTGGAAGATGTTCACCCGCATCCACAGCTTGACGGCGGGGCTCACCCTCCATTTTAAGCTGTTGGAGGGCGGTCTCCTCTCCGTCAAGGTCTTCGGGTGCTTCGGAACTCGGGCACGGTGCTGCGTGGAGAGCTCCTCCGTTAGCGAAGGCTCCTCCTCGGGCGGGAGTGACGAGAAGGACAGCGACAGCAACGACGAGGGCGGCGGGCGGCGGGATGACGGGTCCGACTAGGTGTCGGGTGCCGCTCCGCGTGGCACCGGCGACCCCATCATCCGCGTCGCTGGCTCCTGGAGCTTCTCGGGGCCGTCTCCTTGAGCGGCTGGCGTAGGGAGGCTGCGGAAGAGGAAGAGGGCAGGCGGCAAGGCCGTCAACTCGGAGTACGAGGGCACGACGCCCTCGACAGCGTGCTGACGTCCTGCCGCCTCGTCTTCGAGCTCTGCCTCCGGCGCCGCCATCACCATGCCGCCGAGACGTTCTCTTGGTGTCTTCTGCCACCTGTAGCTCGTCTAGGCGCCCCTTTTGCCCTTTTCGCCTCCTTGACCTGCCTCCTGAAGAGAGGGACAAGAGAGGGATTACGGGCACCTTATCTCTTTTTAATTTGTAAGCCCTCGGGCCTTAGTTGCATTTAAAGCTTGTAATCCCATTATTCATGTTTTTCATCCTCTTATGAACTGTACCTGAGTGGAACCCACGTCAAGGAGCGAATCCTTTATATCTTTAAGATAGACACTTCCTTTCCCGGCAGCAGGCCCTGCCTTCTCCCCGCGCCGCTCAACCTTTCTCACGCTTTTGGCGGAGGCAGGGAGGGGGCGGGTTCAGGCTCCTCGCTTCGTCCCTTTGCTGCCGCGACTACGACCAAATCTAGCCCCGGGAACGAGCCCGAGGGCCTAGAGTTAAGGGAGCACGGTAGCTTTTAGGAAGAAACGAGGTTTCGCATACCCCAGCCCATAAGAGAATACATGATAAGGGATGAAAAACTTATCTGAGATCACAGCCCCCGGCAACTTTGGTTCGCCGTGGGCTAATCTTTGCACTTGCATCCCCCGGCAATGCTGGCTTGCCGGGGTGTTGCAGCCCCCGTCAGCATTGGCTTGCCGGGGTTCGGGTGTTGGTCCGTCCGTCTTCTTCTTTTCGTCCTTAAGTGGTCCGGTCAGGGTGCGCGAGTCCTGCGAACCAAGGGAAACGAAAGAACGACAAAAGGACGCACACTCGACCTCTTAGTTAGGGGTTAGCCACTACTAAGCACTATCAACCCTAACCAAGGACGAGACTCGACTCAGCATGCATGCTAAAAACTCAGGGCGCCAGCGCTTTATCTTCGCTCAGGGTCTGCGCCTGGCTTTGTACAAAGGATTACATGCAACAGCGGCAAGACTTGTACAAAATGGTGGTTGCCGGACAGGGTCCGACAACCGCGCCTTACAGGTAAAACTTACGAAGATGCTCGATGTTCCAGGAGTTGCTCACCGGAAAGCCATCCTCGGTCTCAAGGCGGACAGCGCCAGGCCTAGTGACTCGTTTCACCCGGTAAGGGCCTTCCCACTTCGGCGTCAACTTGTTGGAATTCTTGGCGGAAGGAACGCGCCGAAGAACAAGGTCGCCTTCCTCGAGACTTCTGGCTTTAACTTTGCAGCTATGGTAGCGGCGCAAAGCTTGCTGGTATCGAGCAGCTCGTACAACAGCCTAAAGACGGTCTTCCTCAAGGAGCAGCGCGTCATCTTGTCGCAGCTGCTCTTGCTCAAGCTCATCATAAGAGAGCACTCGAGGTGACCCGTATATGAGTTCCGTGGGGATAACTGCCTCTGGTCCATAGACTAGAGCGAAAGGTGTCTGGCCAGTGGCTCGATTTGGCGTCGTCCTGATCGACCAAAGAACCACCGGCAGCTCCTCGATCCAGTTTCTTCCGCACTTGTGCAGCCTGTCGAAAGTCCGGGTCTTGAGTCCACGCACCACTTCAGCATTTGCCCTCTCTGCTTGACCGTTGCTCCTAGGGTGAGCAACAGAAGCGAAGCAGTCCTTGGCGCCAAGGTCTTGGACGTATTGCATGAAGGTGCGACTCGTGAATTGTGTACCGTTGTCGGTGATGATCCTGTTAGGGATTCCGAAGCGGCAAACAATCGACCTGAAGAACTTGACTGCTGACTGTGCTGTCACCTTCCTCACTGGTTCCACTTCCGGCCACTTTGTGAACTTGTCGATTGCGACGTACAAGTACTCAAAGCCCCCGACTGCTCGGGGGAAGGGGCCGAGGATGTCGAGCCCCCAGACCGAAAATGGCCAAGATAAAGGGATCGTCTGGAGAGCTTGAGCTGGCTGGTGTATCTGCTTGGAATGGAACTGGCACGCTTCACACTTGGTTACTTGTGCAGTTGCATCCTGGAGGGTTGTCGGCCAAAAGAAGCCTTGCCGGAAAGCTTTGCCGGCAAGCGCTCTTGCGCCAATGTGGCGACCACAAATGCCTCCATGTATCTCTGCCAACAGCCTCTGTCCATCTTCCCGGGGAATACACATCAATTTCACACCGTTGAGTCTTCTTCTGTATAGTGTGTTGTCGACGAACTGGTACATACTTGACTGCCGGGCTAGTCTTTCCGCTTCTTCTGGCTCATCGGGAAGTTCTCCTGACTGGAGGAAACGGACGATCTGATGTGCCCATGCTGGAGCCTGTGGCTCGACAACAAGGACTAAAGGCATATCTGCTCCTGCGGGAACATCCGCTTCTACGGCGAGAACCTGCGGTTCAGCCGGAGCTTGATGATCCCCAGCAAGCTTGCCGGAGCGAAACTTGTCGGGAGCGTCTGCTACAACGAAACAAACCCTGGGGATTGTCGGAGCAGACTGCTCCTCAGCACTCTTGGCGTTGACCTTGGGGACCTTCTTGGCGGCGGCTTCGGGAAGCTCTGCCTGAAGATAGTTACCAGAAATCAACTTCCTCTTCTTGCTCTGTCCAGTTGATGGTGTCACGGATGGTTGAGTCAGCTTGAGCACAAAGATCCCTGGTTCCACAGGTAACTTAAGTGCCGCGCACTTTGACAGGCCGTCAGCGATGTCGTTCTGAGCTCTTGGAACATGTTCCATCTGTAGGCCGACAAAGCGCTCTTCCAGCTTCCTCACTTCATCAACGTAAGCTTCAATCAACGGACTTTGATAATTCTTGTTCACTTGGCAGACGACAAGCTGTGAGTCACCCCTGACAATGAGTTGCTTGATCCCAAGGTCTGCCGCGATCCTTCATACTCTGCAGTATTGTTTGTTGCTTGCTCCTTGGGAAAGTGCATCTAGACTACGTACTTGAGGTGCTCTCCGGTGGGTGCGACAAGCAGCACGCCAGCACCGGCGCCTTGCAGCGAGAAGGCACCATCAAAGTACATCAGCCACTCTTTGTTTGCTTCCTTGACAGGGATGCTTGTCTCTGGAATTTCTTCGTCTGGTGTTGGCGTCCACTCTGCTATGAATTCTGCCAATGCTCTGCTCTGAATAGTTTAAATGCTCTCAAACTTGAGGCCAAAGCTTGACAGTTCCAGTGCCCACTCAACAATCCTGCCTGTTGCTTCTGGATTCTGCAGTATCCTCTTCAGCGGAAAGCGAGTGACAACTGTGATCTCATGTGCTTGGAAGTAATGGCGCAGCTTTCTCGAGGCCATAAGAAGGCCGAAAAGCAACTTCCGCACACCAGAGTACCTTGACCTAGCCCCCTGCAGAAGGGAACTGACAAAGTAGACTGGGCGCTGCACCATTTTCTTCTTCTGTATCCCTTCGCACATCTGCGCAGATCCATCTTCGTCGGGACCAGAGCTTGTCGGGGAAGCCCCCTGCTTGTCGCTGGATGTGCTTGCCGCGGTCGCTGGCTCATCATCTGCTTCTCTTTCCGCTACTAACGCAACACTAACCACTTAATTGGTTGCCGCCAGATATAGCAGCAACTTCTCTTGTGGTTTAGGTGCGACAAGTATTGGAGTGGAGGACAGGTATCTCTTCAAGTCCTGCAGCGCAGCCTCCGCTTCCGGGGTCCATTTCATTGGACCTGCCTTTTTCAAGATCTTGAAAAACGGCAGGGCGCGCTCAGCAGACTTAGAGATAAACCTGCTGAGAGCCGCCACGCACCCGGCAAGTTTTTGTACATCCTTGACGCGCTTCGGTGCTTCAATCTGCTCAATAGCCTTGATCTTGTCGGGATTGCCTTCAATTCCCCTCTGAGACACGAAGAATCCGAGAAGCTTGCCGGACGGGACTCCAAACACGCACTTCTCGGGGTTGAGCTTGAGGCTGATCTTGCGTAGATTTGCAAAAGTCTCTTCTAGATCTTGAATCAGAGTTGCTTTGTCCCTGCTCTTGACCACTATGTTGTCCATGTAGGCTTCCACATTTCTGTGTATTTGTGGCTCAAAAGCAGTATGGACTACCCTTGCGAATGTTGAACCAGCATTCTTCAAACCGAAAGGCATTCGTACGAAACAGTACGTGCCACATGGAGTGATGAACGCAGTTTTCTCCTCATCCTCTTCTGCCATGAAGATCTGATGGTATCCTGAGTATGCGTCAAGAAATGAAAGCAAGTCACATCCGGCTGTGGAGTCGACAATCTGGTCAATGCGCGGCAAGGGAAATGGGTCTTTGGGACAAGCTTTGTTGACATCGGTGAAGTCAATGCAAAGCCTCCATTTCCCGTTTGCCTTGCGCACGACTACAGGATTGGCCAACCACGTGGGATGGAGCACTCCTCTGACGAGGCCTGCTGCTTCCAACTTCTTGATCTCTTCGGCGATGAATTCTTGACGCTCCACTGCTTGTTTCCTGACTCTTTGCTTGACGGGCCGCGCATGAGGACAGACGGCAAGGTGGTGCTCGATTACTTTCCGGGGAACGCCGGGGATGTCAGACGGTTGCCACGCAAACACATCGACATTCACCCGCAGGAAAGCAACGAGCGTGCTTTCCTATTTAGGGTCGAGAGTGGCACTGATGGTGAAGGTACCACCAGTGCCGTCCTCCTTGGCGGACACCTTCTTGGTCGCTGGCGGAGCTGCCATCGTCTTCTTACACTTGCCGGTGGAGCTCGATGGTGCGTCCTCGACGGTAGCGCAGCACTCCGAAGAGGTGCGCTTGCCGGAGTGGGCATCAGAGCTCTTGCCGGACTTGGTCTTCTTCTTCCCCCCGGGAGCTTCAGCGGCAAGTGTCTCGCGATCTGCGGCAGCTGCTGCCTCCCGGTAGATCTTGTCGGCACAGGTAAGAGCGTCTTTCTTGTCGCCATGTACAGAGATGACACTTATCGGGCCTGGCATCTTCAGCATGTTGTATGCGTAGTGAGAGGCCGCCATGAACTTGGCGAGCGCTGGACGGCCGAGAATTCCATTGTAAGGCAATGGAAAATCGGCAACGTCGAAAGTGATCCTCTCAGTCCTGAAGTTCAGCTCGCTGCCTAATGTTACCGGCAGCGTGATCTTCCCCTTCGGCTTGATCCTTCCCGGGTTGATTCCTTGGAACGTGCCGGTCTCTTCGAGCTCGCTGTCAGGGAATTGGAGTCACCGGAGCACAGCGGAGGAGATCAGGTTCAAGCCGGCCCCGCCGTCAACTAGCATCTTAGTGACCTTGAGGTTGCGGATAGTTGGTGAGACCAACATCGGCAAACACCCGACAGCAGTTGTGCGATCAGGGTGGTCCTCAATATCAAAGATGATAGGCGTGCTGGACCATTTCAGAAGCTTGCGTGACTCAATGGGTGGTTCTGCTGCATTGACTTCCCGCACCCACTGCTTGAGTTGGCGGTGTGAAGTATGCAGAGAAGCACCGCCGTCAACGCACAAAACTTCTGTAGCTTTCTGGAACTCCTGCTCGTTGGTCTCGGCGTCATCCATGTCTTCGTCGTCGTCGTCATCTTCATCCTTGTCGCGGCCGCGGGGAGGTCTGTCGCCTTGCCGCGGCGTCCCCCTCGGCCGGTGCGCTTCGTACCGGATCCTCCAGCACCTCCTTGGGCCTTCTCCTTGTCGCATCGCTCGTATTCGGCCTTTTGCAACTCAACGAGCTGCTCGACCTTCTTGCAGCTCTGGAGGTCATGGCCTTTGGTGCGGTGAATCTTGCGGTACTGCTTGTTGGTGCCGTCCTGCTTGTCGGCGGCCGCCATAGCCTGGCAGTTGGCGCATGCGGCAACCTCCTTGCCGGAGCTACCAGTCTTGGCTGTCTTGGCGCCACCTTCGTTGCCGTACTGCTCGACAACTAGCACGTCTTTGCCTTTCCTCTTCCTGTTGTTCCGCCGCCGGTTTTTGCTTGCCGGGGCGGCATCATCGCTGTCAGATCCTCCTGTTCCTGTATTTTCTCCGGGGAGTTTCCTCCCTTCCTCAGCACGTGCACATCTGTCGGCCAGGGCATACAGCTCACTGACGTCTCTGATCTTGCACATCGCCATCTCCTCCCGCATCCTGCGGTTACACACGTTGTGGTGGAACGCACTGATGACCGTGGCAGGGTGGACGTCTGGGATGTTGCGTTGCACTTGGCTGAATCGCTGGATGTACTTGCGCAGGGGCTCTCCTTCCTTCTGGGCAAGCAGGTGAAGATCACTCTCCTGTAAAGGCGCCGACAAACTGATGGCATAGGTCTGCCCAGGAAGATATGGAGTTTTCCGGCAAGTGCATGAGCCATGACCTGACATTGGGCTTCAGCACCAGAGGGAAGTAGTTGGCAAGGATCTTGTCGTCTCGCCCCCCGGCAGCCTGCACCGCAATGGTGTAGATGCTGAGGAACTCCGACGGATGCAGCCTCCGTCGTACTTCTCTGGTATGTCTGGCTTGAAATTCTTTGTGCTGGGCCACTGGACTTGCCGCAGTTCACGAGTAAACGCAGGGCAACCTACCGCGTACGGCAGGTCGCCTGGTTCCCCTGGCGCTTGCATGTCGACAGCGGGGCCAGCGCGTCGGTCTGATTGACGCCGCGTTTCTCTTCGGCGCTCGATGCGGGTACGAGCGTCTTCTTGCTGCCGTTCGTGAAGAACGTGGCGCTGATCGCGACGAGTTAGTGGATCTGATGAAGCAGTGGAGTCGCTGTCGTGGCGGACCCAGCGAGTCGGCGATCTTGGCCTTTGGGGCGGAGAGTGCACGGTGGTGGCACCCCCACCGGTTTTGTCGCCATCGGCTCGCACCTGGCTGGCCTGCCGCGGCTGCGATGTGGTCGCCGGCTGTCGAGTGTCGCTGTTGGTGAAGCCGATGAGACTCTGAATGGTGGCCCTCAAATCGTCGATCTTGTCTGGCGTTGGAGGGAAGGCTAGGAGTAGTTGAGCTCGTGCCAAAGCTTCTGCTGGAGTGGCGGGTAGCGGTGGCGAACGGTGCGAGGAGCGGGATATGCTCGGACTTCCAATGATGTTAGAAGGAGCAGTATTCCGTCCAGGCGACCGTGCCTCGCTCGCGCAAGCACATTGGCGTACATGTTGGCCTTGAGCATCCCGGGATCCGCCAGCTCGATTTGGGTCCAGCGAGCGTATGGTACCGTGAGTACCACGACGCTGCCGGTCCTGCGCCTCTTGAGATGGGTGCAGTGCGTCTACGGACGCCCGGTCGTTGTGGGAGCCGGCTAAGCCGCCGACGGGCAGCGCGGTCTTGTCCTTGGACTTGGCGGCACCATGGGCTCCCTCGTCGACGCCCGTTCTTCCGCCGGCGTCCTCCCCACCGGCCGTTTGCTCCGGCGGCGGTGGATTCGACGCGGACGGCGCAGCTGCCTCCGAAGCCTTCTTCTTTGGCGGCATGTCGATGAAGTCGATGAAGATTTAGCTCGCGTGAACGCCGGATCAGGTTCACACAACCTCGACGCCCCCTACCTGGCGCGCCAAAGATGCCGGGGGTTTTCTGGCTCCTCAAGCACCTATGGGGACGGAGCCCCTTCTCGGTTCGGCGGGGGGCGGAGGTCGCGCGAAGAGCGGATCGAGGCGAAGCACACGGGGTTTTTTAACCAGCTTCGGAGCTCTCCGGAGAGATAACACTCCTACTGCTGCTTTGTGGATTGTATTGAGTTCTTGCTCGGGAGCGCTGAGTGCTACAGTACACTCAGGCAGCTAACGAGACCGAGCGTTCTTCTGTTTGTCCTCTCCAAGATCGCTCTCCATGGAACGATCCCCCTCTACGTTGTGCATGGGCCTCCTTTTATATGATCAAGGGGTCTCCAACAGGTGGCAACATAGGTAAGGGCAAAAATGGAAACATGTTGTGGTAGGTACAGCTACCTACACAGTGTATCATACCTAACCCTGACGGCAGGGGACAAAGGCATTAAATGCCTATCTACGTCGCCCAGACGATGCAGAAAAGGGATCGTCAGGGGCGCCACCGCTTGCCACGATGGCGATCTTGTCAGCGCTGCATGCCACAGTGTACCCCTGGCTGCACAGCCTCCCGCCACGTACGCCTGGAAGGGTCCCGGAGCGACACGTAGGTGGGTGAGCTGGAGCGTGGGTACATAGTGGTTGCTTGCCGCGGCAAATGCCTTGCCACGGTCGTTGTCTTGCCGCGTCCGGGAGCTTGTCGCTCGCCGAGTCCTGCCGGGACGCGTGGCGCGTCGTGGCAAGTTCTTTGAGATGCTCTGGTTGGCCTTCCCGGCAAGCTCCTCTTGCCGGGGTCTTGTGCCTCGAGCGGCCTTCCCGGCAAGCACCTCTTGCCGGGGACTTGTCTCCTTGGCTTAAATACTTTGTTCTTGAATGGCTCCAAAGGAACCATAGAGAGCCTTGGCGATCACCTGGCAGGCCTTGCCGCGGGGTGCTGCGACTGCCCGTGCACAAGTTCGGGATACTAGGGTACCCCTACTTTAGTACACCGACAGCATGAAAACATAACAAGACGGTAAACACCGATCCATAAGCATAACTGAAATACCGACCGCAGTTATTAAAGTTTCAAGTTGAAAACCAATGCTTCTGGCTATAATGCAAATGGTGGTTGTGGCTTGCCTGGGGATGAAGAAGGCTCCGGGGAGAAGTGCGGTGAGGCCGCCGAAAGAATCGCCAGAAAGGGTTCTCTCTCGGAGGGGGCTGATTAGGGCCAAGGGAAAAATGGTCATTTCCAGTATGTCAAACCATAGTGAAAACGGAACCAAAAGTTCGGGCTCGTCTAGACGAAGACGTGGGCGTTGGTTTCACCTTAATCGGAGTTACGAGCACAAAGTTATAGCCTGACAAAGTCCAGGGACCAATCTGTAAAAAGATTTCTACAAACAGGCCCCTGAGCTGAAAAACAGAAAGCACATTTAGTTAAATACACCTTCTCAGCAGACAAGACGTATTTCTAGCCGTAGTTAAGTGAAGATACATTTTCCCAGAAGGAAAACACATTTCCAACCGAACTAAGACCAGAATACGCTTCCCCTTATTGAAAATGTATTTCCTCAAAAGGCGTTTCCACTTATCCAGCTAGGTAGTGGTAGGATCGGGCGCGTGTGACGCTGACGTGTGGGTCCCACGGGGCTGGGACCCGTCACTTATCCACATGGGCGGCCCGGGTCAACGCCCGCTCACCGACAAGTGGGGCTGTGCGGAGATGGGCCCCGCCCGGCCTGAGGTCGTCCTCCTCCTCCCGCCTGCCCACGATGCAGGGGAGGACTGACGCGCTCCAGCGAGGCTCCTGGGCGGCTCTGGCCACCATTCTTGCCGGCAGACTACCGGGATGATCAGCTCGTCAAGCCGCACCCATCCCTTTGCAGAACATACCTCTAGGAGGGCGGGGTTGAGAGCAGCAAGGACTCCGGCGGAGGGGGCTTCAGGCACGAGTGGGTTCTTGGCCAGAGGGGCTCCGGCGAGAGGGAAAGGGCACGGGGAGGATCTAAGGGGTCCCGGCGGTCCTATGGTGAGGTTAGGAAGGAGGGGGAGAGCTTGGTTCGAGCGGATTTGGCCAAGGCCGTGCGGCGGCCATGGAGGCAGAGAGCAGCGAGGAGAGCAGCTCCAGCTCGGTGGAGAGGCTAGGCAGGTTCCTGGGAGTGAGGTGAGGATGTTAGTGAGGTTGAGCGACCTTGGGGTGGCCTTATATAGACAGGGCAGCGAGGGGGTGAGGTGGCACGCGGGTGGCTATGTGCCCACGCTCCGGCGATGGGCACGCGCGGCCAATGGTCACAAGAAGGGGTGGCAAGATGACGAGGGAGAGAACGGACGAGTGGTAGAGCTCACGAAGACGAGGAAAAGCTCGGGGACAAGAGAAGGAAGAGGACCTGGCCACGGAAGACAACATGGTCATGGGTGCCCTCTGTTTCTCGACGGAGACGGGTCATCGGGGAAGAAGATGGAGGGGGCAAGGGCTCTAGGGAGACGGCGACGACGCGGGGAACATGCTGGATATGGTCGGGTGATGAGTGGACGAGTGCACAGATGGGGAGGAAGAGGCCGAAGCATCAGAGCGCGTTTGCTGCATCCAGAGCGCGTGCACGGGCAAAAATACATGCGGTCACTACGCGACATGTCACGGGGAGGACACAATGGGCTGGCAAAACTTGTCTGGGGGCTAGTCCTTGATCCCCAAGGCATCCCAGAGGTTAAATATAACGGGAAGGAGCCAAGGAGAGGAGTGTGGCATCGCTGAAACTTTGTTGTATAAGTTTTGGATGAGCACTTGTGATCAACAGGGAGCTGATTTGGTCAAATAGAGTTGTCTGGGGTGTTTAACTACGGGAGGACTATGATCCTGGTGGTTTTGGAGGCAAAAAGATCAAAGCTTAATATAGTTGCTTTGCAACTGACCAAAAGGGTCTAGAATCTAGATCATGATGATGCTCTCACATGGGGTATCCACTTGAGCTCAACTTGGGCAAGGCGGAGTTATTTCGTCATATGAAGATGCTGCAAAAGGTTTCATACCAATTGGATAAACCAAAATGGTACTTATTTCACAAGCATTTCCACTGACCAAAAACTTACATAAATTCTAGAGGAAAATTGGCTAGATGGAATATGTCCAAATTGGGTGGAGATAGGTTATATGAATAAGAGAAGGACTAGAAAAATTTACAGCCACAATGGAGCAAGATAGAATGTACTTGCTTCACTAACTAAAAATTTGGACAGAAACAAAGATTTGATGCTCAGATCACATGGATGCATTGCATGAGCTCAAATCCTGAGGAGGGCCATGCAAAATTCAACTTAATTGAGTTAACCTAGCTAGCACTTCCTTCACAACCAATTCCCTCAGATAGGAACTTTAAAAAATTGCTTAGGAATATTTGCTAGGCATATTAAGTTGAATTTTGGCATGGGGCAATTATTTGGACATGAAAAGGTGTCCAAGAAGTTTGGGGTCAATTGGGCAAAGGTAGATGGCACTTGCTTCACAATCTGCCAACCAGGACAAAATAGGAAAATAATTAATTGAGCATGACGGGAAACATGGCCAATGAAATATTTTGCCATATTTGAGGAAGATATGACCCAAACAATTTATGAGAATTATTTGGGGATTTTAGGAGTGATGTAAATATAGATTGCTTCACAACTTAGGGCAAAAAGGATTATTCCTTTAATAAAAAAGGAATATTCTTAAGGAAAATAATATTGGGATTAGGTCTAGGATGAAAATGGCAAGGTCTAGGGCTGGATTTGGGGATGACAAGCCACTCTAGAAAGAAAGAACAGGTCATCTTCTTCAGTTCTAGACCACAAAGCCATGGAAAAAGAGAACTCAAGCAAAAACCTTAGAAAATCAAAAGAAAAAGAAAGGGCCAAAAATCAGGCTATTACAACTCTTACCCCCTTAAAGAAATCTCGTCCTCGAGATTTGGTTGCTCAGGGAACAACTATGAATATACTGACTTAAGGAAACCGTTCCAACTCGGGTATCCTTTTTCCTTACTGATTGTTCCCACTAAATTTTTATCTGACTGGCTCTGGATGGTCTGATTCACTGTATCCATATTCTGATAGATCTTACCTGGCGTGTTCATGCCTATACAGGCTCCAATTATTTTCATATTTGTTGCCTTAGCTAAATGTGATAGTTTATCATGACTACAATATATGCCTGTCTCACAAATCCGAGAGTGATTTCCGATGGGTGCGTCATCCAGCACTGACAACCTTTCATGAAGCTGTGGCCACATTTTCCTGGTGAACACCCAAGCTTTGACTCCTTGCATTGGGTTTCTTTACTGAATGCAGATCCTTTGGGCTCCAAATTGTGAGTTGAGGCATAACCGTTTCCTGACAGATTCTGACCCATCGTAGAAGTTGCTTAATCATCTTAACTGGATCCTTGGCTAAAAGAGCTTGGTCATGTTGCTTCTTTGTGTATCCTCATTTCCTGACATGGTAGCATTATTCAGATTGCCGGTTCATCACCTCTCAAGTTTTGACTGTAGGAAAATGATCATCCAAACCCTTGCAAGAAATCAGCAAATAAATCAGTAGCCACCAGAACGGTCTTTACAACTCAGATCTAGGACATTACTAAGATAACTCAACCATGACTCAGGATGTCTGAAAAGCAGCTCAACGCATGAGACTGGGTCGATAAGAAGAAAGTGGCAGCTCCCTAAAATAGCCAAAAGCAGCTATAGGCTACTATCACAAAAAGAAACTCAATCGCTGTATGAGACGACCGAAAAGCAGCTCAGAACTCATGACAGTCGTTGAAGAGAGAAATAAAAATCGGCATCCACCCCGGATAGCTAAAAATGGCTCATATCAAAGGTGTGGTGCCGTTACTGGAGAAGACAAGGGTTCATCAGGATCATCTTCCAGGTTCACAAGTACTTGTACTGAGCTCATTCCTTTGTCACACTATGGTTTATAGTTGGCTTCTTTCTTTTAACAATCCTCATGTGCCTGTCAAATCTGCTTTCGAGTGTCTTGCAAGACCTTGGTGGTATGCTGACCGCTTACATATGAATAATCTGATTCCTGAGGCAGACTTGCTTTCTGACTGAACTGTTATAGATCTGATTCTTGAGATGTACTGCCATATACTGTCAATCTTGCACATAGCTTATCTTCTTGATGAATTATGCTATGAAGTGTGCACACTGAGGCAAACCTGATTATCTGTATCACGATCAGATACCCCCAGATCTCAATGCAGTCGGCTGAGAATTCCATACTAATGCAAACTTGATACTGACAGTCCATCCAGGATTTCTTTCGCATTCAGACAAGATATTCCAATTTCACTGCAGTCTCCTGAGAATTCCATTCTGTTTAGCCGAATTTCCAAATATATGAATTCCTTGCTAACTCTTCAGGTCCGGTGTCGGTTTACGAGCAACTTTAATAAGGGGAAAATTTGTAACACCGAAGGCCCAAAGAAAGAAACAAAAGAAACGACGAAAACAAAAGCACACAAGCATACTAATAATATAAAGCAATAAGCACATATTATTGCTACTCATACAATAATATGCATGCACACCTAAGAACACAATAGTCGCTGAAGCTCTGGTACTATGGTCTAATATGCTGTGGCGGTGTGCACGAAAGTGAGTCTGTGTGTGGAAAGAGTTGGCATAACCAAGGCTACACCCAGCGCTGGCTGAACACCGGCTGGATCTGGATGGATACGGAGGCGAGGACGGACTTGGCGATCATGCAGCGAGACACGGAGGTCAGGACCATATCATCATCAAGCGTACGAAAGGGAATCATACACGTCCAAAGAATGAGATGACAGGGAAAACTAGGGGAGAAAAAGCAAGGCTTGTTGGCATTACCCTCTTCTGATGACAAAGATCAGTAAGGGTTTGCCAAAGGGACGAGATGGAGGGCACGATTCGGGATAAAGACACGCTATCACCAAAACGATTTGGGTGGAGGAAAAGATATCGATGCAATACCTGAGCATAACTCCTGCAAATGGTGTCTAGAACACTCGGTACCGGGGCATCACTCTGCTGTGACAGGGATAACACCGAACGCCAAAGTGCAGGCATGCAAAGAAAGAGGGTGCATGTAGTGGATCAAAAACGATGCCACCTACACTCACAAGATTAACCGGTAGCGACAAGATAATAATCTATATGCATGCTATGCAACAAACAAATGCAGCAACTGTGACACCCCAAAATTTTGGCCTTGTTTTAATAAATTAAAAAATTTCCAGGATATTAAAACTTTTATTTTCTGGGCTCCCTTTTGATTTTTGAACCATTTTCTCCCTTGTTATTATGAAGTTTTTTCCCAAAAGTAAAAACTTTTCAAATATGTTATCGGACCGGTTTAACCTCTCAATATAAACTCTTCTTTCATTAGTAGAACTAATTACATAATTAAGTTGCTTGATCTCTATTTTCTTGAAAATAGTTTTTCAAGGTTAAATGGCCATATTTGAACTACAACCATTTGATAAATTCACTTAAAATTCCAACCAAAATATGGAGATGTCTTGTGGTGTTTTTAAATCATGTTTATACAAAAACATCTTTTATTTATGAAATATTTTGAGCTCTACACCCCCTTTTTCAAATCTGGTCCAGTGGGCAAGTTTGCACTACAGCTCATTTGAATATTTTCTTCTAGCCCCTACCAAATTTATGGGATGTTGGTGGTATCATGTGATTCAACTTTATGCAAAAACCTAGTGAGGTTCTTTGGAAAAATTGAGTGAATCAACCTCTTTTCTATTCTGGTCCAACCTGATGGTTTGTACAACAACCACATTTTAGTTGCTCCTTTATCCTTGATTCTTTTTCCTACTTGTAGTCCTCCCTGCTAAACCCTTAAGTCCAGGAGAGTGGACACATTGGATGCCTTTTAGTACTTGCATTCATGCCCTTTTCTTTCTGTCCAAAACTGAAGATTTGCAAAACTTGCACTAGCAAGTTTCTCCTTTTGTCCAAATGACCTTACCACCCTATCTTTCTTCTAAAGAGACCCCATTCTAGAAGATTTGGCCACTCCAAGAAATGCCTAAGTGCCCTTGGCATTTTGTCAAACACCTTATGGGCATGATCTGTTTTGACATGGGTTTTTAATTGCACTGTGAGCCTGATCCCTGACCAAGCCAGCATGTCCCATGGTTTTGCCCTAACCTGTATCCTCACCCTGCTAACCCTCTTGTGGTTTAGAGCCTCCTAGCATGCAATGGCATTCCGTCGAGCATGTTCCGTGCGTGCTCTGGGCGCGAGCAGAGCATGCGTTTTGCACGTGCCGCGCCCGAGTCGACGCGTCGCACCCCTGGCTTGCCCGAACTGCAGAACCACGCCACGCACTCCCCTCCTCGCCGCGTCACGCCAAGAAGCCCTGGGGCTCTACAGCGCCGCTGTCAGGGCACTCTTGGCGGCACGCTGGCGTCCGCAGTGGCTCCAGCCCCGGTCGGTGCCACCCAAGCCGCCAGCACTCGCCACCTGCCCCCTGGAGCAGCGCCAGCTCACCCACAGACTTGTCCACTAGCTCCGGTCGCCGCCACGACGCCCTAGCTACAGAATGGTGGTCGCCGGCGACCTTATCCGCGGCCATCGTCGGAACCGACCCCGATCGCCTATTTAAGGAGCCCCGAACTTGTCTCTACACGCAGGTAGTCGCTAGCCATCTCCCTAGGACCCCTTTGGCCGCCAGATCGAGCCGGGGAGGTCTCCTTCCCCTTCTCCGGCAACCGCAGCCGCCGCCACTGCTCCGACCATTCCGGTGCCACCAGAGCTTCCCCCTCTCCACTCTCTCCACCAGAAGCTTTCTCTTCCTCCCATGAACCCATCCCGCTGCTCAATTTTAATCAGGAACCACCATAGCCCCAAACCCACTTTGCTCCCGAAGCCCCCTCCACCGCAAAGCTCACCGCCGATGACTCCTTCCATCCCCGTCTACCCAACGACCACCGGGAGGACCGCCCCGGTCTTGCGGATCCATCCAAACCCCCTGGAACCCGCGGGGAGCCGTCGTCTGCCGGCGAGCCTCGCCAGAGTTCCGCCCCTGCTCGGGCAGAGAAAGAGGAAGGGAGGGAAGACCAGTCAAACCTGACCAGTGGGCCAGGCGGGCCCACTGTCAGCGACTCACGTGCCCTCCATGCTCGATAGGTGGAAACGTATTTCCAGAATACGCTTTCGTCGTGTACGTGTTTATTCGAAACGTTTTCCTTTTCTGTTTTATTTTTAATAACAGATTTGACCAAAACTTTGACTTGCTATATCTTTTTAAATAAAACTCCAAATGAGTTGATTCTTTTTCCTACCTCTCTCAAATATTATCTAGTTTACTTTAAGATTTATTTCAAAAAGAATTCAAACAACTTTCTTGTACTGTTTTAGAAATGTGTGTTAATTCAAACTATTTTAAATAGGATTTTGAAGAGAGAGGAGAAAAACTTTCAAAAAGTCTTGGAGTGCACCCTGCCTTTCCACAACTTAAAGGCAAGCATTCTGAACCCCGGAATAATATTTTTGGTGTGTTAGTTGACACGTTTATAACACCATTTAATCTCAGAGAACTTGTTATTTCATGTGATATGATCATTTTGCATGGATGTATATTAGTGATTTCCTTGCTGTTGGAAATGCATATAAATATGATGGTAATCATCCTCATGTGCCTTGCATGCATGCCGGAAAAGGATCCGGGAAAGCCTCTGCCTAGGGTAGGCGTAAGCTTATCGCCGGTCTCCGTCGGGACGGTTTTGTCCGGTATGGCATGGTAAGGTATAATGAGTGTTGATTTGTTCGTCGAAACATTTTGGCTATACATGTCATGCAGGGAACTTATGAACCTCCTGAGTCGACCGCAGATCGAGTCTTGTTCCAGTAACCCCCATACTTGCCTCGTACTACCACTTGTCCCTGCCGCAGGTAGGGTACGGTTCAGTAAGTCGTCAACCCCTTTCAAGCACACACCATACAGAGAGGCCATGGTGGAAGATACTGGCTGTAGCCGGTAGACAGGCCACCTGGTTCGGGGGCATGGGTGTTTCCGGTTGGGACCGAGAGGGGAGGCCACCCCTTAGAGCGCGCGATATAAATTTGATCCCATGCTACGCGAGGTTGTAGCCTCCCCACTTAGAGTTTTGCTTAACAAGTGTCGTGGGTGATTCCAGACACCGGTGAGTTAAGCTGGTGTGTGCAAGCTAGGTGTGTTTTCAACTAAAAGGCCATAGACGGAATTAGCCCCGATGGACTAAAGGAATCCATTACTAGTGGGTAAAGAGTACACCCTCTGCAGAGATTAAACCTATTCGAATAGCCGTGTCCATGGTTAAGGATTACAGTCTGGGATGGGTCAAGTGTCGGTCTTAGTGTTGGTCTTCGGAGGTGAAACTGTTAAATCAGATTATATGGATTATGACTTGTGATATATGATGGTTATGATACTTATTGTTGTGGACTAACCAAGTATATCGTCTGAAGTAATGAATATCCCTGGGACGGTTCTACCTCCCGAATATCCACGGTGATCATTATTTTCTCTATAAGCCCTTTATGTGGTGTCGCTCAGACGCCCGACTGTGGCATGCTTGTTATTTCTTTTATAAGCCCTTTATGTGGTGTCGCTCAGACGCCTGACTGTGGCATGCTTGTTATTTCTTTTATAAGCCCTTTATGTGGTGTCGCTCAGACGCCCGACTATGGCATGCTTGTTATTTCTTTTATAAGCCCTTTATGTGGGGTCGCTCAGACGCCCGACTGTGGCATGCTTGTTATTTCTTTTATAAGCCCTTTATGTGGCGTCGCTCAGACGCCCGACTGCGGCATGCTTGTTATTTCTTTTATAAGCCCTTTATGTGGCATCGCTCAGACGCCCAACTGCGGCGTGTTTGTGATTTCATTTACTTATAAGCCCTTTATGTGGTGTCGCTCAGACGCTCGACTGTGGCATGTTTGTTACTTCATTTACTTATAAGCCCTTTCTGTTGTGTCGCTCAGACGCCCGACTGAGGCATGCTTCATATTGTTACCCTTTCGAGGTGTCGCTTCAGACACCCGATCGGTACTTGCTATTTTCACACCCTGATTGTTCACCCATGATTTATTTAAGTGAGCTAATTGCGTGCATCATGAATCTTATTTCATAACTGTCGAAGTGATCGTAGAATATTTTAAAGCATGATTATCTGTGGCTATATTATACCTGTGTTCTTAATGTTTGCGAGTACATTCAAAGTACTCACTGGCTTGTCCCTAGCTATTGTCTTGGCCAGATTTCTGCTTGGAGAGGAGCGTTGCGATGACAGTCCCGGAAACTAAGCAAAGGTGATAGCAGCCCCGCGAAGATAGGAGTTAGCCTGGTCAGCTGTTCCCGTGGGAAATGGAGTCCCATACACGGATGATTCACAAAGCACTTCCGCCATCAACCACTAGAAACCAATTGTTGTACTCATAGGCCGGAATGGTCATGTACTGCATATTTTGTATTTTTGCTTGGAATTTCTGTATCAAGTTGATGCCTCATCAGCTAACAGTAATCCTGGGGCTGGTGAGCACGACGGCCATTTTCTAGAAATTAATGTCCGGAAAACCGGTCGCGACAGACTTGGTATCAGAGCCAGGCTGACCATTGGTTAATCGTATCTTAGCCAGGTCAATAAACTTAGGCAAACCAACCCACCGAGCCATAACCAAACCCCAGCCAAGCTTCTCGTGCAGGATAGCCACACAATGACCCGACACCTTTTGGCAGTCGGTGCCCAACCTATCTATCTAGCCTGTCGATCACGCACCAGTGACCCGCACCCAAGGCGTCTCATTCGCAGGCGTGCGAAGGAAGACTCCGTTCCCTTTACCTATAAAAAGGGGCACACTAGCCTCAACCCAGCACAGCACAGCCGCTACCCCAAACCAAGCCACAATGCCTGGCCCCGTCGTGCACAATGAGACCACAGCAACCAACCTTGGAGGTTTTGTGACCATACTCGCAAACCTCACCTGTCGTGTCTATGCGATAGATGAGCCCCCAGAATATGTTGTGTACCAAGGACCCATGAGCGGTGAGAGCCGACAATTCTGGGCCACTGTACACATTTACGGTAGGGGTCTAGCGCCCGAGCGCCCCTACAGGTTCACCGGAAGAACAACTTCCTTTGAGCCACAAGCCATCCAACTAGCTGCTCGAGAAGCTATAGTTCATCTCCGGCACCTGTCGCCCAGAGTTAACTGTCGCTCGTTCCACTACTACCCCAGACGTGAAGGGTATTGTAGACCACCCCTAGTTGCCAACGGAGATCACGAGACAGATCCTGCATTGTTGCACCTGGTGCGCTATGTGGGGGCACTAGAGGAACTGTGCGATCAAATCACCATTGATCTAATCGTAGCTCATGGAGAGGTGGTTCGTCGAGCCCCGGCTGTCGGATCACGGGTTCCAGCAGACCCTTAAGGTTCGAACTCTGGGGTGCACGCCGAGATCGTGCCCTCTACCTCTCCGTCTCGTAAGGATATAAACTACTGCAAGAACAACACAAGAGACACATGGTTTATACTGGTTCGGGCCACCATTGTGGTGTAATACCCTACTCCAGTGTGGTGGGTGGATTGCCTCTTGGGCTGATGATGAAGAACAGTACAAGGAAGAACGACCTTGCGAGGGTCTGTTCTTGGCTAAGGGATGAACTGCTAGGGGGAGTTCGATCGCCTTCTCTCTCTCTCTCTCTCTACTTGCTTCTACTGGTTCCTTGGTGCTCGATCAGATCGGATTCTCGATGCCGGTTCTCGATGCCTCTACCCTGGGGGCGGCTAGCCCTATTTATAGGCAAAGGCCCTGGGCCTCTTCCCAAATATTGAGCGGGAAGGGCGCCAACAATTGGCCAATTTGAAGGGGAACATCTGGTACACTTATCCTGACTAAAGTTGGTCTTCGCCTGACAAAGGCTCTGGTGATGACGCCGGCTTGGGCTCCACAGTGACTTCCTCCTTGTCGCAGAGCTGGTCTTGGTCTCGTTGCACCAAAATGGGTGCCTTTGCTTGATCCTCTCGCCTGTGCTTGCCCCCTTTGCACCAAAGAGGAAAGGGGGACGCTGCGCGGGCTGGCGCCCGTCTGGCATCCTTGATCGGCATGGCTTGCGTCATGAGCACCTCGTGAGGTACCCCACCTTGATCTCTCCGCCTCCTCGCAAGCCAGCCTAAGGAGGCCGTGCTTGAGGAAGCGCCGTGTCATCCGCCTCGCGAGGCTTGGCCCCTCGCGAGGGTCTTGAGCCTTGTGCTGATGAAGATGGGCCTCGCTGGGCCCCCACTCGAGCCATGCCGCAGGCCGCAGGCAGGCAAGTCTGGGGACCCCTGTTCCCAGAATGCCGACAGTAGCCCCCGGGCCCAAGGCGCGCATGGACTTGGCCGTGCCGAGAGGCGAAAGGGCAAGGGCGAAGCGCCGCGGGCCCTAACAGCCTACGGCCTCGGGCGCCGCATGGCGGTTGATTGGACGTGGGTGCTTTTGCAACTGCGCAGGATACTAAAGGCGTGGCATCTGCTTGGGTTTCGTTCCTCTCCTTCTTCATCCGCTGCTTAGATCCCCTTTCTTGCGCTTCTTCTCCCTTCCTCCAAGCTTCCATATCTGCTCCACCCGCTCGACCCAGGTAGCCATGGCGCCTCGCCGGGCCCCGGCCGAAGCTTGGTTCTCGCCTGCTTTGGATTCGCCCAACGTGTCGAAGGCGAGCCTCGCCCTACTGCACCGGATGGCTGCGGCGCAGGGCATTGACGGGGCGCAGATGTTCAAGGTCGGCTCCGATGCCCCTGAAGGCCAAGGGAGCACCTTCTATCCTTTCTTCGTGAGCTCCATTGCAGCGGGCCTGGTGCCTCCTTTCTCTGAGTTCTTCCTTGCCGTCCTCCGCCATTACAACTTGCAAGCTTTGCATCTCCACCCCAACTCCGTCCTTCTCCTGGCGATCTTTGCCTACTACTGCGAGGCGCATGTGGGGGTGCAGCCTTCAGTGGCCTTGCTGCGCCACTACTTCTACCTCCGGACCTCCAAGGGTTCTCCTTCTGCGTGCACGGGCTTCGTCGCGTGCGGCAGCTCCATGGCCATCTCGAATCCAGGGAAGAGGATCGAGGGCTTCCGGAGCAAGTGGGTATTGGTTGATGCCGGGTGCGTCGACCCTCGGTTGGCCCTTCCCACGGAGCTGGCTGTGAGCTCGGAAGACTAGTGCCGGGCCGAGCTCACGGATCCCCGTGCGAAGTCGACGCTGGCGAAGATGGACGCCAATCTGAAGCCGGCCAATTTGGCGAAGGCGAAGCTGACCGGGGCGTCGTTGCCGACGGAGTTCCTGGAGCACCAGCTGGCTCCGCTTCGGTAGTACTCTCCCCCGATGTGGAGGCATCACCCGAGCCCCGCAGCCGTGGGTGAAGAGGACGTCTCTGCGGTCCTCCAGTCCCTGGTCGGGGGCGAGGCGGCAAGGCCGGAGGGCGCGCCTTTGCCCCTGTTCCTGCGTGACGATTGGGAGCAAGTGGTGGAGTCCATGCCCGTCTTCAACGGGGACGGGCTTGTACCCGTGGTGGCTCCCGAGGATCTGGTGAATGTGTCTTCCGGCGACTCCAGCGGAGCTGGGGGCGAGGAGGAGCAGGAGGCAGGCCCCGACTCCGAGGCGACTGACGAAGAGTCCAGGGCTCCCTCGCTCCAGCGCAAGCCCCGTGCTCTCCGCCTTTCGCTGAGTGATGATGATGATGATGACGACGTGCTGGGCAGCGAGAGTTCGCCCCCGGTCCCGAAGAAGGGCAGGACCAGGTTGATTCCCCGCGGGTCCGCCTTGACTCCGGGGCGAACCGCTGACGCGCCTTCTGCTTCCGAGGTCGACCCCTCCAGCCGACTCTCCGGCTTCAAGTTTGGCAGGAGACCACTGGAGCTTTCTGCCGATGACCTGTAAGTGCTTGATCCTTGATTCCTGGTTTCTTGTTCCGCCGACGAGGCTTGACGGTTACTTCTCCTGAGCAGGCTGGCGCCCGCGGCGAAGAAGCTAAAGGGGGCTCCTGAGGCCCCGGCTGCGGCGACACCTCCACCTGCAGGGGAGGGCGACCGCGACGCACAGGCTCCCCTTGCCCACTCGCCCTTGCGGGGCTTGGCTGATCTGGCTAGGGCCGCAGCCCCCATGGCTCGGTCGACCCCAGAGGTGCCCTTGCCTGGTGCTGCTGCGACAGCTGGGGAGGCGCAGCAGACTCCGCCTCAGGATACTGCAGCCTCGCCGCCGCTACCTTCTCCTCCCGTTCTGCCGGCTGCTGGTTCCGGGACTCCTCCTGCTGCCCCGAAGCGCCCTGATGCTTCCCCGCCTTCTTCTTCCATCCTGGAGCGAGCTGTTGCTGGGCTAGACCGGCTGCGGCAGGATCTTCTAGGCGCCGACCCTCGCCTAGTGGTCGGGCGCCTGGAGCTGGCCTCGGGGTGGATTTGCTCCGACGCCTCGATCCGGGCAGCACTGGTTCAGGCCTCGACGGCCTGTGACGAGGAGAAGGAGGCTACCCTCGAGGCGAAGGCTGCCCGTGACGCGGCCCTGGGAGAGGCGGTTGGCATCCGTGGCCGCTGCAAGGAGCTGGAGGACGAGTTGCAAGGCCTGTGTGGTCAGCTTGCAAAGGAGACCCGCCTTCGCCAAGAGCAGGAGAAGGGGGTGAAGGCTCGCGAGGCGGCGCTCGAGGACCGGGAAGCGAAGCTCAAGAAGCGCCGCAGCCACCTAGGTGCATTGAAGAAGGAGCTGGAGACGACGAAGGCCGAGCTGGATGCCAAGGTCCGGGTCCTTGCCGAGGATCGCGTGGCCTTCGCGGACATGGAGAAGGATGCCTGCGCTTCACTGAAGATGCTTTACGAGAGTGGCCTGGATTGCCCGCTGGCTGGCGACGAGGACGGCCCCGCCGAACTGCTTCCCTTCTTGGTGAAGGCTCTTGGAGATGTCGCCCTCGGACACGTCCCCACGGTCGAAGCCGAGGCGCATGTCCTGTCTTCCGCCGCGCTGACGCGGGTCTTCGCCCATGTCTACCTCCGCGACCCCAGCGCCGACCTTGACAGCCTGCTGGAGCCGGTGAGCGTCGAGGGCGCCGCTGCTGCTGTCGAGGCCGTGAAGGGGCACGCAGAGGCGCTGCTAGGGAAGTTCCGGGCCTTCAGCACCAAGCCGAAGCGAGGCGCTGCCGGCTCTACTACCCCACAAGGTGAGTCCACTCCACGCGACTCCGCTGCCGACAAGTGACTCCGCTATCGTTCCTGTCTGTCACATCCTAGCTAGCTCATGCATTAGAGTGTGCATCATGTTTACTTCTGACAGAAATTTGAAATGGGGAAGGCAGAACCCCCAGCACCCCTCCTGAAATCAACTAGGTTTGCTAAAAATATTTTCAATGAACCTGAAATGCCCTTCTAAAATGTTCACCCTCTTTGTCTTGGATTAAAACCTCTGGCAAAAATGGTGCATATTTTTCTAGGTCAACAGAAGGTCATTGAATTAATGCATTAGTATTTGAATTTGGGCATTTAAAATTTATAAAATATTTCAAATGCTCAAATATTTCCAAACCAAAATGTTCCTTGCTGGAAATATTCCAGCTAAGGACCAGATGAAGTTTGGTGATTATTAGAAGTGTTTTGGTATTTTTTAATAAGTCCACAAAGTTTCAGAAAATTAGAAAAGGGAAAGCAGAGGAAAACTTACCTGGCGCCCAACCGGCCCACCTGCCGGCCCAGCCCAGCTGCCGCGCCAGCGAGCTGCTTGGCTTGGCCAGGCAGGCGCGCAGGTGCTCGACGCCGGCACCAGCGCGCGCCACGCAGCTCCCCGCCGCCCTGCTTCACCTCCTCGCCGCTCCGCTGCCCTGGACGCATTCCACGTCGCCGCCCCGAGCCCCTGGACATGCCCACTCACCATGCCTCGCCTCCCTCGCTCCCCTTCGCCATGGCCGACGCCACCGTCGCCGCTCCACCGTCGTAGCCATAGCCACCGTCGTCCCCGCGCCACCCGACCGTGTCCACGAGCTCCGCCACCCTCCTCTTCTTCGAGCAAGACGAGCCCCGAGCGCTCGCCCGCTCTGGAGTCGCCCCCGACCCCGTCTTCCCCAACTCCGGCCGCCGAGATCGCCATCATCGCCCCGCTCAGCTCCGACCTTCCCCGAGCCCGCCTCGACGCTCGCTGCAACCACCGTGAGCCTGGCCATCTTCCCATCCTCCCCGTTCTCTCTCTCTCGAGCCCCGTAGCGATTACATGTAGCTCACCCGCACGCGCCGCCGCGGAGCTCGTCGCCGACGAGGCTCCGGCCACCCAACGGCCGCACCACCTTGTCCACTAGCCCTACCGCACCTTCAGGAGCTCAACGCGCTATCCCACGCGCCTCACCGTGCCCCCTAGCGACAAGTCCGAGCTCACCCGAGCTCCGGCCGCCGCCAAACTCATCGCCGGCGCCAACTCCGGCCACCCCGACCCCAACTAACTCCACCAATAGCCGCGGCTCGTTCCCAGGAGCGCGTAGATGCCTTCCGCGCCCCATTTGGTGGCCGGAACGGCCAAATCCACTTTGCTCCGCCGCGTCTGGCCTCGTCGGCGGCTAGACACCGGCGAGTTGAACCTTGATCGTTGACTGGTGGGCCCTCGTTGACTCTGTTGAGTCAATGACAGGTGGGGCCCCCTTTTGTTAATCACTAGATTAGCTTAAAACTAATTAAACGAGTTTAATTAATCACTAACCCCCTGGGCCCACTGGTCAGTTGACCTGGACCGGCTGTTGACTTGCTGAGGTCAGCATGACCTCATGCTGACGCAGTAATTTAATTTACTGGAATTAATTTTATACAGGAAAATCCAGAAATTAACCCAAACTTCAAAAATTCATAGAAATTAATCTATAACTCCAAATGTAAAGTTTTATATATGAAAAATTATCAGAAAAATCCAACCTATCCATTGGTACTGGTTTCATGCATGTCAGAACAAGTTAAACCTGCTGTTTAGGCAATATAAGATTATGCACCATTAGGCTATGTTAAATGAGCTACCATTTGAACCTTTGGTTCAGATGAGTTCATTCCTTTCTGGTTTAACTTGCATTAGGTCAGGACACATCCATAACACCATGTCATAGCATGCATCATATTGTTGCATATCGTCATGAGTTGATTGTGTTCCGATGTGTTCTTCGTGGTAGGTTCTGCCTCCGAGGATATCCACGAGTATCCAACTGAAGGGCAGTATTCCACTACTACTCCATCAGGCAAGCAACCCATTGATCATTCCGATACAAACCCATGTTCTCGCTTCTGCTCTCGTTTACTGCATTAAGACAACGCGTTTCAAACTGCTGTGTGTTGCGGTAGTTGAACCCACTTCCTTTGCATGACCTGTCATTGCCATAGTAACTAGATGAAACCCACTAGCATGTGTAGGAGTTGGTTGAGCCAATACATGTGTGTGTGTTCCTACCATGCTGTGCTTGCTATGCTTAGAGTTGTGTCAGGTCTGGCTCATCGGGATGATGAACTGGAGTGAAAGGTTGTGTCGGTGACAAGAGTGAAGTGTTGAATACGATTTGGTAAAGGAATCGATGAGAGGCCATGTAGGAGTACATGGTGGGTTGTTTCATTGAGTCCGTCCTTAAGAACTGAGTTCTGTGTTTGTGATCCATGATACAGTTACTACCACACATTGGGCCCTGAAATATGACCCCGCTCGACTTCTTATCCACCCTTGTCCTCTGTCCAGGAGTTGCAAGTAGTTTCTGGTGTTTCTAGTATGCTGGGGGCCGCACGCGGCGCTGACCATCGGGGTGGGCTGTGTTGCGGTAAGCACGTGGAACGGTGTACCGACTCGCCCGTTTGGTGTCTCGGGAACCCTGTTCACATCGTTCGGGGCCGTTAGTGGAAACCTCGGCCGGACTCCCTGCGGATGGAACCCGAATAGGCGATAAACCTGGACCAGAGACTTGAGTGTTTAGGTAGGTCGTGGTCTACACCCACGTCGGTTTTCGCTTGAAGTCTGCCGAGCACATGTCGTGTGCAGACGCTAAGTGGTGGAAACATGTGTGAAGAAGTACACCCCTGCAGGGTTATAAATGATCTATTCGAATAGCCGTGTCCGCGATAATGGACTTCTGGGTTGCCTATAACAGTTCATAGACAAGTAAATGGATACTACTAAAAATCTCAAGATAAGTGTGAGTACCGCGGATGGCCCTCTAGTAGGATGGCGAGAGAGGATCCACGGTGGTGTATTGTGTTGGTGATAGTGGACTCGTGTGCGACAAAAGATTTACAAGTGGTGCCTATTGTAGGATAGTTTAGCCAAGAGTCAAAGCTGGCTTGCTGCAATAACCCCACTACCTTCTTGAGAATGTGCATGTATAGTAGGTTCCTGTTGTAAGACTTGCTGAGTACCTCCGTACTCATGTTGCTTTAATCATGTTTTTCAGATGACTGCACCAACCCCTCTGATGGGTTCTATGTAGACCTCGACGTTGACGAGTGACTTATCACCAGGTGGTGATCCAAGACTTGTGAAGGGTCGATGTAGATAGACAGGCTTCGTCAAGCCTTATTTCTTTCTAGTGTCTGTACTCAGACTAGTTTGCTTCCGCATGTGCTTGTATGTTTGTATGACTTGAGTGTTGGGTCATGTGACCCCTATCTGTATGGATGATATGTATGGCTCCTCGGAGCCTTCTAAATAAAGTACTTGAGTCGTAGAGTACTGTTGTGATGCCATGTTGTATTTACTCATATCGGGCATATTGTGTGTATGATTGAAATGCTTGGTATGAGTGGGATCCAACTATCTAGTTGTTTATCCTTGGCAGCCTTTCATATGGGGAAATGTAAGTCTTGTGCTTCTGAGCGATAGTAGTCCGCTACAGCTCGGTTCACCGGAGTCCTGCTAGCCCAGCACTACTGCTTGGACACTTGACTGGCCGGCATGTGTTTCACGTCGTTCCTATGTCTGTCCCTTCGGGGAAATGTCACGCGCTGTTATTTGGAGTCCTGCCTAGCCTGCTACAGCCCGGGTTACCGGAGTCCTGTTAGCCCAGTGCTACAGCCCGAATAAATACGTTGATGACCGACATGCTCGATGTGATTCATGTATGCCTGTCCTCATAGGCTAGCGCCGCTTTGGGTTCACGACTAGCCATGTCGGCCCGGGTTCTCTGTCATATGGATGCTAGCGACACTATCATATACGTGAGCCAAAAGGCGCAAACGGTCCCGGGCCAGGTAAGGTGGCACCCGTGGGAGTACCGTGCGTGAGGCCGCAAAGTGATATGATGTGTTACACGGTGGATCGATGTGGCTTAGGATCGGGGTCCTGACAGTGTTGGCATCAGAGCCGGACTGCCTGTAGGTTCGCTAAGCCAAACTGGTCGATGTCGAGTCTAGAAATGCTTTAGTTATATGTAGAGGAATTGATTGTGGGAGGGAACGTAAGGCTCTTTTACTCCTTTACCTTATGCCCTCTATTCTGAGTCATTCTCCTCTCATTCTACGTGGGTTAAGGACTAGGCTCTCTTCTCTCTATCAGGTTCACGTGTTACTAAATCCGTAGTAACTTATAGGATTGTTGGATACAACCCAGTTCAGTTCTACTAAAGTTTAGTATGTTGCCAATTGAACCAGAACCTTGATATGATGTTGTTGAGTGGTTTTGCAAACTGTTGTGGATGTCTCAAGTCTTTTTCTGAGCATTTACAGCCGTTATGCTGTCCAATTTCATCCAGAAATTCTAATGCCTTTGCACTATTTTGTGCTTTCAGATGGCTACCCGTCCCCAAAACCAAGTGGTTCGTCTGACCCGTTGCATCGGTATATGTGGTCATACCGCCATGTTGGTTCGAGTGATGGTTGAGGCAGGTTACCGATGGTACCCTGAATACACCGTCGAAGAGCAGTTTAGAGATTTTAACCAGAGCCAATATCTGTGCACGGTCAGGATATATCCATCTTATCCCGGAGCCACGGAACCACTCCACTGTTCTTATGGACTCGGGATCACTATTGGGATGTCCGTTCAATATGCAGCCTACTCGATGATGACCATTATGCGAGCTAGAACTGCCTTGTTGAGCAACACTGAATTTCGCTACATGCCAGCATCCCTCCCTGGGGCGCATGGTTACCTTCAGGGCATGTACAGTGATGCATCCCATGAGGACCCACTCCTCTGCACCACTACTGAGATGTTGGAAGACAAGGACCGTGAAAACCGGGCCTTGCGTATGGAGCTCTTCAATGCTCGTGCTGATCATTGGGCCACTTTGACGAGGTTTGCACCTGCTGTGCAAGCCGGATACATGGACATGAGAGACTTGTACCCTGTGCGGGCTAGTCTGCCAGACTTCATGGAATGGTGTGAGGTGGGAGGCATCACTCCTCCTCGTGGGCCTCTTCTGCCGCCATCTGTTGGTCCAAGGCCACACCCAAGTCCCTACGGTCCGCAAGCTCCTCAGGACCGTCTGTTTCCAGATGACCATGTTCCACTTCCAGGTCTGGGTGGTGACTTCTATGAGGATTACTACGGAGCTGCCTGAGCTA
Source organism: Aegilops umbellulata (assembly GCA_032464435.1). NCBI lineage: Eukaryota > Viridiplantae > Streptophyta > Magnoliopsida > Poales > Poaceae > Aegilops > Aegilops umbellulata. Next base: position 92,143,146 of record CP136059.1, on the reverse strand, counting down.
GTAGTAGATCCACTAGTATGGTAATAGTTGTATGTCCACCGTCCTGCGTGATTGTGGAATATAACTTAGTGTGTATCAATTCCGGAGGTGTAGAAAAATAATGTATAGGAGCTTGGAATGCCTCCGATGAGATGTAACGTCTTTCGTCTTAGTTGTACTTCAGCTTGAGCTTGTACTAAACTATGTATGATGTGTATGACCGTTGGTATATATATGGTAGTTTCTATATTACCATGTCATACGGATGATCATCTCTGCATTCCTTGTTATCCATTACATTCTGCACTTCCTTGGCCAGATTTTGCCATCCTGGTTTAAATCCTTGTTTTGTTTTCCTAGGATGGTCAACACCCGCAGCAACCCTGCTGCTCCAGAGCAGGGAGAAGCTAGTGCACCTAGGGAGGAAAGTCTGCCTCAACCACCTTCTCTGGCCGAGGTGATGCTGGAGGCAGAGCGCAACAGGCGCGACACCAACCGCTTGTTAGAGCGGATTGAGCAGAACACTGCACGCCAGCAGAGGATCAATCCAGTGTCCATCAATGACTTTGTCAAGCTGTACCCGCCAAAGTTCAATCATTCCATCGAACCTCTCGATGCGGATGACTGGCTCCGCAGCATCGCCCACAAGCTCCGTTCTGCCAACGTGGCTGAAGATGATAAAGTCACCTTTGCTGCCTATCACCTCGAAGGCCCTGCCAGCCTTTGGTGGGAGAATTATGAAGCTATGCATCCGGTCGGCCAACTCACTACCTGGGCTGATTTCAGTGCTGCTTTCCGTGAGCATCATATTCCGGAAGGCCTCATGGATCGCAAGAGGGAGGAGTTCTGTAACTTCACCCAGGGGAAGCTGACTGTGGATGCATACAGTCGCGAGTTTGGGAAGCTTGCACGCTATGCTCCCGAAGAGGTATCCACCGACGCCAAGAAGCAGGCAAGGTTCTGCAAGGGACTTAGCCCTGAGCTCCGTCGTGACCTTCATCTGCATGAATGCACTTCCTTTCCGAAGCTAGTCAAGAAGGCCATCAGTGCCGAGACAGGGCAGAATGATTTTGAAGCTTCACGTAAGCACTCCCGTGACTATGGTTCTTCATCCGGTTTTGGATCGCAGAAGCGTCGGGTCTGGATCCCAAATTCTGCTATGCCACCCAGGTATACCCCGAGGCCATCCTTTGAGGCGCCTCGTCCCAACCAACAGTATGTGCCGCCCAAGACTTTTGGTGGCCCCACTGCCAATACTGCTTCACGCCCCAATATGATAACTTGCTTCAAGTGTGGTGAGCCGGGCCACTACATCCGTGAGTGTCCCCAGAACAACCCCAGCCAGTTCGGAAAGTCTGTTGGACGTGGTAAGTCAACAGCGAAGGTGCTTGTTGCCAAGCCATCCACCACTGCTCGTGGCCATGTCAACTACGTTTCAGCTGAAGAGACTCAAGAGGACCCCAACGTCGTTCTCGGTACGCTCCTTGTTAATTGCCATCCGGCAACTGTTCTCTTTGATACTGGAGCATCTCATTCATTTATTTCTGAGAGCTATGCTCATTTGCACAACACCACCTTTTGTGACATGCCCACCTCCATGGTAATTCAAACCCCTGGTTCTAAGTGGCAAACCTCTAGAATCAGCCATGGAAATGAAATTCTGGTTGACAGATTGGTCTTCCTTGCGTCACTAATAGCTCTCAAGTCTTCATACATAAACATCATCTTGGGTATGGACTGGATATCAGCTCATTACGCCAAGATTGACTGCTCAACTAGAACTGTTCAACTTACCCATCCATCGGGCAAGACAGTCAACGTTTTGACCCGAGTGTCGGAACGTCAGCTCTATTCTCTAAATGCCAACCCCCTTCCAGACCTTGAAGATATTCCGGTAGTCCGTGACTTTCCGGATGTCTTTCCAGAGGAACTGCCAGGTGTTCCACCTGACAGAGATGTCGAGTTCGTAATAGACCTTGTTCCAGGAACCGTCCCAATCTCTAGGAGACCTTATAAGATGGCACCCCTAGAACTAGCTGAGCTTAAGAAACAACTCGATGAGTCCTTGCAAAAAGGTTTCATCCGTCCTAGTTCATCTCCATGGGCTTGCCCCGTCCTCTTCGTCAAGAAGAAGGATGGAACGGATCAGATGGTTGTAGATTACCGACCTGTCAATTTGGTCACTATCAAGAACAAGTATCTGCTCCCCAGGATCAACGACCTGTATGATCAGCTCGCTGGATCCTCGGTCTTTTCCAAGATGGATTTGAGGTTGGGCTACCATCAAATCAAAATCAAGAACGGGGACATTCCCAAAACGGCCTTCGTCACTCGTTACGGCCAATACGAGTACACCGTCATGTCCTTCGGTTTAACCAATGCTCCAGCCACCTTCTCTCGGTTAATGAACTCGATCTTCATGGAGTATTTGGATAAATTCGTCGTGGTTTACCTCGATGATATACTCATCTACTCCAAGAATGAGGAAGAACATGCCGAACATCTAAGGCTAGTATTGATGAAACTTCGAGAGCATCGCCTTTATGCCAAATTCTCCAAGTGCGAATTCTGGTTGCCAGAAGTGACCTATCTGGGCCATGTAATTTCTGGCAAGGGCATTGCTGTCAATCCCGAGCGAGTTCAAGCCGTCCTTGACTGGACTCCACCTGAAACGGTCAAGCAAGTTCGGAGTTTTCTTGGTTTAGCGAGCTATTGCCGCCGCTTCGTCGAGAATTTCTCCAAGGTTGCTAAGCCTCTAACTGAACTCCTCAAGAAAGATAAAAAGTTCGAGTGGACCCCACAGTGCGAGTTCAGCTTTCGGGAACTGAAAAGACGCGTGACATCTGCTCCCGTACTGGTACCACCAGATTTCTCTAAGGACTTTGTTATCTATTGCGAGGCCTCGCGACAAGGACTAGGTTGCATACTCATGCAAGATCGTCATGTGATTGCCTACGCATCTCGACAGTTGCGTCCACATGAGGATAATTATCCCACTCATGATCTAGAGCTTGCAGCAGTAGTCCATGCACTCAAAACCTGGCGACATTACCTTCTGGGTAATCGTTGCGAAATTTACACTGATCACCAAAGTTTGAAATATATCTTCACCCAACCGGATTTGAATCTCAGGCAAAGACGTTGGGTCGAGTTGATCTCGGATTATGACTTAGGAATAACTTACACCCCAGGCAAAGCCAATGTCATGGCTGATGCACTAAGTCGTAAGTCTTATTGTAACAATCTGGTGTTACAACAAGGTCAACCATTTCTCCACGAGGAATTTCGTAAGCTTAACCTTCACATTGTTCCTCGAGGATTCCTTTCCACCCTGGTGGCGAAACCTAACCTTACGGATCAAATCATAACTGCCCAGAAGCGCGATAAGGGCATATCCCGCATCAGGGAAAACATCGCTAGCGGAGTTGCTAAATGTTTTTCCATGGATGAACGAGGTGTTGTCTTCTTCGAAAACCGCTTGGTGGTTCCCAAGAAGCAACATTTACGTCAATTGATCCTTAAGCAAGCTCATGAATCCCCTCTCACCATTCATCCCGGTAGTACTAAGATGTATCAAGACCTACGCCAGAGGTTTTGGTGGACTAGGATGAAGAGAGAAATCGCTCAATACATTGCTAGTTGCGACGTCTGTCGCCGTGTCAAAGCAGAGCATCAACGGCCCGCTGGCACCCTTCAACCATTGGAGATTCCTGAATGGAAATGGGATAAAATCGGTATGGATTTCATTACCGGGTTTCCCAGAACCAAAAGAGGGAATAATGCTATCTTCGTTGTTGTCGATCGTCTCTCCAAAGTAGCCCACTTCTTACCTGTTCGCGAGAGCATAACCGCTATCCAGCTAGCTGATTTGTACATCTCTCAAATAGTGTCTCTCCATGGTGTCCCATTGGAAATTAACTCAGACTATGGAAGTCTTTTCACCTCTCGATTTTGGGAAAGTTTCCAAAATGCTTCGGGAACTCGACTTTCCTTTAGCACCACCTTCCATCCTCAATCAAGTGGTCAAGTAGAACGAGTCAATCAAATTCTGGAGGATATGCTCCGAGCTTCTGTCATCTCTTTCGGTATGAATTGGGAGAAGTGCCTTCCATTCGCCGAGTTCGCTTATAACAACAGTTATCAAGCTAGCTTGGGTAAAGCTCCTTTCGAAGTTCTCTATGGACGAAAATGTCGAACGCCTCTTAACTGGTCAGAAACCGGCGAGAGACAACTCTTTGGCCCGGACATGATCCAGGATGCAGAAGAGCAGGTTCGCATTATCCGTGAGAAGTTGAAAACCGCCCAGTCTCGACAAAAGAGTCATTATGACCGCAAGCATAAGCCCATGGCTTATGAAGTCGGCGAGATGGCTTACCTTCGGGTTACACCTTTAAAGGGAACCCATCGATTCGGTATCAAAGGCAAATTGGCTCCTTGTTACATTGGAACTTTTCGCATTCTTGCCAAACGAGGAGAAGTTGCCTACCAACTGGAACTACCTCCGCATCTCTCCAGAGTTCATGACGTCTTCCACGTTTCTCAACTCAGGCGTTGCTACTCGGATCCTATCCGTGGAGTGGACCACGAAACGCTTGATCTCCAAGATAACCTCACTTATCGAGAATACCCCATTCGTATCCTTGATCAAGCCGAGCGTACCACTCGACGCCACAATATCAAGTTTCTCAAGGTTCAATGGTCACACCATTCCGAGCAAGAAGCTACATGGGAAAGGGAGGATCGTCTTCGACTCGAGTACCCCACCTTCTTTCCGGAGGAACCTAAATCTCAGGACGAGATTCTTTTGAGTGGGGGTGAGTTGTCACATCCTAGCTAGCTCATGCATTAGAGTGTGCATCATGTTTACTTCTGACAGAAATTTGAAATGGGGAAGGCAGAACCCCCAGCACCCCTCCTGAAATCAACTAGGGTTTGCTAAAAATATTTTCAATGAACCTGAAATGCCCTTCTAAAATGTTCACCCTCTTTGTCTTGGATTAAAACCTCTGGCAAAAATGGTGCATATTTTTCTAGGTCAACAGAAGGTCATTGAATTAATGCATTAGTATTTGAATTTGGGCATTTAAAATTTATAAAATATTTCAAATGCTCAAATATTTCCAAACCAAAATGTTCCTTGCTGGAAATATTCCAGCTAAGGACCAGATGAAGTTTGGTGATTATTAGAAGTGTTTTGGTATTTTTTAATAAGTCCACAAAGTTACAGAAAATTAGAAAAGGGAAAGCAGAGGAAAACTTACCTGGCGCCTAACCGGCCAACCTGTCGGCCCAGCCCAGCTGCCGCGCCAGCGAGCTGCTTGGCTTGGCCAGGCAGGCGCGCAGGTGCTCGACGCCGGCACCAGCGCGCGCCACGCAGCTCCCCGCCGCCCTGCTTCACCTCCTCGCCGCCCCGCTGCCCTGGACGCGTTCCACGTCGCCGCCCCGAGCCCCTGGACACGCCCACTCGCCCTGCCTTGCCTCCCTCGCTCCCCTTGGCCATGGCCGACGCCACCGTCGCCGCTCCGCCGTCGTAGCCATAGCCACCGTCGTCCCCGCGCCACCCAACCGTGTCCACGAGCTCCGCCACCCTCCTCTTCTTCGAGCAAGACGAGCCCCGAGCGCTCGCCCGCTCTGGAGTCGCCCCCGACCCCGTCTTCCCCAACTCCGGCCGCCGAGATCGCCATCATCGCCTCGCTCAGCTCCGACCTTCCCCGAGCCCGCCTCGACGCTCGTTGCAACCACCGTGAGCCTGGCAACCTTCCCATCCTCCCCGTTCTCTCTCTCGAGCCCCGTAGCGTTTACATGTAGCTCACCCGCACGCGCCGCCGCGGAGCTCGTCGCCGACGAGGCTCCGGCCACCCAACGGCCGCACCACCTTGTCCACTAGCCCTACCGCACCTTCAGGAGCTCAACGCGCTATCCCACGCGCCTCACCGTGCCCCCTAGCGACAAGTCCGAGCTCACCCGAGCTCCGGCCGCCGCCAAACTCGTCGCCGGCGCCAACTCCGGCCACCCCGACCCCAACTAACTCCACCAATAGCCGCGGCTCGTTCCCAGGAGCACGTAGATGCCTTCCGCGCCCCATTTGGTGGCCGGAACAGCCAAATCCACTTTGCTCCGTCGCGTCTGGCCTCGCTGGCGGCTAGACGCCGGCGAGTTGAACCTTGACCGTTGACTGGTGGGCCCTGGTTGACTCTGTTGAGTCAATGACAGGTGGGGCCCCCTTCTTTTAATCACCAGATTAGCTTAAAACTAATTAAACGAGTTTAATTAATCACTAACCCCCTAGGCCCACTGGTCAGTTGACCTGGACCGGCTGTTGACTTGCTGAGGTCAGCATGACCTCATGCTGACGCAGTAATTTAATTTACTGGAATTAATTTTATACAGGAAAATCTAGAAATTAACCCAAACTTCAAAAATTCATAGAAATTAATCTATAACTCCAAATGTAAATTTTTATATATGAAAAATTATCAGAAAAATCCAACCTATCCATTGGTACTGGTTTCATGCATGTCAGAACAAGTTAAACCTGCTGTTTAGGCAATATAAGATTATGCACCATTAGGCTATGTTAAATGAGCTACCATTTGAACCTTTGGTTCAGATGAGTTCATTCCTTTCTGGTTTAACTTGCATTAGGTCAGGACACATCCATAATGCCATGTCATAGCATGCATCATATTGTTGCATATCGTCATGAGTTGATTGTGTTCCGATGTGTTCTTCGTGGTAGGTTCTGCCTCCGAGGATATCCACGAGTATCCAACTGAAGGGCAGTATTCCACTACTACTCCATCAGGCAAGCAACCCATTGATCATTCCGATACAAACCCATGTTCTTGCTTCTGCTCTCGTTTACTGCATTAAGACAACGCGTTTCAAACTGCTGTGTGTTGCGGTAGTTGAACCCACTTCCTTTGCATGACCTGTCATTGCCACAGTAACTAGATGAAACCCACTAGCATGTGTAGGAGTTGGTTGAGCCAATACATGTGTGTGTGTTCCTACCATGCTGTGCTTGCTATGCTTAGAGTTGTGTTCGGTCTGGTTCATCGGGATGATGAACTGGAGTGAAAGGTTGTGTTGGTGACAAGAGTGAAGTGTTGAATACGATTTGGTAAAGGAATCGATGAGAGGCCATGTAGGAGTACATGGTGGGTTGTTTCATTGAGGCCGTCCTTAAGAACTGAGTTCTGTGTTTGTGATCCATGATACAGTTACTACCACACATTGGGCCCTGAAATATGACCCCGCTCGACTTCTTATCCACCCTTGTCCTCTGTCCAGGAGTTGCAAGTAGTTTCTGGTGTTTCTAGTATGCTGGGGGCCGCACGCGGCGCTGACCATCGGGGTGGGCTGTGTTGCGGTAGGCACGTGGCACGGTGTACCGACTCGCCCGTTTGGTGTCTCGGGAACCCTGTTCACATCGTTCGGGGCCGTTAGTGGAAACCTCGGCCGGACTCCCTGCGGATGGAACCCAAATAGGCGATAAACCTGGACTAGAGACTTGAGTGTTTAGGTAGGTCGTGGTCTACACCCACGTCGGTTTTCGCTTGAAGTCTGCCGAGCACATGTCGTGTGCAGACGCTAAGTGGTGGAAACATGTGTGAAGAGTACACCCCTGCAGGGTTATAAATGATCTATTCGAATAGCCGTGTCCGCGGTAATGGACTTCTGGGTTGCCTATAACAGTTCATAGACAAGTAAATGGATACTACTAAAAATCTCAAGATAAGTGTGAGTACCGCCGATGGCCCTCTCGTAGGATGGCGAGAGAGGATCCACGGTGGTGTATTGTGTTGGTGATAGTGGACTCGTGTGCGACAAAAGATTTACAAGTGGTGCCTATCGTAGGATAGTTTAGCCAAGAGTCAAAGCTGGCTTGCTGCAATAACCCCACTACCTTCTTGAGAATGTGCATGTATAGTAGGTTCCTGTTGTAAGACTTGCTGAGTACCTCCGTACTCATGTTGCTTTAATCATGTTTTTCAGATGACTGCACCAACCCCTCTGATGGGTTCTATGTAGACCTCGACGTTGACGAGTGACTTATCACCAGGTGGTGAATCAAGACTTGTGAAGGGTCGATGTAGATAGACAGGCTTCGTCAAGCCTTCTTTCTTTCTAGTGTCTGTACTCAGACTAGTTTGCTTCCGCATGTGCTTGTATGTTTGTATGACTTGAGTGTTGGGTCATGTGACCCCTATCTGTATGGATGATATGTATGGCTCTTCGGAGCCTTCTAAATAAAGTACTTGAGTCGTAGAGTACTGTTGTGATGCCATGTTGTATTTACTCATATCGGGCATAATGTGTGTATGATTGAAATGCTTGGTATGAGTGGGATCCGACTATCTAGTTGTTTATCCTTGGCAGCCTTTCATATGGGGAATTGTAAGTCTTGTGCTTCTGAGCGATAGTAGTCCGCTACAGCTCGGTTCACCGGAGTCCTGCTAGCCCAGCACTACTGCTTGGACACTTGACTGGTCGGCATGTGTTTCACGTCGTTCCTATGTCTGTCCCTTCGGGGAAATGTCACGCGCTGTTATTTGGAGTCCTGCCTAGCCTGCTACAGCCCGGGTTACCGGAGTCCTGTTAGCCCAGTGCTACAGCCCGAATAAATACGTTGATGACCGACATGCTCGATGTGATTCATGTATGCCTGTCCTCATAGGCTAGCGCCGCTTTGGGTTCACGACTAGCCATGTCGGCCCGGGTTCTCTGTCATATGGATGCTAGCGACACTATCATATACGTGAGCCAAAAGGCGCAAACGGTCCCGGGCCAGGTAAGGTGGCACCCGTTGGAGTACCGTGCGTGAGGCCGCAAAGTGATATGATGTGTTACACGCTGGATCGATGTGGCTTAGGATCGGGGTCCTGACAGTGTTGGCATCAGAGCCGGACTGCCTGTAGGTTCGCTAAGCCAAACTGGTCGATGTCGAGTCTAGAAATGCTTTAGTTATATGTAGGGGAATTGATTGTGGGAGGGAACGTAAGGCTCTTTTACTCCTTTACCTTATGCCCTCTATTCTGAGTCATTCTCCTCTCATTCTACGTGGGTTAAGGACTAGGCTCTCTTCTCTCTATCAGGTTCACGTGTTACTAAATCCGTAGTAACTTATAGGATTGTTGGATACAACCCAGTTCAGTTCTACTAAAGTTTAGTATGTTGCCAATTGAACCAGAACCTTGATATGATGTTGTTGAGTGGTTTCGCAAACTGTTGTGGATGTCTCAAGTCTTTTTCTAAGCATTTACAGCCGTTATGCTGTCCAATTTCATCCAGAAATTCTAATGCCTTTGCACTATTTTGTGCTTTCAGATGGCTACCAGTCCCCAAAACCAAGTGGTTCGTCTGACCCGTTGCATCGGTATATGTGGTCATACCGCCATGTTGGTTCGAGTGATGGTTGAGGCAGGTTACCGATGGTACCCTGAATACACCGTCGAAGAGCAGTTTAGAGATTTTAACCAGAGCCAATATCTGTGCACGGTCAGGATATAGCCATCTTATCCCGGAGCCACGGAACCACTCCACTGTTCTTATGGACTCGGGATCACTATTGGGATGTCCGTTCAAGATGCAGCCTACTCGATGATGACCATTATGTGAGCTAGAACTGCCTTGTTGAGCAACACTGAATTTCGCTACATGCCAGCATCCCTCCCTGGGGCGCATGGTTACCTTCAGGGCATGTACAGTGATGCATCCCATGAGGACCCACTCCTCTGCACCACTACTGAGATGTTGGAAGACAAGGACCGTGAAAACCGGGCCTTGTGTATGGAGCTCTTCAATGCTCGTGCTGATGTAGGTGCGTTTCCGTTCTACGTCTGTAGAGCCCGACCCCGCGCATACCTCACCCAGCATAGCCTTTCGGAACTAAGGAGTGAGGGGCTATGGAGCCAGTTAGGCTCCTGAGTCGCGATGCTCAAGAGTACCCCTTGACGCGCGAACAGCAGGTGACGAGATGAAATGCAGGCGGGGCTACCGTTCTACGTCTGCAGAGCCCGACCCCGCGCGTACCTCACCCAGCATAGCCTTTCGGAACTAAGGAGTGAGGGGCTACGGAGCCAGTTAGGCTCCTGAGTCGCGATGCTCAGGAGTCCCCCTTGACGCGCAAACGGCCTTCGTACCTTGGCTCCGCTCGGGGAGAGACGCGCGACGAACCAGGCCCGAGGGGCCTGACTGGGGCGTACGGCTGGGCGTGACCCAGTCGTAGCCCCCGTGCCCAGCCCCCTCGCGCGGCGCTCCCGGGGGGAGGCGTTGCGATGAGGCCGACCACTGAGCTCAGGGCTCCCTGAGGTTAACGCGGGCCGGAGGCCACCCTCAGTTGTTTATCACCAGCGCAGAGCATAGCGCTTCCGTATGTGTACGGGCATAGCCGCTCCTTGGCAGTGTCGTCAGCCAGCGCGGAGCATGGTGCTTCCACTGGTACGTGGGAGGGGGCTCCCCTCCGGGAGGAGCCCCCGGGGCGTGTACAACCCCGCCCTGACACGTGGCTGGCACGGTAGAGCTAGGTGAGGTGTATCTGGGCACCCTTGAGCCAGCGCGGGACTCACAAGGCCTTACCTCTAGGCGGGTTACGCCTGGCACTGGGCCGTATCTTGAGATGTGTTCCTGCAAAATCTGGTTAGATGCCGGCACTCTACGTCCTCGGGTCCCGGCCCTCGAGCTTGTCTCAGTCGTCGCTGGTATGCCAGGTCGCGATGCCGTGGACAACGCCAGAGGGTGAGGGTTGGAGAGCCAGTAAGAGCCCTGAGTCGCGATGCTCAGGCACCCCCCTTTAACGTGCAAGTGGTCAACATGAAGAAGAAGGGCGCCGCAGACGGCATCGAGTAATGATGCACAATTGGAAATAAACGCGGAAGGGATACATGCCGCTGGGCCTAGCCCGAGTGGCCTGGGGATGATGCAGCCCGAGGGGCGCCCGCAGCAAAGCAAGCTAGCGACTAAGAAGATAAAAAGGGATACATGCCACAGGGACGGACCCACGCGGCCTGTGAATGACACAACCCTGGGAGGGCGCTCCCAGCTGAGAATGAAACTTGAAAGATGTCACCCGAAAACTTCGTCGGTGCAGTGGCGTTGGTGCAGCAGACTCGGTGGGCTGCGGAAGCCGATCCTCACGAGCCCCCAGGACCAGGGGCCTCGGGAGGCTCCGGAGGCACTGGTGGCTCCTCGCGAGCAACCTCCATCTCCGCCAGGGCTGCGGAACGCCTGCCTTCTTGCGCCTCCAAGATGCTCCTCATGATGCGCTGGTACGCTGCAGCCACGCTCGGCAGGCCATAAGGCATGTGAACATAGTTGTGGGGTGGTCCTCCACAGCGCCCCACTTGTGAGGGCCAGAGGCGCTCCGTCGTGGCGATCTGATTGAGCCCTGGTACGTCGACGCAGACGCGCAGCCCACCATCCTTGCCTGGATGGGGGGCCACAGCCGGTGGGTGACGGCAACCTCTCATGATCCTTGACTCCTGTAGTTCTTGAATGGCCTTGCTAACAAACGCCTACTGGTCTGGCCTTCCTTCCCTGGCTTCCTTCCGAGGGAAGCGTGCTACAAAACACGCCTCCACATGGTGCCCCAGCGCCTCCCTCGTGACCTTGGCGAGGTCGGTGGCCCTCCAGGTGAGAGCCCCTGAGCCCTGCTTGAGGAGGTCATCGGGCGCGCTTTCCTATGTGATTGAAGGAGGGTCCCCCTGGGCAAACGCGGGTCTTGAAGGGCCTGCCTCCTGAGGGGCTGAGCCTGACGTTTTCTTCTTCTTCTTGGGGGTGGTCTCAGGAAGCCTCCTGCTTCCGCGATCTGGGTCTTCTAGTGACGCGGCCTGGAAGGCTCGCTCCAGGGCACACACCGCATCCTTCTCTTGACATGGCACCGTGATCACGCCGCTGCTTCCTGGCATCTTGAGGACATTGTAGCCATGGTGAGTCGCGGCCATGAACTTAGCCAGCGCCGGGTACCCGAGGATGGCGTTGTACGGCAGGCGGATGTGGACGACGTCAAAGTCGATGAGCTCGGTGCGGTAGTTGTCGTAGGTGCCGAAGGTGACTGGGAGGCGGACCTGCCTGATCGGGACCGTGGAACCGTCGGTGACTCCGGAGAAGGGCTTGGTTGGCTGGAGCTGGTCATAGGGCACTTGGAGGCTATTGAACGTTTCCACAGACAAGACATTGAGCCCTGCCCCTCCGTCGATGAGGTTCCTGGTGACAAGAACGTTGCTGATGACTGGGGAACAAAGCATTGGGAGGACTCCGGCTGTGGCCGCGCACTTGAGCTGGTCTGCTGAGCTGAACGTGATGGTGCAGGCCGACCACCTGAGGGGACGCGTTGCTTCGAGCTTGGGGAGAACTGCATTCACTTCGCGAGCAAACTGCTTGAAGATACGTTGAGAGGCTGGGGCTTGAGCTCCGCCCAGGATGCAGGCGATGGCGCGAGGCTCCTGGAAGCGCCCAGCCCCCTCGTCTTGGTGGCGGTCTTCATTCCTTCTTGGCTGAGGCGGCAACGATGGCAGGCCTGGGTTGCCATGAGGGCGATCCTCACGAGGCTGGTCCCTCCAGTCCCCCTCACGAGGCGGGTCACGCCAGCGGTCCTCGCGAGGTTGGTCATGCAAGCGGTCCAAGCGGGGTTGGTCACGTCAGCCTGGGCATGGGCCACGATCTTCCCAGCGTCCCGAGTTCCTTCCTCCTCCTCGGCCGTAGCCCCGGTCAGCACGGTCAGGGCGTCGGCCGACTCTCCCCTCTCGCATGGCGCGGAGTTCTTGGCATTCATTGGTGTTGTGGGTGTGGAGGTCATGGTACACACAGTACCAGCTGCCCCTGGAGGATTCAGGCAGATCCTTGCCCCGCTTGGTGTCTGGCTCTGCCGCGAGCACGGCAGCCCCCTTGCGCTTCACGTCTTTGGCCTTGGGCTTCTTCTCTTCTGGGTCTGCGGCATGCAGCTCGAGGAGGGAGAGGCGTCCCTCCTCAGCTCTGGCGCAGTTGGTCGGTAGGTTGAATAGCTCCAGGGAGGTGCAGAGGTCTTCGTGCATCGCCAGTTCCTCCTTCATCTTGACGTCGCGCACGCTGTCGGAGAAGGCCGAAATGATGGCTTCTTTAGACACCCTTGGGATCTTGAGGCGCGCACTGTTGAAGCGCTGGATGTACTTCTGCAGGGTCTCTCCAGGTTGCTGCTTGATGCGGCGCATGTCGCTCATGGCGGGAGGCCAGTCGCGGGTACGTTGGAAGTTGGCGATGAAGCGAGTACGCATCTGGTCCCAGGAGGAGATCGTGCCTGGGGCCAGGTTCAGGAGCCAAGTGCGAGCACCTTCCTTCAGCGCCATGGGGAACCAGTTCGCTATGACCTTCTCGTCCCCGCTGGCAGCTTTGATTCCCAACTCGTAGAGCTGGAGGAACTCCGTGGGATCAGTTGTGCCGTCGTAGCGAGGAGGCAGGTCCGGCTTGAACTTGCCGGGCCATGCGACGCTACGCAGCTCGGGGGTGTAGGCGCGGCAGCCAGCGGTGGCCGCGGGTGGTTTCGGTTGAGGGAGAGCTTGGCCTTGTGGGTCCCCTTGCACTGCAGCTAGGAGCAGCGCGGGGTCTTGACGTGCCGGAGCTGGAGCGGGATCTCGGTGAGCCGGGGCTGGGAGCGCCCGGGCGGCCTCTTGCGGTCGCGGTTCTTGGCAGCTCCGTTCCTGCTGGGCCGGCGCATGACGGAGCGGGTTCCGCCCAGGAGCTACGCACCTTGGGGCCGTGGCATCTTCTTGGAAAGGTGGCGGCTGGAACGCCCCCAGGGCTTCATTGCCCGCGCGGGGCGGTGTGCGGCGCAGTGGTGCGGAAGCCGCGGGAGAGCCCCCTACGGCGCGGACGAGCTCGGTGACGCGGTCGAGCCACTCCTCGTAGACGTCGTCGACGGGGCGGTAGCGCAGGAGCTCGTTTGCCGCGAGGAGCATAACCCGAGCCTCCAAGGGCGCGCGAAGCGCGTGCGACGAAGAACCAGCCCGGGTGAGCGATGGAGTGGCGGTGCGGCCATCCCGCCGCACGGACGGGTGCTGAGAGGATGCTTGCTGCTCGTTCCCCGCCGGGCCGGTGGCGGCGTTAACGGCGGGCGACGGGGAACAACGAGGGCGCCCACCGGCGGGGGCCGTCTGGACGGCGCGGGAAGCGATGGCGGCCCTGCGCTCGGCGCGGGCCCGACGAGCGTCAGACATGGATGCGACGGTTGGAGGAGAGCGGAGCGGTGGAAGACTGATTCCGGCGCACCCCTACCTGGCGCGCCAAATGTCGGATCACGGGTTCCGGCAGACCCTTAAGATTCGAACTCTGGGGTGCGCGCGGAGATCGTGCCCTCTACCTCTCCGTCTCGTAAGGATCTAAACTACTGCAAGAACAACACAAGAGACACAGGGTTTATACTAGTTCGGGCCACCATTGTGGTGTAATACCCTACTCCAGTGTGGTGGGTGGATTGCCTCTTGGGCTGATGATGAAGAACAGTACAAGGAAGAACGACCTCGCGAGGGTCTGTTCTTGGCTAAGGGATGAACTGCTAGGGGGAGTTCGATCGCCCTTCTCTCTCTCTCTCTCTCTACTTGCTTCTACTGGTTCCTTGGTGCTCGATCAGATCGGATTCTCGATGCCAGTTCTCGATGCCTCTACCCTAGGGGCGGCTAGCCCTATTTATAGGCAAAGGCCCTGGGCCTCTTCCCAAATATTGAGCGGGAAGGGCGCCAACAATTGGCCAATTTGAAGGGGAACATCTGGTACACTTATCCTGACTAAAGTTGGTCTTCGCCTGCCAAAGGCTCTGTTGATGACGCCGGCTTGGGCTCCACAGTGACTTCCTCCTTGTCGCGGAGCTGGTCTTGGTCTCGTTGCACCGAAATGGGTGCCTTTGCTTGATCCTCTCGCCTGCGCTTGCCCCCTTTGCACCAAAGAGGAAAGGGGGACGCTGCGCGGGCTGGTGCCCGCCTGGCATCCTTGATCGTCATGGCTTGCGTCATGAGCACCTCGTGAGGTACCCCACCTTGATCTCTCCGCCTCCGCGCGAGCCAGCCTAAGGAGGCCGTGCTTGAGGAAGCGCCGTGTCGTCCGCCTTGCGAGGCTTGGCCCCTCGCGAGGGTCTTGAGCCTTGTGCTGATGAAGATGGGCCTCGCTGGGCCCCCACTCGAGCCACGCCGCAGGCAGGCAAGTCTGGGGACCCCCGTTCCCAGAACGCCGACACCGGCGAGAGAAGAGAACGAACCCAACACCGATAACCCAGTCATGCTGTTTGGACACCCAATCGAATCCCTGAGGTCTACCCCAGCCGCCGCCCAAGGTACTCCGATAACCCCAGAAGTGCTTTGTCGCCTCTTGGGAGCACACTCCAACGGGGTTGTGGCCAACAATCCCCGAGATGGTCATCATTGCTACCCCGAGCCTGCAGCCCCTCAAACTACTCTAGCACATTCCGATGGTGAGACCCATGGAGAGGCCTCGACATCCACAAGGCACGCCCGCTTGGATGTAAATGAGGTAGACTAAGACACCAGAGTAGTATCGAGTTCCAGTGTATCCTCGCTTTGTAATCGTGTGACCTTGTAATAAACGCCGCCTGTTGTCGTGTCTCTAGTAGCTTTGCAAGGATATGCCAGTATGCGGTATAAGATTTCTATCCCAGACACAGTTACCCAAAAACCTTCCGGACAACCCCCACAGTAACACATCACTTTAGTGAAATGTGTGTACCTGTGGCCTGTCCCCGATCTTTGGAGCAGAGCTGGAATTTTTCTTTACCATTCTCCACGGTAAAAGTGACCCAGCCCCGGTGCTATAAAAAGACCATCGCGTGACCTTGCCAAGCACCCCTCACCTTGTGCACCATCCTCACAACCATTTCCTACCATGCCGAGCCCTGAGAACTCCAGATGCAACCCTGGGTAGTTTTGTCAAAATATTGTGGGATTTTACCTGCAGTACCATGGGCGCTACCCAGCCACCCCAGTACGAACTGTTCAAATCGAGAATCACCCCTTCCACCTCGAGATATTGGGCAGTAGTACACATCCCACCCGTAAACTCAAACCAAGACCCAACGGAGGTCTCCTTCGTAGGGAAATCCATGCCAACCCCACATATGGCCATAGAAGCTGCTGCTTACGAAGCGCTTGCTCGCCTTCGATTCGCGGTACCCTATGCCAGCGAACGAGGGTATTATTACTTTTCGAGCCGCGCAGCACCCGGAGGAGTTACATCTTTTCCCGGTGGACGAATTGAGAGAGACCCAGTTCTGGCCAACCTTGTCCAGTACGTCATCGCTCAGGAACGTTTAACCCAACGTGTGATGGGTTATCTCCAGAGCCTCGCGGATTTAAATCCTCAGATCGCCATCGGCAGATCACTAAGGCCCGACCCAGAGAGTCACATTCATCGACTGGTCAATTCACTTTCCCCGATAGAAGAGGAGTGTATCCCAGTACTAGAGACATTTTCTAGGGACCCCATCCAGTTACCGTTTACATTATAGACGCCGCTGCTGTGTTTATTATTGCTGCATTTATTTACAAGTTGTAACTTATGCATGGTACCCCGAGTTTGCGCAGCAAGCCAATCTTTTTGTTTCTATTAATGTGAGTGGTTCTGTTGCGGTTTGACACTATTATATTACTGTTTTCTCTCGCGGATAATCCTGGAGTGAGATTTCTTTTCCCTGAGTTGCTACATCTGCACCTTCTCACGACGTGAATTATTTTATTTCACACAACACCATGGCAGCAGACTCACAACCATAATCATTCGAACACGTACACTGTTTGCAAAACTTTGCAACGATGTTACCTCTGACTAAGCACCCCCAAACAACAGCTAGCACCCGGCACACCCCACCTACTCCTCATGATCATCACCACCGCGGAGAGCCAACACCCGAGCAGCAGCATCGCAACGATCATCGAGGATCATCGCGCACAGGAGCACGGAGAGCCCCAGCAGTGTCGCCAGCCCTCCGCATAACAGGATCGCGAACCAGTCTGACATCGCCTCCACCATTAGAGCCTCACCCGAGCTTCGGTAAACCGATATGGAGGAGGAAGAAGGAGAAGGAGAAGCAAGGCCAGGTGTGAGGAAGAGAGAGAGGCACCTCGGCTGTTTTATAGCTCGAGCTAGGTGTACGATGGGTGAAGTCCACCAACGCCGCTCGTCGCCCGATCGCCGATGTTCAGAGTCGAATCCGCGAGCAGTGCCGACAACAAGCTGGCCCGCGAGGTGAGTGCACGCTGCCCCGGCCCCGGCAGCTGGCCCGCGAGGTGGTACGGCCTAGATGCCCTACACGCTAAATGTCACCGGTGGAAAAAGCGCGGGAGAGAGGAAGAAGAAAGGGCCAGAGGAAGAAGAAGAGGCCGATAGTGGGCCCTGGGTCCACCTGTCAGCCAGAGAGAGCACTGTGCTCTCGGGTACGACCAGCGTATTCTTAAATATATAATTTATTCTGAATTTATATCCAGCGTAGAAACGTCTCGTTTTTGTCTCTAACCGTAGATTTTTTCACGCAGCGCCAGTATCCACACTATGGTTTTACACCACTCATTGCCCTCTCACTGTAGCCACATTTTTTTTGCATATAAATTTTTTCTTAAAACAACTTTTAACAAATCTCGAGGACGAGATTTTTCTTAAGGTGGTTAGTGTTGTGACACCCCAAAATTTTGGCCTTGTTTTAATAAATTAAATTTTTTCCAAGATATTAAAACTTTTATTTTCTGGGCTCCCTTTTGATTTTTGAACCATTTTCTCCCTTGTTATTATGAAGTTTTTTCACAAAAGTAAAAACTTTTCAAATATGTTATTGGACCTGTTTAACCTCTCAATAAAAACTCTTCTTTCATTAGTAGAACCAATTACATAATTAAGTTGCTTGATCTTTATTTTCTTGAAAATAGTTTTTCAAGGTTAAATGGCCATATTTGAACTACAACCATTTTATAAATTCACTTAAAATTCCAACCAAAATTTGGAGATGTCTTGTGGTGATTTTAAATCACTTTTATACAAAAACATATTTTATTTATGAAATATTTCGAGCTCTACACCCCCTTTTTCAAATCTGGTCCAGTGGGCAAGTTTGCACTACAGCTCATTTGAATATTTCCTTCTAGCCCCTACCAAATTTATGGGATGTTGGTGGTATCATGTGATTCAACTTTATGCAAAAACCTAGCGAGGTTCTCTGAAAAAATTGAGTGAATCAACCTCTTTTCTATTCTAGTCCAACCTGATGGTTTGTACAGCAACCACATTTTTAGTTGCTCCTTTATCCTTGATTCTTTTTCCTACTTGTAGTCCTCCCTGCTAAACCCTTAAGTCCAGGAGAGTGGACACATTGGATGCCTTTTAGTACTTGCATTCATGCCCTTTTCTTTCTTTCCAAAACTGAAGATTTGCAAAACTTGCACTAGCAAGTTTCTCCTTTTGTCCAAATGACCTTACCACCCTCTCTTTCTTCTAAAGAGACCCCATTCTAGAAGATTTGGCCACTCCAAGAAATGCCTAAGTGCCCTTGGCATTTTGTCAAACACCTTATGGGCATGATCTGTTTTGACATGGGTTTTTAATTGCACTGTGAGCCTGATCCCTGACCAAGCCAGCATGTCCCATGGTTTTGCCCTAACCTGTATCCTCACCCTGCTAACCCTCTTGTGGATTAGAGCCTCCTAGCATGCAATGGCATTCCGTCGAGCACGTTCTGCGCGTGCTCTGGGCGCGAGCAGAGCATGCGTTTTGCACGTGCCGCGCCCGAGTCGACGCGTCGCGCTCCTGGCTTGCCCGAACTGCAGAACCACGCCACGCACTCCCCTCCTCGCCGCGTCACGCCAAGCAGCCCTGGGGCTCTACAGCGCCGCCGTCAGGGCACTCTTGGCGGCACGCCGGCGTCCGCAGTGGTTCCAGCCCCGGTCGGTGCCACCCAAGCCGCCAGCACTCGCCACCTGCCCCCTGGAGCAGCGCCAGCTCACCCACAGACTTGTCCACTAGCTCCCGTCGCCGCCACGACGCCCTAGCTACAGAATGGCGGTCGCCGGCGACCTTATCCGCGACCATCGTCGGAACCGACCCTGATCGCCTATTTAAGGAGCCCCGAACTCGTCTCTGCATGCAGGTAGTCGCTAGCCATCTCCCTAGGACCCCTTTGGCCGCCAGATCGACCAGGGGAGGTCTCCTTCCCCATCTCCGGCAACCGCAGCCGCCGCCACTGCTCCGACCATTCTGGCGCCACCAGAGCTTTCCCCTCTCCACTCTCTCCACCAGAAGCTTTCTCTTCCTCCCGTGAACCCATCCTGCTGCTCAATTTTAATCGGGAACCACCATAGCCCCAAACCCACTTTGCTCCCGAAGCCCCCTCCGCCGCAAAGCTCACCGCCGACGACTCCTTCCATCCCCGTCGACCCAACGACCACCGGGAGGACCGCCGTGGTCTTGTGGATCCATCCAGACCCCCTGGAACCCACGGGGAGCCGCATGCCGGCGAGCCTCGCCGGAGTCCCGCCCCCGCTCGGGCAGAGAAAGAGGAAGGGAGGGAAGACCAGTCAAACCTGACCAGTGGGCCAGGCGGGCCCACTGTCAGCGACTCACGTGCCGTCCATGCTGGGTAGGTGGAAACGTATTTCCAGAATACGCTTTCGTCGTGTACGTGTTTATTCGAAACGTTTTCCTTTTTTGTTTTATTTTTAATAACAGATTTGACCAAAACTTTGACTGGCTATATCTTTTTAAATAAAACTCCAAATGAGTTGATTCTTTTTCCTACCTCTCTCAAATATTATCTAGTTTACTTTAAGATTTATTTCAAAAAAAATTCAAACAACTTTCTTGTACTGTTTTAGAAATGTGTGTTAATTCAAACTATTTTAAATAGGATTTTGAAGAGAGAGGAGAAAAACTTTCAAAAAGTCTTGGAGTGCACCCTGCCTTTCCACAACTTAAAGGCAAGCATTCTGAACCCCGGAATAATATTTTTTGTGTGTTAGTTGACACGTTTATAACACCATTTAATCTCGGAGAACTTGTTATTTCATGTGATATGATCATTTTGCATGGATGTATATTAGTGATTTCCTTGCTGTTGGAAATGCATATAAATATGATGGTAATCATCCTCATGTGCCTTGCATGCATGCCGGAAAAGGATCCGGGAAAGCCTCTGCCTAGGGTAGGCGTAAGCTTATCGCCGGTCTCCGTCGGGACGGTTATGTCCGGTATGGCATGGTAAAGTATAATGAGTATTGATTTGTTGGTCGAAACATTTTTGCTATACATGTCATGCAGGGAACTTATGAACCTCCTGAGTCGACCGCAGATCGAGTCTTGTTCCAGTAACCCCCATACTTGCCTCGTACTACCACTTGTCCCTGCCGCATGTAGGGTACGGTTCAGTAAGTCGTCAACCCCTTTCAAGCACACACCGTACAGAGAGGCCATGGTGGAAGATACTGGCTGTAGCCGGTAGACAGGCCACCTGGTCCGGGGGCATGGGTGTTTCCGGTTGGGACCGAGAGGGGAGGCCACCCCTTAGAGCGCGCGATATAAATTTGATCCCATGCTACGCGAGGTTGTAGCCTCCCCACTTAGAGTTTTGCTTAACAAGTGTCGTGGGTGATTCCAGACACCGGTGAGTTAAGCTGGTGTGTGCAAGCTAGGTGTGTTTTCAACTAAAAGGCCATAGACGGAATTAGCCCCGATGGACTAAAGGAATCCGTTACTAGTGGGTAAAGAGTACACCCTCTACAGAGATTAAACCCATTCGAATAGCCGTGTCCATGGTTAAGGATTACAGTCTGGGATGGGTCAAGTGTCGGTCTTAGTGTCGGTCTTCGGAGGTGAAACTGTTAAATCAGATTATATGGATTATGACTTGTGTTATATGATGGTTATGATACTTATTGTTGTGGACTAACCAAGTATATCGTTTGAAGTAATGAATATCCCTGGGACGGTTCTACCTCCCGAATATCCACGGTGATCATTATTTTCTCTATAAGCCCTTTATGTGGTGTCGCTCAGACGCCCGACTGTGGCATGCTTGTTATTTCTTTTATAAGCCCTTTATGTGGTGTCGCTCAAACGCCCGACTGTGGCATGCTTGTTATTTCTTTTATAAGCCCTTTATGTGGTGTCGTTCAGACGCCCGATTGTGGCATGCTTGTTATTTCTTTTATAAGCCCTTTATGTGGTGTCGCTCAGATGCCCGACTGTGGCATGCTTGTTATTTCTTTTGTAAGCCCTTTATGTGGCGTCGCTCAGACGCCCTACTGCGGCATGCTTGTTATTTCTTTTATAAGCCCTTTATGTGGCGTCGCTCAGACGCCCGACTGCGGCATGTTTGTTATTTCATTTACTTATAAGCCCTTTATGTGGCGTCGCTCAGACGCCCGACTGCGGCATGTTTGTTATTTCATTTACTTATAAGCTCTTTCTGTGGTGTCGCTCAGACGCCCGACTGAGGCATCCTTCATATTGTTACCCTTTCGAGGTGTCGCTTCAGACACCCGATCGGTACTTGCTATTTTTACACCCTGATTGTTCACCCATGATTTATTTAAGTGAGCTAATTGCGTGCATCATGAATCTTATTTCATAACTGTTGAAGTGATCATAGAATATTTTAAAGCATGATTATCTGTGGCTATATTATACCTGTGTTCATAATGTTTGTGGGTACATTCAAAGTACTCACTGGCTTGTCCCGTGCTATTGTCTTGGCCAGATTTCTGCTTGGAGAGGAGCGTTGCGATGACAGTCCCGGAAACTAAGCAAAGGTGATAGCAGCCCCGCGAAGATAGGAGTTAGCCTGGTCAGCTGTTCCCATGGGAAATGGAGTCCCATACATGGATGATTCACAAACCGCTTCCGCCATCAACCGCTAGAAACCAATTGTTGTACTCATAGGCCGGAATGGTCTTGTACTGCATATTTTGTATTTTTGCTTGGAATTTCTGTATCAAGTTGATGCCTCATCAGCTAACAGTAATCCTGGGGCTGGTGAGCATGACGGCCATTTTCTAGAAATTAATGTCCGGAAAACCGGTCGCGATAGCAATCAAGTGCAACAAACCAACGGGGCTCTATACCACTGCATTCTAACATTTGCGTGGGCTAGGGCATCCTACAGCCGGGCCTGCTCTGATACCAAGCCTATGGCACCCCTGCTAAGAGAAACCGGAACGCCCCGTATTCCAGCCCAGAGATCAAGGAGAAATCTTCTGGAATACGACACTGCTTAGCATAGAACAACTCAGCTCTTTATTACAATCTATATGGGTACAAGGGGATTACATCGGCACGACGACACTACGCCTGCCACGGTTGCTCCCTGCAAGCAGCAGAACAACACGATGCAGTGGAGTAACTCCTGGCAGCGAAACAACGTCGGCGGTGGTGAACTCCACTCCACAGGGACTGGTTGGAACGCTTATCCTAGCTCGCAAACAAGGAATCCACGGCAAACAAGCAATCAAATCTGGCATGACCTTCAGATTGGCATGACACGCCAGGTTAGTACATTGAATGTACTTGCAAGCTCACAACAACCATAGTAATCAAGACAAATAATGGCATGGCAATTATAGATTATTAAGCAATGATGAACATGATACTATCAGAACAACATGGCATGTACAACATGATATAGCTAGAACAATACGAGCATGGCATAAACATATGAACATGATGAGACTAGCATGTAACATGATGAAACTATCATGCACCAACTTACTCTGCTCGGGTTACCTCGTAACCATCACATGCATCACTTACCATCACAGACATCACACCATCATCTCAGGATCCAATCAAGCTTGGTATTAACAATACCACAGTAATCATTTATGACCACAAGGAGCTTGACATTTACCCTTGACTCTCGCATAACACCACAAATATCCAACAAGTCGGTATTCTCGATACCACAGTGATCCTCTTATGATCACATAAATATCAACTAACTTCTTTCATCATCGAACCAGGGTTGTTATTAAGCACATCATTATTATTACTGTTGACCCATAGTGTGACTGACACGAACTGGGCCCATATCCGTGGGCGCGGCTATCGATATATTTAACACACACTCCCTGCAGAGGTTAGCACATTGTACCCACACCATGGAACCCATGGCCTCGCACTAACATTTGGGTGGACCAACGGTGTTCCGACAAAACCGCCCTACTGCCATGACACTCTCCCGGCCACTCCGACCAACTCCCCTTTGGGCTAAGTCCTGGGTGGCCCCGTGCCTACCAAAGGCACTAACGGCCACCGTCGTGGCAAAACGGTCCCAAACTGGAACAAGGATCATTACAAAAACAATGGGCACAAGGCTTATGCCGTCCTACCTAGCAAAGGTACTACCCGCGCATAACCTTCCCTCGCGGGAGGCACCGGCGAGAGGCATGACAATAGACCCAGTTATGACCCCCCATAAGGTAAGCGTGGTTGCACTGGTCAGCTCGATATGGTGGCACCATGACTCAGCCAACAGTTGTTCAAGTTCAATTTAATCCGATTAAACTTGAATGCAATATGCTGAGTCATGATAAAAAGAATAACATGATCCAACTAAAATGCATGAACATGATATTAACATAAACATGGGGGTGCATCCCAATCAATGAGCATAACAACATTTAACCCTTTATCCAAATGGGCATGGCATACTGACGAGCATGGATATCACAACTAGAACACTACCCATAGCATAACATGACCACTAGCATCACCAATAAATACCATGCAATAACATAACAATAAAACTACCATGCAAGTATTTAATCAACTGGATGCAAAGGAACATGCATAACAACGGTACTCGGAACAGACGATAGTCAGGCATCGAAGGCCTTCACCAACATCTACTACTAACAAACATTGCCAATATTAAAGTAATACTAGCACGAAAGAACATAATAACAGAGTGCATGAAAACATAACATGACGGTAAACACCGATCCATAAGCATAACCGAAATACCGATCGCAGTAGCAAAACAAATAGACAGTTATTAAAGATTCAAGTTGAAAACCAATGCTTCTGCATGGCTATCATGCAAATGGTGGTTGTGGCTTGCCTGGGGATGAAGAAGGCACCGGGGAGAAGTGCGGTGAGGCCGCGGAAAGAATCGCCGGGAAGGGTTCTCTCTCGGAGGGGGCTGATTAGGGGCAAGGGCAAAATGGTTATTTCTAGTGTGTCAAACCATAGTGAAAATAGTACCAAAAGTTTGGGCTCGACAAGACGAGGACGTGGGCATTGGTTTCACCTTAATCGGAGGTACGAGCAAAAAGTTATAGCCTGATAAAGTCCAGGTACCAATCTGTAAAAAAAATTTACAAACAGGCCCCTCAGCTGAAAAACAGAAAGCACATTTAGTTAAATACGCCTTCTCAGCAGAGAAAACGTATTTCTAGCCGTAGTTAAGGGAGAATACGTTTTTCCAGAAGGAAAATGCATTTCCAACCGAACTAAGACCAGAATACGCTTCCCTTTATTGAAAACGTATCAAAAGGTGTTTCCACTTATCCAACTAGGCAGTGGTGGGACCAGGCGCGTGTGATGCTGAAGTGTGGGTCCCATGGGGCTGGGGCTCGTCACTTATCCACGTAGGCGGCCCGGGTCAACGCCCGCTCACCGACAGGTGGGGCTGCGCGGAGATGGGGCCCGCCTGGCCCGAGTTCGTCGTCCTCCTCGGGCCTGCCCGCGATGCAGGGGAGGACCGACGCGCTCTGGCGAGGCTTTTGGGCGGCTCCTGCCACCATTCTCGCCGGCCGACCTACCGGGATGATCAGCGCGTCGAGCCACACCCATCCCTTTGGAGAATGGACCTCGAGGAGGGTGGGGTTGAGAGCAGCAAGGACTTCGACGGAGGGGGCTTTGGGCATGAGTGGGTTCTTGGCCATAGGGGCTCCAGCGAGAGGGAGAGGGCATGGGGAGGATCTAAGGGGTCCTGGCGGTCCTTTTGGGAGGTCAGGATGGAGGGGAGAGCTTGGTTCGGGCGGATTTGGCCGAGTCCGTGCGACGGCCATGGCGGCAGAGAGCAGCGAGGAGAGCAGCTCCGGCTCGGTGGAGAGGCTAGGCAGGTTCCTGGGGGTGAGGTGAGGTTGTTGGTGAGGTTGAGCGACCTCAGGGTGGCCTTATATAGCCAAGGCAGCGAGGGGGTGAGGTGGCACGTGCGCAGCTACGTGTCTGTGCTCCGGCGACAGGCACGCGCGCTCAATGGTCACGGGGAGGGGCGGCAAGGCGACGAGGGAGGGAACAGACGAGTGGCAGAGCTCAAGGAGACGAGGAAAAGCTCGGGGACAAGAGAAGGAAGAGGACATGGCCGCGGAAGACGACGCGGTCACGAGTGCGCTCTGTTTCTCGACGGAGACGGGTCGCTAGGGAATAAGACGGAGGGGGCAAAGGCTCCAGAGAGACGGCGACGACGCGAGAACATGCTAGACATGGCCGGGTGATGAGTGGACTGTTGGGGAACGTAGTAATTTAAAAAAAATCGTAGGCACACGCAAGATCATGGTGATTCATAGCAACGAGGGGGACAGTGTTGTGTACGTACCCTCATAGACCGTAAGCGGAATCGTTATGACAACACGGTTGATGTAGTTGTGCGTCTTCACGATCTGACCGATCCAAGTACCGAACACACGGCACCTCCGAGTTCAGCACACGTTCAGCTCGGTGACGTCCCACGAACTCACGATCCAGCAGAGCTTCGAGGGAGAGTTCCGTCAGCATGACGGCATGATGACGACGATGATGATGCTACAGACGCAGTGCTTCGCCTGAGCACCGCTATGATATGACCAAGGTGGAGTATGGTGGAGGGGGCACCGCACACGGCTAAAAGACCAACTGATCAACTTGTGTGTCTATGGGGTGCCCCTGGCCATGTATATAAAGGAGTGGAGGAGGGGGGAGGGCTGGCCCTCCTATGGCGCGCCCTAGAGGAGTCCTACTCCCATCGGGAGTAGGATTCCCCCCCTTCCCTAGTTGGACTACGAGAGAAGGAAGAGGGGGAGTGAGAGGAAGGAAAGGGGGGCGCCGCCACCCCCCTCCTAGTCCAATTCGGACTGGAGGGAGAGGGGGGTGTGGCCTGCCCTGGTCCTCTCTCTCTCTCTCTCTCTCTCTCTCCACTATGGCCCAATAAGGCCCATGCACTTACCGGGGGGTTCCGGTAACCTCCCGGTACTCCGGTAAAATCCTGATGTCCAAATATAGGCTTCCAATATATCGATTTTTATGTCTCGACCATTTCGAGACTCCTTGTCATGTCCGTGATCATATCCGGTACTCCGAACTACCTTCGGTACATCAAAACACATAAACTCATATTTCCGATCATCACAGAACGTTAAGCGTGCGGACCCTATGGGTTTGAGAACTATGTAGACATGACCGAGACTCATCTCCGGTCAATAACCAATAGCGAAACCTGGATGCTCATATTGGTTCCTACATATTCTATGAAGATCTTTATCGATCAAACCGCATAACAACATACATTGTTCCCTTTGCCATCGGTATGTTACTTGCCCGAGATTCGATCGTCGATATCTCAATACCTAGTTTAATCTCATTACCGGCAAGTCTCTTTACTTGTTCCGTAATGCATCATCCCGCAACTAACTCATTAGTCACACTGCTTGCAAGGCTTATAGTGATCTTGCCCAAGAGGCATGGTTCGCAAGCATCAAGTGATTCATAATCGAGTGATTCCAAAAACCCATCAGCATGGAGTTTCTTCATGCGCTTTACACCAATATGACCTAAACGGCAGTGCCACAAATAAGTTACACTATCATTACTACAAAAAAAGACACATCCGTGACATTTTGGGCCGAACGAATTTTTTTTCTGCCATACTAATGACACTTCTATGATGATAATTGTGACAAAACCCGGAATCATCATAGATGTGGTGGGCTCCTACTTCTATGACAAAAAATCCTGACAGAAAATGGGCTTTTCGTCCTGGTCTGGTTGGAGATGCAACTGCATGACATTCTTTTGGTCGTCCATGACAGAAAAACCATGGTAGAAGCGAGGGCGAGGAAAATATCGGTGTGTTCCCAGTTATGGTGGGTGGTCGGGGCCGAGCGATGCGCGTTTCTCTCATACACGCACGCGCGTGGGTGCGAGGCATTGGGCTCTAACTGAACCCGAGTGAGGTGTTGGACTCTAACTTAACCCGAGCGATTGCACTGCAGGCGACGCGTTACTGAACCCGAGCGATCGATCGGTGGCTGTTAACTGAACCTGATCGAGCGATTCCTTCGCTACTGCTGCTAACTGAAGTCGATCGATGTTGCCTCTGGATGAACAGTGAGCGTTGCTGGGGGGTTTGGATGAACCGTTCCCAGTGGGGGTGGATAAACAGGACCCCGTGGTGTTGCCTCTGGATGAACAGGACCCCGATCGATTGGGCCGGTTGAGGCTGGATGAACGGGACCCCGTGGAGGGCTAGATGAACAGGATGACCCCGTGGGATGGCTGAATGAACAGTAGACGGTGGAGGGCTGGATGAACAGTAGCCCGTGGAGGGGTGGGTTAACAGTAGCCCATGGAGAGGGCTGGTTGAACAGTAGCCAGTGGAGTAGCGCGCGATGGAGGCTGGATGAACAGGAGCCCGTGGATGAACAGTCGCAGGTGGAGGCTGGAGGTGGTCGACGGTGGATGAACAGTAGCCCGTGGAGGATGGAGGGGGTCGACGGTGGAGATGAACAGTATCCGGTGGAGTCCCATTTTGTGGTACGCCACACCCCTCCCGATGAACAGGACCCCCGTTTCGACCGTAGTGCTCCAACACAAGTTCGTTTCCTCCGTTTTGCGGTACGCCACACCCCTCCCGATCAACAGGACCCTGTTTCGACCGTAGGAGGTCTGTTTCCTTCATTTTGCGGTACGCCAGACGCCTCCCGATGAACAGGATCCCGTTTCGAACGTGGCCGGTCGAACACAAGGTTGCTTCCTCTGTTGTGCATTACGCCAGGCCTTGTTTCCATCGGCTGTTCCGTCCAAGCCGGATGGCTCCCACGCGTTTCGTTGCCTCCCGATGAACACGACGCATTCTGTTGCCTCCCCATGAACACGGCAATGACACACTTTCTTTGTTCCAACCCAGCCATGTACACGAGCCCTGGCCATACGTATGCACGAGTAGGCATTCGAGACCCCGCACGTATGTACGTACATGGCCGTATTTTCTTTCCTGCACACTGGCCGCTGTACGTATGTGTACATGCTATGTGCGCGCCTCTACATCGACCAGTATGTATGTACACGTTCGTGACCAGAATGACAACGCTAGTACGCTTCGACCAGGTGGGTCCCGACTGTCAAGCACTTCCTTGCGTGCGAAGATAGAGCTGGTGGGTCCCAGCAGTCAGGGGGCGAATCGTTTTTTTGCCCAGACGCACTTCCTTGCATGCGAAGATGTAGCTGGTAGGTCCCATCAGTCAGGGGGGAAGCGCTTTTTGCGAAATGTCGTTGCCCGTCCGGTGGGTCCCTGCTGTCAAGTGGAGGAATCATTATTTTTAGCGTAATAAGGAGGCACTTCCTTGCTGCGGCCATGGACCCAGGTGTCAACCTCTCCACGTACAGTCCACGCCCGATGGAACCCGTTCCTTGACCACGTTGACCATGCTGCACCGAGAGCACCAGGGAGGTGGACGACGGCGAGGCCTAGGAAGGGGACGACGCGGAGCCGGGGAAGACGCGGCAGTGGATGCCCACGCGTAGAGGAGTATGAGGGTTCACTGGTTCGCTGCAGTGTGAGGCTGCCGTCGCCGCAAAATAACAGGGGGTGTGGGTGAGTAGAGGGGTGGCCTGGCTAGCGGTGGGAGCAGTAGGGGGCGGTGAGGCCTCCACGACATCGCAGCCGGCCACGGGAGGCAGGAGCACGAGGCACGACCGTCGCTGGTTTGGGCGGCTGGAGCAAGAAGACCAGAGGTTGAAGAAGCACTACGGCCGTTGGATGGACATTGTACGGTCACTAGAGCTAGAATCATGCATATTGACTAAGTTGACAAAGCTCTCTGTCCCCGTCAACTTAGTAGGCCCACAAGTCTGCGTCCCACTATACTGGGTCCTAGCTAGCAGGCGGAGTATTCATTTTTGTGTGCGTAATAAGGAGGCACTTCCTTGCGTGCGAAGATATAGCTGGTGGGTCCAAGCTGTCAGCGGCAGTAACGTTTTTTTTCACGAAATACAGAGGCCCTTTCGATGGGTCCCAGATGTCAGGTGGAGGAATCATTATTTTGTGCGTAATAAGGAGGCATTTCCTTGCGAGCGGCCGTGGACCCAGCTGTCAGCCTCTCCACGTGCAATCCACTTCAGATGCATGTGGGTCGTTGACCACGTTGACCAGGCCGCGCCGAGAGCACCAGGGCGGTGGACGACGGCGAGGCCTAGGAAGGGAACGACACAGAGCCAGGGAAGACTCGGCAGTTGTTTCCCATGCGGAGGGGAGTACGACTGTACGAGGGTTTACTGGTTCGTCTGCCATCGCCAGAGAATAACAACAGGTGTGGGTGAGTAGAGGGATGGCTAGGCCAGCAATGGGAGTACGGTGGGGCGGTGAGGCCGGCGCGGTAGCACAGCCGGCCATGGGGAGGAGGGAGCAGGCAGTCCCGCCGGTGCTTGTTTGAGCGGCTGGAGCAGGAAGAACAGAGATTGAAGAAGCACGACAGCCATTGGATGGACATCCAACAGTCACTACTTGTGCGTCAACCTTTTTTTAGGAAAGCCTCTAACCTGTGGACAACAACATACATCCCATCTACCATTATTTCTAATAATTTACATCCCATTTGCTAATTCTTAAGGTTTTTTTGAGCCCATATTCTTTTTTTAGCATTACAGCCCATATTGTGGCCACGGTTAAAAAATTATACTAAATTTTGCATATTTCGGTGCGGTCCGAACTGTTTTTAATCCCGAAATTTCAAGTCACATTCAAACTGGTTTTAAAAATAAATGTATATCAATATAAAATCCAACAAATTGTCCACGCATAAAAATCAATGCAATTTAAAATCTCGAAATGAAAAAAGAAATTTGAAACTAATTGACGGTTTGATGTGTTTTAAAAATGTACAACCCATTTCTCATTACTGATAGGCCATTTTCTCGGCCAGCCGAATGAAGCTCTCCTCGTCTTGAAAGATTTGTAGCCCAACAGACTTGACAAAGCGACTTACTTGGCAAATCACAAAAAAACTGGGCTAGCCATTTTCAGAAAGAAAAAAAACTACTAGGCTGGTCTGTGGTAAACATAAAAGAGAAGGTTGTCTAGACAGGCCAGAGTGCCTCGCACAGCCCAGTTGACACCCTACTTCCGTCTCAAAAAATTACATAAATGCCACTCCAATTATGGCGATTCATAAAAATGCCACTGCAATTTCCAAACTTGAAAAAATGACACTGCAATTTTTGCAAACTTTGGAAAACGCCACTGCAATTTACAAACTTTGAAAAACGTCACTCCACACTTCGAAATATGTCACTGGAAATAGCATTTTTCAAAGTTGGGAAATTGAAGTGGCATTTCTCGGAAACACCAGATTTGGAGTGGCATTTATCAAATTAACCCAAAACAAAAATAACTGGGCGAGCTGTTGCGTCCCTGGTGTCAGCCGCTCGTTGTGCAATTCTCTCGTTTATTGACTACGTTGACAATGGCATGGAACCCAGATGTCAGAAATCCATTAGGAGGAGCCATTCTTTTATTGGCTTGAAATAAGGAGGCACTTGCTTGCGTACTGCCATGACCTTGGCGGGTCCCTGTTGTCATCCTCTCCTCGTACAATCATCTCCTGATTGTGTACGAGTCAACTTGGTAGGCCTAAAAGTCAGCCTCTAAACCCGTGGAGGACAAACACAACCCATTTAAAAAAATAACAGCCCATTCCATACGTTCAAACGGAAAGTTTAACATTCAGAGCAAAGTAACAGGTCTGATCCACATATAGTACTGAACTTCCATGTTGACAACCATCATAGACAAGTTAACTATCTACTCCCACTAATACTCTAGTAGCGTAAAAGTACTAACTTACTCTTAGCTAACTAGATGATGTTGGCCGCCATCTGCGGTACACGCTAAACGCCGGCACAGGCGTCCTTCGCCTTGCCTTGGACTTGCCAGAGGTGCGATAGGGCGCGTTGCTCGCGCACGTTGGCCCTTTCCATGCCGGCGTGGTCCCCCTAAGCAGGAAACCCACTTGACGAGCTGGTAGTAAAAATAGGCGTCGTGAACGTGTGCGTGCCCGACAGCCTCCAGGGCTATTTGTTGGGCGCCCGCCTGCATGTAGTCGGCCCAGTTACGGGTGCTCTGCTCGCGACTCAGAGCATCGGTGCGCTGCTGCTCCATGTGCTGCTAGCGGTGCAAATCGGCAATATGCCGCTCCTCCGCCAGGCGGTCGCGCTCCAACAACTCCTCATAGTCCGCATTGCCATCTAATGACCGATAGAATGCCTCCTCCCTCCATCTGCCTTCCGGTGAAAAACTGAACACTAGTTCTGGCGGTGACCGCCTCCGGTGTCGCCTATCGCGGACAGGCAGGGGCATGGCGGACGTGGAGAGAGCGAGGATAAGTGGCGAGCGACGTCGGGCCGGTGGGGGCTTACGAGGATAGGGCGAGTTGGGTGATGGTGCCACCGGAGAAGCCCGGGAAACAATAATTATAGGCGGAAGGTAGGCGAACTAGCGTGTCACGGGAAACGGGACGGTCATCGTAGTCATTGGGACTCAATGCATAAGCCGGCATGGCTTAGCGCGCCAGCTTGCCGTGGAAAACTAGAAAACTAAAATTATGACTGTGTCGTCCCGTCCCGTCAGTGGTGCGTCCCGTTCGTGCTGGGCCGCATGCTGGCATGACGGTCAAATGAGTGCACTCGAATCATCCATATGAGGTACTCCCTCCTTGTCAAAAATGATTCCACCACTCATCACCTACCTTGGTTGGTTAGATTTTTTAATTAAGCCCTGCAAATCGGAAAGGAGGTAGTACGTGCGAGATCTGCTATTTATTCGTGTAGGATCAAGTAGGTCATTTTTTAAATTGAGCCCTGCAAACCGGAAAGGAGATAGTACATGTGTGATCTGCTATTTATCCTTGTAGGATCGAGCAGGTCGGATAGTGTACGTGTAGGATCGAGTAGGTCGGATGGTGTACGTGTACGATCGCATTAGCTGATGAACGTTCGCTGGGAGATAAGGCATTTGCGAACTTTTGGCTGGCAGTTTCTTCAGATTCGCATGGCATTTTCTTCAAAGCAGCTTGTTAGTTTCTTCAGAGGTAGGCATTTTTATTCAAAAAATTACCGCTTCTGATCTTGCGTCGGAACTAAAACTGCCAGGAGCGCATTAGTAGGCTAGCTAGTGATTGATCAGTAACTTGCAAACACTGAGCGAACAGAAATAAGGAACTATTAGTAACTTGTAAACATTGAGAACACAGAAATAAGGATCATGCTGTGCACAGCAATAAGAGTCGATCCATTCAAAATGTTCACACGAGACTCACAGGCCTGACATTGTAATATGTTCACATTAGTAGCCCAAATTCAAAACCAACTAGTACGATTACCATACATAAGATCAACATGTCAATGCATCTCAATGATTCACAGATCATATATAAATATGTAGCTCCAAAAGCAAAGATCTAGAAAAAACATATGTTCTTCCTACTAACATGGATGCTTCTCTTGGCCAACATTCAATACAGACTGAAAGACAAATTTGTTTGTGAAGTCTACAATTCCTCTTGCAAACGTAAGTGGTTTCACCAACAGCTGGAACCATGAGAATGAACCACACATGATGGAGGAACATCCACTGCAATATGATTTGGTCTTCTCTTGATCACACAGCGAGAGTATTTTCGGAATACAAACTTTAACTTAGGCAAAATGATGCCCATTGTATAATAACACCAGAGCAATGAAGCACCTAGTGTTTGCCAATAAATAGTACATTACTAGTTTTATGCAGTCCATGAAGTGACTATCCAATCTTTCTGTGTCTATTTTCAAATGGCACTGCATGTAGTGACTATACTATTCTCTTGTGCACTTCAACCAAAATTGCAGTCACTTTGTGTGTTGGCAAAATAGCAACGGGTAGACATCTCTGTCTGCACAAATATCAAACAGCTAATAAACATATACCCCACCTTGTATTTACGATTTAAACATGTCTCTTCCGCTTAGCATCTGTCATGTTTTGCACTAGACAATTTGATATAGTCATGTTTTTCCCTGGACAATTTCATACTAAATTGATTTGCTAGTTCAGAGCAGAAATATAGCACCTATTCTTCATCATACCAAGGATATCCATGTTCGCAGTGATGGAAGAGGTGAAACCGATACAGCCGAAATTGAGCATCCAATCATTGAATCCTGTCCTGCACCTCCAATGTAGGTCCACCCTGCCAATAAATTCACATGCAAACCACTAGTATTACTATCTAATGACAGTACAAAAAGAGTAGCAAGATACTAGCAAACCATGTACCTTTGTAATGAACAGCTCATAGTGCCACCAACTGGATATAAAGGTTTGGAAGAAAACATGCTCCTAATGTTGAAGCAGTTGGACTTTTTGTGCGGTTCCACTAAAATCGAGCATCCCTGTTTGCATAGATATTGAAAGTGTGATTACTATAAAAGTGGCACTAGTTGAAGCATAGACTCACAAATATAAGCATTCCAATTTCTTAATGGGAAAAGGTAGCAAGACTGTTTCTAACCACCTGTTTGAAGGAATAAATTAGGCAACAACGGTTGATTCCAGAAAGGCATATATAGTTCTTTCTGAAAGAATGATCGATTCCTGACCTTTCCTCTTCTTTTAAGCATATTTTGTGCCGTTCAACTAAAATAAAATGCCATCACCGCCTTGACAATTCAGTGACACTGTACAAAAGGAAATGACTTAACATTACATCATGATGTCAGGTATGTAGTCGACAGGCATTAGAGACAAACTTACAGACCTCCTCCGATAACATAATGAACATCAATTTTAACAAAGGTGTGACTAGCTTTACCGGGATAATTTGAGTGAACTCTACACCCTCTGTTCCTTAATATAAGACGTTTTCACAGTTCAATTTAAAATGCCCAAACATCCATTATTTAGAAAATCAGGTAGTAGTTTTCTTGAGCACATATCTGGGAAAGCTTGCCACACTTTATATATGTCCATATGCTAATGCAACACCATTCAAATAGTACAAATATACACTAATCCAGTGGCTAGTGCAACAGTAGAGTAGTTATTTTATTACAAGGTATAGTACAATGGTTTTACTGAACAAATTTCCATAAGCTCTAGCACTGGAAGATTTCTATAAGAATTAACAATACAAAATGTAAATGTAACAAGTTTCAGCATTGGTATACTAGCTGTGCAAGAGCATTAAACAAAATACTAAAGTCTGAAGGTAACTAGCATTATTAACTAATGACAGTATTATAAAATTGCAAACCATGTACCTTCAAGGTAAATATCATTTCGAACTCGAGTGGACATGAAAAATTGCTATCCCAATCTTTATAATCGATCAAACATAAAAACTTGATCGAACGAATCAATACAATAGCCAAAGGAGGAGGTGCCCACTCTTGACCTTTCCTATTGTCTTCATAATTTTTTGTGCAGTTTAACCAAAATAAAATGACATCAGCGCCTCGGCATTTTGGTCCCACTGTACAAAAAAATTGTCTTATCTCACGAAAGTGAGGTATGTAATTTATAAGCATTAACAGTGCAAAAATCTGAAGGTAGTAAAAGGTTTCATCGTTGGTATACTAGCTGTGCAACAACATTAGAATGCCTTAGCTGAAAAATCTTTAATACATCCACAATCAATAGCTAACCCTGAAGTAATCCAGAGACATTAAATGGCATTGCTTAATTTTATCGGTGGCATTAGACTGTGTGCGGCATTAGTTAAATGTGGCATCACTTTAGCAGTAGCATTGGTTGACTTTATCGCTGGCATTATACTAACAGCGAAAAAGTGGCAATAAGAGCATGGGAGACCCATTCGGATAGTGGGCGCACCCGTACGATGTACCTCCACAGACGCATAGAGTGGTGAGGAAGGTATGGTTGCCGAGAGCAACAAATATCCAGGCAGCATATGTGGATTACGTCCCATTTTTGTTCTCTTTAGCCACCTTTTTCCTATGTGAGGACAACAAACCGATCGACCTGGTCATTCTCTATTGCGTTGTCATGCCTTTCTACCCTTCTTCAACCAAGAGACACGAGACTCGTTCCTTAGCTACTGATTTTCCCCTTTTCAACCTAGATGCGGGTTCGATGCCTACTCTCTTGGACAGTACAGTCTCCCTTCCTTTCCTTATTTAACCCAGACATGGATTAGTCTTGATGAAGTAGGGTTTCCTTTAATAGTGCAAATTAAGGTTTTCGTCTGTGTGACCAGCAGAGCAGAGGATAGGAAATTGGGAAGATGGTGGAGTGGAAAAGGATCCACATGCAGCGACGTGGCAGATGGGGCAATAGAACAAGGGTATGGTTCGAAAAGAGGTAGCATACCTGAGGGTCGGTGGAAGTGGCTTCGCTCGTGCTCGTCGTCCTCCGCACGCACTACGACAGCGAGCTTGAGGACGGAGGCCATCCTGCGT
Source organism: Aegilops umbellulata (assembly GCA_032464435.1). NCBI lineage: Eukaryota > Viridiplantae > Streptophyta > Magnoliopsida > Poales > Poaceae > Aegilops > Aegilops umbellulata. Next base: position 92,107,503 of record CP136059.1, on the reverse strand, counting down.
GGGCGCTAGGTCTGAGAGGACGACCTTGTTGTCAAGTTTCGGGTCAATTGGAGGTTGTTTGATACTCCACCGGTTAACCGGGTAACCGCGAAGGCCTCTTGTGGGTTGCAGCCCAAAACCCCTCCAAAACAGCCCAATAACACATCTAAGCCCCTCCATCATCTAGGCCGTTCAATCACGATCGCGTGGCCGAAAACCGTGCACAATTTGGAGCTCCCTAGCTCTCTCTACCTCTATTTATAGACCCCTGCCCCGAAATCCAGACGAAACCCTAGACCCCTCCCTCTCCGCGCGCCACCGGACAAAATCCGGACGAGCAGACTTGTCCGCCCGCCGCCGCCAACCAACGGGCCGCCACCACGTCAGACCGCGGCGCCCCACACCGCTGCCGATCCACGGGCCCGCCGAAGCCCACGGCCGGCCCTCCCCGCGGCCCAACGTGCGCCCGCCGCCGCCCGGCTGCGACCCCGCGCCTCCTCCTCGCGCGTCGGCCGCGCGCCACCCCCCGCCGACCTATTCGGCGCCGGCGAGCACCGTCCTCCTCCGCCGCCGCCCCACGACGAGTCGCGCCGCCTCGGGCGCCCGCCTCCCGCGCGCCTCCGCCGCCTCCCGCGCGCCTCCGCCGCGCCCCGCGCCTCCCCTATCCCTCCCGCGGCCGGATCCGGCCACCCCTGCCTTCTCCGACGAGCTCCGGGGTCTGCTCCGGCGTAACTCCGGCCCCGCCTCGGTTCGCGTGCCACAGGAACCCTAGATCTCGGAGGTCGAAATTCCTCTAAGTCTTTTCTGTCAGACTTTTTTTGTTGCATGTTCATCGCGTCATAACTTTGCACCCGTGGAGCAGTTTTGGGCATATAGCATATAGAATTGTTCGCCTCGACGAGTAAATAATTTTATCTCATTGCATCATTTTTATTTGAGCTCATCTTGATGCCTGAAATGCTGTTAGAAGAGGGCTATTTGATGTTAGTTACAGATTCTTACCAGAACTTGCACTTTTGTCATTTTTGCCATGATTGATGTGTGCATTCTATGAACTGGAGTCCTACATGTGTTTTCTAATATGCCATGCCATCTTTACAGGGGTGTATGCCATGTATTTTTTTATCTTAGTGGTGACTAGCACAAGCATGCAAACTAGGGATCATATCGTTGCTGATTTCAGGGACTGTAATTTCACTGTCATGTCCTGCTGTTATTTTTATGCCATGTGTTCATGTTGTTACAGAGATATCTGTGCCCATTTTGAGCATGATAAGTAAGGGTGTTTCGAACATATGGATGTGCTCTATCCATCCGTGCCTTTGTTTGTAATTATGGAGTGCCATAGCTTGAGTCAATCGAGCTCTAGTTTTGCTATAAAATGTTACAGGCAGATTGTTTACATGTTATTCGATTTTGCCAAGCTTGTTGTAGTTGATCCTTGCATTCTATGATGTTATTCTTGCCATGTATAGCATTTATGCCATGTCTTCTTGATGGTTGTATGCTTAGTTTATCATGCAATGCTCTGTAGTGTGTGCATCGAGCTCGTAAACATGCCTACTTGTTATCTGTTTTTGACATGTCCAGTTTTCTGCTAAGTCTGAAATCTGTAACGAAACTTGCTATGTTTACGTGGGTGCTATCATATCTTCTGATCCCTTTTGGCTCATGGTCAGTAAGGGACCTTTGTTCTATGCTTTGAGTAGATTCATGCCATGCTTTGCTTTGCTATGTTATGTTCCTGTAGCATGTTGTTTCCTTGATTTAAACATGTCATCCTGATGTTAATTTCTGGCATGATAGTATTTTCACTAAGTCTGTGAAGCTGATATATTTTGCACTTTTTCCATGCTTGTTTAAACCTTCTATTGTGTGATTTAGCCGTAGCTCAGTGTTCATCTTTTGTCGAGCATCGTGAGTACATCACTGCCATAGGCTTTGCTGATATGTTTGGATGCAGTAGCTTAAATTCTTGTTGCATGCTAAGTGGCATCATGCTGTTAATCGCAGAAATATGCCATTCTTGTTTTGCTTGTCATTTGCAAACCGTGCATCCGATTCCGGTGATCTTTATATCGATTCCAACCGAAATCACCTCATCTTTCTAGTGGCATACTTGGTTTTCCAAGATTATGCCTTGTTCATCTTTTTCCTTCCCGCGCACGCATATGCATTGCATAGCACATCTCGCATATCATGCCATGTTTTGCATCATGTTGCTTGTGCATTGCATCGTGGTTGATAGTTGTTCCTTTGCTTGTGTTCTTATTTTGGGTAGAGCCGGGAGACGAGTACGTGAACGAGGAACCTGTTGAGAACGCTTACGAGGAGCAAGCTTTCGACAACCCTAAGAACTTTGTAGGCAAGATGACCATACCCTCGAAATCACTTCTATCTTTGCTTGCTAGATGCTCGCTCTTTTGCTATGCCATGCTGCGATACCTACCACTTGCTATATCATGCCACCCATATTGCCATGTCAAACCTCTAACCATCCTTTCCTAGCAAACCGTTGATTGGCTATGTTACCGCTTTGCTCAGTCCCTCTTATAGCGTTGCTAGTTGCAGGTGAAGATGAAGTTTGTTCCATGTTGGAACATGTTTATGTTGGTATATCACAATATCTCTTATTTAATTAATGCATCTATATACTTGGTAAAGGGTGGAAGGCTCGGCCTTATGCCTGGTGTTTTGTTCCACTCTTGCCACCCTAGTTTCCGTCATACCGGTGTTATGTTCCTTGATTTTGCGTTCCTTACACGGTTGGGTGATTTATGGGACCCCCTTGACAGTTCGCCTTGAATAAGACTCCTCCAGCAAGGCCCAACTTTGGTTTTACCATTTGCCACCTAAGCCTTTTCCCCCGGGTTTTCGCGAGCCCGAGGGTCATCTTTATTTAACCCCCCCGGGCCAATGCTCCTCTGAGTGTTGGTCCAAACTAGAACCCTTTGCAGCGCCACCTCGGGAAACTTGAGGCCTGGTTTTAGTTCTACGGACTGCTCATCCGGATGTGCCATGAGAACGAGATATGTGCAGCTCCTATCGGGATTTGTCGGCACAATCGGGCGGCTTTGCTGGACTTGTTTTACCATTGTCGAAATGTCTTGTAGCCGGGATTCCGAGACTGATCGGGTCTTCCCGGTAGAAGGAATATCCTTCATTGACCCTGAGAGCTTATAATGGGCTAAGTTGGGACACCCCTGCAGGGTATTATCTTTCGAAAGCCGTGCCCGCGGTTATGAGGCAGATGTGAATTTGTTGATGTCCGGTTGTAGAAAACCCGAAGTTGACCTTAATTAAAACACCTCTACCGCGTGTGTAACTGTGATGGTCTCTTCTTGGCGGAGTCCGGGAAGTGAACACGGTGTTGGAGTTATGTCTGACGTAGGTTGTTCTAGGATCACTTCTTGATCACTACTAGCTTCACGACCGTGCCTTGCTTCTCTTCTCGCTCTCTTTTGCATTGTTAGCCACCATATATGTTTTTCACTTGCCGCAGCTCCACCTCACAACCCTATCCTACCTTTAAGCTTAAATAGTCTTGATCTCGCGGGTGTGAGATTGCTGAGTCCCCGTGACTCACAGATTCTACCAAAACAGTTGCAGGTGCCAACGATGTCAGTGCAGATGACGCATCCGAGCTCAAGTGGGAGTTCGACGAGGAACGTGGTCGTTACTATGTGTCTTTTCCTGATGATCAGTAGTGGAGCCCAGTTGGAACGATCGGGGATCTGTTTAGCATTTGGGGTAGTCTTCTTTCATTTTGATTCCGTAGTCGAACCTTGAGTGTAAACTGAATGATGGATGTTTATTTATGTAATGTGTGAAGTGGCGACTGTAAGCCAACTATGTATCTCTTTCCCTTATGTATTACATGGGTTGTATGAAGATTACCTCACTTGCGACATTGTTTTCAATGCAGTTATGCCTCTAAGTTGTGCTTCGACACGTGGGAGATATAGCCGCATCGAGGGCGTTACAAGTTGGTAATCAGAGCCATCCCCGACTTAGGAGCCCCTGCTTGATCGAATCGCTGGCGTTGTTGAGTCTAGAAAAAAATGTTTTGAGTCTTAGGATTATATATATCGGAGAGTAGGATTCTTTTTACTCCCCAGTCCCTTCATCGCTCTGGTGAGGCCTCCTGACGTAGATTTTCGACTCTCCTCTCCTCAAATTTCACTAAAAAAAATTTTTTTAGGATCACGCGGGTATCTTGGAATCGTTCCGATGGCTTTGTGACGAGAACATTGTTCTTGGTGCCTCCTGACATTTAGGGGTTGTGGAAGTGTCCCGGGGAGTTGAGCTCCGAGGTGTTGTCGTCACAATTTTATCGTTACAGTTCTGGAATACCTGAGTTTCGCCGACATCGAAAATCTCTTTTGTACAGTTGTTGGTGAGATAACCCCGATAACCCAGTACTGGGGCGAGTTCGGGAGTATTGCCATAACTCGTATAACGGATGCTTTTCGAAGGTTGAGGTAAACGATTTCCGAGGGTTTCTTGGTTATGTGTTGAAGGATGGATACAGCTGGATCTAGGTATTGTTAGTTTGGGTGATATATTTTGTGTCCCCTGTATCCCCAACACCTGATTGCATAACCAGAAAGTTTCGGGAGTTTATAAGTGGGAATTCTAATAGCTTATAGGATATCTTTCCGACAGATGTATGATTTGAGATTGGGGCCTAACGTGCTAGTGGTCCGCCTATTCACGGCCGATTTACAGTGGTCGCGAGGTGTCTTAAAGAATCCTTGGCTATGCTGATTCGGGGACATCTTGTTTGTCATTCGTGACGTCCGCTGTACGTCGTGCCCGTGTGGGCGCCACCACGAATACTTTGGGCGAAATCTCTATCATGTGTTTGTTCTGGCTTATTCTGCAAGTCAATCTTTTGTTTTGTTTCAGTTGTGATATCCGAGTTGTTTCGAAGGCAGATGGTGATTCCATACCTTTATCTAAATGGCTTCTCAGCTTATGGAAGTGTGATGCTTTACTTTGGAATTCATTCGTTCATTCTTGTTCGGATGTTTATTGTGAAGACTATATGTTGCAATTTCGATCCTTTGATTCAGCTTGAATATATGTCTTTCAAGATGCTAATGGATGTCACCCTCTTTAGGATGGCTCCGCCAACGCGTCAGAATCCGGAACGCAATGAAGGAAGTCAGGCTAACACTCCGCCACCACCTCCGCCTCCGGAGGCATGGCAAGCCTTGATGACAGCCACCAATGCCAACGCTCAGATTCTGATTCAGCTCTTGCAAGATCACAACCAAGGGCAAGGTAATCAGGGAAATCAAGGCCAAGGCAACAATCAGCCGCATTTTGCTACCCTCAATCAGTTCCTTGCAAATCAGCCGAAGACTTTCAGCTACTGTGTCGAGGCCACAGACGCCGATGATTGGCTCGTCGACATCAACAAGCATTTCAAATGTAGCAATGTCAGACCTAAGGACTTTGTCAAGTTTGCCTCTTTTCAACTCAAGGATCAAGCTGCTGAGTGGTATCAACAATACAAAGATTCCAGAGGAGGTCGTGTGATTACCTGGGATGATTTCCGCCGTGACTTCAAAGCTCATCACATTCCAGAAAGTGTTGTTGAGACTAAGCGTGAGGAGTTCCGCAATCTCAAGCAAGGCAACATGTCTGTGTATCAATACAACACTCAGTTCCAGAAGCTCTCTCGTTTTGCTAAGCAAGGCATCCCTGATGAGAAGAGCATGATTTACCAATTCAGGAGTGGCCTCAGAGAAGATCTGCAACTAGCTCTCGTGCTTTTTGAGCCGAAAAAGTATGATGAATTCTACAACATGGCACTGAAACAAGAGGCTGCCCAGCTTAAGTGTGAGGCTTCTAAGAAGAGAGTCAGGGACGCAGTTCAGTCCTCTTCTTCCTCACTAGTGGCGGCCAAGCAACAGAAGTTCTGGTTGCCTCCTCCTCCTCCGTTCCGTCACCTTACCAGCAGAAGAACTCAGGTGGTCGTGGATCTTCCAACCCACCCAACCCTGGCTATCAGAACAAGTCTCAGAACCAAGCTACAAGGCCAAATGCTCCTTATCATCGTCCGCTGTCAGAGGTGACTTGCAACAAATGTCAGCAAAAGGGTCCTTATGCGAACAAGTGCTTCAACCAAAGGCGCCTTCCGCCTCCTCCTCCTATGAGATCTTCCAGCAATGCAGTGGTCAAGCATAATTCCCAGTCTGCAAAGGTGAACATGATGAATGCAGCTCAAGCGGAGGAATCTACTGAAGTGATAATGGGTAATCTCTCAGTTAATGATATTCCTGCAAAAGTCTTATTTGATACTGGCGCATCGCATTCTTTCATTTCAAGACCTTTTGTGGCTATGCATGATATGGTTACTCAAGTTTTGCCGAGACCTTTGTCTATTGTTTCTCCGGCTCGACAAATGACTTCTCGAGTTTTGGTTCCGAATGTCGGTATCAAGATGGGCGACTATAAATTTTTGGCTAAACCAATTGTCCTTGGTGACTCGGATATTGATCTAATTCTCGGGATGGACTGGCTTTCTAAGCACAAGGCTCAACTTGATTGTGCTGCCAGGGAAATTCAATTGACTCACTCTTCTGACGATGTGATCATCTATGCCGCTCGTGATGAAACCATTCGGTTGTTTTCTCTCAATGAGAAGGGCGAACTGGATGCTATCTCTCAGATTCCAGTCGTTTGTGAGTACCAAGATGTCTTTCCAGAAGAGCTTCCGGGTATGCCTCCTCACCGGCCAGTCGAATTCGTTATTGATCTTGAGCCTGGCACGGAACCCGTTTGCAAGCGTCCATACAAGCTTGGGCCAAAAGAGTTGAAGGAATTGAAGAAACAACTCGATGAACAAGAGCGTCTGGGTATGATCAGACCGAGTTCTTCTCCTTGGGGTTGTGGAGTTCTTTTTGTCCAGAAGAAGGATGGCACGGACCGACTTTGCGTCGATTACCGTCCATTGAACAAGAAGACAATCAAGAACAAGTACCCACTTCCCAACATCAATGAGCTATTCGAGCAACTTAAAGGTGCTAAAGTGTTCTCCAAGATTGACCTTCGTATGGGTTATCATCAGATTCGCATTCGTGAAGAAGATATTCCCAAGACAGCATTCAGAACAAGCTTTGGTTCTTATGAATATACTGTCATGTCTTTCGGCCTTGTCAATGCTCCTCCAACTTTCTCTCGAATGATGAACTTCATCTTCAACCCCTACACCAATGAATTCGTCTTGGTCTATCTCGATGATATATTGGTCTTCTCCAAGAATAAGAAGGATCATGCCAAGCATTTGCGATTGGTGCTCGACAAGCTCAGAGAGTATCAATTCTATGCGAAGTTCTCCAAATGTGAATTCTGGCTTGATGAAGTTCTTTACCTTGGTCATATCATCTCTGCCAAGGGCATTGCTATTAATCCCGAGAGGGTGTCTGCAGTTTTGAATTGGGAACCTCCTCAGAATGTCAAGCAGCTTCGCAGTTTTCTTGGACTTGCAAGCTATTGCCGAAGATTCGTTGAGAATTTCTCAAAGATTGCAAAGCCTCTTTCCAACCTCCTCCAGAAGCATGTGAAGTATGTCTGGTCTCCTGAGTGTGACGTTGCTTTCAACGCTATCAAAGAGAAACTCGTCACTGCTCCAGTTTTGACTCCTCCTGACGACTCCAAGCCTTATGTAGTTTTCTGTGATGCTTCTCTTCAAGGTCTCGGTGCTGTGTTAATGCAAGAGAAGAAAGTTGTGGCCTATACCTCTCGTCAGTTGAAGCCCAACGAAAAGAACTACCCCACTCACGATCTTGAGTTGGCGGCAGTTGTTCATGCGTTGATAACATGGAGACATCTCTTGTTGGGAAGAAAAGTGGACATTTTCACCGATCACGAGAGTCTCAAGTACATTTTCACTCAACCCAACCTCAACCTCAGGCAGACTCGATGGGTCGAAATGATTCAAGAGTATAATCCGAGTATTGAATATACTCCACGCAAGGCCAATGTGATTGCAGATGCTTTGAGCAGGAAGGCTTATTGCAACAGCTTAATCCTCAAGCCCTTTCAACCGGATCTTTGTGAAGCTTTCCGCAAATTGAATCTTCAAGTTGTTCCTCAAGGTTTTCTTGCCAACCTCATAGTCTCTCCTACTTTGGAAGATCAAATTCGTGAGGCTCAACTCCTGGATACCATGGTGAAGAAGGTGAAACGTGGTATTGACAAGGGCATTTCCAAATACAAGTGCTATCGCGTTGACAATAGAGATACTCTTTTCTTCAAGGACCGGATTGTCGTTCCTAAGGGTGATCTTCGTAAAGTCATTATGAACGAGGCTCACAATTTACTCCTATCCATTCATCCTGGAAGTACGAAGATGTACCATGACCTCAAGCAGTCGTATTGGTGGACTCGAATGAAGCGAGAAGTTGCTCAATTCGTGAATGAATGTGATGTCTGTCGAAGGGTGAAAGCAGAACACCAACGACCAACTGGTCTACTCCAACCTCTTGCTATTCCAAAATGGAAGTTTGATCATATCGAAATGGACTTCGTGACTGGTTTTCCTCAGTCCAAGCGTGGAAATGATGCCATCTTCGTCGTCATCAACAAGATCACTAAAGTGGCTAATTTTCTTCCTATCAAAGAGTCTATCACAGCAGCGCAGCTGGCAGAGCTTTACACCTCCAGAATTGTCTCCTTGCATGGCATTCCTCAAGTGATCTCTTCAGACCGTGGTAGCATCTTTACATCCAAGTTTTGGGATTCTTTTCAGAAGGCCATGGGCACAAACATTCGCTTTAGCACAGCTTTCCATCCTCAAATTAGTGGACAAGTCGAGCGTGTCAACCAAATTCTTGAAGATATGCTCAGGGCTTGTGTTATCTCTTTCGGCATGAAGTGGGAGGATTGTCTTCCATATGCTGAGTTCTCTTACAACAACAGCTTTCAAGCGAGCTCGGGCAAAGCCCCATTCTAGATTCTCTATTGCAGAAAGTGTCGTACTCCTCTCAATTGGTCAGAGACGGGCGAACGCCAACTTCTTGGCAACGACTTGATCACAGAGGCTGAAGATATGTGTAAAGTAATTCGTGAGAATCTCAAAGCCGCTCAATCGCGCCAGAAGAGCTATTATGATAGCAAGCACCGTGACTTGGCTTTCGAGATCGGAGATCATGTCTACCTCCGCGTCTCTCCAATGAAAGGCACTCGTCGCTTCGGTATCAAAGGGAAACTTGCCCCTAGATACGTGGGTCCTTTCAAGATCATCGACAAACGAGGCGACCTCGCCTATCAACTTGAGCTTCCCTCCAACTTTGCAAATGTGCACGCTGTGTTCCACGTGTCACAGCTTCGCAAGTGCTTCAAGACGCCCGAGCGCACCATCAACTTCGAAGAGATTGATCTTCAAGAAGATTTGTCCTATCATGAGCATCCCGTTGCTATTCTTGAAGAAACTGAGCGCAAGACTCGTAACAAGTCCATCAAATTCTTGAAAGTGAAGTGGTCACACCATTCAGACCGAGAAGCCACCTGGGAGCGCGAGGACCACCTCCGTTCCGAATATCCGGAGTTCTTTCAGTCCTTGATCTCGGGATGAGATCCTCTCGTAGTGGTGGAGTGTTGTAACACCCCGGATGTAACTTGCCATATTTGTAACTCCAACTCTTGCCATTTTCGGCAATGTGATATGATATTCCCTTCGTGGTTGGGTTTCCCTTCTTTTGCATTTTGTCCTTGTCTTGCATTTCATGTCATGTCATCATGTGCATCGCATTCGCATATGTGTTCGTCTTATGCATCCAAGCCTTTTCCCCGTTGTCCGTTTTGCAATCCGACGCTCCTACGTCCTCCAGCGCCCCCTTTTACCTATTTTCATGTGCGAGTGTTAAACGGTCTCGGAATGGACCGAGGTTTGCCAAGCGGCCTTGGTATAGCACCGGTACACCGCTTGTCAAGTTTCGGGTCAATTAGAGGTTGTTTGATACTCCAACGGTTAACCGGGTAACCGTGAAGGCCTCTTGTGGGTTGCAGCCCAAAACCCCTCCAAAACAGCCCAATAACACATCTAAGCCCCCTCCATCATCTAGGCCGTTCGATCACGATCGCGTGGCCGAAAACCGTCTCAATTTGGAGCTCCGTAGCTCTATCTACCTCTATTTATAGACCCCTTCCCCGAAATCCAGACGAAAACCTAGACACCTCCCTCTCCGCGCGCCGCCGGAAAAAATCCGGACGGGCGGACTTGTCCGCCCACCGCCGCCGACAAACGGGCCGCCGCCACGTCAGACCGCGGCGCCCCACATCGCCGCCGATCCGCGGGCCCGCCGAAGCCCACGGTCGGCCCTCCTCGCGGCCCAACGCGCGCCCGCCGCCGCACGGCTACGACCCCGCGCCTCTTCCTTGCGCGTCGGCCGTGCGCCGCCCCCCGCCGACCTATTCGGCGCCGGCGAGCGACGTCCTCCGCCGCCGCCGCCCCACGACGAGCCGCGCCGCCTCGGGCGCCCGACTCCCGCGCGCCTCCGCCGCGCCCCGCGCCTCCCCTATCCCTCCCGCGGCCGGATCCGGCCACCCCTGCCTTCTCCGGCGAGCTCCGGGGTCTGCTCCGGCGTAACTCCGGCCCCGCCTCGGTTCGCGTGCCACAGGAACCCTAGATCTCGGAGGTCGAAATTCCTCCAAGTCTTTTCTGTCAGATTTTTTTGTTGCATGTTCATCGCATCATAACTTTGCACCCGCGGTTCCGTTTTGGGCGTATAGCATATAGAATTGTTTGCCTCGACGTGTACATCATTTTACCTCATTGCATCATTTTCATTTGAGCTCATATTGATGCCCGAAATGCTGTTAGAAGAGGGCTATGTGATGTTAGTTACAGATTCTTACCAGAACTTGCACTTTTGTCATTTTTTCCATGATTGATGTGTCCATCCTATGAACTGGAGTCCTACATGTGTTTTGTAATATGCCATGCCATATTTACAGGGGTGTATGCCATGTATTTTTTTTGATCTTTTTGGTGACTAGCACAAGCATGCAAACTAGGGATCATATCGTTGCTGATTTCAGGGACTTAGTAATTTCACTGTCATGTCCTGCTGTTATTTTTATGCCATGTGTTCATGTTGTTACAGAGAGATCTGTGCCCATTTTGAGCATGATAAGTAAGGGTGTTTTGAACATATGGATTTGCTCTATCCATCCATGCCTTTGTTTGTAATTATGGAGTGCCATAGCTTGAGTCAATCGAGCTCTAGTTTTGCTATAAAATGTTACTGGCAGATTATTTACATGTTATTCGATTTTGCCAAGCTTGTTGTAGTTGATCCTTGCATTCTATGATGCTATTCTTGCCATGTATAGCTTTTATGCCATGTCTTCTTGATGGTTGTATGGTTAGTTTATCATGCAATGCTCTGTAGTGAGTGCATCGAGCTCGTAAACATGCCTACTTGTTATCTGTTTTTGACATGTCCAGTTTTCTGCCAAGTCTGAAATCTGTAACGAAACTTGTTATGTTTACGTGGGTGCTATCATATCTTCTGATCCCTTTTGGCTCATGGTCAGTAAGGGACCTTTGTTCTATGCCTTGAGTAGATTCATTACATGCTTTGTTTTGCTATGTTATGGTCCTGTAGCATGTTGTTTCCTTACTCTAAACATATCATCCTGATGTTAATTTCTGGCATGATAGTATTTTCACTAAGTCTGTGAGGCTGATATATTTTGCACTTTTGCCATGCTTGTTTGAACCTGATATTGTGTGATTTAGCCGTAGCTCAGTGTTCATCTTTTGTCGAGCATCGTGAGTAGATCACTGCCATATGCTTTGCTGATATGTTTGGATGCATTAGCTTAATTTGTTGTTGCATGCTAAGTGGCATCATGCTGTTAATCGCAGAAATATGCCATTCTTGTTTTGCTTGTCATTTGCAAACCGTGCATCCGATTCCGGTGATCTTTATATCGATTCCAACCGAAATCACCTCATCTTTCCAGTGGAATACTTGGTTTTCCAAGATTATACCTTGTTTATCTTTTTCCTTCCCGCGCACGCATATGCATTGCATACCACATCTCGCATATCATGCCATGTTTTGCATCATGTTGCTTGTGCATTGCATCGTGGTTGATAGTTGTTCCTTTGCTTGTGTTCTTGTTTTGGGTAGAGCCGGGATACGAGTACGTGAACGAGGAACCTGTTGAGAACGCTTACGAGGAGCAAGCTTTCGACAACCCTGAGAACTTTGTAGGCAAGATGACCATACCCTCGAAATCACTTCTATCTTTGCTTGCTAGATACTCGCTCTTTTGCTATGCCATGCTGCGATACCTAACACTTGCTATATCATGCCACCCATATTTCCATGTCAAACCTCTAACCATCCTTTCCTAGCAAACCGTTGATTGGCTATGTTACCGCTTTGCTCAGCCCCTCTTATAGCGTTGCTAGTTGCAGGTGAAGATGAAGTTTGTTCCATGTTGGAACATGTTTATGTTGGGATATCACAATATCTCTTACTTAATTAATGCATCTATATACTTGGTAAAGGGTGGAAGGCTCGGCCTTATGCCTGGTGTGTTGTTCCACTCTTGCCACCCTAGTTTCCGTCATACCGGTGTTATGTTCCTTGATTTTGCGTTCCTTACACGGTTGGGTGATTTATGGGACCCCTTGACAGTTCGCCTTGAATAAGACTCCTCCAGCAAGGCCCAACTTTGGTTTTACCATTTGCCACCTAAGCCTTTTCCCCCGGGTTTTCGCGAGCCCGAGGGTCATCTTTATTTAACCCCCCCGGGCCAATGCTCCTCTGAGTGTTGGTCCAAACTAGAGCCCTTTGCAGCGCCACCTCGGGGAAACTTGAGGCCTGGTTTTAGTTGTACGAACTGCTCATCCGGATGTGCCATGAGAACGAGATATGTGCAGCTCCCATCGGGATTTGTCGGCACAATCGGGCGGCTTTGCTGGACTTGTTTTACCATTGTCGAAATGTCTTGTAGCCGGGATTCCGAGACTGATCGGGTCTTCCCGGTAGAAGGAATATCCTTCGTTGACCCTGAGAGCTTATAATGGGCTAAGTTGGGACACCCCTGCAGGGTATTATCTTTCGAAAGTCGTGCCCGCGGTTACGAGGCAGATGGGAATTTGTTGATGTCCTGTTGTAGAAAACCCGAAGTTGACCGGGAAGTGAACACGGTGTTGGAGTTATGTCTGACGTAGGTTGTTCTAGGATCACTTCTTGATCACTACTAGCTTCACGACCGTGCCTTGCTTCTCTTCTCGCTCTCTTTTGCGTTGTTAGCCACCATATATGTTTTTCGCTTGCCGCAGCTCCACCTCACAACCCTATCCTACCTTTAAGCTTAAATAGTCTTGATCTCGCGGGTGTGAGATTGCTGAGTCCCCGTGACTCACAGATTCTACCAAAACAGTTGCAGGTGCCAACGATGTCAGTGCAGATGACGCATCCGAGCTCAAGTGGGAGTTCGACGAGGAACGTGGTCGTTACTATGTGTCTTTTCCTGATGATCAGTAGTGGAGCCCAGTTGGAACGATCAGGGATCTGTTTAGCATTTGGGGTAGTCTTCTTTCATTTTGGTTCCGTAGTCGGACCTTGAGTGTAATCTGAATGATGGATGTTTATTTATGTAATGTGTGAAGTGGCGACTGTAAGCCAACTATGTATCTCTTTCCCTTATGTATTACATGGGTTGTGTGAAGATTAGCTCACTTGCGACATTGTTTTCAATGCGGTTATGCCTCTAAGTCGTGCTTCGACACGTGGGAGATATAGCCGCATCGAGGGCGTTACACTGTCGTCTACGGAAGCTAGTAATTTGTCGAGTTCCCAACCGCTCGTGGAATTACAAGAACTATGATGTTGTTGCTATCTTCGACAAGCATGTTGCCATCCTTCGTGGTTTGACTGGATGGATATTGCTCAAAAATTAGTTTCTATACACGGATGTGTACTGTGATGCAATTCAATACGAGGGTCTCGTGTTTGCTGCAACCACTCGTGGCACTGTTTTTGCATGGGATCCTCGTAGTTTCGGTAAGTTTGTCTTCCACCGTAATTATAATTGTTTCATCCACATGCATGCGAGTTAGCAAGTTTCCCTTCTCTACTAAATAACCTTCTTCTTGTGTTTCCAAGGTCCTGTGAACATTCCACCACCTATACTGGAAAATTTTGATAACCAAGGGGGAGTTGACGATGGTGATGATCACGATCATGAGGATGAGGAGGGCCCATATACTCAGTGGTGCCTGGCAACTTCCGATGGATCACCCCTTCTTGTCTGTATACAGCCCACTTTTGATGTTTCTACTAAGGAAGCAGGTGTTGTCTCCCATGGTCGCACTCTCCGGACCTATTCCAACACCCGTTGCATGGTATTCGAGATGGATACTACTGTGCTAGCACCAACACCTTCTCTCTGGTACAGTATTGATAGTCTTGGAGAAATCTCGCTCTTCCTTGGACAAAACTATCCAATGATGGTGAAAGGCGATCCAGTTGCTGTTGACACAACATTACTACCATTTATGAGAAGCAAATGTATCTATACGTCGGACTTGCGGTGGTTCCCTACCCTGGTCGTGATATAGTAGGCCGCTTCAGCCTGGATGATTAGTCCTGTGTTGGTCTCGAGATTGACAGTAGCTGGCCCTTCGCAGAGAATCACTTGTGGTTCAAAGCAAGCATTTCCAACGCCAAGGATTGGTTGAGTTGAAGTTCATTTCATTGCTTGTTATTTGTTGTGTGATGAAAAGTTTAGTATTTATAATGTATCCTCGTTGTCGCTGTAGGTTGATGACCTGTTGTATGTAATAAAATGATATGCCTATGATAAACTTACTAAATTTATGAATGGCTTTCGAGTCGCTTTTTTGAGTGGGTGCTGCGACGAGGCAAAAAGTATTTTCCGAATACATAATTGTACGTGCATTGCAACAGGTTATCGGATGAGGCCAATCAACAATAGTACACTATTTGTACTAGCTTCACATGCAACACTATCTCTACGTCTACGTACGTAATACAACAAGTTTTAAACTTGAGACCAGCCACCCATCCTCACAAAGAACACTTTTTAACCTAGCACAGACTCCGGGAAATTTGGCCACAGTGTGATGTGGGCCATATGTTAATGTGTTCGCTGTACGTAACCAGCACCTCGAATCCTCGATACTACTACTATAAGTGGTATGAGTAGTAGGGTGGCATGGGCCAGAACAAGCATTCACGTCCAGGAGTACGGCACACGCCACCAGCTTGACTTCCATCTGACACCATATTTCTTGGAGTCCGTGCTACATCAATCTCTTCAACCTCGTCGTTTCTCTAACTCAGCCATCGCGCGGCGGGCGAGGTGGGGGTTTGCCGATAGTCGGTTTCCTCAACTGTGGTCCCACTTGTAAGGACAACTCCAACACATGACCCCAAACGGACCTCCGTTTTGCCCGGAATCTGTCTGTTTGGGTAGTGCAATGGGGTCGTGTCCGGGCCATTTCTCGGATGCGGTGGCCGTGCTTCGAACGTGCGGACGCATCCTGGCCGCGTACATTTTTCTTTGCAAACACATATCTTTTTTTCAGCATTGATTTTTTGGTACATGGAAATACATCACCAAAATTTTGACTAGAAAAGCAAGACCAAAGAAAACAAGAACCACAAGAATACATTTTAGAAGATATCCAACTTCCATACACTACTAGGAAAAGGGCTATAGATAGGATTGGTACTAATGGCGCACCATTAAAGTAGTGCGCCACTACTATATACTAATGGCACACCTGCTTGTGGTACGCCATTAGTGTGGAAGACACTAATGGCGCACCGGAAACAGGGTGCGCCACTAGTATGATTTTTTTCCATTTTTCCATACATACTAATGGCGCATCTGGTCCATAATGCGCCATTACTAGTTATAACTACTAATGGCGCACCAGGCAGAGAGTGCGCCATTACAGCAAACTTTTTTTTATTCTTTTTTTGCAAAACTACTAATGGCGCATCCTCCCACAGTGCGCCATTACTAGTTTAAACTAGTAATGGCGCACTCTGAGAAGATGCGCCATTAGTATATATATTTAATTTTTTTTTACTTTTTTGCAAAACTACTAATGGCGCACCGCCTGCAGGTGCGCCATTAGTAACCTGGGTTACTAATGGCGCATTTGCTGGTGGTGCGCCATTAGTAACCTGGGACCCCAACAAGATATTTTGGATAGCCCCACACCTACCCACTCACTTTCCCCACTTCATTCCATCCACCTCCTTCTCCAAGCTTTCGGCCATCTCCTCCTCCTCACCTCATTTCCACCATAGATTCATCAAAATTAAGTGGTGAAATTACCTTTTTTTGATAGGTAAGTAAGGGAAAGCTATCTTCATGATGTAGATCTACTTTTTTTCTCCCTAGCTCGCTCCAACAACGTGCACATGCACTTTTTGTGGCCTATAGCTAGATCTATGTATGTTTGTGGTGTTGCATGTGTTTGTGGTGTTGCATATATGTTTGTGTTTGAAGGTACCGGTATTTGAAATGCGATAGTTGCCAATATTTTGCCGGAATGTTTTGATTCATTTCCGTTTCGACGAGAATTTTGGCACTATGCATTCTTTTTGGTCCTATTTTTAGGGAAGGTCATGCCAAATTTTTTCTTGGTTCTAAAATATCGTTTTGCTCAACCCCGCAGGCGACCATGGTCCGCACGATGACTGAAGGCATCGTGATTAGGTTTTTGAGCTCCGCGAAGGCTGAGATGCTTCAAAAGAACGAGACGGAGATAAGATGTCTGTGTCGAAGATGGAAGCTGAAGAGCCTTATTGCGGACCCGGATTCCGGGCAGGTGCGTGACCACCTGCTCTTGCGTGGTTTCATGGATGGCTATCGGTGGCAAGGTGATGAAGATGACTATGAAGTCGTCCATGGCCGGCGCCGGGCAAGAAATGAGGAAGGGAAACAAGACAAGTACCACCGCGGCGAGGGCGGGCGAGAAGACGAAGAACCTCCAGGACATGATCACGACGGTGATGCTGTACACAGTCATCATGTAGAAGATGTCGTACATGATGATGAGGAAGATCAAGACAAAGCGCATGATCATGAAGATGAAGATGCCGGAGCAGACGACGATGGAGGCTGGGTGCAGGACCCTCATATTCAAGATCTGCTTCTCAAGCAGACGGATAACGCAAGAGCTGCCGCCCGAGAGAAAGCCAAGCTGGATCAACTGGAGATAGACGCGGTTACTACATTGTATGAAGGATGCAGGCCCGAGGATACCCGCCTGAAAGTAACGCTCATGGATCTGGAGATGAAGGTAAAACACAAAATGACCGACGCATGCTTCGACGAGAACATGTCATTCTGGCACGAACGTCTTCCCAAGGGGAACAAGTGCCCGACCAGTTTCGAGGAGGCGAAGAAAATCGTGTGTCCTCTGGATTTACCGCACGTGAAATACCATGTGTGCATGAGCAATTGTATCATTTATCGGGACGAGCACGTGGAGTCTACCATATGTCCGGTGTGCGGCGTCACTCGATACAAGAAGAGGAAGAAAGCTCCTCGAAAATCAGTGTGGTACTTTCCGATCACTCCTCGTCTGCAGCGGTATTTCACGGACCCTAAGGTAGCAAAGCTCCTGCGTTGGCACGCGGATAGGGAGGAGAAGAAGCGGGAAGATGACGGAAATGATCCGGAGATAAATAAAAAACACAAGATGATGAGTCACCCTAAGGATGCGAGCCAATGGCAAGCGTTGAACTTCGAATACCCAGAATTTGGGAAGGATCCAAGGAACATCGTGCTGGGCGCGAGCACCGATGGAGTCAATCCGTTTGGCAGCCAGAGAAGCACACATAGCACCTGGCTTGTGTTTGTGTGGATGTACAACCTTCCCCCCTGGTTGTGCATGAAGAGGAAGTACATTCACATGAGTATGCTAATTGAAGGGCCGAAACAACGAGGGAACAACATCAATCTGTATCTGGGGCTGCTGAAGGAGGAGCTAGACACGCTGTGGAAAACGCCAGCCAATACGTGGGACGCCGCAGAGAAAGAATATTTCCCTATGAGAGCCGCACTGCTCATGACGGTGCATGACTATCTCGGTTACGGATATCTCGCGGGGCAGGTAGTCCACGGATTTTCTGGATGCGTAAGGTGCATGGATGACACAACGTATCTCCAGCTAGATAGAGATCCCGAGTCTTCGAAAACCGTGTTCATGGGACATCGAAGGTGGCTTCGCAACGATGACCCATGGAGGAAACGCAAGGATCTATTCGATGGTGAAACCGAACCCCGAAAACGCCCGTGTACGAGGAGCGGCGAGGAAATAGAAAAGTTGTTGAAAAATTGGAAAGACTGCCCACTGCCGGGAAAGAAGCAAAAGGCACCAGAGCCGGGAAAGAAGCGAAAGGCGCCAGAGCCGCTGCTGAAGGTATGGAAAACGAGGTCTGTTTTCTGGGACTTGCCGTACTGGAAGATCCACCGTGTGCCTCACAGCCTTGATGTCATGCATATCACGAAGAACGTGTGCGAGAGTCTGCTTGGTACCCTGCTCAACATGCCAGAGAGGACCAAAGATGGGCCGAAAGCAAGGGCAGACTTGAAATCAATGGGCATCAGGCAGGAGCTTCACGCTAATGATGATGATGATGATTATGAGGCGAAGCAGGACACAGAAAGTCGTCGCAAAGGCAAAAAGGCCAAGAAGACCGGAAATGACTACCCTCCCGCGTGCTTCACTCTCAGTCAGGAGGAGATCGAGCAGTTTTTCACCTGTCTCCTAGGAGTAAAACTTCCTTACAGTTACGCGGGGAAGATAAGCAAATACCTAGACCCAGCGAAGCAGAAGTTCAGCGGGATGAAGTCTCACGACTGTCACATGCTGGTGACGCAGATACTTCCAGTTGCAATCCGTGGGATCATGGACGCGCACGTTCGTGAAACGCTATTTGGCCTATCCAACTTTTTCGACGTCATCTCTCGGAAGTCGATTGGCGTGAGGCAACTCAGAAGGCTACAGGAAGAGATCGTGGTGATACTATGTGAGCTTGAGATGTACTTCCCGCCCGCATTCTTCGACGTGATGGTGCATCTGCTGGTCCATATCGTGGAGGATATCATCCAACTCGGGTCGACGTTCCTGCACAACATGATGCTGTTCGAAAGGATGAATGGTGTCATCAAAGGATACGTTCGCAACATGTCACGTCCAGAGGGAAGTATAGCCAGGAGCTTTCTGACCGAAGAGTGAATCTCCTACTACACGAATTATCTAGGCATCGAGAACCCCGTTGGTCTGCCCGTCAACAGGCACCTCGGCAAGCTGGCTGGATGGGGTCACCGTGAGGGTCGCCACGAAATGCATGTCGACTTCGAGGGTCGACTCGCCGACTTTGAAAGAGCAAACCTAGTCGCGCTACAACACATAGACGTGGTCGATCCTTGGGTGGTAGAGCACAAAACCTTTATTGAGAAGACACTAAAACAGGGTTTTATGTGGTCATATGGAGTTTATTAGGTAGAGAAAGTACCTTGTGATTTTTCTAATTTTGAACATATTTGTGTGAATTCTTGCTGCAATAATACAAACTGTGTTGATGTATGTCAAATATATGGTCATATTAGCCTATATTAGTATATGTGTTGATTGATTAAAGTGTTATGACAACAATGCATGACATCAGTATGTGCATGAAGTGCTTGACAATTAACCTTAAAATTTATGTTGTGAAATAGATGGAAAATGAAAAGGCTAATTGGGATGCACATCACATAAGTGGGGACACTAATTTTGTCTGACTTGTGGAGGCTCTAATCCTCAGGGATCATTTCTAAAAGAAATTTGCCATGTTGCAAAAAGAAAAGAAATTTGCCATGGTGCATATAGTAAAAACAATGCCATGATCTGTAAAATACATTTGTCATTCTTTCTGTGTTTGTACAGACTTGCTAAACTATTGATGATTTTTTGTTGGGTGTCATATTATATCTGGAATGGAAGCTCACATAAGTTGAGCTGATTTTTGTCCATATGAAAGCAGAGGACCATATGGTCTTTGGCTGGGTTTTGTCTCCGACCGTCGTGTTGTGATGATTTTGCAGGTACCCCGAGAGGCCCTTGAGTTTGCCAGAATGTCGATTAACTTCCGTTCTGGCAAATTCGGGCACTCCATATGTCCTATTTTCTGCAAAGGTCATGCTGAAATTTTCCGTGAATTTTAGCATGACTTTGCTAAAAATCGGACGTATGAGGTACTTGCTACTAATGCATGGGCCGGGGTATATTAGTACTTAATTAAGTAGGATCAACTGCCCCTTTATTCTTGCTGCATTAAACCATAGGTGGCAATAGAGCCAAGTGATTAGGCCCAACTTAGAATTCTCCTCAGCATCGATAAACCCTAAATGATGAAAACTTAACTTAGCATTTAGGGTGCCTCGGCATCGATAAACCCTAAATGATGAAAACTTAACTTGGCTGCCCCGGATGCCTCGGTGTCGATGAGAACCTAAATGATGTACTCTTAGGCTTTTAGGGTGCCTCGGTGTCGACAAACCCTAAATGATGAAAGCTTAGGCTTTTAGGGTGCCTCGGTGTCGACAAACCCTAAATGATGAGGCCATGATCTTGTTCCTTGACAATAACCAACTTTTTGACCAAACTTTTTTCCTATTTAGAGCGAAACATGGCCCACAACGATGAGGCCGGTGGTTCGGGCGGCAAGCCATTCTGGGAGCTGTCCCAGGAGATGGAGGAACAACCTCACCGCTATGAGGACGCCACGGAAGACACCGATCCTGATTACACAACCCCTAGTGGCGTCGGGGATGACACCACTGATGGTGCCACCGAGGATGCCACCACTGATGATGGCGGTGCACACATAGATGGCAGCCAACCGAAGAAGCAAAAGAAGGACCGGCGCCCGAATGCGCTCCGCGCCCTCAAGGAGGAATTCACTCAAGTGGACTCCGACGGGAATCCAACGGAGCCAAAACATATAGTCAAGGGGTACTCGCTTCAGCTCGGGTGCATTCTCCGGAGCACCGTCTTGATCAACACCGAGAACCTTAGGCATAAGGACCGAGGGAATTTGCGCAACCTCCTCTTCATGAAGCTGCACGAACAATACAAGTTCCCCGCTGAATTTGAAAACACACGCCTCTCAGGGAATAAAGTGAACAATGCCGCCCTCACAAAGATGAGCATAGCCCTGTCTACTTGGAGAAGCGCGCTGAAGAGAATGATTGATAAAGGTGATAGTTATGACAAGATCAAGGCGAAATATCCTTTGATGAGCCAAGATGACTACAAGGAGTTCAAGATCAAGTGCGAGAGCCCCGCAACCTCCGAATCAAGTCAGTGGGGGAAAGAAATGCGGGAGTTGAACTTAGGGGAACACAAACTCGGTCCCGACGGTTACAGAGTGGCGGAGCCTATATGGGACAAGGAGGACGCGGAGCGTGCCGAGCAAGGCCTACCGCCCCACTTCGAGAAATACAGCGGTGACAAGCAGACCAGGAACTATGTCAAGGCCCGGTACAAGGAGGACCCGATAACAAAGGAGCTTACCACGGATCCGAAGACCAGGGCGCTTGAGCTTCTTCTGGTAAGGAATACACCCCCGCGTAATTAGCTCCATATGGTTGCACTCTAATTAATCCCCAATATTTCTAAATGGTTCACGTTCCTTTCGCAGGACAGTGAAAGCAGTAGCGCGGGGTTGTCTAAGAGCTCCCCTTTCGACACCCCTTTAAATAGGGCGTTGAACGTAATGAAAAACAAGGATAAGCTCAATAAGCCGACGTCAGCTGGTCGTGTGGCCGACAAAGGCTTGTCCACAAAATGGGGGTCATACTATACCACTGGTGTGCGGAAGGAGAAAAAGACCAGCTTGGAAAGCCAGACGCGCGAGGTTGAAGAACTCAAGGCACAAGTGGCGCGGATTCCGGAGCTTGTCCAAGAGCAAGTGCAACAACAACTTCGAACGACGCTCAACGCCATGATGCCTACGTTGATTCATGGGCTGACGACGTGGATTGTGGGCGGCCAACAGGGGCCTCCCCCGATTCCCAGCTTCACGGCCAGCAACTCGCACAGCGCGCAGGCGGCGCCATTGGTGTCTCCGGCGGAGACGGTATTCGTGTCTCCGGCGCCGGCACGGGCATTGGAGCTTAATGCACCCAGGTGTACGCCGGCCGGCACCTCGCCAGCAAGCGCCCCCTCCGTCAGCTGCACGCCCGCCGTTGGCGGTGCCTCGACATTAGCCGAGCTCGACGGCATCACGGTAACTAAGCCTCTCGGCCGATGACTTCATCTCCTTGCCTTTGACTGGGCATCTCTGACGCCCTATACATGTTTTCGCAGGGCACCGCCGACATTCCTTGCACTCTTCTGCACTTCGTGGGCGCCGAGTTGGTCGATGTCGCCAAGGGCAGAATCGTTCAACCGGGCAACCCCATGTTCCACGGTAATCCGATGCCACCCACAATGTATAGGGTTGAAGTGGTTCGGGTGCTGCCAGGCTGCGACGAGTTGTTACCTCCGATTCGACCCGCTGGAGCCGACGAAGAAGATGAGATGACCCTCAGCACCTGCGTAAACTAGCCCCTACTTTGGCCGAAGAGCCAGATTCGTTTGGGGGCGGGGGACACCACCCCACAGACAAGACCGCCAGTCGTGCCGGCGCCAAGCCATGGCAAGAACGCCGCAACGCTACCGGACCTGCCGGACATCCCCATGGCACAGGATCCGGACATCCCTATGGCACAGGATCCGGACGGTGACGACAACGACGACGGTACATTTACCAAAGTTGATAAGTACTTTGCCGAACATGGGTACGCTGACGAGTTCTGCGGGCCTCTTTCTCAAGAACCCAACCAAGACGACCACGATCTAGCTGGTACGGCGGAGAAATCCAATTGCAACAGGCGCGTCTGGCGTTCAGTTCTCAGGACACGCCTCCAGCTCCCGCCTTCACTGAGCCTCAGATACCTGAGGTGCGAAATATTATCAGCCCCAACACGCTCAAGAAGGCGGTCTGTGAGCAGAACTCGGTCCCATTACAGGAGATCAAGAAGAAGGGACGGAAACGAAAGACTAACAAGGGCGCCGGTGCGAGCCAGCCGGCCCCGAGTTCGATCCATGCTCAGGACGGGCCACCTTCACCTAAGGATATATCGAGGAGGGTGCATGTGGCGGGTAGGGCGAGGCTACCGCCAAATATGCTGAATGCTGCAACCGGTGCTATGCGGAGTCTGCACGACAGTGTTCTTTCTTTGGAGAAGCGGCGTCTCAGAGAGAAGGATGTGGCATACCCGGTTTTCGTGGCCAAGGTGCCAGAGGGCAAGGGCTTTGTGGATGGCGACATCGGGGGTACGATCGTCCTGCGGTTTGATGACATCTTTGCTATGTTTAACCTTCATTCGCTGCACTACACCTTCGTTCGGTTGTTTTCGCTGAGCATGTAGATGCGGATCATTAGAGACAAGACCCCGGACATCGTGATAGTCGACCCCTTCTACATGCGTGCCAAGCACTTGAGCAGCACTAGGGACCGCGAAGTTGTGAGTTCACACCTCGAAGGCGTCATTCTGGCAAATGCAGATAAGGATAACTTCCTTGTGCCTTACTTTCCCGAGTAAGTCATCCCTTAACCTTCCCGTAACATATGATTTCTTAGATTTTGATCGTTCTTTTTTTTTTCTAACATTCCGTGTTCTATGCAGTGACACACATTGCACACTCATCCTCTTAAGCCCGAAATATTCCATGGCCACGTATTTAGACCCGAACCGTAACTTCAACATGGACTACACAAATGTCAAGAAAGTTCTTGATGATGTTCTCCCCGGCTACGCCAAATCTGGAGGCACCTTCACCAGGCCAGTTCGTAAGTACGGCAAGCACATGTTCTCACACAATACAAAGTTCTGCTGTGTTAAGCAGCCGCCTGGCGGTCAGAAGGATGCCTACTATGCCCTCCATCACATGCGGGCGATCGTAAGGGACCATCATCAACTTATGCTACCAGATAATCTCAAAGATTGGGCCGCGAGCTTGTCGGCAGTCCAGGACGCGGACCTCAGACAAGAATTCTTTCGCATCCAGTCGGAGTTTGCAGACATCATCCATCAAGATGTCCTTCATACCTCGGGGCAGTTCTTCCTCAGATATGAACCGTCCAACAGTGAGATAGATGGAACGCTACAAATGCAGGGTGACAACGACCGCGATTTCATGACCATCACGACAGACGGCGGCTTCATCCACGCTCCTGTCCGATGAGTCGAGTCGAAAGTAGTGATGTGTAGTTCTGAAACATTGATTGGCTCATGTTGTAATTATACTTTAATGAATTCGTATGTCTCCTTGGTTTGGACAGTCGTTCAACTTAGATGTAATCGATGCTATTTATTAGTAGGACCATGAATCGTGCTATTAATGTCTTGCTTTTCTCTTCCGATCCTTTTGTTGCATACTTACATATTGCTTAATTGTGTATTGTCAGATGTTTGGCTTGTGCATAGACATGTCGTCGTATGTCGTGTACAAGGGTAAGGTTCCCGGAGTCTACGACGACTGGGAGGAGTGCCAAAGACAGGTTCACCATTTCAGCGGTAACAGTTACAAAGGGTACACCACTAGGGCGGAGGCCGAATCTAGATACGCCCGCTATCTAGCGGGAGAGAGGAGGGAGCGTTGGAGGAACCGGATGAAGAATAGTTTGATCGCGATGATGCTCATCGTGATGACCACAGCTCTCTTCTATGTGATGGTAGTTTAGATGATCGATATCGACTTGTAATGTGAAGACAAACTCGATACTCGCGGTCTTGAGACTCATAATGTTTTATCTTTGTTCGGTCTTTTGAATTCGCAGACTAATATGATGAATTGTATTCGGAGACTAATCTTCTATTGTATTCGATGAATCTGATGTTGCTGTGTGCTGCTGACTATATTATGTCTAATAATATATTTTATATTCTGTCTAATAATATATTTTGTAACCTGCGCAAAAATCAGAAAAGAAAAAAAAATAAACCAAATATTCATACTAATGGCGCATCACCACCAGGTGCACCATTAGTGTGCCAAAGGATACTAATGGCGCATCAGCGTAGAATGCGCCATTAGTATGACAAAGCCATGCTTACGTATGGCCCCCCGGGAGGCACACTAATGGCGCATGCTGTTACATACTAATGGCGCACTAGTGGGTGCGCCATTAGTAAGATATACTAGTGGCGTGCTACTAATGGCGCACTGGTAATGCGCCATTAGTAGGCAAAACCAGTGCGCCATTAGTAGGCCTTTTCCTAGTAGTGATAACTGCTCCTGTAAGTTGGATTAGTGACTTCTCGATGCATTCATTGTTGATCTACGGAGGCTCGATCTTGCGTGCTTCTTTCTTCTTCGAGTGTAAAGAAGTAGATGTGTCTAGCCTCTATTCTATCAACAAGTACACTATGTCGGCGTTCTGGGAACGGGGGTCCCTAGACTTGCCTGCCTGCGGCCTGCGGCGTGGCTCGAGTGGGGGCCCAACGTGGCCCATCTTCATCAACACAAGTCTCAAGACCCTCGCGAGGGGCCAAGCCTCGCGAGGCGGACGACATGGAGCTTCCTCCAGCACGGCCTCCTTAGGCTGGCTCGCGAGGAGGCGGAGAGATCAAGGTGGGGTACCTCACGAGGTGCCCATGACGCAAGCCATGACGATCAAAGGTGTCAGGAGGGCGCCAGCCCGCGCAGTGTCCTCCCTTTCCTCTTTGGTGCAAAGGGGGCAAGCGCAGGCGAGAAGATCAAGCAAAGGCATCCATTTCGGTGCAATGAGACCAAGACCAACTCCACGACAAGGAGGAAGTCACTGTGGAGCCCAAGCCGGCGTTATCACCAGAACCTTTGGCAGGGGAAGACCAACTTTAGTCAGGATAAGAGTACCCGATGTTCCCCTTCAAATCGGCCAATTGTTGGCGCCCTTCCCGCTCAAATATTTGGGAAGAGGCCCAAGGCCTTTGCCTATAAATAGGACTAGCCACCCCCAGGGTAGAGGCATCTGGAAGAACAGGGAGGAGAAGACCTAGAGCAAGTAGAGAGAGAGAGAGAGAAGGGCGATCGAACTCCCCCCAGCAGTTCATCCCCTAGCCAAGAACAGACCCTCGCGAGGTCGTTCCCCTTTGTACTGTTCTTCCTCATCAGCCCTAGAGGCAATCCACCACACCACACTAGAGTAGGGTATTACACCACAATGGTGGCCCGAACCAGTATAAACCATGTGTCTCTTGTGTTGTTCTTGCAGTAGTTTAGATCCCAGCGAGACGGAGAGGTAGAGGGCACGATCTCCGCGCGCACCCCAGAGTTCGAACCTTAGGGGTCTGCCGGAACCCGTGATCCGACATTTGGCGTGCCAGGTAGGGGTGCTCCGGAATCAGTCTTCCACCGCTTCACTCTCCTCTGACCACTGCATCCATGTCTGACGCTCGCCGGGCCCGCGCCGAGCGCCGGGCCGCCATCGCTTCCCGCGCCGTCCAGACGGCCCCCGTCGGCGGGCGTCCTTGTCGTTCCCCGTCGCCCGCCGTCAACGCCGCCACCGGCCCGGCGGGGAACGAGCAGCAAGGGTCCTCTCAACACCCGTCCGTGCGGCGGGATGTCCGCACCGCCACTCCGTCGCTCACCCCAGCCGGTTCCTCGTCGCACGCGCTACGCGCGCCCTTGGAGGCTCGAGCCGCGCTCATCGCGGCGAACAAGCTCCTGCGCTACCGCCCTGTTGATGACGTCTACGAGGAGTGGCTCGACCGCGTCGCCGAGCTCGTCCGCGCCACAGGGGGCTCTCCCGCGCCTTCCGCACCACTGCGCCGCACTCCGCCCCGCATGGGCAATGAAGCCCCGGGAGCGTTCCAGCCACCACCTTTCCAAGAAGATGCCATGGCCCCAAGGCGCGCGGCTCATGGGCGGAACCCGCTCCGCCATGCGCCGGCCCAGCCGGAACGGAGCTTCCAGGAAGTCCCGCGACCGCAAGAGCCCGCCCGGGCGCTCCTGGCTCCGGCTCGCCGAGACCCTGCTCCAGCTCCGGCACGTCAAGATCCCGCGCTGTTCCCAGCTGCGGCGCAAGGGGACCCACAAGGCCAAGCTCTCCCTCAACCAAAACCTCCCGCGGTCACCGCTGGCCGCCGCGCCTACTCTCCTGAGCTGCGTAGCGTCGCATGGCCCGGCAAGTTCAAGCCGGACTTGCCCCCTCGCTACGACGGCACAACTGATCCCACGGAGTTCCTCCAGCTCTACGAGTTGGGAATCGAAGCTGCCAGCGGGGACGAGAAGGTCATGGCGAACTGGTTCCCCATGGCGCTGAAGGAAGGTGCTCGCACTTGGCTCCTGAACCTGGCCCCAGGCACGATCTCCTCTTGGGACCAGATGCGTACCCGCTTCATCGCCAACTTTCAAGGTACCCGCGACCGGCCTCCCGCCGTGAGCGACATGCGCCACATCAAGCAGCAACCTGGAGAGACCCTGCAGAAGTACATCCAGCGCTTCAACAGCGCGCGCCTCAAGATCCCCAGGGTGTCCGAGGAAGCCATCATTTCGGCCTTCTCTGATGGCGTGCGCGACGTCAAGATGAAGGAGGAACTGGCGATGCACGAAGACCTCTGCACCTCCCTAGAGCTGTTCAACTTGGCGACCAAGTGCGCCAGAGCTGAGGAGGGAGGCCTCTCCCTCCTCGAGCTGCCTGCCCCAGACCCAGAAGAGAAGAAGCCCAAGGCCAAGGACGTGAAGCGCAAGGGGGCTGCCGTGCTCGCGGCAGAACCAGACACCAAGCGGGGCAAGGACCTGCCTGAATCCTCCAGGGGTAGCCGGTACTGTGTGTACCAAGACCTCCACACCCACAACACCAATGAATGCCAAGAACTCCGCGCTGTGCGAGAAGGAAGAGTCGGCCGACGCCCTGACCGTGCTGACCGGGGCTACGGCCGAGGAGGAGGAAGGAACCCGGGGCGCCGGGAAGACCGCGGCCCACGTCCAGGCTGGCGCGACCAACCTCACGAGGATCGCTGGCGCGACCCGCCTCGCGAGGGGGACTGGAGGGATCAACCTCGTGAGGATCGCCCCCACGGCAACCCAGGCCTGCCGCCATTGCCGCCTCAGCCAAGAAGAAATGAAGACCGCCACCAAGACGAGGGGGCTAGGGGCTTCCAGGAGCCCTGCGCCATCGCTTGCATCCTGGGCGGAGCTCAAGCCCCGGCCTCCCAACGCATCTTCAAGCAGTTTGCTCACGAAGTGAATGCAGTTCTCCCCAAGCTCGAAGCAACCCGTCTCCTCAGGTGGTCGGCTTGCACCATCACGTTCAGCTCCGCAGACCAGCTCAAGTGCGCAGCCACAGCCGGAGTCCTCCCAATGCTTTGTTCCCCAGTTATCAGCAATGTTCTGGTCACCAGGACCCTCATCGATGGAGGGGCAGGGCTCAATGTCTTGTCTGTGGAAACGTTCAACAACCTCCAAGTGCCCTATGACCAGCTTCAGCCAACCAAGCCCTTCTCCGGAGTCACCGACGGTTCCACGATCCCGATCGGGCAGGTCCGCCTCCCAGTCACCTTCGGCACCTACAACAACTACCGTACCGAGCTCATCGACTTTGATGTCGCCCACATCCGCCTGCTGTCGGGGGAAATCTACCTCCACGAACACCTATGGGGACCGAGCCCCTTTCTGGTTCGGCGGGGGGCGGAGGTCGCGCGAAGAGCGGATCGAGGCGATGCACACAAGGGGATTTACCCAGCTTCGGGCCGCACGGATGCGTAAAACCCTACTGCTGCTTTGTGGTTTGTATTGTGTTCTTGGGAGCGCTGAGTGCTACAGTACACTCAGGCAACTAATCAGACCGAGCGTGAGTGGTCTCCTTCCTCCCTCCTTCCTTTACGTTGCGCATGGGGCCTCCTTTTATATGCGCAAGGGGTTACCCACAGGTGGCAACGTAGGCGGGGGTAAAACTGGAAAACGTTGTGTTGGGTACAGCTGTTTGCACAGTGCTATCATACCTAACTCTGACGGCGGGGGACAAGGGCATTAAATGCCCGTCTAGGTCGCCCAAATAGTGCAGAAAAGGGGCCGTCAGGGGCGCCACCGTTTGCCACGACGGCTACCCTGTCAGCGTCGCTTTGCCACCGCATGCCCCTGGCTGTGCAGCCTCTCGCCACGTACGCCTGGAACGGCCCCAGAGCGACGCGTGGGTGGATGAGCTGGAATGCAGGCGCGGGGTGGTGACTTGCCGTGGCAAGCGCCTTGCCGCAGTCGATGCCTTGTCGTGCCCGGGAGCTTGTTGCTCACCGGTCCTTGCCGGGACGCGTGGCGCGTCGCAGCAAGTCTCTTGTCGTGCCTTGGTCGGCCTTCCCAGCAAGCTCCTCTTGCCGGGGCCTTGTGCTTCGAGCGGCCGTCCCGGCAAGCTCCTCTTGCCGGGGACCTGCTCTCTTCGGGTGGCCTTCCCCGCAAGCTCCTCCTGTCGGGGCCTTGGCTCAAATACTTTGTTCTTGGATGGCCCAAAAAGGGACCACGGAGAGTTTTGGCGATCGCCTGGCAAGCCTTGCCGCGGGGTGCTACGACTGCCCGTGCACAAGTTCGGGGTACTAAGGTACCCCTATTTTAGTAGACCGACAGGAGCCCCCGGGCCTGGGCCATACACGGTGCCGAGCGCTGTTGGGCCAGGCCAAAAGCAGTGCACGGGCACGCGCGGCCTGGATCACGCTGCATCTTCTTCTGCATCCACCACGCCCTCCCCGAACGGCACGCGTCGAACGCGGCATCATGGGGAGAGGCGTGCGTGATGTGGGCGGCGTGCGCGGGGCTGAGCCCCGCGGGCATGCGTCACGTCGCAGGTGATTTGTTTATTCGGAAAAGCGAAACGCCCCCTCCCTTCCCCCTTATAAACAGGGGAAACAAGGGCAGTCCGCCCACCCGCCAGTTGCGACTCCTCGAAAATCTCCGCCACTTCCCAAGAGAAGAAGTGTTCCGCCCCTTCCGTCGCCACCAGTGCTACCGACGCCGTCGACCTCCCTCCCTGCTTCCGCCATGGCCCCGAAGGGCGACAAGGGGAAAGGAAAGGCCGTGAAGTCGGCCGAGGCGCAGCGGCTTGAGGCGCTGCGAAAGGAGCAGGCAACCTTCCCCCCTGAGCTCGACGCGTTGGTCCTGAGGGAGGAATTCTACCTCTTCTGGTCGACGGGGACGCGCACGAGGGTTCTTCCCTCCGCCGCCCAGAAGGAGTATTCGACCGGTTATCCCTTCTTTGCTCTGTTCTTCTATTGCGGGCTCTGCCCGCCCTTCTCTGAATTTTTCTGCGACATCATGAACACCTACGGGTTCCATCTCCTTGATTTCACCCCCAATGCTGTCCTGACCATGGCAATTTTCGCACATGTTTGCGAAAACTTTGTCGGAGTCTATCCAAACGTAGCCCTCTTCCGCCACTTCTTCACGCCTCGAGTAGAGAGAGGAGAGCCCCTCTCCGGCGGAATCGCCTGGATCTCGAAGCTCGGCAAGAAGGATGCTTATCTGGAGGGAGAGCTCCGCAGCAAATGGTTGGAAGCGAGTTGGATGCACACCCACTTAGTTTCTTGGTGCAATCTTATGAAGAAAAACTTGAGCTCGGCAAGCGTTTACTAAACATATCGTTGATGCCTTGGTGCAATCTTATGAAGAAAAACTTGAGTTGGAAGTCTCTATCCCTAGAAAACTTTATGATGAATGCGAACCCACTATCAAAATTGAAATTAAAGATCATGAGTTTTATGCTTTGTGTGATTTGGGTGCTAGTGTTTGCACTATTCCCAAAACTTTGTTTGATTTGGGTGCTAGAGTTTCCACTATTCCCAAAACTTTGTGTGATTTGCTAGATTTCCGTGATTTTGATGATTGCTCTCTAAACTTGCACCTTGCGGATTCCACTATTAAGAAACCTATGGGAAGAATTAATGATGTTATTATTGTTGCAAATAGGAACTATGTGCCCGTAGATTTTATCGTTCTTGATATAGATTGCAATCCTTCCTGCCCTATTATTCTTGGTAGACATTTCCTTAGAACGGTTGGTAATTATTGATATGAAGGAAGGGAATATTAGATTCCAATTTCCATTAAAGAAAGGCATAGAACACTTCCCTAGGAAGAAAATAAAATTACCATATGAATCTATCATGAGAGCCACTTGTGGATTGCCTACCAAAGATGGCAATACCTATATCTATCCTTGGTTTTATGCCTAGATAGGGAGGTTAAACGATAGCGCTTGTTGGGAGGCAACCCAATTTTATTTTTAGTTTTTTGCTTTTGCTTCTGTTTAGGAATAATTTTTTGTTCTAGCCTCTGGTTAGATGTGTTTTTATGTTTTAATTAGTGTTTGTGCCAAGTTAAATCTATAGGATCTTCTTGGATGATAGTTATTTGATCTTGCTGTAATTTCCAGAAACTTTCTGTTCACGAAAACAAATGTTAAAAATCACCAGAACGTGATAAAATACTGATTCCAATTGCTGCTGATCAATAAACAAATTTCCTAGGTCGTACTATTTTGGTAGATATTTTGGAGTTCCGATGTTTGCGTTAGTTACAGATTACTACATACTGTTCTGTTTTTGACAGATTCTGTTTTTCGTGTGTTGTTTGCTTATTTTGATGAATCTATGGCTAGTAAAGTAGTTTATAAACCATAGAGAAGTTGGAATAAAGTAGGTTTAACACCAATATAAATAAAGAATGAGTTCATTACAGTACCTTGAAGTGGTCTTTTGTTTTCTTTCGCTAACGGAGCTCACGAGATTTCTGTTGAGTTTTGTGTTGTGAAGTTTTCAAGTTTTGGGTGAAATCTTTTGATGGATTATGGAACAAGGAGTGGCAAGATCCTAAGCTTGGGGATGCCCATGGAACCCCCAAGATAATATAAGGACACTAAAAATTCAACGCTTGGGGATGCCCCGGAAGGCATCCCCTCTTTCGTCTACTTCCATCAGTAACTTTACTTGGAGCTATATTTTTATTCACCACATGATATGTGTTTTGCTTGGAGCGTCTTGTATGTTTTGAGTCTTTGATTTTTAGTTTGCCACAATCATCCTTGCTGTACACACCTTTTGAGAGAGCCATACATGATTTGGAATTTGTTCGAATACTCTATGTGCTTCACTTATATCTTTTGAGCTATATAGTTTTGCTGTAGTGCTTCTCTTATATCTTTTAGAGCACAGTGGTGGATTTGTTTTATAGAAACTATTGATCTCTCATGCTTCACTTAGATTATTTTTAGAGTCTTAAATAGCATGGTAATTTGCTTAAAAAATTTAATATGCTTGGTATTCAAGATTTGTAAAACTTTCTTTTGAGTGCGTTGAATACTAAGAAAAGTTTGATGCTTGATAATTGTTTTGAGATATGAAGATGGTGATATTAGAGCCATGCTAGTTGAGTAGTTGTGAATTTGAGAAATACTTGTGTTAAAGTTTGTGATTCCCGTAGCATGCACGTACGGTGAACCGTTATGTGATGAAGTCGGAGCATGATTTATTTATTGATTGTCTTCCTTATGAGTGGCGGTCGGGGACGAGCGATGGTCTTTTCCTACCAATCTATCCCCCTAGGAGCATGCGCGTAATACTTTGCTGATAACTTGTAGATTTTTGCAATAAGTATATGAGTTCTTCATGACTAATGTTGAGTCCATGGATTATACGCACTTTTCTTCACTTTTCTTCCTTCCACCATTGCTAGCCTCTCTAATACCACGCACCTTTTGCCGGTATCATACACCCACCATATACCTTCCTCAAAACAGCCACCATACCTACCTATTATGGCATCTCCATAGCCATTCCGAGATATATTGCCATGCAACTTTCCACTGTTCCGTTTATTATGACACGCTCCATCATTGTAATATTGCTAGCATGATCATGTAGTTGACATCGTATTTGTGGCAAAGCCACCGTTCATAATTCGTTCATACATGTTACTCTTGATTCATTGCCTATCCCGGTACACCGTCGAAGGCATTCATATAGAGTCGTATTTTGTTCTAAGTATCGAGTTGTAATAGTTGAGTTGTAAGAAAATAAAAGTGTGATGATCATCATTTTTAGAGCATTGTACCAAGTGAGGAAAAGGATGATGGAGACTATGATTCCCCCACAAGTCGGGATGAGACTTCGGACGAAAAATAAAAAAAAAGAGGCCATAAAAAAAGAGAAAAGGCCCAAACAAAAAAATGAGAGGAAAAGAGAGAAGAGAAAATGTTACTATCCTTTTACCACACTTGTGCTTCAAAGTAGCACCATGATCTTCATGATAGAGAGTCTCTCATTTTGTTACTTTCATATACTAGTGGGAATTTTTCATTATAGAACTTGGCTTGTATATTCCAATGATGGGATTCCCCGAAATGCCCTAGGTCTTCGTGAGCAAGCGAGTTGTATGCACACCCACTTAGTTTCTTTTGTTGAGCTTTCATATACTTATAGCTCTAGTGCATCCGTTGCATGGCAATCCCTAGTCACTCACATTGATATCTATTGATGGGCATCTCCAAAGCCCGTTGATACGCCTAGTTGATGTGAGACTATCTTCCCCTTTTTGTCTTCTCCACAACCACCATTCTATTCCACATATAGTGTTATATCCATGGCTCACGCTCATGTATTGCGTGAAGATTGAAAAAGTTTTGAGAATGTCAAAAGTATGAAACAATTGCTTGGCTTGTCATCGGGGTTGTGCATGATTTAAATACTTCGTGTCATGAAGATAGAGCATAGCCAGACTATATGATTTTGTAGGGATAACTTTCTTTGGCCATGTTATTTTGAGAAGACGTGCTTGAAGTATTATTGTTTTTATGTCAATATTAAACTTTTGTCTTGAATCTTTCGGATCTGAATATTCATACCACAATTAAGAAGAATTACATTGAAGTTATGCCAATTAGCACTCCGCATCAAAAATTCTGTTTTTATCATTTACCTACTCGAGGACGAGCAGGAATTAAGCTTGGGGATGCCTGATACGTCTCCAACGTATCTATAATTTTTTATTGCTCCATGCTATATTATCTACTGTTTTGGACAATATTGGGATTTATTATCCACTTTTATATTATTTGTGGGACTAACCTATTAACCGGAGGCCCAGCCCAGAATTACTGTTTTTTGCCTATTTCAGAGTGTCGAAGAAACGGAATATCAAACGGAGTCCAAACGGAATGAAACCTTCGGGAACGTGATTTTCTCACCGAATATGATCCAGGAGACTTGGACCCTACGTCAACAAAGAAAGGAGGTGGCCACGAGGTAGGGGGCGCGCCCACCCCACAGGGCGCGCCCTCCACCCTTGTGGGCCCCATGTTGCTCCACCGATGTACTTCTTCCTCCTATATATACCTACGTACCCCCAAACGATCAGATACGGAGCCAAAAACCTAATTCCACCGCTGCAACCTTCTGTACCCACGAGATCCCATCTTGGGGCCTGTTCCGGAGCTCCGCCAGAGGGGGTATCCATCACGAGGGCTCCTACCTCATCATTGCCTTTCCGTTGAAGTGTGAGTAGTTTAGCTCAGACCTTCGGGTCCATAGTTAGTAGCTAGATGCCTTCTTCTCTCTTTTTGGATCTGAATACAATGTTCTCCCCCTCTCTCATGGAGATCTATTCGATGTAATCTTGTTTTTTGCGGTGTGTTTGTTGAGACTGATGAATTGTGGGTTTGTGATAAAGATTATCTATGAGCACTATTTGAATCTTCTCTGAGTTCTTTTATGTATGATTGGTTATCTTTGCAAGTCTCTTTGAATTATCAGTTTGGTTTGGCCTACTAGATAGATCTTTCTTGCAATGGGAGAAGTGCTTAGCTTTGGGTTCAATCTTGCGGTGTCTTTTCCAGTGACAGTAGGGGCGGCAAGGCACGTATTGTATTGTTGCCATCGAGGATAACAAGATGGGGTTTTTATCATATTGCATGAATTTATCCCTCTACATCATGTCATCTTGCTTAAGGCGTTACTCTGTTTTCTTGAACTTAATACTGTAGATGCATGCTGGATAGTGGTCAATGAGTGGAGTAATAGTAGTAGATGCAGGCAGGAGTTGGTCTACTTGTCTCAGACGTGATGCCTATATACATGGTCATACCTAGATATTCTCATAACTATGCTCAATTCTGTCAATTGCTCAACAGTAATTCGTTCACCCACCGTAAAATACTTATGCTCTTGAGAGAAGCCACTAGTGAAATCTATGGCCCCCGGGTCTATCTTCATCATATTAATCTTCCATCACTTTACTATTGCCTTTGCTTTCTACTTTGCTTTTATTTTGCTTTGCATCTTTATAACAAAAATACCAAAAATATTATCTATCATCTCTATTAGATCTCACTCTCGTAAGTGGTCGTGAAGGGATTGACAACCCCTTATCGCGTTGGTTGTGAGGAGTTATTTGCTTTGTGCAGGTACGCGGGACTCGCGCGTGGCCTCCTACTGGATTGATACCTTGGTTCTCAAAAACTGAGGGAAATACTTACGCTACTTTGCCGCATCATCCTTTCCTCTTCAAGGAAATCCAACGCAGTGCTCAAGAGGTAGCTATGCTTTCAATGACTTGAGATTACCAAACATCACATGCAGTGGTTAGTTCATTGCATGTAATCCTATTAAGTAGCAAAAAGACATTACGCTATCTCACCGATAGGAATACAACAATACACCATGTATTTATTTACAGAGGGAGTAGTACATTTTTTGTGACATGCATTACTAGATATTGCTAGTCAAATACTAAATCCACATGGACGTGGTAGTACTACTAAATCCAGACGGTGGTGCTAGTACTAGTAGTAGTACTACCAATGTAGTAGCACTGTACTAGCCATTGGTCAATTTATTACGTGATGCTCCTCACAGTGAAGTGACAAGACCCTACGCCGGAGATGACACCTGAGTATAGGCGCCGTGTTCGGCATACCATAGTCAGCCTCACCGTCTGCAGTCACTATCATCATGGCTGCAGACCTGGCCTGCTTACAACTAGCCGCGTTCGACATAATTTCCCGTGCGTAGATGCCCTTGCATTGCACGGAACACCAGGATTGGGGGGTGGACGGCGCCGGCAGCGGCCATCGCGCCAGGTTTTTCCATGGCCTTCTAGATGTGGTGGGGAGGAGATAAGGCTGATTGTGAGAGACAATGAGTTGTTTGTAAATAGGGAACACGTGCGGGCATCTTTTTGCAAAACTAGAGAAGTTTGGTTTGTATGTGTCGGATCTAGATCCGACAGCTATTGGTGAAAGATGGCAGGAACAACATCATCTCCAACTCAGGACCTGTTTGATTCGCAGGATTTTGAAAACGCGGGAATAGGACACGGCAATATTACATGTTTCAAACTGATATTGCAAATGTTAGGAGTAATGCTGCACCTACAAAGAGGGATTACTAGGAAGTTTATGTAAGAAGTTTTGTTACTTTAGGTGGATGCAGCATTATCGTACAAACTAAAATCCACCGCCCTGACAAGTGACTAATGGGCAAGTAAGTTTTTGAGTCTCTCGCATCTTGGTGTTTCAAAAACAAATTCAGCTTCTGCGGAGACTTTTGCTTAGACGCTTGCGGTGATCAGCACGCCATTCATTGTTGCGCCAGAGAACGCCAAACCTCATTACCTTGAGCACACTTCCATCCAGAACAAAGAACCTGACCAATTTAATCTCTGATGTGCTGCCTCGGTAGTCGATCAAATCAGTTTCTATAAGATGGAGATCAAGGCATTCGATGAGATTGTTATAGTGCAGCACATTTTTCACTTTCAGGTATTTTTTTATCTGCAAAAGAAGAGAACATATTAGAGCAGTTGGTTGTATAAGATTGCTGTGTCATCAAGAGGTACCAATATCACTCGCTCATACGATAGGGTTGGCTGGCTAGTGATATTTTCTCTCTCTCTCTCTCTCTCTCTCTCTTTCTCTTCCTCTTTCCTCTCATTTACCTAGGAGTACGTGAAGATCTTGGGCATTTGTTGCCTTCCACTATGTGGCCAATGCCATATTTCGCAAAAGTATGCCACATAATACGCATCGATGTCAAATCAAAAGATTTTGGCACCGCTCTTGCGATGTGAGAGAGTTGGCACCGATTTGCACACAGACCCACATGTATAAACAAATCAATCAAACCAACTACACCAGCCTCTCACTCTCCCAAACAAGTGTTTTTATTGCCTTAGTCCTCTATCTCTCCCACGCAAGTGTTTTTCATTACGTGAGTTAATTTGGCACCGGAGCAAAGTAGGTGATCCAGATTGGGGCACCAGGTGAGCAATGGAGGGGCATTGATGCCAAATGCATCACAAGTGAATTTGGCACGTGTTTTGGCCTACATAGTGGAGGGCCATTATAGCCCACTTTTTTACTACCTCTTATTTAGTATAATATTTTGACCATAGATTTACGTAAGAAAATGCCAATGCATGTCACTAAAAATTACACCATTTGAAATTATGTTCAAATATGAATCCAACGATACACATGAATTAACATTTTGTCAGTTAAATCTATGGTCAAATTTTGATACTACAAAATAGGAAGAGTAAACCAGGACGGAGGTAGTACTTGCTCTTAGGATAACCATAGAGTTACTGGAGTAGTCTAAGTTACTTTCCGCTATGACTAGCTTTGGCTACTATAGTAGTACAACAAACTAAACGATGCAGGTGATCACGTGAGAAAAAAAACTAAAAACATTTCTTTCGGTGCAGCCCGTAGATGCAGTTTTGAACACTACACTTGTCATCGTAATTTGGGAAAATTACAAGAAAATTGAGCTACATTGTGATTACCGTTTACTAATAGGAAAGAAGTTTCACCTCGATGAGTAGCTTCTCCGTGCACGGAAAGAATGTAAGGAATCCAACAACTTGATGCAGATTTGGGCCGATAGATTTTCTTGCCAAGATCTTCACTATGCGCATATACTGGGTCAAGATTGTGGGAATCATTTTTTGGAAGACGGTCGTAAATACATGAAGAAGCAATTTAAAAATGTGAATTTCAAGAAGACGGAGAAGAAGATGAGTGTTGTACCTGAACGATTACGGATCCAATAAAGAGTGTGGAGAATTTTGCAGACGAGTGCACCAACGCTGTCAATATTAGTGCGTCAATGGCCCTGATTTTTTTCGGACCTTCTAGATCCGATACAAGCAATCTCTCAAGGAAAGGCGCATTCTCAATGACCATAACATGGAACAGCTGGAGTGATCTCTTCCCAATTGATGTCTTGTTGCGGGGCCAGCAAGACAGATAAATCCATCGGAGATTCGTCGAGGCGATGTGGAGGCTAATGAACCCGTGGATCTGCTCAAGACGAAGGTACTCGAGCGCATTACAGCTGCGGAGCAGGTGCTCCATATCCTTCTTTGAGATGACAACGTCGAGGAGGTCGAGCTGCTTGAGTTGAGGGAGGAGAAGGGCGGGCGCGACATTAATCTGGGGAAGATAGCAGGAGTTGAAGCTGGCACGACGTAGCGTTGGCGTGAGGCGGAGCGCGGACGGCAGCAGAGAGCGAAATCGTCCAGCTTCAGAGCTGAGCTCCTCGAGCTGATCTAGGGTGGGGGATAAGAACCACTCGTCGAACTTGGGTTGGACCTTGCAGTTGGTACTGAACATGCGGATGTCAAGGCGTTTGGCTGGCCCAGGGTGCGATAAAGGATCTTGGAGACTGTGGCCATGCGTTTGCAATCCCCGTCGCAGAGGTAGCTGTCAACGGTGAGGTTGAGGGGGACGCAGCGCCAGAGGGGGCGCCACCGCCGGGAGAGCAGGGCGGTCTGCACGACAGATTTGGTGGGGAGGAGGCCGATGATGACGAGCAGCATGTCATCGGGGAGGCTGCTGATGAAGTCCAGGCTCGCCGGATGCGGTTTTGGCTCGAGCCACCTTCGCTTATTGGTTGCCTCGCCGTCCATCTCAACCGGCGGTGACGCTGGTGTACACGTGTGCTGGTGTGTGTTGTGTGCTGGGTGTGCGCGAGTGCGTCCTTCTTTGGATGCCGCCGCATAGTGGTGAATTGTGCGCGAGTGCGTCCTTCACGCAGAAGAAGTGTGTCCTCAATGCGCCCTCAATTTACTAGCATGCGGGGTGCTACCCCGAGTGGTTTCAACTTTGTTTACTTCACTGCGTGTCAGACGGGCCTCTAGTTTACTTATTTTCACCAACTGCCACATCGGCCAGCACATGAAGATACAGAACACGAGCTGACAAGGCAACATGTGGACTTGTTGACCGGTCAACTAAACAATATACTGAGCTATACACTGACATAGTGAGTGTATAATCCGTTGGTATAGAGTGTTCAAGTGAGAGGGGAGGCCCGTGAGTGATAGCAGAGAGATAAAGAGATACTCCCTCCGTTCGATAATGTAGTTCCAACATTTTTCTAAAAGTCAAACTTTTGAAACTTTGACCAAGTTTATAAAGAAATTACTTATATCTACAATACCAAGATAAATGATAGTATGAAGTAAGTACATGTTGTGATGAATCTAATGATCGTTCCAGTCTTCCAGATGTAAATGTTTTTCTCCACATATACCTGGTCAAACTTTTCGGAGGTTTGACTTTTCAGAACATCAATATGCTTATGGACGTGATAGAGTCCCTAACTAGAGAGAGAGAGAGATATATAGAGTGAAATAGAAAGAGTGAGTGAAAAAAGTGTGTGTGCATGTGTGAAAGAGACATGGACAACACTCGATAAAAGTTGAGAAAAAACGTGTGTGTCTTATGCAAACATATCACACATGCATCTTCGACAACGGAAGCAAGGTGAGGAGATAGTGTGTGTGGTTGTTGGCAACCAAGAGAGCAAGACCCCTAGCACGTGGCCAAGAGGGGTCTGAGAAACAAGGGAGAGAGGTCAAGAGAGACGTACGGAGAAAATGCAGACATGGGGAGGAGAGAGTGTATGTTTGTCATAGAGAGATCCCCTGGAGATCGTGATGGGACTACATGGGTGGGAGATCGAGTGACAAGGTGTGTGCGTGAAAGTGCGTTATATCGACTAGAGGGGGGGTGAATAGGCGATTTTATGAATTCTTCACTAAGGAATTTGCCGGTGAGGAAATTCCTTAGCGAAGAACTACTTGCAGTGGAATAAGTACTCAAAAGTAAACATAACAGTAAACAAGCATAGTCATCATGATGAAATGAAGACAAACACATAGTACAGAAAGCGTAATCACAGGATACCTCTAGATGAAGACAAACAGACTGAAGAAATGGAACTGAGGAAATTGAGAAAGTCTTCAGTCAAAGTCTTCAAACACAGATATGATAAACAAACAGCACAATACTGAGGAAATGAAAGAGTTGAGGAAATGGAACCAGTAAGCTTGGTGAAGACAATGATTTGGTAGACCAGTTCCAACTGATGTCTCAGTTGTACATCTGGTTGGAGCGGCTGAGTATTTAAACTCGAGGATACACAGTTCCAGACACCTAGTCCCGAGCACGCAGCTTGGGACACCCAGTCCTCACCGTATTCTCCTTTAACTAAGGACACACAGTCCTCGTCCAATTACTCGTGGTAAGTCTTCAGGTGACTTCCGAACCTTGACAAACTCGGTCACTCGGCGATCCACAATTCCTCTTGGATGCTCTAGACCATGACGCCTAATCGTCTAGAAGAAGCACAGTCTTCAAAGGTAACAAGCAGCGGATCCACGCAGGATCAATCTCTTCAGTGATGCTCAATCACTTTGGGTTTGTAGGTGTTTGGGTTTGGGTTTTTTGGATTTTCCTCACTTGATGATTTTCACTCAAAGTCCTCGGAGGATGGGTTGCTCTCAAATGACAAGTGTCAGTTTCTCTCAGAGCAGCCAACCATCTAGTGGTTGTAGGAGGCGGCTATTTATAGCCTTGGGAGCAGCCCAACATGATAAGACATAAATGCCCTTCGATGATATGAGCGTTAGGTGGATAAGATATTTTGGGACAGCTGGCGCGTAGCACAGCAACGGTTGGAAATTTGAGGTACAAATTCCTCAGGGCTATTATGTTCCTCACTGTGTAGGCAATCCGCACTGGCGAATTCCTAACTCCTCAGTCAGAGCAAAGTCGTCGGTGACTAGAAGAACTGCGTCTCTGTCACTGAAGAAATTGACTGAACTGTATGAGATTTCCAATGGCTTCACTCGAAGGGATTGGTAGGTGTAGGATTTGAGTTGAGCATCAAATGGAAATTTTTTCTTAGTATTTCCTTGACCCCCTTTAACAGTACGGTGTTTCCTAAGACTCAAGAAAGAGAAAATGAAACTACGAAAACAAAAGTCTTCACACTTCATGTTCCTTGAATGAATACCAAGTCTTCAAGGTCACACCAATTTCTTCACTTTCAAAGTCTTCAGAAAGTCTTCGCTATATCAAAGTCTTCAATTGAAGAACTTCATTTTTAGGGGTCGACTTTCTCTGTAAATATCGAACTCCTCATAGACTTATAGTCCTGTGTACACTCATAAACACATTAGATCCTTAACCTATAAGTCTTCAATACACCAAAATCACTAAGGGGCACTAGATGCACTTACAGTGCGCAATAGAAGATACCCCGAGAGATATCGAGATAGACGTATGGATGGAAGGAGACAATACATGTGTTCCTGATGGCTAGTGAGAGATAATCATACTTAAGGGGGGGGAGTGCTTGTGCTTTGATGGAGTGAGGGATTATGGTACTTATTAGGGGGGTGCGTGTCACATAGAGAGAGAACAAGGGCGGAGAGTGTTGGATGGGCCTATATGTATAGCGCGAGCGAGACATGTGTATGTGTGAACTAGGGAGATATAAAGTTTGAGAGAGATTGAGGAGCCCCGATAAGGCTGAGTGTTTCGTCAGATAGCTGAGAGGGGGAAAGATTCCATCCGCTCGATAATGCAGTGCATGTAAATTTTTTAGAAGTCAAACTTTGGAAACTTTGATCAGGTTTACGCAAATGTTATTTATATCTACAATACCAAAGATACATCATACAAAACTACATCTCATGGTGATATGTCTCCAACATATCTATAATTTTTGATTGCTCCATGCTATATTATCTAATGTTTTGGGCAATATTGGGTTTATTATCCACTTTTATATTATTTTTGGGACTAACCTATTAACCGGAGGTCCAACCCAGATTTGCTGTTTTTTTTTGCCTATTTCAGTGTTTCGAAGAAAAGGAATATCAAACGGAGTCAAAACGAAACGAAATCAACTGGAGAAGTTATTTTTGGAAGGAAAGCTACCGGATAGACTTGGACCCCACGTCAGGAGATAAGGGAGGTGCTCACGAGGGTGGGGGGCGCGCCCACCCCCCTAGGGCGCGCCCCCTGCCTCGTGGGCCCCCCAAAGCTCCACCGACGTACTTCCTGCACCCATATATACCTACGTACACTAAAACTTCCAGAACGGAGATTAGATCGGGACTTCCGCCGCTGCAAGCCTCTGTAGTTGTCGGCGTTCTGGGAACAGGGGTCACAAGACTTGCCTGCCTGCGGCCTGCGGCGTGGCTCAAAGGAGGCCCGGCATGACCCATCTTCATCAACACAAGACCCACGACCCTCGCGAGGGGCCAAGCCTCGCGGGGCGGACGACACAGAGCTTCCTGAAGCACGGCCTCATCAGGCTGGCTCACGAGGAGGTGGAGAGATCAAGGCGGGGTACCTCACGAGGTGCCCATGACGTAAGCCATGACGACCAAGGGCGCCAGGCGGGCGCCAACCTGCACAGTGTCCTCCCTTTCCTCTTTGGTGCTAAGGGGGCAAGCGCAGGCGAGAGGATCAAGCAAAGGCATCCACTTCGGTGCAATGAGACCAAGACCAGCTCCGCGACAAGGTGGAGGTCATCGTGGAGCCCGAGCCAGCGTCATCACCAGAGCCTTTGGCAGGCGAGGACCAACTTTAGTCAGGATAAGTGTACTAGATGTTCCCCTTCAAAATGGCCAACTGTTGGCGCCCTTCCCGCTCAATATTTGGGAAGAGGCCCAGGGCATTTGCCTATAAATAGGACTAGCCACCCCCAAGGTGGAGGGGCGGGCCATCAAGAAATCGAGCCAAGAGAAACCAAGAGAGAAAGAGAGAGAAGGGCGACTGAACCCCTCTAGTAGTTCATCACCCCAGCTAAGAACAGACCCTCGCGAGGCTGTTCTTCCTTGTATTGCTCATCCTCATCAGCCCAAGAGGCAATCCACCACACCACACTGCAGTAGGGTATTACACCACATCGGTGGCCCGAACCAGTATAAACCTTGTGTCCCTTGTGTTGTTCTTTCAGTAGTTTAGATCTTTGCGAGACGAAGAGGTAGAGAGCGTAATCTCCACGCGCACCCCAGAGTTCGAACCTTAGGGTCTGCCGGAACCCGAAATCTGACATTTGGCGCGCCAGGTAGAGGTGCGCCAGAATCCTCCTTTCTACCACTTCGCGTCCCGTCGCATCGTCCCCACCATGTCCGGCGACCAGACGGGCAATCAAGATCCATGGGCGGTGTGCCCCGCCCACGCAGAGCCGCTCGCCTCGGGCGACCCCGCGCCCCAGGCAGCTCGTGGTCCGCAGGGTGCTATGGGCCGCGGGCGGCGTGGATAGGCTTCAACAAGCCTCACGCCGCGGCAAGCGCGGTCGGCAGCAAGGGCCTCCAATCACGCCGCGACCACGACACCGTACACCCGCCGGGAGCAGGCGAACTCGAGGGTCGCGCTTACGATGGCGCGAGAGCTGCTGCAGTGCAGGCTGCTGGAGGGCGGCCACGATGTGCTGCTGGAGCGGGTCGCCGAGCTCCTGGGCTTTGCCGCCTCGGGGGCTCACCCCTTCTGCATGCAGCTCCCATCTCAAGCCCAGGGCGGCACGCGCGGGGGCCTCGCGCGCGCCCACAGGCCCCAAGACTACCCCAATGCCAGTGAAGCCGCCGGCGCCGGACTGGCAGTGGCGCTACCCCTACCCCCGACACGTGAAGGAGAGGGACTCGACGTGGCCCTCGGCTCCAGCGGGCAGCCGCGCTACCACCCCACGGTGGGCACGTCAAGCAGAGCAGCCTGGCACACGGAGCACTACGGCGTAGCCTTCGGGATGACGGCGCCAGAAGAATACGTGCCACACATGATGGACCAAGGACCTGCTCGCGAGGGCGAGCGAGGCTCGCTCCTCGGCCCGAGCTCGGAGGACGAGACACCAGAAGCTGAGCTCTTCCAGGAGCCCCGGGACGGTGTAACGCCCTCGATGCGGCTATATCTCCCACGTGTCGAAGCAAGACTTAGAGGCATAACCGCATTGAAAGCAATGTCGCAAGTGAGGTAATCTTCACACAACCCATGTGATTCATAAGGGAAAGAGATACATAGTTGGCTTACAATCGCCACTTCACGCAAAACATGAGTAAAGCATTACATCAAACAGATACAATCAGGGTCCGACTACGGAAACAAAATAAAAGAAGACTACCCCAAATGCTACACAGATCCCCGATCGTCCCGACTGGGCTCC
The DNA here is from genome assembly GCA_032464435.1 of Aegilops umbellulata. Classification (NCBI taxonomy): domain Eukaryota; kingdom Viridiplantae; phylum Streptophyta; class Magnoliopsida; order Poales; family Poaceae; genus Aegilops; species Aegilops umbellulata. The sequence continues at coordinate 92,062,983 of CP136059.1, read as the reverse complement.
ACTACTGATCAACTGAAACAAAACAACACAATGAGCAATATCTTCATCGAGCTCCTCCTTGAACTCGGGAGCGTCACCTGCACGGTTTCATCGGCACCTGCAAACTGGTTTTGGAAGTATCTGTGAGTCACGGGGAGTCAGCAATCTCAGACCCGCGAGATCAAGACTATTTAAGCTGAAAGGTAGGACAGGGTAGTGAGGTGGAGCTGCAGCAAGCGACTAGCAAATATGGGGGCTAACATACGGAAAAGAGAGCGAGAAGAGGAGGCAAAAGCACGGTCGAACAACTATGATCAATAAGTGATCCTAGAACAACCTACGTCAAGCATAACTCCAACACCGTGTTCACTTCCCGGACTCCGCCGAGGAGAGACCATCACGGTTACACATGCGGTTGATGTGTTTTAATTAAGATCAACTTCGGGTTTTCTACAACCGGACATTAACAAATTCCCATCTGCCACATAACCGCGGGCACGGCTTTCGAAAGTTCAAACCCTGCAGGGGTGTCCCAACTTAGCCCATGATAAGCTCTCACGATCAACGAAGGATATTCCTTCTCCCCGGGAAGACCCGATCAGTCTCGGAATCCCGGCTACAAGACATTTCGACAGTAATAAAACAAGACCAGCAAGACCTCCCGATGCGCCGACATCCTGATAGGAGCTGCACATATCTCGTTCTCAGGGCAACACCGGATGAGCACACCGTACAACTAAAACCAGACCTCAAGTTTCCCCGAGGTGGCGCTGCAAAGGACTCTAGTTCGGGCCAACACTTAGACAAGCATTGGCCCGGGGGGGGCTAAAATAAAGATGACCCTTGAGAGAGCGACTCCCAAGGGAAAAATAGGTGGTGGTGAGGCAAATGGTAAAACCAAGGTTGGGCCTTGTTGGAAAAGATTTATTCAAAGCGAACTGTTAAGGGGGTCCCATAAATCACCCAACCGCGTTAGGGATGCAAAATCCGGGAACATAATACCGATATGACGGAAACTAGGGCGGCAAGAGTGGAACAAAACACCAGGCATAAGGCTGAGTCTTCCACCCTTTACCAAGTATATAGATGCATTAATAATATAAAAGTTATTGTGATATCCCAAAATAATCATGTTCCAACATGGAACAAACTTCATCTTCACCTGCAACTAGCAACGCTATAAGAGGGGCTGAGCAAAGCGGTAACATAGCCAATCAACGGTTTGCTAGGAAAGGATGGTTAGAGGTTTGACATGGCAATATGGGTGGCATGATATAGCAAGTGGTAGGTATCGCAGCATAGGCATAGCAAAAGAGCGAGCATCTAGCAAGCAAAGATAGAAGTGATTTCGAGGGTATGGTCATCTTGCCTGAAATCCCGCAAGGAAGAAGAACGAGTCCATGAAGAAGACAAACGGACGTAGTCGAACAAATCCTCACAACTCCGGAACGGAACCGAAGCTATCGAGAGAAGCAACCCGGAAAGAAACAAACAACATGGTAAACAACCATCACATAAACATGGCATGATGCACAATCAAGTATGATGCATGTCCGGTTTAAATAGCATGGCATGGCAAAGTGCAACAACCAACACTACAAATTAAGTGGAGCTCAATATGCTGCATATTGACAAAACACCACGACAAGTTATTTAGTTCGATCCCGTTTATGTACCCAACAATATTAAATGTTGATTAACATGGCAAGAGGTGAAGCATATGAAAACTACCTATCTAGACAAGTTTAAATGAGGCCGGAACAACAAACAACAAGTCTGGATAAATCCTCATATGCAATTTATGGATTTGGTACTGTTCTGCCTAAAACCATATTTTATTGTTGTTAACCAGGAAAATAAGGTGCAATATGTTAATCTATGCATTTTTCTACACCATTTACATATATAATTTATTTAAAACCGAGCTACGGTTTAATAGTTATGAATTAAAGCATTTTAACATGGCATAGGAGCAAATTTAAGCAAACAGCAAGTTAAACATTTTAAACATGCATGGAAGTTGAAAATTATGAAACTAGATGAAATTCTAAGCATTTTACATGTTTAAAACATTTTTATCCGATGCATGGTTGATTAGTTATTACATGCATGAACATGAGGGTTTTTCCGCAAATCTGTAAATCTCTGGATAAAACACAAATTCGCAGACGCTGGAAAAAAACATGATATGGGCCGAATCCAGCTGGGTCAACAGTGCACAGGGGGGGTTCGGGTGGCTGCTCACATCGGGCTGAGGCCTTGGAGAGGAGGCCCAAGCGGGGCGCTGGAGATGGCGAGGCTGGACGAGGCCCACACTCGTCGTCCTGCGCTCCAAGACAGGAGGCGAAGCAGGCAGGGCTTGGCGCAGTGGCTTCAGACGAAGCAAGGCGCAGCAGCGGCAGATCTTGGCGAGGACGCTGGCGGCGGCGAGCTTGCGGGATCGCAGAGGGAGGTCGAAGACGGCGGGCCAGCACCGGATCTGGACGGGTGCGAAGCAGGGCGGGGACGTCCTGCTCGTGCAGGGGCGAAGCAGAGGAGGCGAGCGGTGCTGGATGCAGAGGAGGCGCAGGGGACTTGGTGGCCGGCAGCGGGGCTTGCGGCGGCGCAAGATCCGGCCGGTGCTTGCCATATCCGGCGCGGAGGAGGACGGGAATGGATTCCCGGTGGACCGAGGCAGGTCGGGGACGGCAACAGAGGAGCTCCGGGGCAACGGCGACCTCTTGTGATTGCTGAGCGAGGCGTGTTCGAAGTAGAGACGATGCAGCGGTCGTAGGGTTCAAAGAGGTCTCGAGGTTCAGGCGGGGATGGATGTCGGTGACGCAGACGAGGTGAAGGCCTCTGGCGGGGAAGCTCCAGGCGGTGGCGCAACAAGATTAGGGATGCGAGCATCCCTGGCGTCGGGTCCCTGCTAGAGAAGGGAGAGGCGAGAGAGATTAGAGAGGTTGAGAGGGAGAGAAGCAGGGGGAGTAAATAAAGAGAAGGCAGGGCGTGGCGACCTGGTGGTTGCCGACTGTTGCTGCTCCGGCGAGGAGGCTCGGGGAGGGTCGGAGACGCGCGGGAGCAGAGGTCTCCGGCACGAGAGGCGAACGAGGCTAGGGGAGCTTCGTGCCAACGGCTTCGGGAACGAAGCAGGGAAGGATGGGCTGTAGGTGGAGCTCGAGGAGAGCTACTAGTTGGATCGATGGAGGGATTGGGTAGATCTGAAAACGAGGAAGGGATTTTGGATCGGGGGATGATCCCAATGAGGAAGAGACAGGAAGAGTGGCGGCGCTCGGGAGGATCCCTAGAAATTAGGGGGGGGGTCTGTTAGGAGGTCTATATATATAGCAAAGTGGGATTTGGGTAGGGACTATCCGGTCCGTCCGATTATAATCGGGCGATCGTAAAAGAGTAGCTTAGAGAATCCACTTAATAAAACGGAGATATTTTTTAGACGTTAGGGGATGATCCAGATCCAACGGTGACGACTACCCGGGTCGGGTTCGGGGAAGTTTCAGAAGCGCACACGAGGGGGGTATGCGCACTATACAGAGAGACTCCAGTTTAGGCAAGAGGGAAACAAAGAACAAGGTTGGTCTCGGAACGGTCAACAAAAGCAAGGGGGACGCGGCCACAACGAGCAGATGCGAGTTTTAAAAACAATGACGACAACGAGTGCCGATGCAATGCGGATGATGCCATGATGAAATGCAACAAACAAAATAAAACACACGACAGCAACGAAGAACAAGGAAGGCATCTGAAGCGTCGGTCTCGAGGCGTTAGACGGCCCCGCCGGCCGCACTGGGGACGACGATTACCGGGTACCGCTAATTTCTCAGGAGCAGGCGTACGCTAATCATGGATCGCAGGAAGTGCAGGTCGCCACAGCGAGCAGCTGCCCCGCTCCCACGGTCTCCTAACCCTCAGGAGGAGGGCGCAGGGGGCTGCAGGAGAGGGGCGGAGATCCGACATCACCACCGCGGCGCTCGGAGCAAGGCATCCTCAGGAGGTAGGCCCTCCGCTGGGGAGGCGCCTAAGGGCCTGCCCCTGGCGGAGGACCCGTGGTCGTCAGGGGAACCGCTGGCGACCGCTCTACCCCACCGGCGGCGTCCTGGTTTCCGGTCGTCGTTGGTGGCACTAGAGTGTGGCGCAAGGCGGGGCCCTCGTCTGGCGATATGAAGCTAGGCCGGTACCTGTGAAGAAGGCCCAGTGCCTGTGAAGCTCGCCGCCCCGTGACACTCTCACGTAATAATGAGTGGGGCTGTACACGCCCCGGAGTCTCAGGGGTGCCGGCCTCAGGCCCAGCGGCTCCCTCCCACGCCCAGTGGACAGCACTTAGCTCCGCGCTGGTGAGAAGACGTCCAAGACTAGAGTAGGTGTCGGACACGGCCTTTTGTCTGCTTTCATTGTCTTTTGCTTTGGTTGTAACTTTTCCCCCGCTGGATTTAAGTTGGATTCGAATTTGAGATTTGCGTGTGTTCGGGGAAGGGGTGCTTAGTCTCGTTCGAACCATTTCTCGCATTCTGGTTACCGCCTCACCACAGCTGCCTCCCCTCGCGAGCCCCTCGCGAGACGGGTCAGGCCCGGCTTGCGCGTGACCCGGACTGCCGCTATCGCTCCCTCTCAGGAGGATTTTCCGGTGCCTGCGGAGGTTGTCCTTTTAAGGAAAGGCCCAGAGCCTGTGAAGAAGGCAAACGCATGTGAAGCTGTCGCGTTTCGGAAAAGGCCCGGAGCCTGTGAAGAAGGCAAATGCCTTTGAAGCTGTCGCGTCTCGGAAAAGGCCCAGAGCCTGTGAAGAAGGCAAACGCCTGTGAAGCTGTCGCGTCTCGGAAAAGGCCCGGAGCCTGTGAAGAAGGCAAATGCCTATGAAGCTGTCGCGTCTCGGAAAAGGCCCGGAGCCTGTGAAGAAGGCGAATGTCTGTGAAGCTGTCGCGTCTCGGAAAAGGCCCGGAGCCTGTGAAGAAGGCGAATGCCTGTGAAGCTGTCGCGTCTCGGAAAAGGCCCGGAGCCTGTGAAGAAGGCGAATGCCTGTGAAGTTGTCGCGTCTCATAAAAGGCCCGGAGCCTATGAAGAAGGCGAATGCCTGTGAAGCTATCGCGTTCGGGAAAAGGCCCGGAGCCGGTGAAGAAGGCGAATGCCTGTGAAGCTATCGCGTTCGGGAAAAGGCCCGGAGCCTGTGAAGAAGGCCAACGCCTTTGAAGCTCCCCGTGAGCGACGCTCTCGTGTCCTACGGATTCAGCCAAAGAACGCCCAAGATGACTCGCCCTCCCACGGGCTGCCTCGGGAGCCTGCGCAAAACAAAGGTAAACCAGCCGACTACCGGGCGCGGGCGCACGCGCAATGTAACAACTACTGAAACAACGAGCACATATTTTACATAAGGGGCACCCCCTCCCAAAATGCTCTCACAGCCATCAGGCCAAAACCTGAGTTCTATTCATGCAGGGTAAAAAGACAGGAGCGACATATACTTAGTCGGACAAATCCCCCAATGTGTCCTCAGGAGCCCTCCCGAGCCGTCGCTGGCGTCGCTGAACTCGCCATCGCCGTGTGCGTCGCCACCAGCGGCACCAAGGACATTCACCACGCCGCCCTCGTCAGCAGCCGCGATCACGTCGTCGTCATCCGAAGCGAAGGCCCTGACAACAGCGTCCACGTTGTCTTCAACCCAGTGCGCCAGGTCGTCTCGAACGTCCTGCGGAACTAGGGCGATGGCGGCGTCGAAGTCGAAGTTGGGATCCATGTTCCGGAGATGGCTGAAGATACGGGAAAAGGCGCGCCCGAGCAGGGTGCGGCTCCTCTCCTCCACCAACCTGTCGGCCCTGACCGACCGCGCCTCCAGCTGCGTCACCCCGGCGATGAAGAACTGAAGGTTGCCAGCATAATTGATCATGTGCGGCTCGCCAACAGCCGCCTCGCGGATGTTGTCCAAGGCCGTGTTAGCTCTCTCCTGGAGCGTGGCGAGCATGGGAGCATGCACGTGCTCCAGGACCTGACGCTGGCGTATCTCATCCGCGTTCTGGCGCGCGACGGCCTCAGCCTCCTCCACCCGCAGGCGAAGATGGAGCATCTCGGCCTGAGAAGCGACTAGCTCCCCTTGCATAGCCTCAAGGGCAGCCCAAGAGGCATCGGCCCGCCGCACTGCCTCCTCCTACTTGGCTCTCAAGGCTGCGGTCCTTCCTTCCGCCTCGACCCGGACCAACTCCAGTCTCATCTCGAGCTCGCGCTCGAGGTCTTGGCGTGCCATCGCCACTCGACGTCCAACCTCCTCCAGGACGCGGGTTTCCCGTGCGGCGACATCCTCCTCCGCCCGCGTCACCAGGCGCTCCCTCGTCTCCAGCCACTCGTACTCACGGGTGCGTTCGGCGGCCTCCAGCGTCAACGCTTCCTCACGCTTCTGGAGCTCAGCCGGGTCGCCTGAGGCCACCTTCATCGATGCAAGGGTTGCCTCGCGCAGCTCCACTTGCTCCTCCAGTAAGTGGCATCGGGCCAGGAGCTCCCAAGCCCGCTCCTCCGCCATTTCTCACCGTCGGTCAGCTTCCCGGGCCTCCTCAGCGGCCTGGGATCGAGCCACCCGAGAGGCCTCCAGTGACGCCTTCGCCTCTTCATCATCAAGGTCGCGCTGGTGGCGTGCGAGGGCGATGGCGGCCTCCAACTCGCGCCTGCCTGTGGCCAGGCGAAGACCCTCGGCCTCCAGGCGCGCGTCTTGATCGGCGGGCTCCTCTCCGAGCAGGTCCACCGCGCCAGTCGCCCTTCGAAGGAACCCTTGGCGGCGAGCGCGACGCTCCCGGGCGCGCTCGAGCACGTCTTCCACGCCACCATCTGCCCCAAGCAAGCGCCGGGGGCCACGGATAATTGTTCCCCCTCCGGGCAGGGGGCTGGGGGCTGGCGCCCTCGCGACGGCCGGGCACGCCGCGCCAGAAGCCCGGCCTGGAGCCAGCTCGCCTCCAGATGAAGGGCGCGGGGGGCGCCTGAGCCAATCGCAGTCCACGACCAGACGAGAAGCCCACGGCAGACTGGCTACGCCACGAGAGGGCCCGCGAAGGAAGATCTCTGGGAGTGAAGGGCAGCAGCGCGCCTCGTGACGGTCCGCACCTTCAATCGCCCTCACCACAAGAGCAGTGCTACTCGGGGCACTAGGGGGCGGTGGAGGAGGCGAAGCCAAAGGAGGCGGCACCTCAGCCGCTTCTGCGAGCTCAGCCGGAAGAGGCCTGCGGGGCAAGGGTCAGTAAAACCAACAAGAGGGCCAGAGGCAGGAAAAGGAGAAAACTTACTCATCGATGGCGAAGTACTTTCTGCACTTCAGCAGGCGACAAGGGAAGTCTTCACCCAGGGCCTCCCTTTTCCTCCGGAGGGCCTCAAAGTCCACGCGGAAACGACCCAAGAGAGGAGCGCAGGGATCAACCTGCGACGAAGACGGAGTGTAGAGGCGATCCATGTCCAGGGCGCCTGCCTGGCGCGTGCTGCCAATCGCCTCGCCAGAAGTCACGCCTGGGGCCTCGGGAGCCTCAGCCCCGGGCGCCAGGGGCGGCTGCTGGCCACCCTCAGCCTCAGCGGCATGGGCCCCGGGAGCCGCTCCTTCGAGAGCATCGCCCGGTGCTGCCACCTCATCAGGAGCCCCCTCGGCCTCTGGCTCCTCATGCCTCCCCGCTCCGCCACTTGAGGAAGAGCCACCTTGGCCGACTGCAAGGGCAGTCACCATCACTGGGTTCTCGCGAGGCCCCTGGAGGCCAACAGGGTGCAGCCCCCACTCATCGAAGATAGGCATCTGCTTCACAAAGTCATCCTTGTTCTTGCAAAGGTACAGCAGGGCCCCTCCCCGCTGGACGCTGCCCGGGTTGGGGTCACCACTCAAGACCAAGAGCACCGTCCTCAACACTTCAGGCGTCAAATCCTCTTCCTGGAGCCTCATATGATCACCACGCCCGCTGAAGGTCCACATTCGACGGGAGTGGCGCTGGAGAGGAGCAATATGGCAGAACAGGAACTCCTTCACCACCCTGGGTGCAGTCACGCCGTTCTATTTCAAGAACGTGAAGCGACGCCAGACAAAGGCGAGCCGGGGGCTCTCGAGCGTCTCCTGGCCCCAGCCTAAATTGGGGACAGCAGGCGAGGTTGGCTTCGACAGCAGGGGGCTAGGCACCCCAACGTCTACATACAGCCACCGCTCGCGGAACCCAGCCGAAGGCGGAGGAAGCCCGATGTTGATCCCAGAGGCCGCTGTCTTGGGCGCAGCTACAAAGCTCACGCACGCCGAGCACTGGGTAGAGTCGACGAGGCGCAGGGAGAAGAAGTGGCGCAGCAAGGCAACTGACGGAGCGATACCCATCATCGCTTCGCAAACAAAAGCAAAGACGGAGAGAAGGGCGATGGATTCGGGACCCAGATGCATCATATGGGTCTGGTAATGGGAAAGCATGGCCTTGAAGAAATCAGAGAAGGGGGGAACTAGCCCTGCCCACAGGGCATCAGCGAAGTAATGGACCTCGGTGATTATCCTATCAGTGGGGAAGTGAGACGTGGGCCAGGCCGTCGTCCCCCCGCACTCGTTGAAGGTAGTAGCGAGAGCCGAGCTGACCTTGTCCAGGCCCTCCCGATTAAGTATGATCGATCGGCCGACAGCGGGGGCCACCGACGGCGGAGGCGTGGGTTGCTTCCCTCTTCCTTTCTTCGTCGGAGCCATGGCGATGGGAAGAGGGAGAGATGGTTTGAGATTGGGACGAGAGCAGGAGCTGGAGTTAGAGCGGAGGAAGGACAGAGGACGCACGAGCAAAGGGAAGAAAGCAGCTGTGTACAACTACGGGTCCGCTTAGCACGGCGTGGAATAAGGGGGCGTGGGTGAACAGTACTGCCCACGTCCAATCAACCGCCACGCGGCGCCCAAGGCCGCAGGCTGCTAGGGCCCGCGGCGCTTCGCCCTTGTCCTTTCGCCTCCCTGCACGGCCAAGCCCGGGCGCGCCTTGGGCCCAGGGGCTACTGTCGGCGTTCTGGGAACGGGGGTCCCCAGACTTGCTTGCCTGCGGCCTGCGGTGTGGCTCAAAGGAGGCCCAGCACGGCCCATCTTCAAAAAACACAAGACCCAAGACCCTCGCGAGGGGCCAAGCCTCGCGGGGCGGATGACACAGAGCTTCCTCAAGCACGGCCTCATTAGGCTGGCTCACGAGGAGGCGGAGAGATCAAGGCTGGGTACCTAACGAGGTGCCCATGACGTAAGCCATGACGACCAAGGGCGCAAGGCGGGCGCCAGCCTGCACAGTGTCCTCCCTTTCCTCTTTGGTGCTAAGGGGGCAAGCACAAGCGAGAGGATCAAGCAAAGGCATCCACTTCGGTGCAATGAGACCAAGACCAGCTCCGCGACAAGGAGGAGGTCATCGTGGAGCCCGAGCCAACGTCATCACCAGAGCCTTTGGCAGGCGAGGACCAACTTTAGTCAGGATAAGTGTACTAGATGTTCCCCTTCAAAATGGCCAACTGTTGGCGCCCTTCCCGCTCAATATTTGGGAAGAGGCCCAGGGCCTTTGCCTATAAATAGGACTAGCCACCCCCAAGGTGGAGGGGCGGGTCATCAAGAAATTGAGCCAAGAGAAACCAAGAGAGAAAGAGAGAGAAGGGCGACTGAACCCCTCTAGCAGTTCATCGCCCCAGCTAAGAACAGACCCTCGCGAGGCTGTTGTCACAGCCCCAGTTCAGGCCTTGCTTGTCTTGCATCTGCATTCTTGCATCATGATTTAAATTCCATTTAAATTTGAAATGGGGATGACAAACCCTAGCACCAAATGGAATGCAATTAGGATCAAATAAAAATATTTTCAATAATCCCAAATGCCCTTTAGAAAAGCTCATGATTTTTGTTAAAGGTGAAAACCTCTGCCAAAAGTCATGCACATATTTCTAGGCCATTCTGGATTTTTTAATTAAATCATATGCTATTTGAATTTGGGCATTTAAATGCTATAAATTATTTTAAATGTCCTAATATTCATGAACTGAATTGCTGGTTATTGGAAATAATCCAAACAGTGGCCACAAGCAGTCTCATGATTTTTGAAAGTGCTTAGGTATTTTTAATAAAGCCCTCAAATTTACAGAATAATAGAAAACTGAAATAAATAGAAAAGGAGAGAGAGAAAGGAACTTACCTGGCAAAGCCACCAGAGCCGGCCCAGCTGTGGCCCAGCGTTGTGGCCCAGCCCACCAGGCCCTCCACCGTCTTCAACCTCCTGCCAGTGGGCAGGAGGGCGTGTGCTCGCCGCGCGCGCGCCACCTCCACCCTGCCTGCTTGCCGCCTCCCCTCGTCGCTCTGGACGCCCTCCCGCGACGCCACGCAGCCCCTGGCCTCTCCCTCTCTCTCCCTGGACCTCTCTCCCTTCTCTGTTTCTCTCCCACGCGACCACCGAGCGCGCCCGTCGCCGCCGCTCATCGTTGCCGTAGCAACAGCCACCCCCTCGCCCCTCTGTCGTATCCACGAGCATCGCCGCATCCTCTCCTTCCTCTTCGCCGAGCTACACGAGCCGGGACGGCCACATGACGACGCCTGTGGCCTTCTTCTCCGACCACGGCCGCCGGATGTCGCCATCCGATTCGCCGTCTCCGCCGCGCCCCCGAGTCTGCTGAGCTCCGCTTCGACCTCGCCGTGAGCTCCCCTACCAAACCCCTCTCTCCCCGCCGTCTATTTCCTCCTCTAGCCTCACTAACCACCGCGTCCGAAGCTCGCCGCCGCCATGCTTCATCGCCGCCACGGCCACAGCTGCCGCCAACCACGCCCGAGCTTTGCCCCGTGCTCAGCACTCTCCCAGGATCAGGGCGCGCCCAGCCGTTCGACCTGCTGTGCCCCCTAGCGCCAACCCCGACCTCGCCCGAACTCCGGCCACCGCCGAGGTCGACGCCGCGCTCAACTCCGGTCGTCCCCGCTGCCACCACTTGTCGCGCTAGATGCGGGTGAGCTCCAGCTCCCCGTAGCTGCCCTCGGCTGCTCGTTTGGGTGCCGGGGAGGTGAACCCCGAGTCACTCCGGTGCACACCGCCGCGGATTTGGTCGCCGGCGTTAAGACGCCGGTGATGATGACGTGGCCGTCATTAGCTGCTAATGACCCCTCTAATCAACCCCTTAAGCCACTGCCACATGGGCCCATGCGCCTGTTTAGGTTAGATTAATTCCCCTGTTTAACTTAGACTAATCCACTGGGCCCCACCTGTCATTTTGACTTTGCCACGTCACATGTTGACCGGACCCACACGTCAGCCTCTGTTGTTGACTCTGTGTCACTGACCAGTAGGCCCTACTGGTCAGGTTTGACCTGGACCGCGGCCGTTGACCGTTGACATCACAATGACGTCATGCTGACGCAGTAACTCCTTTTTCTGGATTTATTCTTATTCAGGAAATTCCAGAATGTATTGCAAACTTCTAAAATTCATAGAAATTCAACCGTAGCTCCAAATGCAAAGATTTATATATGAAAAATGATCAGAAAAATTCTATCTATCCATCTGTACCATTTTCATGCATGTTTGAACAACTTAAAGTTGCTGTATAAGGCAATTTGCATAAATGGCATTTAAACTCTCACATATAGAGTTTGAACTTGAACTTAGGGTTCAAACCAACTCCATTTAACTTGTTGCTAGTTGCATTAGCTCAATCAACAGCATATTGCCATGACATTATCATGCATCATAATTGTTGCATTGCATTGATTGCGTTCCTCTTTGTTTGCCGGTATTTGTCCCCTCTCGATTGACGTGGTTTCGACGATGAGTTCAATGACACCGATGAAGAGCTATATTATCTTCAGAAGTGCCAGGCAAGCAAAATCCCCTTGTTCATTTCGATAAAATCCCACTCTCTCGCTCCTGCTCTCTTTTATTGCATTAGGACAACAACGATTCATGTGTTACTTGCTACGGTAGCTGAACCCCTTTATCCTTTGCATGACCTGTCATTCCGCAGTAATTAGATGAAACCCACTAGCATGAGTAGGAGTTGTTTGAGCCCTGATGTGCCTACTCATTCATGTTTGTTTGTCATGCCTGCTACTGCTTAGAGCTGAGTCGGGTCTGATTCATCGGGGATGAATTGGAACAGTGATGAACATGTCCTACTGTGTGTGAGCTAAGTGTGTGAACACGATTTGGTAAAGGTAGCGGTGAGAGGCCATGTAGGAGTACATGGTGGGTTGTCTCATTGAAGCCGTCCTCAGGAACTGAGTTCTGTGTTTGTGATCCATGAAACAGCTACTACCATACATTGGGCCCTGAAATATGACCCCGCTCGACTTACCGACCCCTCTCGTTCTCTGTCCAGGAGTTGCAAGTAGTTTCTGGTGTTTGTAGTATGCTGGGGGCCGCACGCAGCGCTGACCGTAGGGGTGGGCTGTGTTGCGGTAGGCACGTGGCACGGTGTACCGGGCGCCCGTTTGGTGTCCCGGGAACCCTGCACACATCGTTTGGGGCTGTGAGCGAAACTCCGGCCGGATCTCCTCATGGATGGAACCCGAATAGGCGATAAACCTGGACTAGAGACTTGTGTGGTTGGTTAGGTCGTGGTCTACACCCACGTCGGCTTTCGCTTGAAGTCTGCCGAGCACATGTCGGGTGCAGACGCTAAGTGGTGGAAACATGTATGAAGAAGTACACCCCTGCAGGGTTAACATCATCTATTCGAATAGCCGTGTTCGCGGTAATGGACTTCTGGGTTGCCTATATCAGTTCATAGACAAGTGAAAGTGGATACTCTAAAATGCGCAAGATAAGCGTGAGTGCTATGGATGGCCTTCTCGTAGGGAGACGGAAGTGGATCCATAGTGGTGTATTGATATGGTGAATATGTGGACTCGTGTGCGCCACCTCAAAAGAGTTGCTTGCAGTCGTAGTTCAGGATAGCCACCGAGTCAAAGCTGGCTTGCTGCAGTTAAAACTCCACCACCCCCTTTTTGATACTGATGCATATGTAGTTAGTTCTGATGTAAGTCTTGCTGAGTACGTTTGTACTCACGTTTGCCTATTTTATGTTTTGCAGAGAGAGACGTCAGTCTCGCTAGTAGTTCCGTGTGGACTTCGACGTTTAGCTTGATACCTCAGCTACGATCTTGTGCCCTCGGCAGGATCTGGTAGATAGTCAGGCTTCTCAGCCTTTTTCATTGGTAGATGTCTGCACTCAGACATGTTAAGCTTCCGCATGTGTTTGATTTGTATGCTCTGAATGTTGGGTCATGAGACCCATGTTTGTAATATCTCGCTCCTCGGAGCCTAATGAATAAATACTTTGAGTCGTAGAGTTATGTTGTGATGCCATGTTGTATTTACTCATACCGGGCATATTGTGTGTATGATTGAAATGCTTGGTATGAGTGGGATCCGACTATCTAGTTGTTTATCCTTGGCAGCCTATCATATGGGGAAATGTAGTCTAGCGCTTCTAAGCGATAGTAGTCTGCTACGGCCCGGTTCACCGGAGTCCTGCTAGCCCAGCACTACTGCTCAGGACACTTGACTGGCCGGCATGTGTTTCACTTCGTTCCTGTGTCTGTCCCTTCGGGGAAATGTCACGCGGTGTTATCCGGAGTCCTGTTAGCCCAGTGCTACAGCCCGGATATATATGTTGTTGACCGACATGCTCGATGTGATTCATGTATGCCTGTCCTCATGGGTTAGTGCCGCCTTGGGTTCACGACTAGCCATGTCGGCCCGGGTTCTCTGTCATATGGATGCTAGCGACACTATCATATACGTGAGCCAAAAGGCACAAACGGTCCCGGGCCAGGTAAGGTGGCACCCGTGGGAATACCGTGCGTGAGGCCGCAAAGTGATATGATGTGTTACATGCTAGATCGATGTGGCTTAGGATCGGGGTCCTGACAGCGTTGGTATCAGAGCCTGACTGCCTGTAGGATTACCAAGCCAAACTGGTCGAAGTTGAGTCTAGAAATGCTTTAGTTATGTAAGGGAATTGATTGTGGGAGGGAACGTAAGGCTCTTTTACTCCTTTACCTTATGCCCTCTATTCTGAGTCATTCTCTTCTCATTCTACGTGGGTTAAGGACTAGGCTCTCTTCTCTCTATCAGGTTCACGTGTTACTAAACCGTAGTTGCCTAGGATTGTTGAGTTCAAGCCCCAGTTCTGTTTCTACTACTTCCATGTGTTCTTAGTTGATCTCAGAACATTAATATTGTGATGTTGAGTGGCTATGCCACCATTTTTGTAGGATGTCTCAAATATTTTTGAGCATTTACAGCCGTTATGCTGTCCGAGTCACCCCAGGTTTCTAACTAGTCAGATGCATTTGCAAATCTTTTCTTCCTGTCCCGAAGTCCTTTTGGTCAGAATAAGCACACTAATCGGTCTGTTGAGGTACTCCGTTGCCTTGACATATATGTTGGAGTTAGTATTATGACCCTAGGTGTCTTATGAAACCACCCATAACCTAGCCATGCTTTATATTCCCAGTGTGATGATTCTGGCCACCATTCTCGAAAGCATCCCGTGATGCCATTTAGTAGTAAGTATTCTATTCCTGGGTTTTGAACCCGAGATTCATCCTACTTCATGTTGTTAGTATTTGCTAGTTCCCTTAAGATATTAGTAACCTTTGCGATATTCCTCGAGGTACGTGGTATTTTCTTCTTCCAAATACTACAAACCGCTTAAGGCAGAAGTTCTTTGAACCAAAAGATCACAACCAGAGTGCTCTTGATAAGTTCTCCATTCTGCCTTGTGAATCTGCCAGCTCTACCTTTCTGCATGGGTTATCTGGAAGAAATATGTTGAACTTGGTTCGACATACTAATCCATGCATCCACAACTCAGAAAGTTATATGTTCCGTTGAGTTGTCCCTCTTTGGCTATTTCCTGGCCCTCGTCTGTTAATTGACAGTCAGGGTAGTCGTGCATTCGTTTATCTATGCCTATTACTCTTGTGGACCGTCAAGCCATTCTATCCGGGAATGACTAGGAGAAACAAACTCCAGTACCTTGTCCATTTCGAGGATTGGGTCAAAGTAATTGTATTCCACAGATCAAAATGCCAATCCAGCTCTTGTTCTGTTCTACCTTGGAGTGTTACCATCTTTATGTCAAGAATGTCATGAGAATTGCACCACCTCTTATGAATTCTTGACGCAGTAATACTTCTTGCCATCATTGCTCATTCCTCGGTTTCCGTGTTGCCACAGCCGGAATGCCGACAAGTGAACCATGACGTGTGAAATCAATACTCCTAGCAACCGTGTTGCCTGGTAGTTAATAGACAATATTCTCATTCTTAGCGTGTTGGTTATTAAATCATCATCCTAAGATTGGTCGTGCTACCAAGTCCTTATTTCTGGTGCACTCCTCGATCAATGAGTGAGGATTATTCTAACCCTTGCTCTTTTGATCATATCGTCTTGCCCTGAAAAGCAAGATTGATCTCGAGCTTACTAACATATCGGTGGTTCGTGGTTTTCCGAAGATCTTCTCGGAAGTATCACCAGGTTGTCACCTGACCGCTATGTTGAGTTCGTGATCAAGTTGGTTTCTTGTGAACCACCCTTTCTCCAAGAGTCTGTGTTGGGTACCCCTGAGCTAGTTGGTTGAGCTAAACAACAACTTGGAGAGTTGGAAGATAAAAGCATGTCCGACGTAGCTCATGTTAAGGGTTATCTTTGTGTGTGTGTGTGTGTTGAAGAAAGATGATATTTTCACCAATTGGTCCTCGTGATCAGTTGTTGGATCTATTGACTTGTCAAAACCTTGACTTGAGTATGGGCTATCGTCGAGTCAAATCAGAACCAATGATGCTCGTAATGTTGTCTTACTCGTGGTTGATCCCTCGGGCATACACCATTACATCTTTGGTCTGACCAATGCTATCACCGTGTTCACATGATGGTGGAAGTCCAGTGATATGGGAATTCCGATGAGTTGTTGTTGAGCCCATTAGCAGCATTTTGTCTCCCCCATGATTCATGTTGAACATTATACTAGTATTGGAAACTTTGTAAGCAATGCCTTCGTGTTCCGTTCATGAAGCTTATGCTTGGATGAAAGGAGTGACTTCCTCTAATTCACGTGCATTTGATGTAAGTTGCTGCCGTGGATTTGAGAAAGTTTGTTTTGCCTCCTCTGGAAACATCCCAAATCAGTCATGCATACGTGCGAAGTATTCTGTGGTTTGGAGACTTGCAACCTTCATTCTATATGTGTCCCTAGCACACCAAGCCACTGACTGATTTGTTCAAGGAGAGGAAGTTCCTTTTTAAGAGCTAACCCGGGCTTAATCAAGGACTTCGTTATCTGCAATGATGGTTTCCCACCTGAACTCGGTAGTGTTTTATTGTAAGACTACTCTGTGGTCATGCTTGTCTTGGACAACATGTTCACATGTATATAGCAGAACCAGCTCATGTTTTGGAGCTTGCTATCGTAGTTCATTTCCTGAGAATCTCGCAACGTCATCTCGTCGGTTTGTGTTGCAAACTTCCTTTTCCGGACATGCTGTCTGAAATATCCTGTTACCAACCAGATCTGAATCTCAGGCAGATGTGATGGTTGGAACTTTTCCAGGATCTATTATGTAGGTCCCGACAAGGTTGATGTCTGGCCGACACACCTAGCCAGAAGAGCTATCATGGTAGTATCTTGATTGAACTAGTTGACCATCTTCTCCATGAGGATCTCGTGCGACTTATTTTAGAAGTTGTTCCTTAGGGATCCTTGTGCTATTAGTATTCCTCGATTATGCTATAACCATTCCAACAGTGGAATTGCTCTCGACTGTTGAGTTATCTCCCAGTTACCAGAATCATTCCCAGCATTTGCATTTTGTTCCCAGCTTGCACCTCAATAGTTGTTGTCCAGGATCATATTCAAGAGTGGACTTGTCATGGTCCCATCCATTTCCGGTGATAAGCAAAATCATTCATTGCGTTGTCTTCAACAAGGTAGTTCACATCATCCATCCTAGTCCGGGTACGCCATTTCTTCGAGCTTCGTTAAACGATCATTCGTAAATTGCCTTAGGTCGGTATAAAGAGTTGCAATGATTTTTGAATCAAAAGTAATTCTTTTTGCCACTTAAGGGAGTATTTCTGCGAGTCATCTTCCTTAAGATGTCTCGTTGTGGTATCATGGCAACCCAACTCCTCGCTACGCTGACACCGATCACCACCTCCTAGGCATGGAGATTCCGCTACTTATTTAAACCTTGTCATATGCTCATTTTCCATCAATCTTGATGTGTGTATCATGTCTCATCTCGACAGGTGTCACTATGTCTCGTTCTGTGAGTTGGTCATCGGTTGCTCGATCTTCGAGGAGACCGACTCCTCTAGATTCTCCTTTCTCTTCTCGTTGTCATGTTGGATGAAGATCTCGAACGCAAAGACGTCAAGATCAATATGATGCAATGAAGCTACTTCTTCGAGAAGGGCAGTTGGACTGAGAAGATTGTGGTAGCTTGCGACCCCTCTGTCTTCTTACCTCACGTCTTGAATCTCGGGACGAGATTCTTGTTTAGTGGGGGTGAGTTGTCACAGCCCCAGTTCAGGCCTTGCTTGTCTTGCATCTGCATTCTTGCATCATGATTTAAATTCCATTTAAATTTGAAATGGGGATGACAAACCCTAGCACCAAATGGAATGCAATTAGGATCAAATAAAAATATTTTCAATAATCCCAAATGCCCTTTAGAAAAGCTCATGATTTTTGTTAAAGGTGAAAACCTCTGCCAAAAGTCATGCACATATTTCTAGGCCATTCTGGATTTTTGAATTAAATCATATGCTATTTGAATTTGGGCATTTAAATGCTATAAATTATTTTAAATGTCCAAATATTCATGAACTGAATTGCTGGTTATTGGAAATAATCCAAACAGTGGCCACAAGCAGTCTCATGATTTTTGAAAGTGCTTAGGTATTTTTAATAAAGCCCTCAAATTTACAGAATAATAGAAAACTGAAATAAATAGAAAAGGAGAGAGAGAAAGGAACTTACCTGGCAAAGCCACCAGAGCCGGCCCAGCTGTGGCCCAGCGTTGTGGCCCAGCCCACCAGGCCCTCCACCGTCTTCAACCTCCTGCCAGTGGGCAGGAGGGCGTGTGCTCGCCGCGCGCGCGCCACCTCCACCCTGCCTGCTTGCCGCCTCCCCTCGTCGCTCTGGACGCCCTCCCGCGACGCCACGCAGCCCCTGGCCTCTCCCTCTCTCTCCCTGGACCTCTCTCCCTTCTCTGTTTCTCTCCCACGCGACCACCGAGCGCGCCCGTCGCCGCCTCTCATCGTTGCCGTAGCAACAGCCACCCCCTCGCCCCTCTGTCGTATCCACGAGCATCGCCGCATCCTCTCCTTCCTCTTCGCCGAGCTACACGAGCCGGGACGGCCACATGACGACGCCTGTGGCCTTCTTCTCCGACCACGGCCGCCGGATGTCGCCATCCGATTCGCCGTCTCCGCCGCGCCCCCGAGTCTGCTGAGCTCCGCTTCGACCTCGCCGTGAGCTCCCCTACCAAACCCCTCTCTCCCCGCCGTTTATTTCCTCCTCTAGCCTCACTAACCACCGCGTCCGAAGCTCGCCGCCGCCATGCTTCATCGCCGCCACGGCCACAGCTGCCGACAACCACGCCCGAGCTTTGCCCCGTGCTCAGCACTCTCCCAGGATCCGGGCGCGCCCAGCCGTTCGACCTGCTGTGCCCCCTAGCGCCAACCCCGACCTCGCCCGAACTCCGGCCACCGCCGAGGTCGACGCCGCGCTCAACTCCGGTCGTCCCCGCTGCCACCACTTGTCGCGCTAGATGCGGGTGAGCTCCAGCTCCCCGTAGCTGCCCTCGGCTGCTCGTTTGGGCGCCGGGGAGGTGAACCCCGAGTCACTCCGGTGCGCACCGCCGCGGATTTGGTCGCCGGCGTTAAGACGCCGGTGATGATGACGTGGCCGTCATTAGCTGCTAATGACCCCTCTAATCAACCCCTTAAGCCACTGCCACGTGGGCCCATGCGCCTGTTTAGGTTAGATTAATTCCCCTATTTAACTTAGACTAATCCACTGGGCCCCACCTGTCATTTTGACTTTGCCACATCACATGTTGACCGGACCCACACGTCAGCCTCTGTTGTTGACTCTGTGTCACTGACCAGTAGGCCCTACTGGTCAGGTTTGACCTGGACCGCGGCCGTTGACCGTTGACATCACAATGACGTCATGCTGACGCAGTAACTCCTTTTTCTGGATTTATTCTTATTCAGGAAATTCCAGAATGTATTGCAAACTTCTAAAATTCATAGAAATTCAACCATAGCTCCAAATGCAAAGATTTATATATGAAAAATGATCAGAAAAATTCAATCTATCCATCTGTACCATTTTCATGCATGTTTGAACAACTTAAAGTTGCTGTATAAGGCAATTTTCATAAATGGCATTTAAACTCTCACATATGGAGTTTGAACTTGAACTTAGGGTTCAAACCAACTCCATTTAACTTGTTGCTAGTTGCATTAGCTCAATCAACAGCATATTGCCATGACATTATCATGCATCATAATTGTTGCATTGCATTGATTGCGTTCCTCTTTGTTTGCCGGTATTTGTCCCCTCTCGATAGACGTGGTTTCGACGATGAGTTCAATGACACCGATGAAGAGCTATATTATCTTCAGAAGTGCCAGGCAAGCAAAATCCCCTTGTTCATTTCGATAAAATCCCACTCTCTCGCTCCTGCTCTCTTTTATTGCATTAGGACAACAACGATTCATGTGTTACTTGCTGCGGTAGCTGAACCCCTTTATCCTTTGCATGACCTGTCATTCCACAGTAATTAGATGAAACCCACTAGCATGAGTAGGAGTTGTTTGAGCCCTGATGTGCCTACTCATTCATGTTTGTTTGTCATGCCTGCTACTGCTTAGAGCTGAGTCGGGTCTGATTCATCGGGGATGAATTGGAACAGTGATGAACATGTCCTACTGTGTGTGAGCTAAGTGTGTGAACACGATTTGGTAAAGGTAGCGGTGAGAGGCCATGTAGGAGTACATGGTGGGTTGTCTCATTGAAGCCGTCCTCAGGAACTGAGTTCTGTGTTTGTGATCCATGAAACAGCTACTACCATACATTGGGCCCTGAAATATGACCCCGCTCGACTTACCGACCCCTCTCGTTCTCTGTCCAAGAGTTGCAAGTAGTTTCTGGTGTTTGTAGTATGCTGGGGGCCGCACGCAGTGCTGACCATAGGGGTGGGCTGTGTTGCGGTAGGCACGTGGCACGGTGTACCGGGCGCCCGTTTGGTGTCCCGGGAACCCTGCACACATCGTTTGGGGCTGTGAGCGAAACTCCGGCCGGATCTCCTCATGGATTGAACCCGAATAGGCGATAAACCTGGACTAGAGACTTGTGTGGTTGGTTAGGTCGTGGTCTACACCCACGTCGGCTTTCGCTTGAAGTCTGCCGAGCACATGTCGTGTGCAGACGCTAAGTGGTGGAAACATGTATGAAGAAGTACACCCCTGCAGGGTTAGCATCATCTATTCGAATAGCCGTGTCCGCGGTAATGGACTTCTGGGTTGCCTATATCAGTTCATAGACAAGTGAAAGTGGATACTCTAAAATGCGCAAGATAAGCGTGAGTGCTATGGATGGCCTTCTCGTAGGGAGACGGAAGTGGATCCATAGTGGTGTATTGATATGGTGAATATGTGGACTCGTGTGCGCCACCTCAAAAGAGTTGCTTGCAGTCGTAGTTCAGGATAGCCACCGAGTCAAAGCTGGCTTGGTGCAGTTAAAACTCCACCACCCCCTTTTTGATACTGATGCATATGTAGTTAGTTCTGATGTAAGTCTTGCTGAGTACGTTTGTACTCACGTTTGCCTATTTTATGTTTTGCAGAGAGAGACGTCAGTCTCGCTAGTAGTTCCGTGTGGACTTCGACGTTTAGCTTGATACCTCAGCTACGATCTTGTGCCCTCGGCAGGATCTGGTAGATAGTCAGGCTTCTCAGCCTTTTTCATTGGTAGATGTCTGTACTCAGACATGTTAAGCTTCCGCATGTGTTTGATTTGTATGCTCTGAATGTTGGGTCATGAGACCCATGTTTGTAATATCTCGCTCCTCGGAGCCTAATGAATAAATACTTTGAGTCATAGAGTTATGTTGTGATGCCATGTTGTATTTACTCATACCGGGCATATTGTGTGTATGATTGAAATACTTGGTATGAGTGGGATCCGACTATCTAGTTGTTTATCCTTGGCAGCCTATCATATGGGGAAATGTAGTCTAGTGCTTCTAAGCGATAGTAGTCTGCTACAGCCCGGTTCACCGGAGTCCTGCTAGCCCAGCACTACTGCTCAGGACACTTGACTGGCCGGCATGTGTTTCACTTCGTTCCTGTGTCTGTCCCTTCGGGGAAATGTCACGCGGTGTTATCCGGAGTCCTGTTAGCCCAGTGCTACAGCCCGGATATATACGTTGTTGACCGACATGCTCGATGTGATTCATGTATGCCTGTCCTCATGGGTTAGTGCCGCCTTGGGTTCACGACTAGCCATGTCGGCCCGGGTTCTCTATCATATGGATGCTAGCGACACTATCATATACGTGAGCCAAAAGGCGCAAACGGTCCCGGGCCAGGTAAGGTGGCACCCGTGGGAATACCGTGCGTGAGGCCGCAAAGTGATATGATGTGTTACATGCTAGATCGATGTGGCTTAGGATCGGGGTCCTGACAGCTGTTCTTCCTTGTATTGTTCATCCTCATCAGCCCAAGAGGCAATCCACCACACCACACTGGAGTAGGGTATTACACCACATCGGTGGCCCGAACCAGTATAAACCTTGTGTCCCTTGTGTTGTTATTTCAGTAGTTTAGATCTTTGCGAGACGGAGAGGTAGAGAGCGTAATCTCCGCGCGCACCCCAGAGTTCGAACCTTAGGGTCTGCCGGAACCCGAAATCCGACAGTAGCCACCAAAAGGCAATCGGGACCCTGTTCCGGCACCTTGCCGGAGGGGGGAACCTTCACCGGTGGCCATCTTCATCATCCCGGCGCTCTCCATGACGAGGAGGGAGTAGTTGACCCTCGGGGCTGAGGGTATGTAACAGTAGCTATGTGTTTGATCTCTCTCTATCTCTCTCGTGTTCTTGATTTGGCACGATCTTGATGTATCGCGAACTTTGCAATTATAGTTGGATCTTATGTTTCTTCTCCCCCTCTTCTCTCTTGTAATGGATTGAGTTTTCCCCTTGAAGTAATCTTATCGGATTGAGTCTTTAAAGATTTGAGAACACTTGATGTATGTCTTGTCGTGCGTATCTGTGGTGACAATGGGATATCACGTGATTCACTTGATGTATGCTTTGGTGATCAACTTGCGGGTTCCGCCTATGAACCTATGCATAGGGGTTGGCACACGTTTTCATCGTGATTCTCCGGTAGAAACTTTGGGCACTCTTTGAAGTACCTTGTGTTCGATTGAGTAGATGAATCTGAGATTGTGTGATGCATATCGTATAATCATATCCACGGATACTTGAGGTGACATTGGAGTATCTAGGTGACATTAGGGTTTTGGTTGATTTGTGTCTTAAGGTGTTATTCTAGTACGAACTCTAGGGCTGTTTGTGACACTTATAGGAGTAGCCCAACGGATTGATTGGAAAGAATAACTTTGAGGTGGTTTCGTACCCTACCATAATCTCTTCGTTTGTTCTCCTCTATTAGTGACTCTGGAGTGACTCTTTGTTGCATGTTGAGGGATAGTTATATGATCCAATTATGTTATTATTGTTGAGAGAACTTGCACTAGTGAAAGTATGAACCCTAGGCCTTGTTTTCTATCATTGCAATACCGTTTACTCTCACTTTTACCATTAGTTACCTTGCTGTTTTTATATTTTCAGTTTACAAAAACCTATATCTACCATCCATATTGCACTTGTATAACCATCTCTTCGCCGAACTAGTGCACCTATACAATTTACAATTGTATTGGGTGTGTTGGGGACACAAGAGACTCTTTGTTATTTGGTTGCAGGGTTATTTGAGAGAGACCACCTTCATCCTACACCTCCCATGGATTGATAAACCTTAGGTCATCCACTTGAGGGATATTTGCTACTATCCTACAAACCTCTGCACTTGGAGTCCCAACAACGTCTACAAGGAGAAGGTTGCGTAGTAGACATCACATGGTGAATCTAATGGTATATGTTTGCCGTTCTAGATGTAATTGTTTTTCTCCATGTACATGGTCAAGCTTTGTGATGTTTGACTTTTCTATAAATCAATATGCTATGGACCGAGGAGAGTGCCTAAGTCGAGAGAGATCAAGTGCGTGTGAAGGAGAATGATTAAGTGTGCAAAAAGAGTATGTGTGTGAAAGAGAAAGTGACAACAAACGATAAATTAGAGAGAGTGTTTGTTTTTCATTTCTTAGGCGAACATCTCATGCATGCATCTCCGAGATAGAAAAGTGAGGCAAGGAGATACACAAAGATAGCTAGTGTGTGATTGTTTGCAACGGAGAGAGACACCCCTATAGCACATGTCCAATAGAGGTCTGGCCAACAAGGAACAAAGGTCGAGAGGGACACATAGAGAACATGGACGCATGGGGAGGGCGAGAGGGTGTGTTTGTGATAGAGAGATCCCCTCGAGATCGTGAGGGGGCTATATGGGTGGGAGATCGAGGGAGGTGCGTGCGCGATAGAAAGATGCCCCAAGAGAAATCGAGATAGACCATACACATCTTTGTGATGGGGACTAAGATTAGCTAGTCATATACATATAGGGGGACTGTGTGTGCCTACAGTTGAGTGAGAGACCATCATGCTTGGCTAGCTAGGCATGAGATTTTGTGTGTGCGTGTGAGATGGAGGGAGAACGAGGGATAGAGATAGAGTTTTAGATGGGCCTATCGAGCGCGAGTGAGATATGCATGCGTATGTGTGACCCAGGTAGATGCAGAGTTTTAGGGAGAGGGGGAGAGCTCCGAGATGACAGAGTGGTGCGTGAGAGAGTTGCGGGCAACGAGCCAAGGAATTTGTGTGCGTACGATGAGTGCACCCAAGATATCTAGCTTGGACTAGAGAATCATACATAGTGTGCGAGAGAGACCTATAGATGGAGTATATATGCATGCGAACTAGAAAGACCCCCCCCACACACACACAGACAACGAGAGAGAGAGAGAGAGATATAAAGAGAGAGAGAGATGGAGAGAAAGCGAGAGGGACCAACAAGGTTTGTGTGTTGGATGCATGCAACAGAATTGAAGATTGGTGGAGAGAGAGAGAGAGCAGTAGTCCGGGAGAGTGGGAGGTCGCGTTTTATGCATCAAATACTGATATAAACCATGTTTTGATATAAACTTGCATTCAAATATATAAATTGGAGAACATGTTGTCTGCAATCCACACATGAACGGATATATGCGTATATCAAACAAGTTCATTAATTTGACTTTCAACATGTTCATGGAGTACTATAATAACGTACAACATGCTACTCGATTGAGCTGTTCAATTTTTGGTTTAGTTCACTATTTTGACCTGGTGAACGAGCTATTTCATTGAATCGAGATATTTCATTTTGGGTTTTATTCCCGTTTTGTGTGGGTCAACTATTTGTCATATAGTAAATTGTTAGCAACGAGCATGTAAAAACACATTACTCCTGAGCATCATCTCTCCATCTAAAAAAGAAGTGGCAAGCTAATACTTCAAAATTTGATTCGAACCGACTTGGTAAGGTAGACGTGGATGCTCGTTTTCCCAAATTTTGAACGAACCGTTAAACATCCTCTGCTCGGTGGAATTTGCCCGAGCAAATAAATGGGAGACTTGAAATTACTATCCTATGTGGGACATGCATCAATTGGCCCGTTGTACATTGAGGGTAGGTTCGTAACTTCATCCAAGCGCGCCCTCTCCTCGGCTGAAATGACATGTGTCAAATAATTCATAAACCATGGTCGGCTAAACACGCTTTCCTCGCCCGAAATAGCTCGCGCCCACTATTTCAAAACACGCTCTCCTCACCCAAAATCGCTCGCGCCCACTATATTTCAAAACACGCCCTCCTCGCCCGAAATCGCTCTCGCCCACTATTTGGGGAGAAGCAAAGTTACTCTACTATCCCCGACCTTCCGTACACAGACCCAAGCCAAGAAGCCTAAAGGCAGGGGTAGAACTGTAACTCCCGCTCACATTTCAGACAAATGCGTCCGTAAAACATGGTTCCACTCCCCTCCCAATTCCCCCCCATTCATACCTCGTGGGCACCAAATCACCTCCTCCCCGGAAGCTCCCTTCTCCCGAGCCGCGAAACCTCAGCCCCTCCTCCATGGCGCCCCCCACCGCACCAATTTCACAGCCGCCCTCCTCCCTAATGCCGGAGACACTGTCCATTTGCCGTCGTGCACTGGGCCGTGTGCCTCTTACTCCGTGCTGCTAGAGCTGCCTCGACGACGGCTGCGTGAACCATACCAGAGCCGATTCACCTTCTCCGTTGTTCACGGCGTCGGAGCGGCTCCAACTTCGGATCCGTCCAGAGCTCCGGCGCTGCTTCCCCGTAGCCGTCGACCGTCGCGACATCTGTGTTTCCCTGCCGCCAGTCGCCACTGTAACCGCACCCGCATCACCGACTCGGCAGCTGGACCTGCCTACTTCACCATGCCGCTAGATAGGTGGCACCCTCATCTCAAATCACTTTATTTAGGCGTCATTTGTCTGAATTTTTATTTTTGGCCAATCGATTCCCAGTGGGAAGCAGCACCCCTCGAGGCGGCGGAGCTCCTAGGCTGTCGATTGGCTGGTGTCTAACGTAAGGGTGCGGGGCCGCAAGTTCACCGCGGAAGCAGCGCTTAGATAGCTATCTTAGAGTTGCGTGGGTTGAAGGTACTGCCGCCGCCGGATCTGGATGACGGGGAGTCTTTGTGAATTGGCCCGGGGGCGGCGCAACCATGGCAGTGCGGTGGGGTGGGGAGCGGGGTTTTGGTTGGGGCCACGGACGGCGGAGGCAGGATGCTCTGCCGTTGGTCGCTGGCTCTTCGGGGAAGGTCCCTAACTGTAACGCCCTCGATGCGGCTATATCTCCCACGTGTCGAAGCACGACTTAGAGGCATAACCGCATTGAAAGCAATGTCGCAAGTGAGGTAATCTTCACACAACCCATGTAATACATAAGGGAAAGAGATACATAGTTGGCTTACAATCGCCACTTCACACAATACAGGAGTAAAGCATTACATCATACAGATACAATCAAGGTCCGACTACGGAACCAAAATAAAAGAAGACTACCCCAAGTGCTACACAGATCCCCGATCGTCCCAACTGGGTTCCACTACTGATCAACTGAAACGAAACAACACAATGAACAAGATCTTCATTGAGCTCCTCCTTGAGCTCGGGTGCGTCACCTACACGGTTTCTATAACACCCCGGATGTAACTTGCCATAATTGTAACTCCAACTCTTGCCATTTTCGGCAATGTGATATAATATTCCCTCCGTGGTTGGGTTTTCCTTGCTTTTGCATGTTGTCCTTGTCATGCATTTCATATCATGTCATCATGTGCATCGCATTTGCATACGTGTTCGTCTCATAAATCCGAGCATTTTCCCCGTTGTCCGTTTTGCAATCCGGCGCTCCTACGTCCTCCGGCGTCCCCTTTTACCTTTTTCCGTGAGCGGGTATTAAACTTTCTCGGAATGGACCGAGGTTTGTCAAGCGACCTTGGTATAGCATCGGTAGACCGCCTGTCAAGTTTCGGGTCATTCGGAGGTCGTTTGATACTCCAACGGTTAACCGGGTAACCG
Source organism: Aegilops umbellulata (assembly GCA_032464435.1). NCBI lineage: Eukaryota > Viridiplantae > Streptophyta > Magnoliopsida > Poales > Poaceae > Aegilops > Aegilops umbellulata. The sequence continues at coordinate 92,036,238 of CP136059.1, read as the reverse complement.
TGAAGGCCTCGTGTGTGTTGCAGCCCAAAACCCCTTCAAAACAGCCCAATAACCCATCTAATACACTCCCATGTCCATCGTCGTTCGATCACGATCGCGTGGCCGAAAACCGCTCTCCATTTGGAGCTTCCTAGCTCCTTCTATCTATAAATATGTGCCTCCCCCGAAATTTTCGGATCACTCCACCCCCTAACCCTAGCCCCGCTTCTCTCCCCGCTGCCGGACGTGTCCGAATTGGGCCGGACACGTCCGCCCGCCGCCGCCGACCAACGGGACGCCGCCACGTCAGCCCGCGGCGCCCCACTTCGCCGCCGACACCGCGGGCCCGCGAGGCCCGTGCGGGGCCCTCCCGGCCCGCTCCTCCGCGCCGCCCGCGTCCGCCGGCCGCCTTCGTCGCCGGCGCCGTCCGCCGCGCCCTCCGCCGCCCGGCGCCGCCATCCGCCGCGATGCCCGCCGCCCCGCCGTCCCTCGCGCGCCGGCGCCGCCCCGCACCGCGCGCCGCCGCCTCCGTCGTTCCCGACCCCGCCGGCGCCTCCTCCGAGCTCCTCCGCGCCCCTCGCCGGAGCTACTCCGGCCCCGCCTCGATCCAATCCCCGGCGATCTAGATCTGAGCCAGAGGTTGATTCCCCCCCCCCCCCGGAAATCGCCCTTCATTTATTTTCAGTATTTTTGTTGCATGTTCATCGCATCATAACTCTGCACCCGTGGCTCCGTTTTGGGCGTATGGCATGTCGAACTGTTCGTCTCGATGAATACATCATTTCATCTCATTGCATCATTTTCATTTGAGCTCATCTTGATGCCCGAAATGCTGTTGGAAGAGGGCTATGTGATGTTAGTTTCAGATCCGTTTCAGTAGATGCACTTTTGTCATTTTTGGCATGATTGATGTGTGCATCCTATGAAGTTGAGTCCTACATGTGTTTTGAAATATGCCATGCCATATTTCCAGGGGTGTATGCCATGTATTTTTGTGATCTCTGTGGTGACTAGCACAATCATGCAAACTAGGGTACATAATGTTGCTGATTTCAGGGACTTAGTATTTTCACTAAGTCATGTTCTGCTGTTATTTTTATGCCATGTGTTCATGTTGTTTCAGAGAGATCTATGACTCTTTTGAGCATGATAAGTAAGGGTGTTTTGAACATATGGATTTTCCCTATCCATCCATGCGTTTGTTTGTAATTATGGAGTGCCATAGCTTGAGTCAATCAAGCTCTACTTTTGCTATAAAATGTTACTGGCAGAATATTTACATGTTATTCGATTTTGCCAAGCTTGATGTAGTTGATCCTTGGATGATATGATGTTATTATTGCTATGTATAGCTTCTATGCCATGTCTTCTTGATGTATGTATGCTTAGTTTATCATGAGATGCTCTGTAGTGAGTGCATCGAGGTCGTAAACATGCCTACTTGTTATCTGTTTTTGACATGTCCAGTTTTCTGCTAAGTCTGAAACCTGTAACGAAACTTGCTTATTTGACATGGGTGTTATTATATTTTCTGATCCCTTTTGGCTTATGGTCATTAAGGGACTATTGTTAAGTGCTGTTAGTAGATTCATGCCATGCCTTGTTTTGCTATATTGTGTTCATGTAGCATGTTGTTTCCTTGCTCTAAACATGTAATCCTGATGTTAATTTCTGGCATGTTATTTTCGCTAAGTCTGTGAACCTGTTATGTTTTTCACATTTTCCATGCTTATTTGAACCTGTTGTGATGTGATTTAGCCGTAGCTCAGTGTTCATCTTTTGTCGAGCATCTTGATTAGATTGCTGTCATATGCTTTGTTGGTACGTTTGGGTGCAGTAGCTTAATTTCTTATTGCTTGCTAAGTAGCATCATGCTGTTAATGGCAGAATATTGTCATTCTTGTTTTGCTTGTCATTTGCAAACCGTGCATCCGATTCCGGTGATCTTTATATCGATTTCAACCGAAATCACCTCATCTTTCCCGTGGAATACTTGGTTTGCCAAGATTATGCCTTGTTCAGCCTTTTTCCTTCCGAAGCACGCATATGCATTGCATACTTCATCTCGCATATCATGCCATGTTTTGCATCATGTTGCTTGCGCATTGCATCGTGGTTGATGGTTGTTCCTTTGCTTGTGTTCTTGTTTTGGGTAGAACCGGGAGACGAGTACGTGAACGAGGAACCTGTTGAGAACACTTTCGAGGACCAAGCTTTCGACAACTCTGAGAACCTTGCAGGCAAGATGACCATACCCTCGAAATCACTTCTATCTTTGCTTGCTAGATGCTCGCTCTTTTACTATGCCTATGCTGCGATACCTACCACTTGCTATATCATGCCACCCATATTGCCATGTCAGCCTCTAACCATCCATGTCCTAGCAAACCGTTGATTGGCTATGTTACCGCTTTGCTCAGCCCCTCTTATAGTGTTGCTAGTTGCAGGTGAAGATGAAGTTTGTTCCATGTTGGAACATGATTATGTTGGGATATCACAACATATCTTATTTAATTAATGCATCCATATACTTGGTAAAGGGTGGAAGGCTCGGCCTTATGCCTGGTGTTTTGTTCCACTCTTGCACCCTAGTTTCCGTCATACTGGTGTTATGTTCCTTGATTTTGCGTTCCTTACACGGTTGGGTGATTTATGGGACCCCCTTGATAGTTCGCTTTGAATAAGACTCCTCCAGCAAGGCCCAACATTGGTTTTACCATTTGACCACCTACCACCATATTTTTCCCTTGGGTTTTCGCGAGCCCGAGGGTCATCTTTATTTTAGCCCCCCCGGGCCAGTGCTCCTCCGAGTGTTGGTCCGAACCGAGCAGCCTGCGGGGCCACCGCGGGGAAACTCGAGGCTTGGTTTTACTCGTAGCTTGACTTATCCGGATGTGCCCTGAGACCGAGATATGTGCAGCTCCTATAAGGATTTTTCGGCACAATCGGGCAGCTTCGCTGGATTTGTTTTATTACTGTCGAAAAGTCTTGTAGCCCGGGATTCCGAGACTGATCGGGTCTTCCCGGTAGAAGGAATATCCTTCGTTGACCGTGAGAGCTTATAATGGGCTAAGTTGGGACACCCCTGCAGGGTATTATCTTTCAAAAGTCGTGCCCGCGGTTATGCGGCAGATGGGAATTTGTTAATGTCCGGTTGTAGAAAACTCGAAGATGATCTTAATTAAAACACATCAACCGCGTGTGTAACCGTGATGGTCTCTTCTCGGCGGAGTCCGGGAAGTGAACACGGTGTTGGAGTTATGTCTGACGTAGGTTGTTCTAGGATCACTTCTTGATCACTTCTAGCTTCACGACCGTGCTTTGCTTCTCTCCTCTCTTTTGCGTTGTTAGCCACCATGTATGCTAGTCGCTTGCTGCAGCTCCACCTCACAACCCTATCCTACCTTTAAGCTTAAATAGTCTTGATCTCGCGGGTGTGAGATTGCTGAGTCCCCGTGACTCACAGATTCTACCAAAACAGTTGCAGGTGCCGGCGATGCCAGTGCAGATGATTCAACCGAGCTCAAGTGGGAGTTCGACGAGGAACGTGGTCGTTACTATGTGTCTTTTCCTGATGATCAGTAGTGGAGCCCAGTTGGGACGATCGGGGATCTGTGTAGCATTTGGGGTAGTCTTCCTTCATTTTGGTTCCGTAGTCGGACCTTGAGTGTAATCTGGATGATGAATGTTTATTTATGTATTGTGTAAAGTGGCGACTGTAAGCCAACTATGTATCTCTTTCCCTTATGTATTACATGGGTTGTGTGAAGATTACCTCACTTGCGACATTGCTTTCAATGCGGTTATACCTCTAAGTCGTGCTTCGACACGTGGGAGATATAGCCGCATCGAGGGCGTTACAGTTTCATCGGCACCTGCAAACTGGTTTTGGAAGTATCTGTGAGTCACGGGGACTCAGCAATCTCGCACCCGCGAGATCAAGACTATTTAAGCATATGGGTAGGAGAAGGTAGTGAGGTGGAGCTGCAGCAAGCGACTAGCATATCTGGTGTCTAACATACGCAAATGAGAGCGAGAAGAGAAGGCAAAAGCACGGTCGAACAACTATGATCAAGAAGTGATCCTAGAACAACCTACGTCAAGCATAACTCCTACACCGTGTTCACTTCCCAGACTCCGCCGAGAAGAGACCATCACGGTTACACACGCGGTTGATGTATTTTAATTAAGATCAACTTCGGGTTTTCTACAACCGGACATTAACAAATTCCCATCTGCCACATAACCGCGGGCACGGCTTTTGAAAGTTCAAACCCTGCAGGGGTGTCCCAACTTAGCCCATTATAAGCTCTCGCGATCAACGAAGTATATTCCTTCTCCCCGGGAAGACCCGATCAGTCTCGGAATCCCGGACTACAAGACATTTCGAACATGGTAAAACAAGACCAGCAAAGCCGCCCGATTGTGCCGACAAATCCCGATAGGAGCTGCACATATCTCGTTCTCAGGGCACATCCGGATGAGCAGTACGTACGGCAACCGAAGATACCCCAAGTTGCCTCAGGGCGGCACCGCAAGTGGCTCTAGTTTGGACCAACACTCAGAGGAGCATTGGCCCGGGGGGGTTAAATAAAGATGACCCTCGGCCTCGCGAAAACCCGAGGGAAAAGGCTTAGGTGGCAAATGGTAAAACCAAAGTTGGGCCTTGCTGGAGGAGTCTTATTCAAGGCAAACTGTCAAGGGGGTCCCATAAATCACCCAACCGTGTAAGGAACACAAAAATCAAGGAACATAACACCGGTATGACGGAAACTAGGGTGGCAAGAGTGGAACAAAACACCAGGCATAAGGCCGAGCCTTCCACCCTTTACCAAGTATATAGATGCATTAATTTAAATAAGAGATATTGTGATATCCCAACATATCCATGTTCCAACATGGAACGAACTTCATCTTCACCTACAACTAGTAACGCTATAAGAGGGGCTGAGCAAAGCGGTAACATAGCCAATCAACGGTTTGCTAGGAAAGGATGGTTAGAGGTTTGACATGGCAATATGGGTGGCATGATATAGCAAGTGGTAGGTATCGCAGCATAGGCATAGCAAAAGAGCGAGCATCTAGCAAGCAAAGATAGAAGTGATTTCGAGGGTATGGTCATCTTGCCTGAAATCCCGCAAGGAAGAAGAACAAGTCCATGAAGAAGACAAACGGACGTAGTCGAACGAATCCTCACAACTCCGGAACGAAACCAAAGCTAACGAGAGAAGCAACCCGGAAAGAAACAAAACAACATAGTAAACAACCATCACAGAAACATGGCATGATGCACAATCAAGTATGATGCATGTCCTATTTAATGAGCATAACATGGCAAAGTGCAACAAACAACACTACAATTGAGTGGAGCTCAATATGCAACAAGTTGCATATTGACAAAACACCACTCAATTATTTAGTTGTAGTTCTCTCTTGTTTATGTACCCAACAATATTAAATGTTATTAAATGTGGCAAGAGCTGAAGCATAATAAAACTACCTTTCTAGGCAATTTAAATGGGGCCGGAAACAACAAACAATAATTCCGAATAGTCCTCATATGCATATTATGAATTTGGTACTGTTCTGCCCTAAACACAATTTTAATGTTGTTAAACAGCAAAATAAAGTGCACCACGTTAAACTAGGCATTTTTCTACCCCATTTACATATAAATTTTATTAAAATCGGAGCTACGGTTATTTAATTATGACATAAATCATTTTAACATGGCATTTATGCAAAATTAAACAAACAACATTTTAAACGTTTTTAACATGGATAAAAGTTGCATATTATGAACCTAGATGAAATTCTAAGGGCGCCGCTACGCGTCGGCCGGCGGATGTATTGGAAACATCCGCCGCATCGAGCTCCATTCGATCAGCGCCCTGACAGCCGTCGGATCTGACCATCACGCGGCGTGACCACCTTTTACTTCCTGCAACAACCCTTCTGTTTCAGAAACAAATTCCCCTGTCCGCCGTCCTGACAAAGCTGCACCCAGCGCGGGGCCAGCCCCCACCATCGAAAATTCGCTTCCGCCGACGCACGGGAGGAACTAGTCCTTGTCGTGCTCGCCGGAGTTGCTGCTCCTCCTCCATCTCAGCCCCGCGAGCAGCTGCTAGCTCCAATCCAACACGCCGACGACGAGCTCTCACGCCCGGCGCTTCTTCGACATTTTCCTGCAATCGGAGCTATATTTCTGAAACATGCGTCATGTTGCAATGTTTGACCACTCACTCTCTAACGTCGGGCGCTCCTCCTGCGCTGCAACTCGGGCTATGTTTCTGAAACAAGACCCTTGTTGCAGAAAAAAAAACCTTCACAACCGAAACTTTTCTTTTCTTTCTGAAACAAAAGACATGTTGCAAAAATCTTTTGAAACAAGACCCAAGTTGCAAAAAAAAAAACTTCAGTGCTGAATCAGTTTTTCTTCCTTCTGACACTAGTCCTGTGTTGCAGAAACAAGACCCTTATTGCAAGAAAAAGAAAAAGATTGGCCGCGCGGGATCCTGCAACTTTAAGTTTATCATAAGCTATGAGCTTCAGAGAAAATCACAGGGAATTCTACGGGAACTATGAGCACCAGAAATCCAGAAATAATACAACGGATCCTGCAGCTTCAAGTCCCTTTGCATGACATTACCAGTGCAGAAATTATGTAAAAAAGACCTGCCGCAGATCCAAATCCTGCAACCTAACTACACCAGCGACCTACAACGCCGCCGAACTACCTACACCGACGACCACTTTCCAACAAACCAGCCGTCTTCCTTCTAGTCGCACCGTCCTTGTCATCTCGGTGGTATGGATCAAGCCACCCCGGGGAGAACCGCCATGAACACCTACATAATCGCTAGAAAATGCGGGCAAAGGGGAGGGGGATCTCAGATCCATACCTGCTGGAGTCGACGTCGGCCACCGACGAACCCCTCGCCGTCGCCACGGCGCTGGATAGGCCTCGTCTCCCAATAGCCAACGCCCTGCGCCGCTAGCCCCGCCACCCTCCCAAATCTAGAAGCGTCGCCCTCCCAGTCAACGGAGCTGCCAGTTGCGAGAATGCTGGTTCTGAAACAAGGGCTCTGTTTCAGAAAACGGACATGCGTGACACAGAAGCGAGGACGCTCGTCCATCCGATCACATACGATCCGACGGACACGGAGCCGGCGGACGCTGCACGCATGGTCGGTCGGGTGAAAGTAAGCTTTTCCCCCAAAAAATAGATATAGAAAAAAAAAGGGGCGTGCTACGCATCCACCGGCTGATCTTTTAAAAAGATCAGTCGGGTCGTGAGCCGTCCGATTTGCCGCATCAAGCTGAGCCGAGCACGCTTTCACTACCGCAACACATGCCTTGTTGCAGAATTATTTCTAAAACATAGGTGTTGTTCCAGAAATTTTTTGCAGCAATTTTTTTTGGCAGCTGCGATCTTGTTGCAATTTTTTTTTGCAACTGAGGTCTGGTTGCAGAAAATTTTCACGACCAAGGTTTTGTTATAGAACATAGACCCGTCGTAAACTACTGCAACCCCACATATGTTTCAGAAACATAGCCTCTGTTGCAAAAGCGCGTTCGATGAAGGACAGTATACGAGCCCTCACTGAACACGTGTCATGCATTGGAGGTGGCGGACGCTGCCGCTGTGATCCGCCGGGTGATGATAAGCTTTTCCCAAATTCTAAGCACTTTTCATATATAAAGCATTTTAAACCGATGTATGGTTTGTGAGATATTAATGCATGAACATGAAGGGCTTTATGCAAAACAGTAAATCCTGGGATAATTGATTAAATCTGTCCAGAGGAAAAAAACACTATAGGGCCGAATCTGCTGAACTAGGCCAACAGAGAGGAGGGGCTGCGGGGAGCTCACCCATGGGCCAAGGCCCGGTCGGTGGGAGGCAAGGCTGGCAGGTTTCGGCTGGGCTGCACGCATCTGGCCGATGCGGTCAACGCGACCACGAAGCAGAGGAGGCAGGGGATCGAGGCTGGCGCGCCTCCTTCGCCTGCTCGAAGCAGAGGCGCGGCCACGACACCACTGGGGTTTGGACGTGACGAGAAGCAGGGGACGCAGCGGCGGCCTGGCGTTGCTTGGGACTCTGGCGAAGGGCGATGCGACCGGGAGGTTGGAGGCGCTGGTGACCCGTGGTGGCGGTGGAGCACAGGAACCAGCGGACGGCGGCTTGGGCGCGAAGCAGGGCTGCGGGGTGACGCTGCTGGCGAGCTTGGGACGCCGGGACGGAGGAGCGGGGCTCCGGCGATGTCGGTGTACTAGAGTAGGGGTACCCTAGTATCCCGAACTTGTGCACGGGCAGTCGCAGCGTCCCGCGGCAAGGCTTGCCAGGCGATCGCCAAGGTCCTCTGTGGTTCCTTTGGAGCCACTCAAGAACAAAGTATTTAAGCCAAGGAGACAAGTCCCCGGCAAGAGGAGCTTGCCGGGAAGGCCACTCAAGGCACAAGACCCCGGCAAGAGGAGCTTGCCGGGAAGGCCAACCAAGGCATCTCAAGGAACTTGCCGTGACGCGCCACGCGTCCCGGCGGGACCCGGCGAGCGACAAGCTCCCCGACGCGGCAAGACAACAACCACGGCAAGGCATTTGCCGCGGCAAGCAACCACTCTGTACCTGCGCTCCAGCTCACCCACCAACGTGTCGCTCTAAGGCACTTCCAGGCGTACGTGGCGGGAGGCTGTGCAGCCAGGGGTGCACCGTGGCAAGCAGGCGCTGACAAGATCGCCATCGTGGCAAGCGGTGGCGTCCCAAACGGTCCCTTTTCTGCATTATTTGGGCGACGCAGATGGGCATTTAATGCCCTTGTCCCCTGCCGTCAGGGTTAGGTATGATACACTGTGTAGGTAGCTGTACCTACCGCAGCACCTTTCCATTTTTGCCCTTGCCTACGTTGCCACCTGTTGGAGACCCCTTGAGCATATAAAAGGAGGCCCATGCACAACGTAGGGGAAGAGGACGAACAGTAGAACACTCACGCTCGGTCTCGTTAGTTGCTGGTGTGTACTGTAGCACTCAGCGCTCCCGAGCAAGAACTCAATACAATCCACAAAGCAGCAGTAGGAGTATTATCTCTCCGGAGAGCTCCGAAGCTGGGTAAAAACCCCTCGTGTGCCTCGCCTCGATCCGCTCTTTGCGCGACCTCCGCCCCCCGCCGAACCGAGAAGGGGCTCTGTCCCCATAGGTGCTCGAGGAGTCAGATTTCCCCGGCATCTTTGGCACGCCACGTAGGGAGCGTCGAGGTTGTGTGAACCTGATCCGGCGTTCGCACGAGCTAGATCTTCATCGACTTCATCGACATGCCGCCGAAGAAGAAGGATTCAGAAGCGGCTGCTCCGTCCGCGTCGAACCCACCGCCGCCGGAGCAAACGGCTGGTGGGGAAGACGCCGGCGGAAGAACGGGCGTCGACGAGGGAGCCCACGGTGCCGCCAGGTCCAAGGACAAGGCTGCGCTGCCCGTCGGCGGCGTAGCAGGTGCCCACGACGACCGGGCGTTAGTGGATGCTCCGCGCCCATATCAGGAGGCGCAGGACCGGCAGCGTCGTGGTACTCACGGTACCATACGCTCGCTGGACCCAAATCGAGCTGGTGGATCTCGGGATCCTCAAGGCCAGCATGCACGCCAACGTGCCGGCGCGAGCGAGGCACGGTCGCCTGGACGGAATACTGCTCCTTCTAACATTGTTGGAAGTTCGAGCATATCCCGCTCCTCGCACCGTTCGCCACCGCTACCCGCCACTCCAGTAGAAGATTTGGCGCGAGCTCAACTGCTCCTAGACTTCCCTCCAACACCAGACAAGATCGACGACTGGAGGGCCACCATTCAAAGCCTCCTCGGCTTCGCCAACGGTGACACTCCATGGCAGCCGACCACATCGCAGCCGCGGCAAGCCAGCCAGGTGCGAGCCGATGGCGACCAGACCGGTGGGGGTGCAACCACCGTGCATTCTCCGCCTCGAAGGCCAAGATCGCCGACTCATCGGGTCCACCGCGACAGCGACTCCACCGCTTCATCAGATCTGCGAGCTCGCCGCGATCAGGGCCAAGTTCTTCACGAACGACAGCAAGAAGACGCTCGTACCCGCATCGAGCGCCGAAGAGAAACGCGACGTCAGTCAGACCGACGCGCTGGACCCACTGTCGACATGCATGCGCCAGGGGAACCAGGCGACCTGCCGTACGCGGTAGATTGCCCTGCGTTTACCCGTGAGCTGCGGCAAGTCCAGTGGCCCAGCACGAAGAATTTCAAGCCGGACATACCCGAGAAGTACGACGGCAAGTTGCATCCGTCGGAGTTCCTCAGCATCTACACCATCGCGGTGCAAGCTGCTGGGGGGCGGGACGACAAGATCCTTGCCAACTACTTCCCGCTGGTGCTCAAACCCAACGTCAGGTCCTGGCTCATGCACTTGCCGGAAAACTCCATATCTTCCTGGGCAGACCTATGCCATCAGTTTGTCGGCGCCTTTACAGGCGGCCACAAACCTCATGGCCATGAGAGTGATCTTCATCTGCTTGCCCAGAAGGAAGGAGAGCCCCTGCGCAAGTATATCCAGAGATTCAGCCAAGTGCAACGCAACATCCCAATGTCCACCCTGCCGCGGTCATCAGCGCGTTCCATCAGAACGTGCGTAACCGCAGGATGCGGGAGGAGATGGCGATGTGCAAGATCAGAGACGTCAGCGAGCTATATGCTCTGGCCGACAGGTGTGCACATGCTGAGGAAGGGAGGAAACTCCCCGGAGAGAATACAGGAACGGGAGGATCTGACAGTGATGATGCTGCCCCGACAAATAAAAATCGGCGGCGGAACAACAGAAAAAGGAAAGGCAAAGATGTGCTAGTTGTTGAGCAGTCCGGCAGCGACGGTGGCGCTAAGAAAGCCAAAGATGGTAGCTCCGGCAAGGAAGTTGCCGCATGCGCCAACTGCCAGGCTGTGGCGGCCGCCGACAAGCAGGACGGCACCAACAAACAGTACTGCAAGATCCACCGCACCAAGGGCCATGACCTTCAGAGCTGCAAGAAGGTCGAGCAGCTTGTCGAGCTGCAAGAGGCCGAGTACGAGCGACGCGACAAGGAGAAGGCCCAAGGAGGTGCTGGAGGATCCGGTACGAAGCGCACCGGTCGGGGAGGACGCCGCGGCAAGGCCAATCAGCGGCAAGGAGACAGACCTCCCCACGGCCGCGACAAAGATGAAGACGACGACGACGAAGATATGGATGATGACGAGACCAGTGAGCAGGAGTTTCAGAAAGCCACGAAGGTCTTGTGTGTTGACGGCGGTGCTTCTCTGCATACTTCGCACCGCCAACTCAAACAGTGGGTGCGGGAAGTCAATGCGGCAGAACCACCCGTCGAATCACGCAAGCTTCTGAAATGGTCCAGCATGCCTATCATCTTTGATATTGAGGACCATCCTGATCGCACAACTGCGGTCGGGTGTTTGCCGATGTTGGTCTCACCAACTATCCGCAACCTCAAGGTCACCAAGATGCTAGTTGACGGCGGGGCCGGCTTGAACCTGATCTCCTCCGTTGTGCTCCGAAAACTCCAGGTCCCTGACAGCGAGCTCGAAGAGACCGGCACATTCCAAGGAATCAACCCGGGAAGGAGCAAGCCGAAGGGAAAGATCACGCTGCCGGTGACATTTGGCAGCGAGCTAAACTTCAGGACTGAGAGGATCACTTTTGACGTTGCCGATTTTCCATTACCTTACAATGGAATTCTCGGCCGTCCAGCGCTCGCCAAGTTCATGGCGGCCTCTCACTATGCATACAACATGCTGAAGATGCCAGGCCCGATAAGTGTCATCTCTGTCCCTGGCGGCAAGAAAGATGCTCTTATCTGTGCCGACAAGATCTACGGGAAGCAGCAGCCGCAACGGATCGCGAGACACTTGCCGCTGAAGCTCCCGGGGGGAAGAAGAAGACCAAGTCCGGCGAGAGTTCTGATGCCCACTCCGGCAAGCGCACCTCTTCGGAGTGCTGCGCTACCGTCGAGGACGCACCATCGAGCTCCACCGGCAAGTGTAAGAAGACAATGGCAGCTTCGCCAGCGACCAAGAAGGTGTCCGCCAAGGTGGACGACACTGGTGGTACTTTCACCATCAGTGCCACTCTCGACCCTAAATAGGAAAGCGCGCTCATTGCTTTCCTGCGGGCAAACGTCGATGTGTTTGCGTGGCAACCGTCTGACATCCCCGGTGTTCCCAGGAAAGTAATTGAGCACCACCTTGCCGTCTGTCCTCATGCGCGGCCCGTCAAGCAAAAAGTCAGGAAACAAGCAGTGGAGCGCCAAGAATTCATTGCTGAAGAGATCAAGAAGTTGGAACCAGCAGGCCTTGTCAGAGGAGTGCTCCATCCTACGTTGTTGGCCAATCCTGTAGTCGTGCGCAAGGCAAACGGGAAGTGGAGGCTTTGTATCGACTTTACCGATGTCAACAAAGCTTGCCCCAAAGATCCATTTCCCTTGCCGCGCATTGACCAGATTGTTGACTCCACGGCCGGATGTGATTTGCTTTCATTCCTTGACGCATACTCAGGATATCATCAGATCTTCATGGCAGAAGAGGATGAGGAGAAAACCGCATTCATCACTCCATGTGGCACATATTGTTTCGTACGGATGCCTTTCGGTTTGAAAAATGCTGGTTCAACATTTGCAAGGGTCGTCCATACTGCTTTTGAGCCACAAATACACAGAAATGTGGAAGCCTACATGGATGATATAGTGGTCAAGAGCAGGGACAAGTCAACTCTGATTCAAGATCTAGAAGAGACTTTTGCGAATCTGCGCAAGATCAGCCTCAAGATCAACCCCGAGAAGTGCATGTTTGGAGTCCCTTCCGGCAAGCTTCTCGGGTTCTTCGTGTCTCAGAGGGGAATTGAAGCCAATCCCAACAAGATCAAGGCCATTGAGCAGATCGAAGCACCGAAGCGCGTCAAGGATGTACGGAAACTTGCCGGCTGCGTGGCGGCTCTCAGCAGGTTTATCTCTAAGTCTGCTGAGCGCGCCCTGCCGTTTTTCAAAATTTTGAAAAAGGCAGGTCCAATGAAATGGACTCCAAAAGCGGAGGCTGCGCTGCAGGACTTGAAGAGATACCTATCCTCCGCTCCAATACTTGTCGCACCTAAGCCACAAGAGAAGTTGCTTCTGTATCTGGCGGCAACCAATCAAGTGGTTAGTGCTGCGTTAGTAGCGGAGAGGGAGGCTGATGATGAGCCAGCGACCACGGCAAGCACATCCAGCGACAATCAGGGGGCTTCCCCGACAAGATCTGGTCCCGGCAAAGATGGATCTGCGCAGATGTGCGAAGAGATACAACAGAAGAGAATGGTGCAGCGCCCAGTCTACTTTGTCAGTTCCCTTCTGCAGGGGCTAGATCAAGGTATTCTGGTGTGCAGAAATTGCTTTTCGGCCTTCTCATGGCCTCGAGAAAGCTGCGCCATTACTTCCAAGCACACGAGATCACAGTTGTCACTCGCTTTCTGCTGAAGAGGATACTGCAGAATCCAGAAGCAACAGGCAGGATTGTTGAGTGGGCACTGGAACTGTCAAGCTTTGGCCTCAAGTTTGAGAGCACTTCAACTATCCAAAGCAGAGCATTGGCAGAATTCATAGCGGAGTGGACGCCAACACCAGATGAAGAAATTCCAGAGACGAGCATCCCCGTCAAGGAGGCAAGCAAAGAGTGGATGATGTACTTTGATGGTGCTTTCTCGCTGCAAGGCGCCGGTGCTGGCGTGCTGCTTATCGCACCCACCGGAGAACACCTCAAGTACGTAGTCCAGATGCACTTTCCCAAGGAGGAAGCAACCAACAATACTGCAGATTATGAAGGTTTGCTTGCCGGTCTCAGGATCGTGGCAGACCTTGGGATCAAGCAGCTCATTGTCAGGGGTGACTCGCAGCTTGTCGTCCGCCAAGTAAACAAGAACTATCAGAGTCCGTTGATGGAAGCTTACGTTGATGAAGTGAGGAAGCTAGAGGAGCGCTTTGTCGGCCTACAGATGGAACATGTTCCAAGAGCTCAGAAAGACATTGCTGACGGCCTGTCAAAATGCGCAGCACTTAAGTTACCTGTGGAACCAGGGATCTTTGTGCTCAAGCTGACTCAACTGTCTGTGACACCATCAACTGGACAGAGCAAGAAGAGGAAGTTGATTTCTGGTGACTGTTTTCCGGCAGAGCTTCCCGAAGCCGCCGCCAAAAAGGTCCCCAAAATTAACGCCAAGAGTGCTGATGAGCAGTCTGCTCCGACAAGCCCCAGGGTTTGTTTCGTTGAAGCAGACGCTCCCGACAAGTTTTGCTCCGGCAAGCTTGCCGGGGAACGTCAAGCTCCGGCTGAGCCGCAGGTTCTCGCCGTAGAAGCGGATGTTCCCGCAGCAGCAGATACGCCTTTAGTCCTTGTTGTCGAGCCACAAGCTCCAACATGGGCACAGCAGATCGTCCATTTCCTCCAAACAGGAGAACTTCCCGAAGAGCCAGAAGAAGCAGAAAGAGTAGCCCGACAGTCAAGTATGTACCAGTTTGTCGACAACGCACTGTACAGAAGAAGACTCAACGGTGTGAAATTGAAGTGTATTCACCGGGAAGATGGACAGAAGCTGTTGGCAGAGATACATGGAGGCATTTGTGGTCACCACATTGGCGCAAGAGCACTTACTGGCAAAGTGTTCTGGCAAGGCTTCTTTTGGCCGACAGCCCTCTAGGATGCAACTGCACAAGTAACCAAGTGTGAAGCGTGCCAGTTCTATTCCAAGCAGATACACCAACCAGCTCAAGCTCTCCAGACGATCCCTTTATCCTGGCCATTTTCGGTCTTGGGGCTCGACATCCTCGGGCCCTTCCCTCGAGCAGTCGGGGGCTTTGAGTACTTGTACGTTGCAATCGACAAGTTCACAAAGTGGCCGGAAGTGGAACCAGCGAGGAAGGTGACAGCTCAGTCAGCAGTCATGTTCTTTAGGTCGATTGTTTGCCGCTTCGGGATCCCTAACAGGATCATCACCGACAATGGTACGCAATTCACGAGTCGCACCTTCATGCAGTACGTCCAAGATCTTGGCGCCAAGGTCTGCTTCGCTTCTGTTGCTCACCCCAGGAGCAACAGTCAAGCGGAGAGGGCAAATGCTGAAGTGTTGCGCGGACTCAAGACCAGGACTTTCGACAGGCTGCACAGATGCGGAAGAAACTGGATCGAGGAGCTCCCGGTGGTTCTTTGGTCGATCAGGACGACGCCAAATTGAGACACTGGCCAGACACCTTTCGCTCTAGTCTATGGAGCAGAGGCAGTTATCCCCACGGAACTCGTATATGGGTCACCTCGAGTGCTCGCTTATGATGAGCTTGAGCAAGAGCAGCTGCGGCAAGATGATGCGCTGCTCCTTGAGGAAGATCATCTTCAATCTGCTGTGCGAGCTGCTCGCTACCAGCAAGCTTTGCGCCGCTACCATAGCCGCAAAGTTAAAGCCAGAAGTCTCGAGGAAGGCGACCTTGTTCTTCGGCACGTTCATCCCGCCAAGAATTCCAACAAGTTGACGCCGAAGTGGGAAGGCCCTTATCGGGTGAAATGAGTCACTAGGCCTGGCGATGTCCGCCTTGAGACTGAAGATAGCATTCCAGTGAGCAACTCCTGGAACATCGAGCATCTTCGTAAGTTTTACCCGTAAGGCGCGGTTGTCGGACCCTGTCCGGCAACCACCTTTTTGTACAAGTCTTGCCGCTGTTGCATGTAATCCTTTGTACAAAGCCAGGCGCAGACCCTGTGCATAAATAAAGCTCACGTGCTCCGCACACCTTGTCAATTTCATGTTTTTTGCATGAATTATCTGACACTTTGTGCAGCGAACACCCCCGGTAAACAATAACGAGCCATAAGGCTCCATATCATTATTTCCTCTACTTTCTTTTTTCTCAAGGAAATGAAGGCTCCTTCGCCCACAAGTTTGTCGGGGGGAAAGGGGAAGATAATGGTATGGACCAGGCGTCGTTCAAGAAAGTTTCATTTTGCCGGGAAGCAAACGACAGAAAAGCTAAGTGCCAAAGTTTGAGCAATCAGATTTTTTTAAATTTTAAGTTATTTTCCTTGAACGACCATGCTTTGTATGGAAAACCTGTGCGCGAAGGAACCGGCTCGTGGCTAGTTGCGCCCTTACTTTGTTTCCAGTTCGCTCAACAGTTTAAGTGTGCTGCGACCAGAGTCGCACCCTTACTTTGTTTCGAGTCCGCTCAACAACTTAAGCGAGCTGCGACTAGTTAAGACAAGGTTTCTTGTCGGCAACGGCACTGCCAGCAGGCTGCTGACGTCCCGCACTCAGCGCTCGCGGCAAAGGTGCCTACGCCGGCAAGTTCCCTAAAAGCGTAGGGCAAAAACATACAAAGGAGGGAATCAAGTAAAGGAAATAACATTGCAATAGCTACCCAAAATAAAGTTATATATTACAAGATAGCTTGTCGCGGTTCTAATAGACTGCTTTCATAACATGATTAATAGCGACAAGAAACGAAGAAAACGGGCGGCCTAGTCCACGCGATCTCCCTCAACCCTCTTGATCCCGCTCACCTTGTCCACAATGGGTGCGACAAGGTCCTTGAGCGCCTCCAGATCAGCTTCCGTCGGCAGGGATCTGAGGACATCGGTGAGGTTGAGGCTCGGGTTGCGGAAGGCTACCTTCACCAACACCTTCTGAAGAGCTCCCGCGCAGATCTTGCGCGACTCATCGGCCAGCTGCTTTGGGATCCTCTCCCGGAGTCGCTGGAGGGCCGTCGCCACGCCTTTGAAGAACAGAGTGAGCTTGGCGTTGGATGGGAGGGTCTCATCGAAGGGATACCCGAGATCCCCCATCCCCAGCTGCGTCAGCTCCTTGTCGATGTCTGCGGCAGCATTCACAAGACCCTTCGTCCTCTGCTCCACAGTCTCTCTAAAATCATTCTGGGTGGCGGCTATGCTCTCCAGCAGCGCCTTGTCGGCCTTGATCTCCTTCTTCAGGGACGCCTCCTGCTCCCTGGCACCGTCCAGCGTCTTGGTCAAAGCAGCCAACTTTAGCTCAAGATCAGCGTTGGAGTCCTTGGCGGCAGCAGGCTCCTTGATCTTCTCGGCGAGACAACCCTGCAGCTCGCCAAAGGTGTAGGCGTCCTTCTCGCGCTCATGCTTGAGTGCGGGAAGCGCTTCACCGCTCGCCTTAAGATCAGCCTCCAGCTGCGCCACCTTCGTCTCCAGCTCCTTCTTGGCGACCTCGGCAGCTGCGGCAGCGTCCTCTGCTTCCTTGAGGGCTTGGCCGAGTGTATGCTCGCGCGCGGCGAGCTCCTCTTCGTGGTTGTCCAGGCTGGCCTTCAGCTGCACCAATTCGCCCTCCCGTGCAGATAGCTCCTCGGCGGCAAGCCGCTGTTGCTCTGCAACTTCTGCCTTCTCGAGGATGAAGGCCTTCTGTGCTTCATCAAGCTGCACACGCTCCGCCGCCAGCGACCGGAGAGCTGCCTGGTTGAGACGTCGGAGCTCCTCCGCGCGCTTCTCCATGTCCACTCCCGCTTTCGCGACGAGCGCTTCGTGGGACTCCAGTTTGGCCTGTCGAGCGCGGTAGAGCGACACCAGCTTCCGGAGCAGTCGCTCCTCCTCAGGCTCGTCGCTGCTACTGCCTGGCGCGTCGACCAGCGTCAGCCCAGCGTAGGCGAGCACCTCCACGTCAAAGCTTTCTCCTTCGACCGGCGCCCTGGACGTTGACGCCCAGGGGAGGTTGATGAATACGCCGTCGCCGGCCTTCAAGTAGACGCCTGGCTGGGGCTCTTCGGAGCCTGGCGCTGCGGTAGCGGCGGGAGGATCGGCGGTTGGTGAAGTGCCTATCGCTCCTGTGGCCTCAGGGTCGTCAGTACGATCGCTGGACCCCTCGTCGGCTGCTGCTGCGGCAGCCCTGGCGACCTCTTCGCCGGCGGGATCATCAGCGCCGGCCGCTTCTTCGGTGGCGGCGGCATCGTCAACAGCAACCTCAACCTCCATCGGCTCCACAGTAGATGGATCTGATGGCCGGAAAAGGAAGAAAAGTCAAGCAAATATCCAAAAAGAAGAACCCAAGGGAAGTTTAGAAGCGAGGAGTACCTGTACCAGGCTCGGTAGTTGGGATCTCCGCTGCCGGGGGGTCGCTGGTACTGTCCCTTGCCGGAGACTTCTCCCTTGCCGGGGAGCTCTCCCTCGTCGGAGACTTCTGCCTTGCCGGGGAGCTCTCCCTTGTCGGAGGATTCTCCTTTGCCGGGGAACTCTCCCTTGGCGGCGTAGTCGAAGAAGATGGCATGTCAGGGGCGGCGTTCGGACGCTCCTGGTGGGGCTGCTCTGCTCCTACACAAGCCAACAGTCAGATATTAGCAAGCAAAGAGTATCCATGCGCGCCTAACAGCGGGAAGTAAACCATATACTTACGCTGGGGGCTGCGCTGGGGGCTGCTCTGAAGAACAGCCGTCGGGTCCGGCAAGTTTGTCTCGGGCGCACCCCCTGCTGACACGGTGGGATCATCCTGGATGACAATCACCGGGACCTTGGCTCTCTTTGCCATTCTCTGGGCCAGAGTCCTAAAAAGGAATAAGTTCAGAGTAAAGCAAATGAGATCCAAGACAAGACAACAAGTATTGAAGACATACAAGTACAACTAGAATCTTACTCTTCTTCTTCCTCGTCGGAGCTGAGCGCGGAGAAGTCAAAGCCCGGCCCACCTCCGGCGCGAGGATGCGGAGGAGTAGGATCTCTTGGCCGCTTGGCGGGAGCTGGGGCAGCGGACCGGTAGGACCCCGCTCCAGTTGCCGCTGCAGCGTGAGGTGCTTCCGCGGCAACAGAACTTGCCGCGGTGGAGCGTGTCGTGCGGCACGGCGGGGGTTGACTCGTCCGCCGCTCCGCTACGTCCCCGGCCTTGCGAAGACGCCTTCTTGGTGGAGCCGGGGGCTCCGCTTGTGGAGCCAGGTGCTCCGCTTCTGGAGCCGGGGGCTCTGCTTGTGGAGCCGGGGCCTCTGCTTGCGGCAAGCTATCCGAGGACGAAGAGGAAGAGGAGCCGATCTCCAACGAGCCGCTCGTATCCTCGGGGGGCCCGCTCGGCCCGACGTCATGCCCGGCGGACCTCTTCTCGCCGGCAAGCTCCTCTCGATCGGCAAGGCTTGCCGCCTCTGCTGCCTCTGCCTCCTCCACGGTGAACCCAAACTCGCCCGCAGCTGCGGCTGCCTCCGCCTCTTCCATCCTGGTGGCGATGCGCTTGAGCTCATCGTCGGTGGTGTCCCGGGTGAGGCCCCTCTTCTCATCGGCGTCGATCGGCACTTCTATCAAGTTGTCGAAGAACGCCCGCATGACATCACCTGCAGGCTCTATCCAGGCTGGATCAATTCCATGTGATTCGCACAGCGGCATCATTGCACGGATGCGGTCGAGCGCGGAGTTGTTGCACAGCGGAACGACGCCCCTCGGCAACCTGAACATTTCGGGATGCTGTGGGTCATGCTTGAACAGCTCCTGGAGCATCGCGTTGAGCTCCAGGACAGTGAAGTTTAAGTTGAGGCCCGGCCGCAACCTCATGATATCCGCCACATTCTGGAACTCCCAGGCGGGTCTCCTCCTCTCCTGCACGGGGGCGATGCGGCGGCGGAGGAAATCTGCGCCAACCGCTCCTACTGTAAGCCCGGCAAGCCTGAGGCGTAGGATCCGTGCGACGGCAATCTTCAGTCTATCGTCTTCCGGGGCCAGGCTACTCCAATCACTGCCGCGCACTACTGGGGTTTCGCACAGAGCAGTAAACGGCTACGGGTTCTCCTCGACAATCAGGCACTAGTCCACCCTCCACTCCTCCCACTTGCTATGGAACTCTCCATCCAGATAAGCATCCTTCTTGCCGGCTTTCGAGATCCAGGCGATTCCTCCGGATAAAGGCTCTCCTTTCTCAACCCGAGGCGAGAAGAAATGGCGGAAAAGGGCTACGTTTGGATGGATCCCGACAAAGTTTTCGCAGAGATGTGCGATAACTGCCATGGTCAGGACAGCATTGGGGGTGAAGTCAAGGAGGTGGAGCCCGTAGGTGTTCATGATGTTACAAAAGAATTCAGAAAAGGGCAGGCAGAGCCCGCAGTAGAAGAACAAGGCAAAGAAGGGATACCCAGTGGGATACTTATCCCAAGCAGTGGCTGGGAGTACCTTCGTGCGCGGATGCGCTCGCGTCCCCGTCGACCAGAAGAGGTAGAAGTCCTCCTTCAGCTCTGCCGCCTCAAGCCTCGGAGGGAAGATTGCCCGCTCCTTTCGCAGCGCCGCGAGCCGCTGCGCCTCGGTCGACTTCGCCTTCTCGGCTTTCAGAGCCATGGCAGGAATTGAGAGGGAGTACGACGGCGTTGGTGGTGCTGGTGGCGATGGGGGCGGGGCGCTGCTCTCCTTCGGCTTTGGGAAGAAGGGGAGTGGCGGAGATTCTCGAGGAGGGAATAGCAACGGGCAGATGGGCGAACTGCCCCTGTTCCCCCTGCTTATAAGGAGGGAGGGGGCGGACGGTCCGTCTTTCCGAATAAAGAACCGCCCACGACCTCTCCCACGACGCCGCAATCGACGCGTGCCGTTTGGGGAGGGCGCGGTGGATACGGAGCAAGATACAACGTGACCAAGGCCGCGCGTGCCCGTGCCCTGTTTTGGGCCTGGCCCAACAGCGCTCGGCACCGTGTATGGCCTAGGCCCGGGGGCTCCTGTCGGTGTACTAGAGTAGGGGTACCCTAGTATCCCGAACTTGTGCACGGGCAGTCACAGCGTCCCGCGGCAAGGCTTGCCAGGTGATCGCCAAGGTCCTCCGTGGTTCCTTTGGAGCCACTCAAGAACAAAGTATTTAAGCCAAGGAGACAAGTCCCCGGCAAGAGGAGCTTGCCGGGAAGGCCACTCAAGGCACAAGACCCCGACAAGAGGAGCTTGCCGGGAAGGCCAACCAATGCATCTCAAGGAACTTGCCGCGATGCGCCACGCGTCTCGGCGGGACCCGGCGAGCGACAAGCTCCCGGACACGGCAAGACAACAACCACGGCAAGGCATTTGCCGCGGCAAGCAACCACTCTGTACCTGCGCTCCAGCTCACCCACCAACGTGTCGCTCTGAGGCACTTCCAGGCGTACGTGGCGGGAGGCTGTGCAGCCAGGGGTGCACCGTGGCAAGCAGGCGCTGACAAGATCGCCATCGTGGCAAGCGGTGGCGCCCCTAACGGTCCCTTTTCTGCACTGTTTGGGCGACGCAGACGGGCATTTAATGCCCTTGTCCCCTGCCGTCGGGGTTAAGTACGATACACTGTGTAGGTAGCTGTACCTACCGCAGCACCTTTCCATTTTTGCCCTTGCCTACGTTGCCACCTGTTGGAGACCCCTTGAGCATATAAAAGGAGGCCCATGCACAACGTAGGGGAAGAGGACGAACAGTAGAACACTCACGCTCGGTCTCGTTAGTTGCTGGTGTGTACTGTAGCACTCAGCGCTCCCGAGCAAGAACTCAATACAATCCACAAAGCAGCAGTAGGAGTATTATCTCTCCGGAGAGCTCCGAAGCTGGGTAAAAACCCCTCGTGTGCCTCGCCTCGATCCGCTCTTTGCGCGACCTCCGCCCCCCCCCCCCCCCCCCGCCGAACCGAGAAGGGGCTCCGTCCCCATAGGTGCTCGAGGAGTCAGATTTCCCGGGCAGGCGAGGTTGGGACTCCGGCGAGCCGAGGCGAGGCCAGGAACGGATCAAGGCCCTGGATCCACGGCGGAGGACGCGCGGGCTCGCCTCGTTCCTGTCCCTGATGAAAAGAGACAGAGAGAGGTGAGTCAAAGAGAGAGAGAAAAGGAAGAGAGGGCGCGAGGGAGGGCCGGCGGCGTGACCTGGAGGTCCTGGAGGCGACGGGGTTACCGCGGGCGGCACCGGCAGTAGGGGTCGGGACGGCCATGGCAGTTCCTGTCAGCGGCAAGAGGTCAGACCACAGGGAGAGGCAGGGGCAACAAGAAGAAACAGGAGGAGTGGGAGAAGAGGAGCGACGGGGAGGTCCTGGCCTGACGACGACGGGGCTGCTGCTTGCTTTGGGTGAGCGGCTGGCTGCGGAGGCATTGATGGAGACAGGGGGAGCGCTGGTTGGCCCGGCGCTGAAGACGAGGTGGAGCGGTGGTTGCTGCGGGAGGAGATCCCGAGGTGGAAGAGAACTGGCGGTGGCGGCTGAGGGAATTTGGTGGATGGGACAAGGCCCCTAAATTCTAGGGTTAGGCAGGTAGGTGGTCTATTTATAGATAGAGGAAGGAACCAAAGATATTTAGGGGATGATTAGAGATTATCCGGATTCATCGGTAACGACAATCCGGGTCGGGTTCGGGACAGTTTTGGACGCGCACACAAGGGGTTTGTGCACTGTACAGAGAGACTCCGGTCTAGGCAAGAGGGCAAACGAAGAATACGGTTGGCCTCGGAACGGTCGACGAAAGCAAAGGGGGGGCGCGGCAACTATGAGCGGATGCAAGATTAAAAACAATGACGGCAACGAATGCCGATGAAATGAGGATGATGCCATGATGAGATGCAACAAACAAATAAAGAAAACACAACTGACTCGCAGAACAAGGAAGGCATCTGGAGCGTCGGTCTTGGGGTGTTACAACACTCCACCACTACGAGAGGATCTCGTCCCGAGATCTAAGAATGGCACCGGAGAGAAACGGAAGAGGAAGAGGTAAAACAAAGTTGGTTCTTTGACAAATGAGTGAAACCAAAGAACCTTGAGAGGTTGAACAAAATGAAAGAACGAAAACAACGAAGATGAACAAAGTTGAAAACACTCCGTTAGAAAAGAGGAACATGGGATACAACGAGAACCAAGAGGTTTAGTGATAAGATAGATATAGAAACCACTCCGGTTAAAACTAGATAGAGAAGGAATAAGACTAATATAATTTGGGCAGCACTCCGACTGAAAACGGAAGGAATAGAACATGATTTTGACAAGATGAGAGGATAATTGAAAAGAGGACACGACACTCCGGTTGAATGGATAAGAAAAAGAAAGAACATGATCTTCACAAAGAAATGGGATGATGGGTGAAGAGAGCAACATCACAATGCCTCCAAAAGAAATGAAAGAAAGAAAATAGAATGAACGGAGGGAAACAAGATCTTGAGGGAGCATGCTTACAACAAAAAGCTAGAAGTGAGTTGTTGGATAATCAACAACGAAAAGGATAAGCTTGATATGGACTTATAGAAGACATCTCAAAATTATGAGGTGACAACTTGCCACTAACGGAAACAAGTACTTTGACTGAGAACACCAAAGAGATGAAAACTTCTTTCACCAAGAGGATAGGAGAAAATTTGGATCATTGATAAGCACCACAAATAGCAACAATCCTTAGGGAAGGCTCTAGGTGAAATATGACACAAGATAAATCCAACGAAGGGATTGGTGGATTTAAAATATCTCATTCTTGGCAACATGTGAATCATGAAACACGAACTCAAATTGTCAAGAATGACATAACACCACCTCAAATGATAAGGTAGAACGAATTGCACTTTGGAATGCAGGAAGAAGAATGCTTGGACTCCACAAAACAAAACATGTGTTGAACACCATGTTTATTTTAGAGTATAGCTTGGCGGATCTTAACTCTGAGAGAAATCTTGACAAACAATTGAAGAATGAAAGGAATCCTTGACGAACCACCATGTAGAGCCTCCATGAAGAACTCTGGTAAACAAAAGGACGATAGAAAGAAAAGAGAAGTTGAAAACACAAGGTGAAGCCTTGCGATGATTTAGATGGAGCTTCACGACCAGATAATGCGGAAAAAACTTGGAACTCCGGAAGAAGATGAACAACATATAACTGAGAAATTGATGTCACGGACAAACTCCGGTAGAAAAGAATTAAACGCTTGGATGAAACAAGAATAAGAATTATGTTATGCGTATCCTTCACCAATTTCAATTGATGACAAGCAACGGATTTGGGATGCCACTTATTCTTCTTGAAAAGAAAGAAGAGAGAAATAGCGCAACTTGGGAAGGTCTTCAATGAACCACCGGTAGGACTGAAACAACGAATAAGAGCATAGGAAGAGGGATCTTGAACAAACCGCCGTAAGAATTAGAATGAACAAACAAAAGATAGCGAAACACCGGGATGAATTAAAAAAACGAATGAAGATACTTGAGGGAATTTGATACAAGAGAACGAAGAGATCACAAGATGATTAGAGAATACTTGAACGATGCACCGGAAGAATATGGAGATGAACGAAGAGACATCAATTTAGAATAATTGCAGAACGAGACTGAAAACTTAGAATGAAGAAATCTTCTGAAATGATGGCCTTTGGATGATCAAGAAACGAAAACAACTCATGAAATGCTCCGGATGGGTATGAAAAGAATTCTCACAATCGAAAAACAATTATGAGAGGATGGCATAAGGTAGAACTATGAATCGTGAAGAGAATGGAGCAAGATTTAAGAGAAACTCTTCTTCGTTCTTCAAATGTTGAAAATGACGATGAGAAACACCACCATGAATTGTTGAGGCACTCCGGAATGAAAATTGGAAAAGTTGAACCAACGATGAAAAGAATTTGAAAGATCTTGGAGAAAGACATATGACTGATGATAACTCATTCTTACGTCAAACTTTGAAAAAGAATTTGGGAATAGCTCCGGGAAAATTAGAAGAGTCAGGTAAGATCCTGGGAAAAGACCTGTGGGTTAGGGCCCACTGAAAAGGAACACCGTTGAACAATTGCTTGAAAAGAGAGATTGGACCGGTTGAATTAAATGGCTTGAATGAGATAACAACCTCGAAATAGCTTGAACGGATTAGGAATGAAAAACACGAATCCTCTAAGATTTCTTCAGCACTCCGGAACATTGAATAGCGAGAAGTGAATGATTAATTGGTGCACCGGAATGATAAAGCATTGTGAAATGAGGAAAGGGGTAAGATCAACACCGAAATCTTGAATTGGATTAACCGAAGAAGAAAATTGGAATGAAACAATGATAAAGTTGAAGCTTCCTTAGCATCTTCATGAGAATCACCAGGTAAGAACATGGAGGAAAAGAATGAAGAGACTTTGCATCAATAAAAAGGATACTTGATTAAGAAATCTGATTCCTTGCAGAAAAAGAACGGGTGGGAGGGCGGGATAAACAAAGACAACTTAGTACGGATGAAACGAACAACATTGGAAAAAACCGAGAGGTGATCTTGCGGATGTTGAAATGATCAGATCCACTTGAAGAGAAACACACCGGTTGAAAAGGATTGACATGACAATCTCGATTATCACGAAGGATTGGTATTCACATGGAAGTATGAGAACACTGCTTAGGAGAGGTATGGAATCAACACTTGACTTCGAAGCAACTCGACTACCACAAAACAAAACAAAAACAAAGGATTTGGCTTGCAAAATAAGCCGGAACAAACACATGATAGAGATTTCGCCCAAAGTGTTCGTGATGAGGCCCCACGGGCATGACGTATAGCGGACGTCACGAATGACAAACAAGACGTCCACGAATCGGCATAGCCAAGGATTCTTTAAGACGCCTCGCGACCACTGTAAATCGACCGTGACAAGCGAACCACTAGCACGTTAGACCCCAATCTCAAATCATACATCTGTCGGAAAGATATCCTATAAGCTATTAGCATTCCCACTTATAAACTCCTGAAACTTTCTGGTTATGCAATCAGGTGTTGGGGATACAGGGGACACAAAATATATCACCCAAACTAACAATACCTAGATTCAGCTGTATCCATCCTTCAACACATAACCAAGAAACCTTCGGAAATCGTTTACCTCAACCTTCGAAAAGCATCCGTTATACGAGTTAAGGCAATACTCCCGAACTCCCGCCCCAGTACTGGGTGGCGTCGAGGTGATCTCACCAACAACTGCACAAAAGAGATTTTCGATGTCGGCGAAACTCAGGTATTCCAGAACTGCAACGATAAAATTGTGACGACAACACCTCGGAGCTCAACTCCCCGGGACACTGCCACAACCCCTAAATGTCAGGAGGCACCAAGAACAATGTTCTCGTCACAAAACCATCGGAACGATTCCAAGTTACCTGCGTGATCCTAAAAAAATTTTAGTGAAATTTGAGGAGAGTAGAGTCAAAACTTCTACGTCAGGATGCCTCACCAGAGCGACGAAGGGACTGGGGAGTAAAAAGAATCCTACTCTCCGATATATATAATCCTAAGACTTAAAACATTTTTTTCTAGACTCAACAACGCTAGCGATTCGATCAAGCAGGGGGCTCCTAAGTCGGGGATGGCTCTGATTACCAACTTGTAACGCCCTCGATGCGGCTATATCTCCAACGTGTCGAAGCACGACTAAGAGGCATAACCGCATTGAAAGCAATGTCGCAAGTGAGGTAATCTTCACACAACCCATGTAATACATAAGGGAAAGAGATACATAGTTGGCTTACAATCGCCACTTCACACAATACATGAGTAAAGCATTACATCATACAGATACAATCAAGGTCCGACTACGGAACCAAAATAAAAGAAGACTACCCCAAGTGCTACACAGATCCCTGATCGTCCCAACTGGGCTCCACTACTGATCAACTGAAACAAAACAACACAATGAACAAGATCTTCATCGAGCTCCTCCTTGAGCTCGGGTGCGTCACCTGCATGGTTTCATCGGCACCTGCAAACTGGTTTTGGAAGTATCTGTGAGTCACGGGGACTCAGCAATCTCACACCCGCGAGATCTAGACTATTTAAGCTTATGGGTAGGAGAAGGTAGTGAGGTGGAGCTGCAGCAAGCGACTAGCATATCTGGTGTCTAACATACGCAAATGAGAGCGAGAAGAGAAGGAAAAAGCACGGTCGAACAACTATGATCAAGAAGTGATCCTAGAACAACCTACGTCAAGCATAACTCCTACACCGTGTTCACTTCCCGGACTCCGCCGAGAAGAGACCATCACGGTTACACACGCGGTTGGTGTATTTTAATTAAGATCAACTTCGGTTTTTTTGCAACTGGACATTAACAAATTCCCATCTGCCTCATAACCGCGGGCGCGGCCTTCGAAAGATAATACCCTGCAGGGGTGTCCCAACTTAGCCCATTATAAGCTCTCACGGTCAACAAAGGATATTCCTTCTACCGGGAAGACCCGATCAGTCTCGGAATCCCGGACTACAAGACATTTCGACAATGGTAAAACAAGACCAGCAAAGCCGCCCGATTGTGCCAAAAAATCCCGATAGGAGCTGCAATATCTCGTTCTCAGGGCACATCCGGTTGAGCAGTACGTACGATAACCGAAGATACCCCAAGTTGCCTCAGGGCGGCACCGCAAGTGGCTCTAGTTTGGACCAACACTCAGAGGAGCATTGCCCGGGGGGGGGGGGGGGTTAAATAAAGATGACCCTCGGGCTCGCGAAAACCCAGGGGAAATGGCTTAGGTGGCAAATGGTAAAACCAAAGTTGGGCCTTGCTGGAGGAGTCTTATTCAAGGCGAACTGTCAAGGGGGTCCCATAAATCACCCAACCGTGTAAGGAACGCAAAAATCAAGGAACATAACACCGGTATGACGGAAACTAGGGTGGCAAGAGTGGAACAAAACACCAGGCATAAGGCCGAGCCTTCCACCCTTTACCAAGTATATAGATGCATTAATTTAAATAAGAGATATTGTGATATCCCAACATATCCATGTTCCAACATGGAACAAACTTCATCTTCACCTGCAACTAGTAACGCTATAAGAGGGGCTGAGCAAAGCGGTAACATAGGCAATCAACGGTTTGCTAGGAAAGGATGGTTAGAGGTTTGACATGGCAATATGGGTGGCATGATATAGCAAGTGGTAGGTATCGCAGCATAGGCATAGCAAAAGAGCGAGCATCTAGCAATCAAAGATAGAAGTGATTTCGAGGGTATGGTCATCTTGCCTGAAATCCCACAAAGAAGAAGAACAAGTCCATGAAGAAGACAAACGGACGTAGTCGAGCGAATCCTCACAACTCCGGAACGAAACCAAAGCTAATGAGAGAAGCAACCCGGAAAGAAACAAAACAACATAGTAAACAACCATCACATAAACAAGGCATGATGCACAATCAAGTATGATGCATGTCCGATTTAATGAGCATAACATGGCAAAGTGCAACAAACAACACTACAAATTAAGTGGAGCTCAATATGCAACAAGTTGCATATTGACAAAACACCACATCAATTATTTAGTTGTAGTTCTCTCTTGTTTATGTACCCAACAATATTAAATGTTATTAAACGTGGCAAGAGATGAAGCATAATAAAACTACCTTTCTAGGCAATTTAAATGGGGCCGGAAACAACAAACAATAATTCCGAAAAGTCCTCATATGCATATTATGAATTTGGTACTGTTCTGCCCTAAACACAATTTTAATGTTGTTAAACAGCAAAATAAAGTGCACCATGTTAAACTAGGCATTTTTCTACCCCATTTACATATAAAGTTTATTAAAATCGGAGCTACGGTTATTTAGTTATGACATAAATCATTTTAACATGGCATTTATGCAAAATTAAACAAACAACATTTTAAACGTTTTTAACATGGATAAAAGTTGCATATTATGAACCTAGATGAATTTCTAAGCACTTTTCATATATAAAGCATTTTAAACCGATGCATGGTTTGTGAGATATTAATGCATGAACATGAAGGGCTTTATGCAAAACAGTAAATCCTGGGATAATTGATTAAATCTGTCCAGAGGAAAAAAAACACTATAGGGCCGAATCTGCTGAACTGGGCCAACAGAGAGGAGGGGCTGCGGGGAGCTCACCCATGGGCCAAGGCCCGGTCGGTGGGAGGCAAGGCTGGCAGGCTTCGGCTGGGCTGCACGCATCTGGCCAATGCGGTCAACGCGACCCCGAAGCAGAGGAGGCAGGGGATCGAGGCTGGCGCGCCTCCTTCGCCTGCTCGAAGCAGAGGCGCGGCCACGACACCGCTGGGGTTTGGACGTGACGAGAAGCAGGGGACGCAACGGCGGCCTGGCGTTGCTTGGGACTTCGGCGAAGGGCGATGCGACCGGGAGGTTGGAGGCGCTGGTGACCCGTGGTGGCGATGGAGCACAAGAACGAGCGGACGGTGGCTTGGGTGCGAAGCAGGGCTGCGGGGCGACGCTGCTGGCGAGCTTGGGACACCGGGACGGAGGAGCGGGGCTCCGGCGAGGTTGGGACTCCGGCGAGCCGAGGCGAGGCCGGGAACGGATCAAGGCCCTGGATCCACGGCGGAGGACGCGCGGGCTCGCCTCGTTCCTGTCCCTGATGAACAGAGACAGAGAGAGGTGAGTCAGAGAGAGAGAAAAGGAAGAGAGGGCGCGAGGGAGGGCCGGCGGCGTGACCTGGAGGTCCTTGAGGCGACGAGGTTACCGCGGGCGGCGCCGGCAGCAGGGGTCGGGTCGGCCATGGCAGTTCCTGTCAGAGGCAAGAGGTCAGACCACAGGGAGAGGCAGGGGCAACAAAAAGAAACAGGAAGAGTGGGAGAAGAGGAGCGACGGGGAGGTCCTGGACTGACGACGGCGGGGCTGCTGCTTGCTCCGGGTGAGCGGCTGACTACGGAGGCGTTGATGGAGACAGGGGGAGCGCTGGTTGGCCCGGCGCTGAAGACGAGGTGGAGCGATGGTTGCTGCGGGAGGAGATCCCGAGGTGGAAGAGAACTAGCGGCGGCGGCTGAGGGAATTTGGTGGATGGGACAAGGCCCCTAAATTCTAGGGTTAGGCAGGTAGGTGGTCTATTTATAGATAGAGGAAGAAACTGAAGATATTTAGGGGATGATTAGAGATGATCCGGATTCATCGGTAACGACAATCCGGGTCGGGTTCGGGATAGTTTCGGACGCGCACACAAGGGGTTTGTGCATTGTACAGAGAGACTCCGGTCTAGGCAAGAGGGAAAACGAAGAATAAGGTTGGCCTCGGAATGGTCGACGAAAGCAAAGGGGGGCGCGACAACTATGAGCGGATGCAAGATTAAAAACAATGACGGCAACGAATGCCGATGCAATGCGGATGATGCCATGATGAGATGCAACAAACAAATAAAGAAAACACAACTGACTCGCAGAACAAGGAAGGCATCTGGAGCGTCGGTCTTGGGGCGTTACACTAATAGTGTTAGCCGGGAGGCACAAGACGGCCATCAAGCCATCCGGCGTAGACCGGACAGTACCAAAATAAAATAAAATCGTGTGAACCCAATTTAGTCTTCAGTGAACAGATGTGTGACCACTCTCGTACCTTGCTATTGATCTCTTAGTGTATTTCTTCAGATCAAAGAGATGTGTCGTTCTTAATATTATGCGTTATTCGCATCTTCAGCCACACCGTCTTCCGACTCACCGAAGCTGCTCCAACAAGGGAAGCATACACCAGAAGGGAGCTATAGTCCCCACTCAACAGTTCCCTGCATCGAATGCGCGTGCCCGACATGGACAGCCACAACAACTATAGGGCCATCGACAAGTCAGCACATGATGCTCACTCCTATGGATGGCGGCTAGATAGGTTGTACCCTCATCTTACTTGTGTGCAACATTTATGGCTTTGTTATTCATCTAAGCATGGAAAATAGATTATCACATTTCACTGTATATTCATGCTGATCTCTTACGGGTCTTGTGCGTGAGTTAACGTTGTTCCATAGTTCAGCTAAGATACTTATTCTTTAGCTAACGCTGTTCCATAGTTATCATCCATCAGCCAATGCTATCCCACAGGCTGGTGATTATAGTATTATACCACTTCTAGTATTACCTACGTTGTTCTTTAATACTTTTGTGTGCCATCTAGTTAATCTCGAGTACAAACGATACATATTCTGTAGCTTTCATCTATGTTCTCCCTTTAGTTTTTGACACCTGTTGCTGCTAGTTAACCCCAGTCCTACTATTTACGTCGCTCCTACAGGCACTCATTACATAAATATAACTACTAGTTGTCTTCCATGCATGTCAGATATAATTGCACAACACTGATATATCCACGAGAACCTCACGGAGCAATGTAAAGGCCAATAAACTTGATGTCAATGATAGCCAATATGATGGAACATGTAAAGGCAGTTCTTCAGAAGACTTGCAGAAAGATGTTGAATCTTCTTCACCCCACAAGGTCCTTGTCTAACTTGGCCCGTGATATGGGTACAACATGCATATAATGTCCTGGAGTGTATCTACTCTGTTGCAATGCCATGTGCTTAGCATGCTGATCATGCATGTAAATATGTCATGCCTTCTTGTTTTTCAGTACCTATTCCATTCATGATAACATGTTTTCAAATTCAAGTACTGTCATTCTACTCTATCACAATGCCATATGCTTAGCTTGGACATCATGCTTCTGAATATCTTATGCATTGTTATTCATCAGTATGTACTTCATTTGTCTACCATACCATGTTTTTTTTACATTGAAGTGTTGTTCTAGTGCTCTGTTGCAATGCCATCTTAGTTTCCCAATCATACACGTGTATGTTGCCTTAGTTTTTTCTGTACGTATTCCGCTAGCATACAGTTTTACATTGAACTAGTGTTTTTTACTGTGTTGTCATGTCGTATCCCTAGCTCTTACACCATACTCCCTCCGTCCGGATTACATGTTGCCGAAATGGATAAAAAAGGATGTATCTAGAACTGAAATACGCCTAGACCCATCCATTTTTTCCGGATGGAGGGAATACATGTCAATATGTCATGCCTTTCTATTCTTCTGTACCTATTCCATCTCTCTCCTGTAGCATGTTTTATAATTGAAGCACCATTCTTCTATACAAGGCATGCAAGGGGAAGACGACTATGTTCGAATCTGAAGGGTTACAGACTAGGTCTTTGCAAAAGATCCAAACGCCAGGAGATAATAAACAAGCTCCAGTTTTTATAGATACTGCTCCAGCACAGAGAAACCCAACTCCTACTAATAATAAGCAGATTCCAGTGGCCAAAGAACTAGTCCGCTCCAGTCCAGCAAAAATATGTCAACTCCATTCTAAGAAGCATGTGCTTATCCTTGCATCATAAAATTTTACAGCATGCTGATCATATTTTCTACATGTTTCTTACCCATCTCTCTTTTAGAAAATAAGCTTAACAGATAGAAGAATTTCTGCACTCGTATCGTCTGTGAGGAAAGATTCTTGCAGGAATTCTCTGTGCTCCAATGCAGATGTAAGTACCTGTTGTATATCACTATAATTTTACATCAGCATGTATTTAGTTAATCGGTGTGACTCCAACCTTTATCGGATCTAAATTTAGTTGTAGCACAATTGTATGATTAAAGGCCACAATGTTGATTTTTCTAAGGAAAACTGCCTGGTAGTTTTGCATCCTGAGCTGCATGAGTGTACTATCTCATATCAGTGGGCTTGATTACTTTTGTTCTGCAGTGGGTTTTTAGTGTTTTTTACTGTGTTGTCCTGTTGTATCCCTAGCTCTTACATCATACTCCCTCCGTCCGGATTACATATCGCAGAAATGGATAAAACTGGATGTATCTAGAACTGAAATACGCCTAGACCCATCCATTTATTTCCAGATGGAGGGAATACATGTCAATATGTCATGCCTTTCTATTCTTCAGTACCTATTCCATCTCTGCTGTAGCATGTTTTATAATTGAAGCACCATTCTTCTATATAAGGCATGCAAGGGGAAGATGGCTATGTTAGAATCTGAAGGGTTACAAACAAGGTCTTTGCAGAAGATCCAAACGCCAGGAGATAATAAACCAACTCCATCACTACAAAAAAAAGACACATATGTGACATTTTGGGCCGAATGAATTTTTTTTCTGTCATACATATGACACTTCTATGACGATAATTGTGACAAAACCCGGTATCATCATTGATGTGGTGGGCTCCTACTTCTATGACAAAAAATCATGACAGAAAATGGGCTTTTCATCCTGGGAGGGCGGGAGACGCAGCTGCATCACATTCTTTGGGCCGTCCATGATGGGAAAACCGTGGTAGAAGCGAGGGCGAGGAAAATTTCAGGGAGTTCCCGGTTACGGTGGGAGGTCGGGGCCGAGCGATGCGTGTTTCTCTCGTACACGTACGTGCGTGTGTGCGAGGCGTTGGCTCTAACTGAACTCGAGGGAGGTGTTGGGATCTAACTGAACCCGAGCCATTGCACTACAGGCTACGCGTTACTGAACCCGAGCGATCGATCGATGGCTGTTAACTGAACCAGATCGAGCGATTCCTTTGCTACTGCTGCTAACTGAAGCCGATCGATTGGATGAACAGTGAGTGTTGTGGGGGCTTTGGATGAACAGTGAGCGGGGGCGTTGCCTCTGGATGAACAGGACCCCGTGGTGTGGTGGAGGGCTGGATGAACAATAGACGGTGGAGGGGTGCCCGTGGAGGGGTGGATGAATACGACCCCGTGGTGTGGAGGGCTGGATGAACAGTAGACGGTGGAGGGGTGGTTGAACAGGACCCCGTGGTGTGGAGGGCTGGATGAACAGTAGACGGTGGAGGGGTGCCCGTGGAGGGGTGGTTGAACAGGACCCTGTGGTGTGGAGGGCTGGATGAACAGTAGACGGTGGAGGGGTGGTTGAACAGTAGCCGGTGGAGTAGCGCACGGTGGAGGCTGGATGAACAGGAGCCCGTGGAGGCTGGAGGAGGTCGACGGTGGATGAACAGTAGCGCGTGGAGGCTGGAGGGGGTCGACGGTGGAGATGAACAGTGTCCCGTGGAGTCCCGTTTTGCGGTACGCCACACCCCTCCTGATGAACAGGACCCCCGTTTCGACCGTAGCGCTCCAGCACAAGTCTGTTTCCTCCGTTTTGCGGTACACCACACCCCTCCCGATCAACAGGACCCCCGTTTCGACCGTAGGAGGTCCGTTTCCTCCGTTTTGCGATACGCCAGACCCCTCCCGATGAACAGGATCCCGTTCGAACGTGGCCGGTCGAACACAAGGCCGTTTCCTCCGTTCTGTGGTACGCCAGGCCTCGTTTCCATCGCCTGTTCCGTCCAAGCCCTCCCGATGAACACGACGCATTCCGTTGCCTCCCCATGAACACGACGATGACAATGTTTCTCTGTTCCGACCCAGCCATGTCAACGAGCCCTCGCCGTACGTATGCGCGAGTAGGCGTTCGAGACCCCGCCCTTATGTACACATACGTGGCCATATTTTCTTTCTTGCACCCTGGCCTCCTCTACTACGACACGTGCACGCCTCTACATCCACCAGTATATATGTACGTACACGTTCGCGACCAGAATGACAACGCTACGTACGCTTCGACCAGGTGGGTCCCGACTGTCAGGCACTTCCTTGCCTGCGAAGATGTAGCTGGTGGGTCCAAGCAGTAAGGGGGGCGAAATACGGTGGCCCGTCCGGTGGGTCCCTGCTATCAGGTGGAGGAATAATTATTTTGCATGTAATAAGGAGGCACTTCCTTGCTACGGCCGTGGACCCAGCTGTCAGCCTCTCCATGTACAGTCCACGTCCGATGGAAGCCGTTCCTTGACAACGCTGACCACGCCGTGCCGAGAGCACCAGGGCGGTGGACGATGGTGAGGTCTAGGAAGGGGACGACGCGGAGCCGGGGAATACGCGGCAGTGGATGCCCACGCATAGAGGAGTACGAGGGCACTGGTTCGCTGCGGTGTGAGGTTGTCGTCGCCGCAGAGTAACAGGGGGTGTGGGTGAGTAGAGGGATGACCTGGCCAGCGGTGGGAGTAGTAGGGGCTGTGAGGCCTCCATTGCATCGCAGCCGGCCATGGGAGGCAGGAGCACGAGGGACGACCGGGGCTGGTTTGGGCGGCTGGAGCAAGAAGACCAGAGGTTGAAGAAGCACTACGGCCGTTGGATGGACATCATACGGTCACTGGAGCTAGAATCGTTCATATTGACTAAGTTGACAAAGCCCTCCGTCCCCGTCAACTTAGTAGGCCCACAAGTCAGCCTGCCACTATACTGGGTCCCAGCTAACAGGGGGAGTATTCATTTTTTTGTGCGTAATAAGGAGGCACTTCCTTGCATGCGAAGATATAGCTGGTGGGTCCGAGCTGTCAGCGGCGGTAACGTTTGTTTCGTGAAATATTGATGCCCTTTCGGTTGGTCCCTGATGTCAGGTGGAGGAATCATTATTTTGCGCGTAATAATGAGGCATTTCCTTTCATGCGGCCGTGGACCCAGCTGTCGGCCTCTCCACGTACAGTCCACTTCACATGCATGTCGGTCGTTGACCACGTTGACCAGGCCGCGCCGAGAGCACCAGGGCGGTGGACGACGGCGAGGCCTAGGAAGGGAACGACACGGAGGCAGGGAAGACTCGGCAGTTGTTTCCCACGCGGAGGGGAGTACGAATGTACAAGGGTTTACTGGTTCGTCTGCCGTCGCAGGAGAATAACAGCAGGTGTGGGTGAGTAGAGGGATGGCTAGGCCAGTGATGGGAGTACGGTGGGGCGGTGAGGCCTGCGCGGCAGCACAGCCGGCCGCGGGGAGGAGGGAGCAGGCAGTCCCGCCGGCGCTTGTTTGAGCGGCTGGAGCAGGAAGAGCAGAGATTGAAGAAGCACGATGGCCGTTGGATGGACATCCAACAGTCACTGCTTGTGCGTCAACATTCTTTTTAGGAAAGCCTCAAATTTGTGGAAAACAACATACATCCCATCTGCCATTATTTCTAATAATTTACAGCCCATTTGCTAATTCTTAAGGGTTTTTTTGGAGCCCATATTCTTTTTGTTACCATTACAACCCATATTGTGGCAACAGTTAAAAAATTATACGAAATTTTGCATATTTTGGTGTGGTCCGAACTATTTTTAATCCCGAAATTTCGACTCACATTCAAACTGATTTTAAAAATAATTGTATATCAATATAAAATCCAACAAATTCTCCACGCATAAAAATTAATGTAATTTAAAATCTTGAAATGAAAAAAAGTTATTTGAAACTAATTGCCGGTTTGATGTGTTTTAAAAATGTACAACCCATTTCTCATTACTGATGGGCCATTTTCTCGGTCAGCCGAATGAAAGCTCTCCTCGTCTTGAAAGATTTGCAGCCCAACAGGCCTGACAAAGCGACTTACTTGGCAAATCACACAAAAACTGGGTTGTGGCCGTGGACCCAGCTAACATCCTCTCCAAGTACAGTACTCTTTCGATGGAAGTCGTTCCTTGACCACGTTGACCACGCCACGTGGAGAGCACCACGGCGGTGGACGACAGCGAGGCCTAGGAAGGGGACGACGCGGCAGTGGAAGCCCGCGCGGAGAGGACTACGAGGGTTCACTGGTTCGGCTGCGGTGCGAGGCTGCCGTCGCCATAGGGCTTGGCTAGTGGTGGGAATAGTAGGGGGTAGTGAGGCCTCTGCGGCAGCATAGCCAGCCACGGGAGGCAGGAGCATGCGGCATGACCGGCGCTGCTTTGGGAGGCTGGAGCAAGAAGACCAGAGGTTGAAGCAGCACTACAGCCGTTGGATGGACATCGTACGGTCACTGGAGCTAGAATTGTTCATATTGACTAGGTTGACAAAGCCCTTCGTCCCCGTCAACTTAGTAGGCCCACAAGTCAGCCTCCCACCAAGGTGGATCCCAGCTAGCCGGGGGAGTATTCATTTTTTTGTGCGTAATAAGGAGGCACTTCCGGTGGGTCCGAGGTGACAACGGGGGGAACGATTTTTTCGCGAAATACGGTGGCCCGTCCGGTGGTTCCCAGCAGTCAGGGAGAAACGATTTTTTTCGCAAAATACTGGTGGCCCGTCCGGTGGGTCCCCGCTGTCAGGTGGAGGAACAATTATTTTCCGCGTAATAAGGAGGCACTTCCTTGCGGCTGTCGTGGACCCAGCTGTCAGCCTCTCCACGTACAGTACTCTTCCGATGGAAGTCGGTCATTGACCACATTGACCACGCCGCACCGAGAGCAACACGGTGGTGGACAACGGCGAGGCCTAGAAGGGGACGACGCGGAGCCGTGCAAGACGCGGATGTGGATGCCCACGCGAAGAGGAGTGCGAGCGTTCACTGGTTCGGCTGCGGTGTGAGGCTGCCGCCGCGGCAGAATAACAGGGGGTGTGGGTGAGTGGAGGGATGGCCTGGCCAGTGGTGGGAGTAGTATGGGGGCGGTGAGGCCTCTGAAGTAGCACAGCCGGCCACGGGAGGCAGGAGCAGGCAGCACGACCGGCGCTGCTTTGGGCGGCTGGAGCAAGAAAACCAGAGGTTGAAGAAGCACTATGGCCGTTGGATGGACATCATACAGTCACTGGAGTATTGACTAAGTTGACAAAGCTCTCCGTTCCTGTCAACTTAGTAGGCCCACAAGTCAGTCCAACAATATGGTGGGTCCCAGCTAGCAGGGGTATTCATTTTTTTGGGCGTAATAAGGTGGCACTTCCTTGCGTGCGAAGATATAGCTGGTGGGTTCGACCTGTCAGCGGGTGGAATGTTTTTTTCGCGAAATACAGAGGCCCTTCCTGTGGGTCCTAGCTGTCAGGTGGAGGAATCATTATTTTGCGCGTAATAAGGAGGCATTTCCTTGCGTGCGGCCATGGACCCAGCTATCAGTCTCTCCACGTACAGTCCACTTTCGATGGATGTTGTTCATTGACCACGTCGCCCAGGCCGCGTCGAGAGCACCAGGGCGGTGGACGATGGCGAGGCCTAGGAAGGGAACGACACGGAGCCGGGGAATATTCGGCAGTTGTTTCCCACACGGAGGAGTACGAGGGTTTACTGGTTCGTCTGCCGTCGCCGGAGAATAACAACATGTGTGGGTGAGTAGAGGGATGGCTAGGCCAGCGATGGGAGTATGATGGGGCCGTGAGGCCTGCGCGGCAGCATAGCCGGCCGCGGGAGGAGGGAGCAGGCAGTCCCGCTGGCGCTTGTTTGAGCGGCTTGAGCATGAAGAGCAGAGACTGAAGAAGCACGACAGTCGTTTGATGGACATCGAACAGTCACTGCTCTCGTATGTTAAGTTGACAGGGCGTTGCGTGTGCGTCAACCTTTTTTTATGAAAGCATACGCGTCAACCTGTAGTAGGCGCACAAGTCAACCTCAAATCTGTGGAAAACAGCATACAGCCCATCTGCCATTATTTCTAATAATGTAGAACCCATTTGCTAATTCTTCAGAATTTTGTTGGAGCCCATCTTCTTTTTGTTAGCATCACACCCCATATTGTGGCCACGGTTAAAAAGTATACGAAATTTTGCATATTTCGGTGCGGCCAACTATTTTCTATCAATAAATATCGATTCACATTCAAACTATTTTGAAAAATAATTTATATAAATATAAAATCCAAATAATTGTCCACGCATAAAAATCAATGGAATTTAAGATCTTGTAATGAAAAAAAATTGAAACTACTTCCCGGTTTGATGTGTTTTAAAAATGTACATCCCATTTTTGGGCGAACCGGATGAAACTCTCCTCATCTTGAAAGATTTGCAGCCCAGCAGGGCCGATAAAGCAAGTAGGCCTTGTTTGGGTATTTCTTTAAAAAATAGAACTGGGCTAGCCATTTTCAGCAAGAAAAAAACACAACTGGGCTCATGATATGGTAAACATAAATAAAACCCTGGCTAGACGGGCCACAGCCCCCGCACAACCCCGTTGTTACCCTGACCCGTCGCTAAAAGTAGTATAAATAACAACTGCTTGTTCCTAAAAAAACCGCGCGACTTGCTGGGTCCCTGGTGTCAGCCGCTCGGAGTGTAATTCTCTCGTTTATTGACTACGTTGACAGTGGCGTGAGCCCTAGATGTCCAGCCTTTCCTATGAAAATTCACAGCCCATTTGATGTGCTAGTTCGAAATAAATTTGTGGGTGCTGGTGGGGGCTAATCACTTGGCTTCTGTAATGCACAGTGAGCTCAAGCAGCCGGCGAGAGTGATGTTATTTCCCTTGGTTTGGATTTGTTACAATATTTCACTCTAAATTAAATGAATGGCAAGCCATTTGCCTTGTTTCAAAGAAAATATGACAGTCACAGCCGAGTTGAAAAGGGCAGGAACATCTAACTCCAGCTTAAAAACTGTACAAAAGCACAAGGGTTAATTGTTCATCAGGTTTACAAAAAAACCCAGATTGAAAAGGGCAACAACATCTAACTCCAGCACTGTTTTCGGCAGTCACAGTCAAATGGATCGGTCAGCTCCATAGAATGAACATCCTGGGTCGTAAAATTTACTGGATTATGACCACAATATGTTGTAAATAGAAGCCCGACACATTCAGAAGCTCTTTTACCCACCTGAAACTCCTTTTTTTGCTCTTCGACATACCCATCCGTCAAAACCATGCTGCTGATAAACTTAAGCCTGATGGACAATAGTTACCTCGCATTCAGCAGGAAGAATGTGACAAATCTTGTGTTTGCACGGTTGGCTACATATCGTTCTAGCGTTATTGTCTTCAATCGAATCTCATGAGAAGTGAGAAAATCCCGATGCTTACGAATCCGCCGATTGGTTATAACTTCCTTACCTCGTCCTGTTGCCTAAATAGACATGAAGATTGAAAACAGTAAAGGTCTACAAGAAGAGTGTCGAAAGAGCAGCATCTGAACGGTTAATTCTAGTACACTATATGCGGGCTTCCAATGTGCATGAAATTATCACCTTTATATACAACTTCTCCAGACATGGAAAGCATTGCAGCAAGCCAATAAGCTTGTTCAGATCAAAACTATTCATTTGGATATATAAGATCTTGACAGAATCCAGCACCATTGATAGGCCATCCATGGAGAAACTCTTCGTTGAGCATAGAACATAATATTAGTACAAAATGTGTACTCCAAGATGATATATAAATTATGCGTAGAAATTTAAAATGCAGCTTATGGTTACAAGTGTAGACGATAATATAAAGTACATGAAGAACTGTGGAACCAAACACCATACTGAAATGAGCACAGAGATCATGTATTACACCCAAGGTCTCCAGTTTAGCCGCAGAGAGGACGGTTATTTGCAACGGTGAATAACTAGAATCAAAGATCAACTTTTGAAGTGAAGGGGCATCTTGGATGATGAGCTGCCTTCCATCAAAATAAATTCCAATTCTTACAAGGTTAGGCGACTTTATTTGGAGACAACCGATTCTAACTGTGAAAACAAGCACCAAGCACTCCAGCGCAGGGCAACTGGAGTGGATGATGCTGTGCATTGAGGCCTCCGATATACGAACCCGCACAAGTGAAAGTTTCTTGAGAAATGGGAGTCGAAGGTTTATTACCAGATTGTCTGGTAGGTAGAACTGCGCAAAGGTGGCGGTGTGGAGAGAGGACGAAAACCCCGAGATGGACATTGGTGTTGAGGGCACACGTTCATGGCGTTCGGTATGTGGTATGTGATTTCCAGGGGAATAGTAGAACTCAAGCAGCTGTAGTTCTGTGAATTCAGGGGATTCCAGCCAGGCATCCACCATGCAGGGCATGGTATGCTTGCTCAGGTAGCATGACGGGATGCAGAGGCTTTGAACGGAGCCCTGGTGGGAGGAGATGATGGCTCTAGGGATTTCAAAATCATTGAAGAGAGATAGCTGACGACAGTCGAGATTAAGGGGAACGATGCGCCATAGAGGGCGCCACCAAATTGAGAGGACTTGGGTGCGGCAGCAATCCTTGGTGGGGAGAAGCGAGATGATCTCCCCAAGGATGGCGTCCGGGAGATCGCCTATGTGGTCCACCCGAGATTCTACGGGTTCCTGGGATCCGGTGGGGGCGGGGTCGCCGCTTCTCCCCGCGCTGCCAGGTCCGGGATCTACAATAGGCGTCGCCGCTGGCGGGAGCCTCATCTTCTTGGCACTAGGGTCATCCGACTCCATTTTCCTCGAGGGCGTCGCGTCGCACTAACGGATTTGAGCAGAGTAACGAATGACGAGACTAGTTGTAGTGCGAGCGAAGAAGAAGAGGAGCTAGGGGTTTTCTGTAGGAGTGAGGAAGAAGGGGAGCTGGGGTTTTCTGTAGGAGTGAGGTGAGGAACTTGGGGGTACGAGTGGAGCAAGCTGATGTGAGGTGGGTGGGAGCGAGGAGGAAGAAAAACAATTTACTAGTGTGGATGGGCTGTTTTGTCTTGGGACCCGAGAAACAATTACTACTAGTATAGTGGAGACACTCTACAGCTACGCAGAAAGACAATTACTACTAGTACAGTGGAGACACTACCGCTTCTGGCTCCTCCTAGGTCATTGAAACGTCTCCCTCTACTGAATGCCGTTATACTTTTGTTCACCGACATGCGGTCCATGCAGCGCGCGGGCCCAAATGCCATCCACCAAATTAGAAGGCAGTATTCAGGCGGAGAGTCGCCCCGGTCGTAGCGCGGCAGTAACGAGTCGTCGTATCACAAAACCCCACCTCCCCACAGTCTAAGTTTGACGGACGAAGCAACCATCATTTCACTCTTCGCTGAATCCCCTTCTCCCTTGCCGTCTTCAAGAAAGGCAACACTTGCATATGCCACTATTCTTCTGTCCGAACGAAGGGAAGGTTAGCGGATCTGTGATGTTGGTATATTTTCATTCAGAGGAAAAGAACTTTTGCAAAGCAGTAACCGATCCTCACTCTCTTTTTTGTTTCATTGTCATTGCGATTGTGTTTTCTTTTCAGTGGTCTCCTAGTATTCGTCAGTTTCATGATGGACCAAGGAGAACCAGGCAAAGATCTGCCAATATTGGAGCAGACCCGGGAGGCTGATCCCCATGAGACAGAGAGCTCCAAGAAGATGGAGGCAACCACCGAAGTGACCCCAGATACTGAGATGGTCAACGCCCCGTTTGAGGTTACAGCCCCCATGGCACTTCAGGAGCAGTTTTCCCCCTTTGAGGATGTGCCCCCCCCCCCCCCCCGCTGAGCTGCCCAAGGTGATTTCCGTCTTTGTCGATCTCGATTGTGGTTTTTCATCTAAGTATGTGGTGTTTTTTAGAAAAGGAAGTATGTGGTGATTAATAATGCAAAATTTTATTAGCTTCGATGCGATGGTATACGTAGTGGTTTAAATAACTTGTGTTTCTTATACTGAAAAGTAATTCAGAATTTGTTTCTGTTTCAATTAGAGCCTTGATGCAGACAAGGATTGTGTTGTTGTACATGTCACTCACTATGAGGCGGACGACCTGAATATACGCACTGGGAAAACAGAGTTCTTAGGTTGTTGGATCCGGGAAGCCATTTGCGGTTATACCAATGAAGAGTTGTATTCCAGCCTCACTGTTGTCAGGCGTGTTGTCCAGGGTGTACTGAAGCACAAGAAGTTTAAAGCTACTCCTTCGTTTGTGAGGAATACTGTTCTTGTCAAGTTTACGCAGGAAGATGACGTGGCATGCCTCCACAAACAAGTTTATCAGTGGCAAGGCCAAAAGGTTGTCTTCATGAAGGTTCATAGGATTGAGCTACTGCGGGACGTCCTCGATGATGTTCATGGCAAGGTCCGTCCTGTGTCTAGCCCAAATTAGATCGAGGCATGAAATAGTTGCCCCAGCTAGTGTTTAATAGTAGTTTGGATTGTGTCTAACTATCCGAACCTTGCCTGTTATCGACCCCTCTGGGGCTAGTACTCTGTTTGAATCCGTCTATGGGAACTGCTGCTACTTTTGTGTGCCCGTGAATCATGTGAGAACCATCGTAATAGTTGCCGAAACAGATGTGTCCTCACTAGTTTTTTCATGAATATGGCATGGTAAGACATAAGTTATCACGGTTTATCATACGAGCAGTGTGTGTTTTGATGAAATAGAGCACTCGTTCGAGAACCGTGCGCCGACGTATACATAAGTACTTGTAAACACTGTTGGTGCTACCCCACTTGTAAGTAGTTGTGCAAAACATGGCACATTGGCTCAGCTCGCTTCAACACTAGGGTATCGACCAGCTAACAATCAACAATCTGATGTCTGTCATATAAGCAACTATGTATCTTGTTACAGTGGTTCATGCAGCTAATTGAGGCCACAATGTAATAAATTCCAAATGGTCACACGCCAGACCAGCGCTCATGTGGAACACTCACATTAAACTCGTCTTCATAAAAAACTTGAAAAGCATAAGTTAAGCAATTTTATACATCTCAATGATTCATAGAACATAACAAACATATACTAGTTCACAGCAAAAGACAAAGTTGTGAGAAGGTTTACAAATCAGGAAAAAACAAGCAAGGCTTCTCTCTGAGCAAAGGGCATCCCGACAGGCTTAAATTTCCTGGAGTTCACTCTAGTTTTTTCTTGTTGCCACCATTCAGGGTTAGGTTCTCTCATTCCAGAATAACCAATTATAATTGTGGTCTCAGCTGGAATGCTGAACTGAACTATGCAGTGTACTGACCAGCTAAAAGTCTTGTGCATTCCACTAAATTTACGCACCGCTATTTGCATAAATAAGCAGACCACAATGCCTCTTGTCCGCGCACCTGTCCAAAAAAACGCCGTGTAGCCGTGCCAGCTAGTCCTTGGTCCATGGATGAACTGGTAGAAAGTGCATTCCGGACTAGGATGCAGTTGTTTTCGCTCATCCCTGCACTGCAATCAGGAAGTAAAAAGTACGAATTAGCTTGTTTTAGATTGCGCTGGTCATTCTACCTTAGTTACTACCAATGTAGGGATACCTTGAAGACTGGAGGTTAGACGACGGCAGCGAGGGATAGCCATCTCATTTTGCATAGTTGTACTAAAACTGAGGTGTGTGATTTTGATTGCGCGGATAGAAATGATACGGAGACAGACATCCGGAAACGATATGGAGACAGACATCCCTGTTTGCTCAAATAAGAAATACGGTTATTTAAATAGTGACAAATATTACTACTTTCCCCCGTTTCCTCTTAGAACCAAGTCCTAGGTTCATGCTACAGCTTTCCCACTCTCTTCCCTTTTTGAACCAACGCTTTGAGTCGACTATATGAAATAGCTTTACTTCTAATAATAGTAGAAGTCTAGGTGGCTTTGGAACAGCGGACAGAAGTAGAAAAGGATCCACACGAAGGGATCTGGGGCAGTAGAGCACGACAGGTTTCGAAGGAATATATACCTGAGGGTCGTCGGCATGTCGCAAAGACGGCGTCAGGAGGCCGCATCTTGGCCACAATACCGCAGGGAGGAAGAAGGGGTCGGAGACCCTCCCGAGCCGGTGCTCTCTCGAAGAGAACGACACGGCCGCCGATCGGGACGCGCGGGCAGCCGTTGGTCTCCTCCCTCGCCGCCGACCATAGCGTGAACGATGCACCTACACCCCTGCCCTGGTCGAGGTTGTCCGGCCAGATTTGTGACCAGCCGTGAGCTGAGAGAGAGTGTGGCCACCTATGTGTTGCTTAGATCTAGAGATCATGAGAGTGAACGAGAGGAACCCTAGTAAAGCAAGCGCTAAGGCTCCTGCTTTTATATATAGTGGAGTGATTTTGTTGTACCAGCTTCAAAAAAATGCGCTCCTACGTGTACCCGCGAGTGGGTGTGAGAGAACTAGTGCGTGCGTGCACCACTTCTCTTCATGAGAGTACAATATACTATGCCCAAAGAACGTTCTCCGCAGGAGTAATAGTACAATTGTGTGACGTGTGAGCTAAAATAAAATGTGCGTGCCGTCTTTTGTTTTTTTAGAAGTTCTAAGGGTAGGGTGTGAAGAGCACATATGTGCGTGACGTCTACCTGCCGATAGACGGTGGGTGCGACGTGCGAGTCTGCGAGAGGAATCGGGAGAGTCGTGACTCGTGAGGGTGCGTGTGCGTGAGAGAGAGGGGGGCACGTATCAATGCAATGCATGTGTCCGTAAATCATTATCCGACAAACGTTCGCCACAAGCCTTTTCCTGACGAACGACATAAGAACCGTTAGATCGGCATCCGACAGTGTCAGTTTTGCCATGTCATTTAACAGAACAGCCACTCCTCCTACACACAAATCTTCCACGTGAGTGTTAGCAACTGCCGTATGCTACCTCCGTTCGGAAATGCAGTGCATATAGCTTTATTGAAAATTCTAACCTCGCAAACTTTTACCGAGTT
Source organism: Aegilops umbellulata (assembly GCA_032464435.1). NCBI lineage: Eukaryota > Viridiplantae > Streptophyta > Magnoliopsida > Poales > Poaceae > Aegilops > Aegilops umbellulata. The sequence continues at coordinate 91,991,247 of CP136059.1, read as the reverse complement.
TTCATGTACCAAATTGCACATGTAGAATACCATGTATATATCGTTTCATTCATCTTCGAGAGGTAACTATAAAGTTGGGTGAGGAGTCTACAAAGAAAGACCATCGTATCACCCGCAACAATTTCAAGCATCCTTTAGTGTCGAGGAATATCATAGGAACTCTATATGATATGATTTTGATAGGATTTTTTTCCTTTAGAGCCAACTGGTTCATAGGAATAGAATCATATACTCCACATTTCAAAGGAAATAAACATGATATCATTTCTATACCTTTAGAGCCACTTGGTTCATATGAATGGATTCCTATACTCCCTTAATTTCAAAGGAAAATAAACATTAGCGTATATTCAATAGAAAAGTTCCTATGATATGAACCAAATTACATCTCTTTTCAAATCCCTCCTCATAGGAATTGAGATACATGTCATCTCTAGATTCAATAGAAAAGTTCCTATGATGTGAACCAAATGATATCTCTTTTCCAATCCCTACTCATAGGAATTGAGATGCTCCATGGCATCTCTTTCCCTACAACTTCCATGTATACATCTTCTATTCCTAAATAGATACTACAACCCACTAGTAGTTTTTTCCAAAACATGCAACTATGGCACAAGGACTATATAGTGTGCCAATAACTTTGAAAGATGGTCGCTGGATGAAGCTAACCCGACAGTGCAGAGATAGGCAAATCCGAGCACTACTGGCCGTTGGATATCATCAACATTCCACCCGATCTGCCACATGTACAATTTAGAAGACTCCATGGTTGAACTTAAGCATAATGCACAAACCTCAAAACACAAGCACTTCTCCTTTGTTCTAGAATCTTCTGTATCATAATTGATTATTTTTTCTAAATGAATTGCCATTATTTGTTTTTTACTTTATGATTTACTCCCTCCGTTCCAAAATAGATGACCCAACTTTGCACAAAGTTAGTGCAAAGTTGGGTCATCTATTTTGGAACGGAGGGAGTACAATGCACAACCCCATGAATCTTAACATTTTTATAGAACTTATTGATTTTGAATGAGATGAACTATAAGAACTAAACGAACATCTACATCATGCATATATGACTCAAAGCTTTACATGCTATAGTGTGTATTTATTCATAATTTGGTTTCGAAATCTCATGCGTTCAATACATGTGTACCTTACTAGTTTTGAGTAGACTAGAAAATTTCACGAGGCCCCGGGTATATCAAAATGCAGGGCCCATGCATCATTGCCTTTCGGTCGAACCTACGTCCACAATTTTTTGTACGTACTATATCTCCACTGGTCCCCGAACCCAAAATGCTGCCTCGTTCCCGTAAAACCAAGCGGCCCACACATATTTAAGGCGTCGGCTCGAACCCGTTTACTACGACATGGCCCCGCACGCCGTAGTACTTCAAGAGGACGAGGGAGCAGCCGATTTGTAGTGGAGGCGCTTTCAAAAAAGGATCTGTAGTGGAGACCCCTACCCTAGGGTGCCCTAGGTAGCTGTCGCACGCTGTCGGATTTCGGGTTCCGGCAGACCCTAAGGTTCGAACTCTGGGGTGCCCACGGAGATTACGCTCTCTACATCTCCGTCTCGCAAAGATCTAAACTACTGAAAGAACAACACAAGAGACACAAGGTTTATACTGGTTCGGGCCACCGATGTGGTGTAATACCGTACTCTAGTGTGGTGGTGGTGGATTGCCTCTTGGGCTGATGATGAACAATGCAAGGAAGAACAGCCTCGCGAGGGTATGTTCTTCGCTGGGGCGATGAACTGCTAGAGGGGTTCAGTCGCCCTTCTCTCTCTCTCTCTTTCTGTCTGATTGCCGGTCGATTCGTCGATACCTCTATCTGTTGATGCCCCTATCTTCCTTCCCCTACCCTGGGGGTGGCTGGTCATATTTATAGGCAAAGGCCCTGGGCCTCTACCCAAATATTGAGCGGGAAGGGCGCCAACAGTTGGCCATTTTGAAGGGGAACATCTAGTACACTTATCCTGGCTAAAGTTGGTCCTCGCCTGCCAAAGGCTCTGGTGATGACGCTCGCTTGGGCTCCACGATGACTTCTTCCTTGTCGTGGAGTCGGTCTTGGTCTCATTGCACCGAAATGGGTGCCTTTGCTTGACCCTCCCGCCTGCGCTTGCTCCCTTAGCACCAAAGAGGAAAGGGAGGACACTTCGCAGGCTGGCGCCCGCCTGGCGCCCTTGGTCGTCATGGCTTGCATCATGGGCACCTCGTGAGGTACCCCGCCTTGATCTCTCCGCCCCCTCGTGAGCCAGCCTGATGAGGCCGCGCCTGAGGAAGCTCTGCATCGTCCGCCCCGCGGGGCTTGGCCCCTCGTGAGGGTCTTGAGTCTGTGTTGATGAAGATGGCCCGTGCTGGGCCCCCTTGAGCCACGCCGCAGACCGTAGGCACGCAAGTCTGGGGACCCCCGTTCCCAGAACGCCGACAGTAGCCCCCGGGCCCAAGGTGCGCCCGGACTTGGCCGTGCCGAGAGGCGAAAGGGCAAGGGCGAAGCGCCGCGGGCCCTAACAGCCTGCGGCCTTGGGCGCCGCGTGGCAGTTGATGGGACGTGGGCGCCTCCGCTTCCCCATGACGCCTCGGTGATCGCGTGGATTGGACAAGTCCCTGCATGCAAATCATGTCATGATTACTTGTGATCGTGGAGGTCGACGGTTGGTCTTCGCCGGCTATAAGTACGGAACTGCTCGTGCCCTTCCAGTCCATCCCTCCTTGCTTTTCCTTCTTCCCGATCCTTGCTCCGTCTTGCTTCAATGGCTCCGATCCGCCGGTTCTCTGCTGCGGAGAAGGGAAAGGCCCCTCGAGAGGAACCAGACCCGCTCCCACCGAAGAAACGGCTCGCCCTTCGCGGCCAAGACGATGAGGACCGTCCGGTGGTGTCAAGCGGCCTCCGCCGGGGTTCTCGCTTCCCCTGTACGCCCAGGTCGAGGGCCCTGAAGGAGTTGATGCTGACCACCGCGGTCAGCACCGTCGTCGATGCCGACGGGTCACGAAGGTGTTGGTCGTTCCTCCTGGGGTCCACGCCAAGGACTCCTCTCGTGAGTTCGTGCTCCACGTCGCCGTGCCCCCTCAATCTTGGATTCGTCTTCCTCCCTTTTTCGCCTCCGTTATCCCATAGGGAAGGCCCCTGGAGCTATGGCTGCAGCACGCTGGCTGCAGCACTCCCGCGACCGAGGCAGAGGTCGCGGTCGTTGCCTCGGGCGAGGTCTTCATGACTCGAGGCTGGGGCGAGATCGCCCGTGGTTGCAGAGCGAGGGGCGCCCTCATGGTCCACTTGGAGTATGATGGCACCTCGGTGATGTTCTTCAAGGTCTTTGACGCGAACGGGCGCCGGCTGGAGTGTTGCCCCGAGAGGGGCGGCCAGGGCCTTGCCATGGCGAGGGCTAGGCCTGCCGACCGCTCCTTTGGCGGCTCCAGTAGTGACGGGGGTGTCGGAGGATCCAGTGACTCCAGCGAGGTCTCCGCGACTCCGGAGACGAGCAACGACAGCTACGAGCCTACAAGCCGGCGCCGCTCCTGGAGCAGGGCGGGCTCGTCTGGCTGTCGCCGGCTCTGATCTGGATGGGGTTGGTGCCGGCGCCTGGCGGCCCACTGTTGATGATGGCGTCTTTTGTGGGGGCGCGCGTAGTTAGCATCCCTTAGGACCCATTCCCTGCGAGGAATCAAAATGCATCCCATGGGGGCTTGTAAGGTGCCTGTGATCCTGTTTGTCAATATATAACCCTTGCTACAGAGCTGTGTGAATTGCCGATTCCGTCTTAGCTCAGTTCTCCCTTTCGAACCTCGCGAGGGCTTGGTGCTCTGCGCCGACAGGTCCCAGTCTCAAGGCGGTGTCAGCCGTCGCTGGTATGCCAGGTCACAATGCCGTGGTCAAGGCCAGGAGGTGAGCGACCCGGGGTCCGGTAAGAGTCCCTGAGTCGCGATGCTAAGGAGGTCCCCTTTGGCGCCCAAGCAGCTATCGTTTGGCGAGAAAGGAGAGCGGCGTCGCTAACACAGAATTGCATTAGAGGTGGGGGTAGTGCCACGGTAGCAGGCGCTTTTGGGTGATGACTTATCTTCGTGAATCGGGGATTATCCCTGGTGCATCGTCGGGTCCACGCGTCAGCAGGAGCGGAGTCGCCTGGCGAGGTCTTCGCGTGCCCCTTCTCCCTCGCCTTTGCTCCCCCTTCTGCTCTACGTCCTCGGGTCCCGGCCCTCGAGCGAGTCTCAACTGTCGCTGGTATGCCAGGTCGTGATGCCATGGTCAAGGCCAGAGGGTGAGGGCTGGAGAGCCAATAGGAGCCCTGAGTCGCGATGCTCAAGCACCCCCCCTTTAACGTGCAAGCGGTTCGCGTGGACGAGGGTGCAAGGAACGCCGCGAGGGCCTTGCCCGGTGCAACTCCCTTTGGGGATCCTGTAAACTCATCACAGAAGGAAGAAGGGGTTGCCATGATAATTATTAGTCAGCCGTTAGTTGCTTCCGATGGGAGGCGAGGCACTGAGGGCTTGACGAGGTGGCGCCATGCAGGGCTACCGCGGCCAGTGCTCAGCCATTCAGGTTTGTCGACGTTGCAGGGACGGACCCATGCGCAAGCGTCGTGCCGTTGTGGGAGTGATTCCATTAGTTGGCGTCAGTCGAACAGGCAACTAGATCAAACACGTTAGCCGAGAAGGAGTGAATTCATTCAGATAGATGCTGGGAAGGTAGACATCGCTGGGTCAGGCCCGAGCGACTTGGGGATGATGCAGCCCGAGGGGCGCCCTCAACAGAGCAAGCTAACAACATGAAATAAAGGGGATACATGCCGCAGGGACGAGCCCACGCGGCCTGGGAATAATGCAGCCCTGGGGGGGCGCTCCCAACTGGAAATGAAACTTGAAAGATGTCACCTGATGATGTTGGAGACGAAGCAGTGTTGGTGCAGCAGACTCGATGGGCTGTGGAAGCCGACCCTCATGAGCCCCCAAGCCCAGGGGCCTCGGGAGGCTCCAGAGGCGCTGGTGGCTCCTCGCGAATCGTCTCCATCTCCGCCAAGGCTGTGGAGCGCCTTTCCTCTTGAGCCTCCATGATGCCCCTAATTGAGGTGCTGGTACGTAGCAGCCGCGCTCGGCAAGTCGTAAGGCATGCGAACGTAGCTGTGGGGCGGACCTCCGCAGCGCCCCACTTGCAAGGGCCAGAGGCGCTCCATCGTGGCGACTTGGTTGAGCCCTTGTATGTCGATGCAGACGCGCAGCCCACCGTCCTCGCATGGATGGGGAGCGGCAGCCTCTCATGGTTCTCGATTCCTGTAGTTCTTGAATGGCCTTGTTGACGAACTCCTGAGGGCCTGACCCTCCTTGCTTTGCTCCTTCTTGAGGGAAACGTGCTTTGAAACACGCCTCCATGTGCTGCCCAAGCGCCTCCCTCGTGACCTTGGCCAGGTCGGTGGCCCTCCAGGGGAGAGCCCCCGAGCCCTGCCTGAGGAGGGCGCCGGGCGCGCTTTCCTATGCTATGGAGGGAGGTTCCCCTCGGGCAGACGCGGGCTCTGAGGGGCCTGCCTCCTGAGGAGTCGGTCCGGACGATGCCTTCTTCTTCTTGAGGGTGGTCTCGGGAAACCTCCTGTCCCCGCGGTCTGGGTCTTCCAGTGACGCGGCCTGGAAGGCTCGCTCCAGGGAACACACTACATCCCTTTCTTCGCAAGGTACCATGATGACTCCGCTACTTCCCGGCATCTTGAGGACGTTTTAGCCATGGTGAGTTACGACCATGAACTTGGCCAGCGCTGGGTACCCGAGGATGGCATTGTACGGCAGGCAGATGTGAGCGACGTCGAAGTCGATGAGCTCGGTGCGGTAGTTGTTGCATGCTCCGAAGGTGACAGGGAGGCGGACCTGCCCAATCGGGACCGTGGAGCCGTCGGTGACCCCGGAGAAAGGCTTGGTTGGCTGAAGCTGGTCATAGGGTACTTGGAGATGGTTGAATGTTTCCACGGACAGGACGTTGAGCCCTGCCCCACCATCGATGAGGGTCCTGGTGACCAGTACGTTGCTGATGACTAGGGAGCACAGCATCGGGAGGACTCCGGCTGTGGCCGCACACTTGAGCTGGTCCGCTGAGCTGAACGTGATGGTGACCACCTGAGAGGGTGCGTTGCTTTGAGCTTGGGTAAGACTGCATTCACTTCGTGGGCAAACTGCTTGAAGATGCGTTGGGAGGCTGGGGCTTGAGCTCCGCCCAGGATGCAAGCGATTGCGCGTGGCTCCTGGAAGCCCCCGGCCCCTTCGTCTTGATGGCGGTCCTCGTTCCTCCTTGGCTGAGGCGGAAGTGGAGGGAGGCCTGCGTTGCCTTGTGGGTGATCCTGACGAGGCTGATCCCTCCAGTCTCCCTCGCGAGGCAGGTCCTGCCAGCGATCCTCGCGAGGTTGATCACGCCATCCTTGGCACGGACCACGGTCTTCCCAGCGTCCTGTGTTTCTTCCTCCTCCTCGGCCGTAGCCCCGGTCAGCACGGTCGGGACGACGGGCGATCCTTCCTTCCCGCACGGCGCGGAGTTCTTGGCATTCGTTGGTGTTGTGGGTGTGGAGGTCATGTTACACACAGTACCGGCTGCCCCTGGAGGATTCAGGCAGATCTTTGCCCCTTTTGGTGTCTGGTTCTGCCGCGAGTACGGCAGCCCCCTTGCGCTTTACGTCCTTTGCCTTGGGCTTCTTTTCTTCTGGGTCTGCGGCAGGCGGCTCGAGGAGGGAGAGGCGGCCTTCCTCAGCCCTGGCGCACTTGGTCGCCAAGTTGAACAGCTCCAGGGAGGTGCACAGGTCTTCATGCATCGCCAGCTCCTCCTTCATTTTGACGTCGTGCACACCATCGGAGAAGGCTGACATGATGGCCTCCTCGGACACCCTGGGGATCTTGAGGCACGCACTGTTGAAGCGCTGGATGTACTTTTGCAGGGTCTCACCGGGTTGTTGCTTGATGCGGCGCATGTCGCTCACGGCAGGCGGCCGGTCGCGAGTACCTTGGAAGTTGGCGATGAAGCGGGTGCGCATCTGGTCCTAGGAAGAGATCGTGCCTGGAGTCAGATTTAGGAGCCAGGTGCGTGCTCCTTCCTTGAGCGCCATGGGGAACCAGTTCGCCATGACCTTCTCGTCCCCACTGGCAGCTTCGATGCCCAGCTCACAGAGCTGGAGGAACTCTGCAGGGTCGGTCGTGCCGTCGTAACGAGGAGACAGGTCTGGCTTGAACTTGCCGGGCCATGCGATGCTGCGCAGCTCGGTGGTGTAGGCACGGCAGCCTGCGGTGGTCACGGGAGGCTTTGGGTGAGGGAGAGCTTGGTCTTGCGGGTCCCCATGCGTGGCGGCTGGGAGCAGCGCGGGGTCTTGACGCGCGGGAGCAGGGAGCGCCCGGGCAGCTTCTTGCGGGCGAGGGACTTCTTGGCAGCTCTGCTCTTGTCGCGCCGGCGCCTGACGGAGCGGGTTCCAGCCAGGGGCCGCGTGCCTTGGAGCCATGGCGTCTTCTTGAAGGGGAGGCGGCTGGTACGCCCCCGGAGCTTCGTTGCCCGCGCAGGACGGGGCGCGACGCAGCGGAACGGACGGCGCGGGAGAGCGCCCTACGACGCGGACGAGCTCGGCGACGCGGTCGAGCCACTCTTCATAGACGTCGTCGACGGGACAATAGCGCAGGAGCTCGTTCGCCGCGATGAGCAGCTCAAGCCTCCAAGGGTGCGCGGAGCGCGCGGGACGAAGAACCAGCGGGTGTGAGCGACGGAGTGGCGGTACGGCCGTCTTGCCGCACAAACGGATGCTGAGACGACGCTTGCTGCTCGTTCCCCGCCGGGCCGGTGGCAGCGTTGACGGCGGGCGACGGGGAACAATGGGGACGCCCGCCGACAGGAGCCGTCTGGGCGACGCGGGAAGCGATGGCGGCTCGGCACTCGGCGCGGGCCCGGCGAGCGTCGAACATGGATGCGACGGTCGGAGGAGAGCGGAGCGGTGGAGAACAAATTCCGGCGCACCCCTACCTGGCGCGCCAATTGTCGGATTTCGGGTTCCGGCAGACCCTAAGGTTCGAACTCTGGGGTGCGCGCGGAGATTACACTCTCTACCTCTCCGTCTCGCAAAGATCTAAACTACTGAAAGAACAACACAAGAGACACAAGGTTTATACTGGTTCGGGCCACCGATGTGGTGTAATACCCTACTCCAGTGTGGTGGTCGTGGATTGCCTCTTGGGCTGATGATAAACAATGCAAGGAAGAACAGCCTCGCGAGGGTCTGTTCTTGGCTGGGGCGATGAACTGCTAGAGGGGTTCACTCGCCCTTCTCTCTCTCTTTTTGTCTGATTGCCGGTCGATTCGTCGATGCCTCTATCTGTTGATGCCCCTATCTTCCTTCCCCTACCCTGGGGGTGGCTAGTCCTATTTATAGGCAAAGGCCCTGGGCCTCTACCCAAATATTGAGCGGGAAGGGCGCCAACAGTTGGCCATTTTGAAGGGGGACATCTAGTACACTTATCCTGGCTAAAGTTGGTCCTTGCCTGCCAAAGGCTCTGGTGATGATGCTGGCTTGGGCTCCATGATGACTTCTTCCTTGTCGCGGAATCGGTCTTGGTCTTGTTGCACGGAAATGGGTGCCTTTGCTTGATCCTCCTGCATGCGCTTGCTCCCTCAGCACCAAAGAGGAAAAGGAGGACAGTGCGCAGGCTGGCGCCCGCCTGGCGCCCTTGGTCATCATGGCTTGCGTCACGGGCACCTCGTGAGGTTCCCCGCCTTGATCTCTCCGCCCCCTCGTGAGCCAGCCTGATGAGGCCGCGCCTGAGGAAGCTCTGCGTCGTCCGCCCCGCGAGGCTTGGCCCCTCGCGAGGGTCTTGAGTCTGTGTTGATCAAGATGGGCCGTGCTGGGCCCCCTTGAGCCACGCCGCAGGCCGCAGGCAGGCAAGTCTTGGGACCCTCGTTCCCAGAACGCCGACACACGCATCATTGTTTTCTCTTTTCTTTATGCTCTTGCGCCCTAGAGTGAAATGATGGTTGCTTCATCCCTCCAGCTTAATGCGGGAAAGGTGGGGCTTTGTGATTTGACCCCTCGTCGCTCATTTTCTACTACTGCGGCGCTACGACCGGGGTGCCTCCAATTCCAACCGCTGCTCTGAACTGTAATTTGGTGCATCGCACGTGGAAGAAGACGGTGGATGAGCCACATGTCGGCCAAAGGGGTCCTGTTAAGTGTGTCGCCATTTCGTGTGCGGACTGACCCTGCTTGAGTTGCTACGCCAACACGACAGGAGCAACCTACCACTTGGTTTTGCTCCTTGGTGAATCCCGACTATATATTGATCTAAAAAGATACGTGCTGAACTACCCACTCCGTCTCGGTATTTTTATTTTTAGGCGTCTCGGTTTATAGGGCCTGCACGTAGTTCTAGGTCATCCATTTGACTAACTAAATATGAGTTACTATGTCACAAAAAGTATATCATTGGATTCTTAAGCGGATGTAGTTGTATTTAAAAGTCAAGGGCAGGGCTTTTCCTGCGCGGTAGGCGGCGGGGCAGTTCCGCCTAGTCGGTTCGACAGAGACGCGAGAAGACGAGGGAGTAGGCTGCTGCAAACGTAGGGCTGTGTGATTTGACAGTGAGTTACTGCTGGACAGGTGGGGCCCGTGATTTGACTTGCCATTATCATTTTAACTGCGGCGCTACGACCGGCGTGAGTCTCCCAGATTCCTGACCACCTCCATACAGGTGCCTCTCCTAATGCTCCACCATGTAGTAGAGGCTGGCTCTTGCATGAGAGCCCACTTCTACACTTTTTCATTGCCTCTCTTTCCTCCACATATGCAAAAATGCCATGTAAAGCGCACTATTGTACTTACTTTTACTTGCTCCTACAGGTGCTTAAGCTTGCCACATAGGCATAAAGTCTGATGTGGCAAGTTATTCAAGAAGAAAGAGACTAGTTTGGTGACCCAAGGAAGAAACGGTGCTAAGCGCGTGTACCTAGGTGAAAAGACAACTTTGAGTCTATAGCTAATTAAATGAAGCAAACTTAGCAACACCATTTCATGGGAAGAGGTCACTCCTTGGCAAATGCAATAAATACACACGCTTACTAGCTCCGTTTCTTCCTTGAGTACGAAGAAAGAGATAGAGAGGAGTAAAAAATACACTTATAGCCAACCTTGTTGTAGTATGAGTGACTAAGTGATAACTATGTATGACATGCCAACATCAGATAGCCTAACGCAGCGTGTTAAATCTCCAAGGGCGCGACCGCGCGAGCGACGCGACGGTCGTGTTAGGCGCGACCATGATGCGGGCTACTGGCAGCCCTTGGATCTGAGATCAAACGGTCGCATGCTAAGTTGTTGAAAATTTGCAGAATAACCCTCCAGGATAGGATATTCACCCATAGGTCTAGAATCACACCATGCAACCATTCGATCTCAGATCCAAGGGCTCTCGGAAGCCTGTATCATCGGAGAATGGAAAGCCACTACCCTGCTGTTTGCACGCTGGCAGTTCGCTCCTACTCATCCCCGCACGTCCTTCAATACTATGGCGGTTCGCTCCTAGTCATCCCGTCCATTCATATTACGGGAGTTCCACTAATCCTAACCCTACTCCCAAATCCATGGCGTCCCAAATCTCCATGATCAGCGGTGAGTACAAGGTTAGAACCATCACCGGCGATGAGTTCGACGTCATCTACACCCGTTCTTCCGTGACGGTGAAAGGATGCCTTTCTCGCTTCAGACGCATGTTCGAAAACTCAGATGATGAGTGGGTCGCTGGGCTAGATGTTGAGTACGCCACAGTCCTGGGACGAGAGAATGAACTAAAGGATGAAGAGAGGAAGAAGCCCGCCGTGATCCATGTTCGCGTACATAATGTTTGCTTGGTCTACCACATATGCCATGCCGATGTTGAGTGCCAGGATTTTAAGAACTTCCTCAAGGACAAAACAGTGAAAGTAGTTACTGTAGAATTTACGAACGACGAAGAAATCCTGGGTCGGATAGGCCTCGTTGTAGGCGACCCCTTCGACCTCCAGAAAAATCGGCTGGTGCCCTCTCGTCAGCCTTCAATGCTGACCCTGGCAGGAGCCATGGTTTATCCTTCGTACGGTAAACTGGTGAAACCTCCATACATGTTTCATCGTCATGCATGGCAGCGGAATGTACTAGATATAGACCACATCCACTACGCTGCAATGGATGGCTACCTTTGTTTCAATATCTACAAGGGTTGGATGAAGAGCAACAACCAAGTGTGCGGTTCAAGCAAAGAAGTATCAGCCAAGAGGAATAGGGACAAGGACAAAGTCGAGGACGTGGATGAGGACTCCGAGTAAGGTGGCAGTGTCGTTGCTCATGGTGGTTCTAAACTTCTAATGCAGTGTCTACCGGATTAGTTGCATAGTTTAAAGGTGTGCTTAGTTTAATTTGAGGGGTGTGTTGTGCTGAGCCCCCAGCGGAACTATGTTATGTTTCTTCTCGTTACTTTAACTCTTCAGTATGTACATACTACTAGTATTTCTTTAATAGAATTTAGCACCCCAATTAAGCACGTACTAGCTTTTTTAATAGTACTATATGCATAATTTGGCGACGAGCGCTCTCTATATGTACCACCTTTTTTTAATTTCAATTTTTGCTCCATGGCGCAATCCATCGATAGTACTACTGTACAAAAGTATACATTTTTTAAAAGGCTAGAGTACTGTTCATCACATATATAGCCAGTTAAATTCTCAACCTAGAACGACGTGCATGCCATGTAGTAAACCGATACGGAGGAAGTATAGTAAAAATGAGGTGATTTTACCGAGCGATCGGCGGGGGAGCATGGCCTGTCATGCGGTCCCATGTGTCATGATGTACCAAGGCGATGCGTGTGTCCCTCTTGAGGCAGAAGCAATACTAGTACGTGGTTTGAGATGATGGCGAACCGAAGTGTGAAATAATGGTTGCTTCGTCCGTCTGGAAAAGTGCGGCATTGTGATTTGACATCTCATTGCTCATTACTACTACTGGGCCGGTACGAGTGGGGTGCGTCCCCCTGCTGTTCTGCACTTTTATTTGGTGCTTGACACATCGACCTGGTTGCTATATGTCCCACATGTCGGCGACAGGAAGTACATAATTCATGAAAGGGAGCGTCGACGGAGGAGTATACTACAAAATTCATGAAAGGGAGCGACTTAGTTTTGGAAAAATCTATTTTTACGGAGTACGTACCCACTAGGGTTTATAGGGCTCATCTAAAAAACATCCATTTTTTTGTTTGACAAGTCTCAATTCTACTATACTAGTAGTAGTACCATTACATGTTGGATTTCGAGGTGCGTTAGATCACCCGACGCAAGCAGTGTCAAGAGGAAACTAACCAATGCATGTACAAGTTCATGGAAATTTAGTGGTCATTCATGCATTCGTTCTAATTAATTCCTCGGTAAACATAACTTCTTGAGAAAAACTAGCGTACTAACTACTTGTGCAAACTACGAAATTAATTCGACCACTCACCGTCTACCTTGGTTGGAGAGATTTTGAAATTGAGCCATAAACTAGAAAGAAGGGAGTAGTAACTTTTGTCTCGATTACTATTTGTGGCCTTGTGTAGAAGCAAAATGTATTTTTTATAGTGGCCTTGTATAAGTAAATCGAGGGAGTACTAACCAAAGTACGTACTAGTAGGGACGAGGAGTAAACGGAGGGAGTAGTAAAATTTTCTTCTCGTGCTGCTAGCCACCACACTCGTGGGCGAGGGAGCGGGCGTAAGGCGTAGTAAGCAAGCTTCACCTCATCCTGCGAGCCACCGCGCCCGTGGGCGGGGGAGACGGCGTACTAAGCAAGCTTCTCCTCATTCTACGAGTTGACGGGACACATCAAAAGTACTCAAGTGTATAGAGCCTTGCCTCTAAGGTAGGCCCCACATGGTTTGCCTCTTTTTTTAATTTAACATAACGCGTCAAGTCGCAATTTGTTTATTCACACATGGTAGACGATCCTCCCTCCACCAATTGGACAACCAGTACACGTGCCAAATTACCACGTGGGCTGCCTTTTTCGTACAGAAATGAGGTCCACCGTGTACCCGCGCGGGTGTGGTTGGGAAAGAGACGGGAGTACGTGCGCCGTGCGTGCACCTCTTCTCTTCGTGCACGTCCCCCACCTACGTGGGTGTGTGTGAGAGAGATACAAACCTAGACATAATGCGCCGTCCATCCGCATGCCTCCGCCCAGTCCGACCACAAGTCACCACCACGCCCCACTCCTCCTCACCTTATCTCTCATCTTTCTCCCTCCATTTTTATATACAAGGGGCCACTCAAAATTACAATTTGCAGATATACAAGGCCACTAACACTAATCGATGCAATATTAATGGTGTTTGCCTCGTGGGACTAGCAAAGGAGGACATTAATTATCCCTTGCATGCATGCGGGAGTTTGTAAAAAAATACATCTTGATGTTCCGTGCAATGCACGGGCATCTTGATAGTCCATGAAAACAACACATGGCAAAATTCCACGGTGAACGAGGGATTTGAATCTGTTGGGAGGGGATATTTGGATCTTGCCCGGGGTAGCCAAAATATTAGCGACTACTTCGCCATGGCCAGCACCGGCCCGAGTTCATCCTAACATTGCCCTCTTCTGTGGAGCCCATGTGGGGTCGATGAAGGTCCTCGCAACAAAAGGATCCGGCAAGACACCTGTTGTGTACAACGGCGTCGCCTCCACGGTGGCCTTCATGGGACCCAAGCGGTGGCGGCCTCCCGTGTACTACTTCTTCTCGATGATGGCGGCAGACACGGAGGCGCTGGCCACCGACTCGTCACTCTCCGCGCACCCGGCTTCTGTCGCTACTTGCATGGCGCGGCCGCCGGCATGGGAGTCTCGGCCACAGAAAGGGAGACGCGGTACGAGGTAGCGGCGTGGACGGCAGCAACGACGCCCGTGCGCCGCTCTTCATCGAGCTGGCCTGGAGCGGCGAGTTGCGGAACCACGCGCCGGCTTGGGGCAGCAACTGGCTGCCTCAGGCGAGGGGAGGGAGGTGGATCAGCGAGCTGCATAGCTCGTATCCGGTGGGCTACCCAGCCGGCTTGGATGCGGAATAACTACTCTTCGTAAGCCATTGTAAGTGTGGACAAAATGGTGGAGGAGATAGGGGAGCGGCGGAGGTGTGCGATTCTTGGCCGACGGTTGGCCTCGTCTAAATACGAGATTAAATAGATGGCGGGCGGGAGGAGCTCAGCCGGCGTTGCGTTTAACACCGGCCTGGTCATGAACGGACGTGTGTCCAGAGTGGGTTTCTTGTCTTCCACACGGGCGGGTTTCATGGAGGCGTTTGAATGCGGCACGGAGGCGTGTTCAGCTGGGCGTGCCGCGAGTGGTGCCCTCAACTCTGACCTAGGACACCAGGACATTCTTCCACTGACATGTGGGCTCTTTGGGTGCATGGCATGCATGTCAGTGACCCAACGCAGGAAGCGCACAACAGAGGAACCTTTGGTGGGCCAGGGCGGTCAGAAGCGGGCATTTCATAAACCGATGATTTTTCATTGAGTGTGACGTCATCTTTTTCATGTAGATAAGGGCATGGTTAATAAGAAAGCCAGCTGCTGGCTATATACCAATGCCATGTCACTTGGAGCCTTTATAATAGCCAGCTAATATAATAGATGGGCTGTAAACTAGCTACTGGTATTTAATGCTTGCATGTGAAAGAAGAAAAGAAGGCACATGCTCATTGGTGGAAAGGAGAGGCGCGCAGGCTCACACGGCTGCATGCGGGCTGCATGCAGGTTCGATTTCTTTTTTCTTGCGCTCGAGCCGGCGATCGCTCAAGTGCCCGCTCCCTCCTTTTCTCTGTGTACTATTGTACCTGCTCTAAGCCTACTATGTTGATAGCCCATTCGATACATTCTGATTCATAAAGACCGCTGCAAACATCAATGTTCTGCTTATCACAGATAAGATTGATTAATACCCGTAACAATCCATGTCCTTAACAAAGGGTGCATGCACGTATAGGTTGAACGTGTGTGTTGCGTCGTGTGATGTGTGCATGCAGGCGTGCGAGTGTCGCGTGCGTGCAAGGGTACGTTTCAGTGTTGCATGCATGGGTGCGTACGTGCGTGTGTTCGTGAGTGCATGTGTACATGTCAGTGTTGCACGCCAGCATGCGTGCGTGTGTACGTGTCAGTGTTGCACGCCTACATGTGTGCGTGTATTGCGTGCGTGCATGTGTACGTGCGGGGTGAGGCTACACGTCAGTCGACTGAATTTTTCATCTCTGGTCATTAGATTTTCCAGCCGTTGGATACAAAATCAAGGGCCTCCAGTTTATCATCAAACTCCACCCCCCTGAGCCGCCAGCCGCCACCGGCCGAAACGCCTGGCCTCGCCGCCCGTGGCCGGCCCGCCCTCCCCGAAACCACTCCCCACCACCGGTCCGCCGCCGCACCGGCCATCCCTCTAGCCCCCCCCCCCCGCCGAGCTTTTTCTCCGAGGATCCCCACCCCACCGCCCAATGAACGCCCCCAACCGCCGGTGACTGCCAACCAGAGGTCTCACGACTTCGAATACCCACCAACGGACCGACCACTAATTTATTACCATTTCTGTCCTTCATATACGCGCTTACGGGTGGGCCCTATGGTAATGTGTGCGGCTGAATGTGGACCGTTTGACTGGTCAATTGATCGTGTTATCAACAAATTAGGCAGTTGTATGGTGAGCCAGTGACCGTATGATCACCCTAAAATGTACTCCTGTTTTATTAACACAGTACAGACTCAAACTACCATTTCTTTCTTTCATATACGGGCTGACAGGTGGGCCCCACGGTTACGCGCCCCGATGGTGCAACACTAGTTGCGCCGCGTGGAACGTTTGACTGGTCAATTGATTGTGTCATCAATAAAACACTGAGCCAGTGACCATATAATCATGATATGTATTTTTTCAACACGGTACAAACACAAGGGCTCATATATACGTGCAAGCACTCACCGCTATAAGCGCACACACGCGAACCCTACCCCTATGAGCACCTTCGAGAGTGTGGGCCATCATATATGATCTTGAGATTTTACGAAGTCACCATAGGTGCCTCGTAGTCGAGTGGAACGTCTCCTCCCACTCAACGTACGTCGCTGGAAAATACTGAAATTAACACAAGATAAATGCGAGCACCGGGACTTTAACCTTGGTGGGCTTGAGAAACCACTATCCTCTAACCATCCAACCACATGTTGGTTAGCACGACAAAATGTATGTGGTGACCAGGATGAGCTTATTCTGAAGTCCAGTGACCATATCGTGCTTTCGTTTCAAATACAATGACCGTAAGTGTCGTCAACAAAATACGGAGCACGCATCAAATGCAAAGTCCGGCAGTGTCATTAACAAAATATGGAGACCTATCGTGAGCTAGATACCATTGTAATATTGTATATGCTTATTTTCTTAGTGGCCGATTGTGTGTGTGGTGTGGTGGGCACATCATTTCTAGTTGTGGTGGGTCAACATGAAGACTCATGGGTCGGTTCCATCCTGCGCCACATATAGGTTGGACCGAGACGTGTTATACGAAGATCCATGTGGAGGACTCGGCGTACAACACGAAGCTACCAGAGTCGCGGAGGACTCTATCCCCATTGGTGATAAGCCGACTATATATGATTTGTAACCCTAGGCCCTTAGTATGTTATACAAGCTTGGAGGCTAGCTCGTCGATAGTATACACACATGCACAATGCCTGGTATTCACGTGTACTTTGTACACACCACTATCACTAATATACAGTACCAGGAGTAGGCTCTTTCTTCAACTGCAATTGAATTCTTTCATGTGCATGTGTTTATTTCATATTATCGATCCATAGAGTGAGAGCGGTTTGAAATACAGGCAATGGATGCTTTTGCAATTCATATATGAACATTAATTAGTGCACTCCATGTTGTTAGTGTGAAGCACTTTATACATTTGTCACTTGCATGGATACATTCCAAATTGCTAGCTATGAAATAGAATACATGTCGAATTAAACATAAAGGGGGTTTAGAAGATTCGAATTCATAGAAAGTGCATTCATCTATTTGAACCTGAGATAATGGCATTTGTAAATCAGATGTAAAAGGGGGCATCAATCTTTGTTGTGAGTTTGAACATGCTATATATATTCATACGCATATCTAACTTTTTTTTGCAACCAAGGAGATTATATCTGGAACCATGCATGAACTAAGGTAAGTTGCATATTTTTTAATATATACTCGTGTACAATGTATATTAAAATGTACCCCCTCCATTCCAAAATAATCGTAGCTTTAGGATTTTCAAGAGTAAAGATTTGTGAAGTTTGACAAATCCTGAAAGTTCAATTCAAGAGAACCAAAAACGTTAATGCTTCTGCTCCCAAATATTGAACGAAGCGCCAAATAGGCCTCTGGTCACCCGAAACCGCGCGAGACTAATGTTTTGGTGGTAGGAAATTACTATCCTGACTTTGGCCCGTGTAGCCTATCGGCCCGATGTCCAAAGGTCTAAACCGGGGTAGGTTTGTAACTTCACCAAGACGCCAGAGAAGCATTCATACGCCGTGGGCACCTACCCATGCGCTCGGCCAAAATCTATCCCGCCCACATTTGGGACACCTGACATGACTGTCCTACCCCCAACCCGCAATATCGCCAAAATTTTAGATGGGGGGAAAGTTTGTAAGTTTCCCCAAATTTCAAACAAGCGTGTCTCTAACCGAAACATTGTTCCCCCTTAGTTCCCCGCATCCCTCCGTTTCCCCATTCATACTCCGTGGGCGCGAAAACACCCTCTCCACCAGCCGCGAAACCCCAGCCTCCTCCGTCCTCCACCCCATAGCGGCCAATCCACCGCCGCCCTCCTCCATCACGCCGAAGCCGGTACCCCGACGTCGTCATCCAACGCAACCACAACCGCAATGCCCTCAAGGACTTAGCAGCTGAAGCCGAGGCAGAGCTGCCTCAACGACGCCGACGCCGACGTGCGCCGTACCAGAACCACTCCGACCACGCCGTCCTGCGCCTCACTGCTGCTGCTCCACTGTCGCAACCATCCACCACACCGGACCTGTTCCCTCTACGCCGTCGTTCGCCGCCTCGGATCTGCTTCCCCGCCGCCGACAGACGGCCACCGCACCACACTCAACAACTTGGCCATGCGTTCGTCCAAGGCTGCACCATCCTCCACAACTTCTGGTTTCCTGCGAACAACAAAAAGATCGTCGGAAAAACAGAAGGATGACACAGCACTGCCAGCAGAAAGAGGTACTCCTCTTCCCTTATTCGTGCAAATCTTACGTCTCCGCTCACACCATATTCATCCCACGAAAGAAACTAGTTGAGCACTTCTTACTGCATTTTCTTCGTGATATTAATGCACAAGGTTTCCTCCCTTTTACTGTTTCACATTTGCTAGAGGTCAATAGCCCGCCTGGATATCAATTCAGGGACAGTCGAACCACAATTAAAAGAAGCAGCACCCGCTTAGGCGCGCGAAGCACCTAGTCCGCCTGTTCCCCGGGGAAGCGGGGTGTGGGGCGCAGGAGCTGCTTGCGCCCGATCTGGAGGTCGGCGGGGCTGAATGGATGGCCGGGGGGTGCCAAGCACGGCGGTGCGGTGAGGTCGAGAGGAGGGCGCAGACAGGGGAGGAATATTGGGCCAGCGGTCACTGGCGTTTAGAGAAAGATCGTCAACACTGACTCGCTGGAGGTAGATGAACGCGATCTGCCCGTTCTTTGTACATCGGACGGTGCAGAAAATTGGACTGACCTATTTGCTTTCAGTAGACTGTTATTTTCATAGAATCCTGTAGTAATTTAGTGTCTCCCGTCATTTATTTCTCACCGACCTGCTATCTACTACATTTACACTGTACTAATTGTGCACACACTTCTCCCATACTCACACTATTGTTTTTTTATGCATGGGTATTTCAGACTCTGACGCAGTGTTGATGAATGCAGAAAAGAAAAGACAGAAGTCGCTCCAGTGTAATTCGAAGATAAGCACTAAGCGTTCCAGCGCTCTAACGGGTGCAGTGTCAGCAGTTGGAGACAGTAAACGTAGCTCCGCAGTTGATGATCTCAATTGCCACACACAACCATCCCAGGTGCTTGCTTTAACTTCGCGCTGTCAAATGTGGTTGCATGTTGCATATGGTGTCTAGCTTGTATTGCTTCCAATTTGGTTAAATTGCATCTGCTTACTTTACACATTATACCTTTGATAATGACACGCCTTCCTGTTTTTGATACATACTACATATGTCTATTAACCATGTTCATACATCAAACTAATGCTCTTTTGTATCCCTCGTCAATCACTTATGATGAGACAGTCACCCGGGTGGGTTACTGTGAGACGCCATACTCGTTTAAAGAGTGTAGTGTCATCCTCCCCACATGATTCTCAAGAAACAGCAAGGCTAAATGAAGATAGTCAACATAGCTCTCTAGTTGATCACCGCAATTCCCCCACACCACCATCGCAGGTGCTTGCTCTTACTTGGCAGTGTGATATGTGGTTGCATGTTGCATATGGTGTCTACCTTGTAATGCTTCTAATTAGGGTAAATTGCATCTGCTTAGTTAACACATTATACCTGTGAATATGACATGCCTTCCTGTTTTCGGTACATACTACGTCTTTCTATTAACCATGTTCTTACATCAACCTACCTTTCTTGTGTATCCCTCATCAATGCTCCTAATTTGTTAAACTGCATTTCCTTAGCTTACACATTATACATGTGAATATGACACGCCTTCCTGTTTTTGGTACATACAACATCTGCCTATCACACCATGTTCTTACATCAAACTACTGTTCTTGTGTATCCTGCGTCTATCGCTTATGATGAGACAGTCACGCCCGTTGGTTAATATGAGACGCAATAGTCTTATAAAGAATGCAATTTCATCCTCTCCACATGATTCTCAAGAAACAACAAGCCTAAATGAAGATATTGAACATAGCTCTGTACCTGAAGACCGCACTTCCCCTACACTACCATCACAGGTGCTTGCTCTAACTTCGCAGCGTGATATGTGGTTGCATGTTGCATATGGTGTCTAGCTTGTAATGCTTCTAATTAGGGTAAATTGCATCTTCTTAGTTTACACACTATACCTGTGAATATGACATGCCTTCCTATTTTTGGTACACACTACATCTATGTGTTAACCTTGTTCTTACATGAAACTACCTCTCTTCTGTATCCTGCATCAATCACTTACGATGAGTCACATTTATTTGTTGCATATTGCATATTATTTCTAGCATGTTGCCATGTATTGCTTCTAATTTGGTCAAATACATTTGTTAGGGCACCCTTTTAATTTGGCAGAGTGATATTGGTTTCATCTTTCATATGGTTTCTAGCTTGCATCGATTCTAACAAGTTCAAGCATCTTGTTCTTAGTTTACACTTTATACATCATACATGTCAATATGTCACGCCGTCCTGTTTTTCATACATATTCCATCCTCCTATCATGCGGCTGCCTTACATGAAAGTAGTGTTCGTCAGTATCATGCATCAATGAGTTCTGAAGAGCAAATTTTATTCCTTTTTCTTGTGGGTTTGACTTGACAAGGCAAAATCAAGAAAGAGGAAGGAAAAGAGTAAGGAAGGAGATGATGGTGGTCCTCTGCAGCAACGTAAACGAAGCATCTGTACCGATTCTCCTTGTACTGATAGTGCATTACAAGGTCCAAGTCTCCGTGTAGCGACCCAACCTCAGACGGTCAAGCCTCTGTGTATGTGTACCATCCCTGGATCGGTATGCTGGCACACACAGTACATCAGTGTATATATCAAAGTGCAATCACATGTATAAATAACGTAAAACTGATATATACCTCATAAGTCTCAGCGGAAACAAACAATCGGGTGTGGAGTACCATCAACGCCATCGGCAGGTTGAGTGTAGACCGTAACACTGTATCGTAACTCTTGTCGAAGAAAATATCTACAACATGATACGTTGCAGCCATGTAGGTCAGTACATTGAATGTACCTTCAAGATCACTGTAAGAAAAACAGATGATAAACTATACTATATGCAATATGGCTTTGTGGCTCTGTATCTAAGTTTTGTTTGCGTAAAGCTGGTTTTATTTTCCTACAACAAAGGAATAATTGAAGTCTGTACTATAGAGTTTTCTATCATGACATGGTTCCGCCAACCGATGTCTCATAGCCCAAAATCATTATAAGTTGCCCATAATTAAGTTATCAGTCCGGTGTTAAGAGTTCCGAGATAGATCCAAGTCCAGAGGCTCAAATTGTCCGTAACCGGGGACACGTCTAATCGATTAGGTTTTAACCCTCTGCAGAGGTTTGTACACTTTACCCGCAACATTCGATCCCTCTCTTTACATTGTCGCACTTCAGGGTGTTTGAGAACAAGACGACCGAAACATTGTCTTCCGAAGAGTTCCCCTGACCACTGTCCGGTGCTCATCCAATCCTACCGTACTTCTACATCTGCTAGCACCGTCCCAGCCAGAGTCACCACTAGGGTCAACCAAGACAGAGCCCATAGTGACTTGCGGTTGCATAGGTAAGCTTCCGGGCATGAAGTATTCTTCCGTCTCTTTGAGTCTGGGTGAAGCTTTCCGCAAGATGTCATGGCGCTTCTCCATGCATCCCGACCATCCACTGGTTTCTCCAGGGTGCCCGTCAACCATCCTTCGCCCAGTAGTGTGTATTGAATTCTTGTAGTCTCGAAATCTTGAGGTCTTGAAGTCTTGAGGTCATGACGATGCAGTCCTTGCCGATGCCACCATGAAGTTATCGTCATTGACGTAGAGTCCTCCATTCTCACATCACCCCCGAGCACTCATACCAAACCCAGTCTACAATAGCGTAGCATTAAAACTATATACGTCCCGGGCTTGGTAACAGGGAGATCGGTTCCTACCTCATGCATTCTAATCAACTACAAGAAATCAATATCACTACTGGAAGGAATTGTTGCAAAGATGACACTAAATGCAATAAAAACATAGGTATGAAAAAGCATGGTCAAAGTGAACTTGCCTGGTATGTTGATGAAGATAATAACACTCTCGAAAATAGCTTGGTAGAACTATTCGTCACTCCGTTGAAAATCTATATAGTCCAACATAGCATTCATATAAGCAAACATACTAGCAAGCAATTCGAACACTCATCAACAAATAAAATGCAAACCAACAAGGGATACCAAATAAAAACTAAGGAAAACTACACGACGAAACTACTAAAGAAAACTCACATAACACAAAATAGTTTCGTCCTAAGTAAAACTTAACAAAGAAAATACTAAACTAATAATTTTAAAAGAAAATAAAATTTAAATCAACTAAGTTAACAGAAAGTATTTTTCATAAAGTCTTTCTAGCAAAAGGAAACACATAAAAAGCTAAATTAAAATTCTAATTATGCTTAAAACAAAACTACTAAGAAAAAGAAATAAAAGATTTTATTTTTCCGTAAATAAAAGTTCACCCTCTATAACTACAGAAACAAATCTGAAATAAAATATAGCAGAGGTGAAAATATATTTTAGAAAAATTAAAACAACAAAAAACAACAGCAAGTTAAAAATAACTAGCACATTGTTGTTTTCGTGAAAAACTAATTTTAATGAAATTTATAAATACCCAAATCAATCCTACTGCTAGGCAAGGTCAAAACAAAGCAGTGGCAAAAAGAATCACCTAAAAATATTAATTCTAGCTCATTTTATAGCAGAAATACTAATCTAAAAAAACTCATAAAAACAATTTTTAAAAACTAAAACATGGCCGAAACTATTTTATACAGAAACTTTAGGAAATTTTCAGACTAGATCAAAAAGAATCAATCAAAAACTCTAAATAACCTAAGAGATATATAATTTACAAAACTGAAACTTTTCTGTTTTAAAAACAGCAACGAAGATACAGAAAAAAAACAAACGGGCGCTATTGGGCCTACGAGGTGGGCGATCCGTATCTAGACAGCGCTTGTCCGAAAGTTAACAAAAACGTGCACGCGCGTTTAATGAAAAGGAACCGACGAACCGGTTTGATCTTAACCGTGTAAACTGTCTAATAGAACCGATCTACTAAAACCGATCTAATCTTATTTGCACTTAACGCTTCGAATAGAAAAAAACGGAGGGAGGTGCTCGTTGTTGCTTACAGAGAGGAGCCAGTGTAGGCACGAAAGTGGAGATCGGCAGGGGCGACGGCTTCGGTGACCACCGGCGGAGACGGCGATGTCCAGCGGATGGGGAACTCCGAGGGGGTCCGATTTTCTGTGGATAGTAAGGCGAGGGAACGTCGGGGTCGAGCGTGGCATCCAGGTGAACTTCGTGAACTCCGGCGGCGTTGTGAGCTCGAGGCGGTGGCTCCGGTGCTCCCTGGGCGTCCAAAACATGTCAAAGAGGTTCGCAACAACGAGGGATAGTTGGCTATGGAAGGAAGGATACTTACAAGCGTCGGAAACGACCGGTGAACCGCGTGAACTCCGACGAGATCCAAACTGTGAGATCGCGTGACATGGTGGGTTTTGGCAAGGGTTTTCGAGGGGGTCAGGAGAGGATGGTCATGGCTATTTATAAGACAACTTGCTTGGGGAAGGGGTGGACTCGGGTAGGGTTTTCAAGAGTATCGGATGCGGCGGCGGCGGGTGTGTATACGGGTAGGATCCTGTTCTCTACGTACGTGGGAAAGAAGAAAGAGCGGGCTGGGGTCCATGGGCCAGGGGAAAAAACAAGAGGCAGAGCAGAGATCGGGCGTGCGAGGGAGGTGGCGGCGGCTCCTGGGAGCGAGCGTGCGTGCGTGCGCAGCCCTAGCGCTGGCCTGGGCTGGCCGGACTAGCTGCGGCGTTGGCTGCTGGGCCGGTTGGCCTGGTCGGCTCGCTGCGTATTTTTTTGAAACAAGACATAAAAATAAATATAGAGAAAATATAATATAAATTTATATAGGACATATGTATATATATATATATATATCAAAATTCTCAGAAAAAAGTCCTACACCGTGTACATTTTTCCAGAGGAAAAATCCAAACTAAAAAACATTTTTTATATAAATTCCAAATAAACTCCAATTTGAATTCAAAAACTTTTGGCATTAATTTATCCTAACTTTTTGGATTGTCATGTTAGCTCCTCTCATACTTTTAAACAAGTATTTGTCACGGGTATTTGAAATAAATTTCGGATGCCAAGTTGAATCCAAATTCAAATAAAATTCAAATGCCTCTGAAATTTCCAAATGCCACGACATAATCAGTCACACAACAATCAAACAAACAATCATAAATATTTATTTAATATAACATTCCAAAATTTAGAATTTTGGGATGTTACAAACCTACCACACTTAAAATGAATCTCGTCCTCGAGATTCGAAGAGGCTAGCAAGAAAAGTTAGGGTTTGGAGGTCTTCCAGCAAATCCATCAACCAGAGAGGTCTAGGGTGCTACCACACTTAAAAGCAAGGCTATGGTTCTGACAAAATTCACGTACTCCATCCTTTGGGTTGATGGTGTCGGTCTTCTCATATTCTTTGGGATAACTCTTTCACTGGTGCTCTTCCGGTCGGGGCATGACTTTTCTCAAAATCTCTTGTCCTCTCAATCCTGATGAGGTTCTTCCGAAGAGTGGATCTTCATATCTGACATGTCTCTCGTCAATACTAAGAAACTATCGGAACCTCCTGGCGGTCAACAATTTATGGCTTCTCCTACAGGAAAAATGGCCGGGGTTGAATCTCACCGTATAACCTACAATTGGCAACGGTTGCCGGTAAAGGGTTCCATCGTCCTACCATTCTATGGTTTTATGGCTTGACGTGTCGACACTCTTCTAAGGTTTTCAAGGCTCTCTAATTTTCCATCAACATATGATAGTTCATGATAGAAGTCTCCGGTATGGGGGCCAATCCATCCCGTACTTGAACCATTACTAACTATGCATACATCGAATCACGTATTCTAACACTTGGGCATACTCACAAGCATTGCAGAATTTCTTGTCGACGAACTGAGTTCGAATAAATCCATGGTTTCTGCAAGCTGAACAAGACATCTAACGTTTCTTCACAACCCTCGGGTTTTTGTATCCTCCTAAAAATGTCGGTTGATTAACTCAGAGTTTTCTTCCAAAATATCTTCCTTCAGCAAGAGTGTGCTTGCTTCTTATTAACTCCTGGGCCTATGGGTTATGGCCCACTTCAACTCTTGTACAATTTTAACTCATCTTTTCAAGGATTATCATTCCATATTCCAACATTACATCTCCTTTAAATCCAATAGTACTTCTTCCTTCATACCCTTGTGGTGACGATCATACAACACTCCAACTTATTTGGTCCAGCTCCCTTCTATGGACCGTCATGAATAACGCATTTCTTTCTTCATTGATCATGTGGCTTTACGGAGTACTACCACACCAAAAAATGCACTAGTTTATCCATAAATCACATTATTTTCATAGCAATCTTTTATTACATCCTTAACCATTTTTCGTAAATCCAAATTCCAAAAAGTACTTTACTACAAATGCTGCCACCCACATGGTTCGGTATGATCAGGCATTACTTCCAACTTTATTCATTTTTCCTCCTTGAGGATTCTTCAGTCCCACTGGAATTGTGCGACATGCGCCTTGAAATCTTCAATCTTCTGTTTCATCGTGGTGGCCTTGAGCTTCATCTCCATCATCTCTGCATGCACTTCTCTTAGGTATTCCTGAGTATAACGAAGTCTTGCTTCAAGTATTTCTCCAATCTGGCATATGGCTTCCATGGCTGCTTCACGAACAGCGTGGAAGAAAGTTGCTTGTGGTACACGTGAGATGAAAAAGTACTGCCCCATCGTCTTTGGGCAAACTCCTTTCATACGGTGGAGGTGTACCTCCACATACCAAAGTTCCACTCCCTTTTGCATGAAGGGGTAGCCTTTGTAGACTGCATCTCCTTCAAGGTGAATATGCTTCATCATGTCCTTCAGGATCTTCGGGTAATCATGATCACTTGTCAGGGTCATGATCGTTTCAGGGCCCTTAAGGAAAGACTCATAAAAGGTTGTCATCTACATGTGTAGGATAAGAGGGGTACTCAGAACAAAGAGTGTATCTCCATGGGGAAATTTTTAATTGTCTCCAGAAAAGTTTGGTGTTCAGCTGTCCATGGGTTCGAGGTTTCGGGGTCTGGTTGAGATAGAAAGAGAAAGAAAATACCCACCCATCAACAAACAAATCCTAGCTAAAAATAAAAAAAGTATCGTTTGTAATGAGCCGTCCTACTGTGGTTTCGTTTCTAAGTTTTCATTTCTTCAGGTCTTCAATGCTCGGGAGTTTCCAATTCCTGATGCTTTTCCCATATGAAGGCCTTCTACCATTCTTCCATAACTTACGTCTCTCAAGGTTGACATAACAAGCCTACGAATATCGCATCTATCCAACCATTCAATAAACACAGAAAATAATAGCAACCAAGCATTCATTTATTCAATCAATTCTATAGTATCGCCACCCACATAAGTTGGTATGGTCAGATACTTAAATCGAGAAAGCGTTCATCTTTATTTCTCTCATGGTGGGCTACTACTAAGCTAATTTATCGGGAACTTGATCATTGTACCCACTGGGGCTTCTTCTGTGTTGACTTGATCTCCTCCAATTTTTCTGCTAGATTTTCCCTGTCGACGCGGAGTTTCTTGTGATGACCCTGTATGTCCTGAAGTTGTTCCTTGAGCTTCTGGATCTCAACGTCCTTGGCATGAGACATGGTCCTTCTGCTTTTCAGTTCCTGACGCATTCTCGGGATCTTGAGGTTCTCCTCCTCCAGCTTGTCTACCTTCAGTCTATGAGTCTCAACCTCTTCTCGTAGTGCTTCATTGTCAAATAGGGCTTCCAGGAGGTCCATCTGAAGATTCTTGATGTATTGTTCTAGATCCTGATTGTACACTAACAGTGGGGAGAACATCATCTTTTGCGCTTCCGTCAAGGGAATAGTTGCTCCATCAAACTTCTGCCATCCAATCCTTCCAAAGAAGTGTGGGTTTAGTGCAGCACGATGACGATAGCATAAGCGTGCAATAGCATCATGGACGGCAGTGTTGATGCCCATATCACAGTCACCATTTATGGTGCCAAAGCTGATGTCTGCAGTCTTGGGGTCTTCTTTACGGCCAAAAACTTGGGTCTTGACTCCCCATGATCTAGACGACATCTTAGTTGCCTTGATCTCAGGTATCGGTAGCTTCAGCAGCCTGACTAGATCCACAAGGAAGGGGCCTCCAAGAACCTTCTTGTAATGTTCTCTTTTGAGCAGAGATAATTCCCACAAGATATTTTCCTCGAATACAATCCAATGAAGGAAGTCTTCTATCATTTAACCTTATTTTCTAAAAGAGAGATGGGTAAGAAACATGTAGAAAATATGATCAAAATGCTATAAAATTTCATGATGCGAGGATACGCACACGCTTCTTAGAATGGAGTTGACATTCTTTTGGTAGACTAGAGCGGATTAGTTCTTTGGCCACTAGAATCTGCTTATTATCAGTGGGAGTTGGGTTTCTCTGTGCTGGAGCAGTATCTATGAAAAATGCACTAAAAAATACACTTCTGTG
The DNA here is from genome assembly GCA_032464435.1 of Aegilops umbellulata. Classification (NCBI taxonomy): domain Eukaryota; kingdom Viridiplantae; phylum Streptophyta; class Magnoliopsida; order Poales; family Poaceae; genus Aegilops; species Aegilops umbellulata. Next base: position 91,963,622 of record CP136059.1, on the reverse strand, counting down.
ATCATACGTGTTTGTAACAGTAGGTCGCGTTTTCTGTCATGCATGTACATCCATGGAAAATTTATGACAGAATCAAGATAGTCATGCCTATGCTGTCGTAGAAGTGTTCCATGACTTTGCCAAAATTATCATCACGGAAGTGTCCACTTCCATGACGATAAATCGCGCGTCACAGAAGTGCTTTCGTCAAGGGTAACCAACACGTGGCATCCACCGTAACGGAACGCCGTTAAGCTATCGGATCAGATTTTGGATCCGATAACCCGTTAACAGCCACGACCAATGCCGATTTTCCACGTGTAAAATTATCATTGGCTGACGGATCCATGCGTCAGCTCCGCGTTGGCACAGGTGTCACTCATCCAATGGTCGAGATGGGCCTATGATATGAAGACACGTGGACAAACCCAAAAGTGGCCCGCAAAGATTAAATGGGCTGGCCCAACCGAAGGCCCATAATATTTAGCGGACCATAATGGGCCGGCCCAGCTAAAGGCCCACAAAATTTACCGGACCATAATGGGCCGGCCCAGCTAAAGGCCCCCATGATTTTGCAGACCATAATGGGCCAGCCCAGCTAAAGGCCCACAAGATTTTGCAGACCACAATGGCTTGGCCCAGCTAAAGGCCCATAAGATTCTGCCGAACATAATGGGTCAGCCCAGCTAAAGGCCCAACATTCTCTGTCAAATCGGCCCGTCAACGGCCTGTCCTAAACTTGTCATCAACGCGGCCCATGGTCACTTCTGGCCCGTTAACAGTCCGCTAAGTAATTGGGCCGAATTACCGCCCGGTGTATTTCCGGCCTATTAAAGGTCCGGCTTCATTTGGGCCCATTTACAGGCCATCAAAACTTTTGGCCCATAAACGACCGTGAAGGATTTGGGTCATATTCGGCCTGTTAGAGGCCCACTATAGCTTCGGGCCACTTTCGGCTTGTTGTCATTTTCGGCCTGTTAACGCCGGACGTAAACCATGGGCCATATGTGGCCCAACGTCATATCGGGCCCATTAACGGCCCATATAAAAATGATGATAATCTAGCTCGACCAAAGTTTCGGCCTGTTAAAGGCCCGTATATTAGGTCGGCGCATTTACGACCCGTCCGAATTTTGGCCTGTTAAAGTCCAGTGGGTTATTTGGCACAATCAGGGCCCAATCTCACTTTTGGTCTATTAAAGGCCCATGTATTTTATGGACTCGAGATATTTACACCTGTAAACGGCCTATTTTTACTGAGGGCCCAAATTATGTTTAGGCCTGTTAAAGGCCCACTATGGGCACAGGCCTACCAGAAAAATATGAAAGCTTATGCTGATTTAGGCCCAGATATTTTTAGTGGGCTACATGCCAATTTCGGCCCGTAATCTTTTTAGCCCAATTAGAATGGGCCCGACGAATGTTGGCATATTGGGCTCCTACGAAGCTTTTGGTCGAATACATTACTAAGATAAACCTACACTATACAAAAATAGCGTCGTAATTACTGCAGCCTGAGGCAGCATCATAAATGTTGTATCACAACAAAATAAATTCCAACCATACAACAAAAGGCCTGTTGGCATAAAGTTTACAGTCCTTCCAAATATAAGCACCATCAGATGTATAGAAGCACAGATCATTTGACCTGAGTGCTAATGTTTCAGGCTGTAGAATCTGATGGAGCAGCACGATCTCCACCTTTTTTCCACCATTGCTCTTGAACAATGAAGCGATTGTCTGATAGTCTGGTTTCAAAACCATTCATATCTTCACGACAGTTCTTAACCACTATTCTTGTTTCCGAAACAACGTCCATTAGGGATTGGACTTGTGTCTGGAGCACAGATATATCACTCTGTCTAGCAGGAAGATTTTGTTCAGTAGGCGATTTGGATGAGGTTACCTTGACAACCAACCCAGAATTACGCAGGAAGGTGCTTTTTGCAGTGTTAGTGGAGAGATACGGACGCACTGCAGCAAGAGGTGACATTGTGCCTGTAGTAGCCTCGTCACCTTCAGGTGGTTGTGGCTGTTCAATCATTTGTTCCATAGTTTCCTGAAAGTTTGAACTTGTAGATTAGTGTACCAGATAAGTTACTAATGAGATAAAAACAAACAAAGTAGGTTAAATGTTTATACATAACTTATTTTGTTGAACTACTATAATACATTAGCATGTATTGTAGTGCCAACTACATAATAAAATCATTTTCGGAACATATGTCCATGTAGCATGCCTACTGTATTGTCTATTTCCTCACATTCGTTGACATCTAAAGATAAAGAAACATGGCTTAAAGTAGGATGAACATAGTATGACATCATTCATATCATGGGCAAACAGATATAAAACAAACAGGCTATTTTATCATTGTGTGCGCA